>OY728140.1:590780229-592206479 GCA_963277665.1 Viscum album | reverse complement strand
CATACATACATACATACATACATACATACATACATACATACATACATACATACATACATAGATACATACATACATAGATACATACATACATACATACATACATACGTACATACATACGTACCTACATACATACATACATACATACATACATACATAGTTACATACATACCTACATACGTACGTACATACATACATACATACATACATACATACATACATACATACATACATACATACATACATACATACATACATACATACATACATACATACATACATACATACATACATACATACATACATACATACAAACATACATAAGGCATACATACATACATATATACATATAATATAATATTATAATATTTTATGTACGTACATACATACATACATATAAACACATATATAAATATAATATTTGTAACATAATGGAGTTGTCGATGTGGAGTGTTGCAACCAGAATTGTTGGGAGTGACCGATTTGGTGTGTTAACTGCACACTACTAAATGGATAAGATAAAAAAACATATTATATGGTGGGTGGTGTCCACCATTTGTGTTGAAATCATAGGGTTAGAGATCGTGGAAACACTTGCAATACATTTGTTGTGGTTTTCTAATTTTTTTTAAATAACTGATGGTTCCACATGTGGTGCCACTTGCCTACCCGTACACACCCCATGAGGTGTGTGTGACCTACCGCGACTTGAGTTATGGGGGGCTAGAACAAAACCTACCCACCCCACCCAAAAAATCCTTCTAAGGTCCTAGTTAACCTTCATGTATCTAATAAAAATCTAAACTGACCTGAAGAATGAAAAAATATTTATAAATTTTTTTAATTGTATGGAATTTATTAAATTGTTTTTGGGAGACACATGATGTATCAATAATTAACTAAAATTAATTTAATGAAATTTTAATTAATTAAAAATTCCATTCTGTTTTTTTTTAATTATTATTATGTAATTTTATTACAAGTAGATTGATCATGAACTTAAACCGGCCTATGCATGTATGATTATTTATTTATTTAATTTAATTATTTTATTTGAGTTTTAAAATGTAAAAATTGTTTATTGTTTTTATGATATGTGAATCTCCCCCTCTTTAAAATTATAACGGAATGTGAGTTCACTTTTGAGTGATAAAATTAAATTCCTACATTTTGAGTTCCTCTTACCTATGTGCGAGTATACATTTTAAAGATTAAAGGAGTTCACGATGAACTGGGTTGATTCTAGATTTGAAATGAAACCCAACATGTAAAATGCATAATAGTTTTAAGAATGCTATAATATTTGTTGGGATATGACTTAATGTATTTATTTAGAGCCACATTTGATCAATTATCCACTCAATGGAACAACCAATAGAAAAAATCTCATGATCATGTTTTTTTTGTTTTTTTCATGGTTAATTATATTGTCATATGGGTTCTATACGATCACATAGAATAACTAACATTCATGTAAATATAAAAATTAATAATATCATGATGAATGTTTTCTATTTATACAAGGTTAATGATGTGAGTGTGATCAAATAGTACCACACATGATAAGTATAATTGGATTTCAATTTCCAAGAGAAATAAATGGATTATATGTAAATTATTTTATCAAGATATGGTAAAATAACTATATAAAATCCACATAATAGTAACAACAATGTAAAAGGATAAAATAAAGGATATTTATGAATAATATATCAATTACCTCATGTAAATATTAAGTCGGTATAACATTCCATTACTTAAGTTTTAATGAAATCATAAAAGAAAGAGTTTTTCTAGCCAATGCAAGGACACTTTCATTTATCAGGGAGTTATAATAAATATTTTGAGTCAAATTAACCTAGTTAAAATTAAGGGTTGACCACCTTTTAAATAATTGGTGCAACTAGTAGGAAATTGTGGAGGAAATATGAGTCAAGGATTTCAATATTGGAGAGTCCAACCAATGAATCAAGGAGTGATGATTTAATGTAGTTGGAAAGACCCTCCTACATAAATAAATTTGATTAATTTTTATCAAGCCCTTATTAGGTTTATTATAAGGAAAAATAGATCCTTTACAATATAATATCCATGAAACGTGATATTTTGAATTAAATAGTTTGGATATTGGGACTTGATAAAATATTAGGAGACTAATAAATAAAATTTATTATGTCAAATTTTGGGTAATAATGATAAAGTACTAAAATATGCTTTTACTTAATATAGAAATGGATAGAAAAACCAAGGGTACAATTCGATCATTTTTGAAAAAATAATATATCCTTACCTACACATATTCCAAGAATAGTATAGTTTTTACACACTACACTGCTACATGAATAATTATATTATGTGATGGAGTCCCATATTCCTGATCCACCACCTCAATAGTGAGCATAGTGAGAAGGATGCCTGTAGGGGGTACATAGAGGATTCATTAAATGTTTGCTACATTATCTTATTATCTATATCTAGAGATTTGAAGATTTTATTCAAAGACATAGATGAATGTAAAATGATATATGATTTCCTATCTCTTATGAATGAGAATGAAAGGATTCATATGAATGGGATTGTCACTCACTTTACTAGTATAAACATGAAGATATATACCTAGCTAGTGATCTTGTCATTAAAACATTGAAGTACATTGATCAAATATGGATGTTTTTATTCCATATAGACAATAAATTATCCATTAATCTTATATTATCATCGTTACCTAGAAAGTTATCCATATTCATCAATAATTATATGATGAACATTAGGGAGAAACTGCTCAAGAATATTTAGTCTATGTTTCTACAGATAAACAAGGATCACAGGGAAGATGGTTCCTCATTATTTATGATATAAAAAGTTAAATAAAAGTTTGAAAATCCCATGAATGGTTCAAAGTATATGTTTTTTTAATATCATCCAAAAGTTAAAAGATTCAAAGGTAGTGTAGTGAATATTAGGATATTTTCTTCTCATATAGAAATAAATATCAATGGAAGAGGAATTGTATTGGATTGAAAAAATTGTGTATAAGATTTTAATTCATGTATAATCATCATGGTATGTAATATTTTAGTTTTAATTATTGGGTATTTAATACAATATGTAATCCTTATACATGTATTAAAATCTTGGAACTAATAAAGTTAAAAAATGTTAAAAGAAGTAAGGTGAATTATCCCAGTATTAATGAAAGTGTCATTCTTATGTCAACATTGAGAAGCAAATGAATTCACATTTCTAAGTGAATTTATTCTAATGAAACTATTATTTTTTGTTGTGTATTACTGAAAAATTTATCCCAATTTCCTATTAAAAATAATGTAACATTATTTCTTTTAAAATGAATATTGTAGTAGTACTTCGTACCTAATAGTTTAAATGATACTTTAATCATAAATAATGAATAATGAATATAAAATATATTAATCATACCTAGTTGTGGAAATAAAATTATTAATTAAGAAAAACTGATAGTAGGTTTCAAGTTTATGTCTAGAAAGGTGTTTAGTCTCTCATGATCAAAACCCTAGGAATACTGACAAACATACTTATTGTGTTTTAGACAAAAAAGGTATCCCACAAAGATTTTAGAGATAGTTTAGTTAAACTATGTAAACTATTCTAAGGGGAAAATAGAGGTAAATTCAAATACTTTGTGATATCCCTTCAAGAAATTTGAGTAATTATCAATGAAAATTAATTCACTTGGTAAGAAGATACAAGATCCTCTAGGTAGGTTTTTAGAGAATATCTTAACCAAGTATTCATTTATTAGTTAAATTCTGGATGAAGGTTTTCCTGAACTCACATTAATACATTCACATCATTGATGAGATGATAGTACTAGATAAATCAACAATGATTCATATATGTCTTTCTAGTCTTCCATAGTCTTTTAAGACATGCTTTACTAATAGAAGTGTAACAACTAAACACATGACAAGTAGATTGACTAATGGATATCATATAAGTTATGATATAATGGGAATATATTATATCACATCCTCATGTGTTTAATGGGAAACATTTGTAAATTTATATTAATATTAAAAGATATATCTAAGGAAACACAAGTGTATATTAACTAATTATCTTAAAGAAACATGGATACTAACACCCCCAATATAGAAAGATATTGGTCAAAACTAACAATAATTCTATGGGGGATGTATACCTCCATTGAGTCAGTGTATGTAAGTTAAAATAAAAATCAATTATAGCCTTTGGATGAATAAGAACACCAAAATCTAAAATTTTTAGTAAGAGGAATTATTCTAGAGACACGTACTGGGTAGAAAAGTTAAAACCATAGTGGTGGTTTTATATTCACCCAATTAGGTGATATGTTATTCATTATGAATGATGAATCCTACAAGGATAATTAAGTTGAAACTTGATATGATTGAAAATTTCATATTGTTGGTCGGAGTAGTTAACTCAAGAGGGTAGGTGTGAATTGATTTACCATGAAAATTTATTTTTAAAAGATATTAGTTTTAAAAATAATGATTTCCCCAAAAAATTAGATACAACCCAGTTAATTTAGGTTATACTATTATAAGAGTTTCACTATTTAAAGAACTTATTAGAAGATTGATTAATTCTCAGTAATCTTAATAGGTATTATTAAAATTACTTTTGATGTTATCCTACTAAGAAAAATAAGATATAAATTCTTTCCAAGAATAACTATTAGAGTGAATTTAGTGTTTTTATGGATTGTGCAGTAAAACAGTAAAATAGAGTAGACTAAATTTAATGGGCAGAGCGGATAAAAAACAAGTGGTTCAGTCTCAAGCCAAGACCTAATCCACTGCACTTGGTGATCACCTACCACCAATCAGTTTATATAAATAAACTCTGATCCACACCCTGGATCGGGGTTAACAACAATACATGAACTGTCCAATCCACACAGGGACCTCTTCCATAATTTTTTTGGGTAAAAAAATAATGATCAGGCCACACAGGGATCTCTTCCATAGTTTTTGTGGGTAAAAAAGAGTAAAGAATTTGGTATGAGGATTTTGAAATCCTCCAGTTCAGTGCAGGAGTCAGTGTCTGTGTAAAATATATAGAGTACACACACTGCTCAAAAGTAAAATTAAGAAATCACTAAGAGAGGGAGTAGATGTGAGTTTAAAATGCTCTAGTGATTAGTAGTGCAGCTCTGCACCCCTTGAATAAGACAGAAATGCTTCTGAGTCCTTCTCTAGTTTTTGTGTTGAAAAACAGAGTGTCGTGGTTCAATTTGTGTTATTTATGAGTGAAGATGTTCTCTTGATCCTTCGTGTGTTCTTCAGTAGTGTTGGATTGCATGCATGAGACAAATTATTCTTTTAAGATCTTACAATCTATTCTTCTTGGTCGTGATCAAGATTGGTGTTTTGTTCAGTATGGTGCACTCATGTTTCTTGAGTTGTCGCGTGTCGTATCATGTATCAGTTCCTCTTGGGCACTCTTCTCTTTATCTTTGAATTCATGGGTTTTGGTCGATAGGTTCCATGTGTGTCGTACCTCGTACCTCGTACTATGTATACAAAGAAACATTAATTATGTCAGTGCATTAAAGGTGTCAAATATGACCGTTAAAAAGTTAAATAGAAAAACAACAAAATAGTTAGGAAACAATGTCACCGTAGTTATGAAAACGATGTCTCCTTCATAGTACCTTATTCGCGGTATATCCTTCACGGTGTCTCCTTGTCACGGTGTCTCCTTATCACGGTGTCTTTCTTACAGTTTCTTGATTCACGATGTCTGACTTACTGTTTCTGGATTCATGGCGTTTTGATGACTGTGTTTTTCTAACTGTGTCTGGCACTTAGGCAAACAGAGTGTCTTGCTTATGGTGTCTGGTCTTAGTGTCTTGCTTCATGGTGTCAGGATTACTGTGTCACCGTGTCTCATGGGTCACGGTGTCACATGGGTCATGATGTCTGTGTCTTTCTCACAGTGTCTGACTTACTGTGTCAAGCTTCACGATGTCTTTTACTTAGTCAAATCACTATATTCAGACTTAAACAGTAATATGTATAAACTGAATTAAGCTTAACCATTATCAAGTATGAGATAAATTGAAACATAAATACACATGATCAATAATATTTGTGATATTTGTGATCATTAATAAGATTTGGAATGATTATTGATATTTGTGATCATTAAAAAATGATTAATTCATGAGGAGTCCAACAATCGCCCCCTTTTTGATGATCACCAATCAAGTACAATTAACGGGTAAATTAAATGTAGCTATAGAGAAAATAATAACAGATAACTATAACTTCGCACATTTTCTCCCCATTTTAAGATTATCAAAAAGTTTAAAGGAGAGATGGAAAACAGTGCATATGTCATTAAAAGTGTTCAGAATACAACATACAGTAGAAATACACAAAACAATCAATGAAATCCCCATAAAAAATATAGTAGCAATTGGTCGTCTTCAAGGATTGGCCTTCTCTTTTCCTTTATCAGTAGCAGAAGAGGAAGATATAGGTGCAGTTGCTGATGTAGATGAAGGCATAGAAGTGGTAGATAGAGAAGGTAAAGAGAGAACTTCGAAGACTGATGGAGCCAAAGTTGGAGCTATAGAGGATCGATGCAGTTGCTGGTCAAGGATGACAGGCCTGATCTGACTAAGAGCCTGGCCAACAGACATGGTTGTGGAAGCTAAGGCAGAAGTGAAAGTAGGAAAACCAGGTCTGATAGGAGTAGTTGCTGAAGCAACAATGGATGTTCTATGTACATGAAGATACAGTCTCAGAAGCTTAATGAAGTCTGCAATAATCCCTCCTCCATACTGCATGTCCTTTTCAAAATAATCTTTATTTTCAATGTACTTGTCCAACAATCTGGTAAACTTAGTGAGATTCTGAACTTGGTTTTTGAAGGCTTGAGTTACAGGAGGAATTCTCAAATTCTCTGCAAGATATTTAAAGTGGTTTGCCATATCAGTTTTGGAGAAAATCCAGTTGAAATAGAAGTCCACTTTCTTAGAGATCTCTTGCTGAGCATCATTGGCAATATTTGAGTGAATTTGAACCAAGTAAAGCACTCTATCACTGTTCATAACAACTTCAGATAAAGAATCTATATCAAATCCACTTAAGGAATTATGAATCTTTTCCTTGACTATATATCTGAGCAGAGAACTATCCAAATAAGGAGTAGAGGTTTGACTTGAGATAGTAGATGCTTTTACAGCTGTGGTTAGAGACTTGAGCTATTTCAAAACCATTTGAAGATAGCCAGTATATTCATATGTGAGTTTTTTCAGGTTCTCCACATGCTCTCTCATGTGGTTCAATATCTGTGTGTGCATTTCTCTAATATTTTCATCAAAGGATAAGAGTTATGGATGAATCCGGGACACAATATCTCGAGAGATGTTTGAAACAGAAGGTTCAGGAGAAGTAGGAGCAGGTGCAGGAGCAGGCCCTGATCTTGAATGCAGTTCTTTCTGTAGGTATTCAGCCATGCTTTTCAAAGTTTTAACTTCAGTACTGAGCAACTTGTTTTCAACCCTTACTTCTTGAATTTCATGAATCATATTTGGTTGAATGTGCCAGATAATCTTTTCTAAAAGCAGTGAGGCATCTTCTTGATTCAGTTGGGTCACAAGACGAGGTTGAGAGGACAAGAGTTTCTCAACTCCAACTAAGATAGTGTCTCCAAAGACTTTCAAATAATCCTTTCTAACAAAAGACTGCTGATCAGGTAAAGGTACAGGTGCAGGAAGTGGTATAGGTGTAGGAAGTGGTACAGGTGCAGGCTCAGGTTGAGGTTCAGGTTGAGGTTCAGGTTGAGGTTCAGAGTATGTGACTAATTTTAATTGAAACAAAGAAGAAAGATCAATTCCAATTGTAGTAATCTGTTGAGATTCACTCATATAATAAAATCTAGGGAATTTATATTGAGTTTCCACCGAATATGACTCAGTTGGTTGAGATGCTTCATCAGAATCGGCCTCATTAGCCTTGGCT
The DNA here is from genome assembly GCA_963277665.1 of Viscum album. Lineage (NCBI taxonomy): Eukaryota > Viridiplantae > Streptophyta > Magnoliopsida > Santalales > Viscaceae > Viscum > Viscum album. The sequence goes on along the minus strand of OY728140.1, from coordinate 592,198,488 downwards.
TTATTATCCTGAAGATTTTGAGGTTCCTCCCCCTCAATAAGTGCTTTGATTTCAGGACCTTGAGGCTCAGGCACTTGATTTAAATCCACTAGTTCATCTCTAATTTCCTCAGCCATCTCTTTCCTAGCCAACCTAAAGGCTATCTCCATCCTCTCTTCAGCAGAGAGAATTATCTCAGGAACATATTTTTCCACAGGAAGGTCTTCCAGTTTAGCTTATTGGATTGCATGGAGTTCTTTTTGAGTTGCTTCTTGCACAGTAGGGAGTTTTTCCAGATTTGTTTCTTCCATGACATGATGCTCAGGTTCTGAGAAAACTAATTCTCTTGCAGCCTCATATTGGATTTCCAGATTAACATCATCTCTAGGGATAAGAGGTTCTTCTTCAAGAACAACAGGAGGAATGATATGCCTTTCTTCTTCATCAACAACTTCTTCCCTTTTAGGTACTTCAGCTTCTTCTCTATGTGGTACTTCAGTTTCCTCTTCCTCTTCTTCTTCATCATCTGGATACTCAACAACTTCATCTGGTTCCAAACCAGGATAAAAAATGTCATTTGGCCTTGTTGGATAGTCTAAAGGATTGAACTTCTCATAGATATTACCATTATCTTCAACCCACTCCTTCTTCCAGGGGTTCTAGTTTATTTTCATCCTCATGACGGTAGGTTTAGATAAATAGTATTCATAGTCGATAAGTACTTCTTAATTAGGTAAAACTACTCCTTTTTCAACAATCATTACTAAAATCAGACTATAGTAAAACATAGATGTGGATTTGGATGTGACCTTAATCAATTCACACATAAGGTGAATGATATATTTGCACAGATTTATTTTGTATCCATTCTTCATGAGATGAATCATAAATACATCCTGATACTTTAAGAAAACAAAGTCACATTTCCTAGAGCTAATAATATTTTGAACAAATTTGAACAACAGTCTTGTCTCCCCATCAAGTTCATCAGCTATGGCCCTTCTCTTGGTGCCATTTCCAGTTAGGGTTTCTAGTGCATTTTCCAGGTCAAAGAAATCAGTTATCGGTGGGGGATATCGCTGATAATCATCAAAGATTCCTTCGTGAGGTATCATGGGGCATGAATCCCATAAACTCAATGAGAAGGAGCATCTTTTTCCATTTTCCCAACTCCTCACAAGAAAACATTCACCAGCATCAAAAGAAAATAGTACATACTGATAGAAATGAGCTACCGAACTCGGGTAAATGGGTCTATCCTTCCTTGAGAACCATTCGATCCAGCCTTGTTCTCTTAAAACCATTAAAACCTGAGATTTTCTAGACAACATCCACTTAGGACAAATTTAATTTTCAGTTACAACACTACGGTTTACCAGGTTTGTATTAAAGGGACCTTCGGGCGCCAGCTTCGATGCTCTCTTCTTTTTCTTCGAGATGCGCTTCTCAGGCATGGATGAAGACATACGCTTCATCCTTGGCATCCACCGAAGGTCGAGAGAGAGAGAGAAAGATAAAGTTTGCAAGGTTTAGAGGGTTCGAGAGGAGTGATTAGGAGAGAGTTCAGATGAAGAATCGAGTGAAACCCTTTTGTTTTATCATTTGGGAATGTCAAACATCACAAAAGTAAAAATGCAGGAAAGTAAAAAGTGGTGAAAAAGAATTACCGCGATATGAGTTAAAAGAAAAGAATAAATAATTTTCACAGAGAGATAGTTAATAGTCATTATGGTGTGATGGTAAATGGTCATCACGATGAGATAGTCAGTGGTCGTCACGGTGAGACAGTGAATGGTGAGTTCTGTCATGGTGAGATAGTAAGTAAACTGTTCAATCATGGTGAGACAGTCAGTGACAGACCGTGAATAGACAGTGATAGCGGTGAGACCGTAAACATGAGACAGTAACTGAGAAACCGTGAACATGAAATAGTAAAGTTAAAATATAGTAAAATATTAAATAGTAAGACCAGTAAGATATCTATTTGTGATTGATCATGAACAGATCATGTATTATGTAATCTATTCTCTCAGAATTTAATGGTTTATTGAATATATCAGTAAGTTGATATTCAGTACGAATGAATTCCAAGGTGATATCACCTTTTTGATAATGATATCTCAAAAAGTGATGTCTTACATCAATATGTTTTTTCCTAGAATATGAAACATGATTTTTTGAAATTTAATAGCACTTGTGTTGTCACAATTTATTGGTACATGTCTGAATTGATATCCATAATCTAGTAAAGTGTGTTTCATCCACAAAATTTGTGCACAACAACAGCCAGAAAATATTTATTCATCTTATGTAGTAGATAATGAAACAGAGTTCTGTTTCTTACGACACCATGATACCAGTGACTTGCCTAAAAGGTGACATGTTCCAGATGTGCTCTTTCTATCTAACTTACAGCCAGCGAAGTCAACATTAGAATAACTAACTAGTCCAAATGATTGTCCTTTAGGATAGAACAATCTTAAATTGGGTGTATCCTTGAGGTATTTGGAAATTCTCTTTACAACATTTAAATAAGATTCTTTAGGATTTTCTTGAAAATGAGCACACATACACACACTAAACATAATATCAGTATGAATAGTAGTTATGTATAGTAGACTTCCAATCATTCCTCTATAAGTGGTTTGATCAACAGATTTTACATCTTCATCAAGATTCAACTTATAGGTGGTACTCATGGGAGTGTCACTACTTTTTGTGTTATCCAATCCAAAACGTTTTAGAATATCTCTAGTGTACTTAATTTGAGTCAAAACAATTCCATCATTATTTTGAAAGATTTTAAATCCAAGAAATAATTTTAGTTCACCCATTAAACTCATTTCAAATTTGTTTTGCATCATTTTAGAAAAATCAGTACATAATGAATTTCTTGAAGATCCAAATATAATATCATCTACATAGATTTGAACAACTAAAACATCATTAGAAATTCGTTTTATAAAGAGGGTAGGATCATCTATTCCTTTTATAAAACCTTTGGAAATTAGAAAAGTAATCAATCTATCATACCTAGCTCTTGGATCTTACTTTAAACTATATAAAGCTTTTAATAGTTTGAAAATATGATTTGGAAAATGAGGGTTTGTAAATCCAGGGGTTGTTCAACAAAAACATCCTCAGCTATATACCCATTTAAGAATGCACTCTTAATATCCATTTGATATAGTTTGAAATTTAGATGTGCAGTATAAGAAAGTATAATTCTAATGGCTTCAAGTCTGTCTACTGGAGAAAAAGTCTCCTCATAGTCAATTCCTTCTTCTTGACTATAGCCTTGTGCAACTAATATAGCCTTATTACTAACTATATTTCCAGCTTCATCTACCTTGTTTCTAAACACCCATTTAGTACCTATGACAAAACTATCCTTGGGTCTTTCAAAAAGTTTCCAAACTTTATTTCTTTAAAACTGATTGAGTTCTTCTTGCATAGAAATTACCCAAAATTCATCATTGATAGCATCATCAATGTTTTTAGGTTCAAGTTGTGATAAGAAGGCTTGATGTTCAACATGATTTCTAAGAGAAGATCTAGTTTATGTTCCTTTCTCTAAGTCTTATACAACAGAATCTAAGGGATGGTTTTTAAGAGTTATAACCTTTCCAGAAAAATAGGGACTAGAGAATTCAGGTTCATCAACAGATTCAGGTTCATTATGAATTGATTTCATAGAATTTCTAGAATTGGAAGTTTTCACAGATTCTCTCAGAGAAGTATTTGAGGATTCTGAGTTGATGTTCAGATTTGATACATCATCCTCCAGATTTTCTAGGATGGTTCTAGGCTCATGTGAATCTGTTTCATCAAACTTGATATGGACAGATTATTCCACACATTTATTTCTCTTATTGAATACTCTATAGGATTTTCTTAAAATTGAATAACCTAGGAAAATTACTTCATAATTTTTGGATGCAAATTTTTCAATATTATCCTTTGTGTTGAGAATAAATACTTTACAACCAAAAACTCTAATGTAATTAACCTTAGGCTTTCAATTATTCCAGAGTTCATATGTGGTATTTTTGAGAATTGGTCTAATCAAGACTCTAATGATTATGTAGCATACTGTATTAAAAACTTCAGCCCAAAAGTAAATACGTAGGTCATATTCACTAAGCATAGTTCTAGAAATTTCTTGCAGGGCTCTATTTATTCTTTCTACAACACCATTCTGCTGAGGTGTTCTAGGGGCAGAGAAATTGTGATTATAACCATTTTGTGAGCAAAAGGATTCAAACTCTTGATTTTCAAACTCACGGCCATGATCACTTATTAAAGATTTAATTTTAAGTCCACTAAGATTTTCTATAGACTTGGCATACTTAGTAAAATAAGAGAAAGCTTTACTTTTGTGAGCCATGAAAAAGGTCCAGGTCTATCTAGAAAAATAATCTACTAGAACATAAACATAGTGCCTCCCATTTAAACTAGAAACTCTAGATGGTCCAAACAAATCCATGTGAACCAACTCAAAAGGTTGAGAAGTAGAAACTTCTTTCTTTGGTTTGAAAGAGATTTTGTGTTGTTTTCCATTTTGACAAGGATGACACACTTTGTCATTTGGAAACTCAAGTTTGGATAAGTATTTAACTAAGACTTTTATAGTTAACTTTATAAGGGAGTGAACATTACAGTGTCCTAGTCCCCTATGCCAGAGCCAAGATTATTTATGAAATACACTTAAGAATGAAACATTTTGAGAAGTTAAGGACGCTAAATTAATAGAATAAACATTTTCATTTCTTGATGCATAAAATACTAATTCATCTTTATAATTAAAGACATTACAAGCATCATTTTCAAATTTAACATGATATCCATCATCACACAATTGTGAGATACTAAGAAAATTATATTTTAAGCCATTAAAAAATAGTACTTTAGAAATTAAAATCGAATCAGAGTTACCAATATGGAATAAGCCAATGATCTTCCCTTTGGAATTATCACCAAATGTGACATGTCCTCCATCTACTTTTATCATATTCTTGAAGCATGAGTAGTCTATTGTCATGTGCCTTGAACACCCACTGTCCAAGTACCATAGATTTGTGCATGAGCTCTTTAAGCATCTTTCCTACAACATGATCAAGCAAGGACATATTTTGGTACCCATACTTTTTTGGGTCTAGTAACATTAGTAATAAGTTCGTTAGGAACCCATATTTGTCTCATAGGTTTCCTATAAGCATTATGTAAAGTATTTGAAAAATAAACTCTATTTGGTCCACAAAAACTTGAAACAGTAGAGTATGTATCATGACTCGAGCTAGATGAGCTACGTACAGAACTGGGAACAAAATTATATGTCCTCGACATTGAAACAAAATTTGTTCTACCAAGGTTTCTTTTACCAGGTTAATAACCAATTCCAGTATTATATTTAGGAGCAATTTGTTTTCTTATCATTTGGGTAAGGGTATTTTTACCATTAGTATACTTTTCTAAGTCACTTTTTAATTGCTCATTAGACATTTTTAGTTCATTGTTTTCCTTGAGTAGTTGAGTAATTTTATCCTTTTCAGTAGTAAGTTCAGACTTAACAGTTACAGTGAGAGCAGGCTATTTATTCAATGATTTATATTTATCTTTTAATTCATTGCATGTCTCTTCAAGCATGTTCCAATATTCAAACATTTCTTCATTGCTCATATTTTCAGAGTCACTTTCCTCTTATGAATAATAAGAGTTTTGTACAGAAGAGTTCACTGTTACCTCAGATGTGTTTGTCATAAAACACATACTGGCTTTGTTAGCATGTTCATCATGTGATGTGTCTAATTCACTTGAAATATCCTCATAGGCACTCCAAGTTGAATTCATTTCCTTTTTTTACTTCTTGTCTTTGTCCTCATATTTATTCTTTTATTTTAGCTTTGGATAGTCACCCTTTATATGTCCTTTGTGCTGAAATTAATACCATACAATCTCATCAGTTTTGTCACTTCTCCTCCAGCCCTTTTTCCAGTTTCCTTTTTGATCATACTTTTTATTCGAGTTAGGTTTCCTGAAAAAGTTTTTCTTCTTGTAAAATCGTTTTAATCTTCTGGACAGTTGAGCCATCTCCTCATCATTGTCTGGTGATGATTGTTCAGTAGTGGAACTGTCTATAGAAGCTTCCAGTTTTCCATCATATTTGTGCTTCGAGAGGGAGGTCTAGAATGCAATAGGTTTCCTCTTTGGTTCATCCTCGTCTTCTTTGTTGAATTTCAGCTCTTCCTCATACATCATCATTTTCCAAATTAGTTCCTTTATAGGTAGCCTGCTGATGTCGCATGACTCTCCAATTGAGATAGATGTTCCCCTCCATCTGTCAGGTAGACATTTGAGAATTATCATGATCTGTTCTTTGGTAGTGACTTCTCTTCCTAGAGAAATCATTTTGTTGACAATCTCATTAAACCTAAGATACATATCAGAAATAGGCTCATCAGGTTTCATCTTAAAATTTTCATATTTTATAGTGTATGCATTAAGTCTCATTTCCTTTAAACTAGATGTTCCTTCATGTGAGACAGACAAGGTATCCCAAATTTCATGGGCAGTTTTACAAGCAGAAATCCTATTAAATTCTTCATCTCCTAAGGAAAAGTATAAGGAATTCATAGATTTACAATTTTTATTGTAATCATGTTTGGTAGGTTAATCCCATGTAATTCTATCAGTCACAGGAAGTTTTTACTCATCTATAATTGATGACCAGATTTCAAAGCTCATACTCTCTAGATGTATTTTCATTTTAATTTTCCATTGAGCATAATTGGTTCCATTAAAGAACGATGGTCTGTTAGTTGCATCACCTTCCAATCTATTGTCTATACTAACAAATTACTTTAAAAGAGCTATAAATTTAGAATTGACAGAAATTTAAAGATCTTTAAAGTACAACTACAATCACAGTAAGATTACACAAAGTCCTAATAAAGAAACCTCTGATACCAAATGTTGGTCGGAGTAGTTAACTCAAGAGGGGAGGGGTGAATTGAGTTACTATAAAAATTTCTATTTAAAAGATATTAGTTTTATAAATAATGATTTCCCCAAAAAATTAGATACAAACCAGTTAATCAAGGTTATACTATTATAAGAGTTTGACTGTTTAAAGAAATTCTTAGAAGATTTATTAATTCTCAGTAATCTTAATTATTATTATTAAAATTACTTTTGAAGCTATCCTACTAAGTAAAATCAAATATAACTTCTTTCCAAGACTAACTATCAGAGTGAATTTAGTTTTTTTTGGATTGTGCAGTAAAGAAGTAAAATAGAGTAGACTAAATTTAATGGCCACAATGGATAAAAAACAAGTGGTTCAGTCTCAAGACGAGACCTAATCCACTCCACTTGTTGATCACCTTCAACCAAGAAGTTTATATAAATAAACTCTGATCCACACCCTGGATCGGGGTTAACAATAGTACATGAACTGTCCTGGCCACACAGGGACCTCTTCCACAGTTTTCGTGGGTAAACAAAATAATGATCTGGCCACACAGGGACCTCTTCCATAGTTGTAGTGGGTAAAAAAGAGTAAATAATTTGGAATGAGGATTTTGAAATCCTCCAGTTCAGCACAGGAGTTAGTGTGTGTGTAAAATATACAGAGTACACACACAGATTGAAAGTAAAAATAAAGAAATCAGTGAGAGAGAGAGTAGATGTGAGTTTAGAATTCTCTAGTGATTAGCAGTGCCGCTCTGGACTCCTTGAATAAGACAGAAATGCTTCTGAGTCCTTCTCTGGTTTTTGTGTTGAAAAACAGAGTGTCTTGGTTCTTCTTGTGTTATTCACAAGTGAAGATGTTCTCTTGATCCTTCATGTGTTCTTCAGTAGCATTGGATTGCATGCATGCGACAAATTATTCTTTTAAGATCTTGTAATCTCTTCTTGTTGCTCATGCTCAAGATTGGTGTTCTGTTTAGTATGGTGCACTCGCATTTCTTGAGTTGTCGCGTGTCGTATCTTGTGTCGGTTCCTCTTGGGAACTATTTTCTTTATCTTTGAATGCATCATTTTTGGACGACAAGTTCCATGTGTGTCATACCTCGTACCTCATACTATGTCTATAAAGAAACATTAATTATGTCAATGCATTAAAGGCGTCAAATATGACCGTTAAAAAGTTAAATAGGAAAACGACAAAATAGTTAGTAAATAGTGTCACAGTAGTTATGAAAACGGTGTCTCCGTCACGGTGTCTCCTTCACGGTATCTCCTTCACGGTATCTCCTTCATGGTGTCTCCTTGTCACAGTGTCTCCTTGTCACGGTGTCTTGCTTACGGTTTATGGATTCATGGTGTCTGACTTACTGTTTCTGGATTCACGGTGTCTTGATGACTGTGTTTTGCTAACTACGTCTGGCACTTAGGCAAACAAAGTTTCTTTCTTACGGTGTATGGTCTTAGTGTCTTGCTTCAATGTGTCAGGCTTACTGTTTCATGGTGTCTCATGGGTCACGGTGTCACATGGGTCACGATGTCTGTGTCTTGCTCATAGTGTATGACTTACTGTGTCAAGTTTCATGGTGTCTTGTACTTAGTCAAATAACTGTATTCAAACTTAAACAGTAATATGCATAAACTGAATTAAGATTAACCATTATCAAGTATGAGATAACTTGAAACATAAATACACATGATCAATAAGATTTGTGAGATTTGTGATCATTAATATGATTTGTAATTATTATTAAGATTTGTGATCATTAAAACATGATTAATACATGAGGAGTCCAACACATATGATTTCAGAAATGGATTCAATGTACTAAAAATCAGTTACATATTTTGATAGTTTCACTAGTTAATATAAAGCCTTTAGTGGGTATTCAAGAGAATATAGACATGGGTGGTACAATTAGGGTACCGATAATCCTCAATTTGTTATTCCAAGTCATTCATTTAATTTATATTTTTCATAGAAAATTTATGTGATTAATAAATTTTTCATTAGATATCCAAACAACCTTCATTGGAAAAAACCTTATGGTAGATTTCTATTTAACTTAGCCTAAAATGGTTGTTGATACTAAAGAAATCCAATAATTAGTGAAAATTTCTAGGATCTATTAATGGATTGAAGAAATAACAATGATCATAGAATATTAAATTGTAATGAATTTTTTATTGGGTTTTTCAAGAGTTTAATGGGAGTGCTATATTTTTCTCTAAAAAATATGTTTGATAACATGTGAAAAAATGATTATTTTATATATAAGACTAAATATAATTTTTCCAATAATTACTTAAAGTAGAAACATAGTTCTAGGGAACCTAAATTACATAGGTGGATATTTGGGGATACTTATTTCAAGTTATAGTATATACATTGACATGGCATTGAAAAATATAAGATGAAATAATTAGAACATTTTTTTTCCAGTTCCACATGGCATGAAGTCTCCCCAATTGATGTGTAAAAACACAAGATGTTATTATTATGATGATATACTATATATTCTTAAGATTATTTTATAAATATATCTCACAATACATGATATTTACTTAGGGTTGATATTTATTATGCATAAATCATAGAGAATGAATAAAAAACACAACTAAGAGAACTGAAAATATTGGCAGTCAAAACTATCTGAAAATTATTGAGAAAGTAAAACTTGATGAGTAACTCTTTTATAGAGAAATAAGAATACTAGAAATCAAGGGGATACAAAACTAGTCTTCTTATATACCACTTTGATCTAGAATTTAATTTTGGATAAGGTAAAATGAAATAATAAAATACATTACAACAAGTGCTTTCCATTTCTACATAGACTGAGTACTTTGCGACTTCTGATACAACTTAAGAAGTATTTCAATATTGATTTTTTTTCAAGATTTTGGTGTTGTACCAAGATAGAAAAGTTTCATCATATTATGATGAATTTTAAAGTATAGTATTATACAAGATTTCATGCATAACATAAGAAAAAATCTATATACTTGATGATATATTCTCTTGAGGGATTTTATAAGAGAGATGAGGTCACAATAATAAATAAAAACTATCGAAGGATTGAAGTCCCATTAGTTATGTCCATAACTCATCAAAATCACCTTTATCATGTGATGATATCTAGTCAGATAGTTAGTTGTTAGCTCTAGTGAAAGTGAGAGTCTATTGGATTTGGTTCTCTAGAACCAAATACTTGATAATTTTTACTACTGATATATTCAAAGTGTTTTATAGAAATAAAAATATTATAAAATAATTATTGTCCTTTTGTGTGACATTTAATGTGATATTGTCATTAGATTATCTATCATGTTGAAAGGCCATAATAGTTACCCTCTATGATAAAAACCTTGAAGTGTTATAATGATATTATTAAATACATTTTCTATGGGTAGATAACATCATATAACTATAAAAAGATGATATAGGATATCAAGAAAAAGAGGATTATAATACATCTAGACTTCTCAAGAAGTTCTCCCTTAGTAAACTCAAAGAGAGGAGGTTATTAGAACTAACCCACTTGTAGGAATTCTACATTTTTCATATGTGATTGGATATTCCTATATGAGAATGTGTGTATTGGAACTTAGACATGAGATTATTATTAATTACTATGATGATCCATATAATTTGATGTATTAATGGAAACTATGCTAAAATATACTTTTTGTGAGTTATGATACATTGGGTACTTCATGAGTGATATGACATTAATGAATAATACAAGAAATGTTTTTCCCTTCTGATGTAATAAAAGTAGATATATTTATCCCTTTGATAGAAGTAGAACTATCTAACTATGTCCATGTACATGGAGGTTTATTGATGAGTTCATTTAATAAAATTCAAAGAAATATATATCAATCATATATGATGATGAAACAAGCTATGAAACTTTCTTGATGAGATATTGAGACAAATAGATTATATTACACAATGAGAATTCATAGGAGGTAGTCATAATTATAACTTATCCCTATATCTTTAATTGAAATTACATTCTTATAGATACTTATCTTGGGTTATGAGTAGGACTCAATGATATTGAGATGAGAGATTAGAGGGTCACACACAATGTGTATCTACAGGTTCCACCAATTCAGATGAATTGGAATTCAGGATGAAGTGGGACCCATGTATTGAGAATAGTAGATGTACAAGTGAATTATCAAAAGTAAATTAATTAAATTATATTATTATAGTTTATAATAATAAAAATTGAAATTATTTCTTAACGTATTCACAAGTTATTTAATTATAAAAATTTAATATGAGAAAGTATTGTTTTTTGAATGAATGTTTCCCATACAATATTTGTAAAATGATTATAATAGGTATTAGACAAGCTAATGACTCATAGTCCATCACATGGAATATTATAATGTCACAAGTGAGTGGTGAAATGTTGATGATAGGCACAAAATGTTTACTTATTTATTTATGTCATTTGGGCCAATTTAATAGGTTTACCTTCTCTAATATATTTTTTCCAATGTTGGAACATTAAAACTAATTATTTAAGCACATTTTGAGCCATGGATAGTATGGGTGACCATTTTCAGAAATATAGAGTTATACCTTCCTTTCCTCTCTTATATAAATCTTTTAAAGATATAATGATCAAGAATGGATGGATCCATATTTAGGGATTGATCACATTATCTTTTGGTATTTGTTCAAGAATCATAAGGACTTTGATTATCCATTTTAGCACCTGAAAATTGAAGCATAACTTTCTTTGTGTTTTGGTAAATGTGTGCATGATCTAGAGGCAACATAATTTAGTTTTATCAATATATGATGATCTAGAGAAGATAAGATAACAACAGGATTGGGATATTACATTGAAGTATCATTTTGATTTCATTTTTATACTTAAATTGAATTTCATGAGATCCTTGGTATAATCCGAAATATCTATAAAAAATAAATTATGTATTGATAAATTCATTGTTAAAAAATGAGAATTAACCTGCTTTCATACTTCATTTATCTTCTTGGTTCATCCACAGAGAAATTATTAGAATGTAGAACATATATACTTCTTATCCTATCTAATGAAATAAAGCTTCATATATTATATATTTTATGTGAAACCCTTATAAATAACCAAAATAATATAATATTTTTAAATAATCCAAAAAATATCAAAATCTTATATTTAATTATCACAAATTTTCTCTTACGCATTACCTTCCAAGAAATCTAAAGTAAAGGGTGTATAATATTAAGTGACTCCCATTCCTTGCTATTCTCATCTTGGTTTTTATAATTACTTCAACCCATTTTGTTTTTACTAGTAAGTTTGTTTTAGTGATTTCATATTTACTATGTCTCTGTGTTTATTTTATATATGAAGATACAGTGATTGGATTCATACATAGTTTGTTCCATTATAAATATAATAATATTATCTTAATATTATCTATTTATGTTGAATTATATATAATTTTCTTAGATTTGAGAAACATTATCCGAAGCTTTTGTATGTTTTTTAGTGACTTTGCAGTTTTTAGATTCAAGTAACCTATGCATTTTGATAATAACTCAATATAAAATGATTTTATTCATGGAAAAGTTATTAAGTTGGATATCCATGAGGTTTATCTTAATTCCTTTCCATTATAAGGAAGTATGAAATGATCTCTTGGGTGCTCTAACAATTCACCAAAGTTTCTGCAACATTTTAGGGATTCTGTAGTCTACAGATTTTTATGGCTACAAATTTTCAATGTTTATGTGGGATAAAAATATTCTAATCATGAGAAACAAGGTGAGAGAGATATAAAATAAATTTTTATTTTTTTACTTTAAATGGAAGGTGAAAAAGGATGTTTGAGGCTCAATAGATTATCTGAAGTTCTACAATGTTTCTTCCAAGATATTGATTTTCAAATTCTAATTTTCTTATGATTTTAAATAATATATTTACCTAAAGAAGTCAGATTGATGTGATTATACATCCATTGGAAATTTATTAAAATTACTTAATTATAAGTCTTCTGATCCATATGCTGAATCAATTGTTAATATCCTAGAAAAATATGTGAAGTTTGTGATGGTAAGTTGTACATACTTTCAAAAGGTTTCATACCTTCATTAATCTCCATGTAAGGTTCTATCCCTATATTGGTATTGGATGAACCCTAATTTTAATATGAAAGTAATGTTCATGAACCTAATGTTTCATTAGTTGATCCCTATGTTGGAATAAAATATAAACAATATGTCGCAAATCATTTATACATTTTCATCGAAGATGAACATCACATTACTGATTTATAATAATTGAATACACCAGTTTATGGTGATCACTTTTTTATCATCGCTCTCTATGCATGAATTTATTTTAGAAACTTGAAAATTAGTATCTCCTCACCCTGTATATGGTCTATATGTATGATAAGTTGAATTCATAATCTGGGAGATGAACTGTTCATTACATTATGAAAATGATGTTCATGCTAAATAACTGAACTAGAATAAATCATGAAATACTTAAGTTTACCCTTAATGTAGATACATCACCTGGTGGAGGCTCACTGCATGCTATAGCATGCACCTACATGATCTTTCACCTCCACATGGATCTTCACCACATACATATCAGCTATACAATCGACTGAATAGTACTTGGACTTGATGGTACACCATGCATGAAATGTATATTCAATATCAAGTAGGAGAACAAAAAAATTATTTTATACTCTTAAAATTCATGGTCAGTCACCTAAAATTTCAATTTGATTGGAGTTTGGTTTATACAATGCACACATGACAGAGGTGGATGACTCATCGTATGTAAGCAACATAGAAATAAAATTTCAGGAGTAGGATTGTAATATCAATTTGATATTCTATATTGAGAGATAATGTTTTCTCAATAGAAAGGGTTTATAGTCTATGAGATGCATAAGTATAAAAGATTATGATGGTATATTTTATATGATTTTTATATTTTTATCAAATATATTTTTATCTAGATTATCCCCTGTGGTTTATCAACTAGATAATTTCTTATAAAATCTAACGATGATGATTTAAGTGATGTAGAATATTTTGGTAAAAATTTTAAATATAAAAATAATCAGATTATTTAACATAATTTTCCAAATAAGTTGAAGGATTTAAGTTTATTTAAATTAAAATATTTTAATTTTCATACAGATGCTGTTTTAAGATTTGTGGACTTATTTTATCTATTTTAAAAGAATATTTGAATGGGTATTCAAATATATTTAAAGGAATAATTAATTTATGATGATAGAATATTGAAAGTGTTTAAATTCATTTGATATAGTTTATTTTGAAGATTATTTTCAAAAGAAAGAAATGAAATAGTGCTATGATATTCATGGATATATATATGAAAGGTCTTGATTTGTTTTATTTTGAATTTATGTAGGAGGTGGATCCACTACAACTATTAGATATTTTAATTCTCAATAAATATTTCTCTAGAAGGTTAAAAAATTGGAAAGAGAGAGAATTCTTGATATTATGAAAATAGAATGTTCTATAAAGTTTTATATTACTATTTGATATTTTAAGAAGAGAGAAAAGAATTATCTGTACATATTTATTCTCTCTCAGTGTAAAGAAGGAAAAATCTTGCAAGAATTTGTTTATTTTATTGATACTATTTAAAGTAGAAAAATAATGTAAAAAAATTAATATCTCTTGTATGATATTGTGCACTTGATTGAAGATCCAATCATCTTTTATTTATTGAAGAAACGGTGATTTGAACTAGTATTGAACTTCTATATTTCATATCTTTCTACTAAATATTCAACCGCTTGTACTTAGATATGATGGATTGTAAGCTTCTCGAACTAAGATGTGAATATTGGGGTTCCATATAAAATATCTTGAATGCCTTGAAAATTCCATTACATGAGGTGTTAATTTAATACGCTCAGTCAATGAAGTCATTGGATAAAAAGGACAATCTTAATGAAAATCACTAAGATCATGGCGAGTGTTGGTGTGGTGCACTAAGGGATTTCTATACCCAAAACCAAAATACATCACTATATCCTATAATTTCTCTTATTTAATTTATACTAATTTACTCATAATTAAGAGATTAGGACACTATCACTTTAATTCAAGATGGATGATTTGATTTTTTCAAGAATTTTAAAAGGATAAAATTCACCCCTTCTCATGTGTTCATCACCATCATTTTAAAAAAACACCAAATACATCAACAATTATATGACTAAGAAGAGTTTAACTCATTTATATGACCCATAAATGAGGTATTATGTCCTTATATATAAATCCTACAATTAATGAAGGATGATTCCACGAGTTTAAACTTTTAGTAAAGAAATATTTTACAACATTTATAATATACAACATAAACCCGATCCAAACCCATAAATTTTGAAGAAATATTTCTAAAATTAATTATTAAATATTATAGCTATTATATTGGTGTAGCCCAATCCATTTGGATATATTTGGGATGAATTATAATGACCCAAAATATACACTAGACTGTGATTCTTGTAGTTCAACCTCCACAATGAGCTCATTGGGGTTGTATGGGGAAGCATACCCCTACCTTGGGGTCCTGGGGACGAAGGGCCCCAACCCAATTTTTAGGAAATATAGAAATGATGAATCACTATATCAAAGATGAACATGTGAAAGCGATAGGGAACTATAGAAGTTAGGACTTTGGAATGATTACTGTAGCATCTCAGACTTTGGAGACAATACTATTATAGCTGCATAAACTTCTAGCCATCGATCACTATATCACAGTGGACTTACTATGTGGTTCGTAAAATAGTTGAATCGTTTTTTATATTATTTATCCAAGGTTTATAGTTATGTGCGAAACTCATAAATTCCCTTTCAATTATTCTCCCAACCATAATGATATTTCTACCTCTCTTTGGATGTAGGGGTCACTTCCTGAACCATGATCATTACCGTGTCCCAGTTTTATCTTATTTGTAACATCTCAATTAATTATAGAATAAGGCCTTTTAAAATTTATTAATATTTATGAATTAGATATTAATTTTACTTTAAATATATTCCATGTCTGATAGCATACCTAACATGCAACAATGGATTTTTCCAAAATCATACATTACACACAAGACTAAGTTATACCGAAAAATAATATATTATTAATATTATTATTTTAAGTGGTAGTTATATACTAGTCATTTTATCAATGGGAATGAATATAAATAACTATATTATGTTTATAAATGTTTATGAAATGCTTTTAAATTCACACAATAAAATTTTTAGGCTTAAAATGAGAATAAATTCAAGATAATTTTCTAATATTTTTAAAAGGTATTTTTACCACCTATTGATGGAGAAATATTTTTAATTATAAATTTTGAATGTTTATAAATTTTATATGAAAAATTTAAAATTTTATTCAGAAGTGGTACATCAAAATTTACTTTGGTTAAATTTTTGGTATTTTTATAATAAAATTCATATTTAATGAATAGTTAAAAATTCTGCATTATAATTCAAAACATCTTTTTTGTTTAATTTATTTGTATTGTTAGATTATCCTTTTAATTATTTCTTATTTATATATAGATTATTATTTCATCATTTAATACAATGCAGGTCATTAGAATAAATTTTAATTTTAAATTGGATATAAAAACTTTGGGAACTTTTGAAAGTTTTTGCTTTAAAAAACAGTTTCCTCAATCCATCAACATGATTAATTTTTAAAGTAATTCTAGTCACTTATGAGAATTTAATTTTAAAATATTGACATACATGGTTTTAATTATTATAAAAAATTTGATCTAATAGTATCAAAATAATTCTTTGTGAATAGTAAATTTAGTATTTTATTTACCATAATTAAAGGTAAATCGGGTAATTAAAGGTAAAAAAATATTATAATAATATAAAACTAGTCTAAAACTTTTAATAATATTATTGGATGATTTTTTTCCAACCAATACAATAACTAGGATGAAATGTTGGCCTTTGGAAGCCACTTGGTTGTGATTATGACATTAATAACATTTTATTTAAAGTAAAAATAATGATGTCATAATCACACTTCTTATTAGTAAAATAATTTTAATACAAGGTTATATAAGTGATATATTTGACTATAAATAGTCCTTATAAAATAAAATGAATACCTACATCATGATAATTAATTTATAAATTTTAGACATTAAATAAGTAAATTTAATTTTCATTACTACGAATTTAGGCTATAACCACGATTCTAAATCGTAGCTATAAGCCCAAAAACCCTGGTTATAGGTTATAGCCATGGTTTAATGATACGTGAATTGTATTTCTGTGGCTATAGAAAAATACCTATATTCACACTTTCAAATGGTGGCCAAATCCCTATAGTCATGGTTCAAACCGTAGCTAAAGATTTATTTCCACAGTTTGAAACCATGGAAGAATCTTTAGCCACATAGGAGCTATATCCATAGTTTGAAACTGTGGCTATATCCCTTCCTATTTTAGAAAAAAAAAACACCTCCACCGGACATACCCCACCCCCACCTTGGACAGACCCCCCTACAGACCTCCCATATACCCCCTATAGACCCCCTTGCACCCCTCCTTTCGGGATAGCCCCCCACCCTGGACAGACCCCCCCTAGACAGACCCCCAACCCCTCCCCCCTATAGACCCCCTTTAACACCCCATGTATAGCCCCCCATCCATTCTAAACACCCCTTGAACAACCCCATCCCTATTGGACACCCCCTTGGATATCCCCCCTCCCGTACACCCCCTGGACAACCCCCCATCCTTCTAGGACACCCCCTGGACAACCCCCTTCCCTCCTAGACACCCCATTAGACAGCCCCCCGAACACCCCCTGGACAACCCCCCTCTTAAACACCCCTAGATATCCCCCCTCCTAGACCCCCCCCATCGACACCCCCACCCCGCTTGGACACCCCCTCCCTCTTAGACACCCCCTTGGATAACCCACTCCATCCTGGACACCCCCCTCTTGGACACCACCTTAGACAACCCCCTCCCTCCTGGACACCACCCTAGACACCCCCCTCCTGTAACATCTCATTACTATTTTAGGTATTCCTAAACCTTCTTATGTTAAATTATTATTATGTTCATTGGGAAAAAATGTATTACCAGTAAAAAGTTGTGTTTTTGTTAGACACGTTGTGGAATGGTAAAAAACCCAATTAATACTCTGAAATATTCAATTAAAAATTTTCAAAGTTAAACACTGAGTAAGTATGAGTTTCTGAGGTCTAAAAATACTCATCAAAGATAGAACAAAATAATTAAATATAATATTTTATGTTTTCCTCCCCTCACCTGTTCATTCTTCTTAGGCTTTTTTTATTATTATTCTTTATTTTTTTCCACTTTTCTTATATGTGTTATATAATAATAAAAAAATAATAGGGACTTGAATAAAGAGAAAAAAATATAATAATAATAATAATATAAAATTTATCAAATGATAAATGTTATATTAATTATCTAATGATATATAGATATATATGTATATATTTGTAAATATATAAATATATATACATAGATATATTGATAAACTCATTATGATTAATTTTATTTAAATTAACAATATCAAATTGAAATTGAAATGATAATTGTAAATGACTATCAAGTGATAATTACATCAAATTATCATTACATAAATTTAATTGTTTTTATAAAGAGTAATTATTAAAATATATTTAAATAATTAATTAAATTAATAATTATAATGTAATAATATAAAATTATCTTAGGATAATTTGTATGTTTTTATTACATGATATAATTATTCTTGATGGAGAATAATGAAAACACATACTTTGACCTAAATTATAAATTGGAATTTATCATGGAGATAGAATGTATTATCACATGAAAAATTTTATTTCACAATAAAATAACTCACATTGGTTCTAGGACCCCTTGAAAAATGTTGACTATTGGTGTGTTGATGAATATTATATTAAGGTCATGGGGAGGTGTATTTAACCACACAAGGTGGTTTATCCTTTTCGCTAAAATCGATGACCTTGAGGTAGGTGGTTCCATCCTGATTTTCCAAAAAAAAAAGATTAACCTTGAATTGTTTAATTTATTTCAATTGATGATTTAAATTGTTGAATTTATATTGGAGTTTTTATAGAAATGTTTTCAATTAAATAGTATAATTTAATTTTTTGAATGAATCGTGAAATTATGGTGTTGGTTTTGGTTGGATTTAAATCTTGTGAACATGGCTTAAAATGTTTTGATAAAAACCCGTCGTTTTTATTTGGAAAAGGAGGAATGTTTTTTAATTAAAACCCATTTTTTTTAAATGGAAAATTGGCAAGGAAATGAAAGAATGGGATTCAATTGTATTTTTAAGCAGTCCTAAAATAAATTTCCCATCATTGAGTATGTAAGATCACATGCAAGACTTAGTTAGTTAGTGAGTTATGTGGACACACTCTATGCTATTACAATGTTCTAAAACATACATGCAGTGGGTCAAATCCCCGATGGGTTGGTGAAGAGTCACATTTGGCCAGTGTCATCGGGACATGTGTAAAAACATTTTGCAGAGTTCACTTAGAGAGTACGGAGTCTTATAAATAGAAATATTATCATACCTATTTCGTAGATGACCATGTCGGTTGCTTGTTATTTATATTATAAATATAAATGTATGACAATGTTTTCAATTAATTTACACGACTTCTGAATTTACAGAAACTATTTTATGTAATAGTTTTTATTTAAGCCATTATTATAGAAATATTCCATCATTTGTAAGAATCATTTCTTAAAATATTTATTCCCACCATTTGAAATGTATAGCATGATTTTTTAACTATGATTTAAAATTTCAAAGCTACTTATCTTTTAAAATTGAAATCACTTTGTTGGTTAATATATTATTGGAATCTATTAAGGAATACTTGGTGAGACCCTACTAGGGTTTTTATTGCACACCATACTTTTGCCTTCAGGTGCTTATAGACTTCCTTCCTCCAAGTTCGATCAAGGGGAAAGGATTAATTAGAGGTGGATCCAGCTGTTCAACCTCAGTCTTGGTGAGTTGTTTCCTCCAGTACTTGGGTTGTGTTTCCTTGTTTTTGTACTTAGGTTATAATGTTTTTTGATTTTTATGCCTTGTTGAATTCGGGTACTTCACTCCCAATGGATATTCTTTTGTTATTCATACTTCCTTATTTTCTTTTTCTTATACATTCTTAGGGAAAAATAATTCCCACTTGTACGTTGTATGATGCCAGGTGCTAGTCGTTGACCCATGGGGATCAAAAACTCCCTTCGGGCTATGTCAGGGATGGTTCAGTTATCAGGTTATGAGGCTACCCAAGATGGTTCATGAAAAGTGGCATCAAAGAGAGGTTAAGAATCTTGCCTTGATGACCATATGCATATGAGTATTATTATTAGGACTTATGAGGTAGTTATGATTGAGTACCTGACCAGTTCTCATCACAATGAACCTTATGTCACTAGGGTTGGTTATGAAAATATGACTTAGGGAATAGTTCTAGTATTTTCCATGTTTTGATTTGGATAGAGTGGAATCCAAATCTTGTTTATTACTTCTATTAAGAATAGTTTTCATTGTTACTTTGTTTGAGTGTTAATCTAATGTCTTTTTTATTTGATGATGTTGTGTAGCATCATGCCTCTGAGAATATGTGGGAATCAAATCCAAAAAAAGGCTACTGCTGAATCTCAGTAAGAGAGTCCTGTTGTGGATCTGAGTCTAGTTGAGGTGATTGTTTGTGCTGTCCAAGCTTTGGGGATGGAAACGACCTCCAGTTCCGGTATAGGATTCATCTATGGATCCTCATAGGGATATTATCCGAAATCATTTTAAAGAGTTCCTATGCCAGAAGCCACCATTTTTCAAAGGATCCACTAACCCTCAACTTGCTGAGGAATGGTTGATTAAGATTGAACATCTGTTTGGGATCTTGGAGACACCTGATGAAATCAAGGTGAAATGTGCCACCTTCATGCTGGAGGGACCGAGCAGGAGATGGTGGGACTTGATGGTGATGGCTGGGAACATGAGGGTTTAGAGTGGAAAGACTTCAAGGTTCTTTTCACTAACCATTTCTATCCAAAATCAATGGTGTTGGCTATGGCTGTGGAGTTTTTCATTCTTGAGTAGGCCAAAAAAACCGTGACTGAGTACTCAAATAGTTTTGCTGAGTTGGTGTAGTTTTCTCCAGAGATTGTATCTAATGAGAAGATGAAGGCTTGAAGATTCAATTTGGGACTTTGATCAGATATCCATTCTCATGTTTTCTTACTGAAGCTGTCCACTTATGCTAATGTGATGGATAGGGTGACGATGGTTGAGATGGACCTGGCTGGAAAGTTAGGGTTGAAGGGAGTACCTTTTCCTCCAAGTGACAATGTTGGTTGTTTTAAAATAAAATGAAAGTGTGACATTTCTCATGGTAGTTCTCGAAGACAAAGTCATTCCAGACCTCCTGTAAAACTAGGAGGGACTTCATTGAATTGCTATCAGTGTGGAAATCCAGGACATTCTAAGAGGGTTTGCATAGAGGCACCCAAGAACTGTAGCTCCTACTTACGTTTAGGGAACTTAAATAGATTCTTCCATCACTTCCATACTCTATGTAGTGGAAAAATATCATCAACACCTCCAAAAACTATGAGGCAATCAAATGCTTCACATACAAAAGGTTTCCAGCCACAAGCATCTGTAACGAAGCTTTTTCACGCAGTGGAAGAGTCACCAGAGGTAGCAGACATAGTCCCTACAACTGTGAGAGGTACCATTACTATATTTTCATCTTTAGTGACCACTTTATTTGATATCGATGCATCTCACTCATTTATTTATACCCATATTGTTAATCTTATTAATATATCTATGGAGATTTTATCTTGTGCAATTGATATTGCTACACCCCTTGGTACAAAGAGACAACATGGTTTCTATAGTCTTGCTTATGTATTATATCTATCATTTGTCGAGATTTCTTAGAGTTTTTTGGCTCTCGACATGAAATCTATTGACGTCATATTCCGGATGTATGGACTCATTTATAGTAAATCCTAGATCAATTGTTATCTTTGATGGGTCTACCTTACTACACCTAGTGGTGTGCCTCTTGTATTTCAAGGAGAATGGGACCCAAGGTCGAGTAGAGCCTGATCCACTTATCTGGAGTTGGGGAAATTTGTATCAATGTTTGATTTTGATCTAGAGAGGGATTCAATGTGTGGTGATCTTCCTTCAGTCATCGCTGAGTTTCCCTATGTGTTTCTTTCAGACTTCTCTGGTTTTCCACCAGTATGGGAGGTTGATTTTTCTATCAAATTAATGCCTGTTACTCAAATGGTTTCTATTGCCTCTTATCAAATGGATCCAGCTGAACTAAAAGAACTGAAGTCGCTGTTAAACGATCTTTTTGAGAAAGGATTTATATGCCCGAGTGTTTCACCTTGGGCATCGCCAGTTATCTTTGCCAAGAATTTTGACGGTTATCTTCACTTATGTGTTGATTATCGAAAGCTCAATCTAGTTACAATAAATAAAAAATATTCGTTACCATGAATTGATGATTTTTTTTGATCAATTGAAAGGGGATAAATGGTTTTAAAAGATTGATCTTCAATCTGGTTACCATCAGTTGAGGACAAAAGGATCTGACATTCAGAAGACCACTTTTCAGAGTAGGTATGGCCATTATGAGTACCTTGTTATGCCCTTTGGCCTAACAAATGCTCCTTCTGTTTTCATGGATTAGATGAAAAAGGTTTTTCAAGAGTATCTAGATTCATTTTTGGTAGTATTTATGGATGAAATTCTTATCTACTCCAATTCCAAGGAGGATCATGTGCATCATCTGAGAATAGTTCTCAGTCTACAACGGAATCACTAACTTTATTACAAGATTTCAAAGTGCGATTTCTAGATTCAAGAAGTGAAATTATTAGGGAATGTGGTGTCAGAACAAGGAATATTAGTTGATCCTGAGAAGGTGAAGGCTATTATGACTTGGGAACAACCGCAAAATGTTTTTGAGATTTAGATATTCTTGGGCTTAGCAGAATATTATCGTTGATTTGTTAAGGACTTATCAAAGTTTACTTCAGTGATGATTTCTCTGACTCAAAAGGGAGTGAAGTTTTCTTGGAATGATAAATGTCAGAGTTCTTTTGTTGAGCTAAAGTGTCTTTTGAATACTACACCAGTGTTAACTCTTTCTGAGGCTAGGAAAGGCTACGTGGTTCTCTGTGATGCATCAAGTTCAGGTTTTGGATGTGTACTTATGTAAGGTAATCATGTTGTTGCATATGGATATCATTAGATTCAGCCTCATGAGAAGAACTATCCTACCCATTACCTTGAACTTTCAGCTGTAATGCACACAATTAAGTGTTAGTGACATTACCTTTATAAATAAGGTTTACTGTGTATTTATACCACAAGATATTGAGTTATATATTCTCTAAAAAATATTTGAATCTCTTCCAAAGGCGTTGGGAGGAGTGCCTACAATCATTCAACTTTGAAATTGCCTATACCCCCGGGAAAGGGAATTTTCATGAAAATGCTTTAATCAGGAAACTTCCAACACAGTCTGGGAAATAATCCTTGAAAGAGTGGAGTTTGATGACTCTTTTTGCTTAGATGCATATTGGAGTTCAGTGAAAGGGGGTTGATGTTTCTTTAGCTAGTGTTCTATTGACATCTTCTCTTCTCAATTTGATTCCTTAGGAACAATAGCTGGATGATGAATTCTATAGCATTATGGACTCTCTATATGGTGGGGAGACCAACACGCAGTGATCATTCTCCAATGAGGGTGTTCTGTGTTATCAAAACCGTTACATTGTGCCATTAGTGGCAAAGAAGGCTGTGATGGGGGATCGCTATAACTCCTAGTGGGCTGTGAACCCAAGAACCACGAAGATGTTCTATGATATATAGCGACAGTTCTAGTGGCCAGGTATGAGATGAGGAATTTTTGAGTTTGTATCCCATTTCTATACATGCAAGAAAGTGAAATCCGAGCACCATAAACCTTCGAGATTACTTCAACCACTTCCGGTCCTTACATGAAAGCGGGATGAAATCTCTATAGAATTTATGGTTAGGTTACCTCGAACCCATAGGAAGAATAATGTGATATGGGTTGTGATTGACAGACTGAACAAGTTAGATCACTTTATACCCATTCAAGATACCACCAAAGTTGAGGAGTTGGGAAATATCAATGTGAAATAAATTGTTCATTTTCATGGAGTTCCATATGATATAGTATCTAATATGGATCCTCAGTTTACTTCTCACTTTTGGAGAGGACTTTAGGAGGAACTTGGATCTCATGTCTATTTGAGAACAACCTACAATCTATAGTCAGATGTCTAGACATAGAGAACTATACAGATCCTTGATAATATTCTCCATGCATGTGTTCTTTACTTTGGTGGGGCTTGGGATGATCATTTAGGAATGTTTGAGTTTTATTATTTCAACATTTATGAGTCTATGAAAAAAATGGATCGTTTTGAGGCATTGTATGGCCATCCTAGTAAATCCCCTTTGTGTTGTTTAGAGATTGGTGAAAGTTCTCTGGTTGGACTAAGTTTGGTCCAAGAGATGACCACTAAGATTTAATTGATTCTTCAGAGAATGTTGAAAACATAGAGCCAATTCAAGTCTTATACTGATAATCGTCGTAGACATTTGGATTTCTTAGTTGGTTAATAGGTGTTCTTGAATATTTCACCCCGGTTAGGTCATCGACGGCTTGGGAGGCAAGGGAAGCTTGATCCTCATTTTGTGGGACCTTTAGAGGTTGTTGATCAGGTACGGAAAGTTTCTTACCATCTATCTCTACCACCACAGCTGACGTCAATACATAATGTGTTCCATGTATCGTAGCTGCGAAAGTATCTCTCTGATCCATCTCATGTTTTGAGCTGGAGTGATCTTGGGATTGAACCAGATTTATCTGTGACTGAACGACCAGTCAGAGTTGTTGATTCTGAGACCAAGGTACTTCGTGGGAGGAAGATACCTCTGGTTTGGGTACTATGAAAACATGGTTATGATTCTCATGATATGTGGAAAAGGTGGCATTGATGAGAGAGTAGTGGCCTTATCTTTTTGACGTGAGGGATTGTTCATAGGCTTTCTAGGGAAATAAAGTTCCTATGGTGGGGAGGTTGTAACATCCTGTTACTCTTTCAGGTATTCCTAAACCATCTTATGTTAAATTATTGTTATGTTAATTGGTAAAAAATGGATTACCAATAAGAATATGAGTTTTTTTTAAACATGTTGCAGAATGGTAAAACACCCAATAAATACTCCAAAATATTCAATTAAATTTTTTTTTGAGTTAAACAATGAGTAATTATGAGTTTCCAAGGTATAAAAATACTCAGTGAAGATAGAATGAAATAATTAAATAGAATATTTTAAGCGCACCTCCCCTCAACTATTCATTATTCTTAGGTTTTTTTTCTTATTATTATTTATTTATTTATTTTCCAATTTTCTTATATGCATTATATAATAATAAAAAAATAAAAAGGACTTAAATAAAAGAAAAAAAATATAAAAAAAATATAAAATTTATGAAATGATAAATTTTATATTAATTAAATAATGATATATAGATATATATGTATATATATGTAAAATATATGTATATATATGTAATATATATATATAAATATATATATATATACATAGTTATATGGATAAACTCATTATGAGTACTTTTATTTAAAGTAACAATATCAAAGTGCAATTGAAATGATAATTCTAAATGACCATCAAGTGATAATTACATCAAATTATCATTGGATAAATTGAAAAAAATGATAATTTATAAAGAGTAATTATTATAATTCAATTAATCAATTAATTAAATGAATAATTATAAATTAATAATGTAAAATTATCTTAGGATAATTTGTAAGTTTTTATTACAAGATATACTTATTCTTGTAGGAGAATAATGAAAGCACATACTTTGAACTAAATTATAAAATGGAATTTATCTAGGAGAGAGAGTGTATTATCACATGCAAAATTTTATTTTGAAATAAAATAACTCAAATTGGTTCTAGGACCCCTTGACGAATTTTCACCATTGGTGTGTTGACACTTATGATATTAAGGTCATGAGGAAGTGTATTGAACCACACAGGGTGGTTTATCCTTTCCACTGACATCGACGATCTTGAGGTAGGTGGTTCTAT
Source organism: Viscum album (assembly GCA_963277665.1). Taxonomy (NCBI): domain Eukaryota; kingdom Viridiplantae; phylum Streptophyta; class Magnoliopsida; order Santalales; family Viscaceae; genus Viscum; species Viscum album. Next base: position 592,172,276 of record OY728140.1, on the reverse strand, counting down.
CATGATTTTCCAAAAAAAATGATTAACCTTGAATTGTTTAATTTATTTCAATTGATGATTTAATTGTTTAATTTAAATTGGAGTTTTTATAGAAATGTTTTCAATTAAATTGTTGAATTTAATTGTGTGAATGAATCATGAAATGATAGAGTTGGGTTTTAATGGATTTTAAACTTTTGAACATGGATTAAAATGTTTTGATAAAAACCCATTGGTTTTATCTTGAAAATGGGGCATGTTTTTTTATTAAAACCTATTTTGGTTTTAAATCGAAAATTTACATGGAAATGAAAGAATGGGACTCAATTGTATTTTTAAGCAGTCTGAAAATAAATTTACCATCATTGATTATGTAAGAGAACATGCAAGCATGAGGTAGTTAGTGAGTTATGTGGACACACTCTATGCTATTACAAAGTTCTAAAACATACATGCAGCAAGTCACATCCCCAACGGGTTGGTGATGAGTCACCTTTGGACAATGTCATTGGGATGTGTGTATACACATTTTTCTGAGTTCACTTAGAGAGTATAGATTCCTATATCCGGAAATATTATCATACCTATTTGGAAGATAACCATGTCACTCTATTGTTATTTATATTTAAAATATAAATGTATTCCAATGTTTTAAACTGCTTTACATGCCTTCTAAATTTACATAAACTATTTTATGTAACTATTTTTATTGAATCCATTGTTGTAGAAATATTCCATCATTTGTAAGAATCACTACTTAAAATATTTATTTCCACCATTTGAAATGTATAGCATGATTTGTTTAACTATGATTTAAAATGTCAAAGTTACTTATCTTTTAAAATTGAAAGCACTTTCTTGGTTAATCTATTATTGGAATCTGTTAAGGAAGACTTGGTAAGACCCTACTAGGGTTTTTATTTCACACCCTACTTTTTCCTTCGTGTGTTTGTATACTTCCTTCCTCTATGTTCGATCAAGGGGAAAGGATTACTTGGAGGTGGATCCAACTGTTCAACCTCAGTCTTGGTGAGTAGTGTCTTCCATGACTTGGGTTTTGTTTCCTTGTTTTTGTACTTTGGTTGTAATGCCGTGTGATTTTTATGCCTTGTTAAATTCTGGTACTTCACTCCTAGTGGAGATTCTTTGGTTATGCATATTACCTTGTTTTCTTTTACTTCCACATTCTCATGGAAAAATTGTTCCCACTTGTATTTTGTATGATGCCAACTGATAGTCGCTAACCCATGGGGATTAGGAACACCCTTAGGGCTATGTCAGGTCCAACACTTTTATCAGGTTATGAGGGTACTAGGGCTGGTTCATGACACCTCCTTGAAACCCTCTCCCTCCTAGACACATCCTGAAGGAAAACCCTATAAAATACAAAGAGACCCATAAAATACATGTTATAATGATAAAAAATCCCTAGATAGCCCCCTCCTAGACCCCCTTCACTTACACACCCTGCACACCCCCTCCCTCTGTAGACCCCCTTGTACCCACCCTCTACATATCTCCTTAGACATACCCCCATATAACTATTAACACATGTAAAACATTTACTAAACCGTTCATAAAAATCAAAAAATTGAAATAATTACAAATTTAGAACAAACAATAATAGAAATGAAATATAACCAATCCATACCAATGAAATAGTCAAATAATGTATAAAAAATGTAAATATACTTCATTTTCAGTTGAAAATGAGATTGGGGAAAGAGAAATTCATAAATATAATTCATTTGTAGTGGCAGATGGATCATGCCATAAGGTCTAGGTCAAAGGAGACTTTAGGTAGTGACTCTACTAATGAGTGATGAGTGGAGGATGGTATTAATGGGAAGAGACTGGGATGGGTTTGGAAGGACTTGTGGACACATTTATGGGTAATAAGAGACATGTTATGGAAAGGGGTAGGTCTTGAGTGACTAGTACTGTGGGATCATTTCGAGATATGTGTGACAGGTTGCAAACCTATGTTATTAATGTGAATTACCCAGATCCTGTGGGGTTGATTTGGTGTACTGGTGACCTCCCTAGAGTCTGTAAGGATGGGTTGATGTGTTGGTGACCTCCTTAGAGTCTATAGGAATGGGCAAGTCTCCCTTGAGTTACAAGGATGGTTTAGTGAGATTGGTGGGATTTTCCTTATATAGGATTGGGTAAAGTACTACCGAAGGGGCTGGGTATTCGTATAATGTGAGACAAGACCAATAGACCCTGTATTGAGATATATTGTAGTGGGTCGAGATTTGGATGCATGACCATTACTGGTTACTTTGGGTAATGGGTCAAGGTTTGGATGCCACCCTACCCTAAGTCTTCTGGAATGATATGGGCATAAGTGAAATGGAACAAGATGAGGCAACGAGTTGAAATTTTGGAATGACACTAATACTGAAATGATCAAGTGTAGTATCTTGGATAACAAGGTTCTATCAATTTAAACACTCAAAGAAAGTTTTTTATCCAGAACAAGCCATTCCATCCAAATCATGCAATTTACTTTATCAAAATAAGTCAATTGGATTAAAATTGACAATAAAACACTTAGAATGTGAAATAGTCAATATGGAAATTACCTACTTCGCTAATCCCTTATACAAATAAAGTCAAACAATTAGGTGGTGTTTGGTTATAATTGGACATTTACCACTTTCCCTTAAGACATTTCAAAAGTGGAGTGCAAGTCGCCATGAATACGTCACTATATTTATTTCATGCCATCCAATTAAACTTTAGAAAGGAGGCATAACCATTACATAATTCACTACATGAGGAATTACCTCTCATGTGACAGGTTAACCATGTTCGATTCCATTTAACTCATTCAATTCATTAAAACAATTAAATTCCATTTAAAAGATAAAGTGGGGTCACTTAGTTGTGAATTGGCCAATACATCACTTTCCTACTTGGGAAATTCAATCTTAAAAGTCTAACGACACTTAAAGGATTTTTTCGTTCAAACAACCATTTTAATAAAAATAGGGAAATTCCCTTCACGGATATAAAAAGGGATAAGTATGATGTGTACTTTACAACTAACAATGACATCAAGTATAAGGAAAACATCAATGCAATAATCTCAAGCAAACTATATAAGCATAAATTTCCACTTTGAGTTTTCGCAGACAACAAACCCCTATTTGAGGGGTTTTATTAAAAACACCTGACTTGTTTATCTAAAAAAAACAATTATCTTAACTAACACTTGATCAAGAATTTCAATTTAATATAAACAAGAAGAATTAATAAGGGAACTAAATTCAAGTTAAAACATTTTTTGAATTAAAGAGGCTTGGAGAGGGACCTTACCTAAAAGGAGTCGAGCCACACTCAGAACTTGACACTTTTATCAGTGACAACTCTACGATGCTGCATTCATCATTCAGGAATATGCACCTTTGCATATACATAAGGATACTCTACCCCCTATGTACGTGTCTACATGGACTTAAACACACGCAAGCGGATCCTTATATATATGCTCACATGACTAAGCCAGTTATCATGCACACACATATGAATTTTCCATATATATACATAATCACACTTATCCCCTTAAATGTTATCACCCTTCCAGGGGAAGATATACATATAGAGGGATAAATCATCATATATATGCTTACCAATGCAAACACGGTGAGTCGCCTTTGACTTCGGTAACTTAGAATCTCCTCAAGGATGATCACCACACTATAATAAAATTATCAAGGGATCTAAAATTACAAAACCCCCAATTATAAACTAAGAGGCATCGAAGAACGAAGGAAAAACTCATCTTAAACTGTTGGTGGAAAACCAAATCAGGCCAAACCGCTTCACATTCGGTGGTGGTTTCCACAACACACACGAATGAGTCCCGAGAGACTTCAAAAAAATGCCTGTGATCTAATGAATCATCATTAATTGAACCTAAAAATTTAAGTGGTAGGAACATGATTAGTGAGAAAGGAAAGAATAGAATAGGTGATGATGCACAATTTTTTATGTAAATGAATGAACTATAAAGACCAAGTGCATAACATATGGGTTCTATCTAGTCTATATAACTGAACTCATGAATTATACAACTCCTCTACTGCAACATGATGTTCCAATATCGACATGAACTTGGTAACAATTTAAGGATACCATAAAACTAATTAGTATGGTTAGATCTATGAAAAATATATAAGAAACATATCCTTAAAAAATTGGTTACATCATACATGAATCAAGATGCATTACTATAAAGATTTTGTGGTTGAATAAACTGTTATAATGCTCCTATAATATATCTTCCACCACAACCAGAGAGAATAATTCTCTTATTATAAAATTCATGAACTCTTAGAGTCAATGCTACTCATATAAAAGAATAAAATATTGATATTTTCCACCTATAATACATTAGTGTGATTACATCAATGATAAAAATAATCTTGAATGATATAGAATTTCACCATGCACAAATCATCCAATAAATATATCCCCACCAACATCTCATCACTTTGAATCAATCCCACTCTATGGAATGAGTAGAATCAAGAGACAAAAATAATATTGTATATGAATTTTAACCTTCCCCCACCCCCACCCACCCCCTTACACCAACCCCCACCCCCTGCACCAACCCCTCCCCCCTACACTAGCCCCACAACCCCCCAATCACCAGCCCCATCCCCTACTACATGTGCATGGTTTGATTAGATTAAAAATCCCTTTCTAAGTAAAATAAAATGAATTTTCAGAAGAGACTTTAGATGAACAAGCATGAAGACACTTTTTGGTATAAAGTAATGGGTAGAAGAAAATACATTTTTAAATATATGGTGACAACATTTAAATTTACCATAGAAACTAGTGCTGAAATTGGTTTTGGAAAAACCAATTCCATTTACTTTTTCTAAAAATGTATTAGAAAATGTATTAGATTATGTGAATGATAAAACAATTGATAAAATGAAAATGAAAATTAAATATTTTTTAGATAACATAAAAAAATAATTTTAAAGTAATGGAAAATAAAAATGAAAGAAGCAGTCAATAATATTTTATTGTGCTGTCTAACAAATTTTTCAATTTATTTTTGAAAAAAATATATTTTTGAAAACAAAATGCAGCCTTAAATTTACATGACCATGATGTAAACAATTAAATTGTATAAAAATAAGATTGAAACCTGCATATGATTTCATAGGGGAAGGGATTTGTGAATCATTATCTCGATCTTGTGGTGAAACACTTCGATATAGATATTGTTCATCATAGTTTCTATGCCTTTTAGGACCCATGTTAGGAGATGAGGAGTGGTGAGGGGATGAAGAAATTAGACTTCTAATTTCAATAGAACCTGTAAATTAGTTGCAACCTTGGTTATTTATGAAGAACCAAAACAAATGGATGAAGTACAATAATTTATTTAACCATATTCAGAAGAATAAATCCGACTCAAGGAACAAGATTATGTGAATTAGTATGGGAAATATTTTCGGGCGATGGAACCAATGGTCACCAATTCTTGTTATAAGAAATTTATTAAAAAAATAAAAGGTTAACAGTATAATCAGAAGGTGTAACAAGCTTACAACATCAAAGAAATGAGGGAGTTGCAATTTTGAGAGACATAAAGACACATCCAAAATTATAGCTTGCCACATACCCATACTGAAACATCCTTCCATTTTCTTAGAAGTCACTGAAATAATTAAAGATAGCTTCTTCATGTGTGAAAAATCCCTCATAATCATGTATCTTCCTCAAACAGAAGACAAATCACCTAAAAATTGAAGTGCAACAACCAAAATGCATGAAACCTCTAAGAAAAAAAATAATTGTGTTAACACCCAAGAACTCAAGAATAAGATAATAATGGAAACATGTAAGAAAAGAAGAGTCATTTTAGCAATGATCTCATCACCTCCATGAATTAAACCAACTTATTCATGTTGAAACATTATAGATCCCTCAATATCCAAATAACACATCAACACAACACAAGGAACATGACTATCGAGATAAATTCATGAAAAATATCCAAAAAACATTCATAAATCCCCAAAAGAGGAATGTTCTTAAGGATTTATATGCTATTAATAAAACCCAACTCCTTCAACAAAACCCGAAATTCCACCCAACATTAAATATTTTCAACTTTTTTCAAAAAAAAGTCACGGTGGAATCCATCAGGGTGTTAGGGTATTGGTATCCTTTCTTTCTACACAAACAGATCTCTTATAAGTAGAATAAGTACAAAATAATGTTCAAATCAACTCAAAGAATCAGTTCACTTTTCATAAGGACTAAGCAGAACCAAATGATAGATGGTAAAGTGAGAGAGATGGGAAATATCCCAATGAATCACCAATCAAGATCATCTATTGAAAATGGTGCGAGTCCTCTTAAACTGTCCAACTTTCTCCAATTATCTTACTTACATCCCTTTCCACTTTCTTAGTATTACAGCTAGGAAGTTACGTGTTAGCTCTATTAGGATAGAGTATGGGATGTGAGTCAAAGCCTAGTTATAGTACCCACATTTTTCTTGGTTAATCATTAAACCCCCACTTAGTAGAATGAAATAAATTTTGGTAACCTTTGATCCTTCAATGCCTTAAGACTCCACTTGGCCAACAACCCACAATGGACTCATCTCAACTCGAAAATTGAAATCCATCTTGGCATGAACTCACCCCATATAAAATAAGTAGATCCTGGTCCTTTACTAAAATCAAATATACATATATGAGAATCAGAGACGACAAAAATAACGACTTAAATAGGTTTTGGTTGACAAGTTACACTTCTATAAATGCATTAATTACCCAGAAAAATAATATGGGGGAATATGGGTCCCAAATGATGACCCCATAAATATATCTTAAGATTTATATATCCTAGAATGATGCAGTGTAAGGAAATTCCTCATAAATACCACTTATATTTTCAATAATTATTTTATTTGGTATTCAATAGGAAACAAACATAAATCTAGTTTAGTATCCCAATATAATGAAAATCTCAATCTAATTTTTTTATCATCAGTCACATGCTTTCAATGATTTACATAATTGATTGAAATATAAAGAAAGGAAGTGATAAATTATTTGGAAACTTATATCCTTTAAGGTAAGACACAACCCAACTATATATAATTTAAATTAGACTATATATCTAATATAGGGATACCCCTGTATTGATGTGAAAAAAATACATGATAGATTTTGGATAAGAAAACCATTATGATGTTGATCATCTTTCCTTATGTCAGTTGTGTGACTAAATTAATTTACCCATTATAACTACCATATCTGATCCCCACACTGAAGGCAACCATCAATTGAGAATATAATCCAAAAACCATGTTAGGTTGAAATAATTATCCAGTAAAGCTTCATCTAGTATCCCCATTATATATAATCACCATCCTATTATGTTGGAATGTATATTTGGTTAAATATATTGGTGTGTTTGATCAAACAACTCTTTTTCCCCTTTAATATTAGCTTCCCCCCATGAGAATATACGAATACATCAATATATTTTCAAAAGGATACTTTAGACAAAGAATGATATCCTAATTTAGTGTTTCTTGAAATCCCATTTGCAACAAATTATTTAGGAAAACAATCTTTCATAGTTATCCTATACATAATTTTTTTTATTGGTATATGTCATCATACATGTCACTGAATTTTGAAATTCCACTATCTTATAGACATTCCAAGGACCCAACCCAACCCTTTTATGTACACGATGGATGATATTTAACTCTAGGAAAGAGGGGATTATCAAATCTAGAATTCTATTAACATGACTATTGATCACAAACTATGAGGTCTAACCACCTCAAAAAACCTATCCACTCTTCGAAGAGGCTCAAAATATCTACAACTATTCTAGACCTATAAATCCATTTTCTATTCATACAAAATGTTTCATTTTTTGTGAATAACCCACTTCAAACTAAACCTTTTCCTCTTATCAGTTATCTTGGATCAAAAAATATATGATTCACTAGGAATGGATAGATCATATGCATAGTTTTGATTTTGAGTCCATTGTAGAGAGCACCACTAGGTGAATACATCCCTATCATGTTCTTAATATATTAAAAATATGTTAATATATATATATATATTTTATGTATGATTTGATGAGGACTTGAGCTTCAACAATTATAAATTACAGCTGAAACTAGAGTCCATACATAATTCGAGATTTTCTTTCTAAATAAAGGTATCAAATCTAGCAATCAATAATTTTGGATCTATAGTCCAAGAAGACCTGAGAGAGTTCAGTGGTTGGATGAGATTAAGTAGTTAGGTTTTATTTCATACTATCAGTCATATAATTATTTATTGTGGTTTTATTAAAGATATTTTTTCCAAAATAATTCAAAATCATTTTCTATGAAAAAGAAAAAAGATGGATCAACCATTATAATTAGACAAATAAGGGATAAAATTGAAAATATTTTTCAAATAATGGCAATGTTTAGACATGTACATAACTCAAAGTTTCATGTAAGTAAATTTTACATTCATTAGAAAATTTATGTAGTTTTATTAACTTAATTTGTTTTTTTGTTGGTTAAATTGTTTTAGTCTCATAAAGAACCATCAAGCAGAAGCTTAACTTTTATAAATAGAGGTACTTTTCTTTGAGAATTAAAAAAAGGAATGTTGGTCAACCAACTAGAAAAATTCCCTTATATAAATGTTAATAATTGGCCTTTTAAAATCCATTTATATGAACAGATCGAATTAGTAATGACAGTCATCCATTTTACCTTATACTTAAGCTCTTTTTGGGCCAAAATAACCTAATTATAAGCATGAAAATTTTTATATGTTAAAAAAGATATTAACCCCCCCATATAAATATTTAAAATACGTTCATTAATGTTATAGAAAAAATGAGTCTATATATAGAACCTTGCCATTATATGACTAAAACATGATAAATTATCCAAAACACACAAAAATTTAATAATTTAAGTTCAAGAGTAAATATTTATATTTTTTTTGTTAAATTCTCAAAATATACCATATTTTCATGACCAAAAATAAAATTTCATGGTCATTATTAAGGAATAATACTATTATTTTACATGAATGAATTGAGAAATTCTTAAAGATACCTGACTAGATGCTATAGATTATGAAGAGTCACTCAATGCCGTGCATTTTTTTTGAATAATTATTAAAGTAAACTAACAAACATAGGTGAATAACTTAACTAAAATAGAACGTCACTCTTCTTCTAGTATGAATCATATATATATTATAAATGGTACTTGTTCTTGAGGCCTATACATGTAAGTTGAAAAATATTACATACACCCAAGATAATTATATACATCCAGAACATATATAAGTTCTTTATAATTCAAAATCTCTAAAATATCATAATAAATAGCAACAAAACATGCCTCATAAAAGAAAATTATAGCATCTTGAGGTGTCCAAACAATCTAATTCTTATGTTGAAGAGACTCTCAAGAGAATATAACTAGTGGACTCAAATATGTTGATTGTTAATTATCTAGGGGATTTACTTCAACTTCCCTCAATAAGAAACCTCTCATTATGGTTATATACAACCAAACTTCAAAATCTAATTTTACCACAGACAAAGCTAACATAGGAATGATCATTTTTCATACGTAAAATTATTGAATAATAATTATCGAAGTTAAAATATAAATGATAATAAGGGAAATAATAAAAATAAAAATTAGAAATATAATTGTTAAGGGAAACTTACTTTTCATACTGGAAACCAAGTTAAGTAGTTTCATTTCTTGTAAATTCATAATGGCCGAAAAAATTGTCGCCTTTCTGAATTATCTGAAGGTGAAATATTTATTTGATAAAAACTCATAAAAAAGAAAATAATATTAAAGGTATAAAGACTACTATATTAGTGTGTTATTTCATTATAATTTTCTCAAGTACTTATAAAGTGTTGTTCAATTAATTATTCAAATCAAACGAGTCTATAAGCACAAGTAGAAATTTCAACATAAAAAGTAATTTCCAAGACCAAAAGAACTTCTAATTATGGTTATATATAACCCAACATCCTAGTATATTTTTTTAAGAAGAAGCTTACATAGGAATGTCCATTTTACATAACTAAAATTATAGAATAAGAATTACATAAGTTCAAAAATGAAGATAAAAATAGAAATAATAAAAAAAATGATAATTATAAATTAAATTGATAAGAGAATCTAACTTTTCATACCAAAAACGAAATAAATGTAGTTCCACTTCTTGTGAATGCATAATGGCCCAAGAAATTGTCTCCTTCCAAGCTTGAGGTTGATTAACTAAAGTACACTTGACAAGATTATGTAACATCCCAGATAAATGAAGAATATGACATTTTCATATTTATTAATATTTTTGAATTAAATATTAATTTTATTTTAAATGGGTTTCTATGTTCATTAGTGTACCTGATATGCAACAATGGGTTTCTTTGGAATCTTACGTTGCACACTAATAATATAATATTATTATTTTAAATGGTAGTTAACTCATAGCTGTTGTATTGGCAGGAATGAATAAAACTAACTAAAATATGATTATACATGTTTTTTAAATGTATTTACATTTATCCAATAAAAGTTAGAGGCTTAAAATGTGAATGAATCTAATTTTAAGCAAAATTTACGTTAAAAGGCAGATTTACCGCCTTTTAATGGAGAACCCTCATTAAATCTAATTTTTTTCACTTTAATACATTTTAATTGAAAAAATAAAATCTTTCTTTAGAATGGGGACATCAAAATTTACTTTGTGTAAATTTTTGGATTTTTTCTGATAAAGTTCATTTTCTAATGAATAGTGAAAAATTTGTATTTTAATTCAAAACAGTGTTTTAATCTAATTTATTTATAAGGTTAGATTATATTTTTAATTTGTTTTAATGTGTAATTATAATATATTTTTACCATTTAATCCAATGTTGGTTATTGGAATTAATTTCACTTTGAAATTGGACATAAACAAGTATCAATCTTTTGGTAGTTATCGTTTATTAAAAACACGCTATTTGTTTTGATAACGGGAATTAATTTTAAAATTAATTAATGCCACTTCTATGTTTTGAATTTGGTAAAATATATATCATTTTGGAATTTGGAATATCAAATAAATATTAGGCTGAATTTTTGGTATTTTTCTGAAAAACATCAATTTTTGATGAATAGTGAAACGACTAAGTGGTAGTTAAAAAAACTGACTTTTTCATTTAAATGAAATTTTACCACTTCTGTGAATTGAATTTCAAAAATCTGACAAACATTTTTGTTATCAAGAAGTAAAATTTGGTTCAATAAGTTGAAAATAATTTTTTTTGTGAATAGTAACTTCTGACTTTTATTTACTACGGTTAAAGATAAATAGGTTAATTCAAGGTAAAAAGAATATTATAATAATTTAAAATTAAATTAACACTTGTCGAAACCATATTGGTTGAGTCATTAACGACCATGGGAATATTTGGGTAGATTTTGGGACCCCATTGAGCCACTTGGTAGTGAAAATGACAATTTAGATTAACTAACTTAATGTAAAGGCAAAAATGACAAAAGCAAATATCTTTTAGAAAATTAATTTTTTCAAGGGTTATATAAATTATCTTTTTGACTATAAATATTAATTGGAAAGATAAAACGATTTACTACATCATGGTCTTTATTTTATAATTTTTAGACATCAAATAAATTAAATTATTTATGACACAATAATGATGTAGTATTTACATCATTAATAAATCATTTAAATAAATACGATTATAAATATTAAAATAACATCCAAAACCTGTCCAATTCTTATTGGACGATTTTATTTAGACCATGAGTCACCTTATCTTAGACTATAATGATTTTTGAACTTTTGAAACCGAATATCATTATATAATAAAATAATATTATCACACTTTCCTAAAGAGCCCCTCCTCTCCCTTATAAAAGGAGACTACTTATAACCAATTCCTCACACCTCTCATGCCATTTGGCTCATCCAATCTCTACCAAATTAAGATCCCAACATCCCTCTCCTCTACCTAGAAGCATTAACTTAGGCCGAAGGGACTTCAAGAAGTCTTTTGGTTCAAACAAAAGGGAGTTACCCAAATTAAAGGTAACAGTTTCTCTTAAATTGTTTTCATTTATTTTACTTCTCCAACCCCTAAACTCTTTTTATTCCTTTCTTTTGTAACAAAATAAGTATCCTCAATATACTAGGATGTTTTTATGAGATTTATTCTAGCTACAATTACACATACCTCCATGAAATGGATAAATAAAATAATGTTTATGTGGATGACAAACTAACGCCTCCCGAAATGATGATTGTTCAAATAACTCCAAACGCCTCTCATGGTGGCAATTATGATGGAACTATATTTATATATGATATATATTATGTTTATTTTTTATTTATTCTTCAGTATATTCCATTTAAATCATGCCTTTATGGTTTCCATAGTGGGTAAATACGATAATCTCATTTAAGGAAGTGCGGACTACCGCCCCCTCAAAGTGATTTGATTCGTTAATGCCTTATGTGGGATGTATAAAGGGTGGGGTTAACTATATTATATATGATATTATAATGGAATTATAATATATATATATGTATCATTATGTTTTATTTCCATTAAAATAAAAAATAGAAATGAAAGTATCGTTAATGCGTACGTACGGCTTACCGTCTCCATGAACGGTGCATTTCATTTCTTACCTCTAAATGTTATGTAATATTATAAATACATGTATATATGGGATATATATGATATATATGATATAAAAATCATGAATATAATTCTGGATAAAATGAAACATTGACCACATGAACAACATGTGATTATAAGAAGCTTATTTTTGACTCAAGTACCAAATATCGACAAAATGGACATTATTAACTTAAATGATTACATAATGTTTATAACATGGTAATAAGTGATATAAAAGGAATAATAAACTTGAAAAAGGTTCTTAATCAATTATAAATTAACTTTATTTTATTATTCAGGAGATTAAAGAAGGATCAAGTCAAGTCGGACACGAGGTAAGGGATCCGACCTCTCTCTTTCTTTTCAAGTACTCTCTTTTATGTCATTTATTTTATGCTCCATGTTCTTATGTTAGAGGATGTTATTTTATATTCATCATATATTAATTTTTATTTTCATGTTATTAGATACCCCCTCTTACTCTCATCAATTCATTTTAACAATTTTTACGTGGCGCCGTTAGGCTGCCAAATTTTTGTAAGGGATTTTTTTATCTCACTTTTAATTCCGTGAGATTTCCATTATTCGCCACTTATTCATTGAATGTGGTGTATTGTGTAATTTAATTTGATATATATTATCATTATTATCATTATATTCATGGTATTATGTGATTAATTTGATGGATATTAGCTTTTGGTCATATGACTTAGTTGATTACAACGTGGTAAAAGGGTTTCATCTCACTTTTATTCCCGTGAGATTCATGCTATATTTGCCACTATTTCCTTTTGTGTGGTGTATTTACTGCCCATGATTGTACTATTTGTGTAATATAATTTCATTTATGAGTATTTACATCTTCATTTTATGATCCTTCTTTCATGTGGTGTATGTTTTGTAAGTTACCCAATCGGTAAGGGAACCTTTCACCCTTTTCTTTTTAAAAGACTTATTTTTGTTATGTCTTTTAATTTACATATTATTATATTGGGATATGTTCTTATATATCCTTATTGATTTAAATTTCATTTACAAGTGATGCGATACCCTTTTTATCTCATCAACACATTTTTTTAATTTTAACGTGACGCCGTTAGGCTTTCAAATTTTTGCAAGGGAACTTCTTAACCCAATTTCAATTCTTTGGTTTAAACTTGTACTTCTTGAATATGTCATCATATGAATATGTGTGAATGACTTATGATTGTTTTACACTTAATATCCACTTATATTGGGTGTATTTATTTTTTTCACACATAATTATGTGATTGATTTATCCTTAATTTAAGGATACCATCTTTACAAGGGATTTCATCTCAATCTACATTTCTATTGAGACTTAATTGTTGTTATGCACCAATTCACTCTTATATGGTGTATATACTATCCTTTTTTATACTATATCATGAATCCATTTATTCTCATGATATTATAAAGTTATGATTAAATGTTATTCCCCAGTTATTTGTATTCAAGAGTCTCTCATTTTTTTAAAAACTCTTTAACTAAAATATAATTTTAAATGTTTTAAGGATTTATTATTCTAAATATTTATCTTTAATGTCCATGTTTTAAAATGGTTTTGAGTATTTATTTATATGGAGATTAATGTTTTAAAATTATAATTCTATTAAAAACTTCAATGTGGTATGGGACACTTTGATTCAAAAATCACTTTTTAAATTGTTTATGAAATGGATTGATTATTTCAGTATCTTGAAATTACTTCTTGTGATTTAAAATGAAATGTTTTTAGTGAAATGTTTATATTTTCAATATTTTATGTGGTATGATCGTACTTGGACATTTGACGGGTGGTTACGTGATAAACCATATGACGAGTGGTGCCGTGAAAACCAGGACGGGTGGTTACGTTATAACCTCTAATGCATTGGGTATGGAAGTCGGTCGTATGGCTATTCCATTTAGTGATATGTGTGAAAGTTGACCGTATAGTTATTCCATTTATGTATGTTTATGTCCCAAGTTACCTTTATATGTTATGTGTTATTTATATGAGTTTTATGGTAATCTTTTGGTTACAAAAGGTTAAGTAATGATCTTTTATTCATTGAAGAGTATTTACTAATTCATAAAGGTGAAAAGTATTACTTATGTTAAAGTATTCATGGTTTAACTGTTGTTTGGAATAAATAATAGTTTTCCTTCTTTGTGTATCCCTTACTGAGCTTTTTATGCTCATCCCAAGTTTTTGAAATGTTTGTCACATGACATAATGTGGAATAGGGTCAAGGATGGGATCAAGGAAAAGTCATGTTTTCTTAAACATGGAACTAGACATGTCTATTTTTTAGAGTTCATGTTTTGTAAAAAAAATGGAAACTGTGTAGAAGTGTCTACTTTGTAATATTTTGATATGTAATAGTTATTTCCTAATTCTCTAAAACTCTAAACTTGAAAATATATTCAATGTGAATTATTCATTTAATTAAAGTTTATGTAATGTTTTAAGGTCGGGTCTTTATAGTTGGTATCAGAGGTCTGTTTAGACAACTTTAGAGGTTAGGGTTTCATCTAAGCATAAGTGAAATAACCATTAAGGTTAGCATATTAGAAAGAGTCATAGTTATTTTGAATGAGTTTAAGATAAAATGAATGAGTATTTACCCACCTCATAAGATATTATATGATGATTTTACTGATATACTCACGCTGACTTTTTTGGTTTTAGTAAACGGCTGGATCTAGCAGGCACCAAAGTAACAGTGGATGTGAAGAAAATGGTGACAGTTTTATGAACAAGCAATTGAATGAAATGAGAGATGTAATGAGAACTCTTCTGGTTATTCTTAACCAACTATATGGAGTCATGATTGAAAACATGAACCTTGGTGATTTTTATAGGGCATCGTATATGCGTGAAACAAATCCATACGGAATTTCAGGTAATAATCATAAAGGTAAGTATGTTCAAAAACCTATGTGTCAAGGATGTGGAAAGAAACACCTAGGAAAATTCTTCAAAGGGATGGGAAGATGCTATAGATGTGGGAATGAAGGTCATAAATCAAGAACCTTCCATGGAAAAAAGGAAGAATCTAGTTATCTCCAGGAAAGGCAAAGAAGTTATTTCTCAGGGATCAATTGAATGTTTTAAATGGGGTTTGCATGGTCATTATACAAACAGGTTTCCTACAAAGATGTTTCGGGAATGGGATCACCAGGATTGTAAAATATTTTTTTACCAATACCTAATGCCATTCCGATTGAGGATGAAGTAACTGACAATGACCAATGAAAGGTATGGATTATTTCTTAACATATGTTTTGATATTATTGAATCATAGGATATGATTCATGATTCTGTTTGTAGGAAAGAAGTATTTCAGAATAAGTTGAAAAGTAATGGTTAATGTATCATGAATAATGTTGAATGAGTAAGAAGTCAACATATAAGGGAGTCAAGAGTTATGGTAGATTTTAGGATGGTGAAATGATTAAAAGTATTAAGGCTCTTTTGATAATGGGAATTACATTAGAAAACTTTTTATAGTATGTGTAACACTAAAGTTTTATATATAAAAATTTAATTTAAGGAATAATTATCTTTTATTTTGTGGATATAGTTATAAAGAACCATTTCGGTTTATATGATCCTTGAATTCGAGGAAATTATAGATTAATACATTTTTGGGATGTAAGATGAAAGTTATTAGAAAACCTTTGTGGTTAAAATATTCTATGGTTATTTTTGATAAATTTATCTCTTTTTGGGAATGTTATAAAATTATATAGTTTTTGAAAATGGACAACACGCAGACTGTAAAGACCTGTAAATTTCATGGGAATTTTTTTTCTTAATTTTATTTGGAATTTTACAAGAGCGCAGTTTCTGACGGCACCTGATTTCGAGGCCCGGTGTGCCCAGAATCATTTTCCGAAGCTTGGCTCGGGTACGTTCAGTGAACGGACGAGCGGGTTTTTCTAACTTTTGAACCGGTTCTCGGAATCGAATTCTGAGGGCACCGATGGAATCGCAGCGCCGGTATTTACTTAGAAACGCATCTTCCGGAGTTGCGTTTGCTCGAGTGTGGTTTTTAATTTTTGGGTTTAAAGTTATGAAATAAAATAAAGTTGTGCGACAATTTTATTTTTAATTTCACTTTAAGCCACTTGAAAGCCACTTAAAGCTGCTTAAGAGGAGTTGTTACAGATAGGGTGCTATCCAAAATATCCTACCCACTTGGTAGGATATTTGTGGGGTGGGGCCCGCACGAGCCCCACCGTTTCTTTTCCTCTAAGTAACACACCCGCGAAAACCCGTCATTATGAAAGTCAACTGACGCGTTTTCTTAAATTCTTAACGCACCATTTAATTTTTCGGTTTTATTCGTTGAATTAAATGGGTGGTTTATTCGTTGAAATTAATTCTATGAATTAATTTCATTCGTTTCTTAACAAATTTTTCATTTTTTTGGCATGTTAATAAAATAAGGCCAACACACCCTCCTTTTGAAATGTTTTGTTAAACCTTTGAAGAACCTCTAAGAATTCTTCGTCCTCCTTCGCGAAGAACACGAAGAACGCGAAGAACGTGAAGAACGCCGACCTCCGACAAAGAATTACGAACCCGCGGAAATCGACGACGCGACGCCGTGTGCCGCAACGCCAACGTTTCCTCTCCCGCAACGTTCTTCGGCGACGTTCCTTCCTCCGCGACAAAAATCTTCGATCATCCGTTGAGGTGAGAGTTTTCGATTCTTTAAATTCCTTTGTGGTTTTTAACTCAAGATGGATTTAATTATTAAAAAAAATTAAATCTGTTGTTCCTTGGACCTCGGAGTTCGTCGACGCAATGCCGGATACCGCGACGACCCGACGATTCCCACCTTCCGCGATGATCAATTCCGCGAAAGAACGTGCGTGCGACGACTTGATGAGGTAGGGGTTGTTCTGAATAATCTATATTCCCGTGAACATTTCTTTTAAATTAAAGAACCGGTTTCATAAGAACAATTTTAATTTATTAAAATTGTTGTTTGATGTGTTGTTTAATCCTCCCAATTGTTATCGCCTAACGCGGAGGGTGCGGGCCAAACGAACACGGCCCGAAAACCCTCCGCAGGTCTCCGTTGTTGTGTGGTTTTGGCGGGCGACGACAAAATGTGACACAAGGGAGATTTGATGATCCCGCAGTAAATAACGGAACCCGAGAGGAACAGCGGCGCAGACGGGAAGGAAAACGGACCACCGGAGCAACTCTGGTGGCCCGCGGAAGCCACCGGCGGCGGCGGCGCCAGTGGACCCGCGGCCGCACGGGTCCGGCGCACACGCGGGACATAGAAGTTTCCGCGTCCGTTGACCAGGGCGGCCCCCTGCGGGGGCCGCGGTGCTGTCACGCGGGGGCAGCGAGCCCCCCGCCCTGCTCGGCCGCTCGGTCGAGCTGAGCCGGACCGGCCGGCCGAGCTGGGCCGCACCCTGGCCTGGCAAGACCGGGTCCAGCCGAGTTGGACCGGGTCGGGTCGACCCAGTTCGGGTCGACCCGGTTCGGGTCAACCCGGTTCGGCCGACCCAGGGGGGGGGGGGGGGGTCGGCCCAGGCCCATACCCCCGTCTTCGGACTGTTTCGGTCTTTTGCCCGTAACTTGAGCTATGGGCCTCCAAACGACTCGCCGTCAGCGGAAACGCGATCCTTGGATCGAGACGACCGATTCGGTATATCGCACTCAAAGTTTCGGAATACTTTGAGTTCAGCCAGGTTGGTTCATACACAAAACCAACCAGGCCCTCGGAGCGGAAACACTCATATCTTGAGCTTCGGACGTCCGATCGACGTGCCGTCGACTTCGTTGAATTCATCTAAGTGAGACGGATCTTTTGGTTCACTCCCCCTGAGGTTTGGATGCAAGTGGAGTACGTTCGAGTTGGTTTTGCCTTAAAAACCAACCGGGCCCCTGGGACGAAAAAGCCAATAACTCTCAGACCGGGCATCCGATTGACGCGCCGTGTGTGACGTTGTGTTCCTGTTGACGATACAGAACTTTTGGATACATCAACTTCGGACTTTGTGTCAGTTGATGTATCAGCCTCTCGGCTCGTGGAGCGGACCCTCCCAAACGAGCTTGCTGTGTGTGGGAACCCTAGTGCTGGCTGTGACTCCGACGACCGTGCAGAGATCCTCAGTGGACTGCGACGACGACTGTGCAGAGATCCTCAGTGGACTGCGATGATGACTGTGCAGAGATCCTCAGTGGACTGCGATGACTACTGCTCTCAGGGATCCTACATGGATCAGTGCTACAGATCTTGTGTGGATCCGATCCTGTGTGGGTCAACGCTCAGCGGTTCTGTGTGAGCCAGCGCCTACATGTCATGTGTGGGCCCGATCCTGTGTGGGTCTTTGCGGGGGTTAGTTACCTATTGATCCTGTGTGGGTTCGATCCTGTGTGGGTCATTTCGGGGGTTAGTACCTTTCGATCCTTTGTGGGTCTGACGACTTAGATGGATCAATGATCATCTTTATCGTCATACAAGAAGTATACCTGTGTGAGCTGAATCCTGTTACTCTCCCTTGTGGATTGTGCTGAGCTATCCTGTGTGTATTTACTGTTTACTCTCCTTGTGGATTGTGTTGAGCTATCCTATGTGGATTACTTTTTCTATCCTTCGTGGACTGTCTTGTGCTATCCTGTGTGGGTTTACATTTTGTTTTCCTGTGTTTAATGGGTTGTTCTTGGGCTCGGGTGTTGGAGCCGAACGGAAATTTATGGCTTAGGTATATGTATGGGCATATACCTAAGCAGTGTCGGATGTTACTTCGTGATTGTATCTTTCCTTGTGGTTTATCCTTTGTGGATTTTGGGAGACCTTCGGGGGTCTTGGGGTCCCTACTGAGTAGCTTATACTCGCCCCTGCACGGGCTATGCCCGCAATACGTTGTGTTGGTTGCAGACGACGGACAACACTGATCGTGGTGGAGGCTTGCAGAGCAGGACGGTACCTGGAGGTGGACCACGGGGTGGGACGTACTCGGATCAATTAGGTGGAACCGAGGAGCAGTGGAGGCTAGCTGTACCCACCCTTCAGGTGGTACTTCCAGAGGATGGCTCGACGCTGCGGATTCACTTTTCAGTTGCTGTGTTTCCCCTTTCAGTTGTACTTTACAGTTGGGCTTGTATTTCCGGCCCCCTTTACTTTTCCGCACTTACTGTTGTACCAGCTTGTTACAGTTTTTACTTAGTGTTTACTTTTCCGCTTACTTACTCTATGGTGCTTGTTTAATTTTTAAAGGAAATGCCTTCCCTTTTTCCGGGATTTACGCCTTGGTGCTAGTCGCCAGCCCCTGGCCTATGGAAGGCGGGTTTGGGGTAGTCACGACACGGGCCCCGAGGACGGGTCGTGAAAAATTGGTATCAGAGGGGTCGGTTCTACCAGAGACTCTGATCTTTCCTCTATGTGAAGCAATAGTGTTTAGTGTATTGATTTTGGTTATCAGTCCAGGGAGTCCAGTGTTGGTGCGGCGGCCGACGTATCCGTACACCAGGACCCTGACTTCTGATTTCCAACTTAATGCATGAAAACATTGATTGCATGTGTGTTTTCAAGTTTTCTTCGTGATTACTTGTGTCAGCTCACCAGGTATACTGTTCTAACCGTGGCACACTTGTTTCCTTTTCAGGATGGCCCCACGATGGCAGCCATCTAGGGTTCCGAGAGTAGAGCGCGACGACAGCCAGCCGAGCGACGAGGCCTCGGTACAGGGCCCGTTGACAGCAGAGGCACCAGTGGTACCTCTACCCGTCGAGCCGCCGATGCTCCCCGCCACGACTGCTGACGATGCTCATCGCCTTGGAGCTCTGTACGAGTTCCAGTGCCAGAGACCACCCAGGTTTCGTGGGGAGATGGACCCCCAGGCAGCCGAGGACTGGCTGGAGGCGGTCGTACGAGTTTTCAGGCTAGTGAGGACACCAGCAGACCTCATGGTGATCCTCGCGGCGAGCCTACTGCATGTAGCAGCGGGCCGATGGTGGAGCTTGATGCTCCAGGTGCACGATGAGGCATCTATTCTCTGGACGGACTTCGAGAGCCTCTTCCGCTCAGAGTTCGTCCCAGCCACCCTCCGTGCAGTGCGCATCCAGGAGCTTCTTCAGTTTTGGTAGGGCAGCTTGACGGTCGCCCAGTACGCGGCGAGGTTTACCGATCTTTCTCGCTACTTGACAGATATGGTACGAGACCCATTATTCCGGGCCCGGACCTTTGAGCAGGGTTTGAGACACGATATCAGGGCATCACTGATCTCCCTCAGCATCCCGACCCAGGAAGGAGTACTGGAGTGAAACCTTCTAATCAAGAGCTTTCTTGCTGAGTCTACTTCAGCAGCGAGACCTACCGCAGGGCGGCAGGTAGTGGAGTCTTCGGATGCAGGTAGCCGACAGATGACTCAGGGTTCCAAGCTGACCATACACTCTCATAGACGACCTCAGGACACTGTCTCAACAGTGCAGGGCACACAGCGGGGAGCCAGTCTTTCGAGAGGCAGGCAGTGCTACGCATGCGGTGGGCAGGGCCACATGGCTCGTGACTACCCGACCCGTCGTGCTGAGGAGCAGCAAACGGTGGAGGGGCCACCCAGGCAGAGGCATAGGGTCGACCGTGGCGATTCGCAGGGAGGAGGCGGACGAGGAAGAGGAGCTGGCCGAGCAGCAGGTGGTGGGAGACGCTTTGAGGCTCTGCCACCACCACCACCAGGAGGCCCGCCCCAACCACAGGGAGATGGCGGGCAGAGACAGGCACAGCTCCAGGCAGTGGAGGCCTACGACCATGGTGCGCCAAAGATGATTCGAGGTATGATCTGTGTCTATTCCACCCTTGCTGCAGTTCTTATAGACACAGGAGCGAGTCACTCTTTCATAGCCGCTGCCCTTGTTCGGAACTCGGAGATTTCGACAGAGCCGTTGGCTCGATCCTTACGGCTAGAGACCACTACGAGAGTAGACTCGACGATTACGCACTGGTGCCGGCAGTGTGATCTTACTCTAGGAGGCGAGAGCTTCGGCTGGGATCTTCTTGTAGCGGCGTCGAGGCCTTACGACGTCATCTTAGGCATGGATTGGTTATCTACAGTCCATGCTCAGATTGACTGTTTTAGGCGCAAGGTGCGATATGTGTGCACCGACGGGAGCAGGTTCACCTTCACCGGCGAGAAGGGAGCCTTCGCAGCACAGGATGGACTCCCGCAGAAGAGAGGACAACCCATCACTCATCAGTTGGCTAGCCTCATCCTAGGAGCAGTGGACGTGCGAAGTCCTAGCTTTCCTGCAGTGGTGGATCAGTATGCGGACGTCTTCCCCGACGACGTTCCAAGACTACCTCCTCGCAGAGAGGTAGACTTTTACATTGATCTGTACCCCGGGACAACCCCGATATCCACTCCAGCGTATCGGATGGACCCCGCTGAGCTTCGAGAGTTGCGGGTACAGTTGGAGGACTTGTAGGGCAAGGGGTTCATCCGACCCAGTGTTTCACCCTGGGCTTCCCTGATATTGTTCGCCAAGAAGGCGGACGGGAGCTTGCGACTGTGTGTCGACTATCGTCGCCTGAACCAGGTGAAAATGAGGAACAAGTATCCGCTACCGAGGATTGATGACCTCTTCGATCAGCTCAAGGGAGTGCAGTGGTTCTCGAAGATAGACCTCAGGTCTGGCTATCATCAACTCAGAGTTCGAGATGAGGACGTGCAGAAGACGGCCTTCAGGGGTCGGTATGGCCACTATGAGTTCTTGGTTATGCCTTTCGGCGTAACCAGCGCTCCAGCAGTGCTCATGAGCCTCATGAACAGGATCTTCTAGCCATACCTCGATCGATTTGTCGTGGTCTTCATCGACGACATTTTGATATACTCGACCACGGAGGAGGAGCATGCCTACCACTTGCAGGTTGTGCTAGACACGCTCCGAGAGTACCAACTTTATGAAAAGCTATCGAAGTGCCAGTTCTGGTTGCGTGAGGTCTACTTCTTGGGTCACGTCATTTCTGAGGCGGGAGTTGCGGTGGATCCTGTGAAGATCGAAGCAGTTCTAGCTTGGGAGCCACCCAGGAGCGTGACAGAGGTGCAGAGTTTCTTTGGTCTAGCTAGATATTATCGGAGGTTTGTGCCAGATTTATCCAGAGTTGCGGCACCACTCTCCACTTTGATGAAGAAGGGGAATCCCTTTGTGTGGTCAGACAGATGTCAGCAGAGCTTCCAGGAGCTAAGACAGAGATTGACCAGCACACCTATCTTGAGGTTGCCTGAGGAGGGAATAGGGTACGTAGTCTACTGCGATGCATCAGGGACCGGACTCGGATGTGTCCTGATGCAGGGGCGGGCAGTGATCGCCTATGGATAACGTCAGTTGAGGCCGCATGAGCAAAACTATGCTACTCATGACCTGGAGTTAGCAGTAGTGGTCTTCGCACTGAAGACATGGCGACACTATCTGATGGGCGAGCACTTTACAGTCTTCTCTGACCACCAGAGTCTCAGGTACATCTTGTCGCAGAAGGAACTGAACCTGAGACAGCGGTGATGGCTCGAGTTCCTCTAGGACTATGAATTTTAGATAGTCTATACTCCTGGTAAGGGGAACGTGGTAGCCGATGCTCTCAGCAGGAGGACGGGCATTCAGCTACTTGAGGAGGCGACAGAGCAGCTAGCCGCTTTGCAGATATACTTCGTGGATAGAGATGGAGCAGCCTTCCTCCAGTCTCTCACAGTCACCCCTCCACTACTGCAGCGGGTCAGAGAGGCACAGTGTGAGGATGCTGACTGTGAGACACGGCGTGCACAGATATCCTTGGGGCAGGCACCTGATGGTTTCTCCCTTAGAGCAGAGCACGACGTCCTTTTCAGAGGACGTACCTTGGTACCAGTCGCTTTACAAGAGGAGGTGTTGAGAGAGTTTCACACTTCTCCTTTGGCGGTACATCCTGGAGTGGCGAAGATGTACCAGGATCTCATACGACATCACTGGTGGCCGGGCATGAAGAAGGCTGTGGCAGAGTTCGTTTCTCGATGCCTCACCTGCCAGCAGGTGAAGGCAGAGCATCAGGTACCAGCAGGCTTGGTATAGCCCTTGGAGGTCCCGGAGTGGAAGTGGGACAGGATATCTATGGACTTCGTGACTAGAATTCCATGCACTTCCAGAGGTCACGACTCTATTTGGGTGATTGTTGACCGACTCACCAAGTCAGCACACTTCTTACCCATTAGAGAGCAGGACTCAGTAGAGAGCTTGGGGCGTTTCTACGTTCAGGAGATTGTACGACTTCACGGAGTGCCATCATCTATCGTCTCGGATCAAGACGCTCGCTTTACTTCCCGGCTTTGGAAGGGGTTGCAGGAGGCGTTCGGGACGCGGCTACGTCTGAGCACCGCCTTTCACCCTCAGATGGATGGTCAGACGGAGAGGACCATTCAGACTCTCGAGGACATGCTCCGCGCACGTGTCCTTGACTTTGGTTGCAGTTGGGAGGACCACCTACCCTTGGTGGAGTTCGCGTACAACAACAGCTACCACTCCACCATCGGGATGGCACCATACGAGGTGTTGTACGACAGACCTTGAAGATCTCCTTTGTGCTGGACAGACCCTGGGGAGTCAGCACTTGTGGGACCAGAGATGGTCCGGGCCATGACAGAGAAGGTCCAGGTCATCATGGAGCGGATGAGGAAAGCTCAGAGCCGGCAGAAGTCTTATACTGACAGGAGGCGAAGACCACTAGTGTTCGAGGATGGCGACCACGTCTTCTTGCGTGTCTCACCTCGACGTGGATTACGGAGATTTGGCCGAGGCGGCAAGTTGTCTCCACGCTTCATCGGACCCTTTCAAGTCCTCAGTAAGATTGGCGAGGTGGCTTATCGCCTGGCTCTACCACCTCAGTTGCACCGGGTGCACGACGTCTTCCACGTATCTCAGTTGAGGAGATACGTGCATGACCCGACGCACATCATTGACCATGGGGAGCTAGACGTGGATGATTGGGCGACTTTTGCGGAGGTCCCGGTGGAGATCGAGGATCGACAGGAGCAGGTCCTATGTGGATGATCGATTCCTCTTGTGCGCATCAGATGACAGCACAGGAACATCCAGTAGAGCACTTGGGAGTGGGAGGCTCAGATGAGTGCTCAGTACCCACATTTGTTTCCCTAGTTTATGATGTATCTTTACAGGGACGTAAAGCCCTGATGTGGGAGTGATGTAAAGACCCGAAAATGTCAAGGAATTTTTTTTTCTTAATTTTCTTTGGAATTTTTCAAGAGCGCAGTTTCTGACGGCACCTGAGTCCGAGGCCCAGTGTGCCCGGAATCATTTTCCGAAGTTTGGCTCGGGTACGTTCAGTGAACGGACGAGCGGGGTTTTCTAACTTTTGAACCGGTGCCCGGAAACAAATTCTGAGGGCAACGATGGAATCGCAGCGCCGGTATTTGATTAGAAACGCCTATTCCGGAGTTGCGTTTGCTTGGGTGTGGTTTTTAATTTTTGGGTTTAAAGATATGAAATAAAATAAAGTTGTGCGACAATTTTATTTTTAATTTCACTTTAAGCCACTTGAATGCCACTTAAAACTGCTTAAACGGAGCTGTTACAGATAGGGTGCTATCCAAAATATCCTACCCACTTAGTAGGATATTTGTGGGGTGGGGCCCGCACAAGCCCCAATGTTTCTTTTCTGCTAAGTAACGCACCCGCGAAGACCCGTCATTATGAAAGTCAACTGACGCGTTTTCTTAAATTCTGAACGCACCATTTAATTGGGCAGTTTTATTCGTTGAATTAAATGGGCGGTTTATTCGTTGAAATTAATTCTATGAATTAATTTCATTCATTTCTTAACACGTTTTTCATTTTGTTGGCATGTTAATAAAATAAGGCCAACACACCCTCCTTTTGAAATGTTGTGTTAAACCATTGAAGAACCTCTAAGAATTCTTCATCCTCCTTCGCGAAGAACGCGAAGAACGCGAGGAACGCGAAGAACGCGAAGAACGCCGACCTCCGACGAAGAATGCCGAACCCGCGGAAATCGACGACGCGACGCCGTGTGCCGCAACGCCAACGTTTCCTCTCCCGCAACGTTCTTCGGCGATGTTCCTTCCTCCGCGACAGAAATCTTCGATAATCCATTGAGGTGATAGTTTTCGATTCTTTAAATTCCTTTGTGGTTTTTAACTCAAGATGGATTTAATTATTAAAAAAAATTAAATATGTTTTTCCTTGAACCTCGGAGTTCGTCGACGCAACGCCGGATACCGCAACGATGCGACGATCCCCACCTTCCGTGACGATCAATTCTGCGAAAGAACGCGCGTGCGACGACTTGATGAGGTAGGGGTTCTTGTGAATAATCTATATTCCCGTGAACGTTTCTTTTAAATTAAAGAACAGGTTTCATAAGAACAATTTTAATTTATTAAAATTGTTGTTTGATGTGTTGTTTAATCCTCCCAATTGTTATCGCCTAACGCGGAGGGTGCGGGCCAAACGAACACGGCCCGACAACCCTCCGCAGTTCTTCGTTGTTGTGCGGTTTTGGCGGGAAATGGAAAAACGTGAAGCAAGGGTGATTTGATGATCCCGCAGTGAAGAACGGAACCCGGGAGGAACAACGACACAGACGGGAAGGAAAACGGACCACCGGAGCAACTCCGGTGGCACGCGGAAGCCACCGGCGGCGCGGGTTGCCGGCGCGGCGGCGCCAGCGGACCCGCGGCCACACGGGTCCGGCACACATGCGAGACGCGGCCTTTTCCGCGTCCGTTGACCAGGGCGGCCCCTCGCGGGGGCCGCGATGCTGTCACGTGGGGGCAGCGAGCCCCCCGCGCTGCTCGGCCGCTTGGCCGAGCCGAGCCGGACCGGCTGGCCGAGCCGGGCCGCGCCCTGGCCTGGCCGGACTGGGTCCAGCCGGGTTGAACCGGGTCGGGTCGACCCGGTTCGGCCGACCCAAGGGGGGGGGGGGGGTCAGGCCGGGTCGGCCCGGGCCCAGACCCCCGTCTTCGGACCGTTTCGGTCTTTTGCCCGTAACTTGAGCTACAGGCCTCCAAACGACTTGCCGTCAGTGGCAACGCGATCCTTGGATCGAGACGGGCGATTAGGTATATCGCACTCAAGCTTTATGAATACTTTGAGTTCGGCTGGGTTGGTTCGTACACGAAACTAACCGGGCCCTCGGAGCGGAAACGCTCATATCTTGAGCTTCGGATGTCCGATCGACGTGCCGTCGACTTCGTTGAATTAATCTAAGTGAGACGGATCTTTTGGCTCACTCCGCCCGAGGTTTGGACGCAGGTGGAGTACGGTCAGGTTGGTTTTGCCTTAAAAATCAACCGGGACCCTGGGACGAAAACGCTAATAACTCTCAGACCGGGCGTCCGATTGACGCGCTGTCTGCGACGTTGTGTTCCTATTGACGATACAGAACTTTTGGATTCATCAACTTCGGACTTTGTGTCAGTTGATGTATCAGCCTCTCGGCTCGTGGAGCGGACCCTCCCGAACAAGCTTGCTGTGTGCGGGAACCCTAGTGCTGGCTGCGACTCCGACGACTGTGCATAGATCCTCAGTGGACTGCGACGCCGACTGTGCAGAGATCCTCAGTGGACTGCGACGACGACTCTGCAGAGATCCTCAGTGGACTGCGACGACTACTGCACTCAGCGATCCTACGTGGATCAGTGCTACAGATCCTGTGTGGATCCGATCCTGTGTGGGTCAGCGCTCAGCGGTTCTGTGTGAGCCAGCGCCTACAAGTCCTGTGTGGGCCCGATCCTGTGTGGGTCTTTGCGGGGTTTAGTTACCTATTGATCCTGTGTGGGTCCGATCCTGTGTGGGTCATTGCAGGGGTTAGTACCTTTCGATCCTTTGTGGGTCCGATGACTTAGATGGATCAGTGATCATCTTTATCGTCATACAAGAAGTATACCTGTGTGAGCTGAATCCTGTTACTCTCCCTTGTGGATTGTGTTGAGCTATCCTGTGTGGATTTACTGTTTACTCTCCTTGTGGATTGTGTTGAGCTATCCTATGTGGATTACGTTTTCTCTCCTTCGTGGACTGTCTTGTGCTATCATGTGTGGGTTTACGTTTTGTTTTCCTGTGTGGACTGGGTTGTGCTTGGGCTCGGGTGTTGGAGCCAAACGAAAATTGATGACTTAGGTATATGTATGGGCATATACCTAAGCAGTGTCGGATGTTACTTCGTGATTGTATCTTTCCTTTTGGTTTATCCTTTGTGGATTCCGGGAGACCTTAGGGGGTCTCGGGGTCCCTACTGAGTAGCTTATACTCACCCCTGGACGGGATATGCCCGCACTACGTTATGTTGGTTACAGACGACGGACAACGCTGATCATGGTAGAGGCTTGCGGAGCAGGACGGTACCTGGAGGTGGACCACGGGGTGGGACGTACTCGGAGCGGTTAGGTGGACCCGAGGAGTAGTGGAGGCTATCTGTACCCACTCTTCAGGTGGGACTTCCAGAGGACGACTTGATGCTGCGACTTTACTTTTCAGTTGCTGTTTTTCCCCTTTCAGTTGTACTTTACAGTTGGGCTTGTATTTTCAGCCCCTTTACTTTTCCGCACTTACTGTTGTACCAGCTTGTTACAGTTTTTACTTAGTGTTTACTTTTCAGCTTGCTTACTCTGTGTTGCTTGTTTACTTTTGAAAGGCAATGCCTTCCCTTTTTCCGGGATTTATGCCTTGGTGCTAGTCGCCAGCCCCTGGCCTATGGAAGGCGGGCTTGGGGTAGTCACAGCACGGGCCCTGAGGACGGGTCGTGACACAGACCGTGTGACAACCTGTCATGTCGGACGAAGCTATGAGAATCGAACCCACAACCAAAGTGCGACTGGTATTTATCGTCTACCACTGGACTATGTGAAGTCCCTGGTTAGTTTGACTAATTATTTTTAGTTAGATGATTTTATGAATCCACAATAAGTTTATTTTGGGTTATCTATGGAAATTATTAACCTAGCATGGAGAATATTTGATTATGTTAATTACTTTTCAATATGATATTTTAAGAGTAACTGATGTTATTTGGAGATAAATGTTAAGATTTATCTTGGAAGACTATATGGTTAAATCCTTCAGAGATTAGGGTTTCAATCCTAGTTTGGATTACTTTGAATAATTTTAAGGATAAATTTTTATTGAATGGTCTTTGTTGAACTTTGGGTTTTATTAGACAAATTTTGGAGGTTAAGAGTAGTTTTTTATGTAAAAGTTTATCCTTTTTGGGGATTATCTGATCTTGTACTAAATTTTTTGGTTTTAGTTAATTTCTAAAGACAAGGGAAATATATAGTTCATATTTTTTGGATTATTTGATTCTATCGAAGTTGATTATAACACTTTTAATGTAAAAAAGTCATCCTGAATACTCATCATTTGGAGAAAATATGAGTTTGTGTTATAAATCTAGTAAAAGATGAATCTATACATGACAAGTAAGTATATTATCTTATGTTTTTAGTTAAGCTCATAAATAAATTTCTCAACGGAAATTAACTTAAAACAAAAACCTTTTCTGTTAACTTTTCCTACTGGGGAATCAAAGACTGTTTAACCCATCACAAGTTTGGGAATTTCTGGTGGTTAACTTTCTCTTAAACATGTTTTCTATCACTCTCCATTAGAACTTGAAGGTTTTTTTTCTCCTCCATATCCATGTTTTCATGGAATCCTAATATCTGTTGTCTAGGGTAACCTTTGTACTTCTCTTCCTTTATTTTAAAGTGATAGTTTTATTGACTCTTTTTTCAATATGGGGCTTTCAATGATGTTCCCGAGCCCAATTTTTAAATTGGGAGGACGCAATTCCCAAAAGGGGGGAAGGATGTAACATCCCGGATAAATGAAGAATATGACTTTTTCATATTTATTAATATCTGTGAATTAAATATTAATTTTACTTTAAATGGGTTGCTATGTTCGATAGCATACCTGATATACAACAACAAGTTTCTTTGAAATCTTACGTTGCACACTAATAATATAATATTATTATTTTAAATAGTAGTTAACTATTAGATGTTGTATTGGTAGGAATGAATAAAACTAAATACAATATGATTATACATTTTTGTTAAATGTATTTACATTTATCTAATAAATGTTAGAGGATTAAAATGTGAATGAATCTAATTTTAAGCATAATTTACATTAAAAGGAAGATTTACCGCCTTTTAATGGCGAACCCTCATTAAATATAATTTTGGTCACTTTAATACATTCTATTTGACTGAATACAATCTTTCTTCAAAATGGGTACATCAAAATTTAATTTGTGTAAATTTTTGGAATTTTTCTAATAAAGTTCATTTTCCAATGAATAGTTAAAAATTTGTATTTTAATTCAAAACTGTATTTTAATCTAATTTATTTACAAGGTTATATTATCTTTTTAATTTGTTTTAAAGTATAATTAGAATATATTTTTACCATTTAATCCAATTTTGGTCATTGGACTTAACTTCACTTTGAAATTGGATATAAACAAGTATGAATCTTTTGATAGTTATTGTTTCTTAAAAACACGCTATTTGTTTTGATAACGGGAATTAATTTTAAAATTAATTAATTCCACTTCTATGTTTTGAATTTGGTAAAATAGATAACATTTTTGAATTTGTAATATCAAATAAATCTTAGGCTGAATTTTTGGTATTTTTCTGAAAAACTGCAATTTTTGATGAATAGTGAAACCACTTAGTGGTAGTTAAAAAAACTGACTTTTTCATTTAAATGAAATTTTACCACTTCTGTGAATTGAATTTTGAAAATCCAACATAATTTTGTTTTATCAAAAAGTAAAATGTGGTTCAATAAGATGAAAATAATTTTTGGTGAATAGTAATTTTTGACTTTTATTTACCACGGTTAAAGATAAATAGGTTAATTCAAGGTAAAAAGAATATTATAATAATTCCAAATTACCTTAAAACTTGTCCAAATTATATTTTTTGAGTCATTAAAGACCTTGGGAATCTTTGGGTCGATTTTGGGACCCCATTGAGCCACTTGGGAGGGAAAATGAAAATTTAAATTAATTAATTTAAAGTAAAAGCAAAAATGACAAAAGAAAATATCTTTTAGAAAATTAATTTTTACATGGGGATATATAAATTATATTTTCAACTATAAATATTCATTGGAAAGATAAAACTATTTCCTACATCATGGTATTTCTTTTATACTTTTTAGACATCAAATAAATTAAATTATTTATGACACAATAATGATGCAATATTTATTTCATTAATAAATAATTTAAATAAATAAGATTATAAATATTAAAAGAACATCCAATACCTGTCCAATTCTTATTGGATGATATTATTTTGACCATTAGTCATATTATCTTAGACTCTAATGAATTTTGGACCTTTTGAAACTGAATATCATTATATATTAAAATAGTATTATCACACTTTCCTAAAGAGCCCCTCCTCTCCCTTATAAAAGGAGACCAATTCTAACCAATTACTCACACCTCTCAAGCCATTTGGCTCGTCCATAATCTGCCCAATTAATCTCCCAAAATCCCTCCCCGCTACCTAGAAGCCTTAAATTTGGCAGAAGTCACCTCAATAAGTCCTTTGGTTCAAACCAAAGGGAGTTACCCAAATTAAAGGTAACAGTTTCTCTTAAATTGTTTTCTTTTATTTTACTTCTCCAACACATAAACTCTTTTTATTCCTTTATTTTGTAAAAAAATCAGTGTCCTCAATATACTAGGATTTTTTTATGAGAAGGATTTGAGCTACAATTACACACACCTCTATCTAATGGATGAAGAACATAATGTTTTTGTGGATGGAAAAATAACGCCTCCTGAAACGATGATTGTTCAAATATCTCCAACCGCCTATCATGGTGGAGATTATGATGGAAATGTATTTATATATGATATATATTATGTTTATGTTTTTTTTATACTTTTTTATTTTCCATTTATATCACTCCTTAATGGTTTCCATAGTGGGTAAATACGATAAACTCATTTGAGGAAGTGCGGACTACCGCCCCCTCAAAGTGATTTGATTCGTTAATGCCTTATGTGCGATGTATAAAGGGTGGAGTTAATGATATTATATATTATATTATACTGGAATTATAATATAACTATGTATAGTTATGTTTTATTTCCATTAAAATAAGAAATAGAAATTAAAGTAGCGTTCATGCGTACGTACGACTTACCGTCTCCATGAACGGTGCATTTAATTTCTTACCTCTAAATGTTATATACTATAATAAATACATGTATATACTGGATATATATGATATATATGATATAAAAATCATGAATATCATTCTGGATATAATGATCCATTGACCACATGAACAACATGTGATTATAAGAAGTCCATTTTTGACTCAAGTACCAAATATCGACAAAATGGACGTTATTAACTTAAATGATTACATAATGTTTATAACATGTTAATAAGTGATATAAAAGGAATACTAAACTTGAAAAAGGTTCTTAATCAAGTATAAATTAACTTTATTTTATTATTTAGGGGATTAAATAATGATTGAGTCAAGTCGGACACGAGGTAAGGGATCCAACCTCTCTCTTTCTTTTCAAGTACTATCTTTTATGTCATTTCTGTTATGCTCCATGTTCTTATGTTGGAGGATGTTATTTTATATTCACCATACTGTAATTTTTGTTTTAATATTATGATATACCTCCTCTTACTCTCATCAATTAATTTTAAGAATTTTTAAGTGGCGCCGTTAGGCTGCTGAATTTTTTAAGGGATTTTCTTATCTCACTTTTAATTTCGTGAGATTTCCATTGTTCACCACTTATTCACTGCATGTGGTGTATTGTGTACTTAAATTGGATATATATTATCATGATTCTAATTATATTCATGGTATTATGTGATTAATTTGGTGGATATTAACATTTGGTCATATGAATTAGTTGATTACAACATGGTAAAGGGTTTCATCTCACTTTTATTCCTGTGAGATTCATGCTATATTTTCCACTATTTCCTTTTGTGTGGTTTATGTACAGAATATTATTGTACTATTTGTGTAATATAATTTCATTTATGTGTATTTAAATCTTCATTGTATGATCATTATTTCATGTGGCGTATGTTTTGTAAGTTACCAAATCGGTAAGGGAACCTTTCACCCTCTTCTTTTTAAATGACTTATTTTTGTTTTGTCTTTTAATCTACATATTATTATGTTGGAATATGTTCGTATATATCCTTATTGATTAAAATTTTATGTCCAAGTGATGAGATACCCTTTTTATCTCATCAACTCATTTTTTTTTTATTTTAACGTGACGCCATTTGGCTTTCAAATTTTTGCAAGGGAACTTCTTAACCCAATTTCAATTCTTTGGGTTAAACTTGTACTTCTTGAATATGTCATCATATGAATATGTGTGAATTAACTATGATTGTTTTACACTTAATATCAACTTATGTTGGGTGTATTTATATTTTTCACACATAATTATGTGATTGATTTATCCTTAATTTAAGGATACCATCTTTATAAGGGATTTCATCTCAATCTACATTTCCATTGAGTCTTAATTGTTGTTATGCACCAATTAACTCTTATATGGTGTGTATAATATCATTTGTCATATTACATCATGAATCCATTTATTCTCATGATATTATAAAGTTCTAATTAAATGTTATTCCCCAGTTATTTTTATTCAAGAGTCTCTCATTTTGTTAAAAACTCTTTAACTAAAATTTAATTTTAAATATTTTAAGGATTTATTATTCTATATATTTATCTTTAATGTCCATGTTTTAAAATGGTTTTGAGTATTTATTTATATGGAAATTAATATTTTAAAATTATAATTTCATTAAAATCTTCAAAGTGGTATGGGACACTTTGATTCAAAAATCACTTTTTAAATGGTTTATGAAAATGGATTGATTATTTCAATATCATGAAATTACTTCTTGTGATTTAAAATGAAATGTTATTAGTGAAAGGTTTATATTTTCAATATATTATGTGGTATGATGGTACTTAGACATTTTATGGGTGGTTACGTGATAAACCATATGACGGGTGGTGCCGTGAAAACCAGGATGGGTGGTTACGTTATAACCTTTAATGCATTGGGTATGGAAGTCAGTCGTATGGCTATTCCATTTAGCGATATGTGTGGAAGTCGACCATATGGTTATTCCATTTATGTATGTTTATGTCCCAAGTTACCTTTATATGTTATGTGTTCTTTATATGGGTTTTATGGTAATATTTTGGTTACAAAAGGGTAAGTAATGATCTTTTATTCATTGAAGAGTATTTACTACTTCATAAAGGTGAAAAGTATTACTTATGTTAAAGTATTCATGGTTTACCTGTTGTTTTGAAAAACTAACAGATTTCCTTTTTTATGTATCCCTTATTGAGATTTTTATACTCATCCCAAGTTTTTGAAATTTTTTTCACAGGACATAATGTGGAATAGGTTTAAGGATGGGATCAAGGAAAAGTCATGTTGTCTTAAACATGGAACTAGACATGACTCTTTTTTTAGAGTTCATGTTTTGTAAAAAATATGGAAACTGTGTAGAAGTGTCTACTTTATAATCTTTTGAGATGTAATAGTTATTTCCTAATTGTCTAAAACTCTAAACCTGAAAAGATCCTCAATGTGAATTATTCATCTAATTCAAGATTATGTAATGTTTTAAGACTAGGTCATTATAGATTATCCCTCTTAAACACTAATTTCCACATGCATAAATGACAATTTCAGAAGCAATTGTACCCCATAAAACCAAAAAGTTATGTTTAACTTATCGCAATGGTATAATGAAACATAGAATTTCACCATATAAAATTAAAAAACACTGGTCAACACCTAATATAACATTATTCTCATTTTTCTTAATTTTTTAGCCTTTACCTAACTAAATGTATCTCATTATTTTCCATTTATCTTATACATTTGATATTAACCTTTCCCCGGACAATTCATCATTTTAAACATGTCCAAAATTAATTCAAACCCAATATAACCATTTTAAGGTCATGATAATCATTCTAAAAATAAAAAATATATATTTATTACCAATTAGACTAATTACCATTCAAAGAAACACATAGAAACAATTGAAATCAATAAGCACTCTATAATTCACAAATGAACACATACCAAGCTCATGAGAAAGTGATACGTCATCTCACTCAAATAGGAAAAAGAATCCACTTATGGTATAGACCCATATATTTTCTATGAGAACAAGGATTAAATAATTTGAAAAATATGAAAAGATAATTGTAAATATACAATGGTTAAGGACCCAAAACATGGAAATTAAAATGGTGAAGATATCTAAAAAAAATAGTGAATGATTTCGGGAAGTTTCCAAACACATAATAGAAGAATAGAAGCTGTAAACTAGAAGATTGTAGATTATAAGAAAGTAAATATAAATTAGAACCTAAATAAAGGAATGTAAGCAATGTACAACAGAAGAAGGGTTTTGAGGACTTGAGGGAGGGACTTGGTTTGGGTGGAATGTGCACTGGTGGGGGAGTGGGAACAGATGGTATGTAGGGGGCACCATCAGAAAATGGACACCGGAGGCCTAGAGGAGCTAGGAGAGGAGGCGGGGAATGAATTTAGGTGGAGGAGGAGGAAGATGGGACTAGGTCGTGGCGGGTCTCGGATGTCAGGGGTGGCATTGGGGAGGTAGACGACGAACAAAGCATCGTCATCAGCATCAGAGGTGTGGAGGGTGGTGGGTGGGGAGTCTTTGGGGGCAGCGTCATTAGGGTGAGTGTCGAGGTGGGCATCAGGGAACAATATCATGGGAGGAGGGTAGTGAAGGGAGCCTACAAAATTAGGGGATGATGATATCATGAGTTTGGGGGAGGATGGTATCAGAGGGATAATTGGAGCAAGGTCATGGGGAGGAAGGGAGCTGAACGACGATATTAGAAAAAAATGAACATTATTGCCACGATTTTTGTAAAACCACGGTTTAATTATACATATAACCATGACCCTAATTAAAGTGTGGATATAAATAAATATAGAGCCATAGATCTATAAAATTGTGCCTATTGGCCTGTGGATATAGATCATTTTTCCAGAAGTGTGACACAATGATGATGCAGTAATAGATTTATTAAATGAAGAATCAAATAAATGATATTAATAATATTAATATAAATATAAATTGAAATATTTGATGCCATACACAATTTTTTTGGATGAAAAGAACATGTTATTTATGATTTATACTAGTTTTTCGGAGGAATTCATTGTTATGATTTTTAAAAAAAGGTTAAGTAATGAATATTATCAAAATTGATTCATATTTTAAAATATAAAATATTTAATTAAATGAATTAAAATTTCTAAAAATATAAGATACAAGAAACTATTTTTGGTAAGTACCAAAATGTTATTAATGACTCATTAATTGGTATTTTGAGATTTTATGGTAATTATTTTAAACTCTCAAATTTTAAATTACATAATAAAATGGTAATATTTAAAAGGGTTTAAACATAAATATAAGGATTAAAGAATATCTAAAACTTGTCTAATTTTTATTGGATGAATTCATTTTGACCCATAATAATCCTATATTTTAAAAAAATCCACTTATACTAATTTGAAATATAAAATGAATTTATATTAATTAAATACTTTTAATAATTCAAAGAGCACCCCTCCCCTCTCCTATAAAAAGGCACTCGTATTCTCTATTCCTTACACTTAAAAAACCCTTTGGTTCAGGAAATATCTACCCCAAACCCTTCCCATATTCCCTCCACAAATTTTAGACGCCTTATGTTAGGTAGAACACCCTTTTTAAAGGTGTTAAGGTGTTATGAAAGGTGATCATCCAAAGGAAAGGTAATGTTTTAATTTAAGAGTTTCTATTTTATTTCTACTTTCACTTCCTTAAAATATAATCCAAAAATGATGAGATAAATAAAATAGTATCCTAAATATAATGAAATTTTATTATGTTAATTTCATCACCTAAATCAACTACCAATTTCATCAATTTGGAAATTAAATTTTCATTCGTGTGTACGACGAATTATCGCCTAACGAATCGATATAGTTCATTTTTCATTACCATCACTCAATAATGGTCATAATGATGGAATTAATTTGTATATATATTTTTAATGACATAATTATCATTATAATAAAATAATTTATCAATTATTTTCTTAATTTCCATGCACATAAAAATGATAATGTCGTTCGTGCATACGTGTGAACTGTCACATTCATGAAGGGATGTGAATCATTTTTATTCACCACATAAATTATATGATAATTATACGTATATTTAAATAATTATTATGATTTTAATAATATTATGATTATTTTGGAAGGATAAAATAATAATTACCTTATTTCCATAATTATCAATTAAAAATTGAAACGTTATTCATGCGTACGTACGACCTACTATCTCCATGATTATAATGTTGTTCATTTTTCATACCATAAATAAATGGTTTGATTTAAAAGTATAGTTGGTGTATAAAAGTGATTATTATTTCATGAATATTATTATTTAGATGATGTAATTATGACCCCTTGGAAAATTTACATCATACCGAGTTTATTTTTGAACTCAATTACTGAATATTGAAAAAACATATGGAGTGGAATTATATAATTAATTAATTGTTATAAAATTATAAATAAGTTATATAAAGGGAATAATAAACTTGAAAAAAGGTTCTATAAAAGTATAAATTAACTTAATTTTATTATTAATGAATATAAATAATGTACATGATGAGTCTGACTTGAGGTAAGGGACTTCGTCTCAATCTCCTTTCATTGAGGCATATTTTGAAATTATGAACCACATTATT
Organism: Viscum album; assembly: GCA_963277665.1. Classification (NCBI taxonomy): domain Eukaryota; kingdom Viridiplantae; phylum Streptophyta; class Magnoliopsida; order Santalales; family Viscaceae; genus Viscum; species Viscum album. The sequence goes on along the minus strand of OY728140.1, from coordinate 592,134,679 downwards.
TTATACAGTGTATAATAAAACCATTTGACTTTTAATTTCATTAAAAGGTTTTCAAAAGGAATATTTCTATAAAAATCATTTTAATAAATGACCAAAGGAATGTTTTTTTAATGTATATGACGATAATGAATTTTCCACCGCTATGACCATTATTTGGTATTTGGACTCCTCCACAAGCTGTAATGTTTTTAAATGAAAAATAAATACCATTTCCCCTTTTAGGTATTTTATCATTGAAAATTGGTTTGATAATGGTATGATTATATCAATATTTTGAAAGGATATTTTGTTATTTTAAAGGGGAACTATTATTTTTCTTTTATTTTGGTTTTATGAGTTATTATTATGTTATGGTTCTTGGGAATTGCTTATGTATACAGGCAATTCTATGATAAAATGAGGGTGGGTGATCCCATGAAAGATCTCTAATTCATTAGGTAATGAGGTAGAGTTAAATTATAAGGTTTCTCCTAAGAGATTTAGGTAATATACTGTGATGGGTATTCCAAATATAACCATGAAGGTTACTCCCTATATAGTTGTGAAAGCTAAAATGTAAGTATGTAATGGATGCCACAAGTTACCTTTATGATTTATGATTTCTAAGAATTTTTTTATGAATTTTTTTATTTCATGAGGTATGTTAAAGAACTTATGTTTTATGGGTGAAATGTATAATTTCTTGAAAATGTTTTCATGAGTTTAAAATATTCATGGACTAACAGTTTCATTCCTTATTTTATATCCCTTACTAAGATTTTGGTTTTCATCCAAAGTTTTTGAAATTTTTTCCACATGGTATAAGGATGGGTAATTAAAAGGAATAATTCAAGATGAATGTTAGAATATTTCTATCAAGAAAAAAATAAATCATGTTTTAAAGAGTCTTATCTTGTGAAAAAATGGATTGTGAGTAGAAGTGTATAATTTTTAATATTTAAGTTATTATGTAATAGTTATGGCCTAATTATATAAAACTATATAACTGAATGGATCCCCAATGTGAATTATTGATTAACTTAATATTATGTAATGTTTAAGGATGGGTTATTATAGTTGGTATCTGAGGTTGGTTTAGATAACTTTAGAGGTTTGGGTGTTATTTAAGAATAAGGTACAAGTTGTATATAACCACAATTATCATCTTGGTAGGAATAGTTATATATATTTTAGATAAATTGAATGAGTTTTAAGTAGCATGAATAAGTATATATTAGTTTTTATCCTTCCTATAAGATATTATATGATTATTTTATTAATATACTCACACTAACCTTTTATGTTTTAGTAAATGGATGGATCCAGCTGACACCCAAGTAATAATGGATGTGAAGGAAAAAGTGGGGATTATCTGAATAAGAAACCAAATGAAATGGGAGCTTCAATGAGAACTCTCATGGTTATTCTAAACAATCTATCCAGAGTAATGATTAACCAATTGAACCTTGGTGATTTTTATGTTGTATCTTATATGAGAGAAATTAATCCTTATAGATGTTTAGGTAATAGTGATCATAAAGGTAAGTATATTCGTTGAAATATATGTCAAGGATGTGGAAAGAAAGAACTATGAAAATGTTTTAAAGGGATAAGAAGATGTTATAGATGTGTTAATGAAGGTCATAAATCAATAACCTTCCAAAGAAAAGGGAATCATTCAGTTGATTCAAAGAAAGGGAAATAAGTTCTTTCTGAGTTATCAATTGATTGGTCTAAATGTGCGGAGTATAGTCAATATGAAAATCGATGTCATATGAAGAAGGTTCAAGAATGGGATTATCAGTACTATATAAATATATGTCTATAAATACCTAATTCCATTATAATTGAAGATGAGGAAACTGAAAATGACATATGAAAGGTATGTATTATTTCCTGAATCATGTTTTCACATTATTGAATCTTAGGACATGATTCATTTATTTGTTTATAGTAACGAAGTATTAATGAATAATATGGAAAATCATGGTAAAAAGATCATGAAGAATTCTAAATGATTAAGATATCTACATTTGAGTAATCTGAGAGTTATGTTAGGTTGATGGATGATGAAAATTTTAAAATTATTACACCTATTTTGATGATGGGATTACTTTGGAAGACTTTTTTAGTATGTGTAACATTGAAGTTTATTATATGAAAATTTTATTCAGGGAAGAATTATATTTTCTTGTGTGGACGTAATTATAAAGGTATAAATAACCTTTAGGGTTTATATGATCCTTGATTTTGAAGTGATTATGGGATAATACATTTTGTGATGAAAAATTAAAGGAATGAGATACAATTTTAGATTAAAATATGTTATGGTTATTTTTGAATGTTTTATCACATTTTGGGAATTTTATAAGAATTATATTGTTTTATAAAAAGGATAACCCACCAGAAGGGTGAAAAACCCATCACGTCAGAAAAGGCTGTGAGAATCAAACACACAACTAAAGGACGACAAGGCTTTATTACTTTCCACTAGCCTATGTGAAGTCCCTGGTAAGTATTAAGTTTTTTTAGTTAAACGAGTTTATAGAATAATATTAAGTTGATTTTGGGAACTTATTTTTTATCAAATGGATATCCTTGGTATTGTTAAATGATTTAGAGATTAAGTGATAAATGTTATTTTGGAAGATGTTCACTATTTAAAGAACTTTATATGATTAAGGTAAATAGAATACTATGTGATTTTATCTGAGGAGTATTGGTTGAATTATATTTTTTTAAGAATCTATGATTTTAATTGTATAATTATGGATAATTAAGCTATTTATGTAAATGATTAACCTATCATAGAGATTATATGATTAGGTCAGTCACTTTTTGGTATGAGACATTAAGAGTGGTTGATGTTATTTGGAGATAAATGCTAAAATTTATCTTTGAAGACTGTAATAAAATTCATTTGAGTTTTGGGTTTTAAACTTTGTTTGGATTATGTTTGAGGGATTTTAAGGATGTTTATTTGATGAATGGTCTATGTTGAACTGTTGACATTACAGTTGAACTTTGGAGATTAAAAGTATGTTTCTCTTCATTAAATGGTTTATTATTTTTTGAGATTTTTTTATCTTATCCCAACCATATTTATTTTGGTTAATGTTTCAATATAGTATAAATAGATAGTTAATATTTTTGGATTATATGATTCTATAGAAGTTGACTATAGTGTTTCAGGAATAAAAGAAAATTCATCTCGAATACTCATCTTTATGGAAAAATATTAGTTTTTGGTGGAATATGATTAAAGGATGAAACTATAATTTCAAGTAAGTATATTTCCTTATGTTCTTAATCTATGTAGTAAAAGAATTCATCAAATATATAAAAAGGATCTTAAAAAAATTCCATTTACTTTTACTACTAAGAAATCAATGATTGTTTAACCCATAACAAATTTGTGGTTTTTTGATTATTTATTTTCTCCTAACTATGTTTTCTATCGCTCACCATTGAAAATTGATGGTTAGTTTTCTCTTATATATCCATGTTTTCCAACATGAAACACGGGTATTTGTTATCTCAGGTGACCATTGTACTTCACTTTCTTTATTTTAAAGTGTAGGTTTTATTTACTCTTTTTTTTGATGTGGTATTTCAATGAATTAATTTTGAAAATTGAAACCTTAGGTACCAATCCCAAATATAAAATAGTTAGGACATAATTTAAAAAAGGGGGAAGGATGTAACATCCTAGGTAATTATAAAATTATTATTTTTCATATTTATGAATTAGATAGAAATTTTACCTTAATGGGACACTACGTCTGATATCATACCCTACACACAATAATAGGTTTCTCCAAAATCTTATGTTGCACACAAGACTAAGTTATACTGAAAAATAATATAATATTAATAATATTATTTTAAGTGGTATTTATCACCTATAAATTGTATCATCATGAATGAATAGAACTAACTATATTATGTTTATTCATGTTAATTAAATCTTTTTATATTCATCTAATAAATATTATATGCTTAAAATGAGAATAAATCCAATTTTAACCATATAATATTCTAATATTTTTAAAAGGTGGTTTCACCACCAATTGATGGAGAACCCTTTTTAATTATAAATTTTGTCAGTTTTATAATTTTTATATGATAAATTAATCTTATTATTTGGAAGAAGGACATCAATATTTACTTCGGTTAAATTTTTTGTATTTTTCTGATAAAATTCATATTTTAATGAATGGTGAAAAATACTGGATATTAATTAAAAAATTATTTTTATCTAATTTATTTGTATTATTAGATTATCCTTTTAATTGGTTTTAAATTATATTTAGATTATTATTAATTGAAATTTAATCCAATTTAGGTCTTTTTAATCAATTTGAAATTGAAATTAGATATAAAAACTTTGTGAACATTCAAATGTTTTTAATTAAAAATACCATTTCCTCAATCTGTCAATAGGAATAATTTTTAAATTAATTTTAGTCACTTCTGTGCATTGAATATTCAGAAATGGATATACATGGTTGAAATAATTATGAAAAGTATGATCTAATATGATTAAAATAATATTTGGTGAATAGTATCTTTAGTATTTTATTTACCACGGTTAATGGTAAATTAGGTAATTAAAGTTACAAATAATATTACAATAATATAAAACTACCCTAACACTTATTCTAATATTATTGGATTAGTTAGTTTCTACCAAGACAATGCTTATGATGAAATTGTGACCTTAGGAATCCACTTGGGTGTGATTATGACATTAATAACATTTTATTTAAAGTAAAAAAAGATTCCATAAACATGTCTCTTATTACTAAAACAATTTTAATATTGGGTTATATAAGTGATATCTCTGGATATAAATAGTACGTAGAAAAATAAAAATATTACTTATATCATTATAATTTATTTATAATTTTTTGACATTAAATAATTAAATTTAATTTGACACAATAATGATGTAGTAATAGATTTATTAAAGAAAAAATCAAATAAATGATATTAATAATATTAAAATAAATATAAATTTAAATATTTTATGCCATATATAAATTTTATGGATTAAATATACATGTTATTTATGAGTTAAATTAGTTTTTTCATTGGAATGATGTTTTATTTAAAAAATTCAAGTATTGAATAGTGTGAAAATTGACATAATTCATATTTTTAAAATGTAAAATATTTAATTAAATGAATTAAAATTTCAAAAAATAAAATATTTATCCAAATAGATATGATAATTCTAAAAATTTCATGAATGACTCATTCACCAGTATTTCAACATGTTATGGTAATTATTTTAAACTCTCAAAGTATAAATTACGTAATAAACCAGTAAGAGTTAAAAGGGTTAAAACATAAATATATTGATTAAAAAATATACAAAACATGTATAATTTTTATTGGATGAATGGAATTTGAATCATTCACATTCTATATTTTATCTAAATCAACTTGGACCAATTTTTAAAAGAAAATTAATTTATGTAAATTTAATACTTTTTATATTTCCAAGAGTGCCCCATCTCATATAAAAAGACACTCTTCTTCTATATTACATACACATCAAAAACCTTTTGGTTAGACCAAGATCTACTAAAAACCCTTCCTATATTCCATCCCCACATTATTAATTCCTTATTTTAGGCAGAACACCCTTATTAGAGGTGTTAAAGTGTTAATAAAGGTGGTCATCCTAAAGAAAGGTAATGTTTTTATCTAAGTGTTTTTATTTTATTTCTTCTTCCACTTACTTAAAATATCCTCAAACCATGATGCGATAATAAATCTAGTATCCTCAATATACTGATATGTTATTATATTAATATCATCACCTAAATCTATCTACAATTTCATCAATTAGGAAATGAATTTTTTGTCCGTGTGTACGGCAGACTACTGCCTCCCGAACAAATATAGTTCGTTTTTCATTAATGTCTCTCAAGAATGGTAATAATGTTGGAATTAATAATTATATATGATATTCATAAAATATTTATCATTATAATAGAATAATATATCAATTATTTTCTTACTTTCCATGCACATAAAATGATAACATTGTTCATGCATACATGTGAACTATCACCTCCACGAAGCGATGTGAATCATTTTTATTCACCACATCATTTGTATAATATTTATAAGTATATTCAAATGATTTTTATGATGTTAATAAAATTATGTTAATTTTGTAAAGATAAAATAATAATTACCTTGTTTCCATAACAATCAATGAAAAATGGAAACATTACTTGTAACAACCGAAACTTTTATTAATGAAAATTACTCTTGATCGAATTAAATGTATTATTATGTAAAATGGTTATATAAAACATATGAAATTATTTGGTTTACTATTTTTTTATTTTAAAATTATGTTGAGAATTATTTCTGTTGCTAATATATCCATTGAACAGTGACCACATGATTAGTATAAAGATAGAGATTTAACAAATCCAATTTACTTAGACAAGGGAAGTGATGGCCTCATCTAGTAGAATTTCTCCATACGAAGCCCATTTATTGGAGCTCATAAAGAACGGGGAATCCCTGGGCTTCTCTCTTCACAAATCCTAAACTTAGTTTCTACACATTAAGCTTGAAAAGAACTACCTACGGGAGAAGTGGAAGTTAATAAAGATTAGCACCCGAGCGATGTTATCCGAGCCACCCCAAGAGTTTATCATCATCGCAAAACGTACCCTTAGGTCTTATTAGAGTTTCATAATGGGTTATATAATAATACCCTAGCACTATGATTATGTAAATTATTTTTGTATAAAGAATATACATTCATTCTATCGTTGTTACATTGTAAATGGTTTTTAAAGCACAAATAGTAATTTTAGATAATATTCAATTAAGAAATATATTTTGATGAATTAATGGATTTTTGAATTAAAAATTATCTTAATAACATATTATTACTAAATTAATATAAAATTAAATGTAAATTATCGTATAAATTTTATGAAAACAATTGTAATTTTTATTAAGGTTTGAAATATGTTTTTGTCAAAACACATGAATTTTTGATAAAGGTCTATTTTTATTTTAAAAGTAAAAGTTAAAATATTTAGAAAATTATTTAGATAAAATGAATATTATTTTTTGAATTAGGACGTTGAAATTATCTAGCAGTGAATTTTTCATAATTTTCTGAGACGGTTAAATTTTTGGTTAAAAATTAAATACCGTTTAAATATATAATACGTTTTATGACATCATAATGACCCAATAGTGATGTAATAAAAAGATATAAATAATATTTTCGGCCAATATATGTTTAAAATTTTAAATAATGTTATTTTAGGACTGTTTGATTTATTTTACAAAGCCTTAATGGACCCTCCAAGAATTATAAAACATTTTAACATTTTAAAATGATTTCCTTGAGAGTGTGACTCACCTCCACATAAGAAATCCTAATATTTTAATATTTTCTACTAATGGATTTATAAAATAATTTTTTAGACTCCTATTTGGAAAAATCCATGGGAAAATACCATGGGATGGTTTGTGTTTTTGATTAGTTTAATGTGAAGAGTCCAAAACCTAAATAATAAAGAATTCCCTCCCTTTTCCTATATAAACCCACACAAGCTCCAAATTATATTCACTCAAAACATTTGGAGCTCCAAAAAACCATTAAATACTCTCTATATAATCCTCCCAATGTTCCCCAATCTCCCAATAATCCTCTCTCAATCCTCTCCCAAGCCTTTGGGATCACACTTCCAAGTAAGGGATTTCTTCCTCTCCCATTTTTGTCCAAGTTTCTTTATGTTGATATACCCTTGTATTTTCAATTAAGAATGTTGGGGTATGATTTCAAAACTACCATATAATTCCATACTTATGTTTGAATTATGATATACCCCTTTCTCTCTCATTAATTCCTCCCATGTACCCCCATTACCATGCCAAAATTCTGTAAGGAATTTCTCTCTCCTCATTTACATTCAAGCAATTCCTTTATATTATGAATCTAAATTACATTAAATATGTAGGTATATGTATCTATATAACCACCTTCCTGTATATTTCCTTTAAATATGATGATAAAACCCTTTCTCTCTCATCAACCATTTTTATGAATTCTTATGTCGCACCATTATGCTTCCGAAATTGCACCGTGATTTTCAAAGCAAAAGTCATTGTGTAGTGAATACCATGTCCATTTATATATCAAGAGTATTCACATTTATGCACATTTAATTATTTATTATAGAGTTTCATGTATGAATTTAATATTCCTTTATCATGTAATAAATATTTATGTTTAATGAATCCGTGTTATATTATTCATGTGGAATGCTTATGCATGAAAATGAAATGATTAAGAAGGATGCACCCTGATAGTGCTCCAATGCATTGGGTAAAGACTAGTATCATGATATGTCAAGTGAAATATGGGTTTACTCATACCAATTCAAATTCAATGAGGGTTTACTCATGTTCCATGTGCAATGAGCCTTGGTTCATGCTAATATCTTGTTAAATGTTGTTGCCACATTTTCATTTTATGATAATCATGCTATGTCATGCCTTTATGTTCATGTTTCTCTTATGATCCATTGATATGCCTATTTACTAACATGTACTATATTCTTCATGTTATTCCATGTTTACTACCTTAATGTATTTTATAGACCAACCATTTCTTATGCATGTTCTCAGCTTATCCCTTGCAATGCTAAGTACGAAGGAATGTGTGTAGTCATATAAAAGATGTTTTCTATAAAGATGTGTAGTTAATATTTTAAGTTGTTATGTAATTTTCTTAATTTCCTAAGACACTAGACCTCTCGATCATCATAGTTGTGTCAAGTGAATTTTTATGTAATAAATCATGTTTATGTGTGTAATAAGGAGCATGGTTGCTATAATTGGTATCATAGGATATGTTTATTTATTTTTTGGATTAGGATTAGAAAAACATAGTGAATGCCTTAGGGATAAGACTAAGCATACTAAAAACATCCCAAAATATTATTGAGTATTGATTAAGTTGTTTATCAAGAAAATATATCCCTGTTTGGATACGAGCTGGTATAGGTGACTCTTGCAAAGATGTATGTAGGGGTAAAACCCAAAAATGCCGGTTTGAGCTAGAATCAAATGGGAACTGGTGCATGAAAACATGACTTTCTACACTCTTGGTTATGAAACTCCTAGGGGATATGATTTTGTAAATTCATAATCTTAGTATGAACCATTATTATGGGAATAAGAAAATTTCCCCTAAGAATATATGTTGGGAAGTAGATCATGGATAACATAGATTAAAGCCTATAAATTCATAAGTTAAGGAAATAAATTTTATTTATAAGTTATCCCTTTTTTCATTGGATTCCCCTTTATGTGTTACCCCTAACTTTACTTTTATTCCAGCCAATTTCATGTAATAGGATGACTCGGGCTAACAAACGATGCAAAGATCAATGTGATGATTGTTCTAATTAGATTTCCAATCCAATGAGAGTGTGAATCGCTATATTTGTCATGATAATCTCTTCGTTAAATCATGTTTTAAATAGAAACATGGGTCAAGAGGATTGTTCTACCCCACTAAGAAAGAACATGCTGTAATCGAGAGCTTTATGAGATAAAGACATCCTACTTTTAAGGGATCATATGATCCCTCAATCACTAACCAATGGATCAAATACATTGAAAAGATCTTCTCTATCCTTAAATGTTATGAACAAGAGAAGGTACTTATGGATGCTTATCGTATAGAGGGTAAAGTTGATCAATGGTGGACATTGATAAAAAATATGAATCTTGATGAGGAGATCGAGGAATTGGAATGGAGAGATTTCTGGAAAATGATTTTTAATTAATATTTTCCTCGCACCCTCTAATGTAAGATGGAAAGGGAATTCCTTTACATCAATAAAAAAGATGTCAAATCCATCAGAGCATACGAGGAAAAATTCACAAGGTTTACATGATATGCCTCTATCTTTTTCGTTACCCCCAAATTCATGGTTGACCGCTTCTTTAGTGGGATAAAACCTAGCCTACGAAAATCCCTAGTGATACGTGACTTCAAGAGATATGAAGAAATTTTCCGATGTGCCCTCAAAGTAGAAATGGAGATCAAATAATCTTAGGGGTATCATGGGGATATGTAGCGTAAGGTGGAATTTAATTCAAGTGGTCTGATGGATAAATCCAATGATACTAAGAATTTCTAGCACCCCATATTCCAATGGTCCAGAAAGAAGCACCCAAGAAATTGCCTAAAGAGGATGAGGAAATGCTTTAGGTTTGGAAGATAAGGGCACCTGGCCATTAACTACCGACAAGAAAAACCCACAATTGCGATAGAGGAGAGGAACACTCCATTAGACCCCTAATGCATTGTTAATTACTTCAACTGCAAATAACTATGGAACTTTGCAAACCTGTTCCCTAAGACAAGGGTTTTTAGATGCAACTAACAACTTCCAAAGTAGTAAGTGAGAGCTTTTTTCCATCACTACCACCGAAGTGAACTCCGAAAATAGAGTGGTGATAGGTACGCTAGTTATTCATTCATGAATAAAGAACATACTTTTTGATTTGGGTTCTACTCATTATTTTATATCCTGAAAGTCAAGCAGAAAAATCCCAACACCACCACAAATCATGGAAGTAAAGATGTTGGTGAGAATGGAAAATGGGGAAATCATTTCATCCCATGAATATAACTCATCCCCTATTATAATTTGTGTATTTAACTTCCTGAAGAACCTCTTCATACTCCCTCTAGTGGAATTTGATGAAATTATTTTCATGTATTGGATTTCCCTATATAGATCCAACATAATTTTCCATGGGAGGGAAATCACTCTCCATATGGAGAATCAACCCCTGATTCTATACAATTGCAAGGAGGAAGATGAATATTCTTTAGAACCATCATATCAATCATGGATATTATTTTCCTATGAGCACACGTATCTTGTCAGATAATTGAGTCTAAGGAAGCAACCATCCATGAAGATATGCCTATTGTGAGGGAATTCACTGATGTGTTTCTCGAGGAATTTCTTGGCATTACTCCTAGAAGAGATACTGAATTGCCAATTGATCTTATACCAAGGGAATTTATAATATCCAAGAATCCAAATAGAATAGTTGTTGTGGATCTTAAGGAGATAAAGAAACAACTACAGGATAATCTGGATAAAGGGTTTATATGCCCAAGTGCTTCACCATGGGGTGAAGCAGTCCTCTTTATCAAGAAGTATAGGTCAATGCACCTTTGAATTGATTATTGTGAGATTAAAAAATCATTATAAATAACATGTATCCTCTACCAAGAATTTATGACTTATTCAATCAGCAATGTGGAGTACAATACTTCTCTAAGGTGGATTTGTGGATGGGATATTATCAAGTAATGGTGAAGTAGGAGGATGTCCCAAAGACTACTTTTCTTACAAGATACGGTCATTGTAAATTCATAGTAATGCCTTTCAGTATCACTAATTCTACAACAATCTTCATGGAATTGTTGAATAGAGACTTTATAGATTACCTTGAAATATTTGTGTTATTATTTATAGAAGATATTCTAATATACTCTTAAACCAAGGAGGAGCATCTAATCACTGTACTAGAGACCTTGAGAAAGGATAAGCTCTATGAAAAGTACAAAAAGTGTGAGTTTTAGTTGAAGGAGGTCTAATTCTTGGGTAATATCATAACAAGGAATGGGATATCTATGGATCCCTCCAAGACAGCTGCAATTGAGGGATGGACAAGGCCAAAATTGATAACAAATATCCATATCTTCCTGGGGTTAGCTGGATATTATCATAGATTTTTGAGAAATTTCTCATGATTGTCCAACCCTCTTACCATGTTAACTCGGATGGGAGTCAAGTTTTCTTAGATTGTTGAATGCGAATATAGGTTCAAGTAGTTGAAAAGAAGTCTTATCACCATGCTCGTGATCATGATACCCACACATGGAGAACTTTTTGTGGTATTTAGTGATGCTTCAAAGAATGGGTTTGGATGTGTGTTGACGAAAAATGAAAAAGTAATTTCTCATGCTTCAAGGAAATTGAAATTTCATGAGAAAAATTATCCAACACATGATATGGATTTGGATGCAGTAATCTTTTCTTTGAAAATTTGGTGACATTACCTCTTTTGGGAGAAGTGTGAAATATATACAAACTCGAAAAGCCTCAAGTATATATTCACACAGAAAGATTTGAATATGTGCCAACTAATATGGTAAGAGATGATCAAGGACTATGACTGCTCAATCCATTACCACCATAGGAAAGTGAAAAAGGTGGTGGATTCTCTAAGTATAAAGGACCTAGCGATTCTATCATTGATGAGATTAAAAAGTATCCAATCTTCTTTGATTTTATGAAAATGGACACGAGAATCATAAATAAAGGAACATCATTAATACTTTACCAAATTATTTCTCAAATGTCTCTTTTGAAGGGTTAAAGGGTGCTCAAAAGGATGATGTGGGAATTCAGAAGAAAGTGGAAACTATCAAAAAAAGGAAATCATCAAAGTTCAATGTTAATGAAGAAGGAATTGTTAGATTTTGGTCAAGAATATGTGTTCCATAAAATCAAAAGTTAAATAAAGAACTTTCAGATGATGCACATAGTTCGAATTTCTCCATTCACCCAGGAAACGCAAAGATGTATTGAGATCTCGGAGAGCTTTATTAGTGGGATAACATGACGAATAAGATCACTGAGTATACACAAAGTGCATGGTATGTTAGAAAGTGAAGGCCGAGATGCAGAAGTCTAAGGTGATGATGCAATAATTACCCATATGAGCATGGAGATGGGAGAAAATCACCATGGAATTTATCATGGGACTTCTGAAGACATCCAAAGGAAACAATGCTATCTGGGTTTTTATGGATTGTTTTACAAAGACTACACACTTCATTGAAATTCAAGAGAATTTCTCATTAGATTAGTTGGAATAGATATATATTAGAGAAGTGGTAAGGTTTCATGAAGTAAAACTATCTATTGTATCCAATCAAGATCTAAGATTCACCTCTAAGTTTTGGAAGAGTCTTCAACATGCTCTGAATACTGAGGTAAACTTCATTATTGATTATCATCCCCAAACTGATGTCCAATCTGCGCAAACTATCCAAACACTTGAGGAAATGTTGAGAGAATGCTCAATGTACTTCAAAGGAGGACAAGATCAATATATTCCTCTGGTTGAGTTCTATTACCATAACAGTTTCCACTCTAGCATGAAAATGGATCTTTATGAATCCTCATATGGTAATAGGTGCAAAACATCAACTTTTTTAGATGAAGTGTGGGAGAAAAAACACTTAGGTCTAGAAATGGTTGAAGAAATGGTGTAGAAGGTTAAGATCATCCGACATCACATTAAAGTGGCTAAGAGTCAACAAAATAGGTATACTGATAATCTTTGAAGAGACCTAGAGTTTGATGTTGAAGACATTTAATTCCTCTGCATATCACTGTGGAATAGACTTATAATATTTGGGAAGAAGGGAAAGTATAATCCAAGTTACATCATCCCTTTTGAGATCCATGATCGCATTGGAGAAATGGACTATAGACTAACACTCCCACATAACCTATCTCATGTACATGACGTATTCCATGTATCACTATTGAGAAATTACATACCTGACCCATCACATGTACTCAATCTAGAGTTGGTACCATTGGAGAATAACCTCTCCTATGAAAAAAATCTGGTGAAGATCGTAGATCATAGCGAAAAATTTATATGAAATAAGACAATACCCCTTATCAAGGTGTTGTGGAGAAACCATAAGTTTGAAGAAGCAACATGGGAACTAGAGGAAGTTATGAAGCATAGTTACCCTCAACTATTTTAGTGTGGGAAAAAGAAATTTTCATGGAATATTTTTTAAGGGGGGAAGATAGTAAAGAACCAAACATTTATTAATGAAAATTCATATTTATTTAATTAAATGTATTATCATGTATAATGGTGATATAAAACATATTAACTTCTTTGGTTTTATGTTTTTGTATTTTAAAATAATTTTGGGAATTTGTTACTGTTGCTAATATATCCATTGAACAGTGACCACAAGATTAGTCTAAATACTAGGCTTTAACAAATCTAATTTACTCAGAAAAGGGAAGCAATGACCTCATCTGGTAAAATTACTCCATATGAAGCCCATTTATCAGATCTCTAAAAGGAGGTGGAGTCCTTGGGATTTTGTCTTGACAATTCTCAAGCCGAGCTTTAACATGTTAAGCTTGAACAGAACGACCTACAAGATAAGTGGAAGTTAATAATGATTACCACTCGAGCGATGTCATCCGAGCCACCCCAAGAGTCTATCAACATCGCACACTTTACCCTTAGGTATTATATAGGTGTTATACGAGGTTAAGTAATAGGTCCCTTGAACTATGATTATGTAAATTACTTTTGTATAAATATTATGCATTCATTTTATCATTTTTACTTTGTAAATGGTTTTTGAAGCACAAATAGTATTTTTAGTTAATATTCAATTAAGAAATCTATTTTGATGAATTAATGTATTTTTGAATTAAATAATATTTTAATAAAATATTATTACTAAATTTATTTTTAATTAATTTTAAATTATCTTATACATTTTATAAATACAATAATAATTTTTATTAAGGTCTGAAAGTTGTTTTTGTCCAAACCCATGAATTTTTGATAATGATCGGTTTTTATTTTAAAAGTAATAATTCACATATTTAAAAAAAATTAGATAAAATTAATATTATTTTTTGAATCAGTATGTTGAAATTATCTAATGGTTATTTTTTCATAATTTTATGAGACAATTGATTTTTTTGGTAAAACTTAAATACTGTTTAAATATATAATGTGTTTTATGACATCATAATGACACAATAGTGATGTAATAAAATACTAAAAATGGGATTTTCGGAAAATATATGTTTTACCTTTAAAATAATGTGATTTTGGGTTTGTTTAATTTATTTTACAAAGACTTAGTGGACCCTCCAAGACTTATAAAACATTTTAACATTTTAAAATAATTTCCTTGAGAGTGTGACTCACCTCCATATAATAAATCTTAATATTTTCATAATTTCGGCCAATGGTATTGTAAAATAATGTTTTCCACTCCTACTTGGAAAAAACCATGGGCAAAAACCATGGGCTGGTTTTTGGTTTTTATTAGTTTAATGTGTAGTGTCCAAAACCTACATAATAAAGAATTCCCTCATTTTTCCTATATAAAACCACCCAATATCCCACTTCTCTTCACTAAAAACATTTGGAGATAAACCAAAACCTTCCCTCCACTCTCTATAATCCTTACAAGGAGCCTGAAGTTCTCAATAATCTTCTCTCAAGCCTCTCCCAAGCCTTTGGGATTACACTTCCAAGTAAGGGATTTCTTCCTCCCTTATTTTTGTCCATGTTTCTTTATGTTTCTATACCCCTGTATTTTCAATTATGAATGTTGGGGTATGATTTAACAAATCCCCTACACTTCCCTCCTTATGTTTTAATTATGATATACCCCTTTCTATCTCATTAATGCCTCCCATATACACCTGTTACCATACCGAAATTCCGTAAGGGATTTCTCTCTCCTCATTTAAATTCAAGAAATTATTTTGTATTATGAATATAACTTCCATTACATATGTTGGGACATATATTTATATGACCCCCTTACTATACATTTTATGTAAATATGATAAGACACACCGTTCTATCTCATCAACCATTTTTATGAATTCGTATGTCACACCGTTATGCTGCTGAAATTGCACCGTGATTTTCCATGCTAAAGTCATTGTGTAGTGAATACCGTGCCCATTTCTCTATCAAGGGTATTAAACTTTATGAAAATTTACTTATTGATTATATAGTTTCATTTATTAATTTAATATTTCTTTACCATGGAATAAATTATGATGTTTAATGAATCCATGTTATATGATCCATGTGGCACACTTATGCATGAAAGTGAAATGATTAAGAAAGGTGTTCCATTATATCACTCCAATGCATTGAGTAAAGACTAGTATCATGATTTGTAAAGTTAAATGAAGGTTTAATCATGATAATTCAAGTGAAATGATGGTTTAATCATGATCCATGTGAAATGATCCTTGGATCATGATAATATCATGTTAAATATTGTTTCCACATTTCCATGTTATGATAATCATGTTATATCATGCCTTCATGTTTATGTTTCTCTTATTATCCCTTGATATGCCCATTTCCTAACATGTAATATATTCTTCATTTTATTGCTTGTTTACTCCCTTACTGGGCTTTATAACTCACATTTTTATGCGTATCCACAGGTTATCCCTTGCAATGCTAAGTACGAAGGAATGTGTGTAGTCATGTAAAAGAAGTTTTCAATAAATATGTGTATTTCATGTTTTAAGTTGTTACGTAATATTCATAATTTCATAATTCACTAGACCTATAGATCCTCATATTTGTGTTAAGTTCATGTTTATTTAATAAGTCATGTTTGTGTGTTTAATAAAGAGCAGGGTTGTTATATTACTCATGTGTATGTACGACCTTCTGTCTCTATGATTATAACGTTGTTCATTTTTTATAACATAAATAAATGGTTTGGTTTTAATGTATAATTGATGTATAAAATTTATTATTATGTCATGAATATTATTCTAGAGATGAAGTATTTAGGAACACATGGAAATTTTATGTCATACCACGTTTATTTTTGAACTCAATTACCGAATATTGAAAAAATGTCCAATGTGAACTTAAATAATTAAGTAATTGTTATAACATTATAAATAAGTGATATAAAGGGTATAATAAACTTGAAAAAATGTTCTCATGAAAATATTAATTAAACTAATTTTATTATTTTTGAATATACAAAACGGACGAGATGAGTCAGACTCGAGGTAAGGGACTTCGTCTCAATATCCTTTCGTTGAGGTATATTTTGATATTGTGCACCCCCTTCTTTTATACACTACATAATCAACCCATTTTACTTTTAATTTCATTCCAATGTTTTCAATGGTAATTTTTCTATATGATGTGCTTTAGTAAATGAAGAAAGGATTTTTTTTAAAGTATACAGGGATAAAACATTTTCCACCATTGTGGCCATTATTTGGTATTGGGATTCCTCTACAATCCATAATGTTTTTAAAAGAAAAATAAATACCATATATATTTTTTATTTATTTTTTTATTGAAAATGATTTTGAGAATGGATTGATTATTTCAATATCTAGAATTTTTTTTTGTGATTACAAAGTGGAAATTTTATTTTTCCTTTATGCTTGTTTTATGTGTTATGATTGTGTTATGGTTATTGGGAATTACTTATGTATACGGGTGGTTCCAAGATAAACCAAGGGTAGGAGAGCCCATGAAAGATCTATAATGCATTGGGTAATTTGACGAAGTTAAACAATAATTTTTCTCCAAATAGATTTATGGAATATACTGTGATGAGTATTCCCAATGTAATCATGAAGGTTACTCCCTATGTAGTTGTGAAAGATACAATGTAAGTATGTCATGGATTCCAAAAATTAACTTTATGATTTATGATTTATAAAAAGTTTTTTAGGAAGCTTATGACTTCATGAGGTATGTTAAAGAACTCATGTTTTATGGGTGAAAAGTATGATTTTTTTAAAATGTTATCATGAGTTTATAATATTTTTAGACTAATGGTTTCATTCCTTATTTTATATCCATTACTGAGCTTTTTGTGGTCATCCTATGTTTTCGAAATGTTTTCCACATGGTATATATATTGGTAAGATAAAGGAAGAATTCAAGATGAATGTTATGAAGATTTCTATCCAGGAAAAAATAAATCATGTTTTAAAGAGTTTTACCTTGTGAAAAATGGATAGTGAGTAGAAGTGTCTATTTTGTAATAATTGAGTTGTTATGTAATAGTTATGGCCTAATTATACAAAATTATAAACCTGAAAAGATATTCAATTTGGATTCATGACTTAACTCAATATTATGTAACGTTTAAGGATTGTGAAATGTTTATGGATGAGGCCTTATATTATTCTTGTTATTTTGTTCTTCGTTTTATTTATCTACAAACCATTATATCACTATGAATAATGAAATTCAAACAACCATAACTTATATAGATATGTCATCAAATTATGTGTATGGTGGATATATTCCATAAATCATAAACCAAGATGTGGTGAATATCACTATGTCATGGTTTATGATATGATGTAGTTATTTATATTACGTCATGGTGTTCATCATAAAAGATATGAGATATCATTCAACCACTCCCCCATATATAATATCATACCACTGAATTGTGACACATTATTTGATGATGTGTTAAATATTAAGTGAATGAAAAATGAGTTTAACAAGACACTTAATAAATGAAATGTCCCTTATAAACATTATAATGAACAGATCCAAAGAGTTGTATTATTTCATAATCTATAAAACATTCAAACTCAAAGTTGATCTATGATAACTCGAGACTTAGACTCCCAGATCCGATGATAAAAACATTGATTTATATTTTTTATAAAAAGTAACTGAAAAATATATAGTCTTTTACATACCCAAGGATCCTTTTCAGTCTAGGTTTTGGAGGATTAGGAAAATAATTTGATAATATCATAGTTTTATACAAATTATCTACACAAATTTACTTGACTTAACTCCTGATAGATCTAAAAACAAACATAGCTAGAACTTCTAAATATCCCATGAATAGAATTTTTAAACATTGTATTTTCATAAAAGTGACCAGTAAGGGGTTTAAAAAACATGGATAAAATCCTTTTATAAATAATATTTAAAAATCTATGAAAATAATTTTCTTCTATATCAAATATAAATCATTTAAAATAATAAATATTTATCCCTAATTAATAATCCAAGGGTTTTATGGAAAATATTTTTGAAAATATTTTTCAAAAAAATTTAAAAGATATAACTTTTTAAAAAACCATTTTGTTTCAAAACAAGTAAACTTTATAATAAATTTGGATTTATCCTTTAAAATATTTTGAAAATTATAACTTCTTATGGATTAAAATGATACTTAGAAAACCTTAAGAAATACATGAGTCCAACTGTAGTATCACTTTTAGGATAATGTCCCCTTGAGGTCATGGGTTCACTCCCCATTCCAGTTCATCTCATTTGATACACATGTACCAAGTTATATTTTATTAATTTTTTTCAAGGAATTTTTTTCTAATTTATAATCCATTAGAAACCTTTCAAAAATTATACAAACTATTTTACACAAATAAAATAATTTTATATCATTACTAAAAAACAATCCTTTAACATCGCTAAAAATTTACTTTATGAGTGCTATAAAAGAACTAACTACCAAAGCACGATTAAAATCCCTAGGAATTTATAAGAACATTTAGAAGAACTAATAAAGGACCACCTTTTCATCACTTCTAAAATCACTGATAAAGAACAACTTTATCAACCCATTTAATAACACTGATAAAGGGGCATACTATAGTGTGTTGTAACTATACACTATAACACCAGTGTGGTGTGCTATTACAGAACATTGCAACACCATAAATAGCACTATAAAATATCAAAATCAAGTACCAATGCATAAATTAAATTGAATATAATTTACAACACAAATACAAGAAAAAACAAAATATTATACACATTTCAAAAATTGGTTTATATAATTACATGAGTAAGTAAAAATACTTAAATACATTAAAAAACATTGATGTTTATTTGTATTTTTCCACTAACCTTGTCTCATAATATTTAAAAACAAACCACCCCTACTCAAGAAAAATAACATACCTATATAAGAAAATTTTTTTATGTTAATAATAATTTAAGGAAATAAATTAATTATAAAGTGATCATTTTAAAATAAACATTGATTCATACTAGGAAAACTGTGTATCACATTGAGTTTCAGTTGATTATTAGACATCACACCATTTATTATTAACATTCAAGAATTTTGTCAATAAAAATGAACTAAATAACTATAATATACAAATAATAAGGAAATTAATTAAGTAATATCAGATAGAATGATAAGAAAATAATCTTGACTCATTTTATCAGTTTTAGTGATGTGATGCTCATTTTAAACTAAAATGACACTTATATATTAAAAAGACACACTTGGAGTTATACTGATCATACCATGAATCATATTGAGGTTTATATTATTCCTAAACACCCAAATGACTTATAGATCATTGATCCAAAGTATCAAAACAATCTGAATTTGTTTGATTGGTTTTGAGTATGTCACTTGTGTTTTTTTAGTAAAATGTCATTTTAAACTAGAAACATGAACTTTTAGTCATACCGATCACATCGTGTGTCAGTTTGATATGAGACTAATTCCTACACATCAAAAATGACTCATAAATCATTTCCTTAAATAATAAAGATAACTAGAGTGAATTTTATTGATTTTTAATGAGTGGCACTAAATGTCAATTTTAAACTAATAATGGATACTTAGATTCATACTAGGCACATCATGTTTCTGGATAAGGCGAGGCTAATTAATACATCCCATAGATGATATATGGATCATTTTCCTAAAGATTCAAAACATTCTGAATACATTTTCTTGGTTTTGAGGATGTCAGTTAGTTTTTTACAAAAATTAATGTCAATTTTAAATAAAAAGACACACATGGAGTAATATCGATCAAAAAAAGCATCATATTTAGGTTCATATGATTTATACATGTCCAAAATGACTTATTTATCATTTTCCAAAACTATCAAAATAATATGAATTAGTTTTCTTGGTTTTGATTACGTCACTCATGTTTTTACTGAAATACCATTTTAAACTATAAACACCCACATTGAGTCATACCGATCAAATCGTGTTTTTTCTCGATGTGGGACTCATTCAAACATGTCAAAAATTACTTAAGAAATATTTTACTAAATTATCAAGACAATCCAAGAACTTTTTCTCAATTTTTAGTGAGTGAAATTTTTTGAACTAAAATATTAATTTTAAAATGGTAACAGACAATTTGAGTTATAATAGAAAAATAGTATATAATATTGAGGTTAGGTTGATTAATAAAAATGAAAAATTATTTATTTATCATTTTACTAAAGTATCAAAATAATCTAAATGAGTTTTCCTAGTTTTGAGTATGCCAGTTGTTTTTTTACAAAAATAAATATCAATTTTAAATAAAAAGATGCACTTTGAGTCATATCGGCCATAACATGCATACGATTTGTGTGAGATTTATCCCCACACATACCAAATAATTTATGGATAGTTTTACTGAAGTATAAAAATAATCCCAATGTGTTTTCATGGTTTTGAGTACATTAATTGTCTTTTTTAATAAAATTCCATTTTAATCTAGAGACATAAAATTTGAGTCATAACAGTCACATTATGTGTTGGTTTGATGTGAGACTAATTCCTACATTTCAAAAATTAATTATGAATATTTTCCCTAAATTATCAAGACAAAATGATATCGTTTTATTAGTTTTCAAGGACTGATACTTTTTGAACTAAAATGCTTACTTAAAATGGATAATGGAAACTTTGATTCATACCAAGAACATAGTGTATTATATTTAGGTATTATTGATTCTTATACATAAAAAATGACTTATAGATCATTTTACTAAATTATCAAAATAATAAATAAAAAAATTCTGGGTTTTAAGTATGCTAGTTGTTTTTTTACTAAAATTAATGTCAATTTTAAATAAAAATATTCACTATGAGTAATATCAGTCACAACATGTGACAGATAGAGTTAAGGTTGATTAATAAACATCTAAAATGACTTATTGACCATTTTACTATAGTATCAAAAAAAACCTTAATTCGTTTTCTTAGTTGTGTACGTTACTTTTCTTTTTTTACTAAAATATCATTTTAAATTAGAAACCTGAACTTTGAGTCATACCGGTCACATAGTGCATCTGTTTTACATGAGTTTGATTCCTACACATTAAAAATTAATTATAAATATTTTCCAAAATTATCAATACAAACTGATTATGTTTTCTTAGTTTTTAGTGAGTGACACTTTTTGAACTAAAATGACCATTTTAAAATGATAATAGAAACTTTGAGTTATACCTAGAACATTGTGTATTAGATTGAGGTGTGTATGATTAATAAATGTAATAAATGAATCATTAATCATTTTACTAAATTATCAAATTAATAAAAATATGTTTTCTCATTTTTGAGTATACCAGTTGACTTTTTTACTAAAATTAAAGTCAGTTTTAAATAAAAAGGCACACATTGAGTCATATTGGTCCCACTATGCATTAGATTGATGTTTGGATGATTCTTACTTGTGCGAAATAACTTATGGATTATTTTACTAAAGCATAAAATCAATTCAAATTCATTTTATTACTTTTGAGTATGTCACTTGTCTTTTTTACTAAAATGTCATTTTAAATTGGAAACATGAAATTTGATTCATATTGGTCATATCATGTGTTATTTTAATGTGATGATTATTCCTACACATAAAAAATTATTTATGAATCATTTTACTAAATTATAAAGTCAATAAAAGTGCATTTTCTCAGTTTTTATTGAGTGATAATTTTTGAATAAAAATATCAATTTTAAATTGATAACGCATACTTTGTGTCATAATGGGAACATCATGTATCATATTTAGGTGAATATGATTTATACATGTTAAAAACGAATCATGTATCATTTTCCTAAATATAAAAATAATCAGAATGAGTTTTCTCATTTTTGTATAAGTAGGTTATCTTTTTTACTAAAATTAATGTCAAATTTAAATAAAAATATGCACGTATAGTCATACTGGTAACACCATCCATCGGAATGAGGTGTGGATGATTCCTAAAAATCTCAAATTATATATCTAAAATTTTAATAAATTACCAAAACAATATGAATGCATTTTTCTAGTTTGACTACATCACTTTTCTTTTTTACTAAAATGGCATTTTAAATTGGAAACATGCACTTTGAATCGTACCCATCACACAGTGTACAGTTTGATGTGAGACTGATTATTACACATAAAAAATTAATTTTTAATAGTTTTTATAAATTATGAATAAAATCCTACCATGTTGTCTTAGTTTTCATTTAGTGACACTTTTTAAACTAAAATGCCAATTTTAAAGTGATAATGGACATCTTGAGTCATACTGGGGACATCATGTATCATACTAGGGTATTTATTATTCCTACACATCAAAAATGACTTTTTGATGATTATACTAAAGTATCAAAATAATATGAATATGTTTTCTTAGTTTTGAGTATGTGAGTTGTCTTTTTTTAACTAAAATTAATGCCAATTTTAAATAAAAAGACACACTTGGAGTCATACTAGTAACACCATGAACCATATTGAGGTAAGTATGATTCTTACATGTCCCAAATAACTTATGGATAATTTTCTTCAATTATAAAAACAATATGAATGTATTTTTTTGAGTACATAATTTTTTACTAAAATGTTATTTTAAACTAGAAACACACACTTTAATTCATACCAGTCACATAGTGTGTCAGTTTTACATGACACTAATTCATAGACATCAAAAATAACTTATCAATCATTTTAAAAAATTATAATGATAATATAAGTATTTTTTCTCTGTTTTTAGTGAGTCACTTCTCTTTTTTACTAAAATTAATGTCAATTTTAAATAAAATGACAGAGTTGGAGTCATACCGGGAACACCGTGCATCAAATTGAGGTGAGGATGATTCCTAAATGTTTCAAATGACTTATGTATTTTTCTAAAATATTATCCAAAAAATATTAATGTTTTTTAGGTTTTTAGTATGTGATGTATGTTTTTATGTAAAATTTAAATTATAAAATAAAAAAATACAGTCCGAGTCATACCGAGCACATTGTTTATTAGATTGAGGCCCGACTGATTGAGTACTCAATATGTGTTTTGATTTCAACTATCTAAAAAAATATCGAAGATAGATAATATATTCCATTATGATAGAAGAGAAACCCTATTCTCTCTGAAACACTTCACCTTTCTAGAAGCATGTGGGTTTCTCTTCCATTAGAAAGGAACATGTTATCTCTTTTGTGGGTTGTTGTAGATAGTTGAATGAAAAATACAACTTACCAAAATATCTATGAAAAAACTAAATAAGTATTAGATAAAAATGATAAATAAATTAACTTAAAAAGAGTATATAAAATGATGAAAAAATTAATTAAATAAGTAGTAAGAATTCAAATTTTCCTTGTAACGATATGTGTTTTGAACCAAATAAAAAAATATAAAGGAATTTGAACTTTTTTGTTTATTGCGTGGACCATTTTTAAAACCGAGTTTTGGAATTATGTTACAAGATTTGGAACCTTTCAAAGTGATGTTTTTGGACTTGGGTATGACCGAAAATGTTTTCTAAGTGTCTCGAGGAGTTTTTGTAGAAACAGACCTGGAAAAGAGGTTTTAAATGACTTACACAGGACACATAGTTTGTCTGAAACTATGTAGCCCATAATAGGGAACCTTATGAATTATTTATTATGGACAAAGGTTATCACATGGGTTACACATTGTTTTCCAAATAATACACATAACCCACATGCTTAGTGGAATTGGACAATACCTAAGAACTATTCACCACACAGTTTTCACATGGTTAGGAAAAACATGTGGGACAAACTGTGCAGGGTGCTCTAAGTGTCTAGTGGTGGGCGCACAGTCACCACATGGTTTTCCAAACCATGTAGCCCAAACCGTGCATGGAAACCTATTTTTAAAAATTGAATTATATTAATTTATTTAAAATTAAATTAAAATAATAAAACCCTACTCACCCCTCTCCCCCTCTCACTCGTGCGACACCCCCAGGGGGTTCCCCTTTGATCCACACATGACACACCACCTGACTCCACTATCCTTCATTGATTTTAATCGATTTTATTTTGATTCTTTGCAAGATCTTTCAAGGTGAGTCTCCTCCTCCCTTCTCCTCTTGCTTTATGGCCACCTTTTGGTCTCATGGTTTCCCTATTACGTTTAGCCAAAACCCTAGGTTGAGGGTTAGTGTATTTTTTAAGTCTTCTCTGATATTAGGTTATGCAAATGGTCACTTGGGACCCCTTTTCTCGTGTTCTGGAAAATTCAACTGAAGGAGAATTGTTTTGACTTGATTTTTATCACCATCACCTTCCGAGGTAAGTATTTATACCTATTGTTTGGTTTCTCCCTTCTTATTTTGTGTTCTATTGGTGTTTTTGAGTTCTCAGATTTTATCTGCAGTGCGTTGGACCCTATTGTGTGGTTTATAGGAGCCAAATTCTAAGGAAACTTGCCTGGGTATTCATAGGTAGGTATGTATATATATGTAGGTTCCCCTGTTATGTGTATATTCACCCATGGAAGTGAATATATATGTATGGGGCTAGGTGTGACTATGCATATATATGAAAAATGAATACATGGGTAAGTGGAGATGGGTGTATGCATATAATAATATATGTTTTGATCCCCTTGAACATATTCATGTGTCATGTAAATATGTTCATAGGAGATGGGTTTACTTATATATAAGTAAAGGTTCATATGCTCAAAGGGGGTAACAGTAGCCTCTACTTAGAAATCATCAAGAGATGAAGTGTTCATCTTGGTTACTCTTTGTGGTAAGATTCCACACCCTTTACCTCTAATTTTATTAATGCATTAATTAAATTATTATCATACCATTAGTATTTTTTAATTATAGTAGTTGGGTTTAATTTAAATGCTTCCTTTGATAGAGTCAATGAATTTATTAAATGTGGTAAATTATTATTTAATAAGAAATATAATGATTTTATAATAAAACCCCTCCAATAGGGGCACATTTCCTTCAATATAAAAATTATTGAGTAGAATTTTATGTTTTATTGCTTTATTACTTTGAGATTATGTTAGGTAAAAAGAACATTGATATTTGGCCATATTGATGTTATGAAATGTGTTTTCCCTTTTTGGAACATAGCATGTTATTCCTTGATATGAAGGTTTAACTAACAACTTGACTTCTGAATGGAATATCATTTATTTAATATGTAATTTATTTAACCAAAGAGACCTCATGGGTGTTTAGACTTATTAGTCTTGGAATCACCTGATTAGGATTTTGAGTTGTTTCCATGACAGTTACAGTGAGCCTTGAAATGGGAGTTGCCATGACTTCATGTGTGATATGTTTTGGTTAAGGTAATTGGGTTTGTATAGGATGGCCTTAAAGAATATAACTTAAATCAATTTTCCATGTTTAGGAAAACAAAGTGATATGACCTTGTATAGGACGACTCACACGAAATGGAATAACTTTATTAAATGGTTTAGTCATAATGAATTTCTTGCCTTGTATTTAATGGTTAAAATGAAATGGATTCTTTGAAATGAAATCGAATATGGAAAATGACCCGCATAAGAGGTAATGCCTTATAGATTTCATCATAATTTCGCTTATATGATATAATTAACAACAAATGATTATGGGTGGGAGGTAATTTTACCCCATTCCAGATCTATATATACGTCTATGGGTGGGAGCCAGTTTTACCCCATGCCAACTCTATATATACGGTTATGGGTGGGAGTAAATTTTACCCCATGCTAACCCTATATAAATGACTATGGGTGGGTGGACGTTTTACCCCATTCCAGCTCTATATATATGTCTATGGGTGGGAGAAGGTTTTACCCCATGTCAGCTCTATATATACATTTCTGGGTGGGAGGTATTTTTACACTATGCCTGCTCGATATATACATTTATGGGTGGGAGATTGTTTTACCCCATGCCAGCTCTATATATACGTCTATAGGTGGGAGGAAGTTTTACCCCATGCTAGGTGGGAGGAAGTTTTACCCCATGGTAGATCTACATATACATCTATGTTTGGGAGGTAGTTTTACCCCATGTCATCTCTATATATACATATAAGGGTGGGGGTAGTTTTACCCCATTCTAGCTCTATATATACATTTATGTGTGGGAGGCAGTTTTACCCCATTCCAGTTATATATTATGGAATGATTATAAGGGCCTTAGTAGGGCATACTGACCCCAGATTCCCCTACATCAACATCGGGCTTACTACCCCATATGTAGATCTTATTAGCTTGTAGTCTGGTGTTGGATGCCTACGTGTTACATCCCGGTCCAACCCAATAATATAAAAATACTTATATATAAATGTATATATATATATATATATATTTATCTATATATATGTACATAGTGACATGATCTGAATCATTCTGGCTACAATCTGAAGCAGGTATCACCATCAGGTGTCCCTTAGGAACCTACATGGGTTGTTATGAATTTATTAAATTATATTACTAATTCTCCATACCTACACATAGATTAATTATTATTCACTGTTTAAAATGGGATAAACATTAATTGTTTCGGACTACTATGATTTATATTTCACACCCTACTTCGGCTGCTATTACCATGGGGTACCCGAGTAGACCTTCTTATTCACAGGGCCTTGGACCTTTCTTGATGTTGTATGCTTGTACCTATGAGTTAGAAGAATAGAAATGAGATGGAGATCATGATGCTCGTGGAGATCACCTTTGAGGTTTTTAGTTCTTTTCTTTTCTTGAGTTTTGTATTTATACTATTTTGAAAAGCATTTTGTATATTTACTGTTTTACCTTGAGTATCATCACAGTACATGTATGCATTGTAAAACTAAAATTGGCTACTTTTATTAAATTGATATGTTATTCTTTCACTGAACTTTTATTTATTATATACTGCTTATTCTACTACTATGTTTTGTATATTATCTGATAACACTACTGTTAATTGTAGATAAAATAGAGCATAGTCTCCCCACTATCACCTCCCAATACCCTCACTACTAATTAGTAGCCTATGGAATACATGTGCACTTGAGTCCATGTGACCCACCAGTCCTGCTACCGATTTGATGGTAAGCCAGGTCGGGATGTTACAAAGTTGTATCAGAGGGATTTTTTCCTTTATCTTAATATTTTGGGCTGGTAGACATGAGACAATAAATGTTTCAGTGCTTGGTTAATATCTATACTTGGGAATAATCTCCCCACATATGGGAAATAACAAAGTAGACATGGATGGGATTGATGTTCATGCTATTTTCTATTTTAGTGGATGTAATTTCACCTAGAGTGACTGGTGTAATTTCCATTGGTGATGATTTAGGGAATTTCTGGTATTTCACCCTTGGCCTAGTATAAAAAGGAGGTTACATCACATGAATCATATTAGGCACATAGAAAATTCACATGCCATGCATATTCCATTCCATGTAGCCACATATATAGTTCTCCTGCTACATTGACTATGTGTATTGAGTGATATGCCATTATTTTTCTTTCCTTTTCATGAAAATATAGATAACATGCTTCATTGTTTAATTTTAGAATGTTTTCCATGATTCAGTGAAAATTCTCCTTGCTTCTCTAGTCTTAGTATATTGCACTGTGTTAGTTTCTTGTAGTGACATGATAGTTTTTTTTGGTATAGAATTGGTTTATTTTTCAAAATTAAATTTTTGGGATCATGATGGAAGCTAGTTTCCAGTTATAAGAAATATGGGAACATTATAGCTGGGAAAAGGTAACCGTTTATTCAAACCATTGCAAAAGGATGTGAAAAAAATAGAAAGGTCTAAAGTGAACTAGTTTTGTTAAAGGGATCCAAATTACAATCTATAAAGTGCATGGGTTCTTTAAAGGTTTGTAGGTGGACACCAATATGATTAGACCATTTTTCCTGAGAATTTTAAATTCTAAATGTATTTGTTTTCAATAAATGGGTGCCAATTTTCATTTTTTGGAGCATATGGTCACTTCATGAATTGGAAAATTGAAACCCATATTAAATGTGATGACCATGTTATGTTTGAAATGGTTATAAATGTAAATATGTTTAATTTTGATTTGAAATGAATTGAGAAACTACTATTGGGTTGTTTTCTAGAGAACCTAGGTTGGATCGGTTAGACCATCATAGGTCACTTTGCCTATTAAAAATGAATTTAGATGCTCAATTTCCTATGTATAACATGATGGGAATTTTTTTTAAAGTTTTAAAAGGAATGCTTGTGAAAAATTTCCCATTTTTTCCTTGGGGATCTAGTTAAAAATCAAGTACCTTGTTTTTTGTTCGAAAAAATAGTACTTGATGTTTTGATTAAATCTTTTGATGATTAAATATTACATGTGAATAAATGTAATAGGATAGAAAATGTAACATGTAGTGGTGTCCCCTGTTTAGACCCTTGAGTAAGGGTAGTTTGAGTTTCTCCTTTGAGTTTCCATGGAGTGGAAGCAGGATTATTTTTTATAGGTGTTATTCCCTTTAGAAATGGCTTAGATGATCGACTTTTGATTATAGTGACTTCTGGTAGTGTTACGCGATGATGGGGTTAATGCTTGTGCTTCCTAAGGGGCTAACTCGTGGTTGGTAGCACCCTTAGAACCTGAATTCCTTGCTAGTGACATGTGTTTTATGATGTTTGGTGTAGTTCAAGTAATGTTTTACCTTATAAGACCTTTAGTTTCTAATGAAACCATGGTTCATATGGGTGTTCATGTTTTTATTTGCCTTGTTACATGTATGAGATTTAGGTACTTCTTGGTTTCAATAGTTTAGACATGTCTCAGGAATGGTTTACTTCTTTGTTAGATGTTTGACCCTTTCATTTCCTAGTCATGGACGACTGGTTATGACGTTATCTAAGATAATGGTCATATGAGGAAATATGACTCTAACATAAATCTCTTGTGCACTTGAGTATGGTCTCAAGTCATCTCCAAGTAGAGTGACCTGAGTGTTAAACAAGTTTATCCTAATGCTCAATATGAAATTTCAAGAGACTCGGGTGTTTTGATATTCCAGGTGGTCTAGTTTAGATTTTATTTTATACTTTGACATATGTGAGTGTGTCTCGGAGGTGTTACACACGTATGATTAATGTGGTTTTGATATAGAACCATAGGGAGTGGCTAGTCTATCTTTTCCTTTCAATGGATAAGACACTCCTAAGGTGGGGAGCATCATGTTGATTCTAGACAACCTAGAAGGAACATTTGGGAATGGTTGGTCTTGCTTAATGCCTTTATGGCTAGCAAGTTTGTTTTGTGTTGGTGCTTTCTTGATAGCACGACTTTTTTATGGTTTGCAGTGTATGAAACCCTTGTGAAGCACTATTGGTCTTGGATAAACTATAGGTTTAAGTTAATAGATCATATAATTACTTGGTTATTAAAGGAATGTGTTAAATTAAATGCTGACACATCAGTAGGTGAAGTTGATATTTTTCTTTGAAGTCGACCGGTTGTGGTTTGACTGTTCTTACTTACAGTAATTTGGTAATATTGAATGGAAATAGTGAAAAACCACTTAGTGTATTATACCATGAGACGAACATTTCCCCTATCTTGACATCATCCTAGATGTTCTAAGAGAGCATTGGTCTTCTATAGTGCTAAATATTTAAAATCTATTGATATTTATTTGGGTTAACTCTTTCGATTTTGCACACTGGATGCTTGGTTTCCTTCGTGGTTTGGTCAGGAACATCACCAGAAGTTAGTTATGCACTTTGGTGGATGTGTTCTTGGTAAACACAAGATGCCTTGGGAGAGGGAATCACTCTTCAGTTTATAAAATTATGCCCATCTAAGTCGAGCATCTTCTTGAATGGCCCGCTAGAGGTGGCTCAACTCAAGGTTCTTCTTGTTTAATGTTAATGATTAGTGAAGGACAATTTTCAAACACGTCTCTAATTGGAGGTGAGTACCATGTGTGTCGACCAATTTAACAATTTCAGAAATCATGTGAGAAGCATTTCTAGAAGGCTTAGAGGCCTGCTTGTAAGGAAATTCTGATAGTGGGTTGAACCGTGGTTCAGAATTGGCCCTCTCTAATGTTAAAGCCTATGGTGGGAAGTGACTTTGGACAAATAATTAATTAGATGAAGATGTGATCATGTATCTAGTAAAAAGATATTTGGTAAGGTATTTCATGGTGTTTTAGTTGGGAAATGAGCATTGGCTCGGGTATTGGTGGCTTAAGTGCCACTTGTTTAAATAAATGATCAAAGGTGCATTGGGTGTTCAGAAATGAAACATGACCATTTGAATGAATATTCACGGACCTTTTAGGTTGGGTGATTTTTACATTATTCCCAAAGGATTATTGGGGATGAGAATTTATAAGGTGAGAAGTTTGTAACGATCCGTGTTTTGAACTATATGAAAAAATCCAAAGGAATTTGATATTTTTTGTTTATTAGGTGGAACATTTTTAAATCCGAGCATTAGAATGATATCTTGAGAGTTGGAACCTTTCAAAGTGATGTTTTTAGACTTTGTTAAAGACTTGAAAAGTTTCCCAGGTGTCTTGAGGAGTTTTAGGGGCATCAGACTTAGAAAAGGTAGGTTTTAAAGGACCTACATTGGGTGTAAGGTTTGTCTTAAATCATGTGGACCTTAGTAGGAAACTATGTGGCTTATTTCTAGTGGATAGAGGTTGTCGCATGATCAAAACATGATTTTATAAATTGTGTGCTTAGCCAATAAACTTATTATAATTGGATAGTACAAAATTACTATTCACTGCATGGTTTGTGCATGGTTAGGCAGACCATGCATGAAAAACCGCGTGGGGCGCTCTAGGTGTCAAGTGGAGTGCACTCGGTTGATGCACATTTTTCCAAACATTATGTTCTAAATCAAATGCAACACTCTGCTTTTAAAATTTTAATTATTTTAATTTAATTAAAATTAAATTAAAATGTTAAAATCCTACTCACCTTCTCCCCCTCTCACTCATGTAACACACCCAAGGGGTTTCCCTTTTAGCCACATGCGATGCACAACCTGGCTCCCCTCTCCTTCATTGGTTTCAACTAGTTTTATTTTGATTCATCACACAATCCTTCAAGGAGAGTCTCCTCCTCCCATATCCTCTTGCTTTATGGCTGAGTTTTGGTCTTCTGGTTTCCCTATTATGTTTGGCCAAAATCCTAGGTCAAGGGTTAATGCATTTTTTTCAGTTTTTATCTGATGCTAGGTTGTGCGAAGGGTATCTCAAGACCCCTTCACTCATGTTACAACAACTGTTGCCAAAGGAGAAGCAGTTTGTCTTGATTCGGTTCACCACCACCTTCAAAGGTAAGTATTTATACCCACTGTTTGGTTTCTCCCTTATTATTTTGTGTCATTTGGGTGCTTTTGAATTACTAGACTTTATCTGTAGTGTGTTGGACCCTACCGCGTGGTTTAGAGGAGCCGAAGTATAAGGATAAATTCTTGTGTATGAATAGGTAGGTATGTATATATATATGTAGGTTCCACCATTATGTGTATATTCACCCATATGGAAGTGAATATATAAGTACGGGGTAAGGTGTGCCTATGTATATGTATACAAAATGCATACATAGGTAAGTGGTGATAGGTGTATGCATATAAGAATATATATAAGGACCCCCTTTCATATATTCATGTGACATGAGAATATTTTCATAGGGGTTAGGTGTCCTTATATATGTAGGTGAAGGTGCATATTCTTGAAGGGTTTAACAACAACTTCTAGTTAAATATCTTCAAGATACAAAGTGTTCAGATTGGTTTCTCTTTGAGGTAAGATTCCATTCAATTTCCCTTTAATTTAATTAATTAATTAATTAATTGATTATCACACTGTTCTTAGATTTTAATTAATGATGTTTGTTTTATATTAAATGATTACTTTGATAAAGTCTATGTAATTATTAAATGTGGTAAATTATTGTCTAATAAGAAATATCATGATTTTATAATAAACCCACCAATGAAGGTGCATTTCCTTCAAGCTAAAAATTAGTGAGTTTAATTTTATAATTTCCTTATTTATTTCTTTGACGTTATTTTTGGTAAATAGAACATTGAGACTTGGCCTTATTGAAGTTATGAAATAAGTTTTCCCTTTTTAGTATATAGCATATTATGCCTTGATGTGAAGGTTTAGATAACAGATTGACTTCAGAATGAAATAGTCTCTGTTTAATGTGTAATTTATTAAACCCAAGACACCCCATGAGTGTTTGGACTTATTAGGATAGGAATTTATGAGATGGATCATGTTGTGGAGGCATTATGCGGGGTGGAGGTGTTGTCCATAATCACAATGACTCTATGCATCTTTCTTTTAGTTCTTCATATGGCCAAGGCGATTTGTTAGGTGTAGAGGATAATACCATACTCAGTGGTATTACCCTGTGTAATTATAAAGGAATTACCTTAAAAATGGTTGAATCTGATTCCAAAATTATCTATGACTCTCTCAAGGGTCTCTCTCCCACTCCATGGAAGATTTATTATGTGATCTGTAACTGCAAGAAGTTCATCAGCTTCAGGATAGTTATTATTCACACTTGGCGTGAAGGGAATAATGTAGCTGAATTCCTCGCTTCAAAGGCACCCTACGACTCTCCTTCAATGGTATATACCAGAACTGGCTCCCTCCCCTCAGTATGTGCGTATTTTTTAATTGGGGACACCCTTGGTCTGCATCATTTTAGGCCCCCTTACACTTTTTCCCCTACTTTTCCCCCCTTTATCAAAATAAATGTTATTGTTGTGGAAAAAAATGTAAAGACCCATAAAATTCAAGGGAAATTTTTTCTTAATTTTCTTTGGAATTTTACAAGAGCGCGGTTTCTGAGGACACCTGATTCCGAGGACCGGAGTGCCCGGAATTAATTTCCAAAGTTTGGCTCGGGTACGTTCAGTGAACGAATGAGCGGGAATTCCTATCTTTTGATCCGGTGCTCGGAATTGAAATCCGAGGACACCGATGAACTCGCAGTGCCGATATTCGCTTAAGAAGACCTTTTCCGAAGTTGTGTTTTCCTAGGAGGAGTTGTTTAATTTTCTGGATGAAATGAAGAGTAAAATAAAATTGTGATACAATATTTATTTTATATCTTTAAAGTGGTTAAAATCTTTTGTTGGAATTTGGGTGGTTTAACCACCTAAGAGAGGATTAAGGTGAGGAGGGGCCCACCCGAGCCCCACCTTTTCAAATTCTCTAACTCCTCTCTCCCTCTTTAAAGCTTGATAACTTAACACTTAATTAATTACACAACTCATGTATAATTAATTAAGTGTTTTTTTTTTTGAAATTTAAGTTTTTGAAATGCTTGGCTTAGTAAATAAAATAAGGAGGGACCTTATTTTATTTGGATTGTTGGGTGAGGTGTGGAAGAGCTTTGGAGAGAAGCTGAAGAAATCCTCCACCTTCTTCATCTCCTTCGTGGAAGAACGCGAAGAACGTCCGCCGCCCACGAAGAACACCGACGATGACATCTTGACTCGTCTTCTCCGATTGCTTCCTCCTCGACTTCTTCGTCTTCTAACCGACGTCAACGAAACGACGACCGCTTCCCACGACTACGTCAACGTGCGACTATCGAGGTAGGGGTTGTTGTTAATTTATTTATTTATTCTAGATCGTGGTTCTAGCACGACAAACGTGAGGATATTTAAATATGTGTTATCGTTTAACGTGAGGGGGCCGGACCGCATGAACACGGCCGAACCCCCTCCTTTGTTCTTGTTGATTTATCTTGCGGATGAAACAAGATGGCGTGGTGCCGACACACCACGCGGAAATTCGCACCATGGAAGAATCATCACGAACGCGACGCCGTCGCGCCGCGTCGAAGGGAATCGAAGGCGCCGCGGCCGGAGCGGGGCTGCGACAGAGGGGCGCGGTGCCGTCGCACCGTGCCGGACGATGAACACCGTGGCCGGTTCCAGGCCGCGGCGAGATGGGAAGACAGGCGGCACGCCAGGCCGCCGGCGTCGGAAACCGGATGGGGACCGGCTTGCCGGTCCCGTTGGAGAAAAACCGGCCGGCCAGGTGGCCGGCCGGAAGGTCAAAGACCGGGGGAATAAATTCCCCCCGTCAACTCTCAAAAGCCCCCCCCATTTATGAGGGGGGGCGGTTTCTTTGGGGGGGGGGGGCAGGCGGCCCCCCCCGGTTTCCTCAAGCAGGCCCCCCACGAGGGGGGGCCGGTTCTCCAAAAGGCGGGGCTAAAAGCCGCGCCGTTTTTTTTTTTGAAGCAGCGGGGGCTCAGCCCCCCGCGCGTGACCCCAACGGCGCCAGGCCGCGCCGCCGCGCCAGACCGCCACCAGCCGGGCCGGGTCGGGTCGACCCGGTTCGGGTCGAACCGGTTCGGGCCGACCCAGGGGGGGGGGGGGGGGCGGGGTCGGGCCGGGTCGGCCCGGACCCAGACCCCCCGTTTTCGAGACAGTTTCAGTCTTTTGGACATAACTTGAGCCACGAACCTCCAATTGACGAACCGTCTATGGAAACACGATCCTTGGATCGAGACGGTCGTTTCGGTATATCACACTCAAAGTTTCGGAATACTTTGAGTTCGGCCGGGTTGGTTCGTTCACGAAACCAACCGGGCCTTCGGAGCGGAAACGCTCATATCTTGAGCTACGGACGTCCGATTGACGTGCCGTCAGCTTGGTTGTGTTCATCTTAGTGAGACAGATCTTTTGGAATACTCCGCCCGAGGTTTGGATGTAGGTGGAGTATGTTCGGGTTGATTTTGCCTTAAAAAACCAACCGGGCCCCGGGGACGAAAATGCCAATAACTCTCAGACCGGGCGTCCGATCGACGCGCCGTCTGATGCGTTGAGTTCCTGTTGACGATACGGAACTTTTGGGTACATCAACTCTGGACTTTGTGACAGTTTATGTATCAGCCTCTCGTCTCGTGGAGCGGATCCTCCCGAACGAGCTTGTAGTGTGCGGGAACCCTAGTGCTGGCTGCGACTGTGACTACTACTGCTACTACTGCTACTATGACTGCGACGATGACAGTACAAAGATCCTGTGTGGATTCGACGACGACGATTACAGCACTCAGTGATCCTACGTAGATCAGTGCTACAGGTCCTGTGTGGGCCCGAACCTGTGTGGGTCCGATCCTGTGTGGGTCTTTGCGCTCAGCGGTCCTGTGTGAACCAGCGCCTACAAGTCCTATGTGGGCCCGATCCTGTGTGGGTCCTTTGCGGGGGTTAGTTACCTATCGATCCTTCGTGGGTCCGACGACTTAGATGGATCAGAGGTCATCTTTATCGTCTTTCGAAGAAGTATACCTGTGTGAGCTGAATCCTGTTGCCTTCCTGTGTGGAATGCGTTGTGCTATCCTGTGTGGATTATGTTTTGCTTTCCTGTGTGGAATACGTTTACTTTCCTGTGTGGACTGAGTTGTACTTGGGCTCGGAGGATGGAGCATGTTGGAATTGATGACTTAGGTATATGTATGGGTATATACCTAAGCAGTGTCGGTTGTTACTTCGTGATTATACCTTTCTTCGTGATTTATCCTTTGTGGATTTTGAGAGACCTTCAGGGGTCTCGGGGTCCCTACTGAGTAGCTTATACTCACCCCTGCACGGGCTATGCCCGCACTACATTGTGTTGGTTGCAGACGACAGACAGCGTTGATCTTGGCTGAGGCTTGCAGAGCAGGACGGTACCTGGAGGTGGACCACTGGGCGGGACGTGTTCGGAGAGGACGACGGGACCCGTGGAGCAGTGGAGCTATCTGTACCCACCCTTCAGGTGGGATTTCCACAGGACAGCTCGGAGTAGCGGATTTTACTTTTCAGTTGCTGTTTTCCCTTTCAAGTTGTACTTTACTTGCAGTTTGGGTTTGTATACTGGCCCATTTACTTTTCCGCACTTTCAGTTGTACTCTATTTTTACTTAGTGTTTACTTTCCGATTGCTTACTCTGTTGTGTTTGTTTACTTTACAAAGGCAATGCCTTCCCTTTTACCGGGATTTACGCCTTGGTGCTAGTCGCCAGCCCCTGGCCTATGGAAGGCGAGCTTGGGGTTGTCACGGCACGGACCCCGAGGGTGGGTCGTGACAAAAAAGGCACTACCTCATGCACTGCATCATAAATGTGTTTATACTATATAATGAACTACAAATGATTATGGGTGGAAGTATGTTTTAACCCATTCCAACTATATATATACATCTATGGATGGTAGATAGTTTTACCCCATGCCAGCTCTATATATACAGTTATGGGTGGGAGGCAGTTTTAACCCATTCCAACTCTATATATATGATTATGGGTGGGAGGAAGTTTTACCATATGCCAACTCTATATATATGTCTATGGGTGGGAGTTAGTTTTACCCCATTCCAGCTCTATTTATCAGTTTATGGGTGAGAGTAAATTTTAACCCATGCTAGATCTATACATATATTGATGGGTGGGACATAGTTTTACCCCATGTCTGCTCTATATATATGTCTCTGGGTGGGAGATAGTTTTGCCCCATGCCAACTCTATATATATGTCCATGGGTGGTAGGCAGTTGTAACCCATGCTAACTCTATATATACATCTATGGGTGGGAGGTAGTTTTACCCCATGCCAGCTCTATATATACATCTATGGGTGGGAGGTAGTTTTACCCCATGCTAGATCGATATATATGTCTATGGGTGGGAGTTATTTTTACACCATGGTAGTTATATATTATGAAATGATAGTAAGGTCCTCTGTAGGGCATTCTAACTCCAGCACCCCTTACATCAACATCAACCTTACTACCCTATAAGTAGAGCTTATTATCTTGTATTCTGGTGTTGGATGCCTACACGTTTCATCCCAGTCTAACCCAGAAATATATACATACTTATATATATATATATATATATATATGTGTGTGTGTGTGTGTGTGTGTGTGTATTTAGATAGTGACATGACCAGACTCATTCTGGATATGAGCCGAAGTAGGTATCGTCGTCAGGTGTCCCTTAGAAACCTGGATAGATTGTTATGCATTTATTCAATTCTGTTACTGCTTCTCTATACCTACACACTATTTAATTATTATTCACTATCTAGAATGGTCTAGACAATGGTGGTTCCATCCTACTAAGATTTATATCTCACACCCTACTTGGGCCACTATTGAAATGGGGTAAATGTGTAGACCTTCTTGTTCATAGGGCCTCAGACCTTTCTTGTTGCAATATGCTTGTACCTTGGAGTTAGAAGCAAAGGGATGAGCTAGAGATCATGATGATCATAGATCTCACCTTTGGGGTTTTTCAGTTATTTTATTTTCTTGAATCTTGTATTTTTACTGTTTTGAAAATCATCCTATATTTTTACTGTTTTATCTTGAGTATCATCATTGTACATGAATGTATTGTAAAACATTCATTGGCCACTTTTATTAAATTGATATGTTATTATTCTACTGAATTGTGATTTATTATTTAAGAATACCCCTACTGTTGTTTGTTGATTATTATATGATAATACAATTATAAATCTCTGATAAGAGGGTATATTCTCTCCACTATCACCTCATAAGACCCTCACTTCTAGTCAGAAACCTCTAATGTAAGGGGAGACACACTTGAGGTGATGTGACCCACCGGTCTAGCTACAGATCCAATGGTAATTAGGGTTTATATGTTACATTCATGAAGGTTATATATATTCTTGACCCATTTACTTGTTGTAATTATCTCTGTTACAGTACTGAAATCCAATATCTCATGAGCATGAGTAGCTTTGATCAAGCCACTCTTACCCAAACAAAAGAATCCACATATATAAGAAAATATTAAAATGAGAGTAATGATAATAATAAATAAATTAAACATAAATATGAAACATTAAATTATTTGTATAGAAAATAATTTTACTGTACAACCATCGATATTTCCTTTGCAATTGATCATAGGTAGTTCCATTTCTCTTCCAAAAAAGGCAGTGGAGGGAACTTGAAGGAAAGTGATAAATGCCAACACTAATGGGGTAAAAAGGTTTTGGGGTAGAAGAAGTATGTGGAAATATTTGGGTATAAACACATGAAATATGGACTAAAATCCTTTAAAATAAATAAACTCTATAAGTACTAATGAAAACTAAATTAATGTTTCATTATATAATTTTTCAGTAAAATAGATAAAGTATATTTTAATATTACTTCTACATATTCCCAAAGGGTTTCTTTTATTATAGTATGTTCTTTCATGGGATTGGTAACATCATCATGTGTAGAATACTTTGTCTACATGAGTAGTCAGGCATTTTATTTGGATTATATTAATGTAGTATAGAACATTTGATATTATGAGAAAAAATACAGTATATTAAAAAAAACTTTTACATTATCATTGAAATATCTATTTTTAAAGGTTTTAGGGGGTTGGCTTCTCTATGTTGAATCAAAATTCCCTCT
This sequence comes from Viscum album, assembly GCA_963277665.1. NCBI lineage: Eukaryota > Viridiplantae > Streptophyta > Magnoliopsida > Santalales > Viscaceae > Viscum > Viscum album. The sequence continues at coordinate 592,095,377 of OY728140.1, read as the reverse complement.
TTGTGGTCCCTTATAATATATAATACATTTTTTACATTGGAATTAAAATGAAATTATTATGATATCCTGATGAAAGGGTCATCCTCGATTGAATTTTCATCTGACCCTATATATTTTTTAGTCACTAATTGGACAATCGACCAATTCTTGTTTGCTGGATATGAGATATTAAATAAATTCATTACTTATGATTAATTTATGAATGACTCATCTTTTTACCCTTACACATTGAAATTCAATTTCAAAAAGTCTATTTCACCAACTCTCATTGCATTCCAACTGTCAACCCATTTTCAACAGAAAATTTTCACTTGGAATGTTGTATAATCCAACTCGTATATCTATTAGATAATGCCAAAATATGACATATTTGAAAAAATTGGATTCCTATCCTCAAAATCAGATATGTGCATCACTTCTTTCAAAATAATAACTGCAATTTTTAGCACCATACTAAATTCATCATGTTATTTTGTATAGAACATATAACCATTGATTACAAAACCAGTGTAAGATATTATATTATCATTCTATCCTCTGGAAAGCCATCAAATTCGTTCAAAAATTGAATTCAAATTTTCTGATAACTCCTTATAAATTTGATATTGGAACCATCATATAAACTTTTCATTATGTGTATTTGATATCCATTCTTCATCCATTGATGGATTCAAATATATAAGAATTGCTTTATGGGATTCAACCTATGGATCAACAGCTTCACTATTATGTAAAATATAAAGGTTCCCTTTCTCCCTCCATGTGAAGGTAATTTTAGCAATATCTCTTCCATAAAGACCTTCACCCATATGGAATATACTATGACAAGAATTTGGGATATTGATGTTGTCTAGATTTGATAGGTAATCAATATAGAATTCAACATATTCTTTAAAAATATATCATTCTTCAATACAACTATCTGGAAGACTTCTATTCCTAACATACTCGTTCAAAATATTCATATACTATTCAATGGGGGTACATCCATCTATAATGAAAAAACCAGAAAGTTGAACCTCTCTAACCAAGTGAACCATTAGGTGTACCATTATATCCAATAATTATGGTTTTAAGAACATATCGTATCCAAATAATATGACCAAAACCTCCTTATTCATGATTGGAAACTTCGTAGAGTCTATAAATTTACTAAATACGACATTGAAAAAGAAGAAAAGTCTGGTTAATGTATGTTGTACATTTTTTGGTATAATGCAACAAAAAAAAATATGCATCAAACATTACATCAAAACATGATATTCATTTGATTTTAGTCTCTATAAATTCAAATTAGTTATTGACATGACATTCTGGATATTTGATGAATACATCTCTAGAAATTTTACTCTATTAAAGAAAAGGAATAATTTCAATTTTTTCTATTTGGATAGAGTGTGAGATGATATAGGAAGAGAATTCCACCCTTTATCTATCACTGATTCATTCTATTCCCTTATCCTAATGGAAATCATATCCAACCTATCCTTGATTCCATATTTAATTTTTAAAGTAACATTTAGTAACATACCAATAACACTATCAAATATATTTTTTCTACTTGAATGACAACAATAAAATGTCTAACATACAAAAAATTCCAATATGAAAATTCAATGAAAATTGATATCTTCTTCCAATATGATTTCATAAGGTTTTTTGAAAATGGTTTACCAAAAACAATTTCAATATATTTTTCTTTATCGAATAGTTGATCCCCAGTTAGTCGAGATAGTGTTGTACCTTGTTCAGTATTCCCAGAGAATGTTGTCATCTAAGATCGGTATTCATGTTATCGAGGTAAAAATTTACAATGTATTAAAAACATAGTCTTTGAGGAATGTTTAAACTTAACTGAGTGTGTGAATTTTTCACAAATTGGATACCCCAATATTCCTTTAATGGTATAGCCTAACAAAATTACATAAATAGGAAATTATTTTATCGTCCTATACAACATGGCCCTTAATGCTAATTATTCACTTCTATGAGCATCATACATTGTAAAACATGTATCCTGCATCAATTATAGATCTTAGATCAATGAATCCAAATAGACATTAATATCATTACCAGATTTATTTGGTTCAGATATAAAAATATACAACATAATGTATTTGTGCTTTATGCATAACTATGGAGGAAAGTTATAAGTTACTAACATGATGGGCCATATACTATGAGCATTAATCTATACACTAAAAAAATTTATTCCATATATATATATATATAATTTAAGACAAAAATTTCTTAGCTCATTTACAAACTCAGGATACTCCTAATCAATTTTCTTCCACTGAGTATAATTTTCTAGATGATGTAGGTTAACAAATTTAATTCTTCTATCTAAATTCCATGTCAATTGTTTCAAGATTTCTTGACATATATATATTCTTTTAAACCATTTATTGATAGGAAAGTACCATAAAAATTATGAAGGAACTGATTCATTTTTATTTTATCAATCCACGCCACACTAAGGGCAATTTAAGAGTGATTCATGGTCCTTGCAAAACAATATGAAATCATTTGGACAAGTAGATATTTTATAGATAACATTTTCATTGAACATATAATTTTTTTAACATCATATGTTCGACTTGGAAGCTCATTTTATTCTAGTATCATATCATTCAGGAGGCCATGTAGTTATGTAAAGCTGGTGTCACTCCATCTACAACCAGTTTTCAAATTATATAACTTCAATACTTCTGAAAATGTTCTGTATTTAGTGAAACTAGTATACAATGATCTCTTAGTATAAATATTTATCTTCCCATATAAAACTTGGATAATCACAAAGGTTATCATCAATTTCCATTGTCATTTATTCCATGCAATCTCCATCATCCTTTACACTGGTATTCATATCAAATTATCCATACACCACAGTTCATCCCAATCAGTGTGCATGTTTAGTCCATCATTTATAGTTATGGTATTTTTTCTGTAAAATAAATTTATTTCCAATGATTGCATACTGATTTTTTTAATAAAGACAATGTAAACATGGAAAAAGTATTTAAGAAGGGTTGTATGCATGTTATATTGAAAATTTGATGAACTATTTAACTCCATATTCAAAATATTTTGTCAAAAGATTAGCGTACATATATTTTGGATTCATATCCATCCAATTAGGTTAAAAAATATTAATTTTTTAATAAAAAACAAATACACATAATATATTAATTATCAAAGGTGAAAGTTATAGATAATTCTAATAAGGGGAACACAACATTTGATTGTTTCAAATAATTTTAGTATTCATTGAAGGAAATGAATAATTATATTTAAGAAAATAATTACACCAATATGGTAGGTGTTATCCTCTGAATGCATCCAAATGTGAAAGTTATAGACAAATGTTACCCTCACCAACTTCATCTCATGAACAATTATTATTACATTTATTTCTTGATACTCATCCCCTATCTCTTTGGGACATGAAACTATGTCGGTTGAAATACTCTGAGCTGTAGTTATTCCATAGTAGGTACTAGTGATCATTTTGAATGAATACTAATTAGAGTAGTTCAAGTAACATAGAAGAGATGTGGGATGAGTCTCAAGCAACAAAATGCAATAATAACTATTTAGATATGAAGTTGATGGGGATGAAACCAAAGCATTATTATATAAAATAATGGGGGTTCTTATCATTTTTTAGAGTTTCTATTACTAAAATATCTTAAATTTAAACTAAAATAATTAAATAAGTTTTTTCCCTATAGAAAATAAAAATAAATCATATTGAATAATGCACATAGAAGAAATTTTCATTTTTGAATATAGAGTTATAAATTTTTTAAGAATAAATTTTATAAAGATAATTAAAATAAAATTGCTCCACATAGACATAAATTTAGTGTTTCATATGGTTTAGATATAATGGTAGAGAATAAAGATGATTCTTGAGTTGAACCTAAATGGAGTATAAGACATAGAAAGTAGAAATATATGTATCAAGAATTATTATATTTCAAATCCTTCATTTTTCTTAATGATAAAGATCAAGCTAATAATATTTTGAAAAAATATAATATGGTGCTTACCTTAGATGATGATATCAAGTTATATTAAGAAGTTTTGTCTTTAAAATATGTTGCATTTTAGAAAGAATCATTTAAAATTGAAATAGATTCTATTATGAGAAATAATACATTCATATTTATAAATTTTAAAAAATTATCAAATCATATAGGTTATAAATGTGTATTTAGAATCATGTATGACTCCTATGATAACATTAAAGTTTTCAAGGATGTATTAGTATTCAAAGGTTTCAAAAAAATAGAGTGGATTTTTTATTTTGATATTTAAACTCATTTAGTTCAAATTAGGATAACAGGGATCTTATTTTTCATCAAATTTGATAAATCGTTTGTTTGCATTAAATGGATGTTAAAATTTTATTTTTAAATGTAAATTTAAATAATGAAATTTACAAGTAATAATATTAAGGTTTTCCATATAATATATTTAAAAGAATTTATGTAAATTATTTAAATATACTAATGGTCTTAAAGAAACACCTAAACAACATGAGATGTATGATCATATTATTTTATCTAATGGGTTTTTATATAATAATTTTTTAAGTTTAATTTTTAAATGTTCATAAAATAATAATAAGTTATTATGTGTATATATGTCGATGGCAAGTTAAATTTAAAAAATCATGACCAGTATTAATGAGATAATAAAATATATATTCCCATGATTAAAATGAAAAAATTAGAATAATAGATGTTATACTAATTATTAATGTAAAAATACATATGGGGTTTATTATTTATCTCAGTCTCATTATATTGTGAATATGTTTAATACATATGATCTTATTAGTTTCAAATAAGAAAATACTCCATTTGACTCTAGTGTTAATTTTTTTATTAAAACAAACATAAATATTCGTATCACAACATGATTATTCAAGTTATTTTTTAATGTATGTGATATAATATAATAATCTCAATATCACGTTTATAGTTTTTCAAATGCATTTATATTATTTTAATGCTAGCATGGATAATTTGAAATGTATAATTAGAATATATTTATGCTTAAAGAAGGCTGAAAAATCAAGTTTATTTTATAATTATTACCTTACTACATTACATATGCACTAATATTCCAATGTCTCTTATTTCCATTAATTATGGCAGGGAATCCATAATGTCAAATCATTGTAGTTGCATGTATAATGTAAATATAAAAATATTAATTGTAGATATGATATATGAGACAATAAATGTCACCATAATAATTGTTAATGTAAACTAATGTAAGAACATTTTAGATCCATTTATAAAATATATATCAATGGATATTGCTAAACAAATTAATAGATAAATTGGTAATTCATTATAATTCAGATAAAAAACATATATTTAAAAGATGCAAGCATTCATGGTCCCTTGTTTAAAGGAAATTGAATGAAGCTACATACTAGAATGGATGGAATCACTGTGTGGAAGTCTTAATATGATACATGGAAGTAATAAAAATTCTTAAAGGGTCAATAAAAACCCAAATTCATTGAAATCCCCACCTAGAAAGAAATGAAATGATAGATATTTAATATCAATAGATAATGAAAAAAATACTCAAAATGACATCACCCAAAAAGAAAGAAATGAGTTAGAAGGAGGATAAAATTTAATATACCCTAGATTTAAGCTTCAATTCCTATGATAGAAATTAAATATATTTTCGATGTTTGGATTCATTAAAGCATTCAATTCGTTCGAGCCTCGATTCGTTTGAGTATTGTATTCGAGCCTTGGATTTGTTCGTTTCTTGATTAGAGCTTGGATTTGACGGGGATGAGCGCAAATAAGAGGTGGTTTTCGTGGAATGATTTAGATATCATGAGTGGTGGTGACTGGTTTGGGTTATTTAAATATATCGGGGAAACTTTTATCCGTGTTTCAGAAAAAGCGCTCATAAAGATCCATTTTATCAGCGCGAAATTAATAAGATCTCATAAAATGCACCATTATGAGTGATAAAACATTAGAACTGATAAATTTTTTATAATTATAATTATAAATATTTTTTTGTAATTATATTTATATATTTATATATTTATTTATTATAATTATATAATTATTTAAATAAATAAATAAATATAAATATAATTATAATTATATAAATGATTTTTAAAATAAATTATATTTTTTATTTATAATTATAAATATATAATTTTATAAATATAGTAAATATACCTTTATAAATTCATTTTTAATTAAATTTATAATTATTTATTTATAATTTAAAATATATCAATAACATTATATTTAATTATATAAGGGAAAGAATGGTTTTTAGTGGGGGGGGGGGGGTGCTCTCGAGAGCTCTCTCCTCTTGGGAGCGCCTCAACTAGGGTTTTTCTTGATGGGATCAGGAAAGGCGACTTCATTTTTTCTCAGCATGGTAGTGGACGTGAAGGATTCGGTCATCCAAGGTGGTGATGAATGGTTTACAGAAGATCTCATTCATTCAGGGAATTTCATCTCGGTGGCTGGGTTCTGTGCGAAGGGTGACAGAGATACCAGTGGTGTTTTGTCATCATCACAAGAGGGTGTTGGGGAGGCCGTCTGATAAGCGGTCGACAACGCGATGATGGTGGAGGACCTTCGACTAGAGGCTGATCGGACATACGGTGGGATCATGTCGTGTGGGCCTGAAGAGGAAAATCCTAAGGGGGTTCTGATGAGGAGTATCAATGAGGGAGCATAAGGCAGGATGTGGAAAGTGTCGTGTATGATGGAGAATCTATACACATTAGTCCCTTGATTGTGACGGTTGACTGCGGTGATTCCTTCAAGAATTTACAGGGGCGATGGTGGTGAGGTTCGTCGATGATGGTGGTGTGGAACGGTGAGTGAGTTATGATGTTTATCAATCTTTTGGCTTTCTATTGTTGGATTTGGTCTACTGGACCTTTTGGTAGTATTTTTTTCCTTCGGGAATTTATGGGCCTTTTATCCATGTGTTTTGTAAGGGGTTTTGTACCATTAGGCTCTTGGGAAACTAAAATTTAAGGCTATATGCCTCTGATGTTTGGGTTTTATAATGAGTTCTCACTTATCTAAGTTCAAAATGGATTTCTCTTTTCTCTCTTTTTTATAAAGAGGCTTTCCCCAAACATTTTTGGTATATATTTATATAATTATATATATATATATATTGAATATATATGAATATAAATATAGTAAATAAATTCATTATTTTTATATATTAGTTATAATTATGTAATTATAGATATATTTATATCATTATATATATTTATTTAATCTGTTGGGGGCTTACCTAGGTGGTAAAGGCTCCCCGTAATCCTGCATCAGACCCAAGTTCAAATCTGGGTGGGAACAAATTTCTAATGGAAGGCGGTGACAAAAACATGATGCAGATAGGTGGTGACATAGACATGATGCAAGCATAACATAGGCCTAATTATACAGCTGGTGTGATGCAGTCATGATGCTGCATAGAGACTTTGAGCTAGTTTGTGGGCCTTTGGGCTTTGTAATGGACTTTATTTCCATTGGGTCTTTAGGCCATGTATTGAAAATGTAAGGCTTGATGAGTGAGCTATCTTTTGGGGGGGGGGGGAGGGTATGGTCTGCCTTTCTGACCTGTGTGTGTGGTGTGTGTGTGTTTAATGTAATTATATCCCCAATAACCTAATATATATATATATATATATATAATTATATATAAATAATATAATATAATATAAATATAAATATAAATATAGAAAATATATTCACTATTTAAATTTATTTATTAAAATTTTATAATAATTTAAATATATAATTATTTATTTATTATTATATAAATACTTTTATAAAAATAATATTTAAATATTTAAATATTTAAATATTTATATATTTATATATTTATATATTTATATATTTATAGAGGATGGTTATTCGGGAGGTGTGGGAGCTCTACGTACATGGCGTTCCTCACTAGGGTTTTGATATGCATCTTCCTTACTAATTGGGTTCAGTGCTTGTGGCTATTGAGTGAGATCATACTGAATATTTTTGTCTAGATGGAAGAGGGGTGCAAGATCTTGATTTCAGGTTAGATCCACCACATATGAAGGTGCCTTTCACATTTTCCCGTGATGCTTATAAGGTCCATGTTGCATCAAATTGAGATGCTATGAATGTGAGGGTGTGGGATCGTGAAGACCCTAGGTCGATTCTTCTAGTGTTGAACACAAATTTTGTTACCTGTGTTGAATCGAGGAAATCTAATTTCCCTAGTATCTCGGCTATTATAGATTTTAATTCATGGGGGAAAAGTCCAGACCAACCACTACTATATCGGATTAGGATGCCCAGATTGGTAGGGTGTTGGATCGTGAAGACCCTAGGTCAGATCTGCTGATGTTGAAAAAGAATTTTGTTGCCTGTGTTGATTCCTAGATATCACTTGGTGTGTTGAAGGTTCATTTTGCTCCTGGTGTGTCGAATGTTCATTCTAATGTTGTGAATCCTAACTTTTAGGGGACAGATTATGATGATTTGTAGGTGGTGAATGTTTTATATTCTTTCTCAACCTTCAAGGGCTCTGCTGGTGGAGTTTTATGCCGAAAGGCAAGCCCTACTTATATTAAAGAGAATCCAAATGTGGTCTTGGAGTAATTAGAAATTGGTAAGTTTTATTTCATTGCGTGATTGATTTTTCCCAAAGTTTTCAAGTCTTTTAAAATTGATGAATTGGTCGACTATATTTCAGGCATTTGGGGTACTAAAAATATGAATTATGTCTCTTTAGGATGTGGGTTTTTTCATATGTTGTTCCCTTCAAATGATATGAAGATGAGAGCATGGGGTAAGATTTTGATTTCAATCAAACTAGGTGTTGTTCATTTATGTTAATGGGACCAGAGTTTCAACCCATTAGAAGTTAGAAGATCCTGTATTAAATTTTGGGTCAGGGCCCACGAATTGAACTGGATTTTCTAGCATCCTAGAATCTTAATTGACATTGTATCAGTGATTAGAATGCCTATAAAGATGGACAAAGAAACTAAATTGTAAAGGTATGGCCATTTTTCTAGTTTAATGGTGGAATTTGATTTATGATCTACTCTTAAAGATAGAGTTTATCATTCAAATGATGGGTGTGAACTCTGTTTGTGCATTTAATATGACAATATTCCCCATATCTATTCTATTTTCAAGATAATTGGTCATGCGGCTTCAAACTGCATAATCCATTTGTTGTGTCCATATTAATCTACTACAAGACAAGAGGAAAAAACGTGTTTGAAAAAGAAAAGGTTATCTGAATGAGATAGAGAATGTGGGGTTATGACTTCTCCCCAGTAGAGGGCTTAAGAAATAGTGGAGGCAGGTCATGGGTTTCATGATGGTGGTGGTCAGGATTCTCTTAACATTGGCATAAACATTTAGCCTATTGGGAGAGCAGGAGATTATCTTGTTATCGAATCCTATATTGGGACATAGGGTAAGTAGGGAAATGAGAAATCATGGGATGATATCTTCATAAATGAGGTAAATATTGATAAGGATGGTGGTGTTAAAGAATATGATCAAGAAGTGGACCAAGTGGGTGATGAAATTCCAATGGTGGCTGATCAACAGTTCATGGATGAGTGGGAGGTTTCATCAAGTCCCCATAAAGGCAAGGAAAAAGTCGATGTTACTTCTCACATGAAGACTCAAAAGAAAGTACTTGTAGATACTGATGGATTCCAAATGGTTCCAACTCGGAAAATATAGGATAGGAAAAATGTTCCTTATAATGCTCTATTAGAGGATCAGACTCCTATTTTAGAGGGAAGTAGTTCTCCTCTGAATCCCAGATCATTAGAGGATAACCTAGAAGCTTCTTATCATCCAAAAATATAGCGATGGGGGAGGCATCCCAAAGGCCGTGGATAAGGGAGTGGGAATGATGACTGGATTGCATCACGAGTGCGGTTCACTAGGGATCAACATACATTGGACCAACAAAGGATCATAGAGATATATACCACACTTTTTAATCAGAAAAATTCACATTCTAAGTGGGAGTCAGATGATGATGGTGCTGACTCTGGATACGGTCATGGTGATGACATGTATCCTTTTGATATGTAGCTCTTCCTTTTGGGTGAGGGTTGGTCTTGTTGTTTAACCAACCGCTCTATTGCTTGTATATTACTTTTCATTCTATTTGAATAAATAATTAAGGGCCTTGGCTCCTGGCTGGACCGACTTCATATATTTATATATTTATATCAATATATATATATAGATAATTTAAAAATATTCAATATTTAAATAAATTTATTATAAAATTTTAATTACTTAAATATATATAATTATTTATTTATTTCTAATTATAAATATATAAATTTATAAAAATATTAAATATAAAATTATAAATATATTTATTTATATATATTTACAAATTTATTTTAACATTATTAATGAATATATAATCTTAAAGAAATGCTTGTTAAAAATGAGTGAAATTGAATAATTAAAAATGGACACACATTAAAAATATTAAAAAAATGAACAAGTTTTATTAATTAAATATAAATTATTAAAAAGTCTGGATATATATTTAAATAAATATGAATGCATATTTAAAATATTACAATATAGTAAATATAAATATATATAAATAAATAATATAAAATGATAAAATTCCCAAAAAATAAAAAATAAAAAAATAAAAAAATGAATTAATACAGAAATATAATAATATTAAAAATAAATACATAAAATTTACCAATTAAAAACATAATATATTAAATTTATCATATTACGATGAAATTCTAAATTGAATACTATTTTTTATAAAAATATATATAAATATTAGGTGTTTGTGTTTTCATATAAGATTTCATTAATTATATAAATATTTGTATGTGTGTGTTGTATGTAAAAATTCATTAATTATGTATATATATGTGAAATCAATGTAACTAACATTTGTTATATTAAATTAAAAAATATAACGTCATTCATTTATATCCATTACTCGATGCAATTATTCATTATTTTGAATTAATAATAATTTTTAATTATAAACCCTTCTTCACTAAATATATGTCTTATTTAATATAAAGCATAAATATTTTTGTATTATATAAATCATATTTTCATAAATATTATATACATTTATATATATATATATATAAATATATATGAATATATATCTAAGTTTAATATATTAATGAATAATTATGTATAAAAATCATTAAAAGTGAGTAAGAAATTAATTTGTTTTTAATTTTTACATTTCATTCATTTTCTATATTTAAATTTAATATATATTATTTTCTAATATTTATAATTAATATATATATATATATATATTAACCTTATTCTTTTTTATTAATAATTTCTTCATTAATAATTTTTTAATAATTTTGTAATTCATTCTTTTATTTAATTATTACAATATATTCATTTTTAATTTTTTTATTTAATAATTAAAATTTATTCTTTTCTAATTTTTTTCTTTAATTGTATTAAAATTCACTCCTGATATATATATATATATATATATATATTCAAAATATACTATTTATTAATATTTATATAATATATATATTAATTTTATTGATTTTTATCAATAATTATTTAGTTAATAAAATGTTTAATATTTTTGTTAATTTACTCATTTTTAATTTCTATTTTTCTAATTATTTAATTATATTCATTTTAAATATATATATATTTATAATATAATATTTATTATTATTTATAATTTTTATATATGTATATTAAATTTATCCATTTTTATCAACAATTATATAATTAAAAAAAATTAATATTTTTTTAATTTACTCATTCTTAAATTTTATTTTTTTAATTATTTCGTTTTATTCTGGATGATTATCAATGTTAAAAATAAATCGATGATAAAAGTTTCCATTTATAAATGCTAAAAATAAAGCACTAATAAAGGGTATTATTTACCAGTGCTAAAGAAAAGAATTGATACAGATTCCCCTTTATCACCTCCAAAAAAAGTGCTGATAAAGCATACCTTTTATCAGCGCTAAAAAAGTGATGATAAAAGGCACAATTTATCAGCACTCATTTTAGCACGGATAAAGGGTACCTCTATTAGTGTTTTTTCTAGCGATGTTAAAGACTAGTGCTGGTAAAGGCTTGTTTTGTAGTAGTGTATGTTCTAAAATTTAGAATAAGATATCTTTCAAAAACACCATAAGGGTTATGCGAAATCTATAATTTCTGAGAAATTCATAAATTCAAAGGTAGTATGCATAAAGAATTTTAAAATTGAAATTAAAACAATTTTTTTTCTAATATGCATGGAATTCCATTGAATATTATAGTATATGGACAAAACTATTATTATGAATGACATTTATTGAAATAAAATAACATTTTAAACATAAAATTATGTAATTTATTATTTCATAATCAAACTTAAAATATAAAACACACTTCCCTTTGAAAATAACTTCATAATTTTGAAAATGTAAAAATTTAAATAGAATTGATAATACATTCATACTCCTATGCATGGTGGTTTTAATAGAAATAAATCTCCCTTAAAACAAGGGTTTTGAAGTTAAACATGGAAAATAAATTTATAAAAACAAATAACCCTTACATAAGGGGTTTTAATAAAAATAACGGTTTGATAGAGGAAAAATATTTCCCCTTATATAAAATTATAGTTTTTGAAATATAATCATAAAATAGTTTTCTTTTAAAACAATTACTTATCATATATTTGATTATGTACACTAAACGAGTTAATAAATGATGATTTACACTTCTAAAATTTAGAAATACAAGAGTGGAATGAGAAAATAAGTAGGAGGAGAGGGGGGGGGGGGGGTGAGTGAGAAATTTTTCATGGGGGGTTTTCTACGAAACAAAGAGCTTCCTATTAAATAGAAAAAAAACCTAAACAACCCACTAAAAGTGGAATATCAAGTCTAATTAATTATTAATTATAATTCAAATGAATCAATTTATAAAATATGATAATTTTTTGGTTAGTTTTTGTGTAACATTCATAGACACACACACATGGATATCCAAATTACCCAGATCTCTTAACATCTAAATGAAATAATGAATGATATATATATATATATATATATATATATATATATATTTAAATGTGTACATCACATGATTTGAATTTATAGGAGAAATTATAGATAAAAATTCAGGAAGGTACTGTTTGTTAAAATGATGGAGAATATATATATATATACACACACACACACACATATATATATTTTTGGTGTTGGATAAGGAGGGAGACAATAGATCTAAAAAAAATCCAATTTGAATTGTAGTCAATTTTTCATGATACAGTAGTCATCCCAGATGAAAATTTATTATTTTATAATTTAACATCAACAAATATATGAAAATTTTATTTTTAATATCTTTTAAGGTGATCATTTGATATAATTTATTATATTTCTTGATCGTTCTCAGGTACGTGAAAATATCTGATGAAAATATTGAATCATCCTGGGCTATAATATTGTAGAGGATGGAAGCAGTGTCAGGAGAAGAAAATAAATAATATTTAGGGTTTTAAAAAGATTTTTGTGAGGAAGAAGATGATACCCAAGGAGATCTGATAGCTGAAATCAAACAGATCAGATAGTAGATGATATAAACATTTGTTTTTAACGGGTGAACAATATCCTTGACACTATAATCCCACATATAACATTAGAATAGTTGAGTACTTATATATATATATCAATTTCTCCCAAATTCACATAATTCCGTGGATCCAGTGGATTGACACATGAACACACATGAAACACATTCCACACATGTCGCGCCTCCATGTGCCAGCCTACCGACATACCTACAAGTGCTATGCACTCACTTGAGCGTGCTATGTGGGCTATATACTATCCCATGGATCGTATTTGTGGGTGTTATGCATGCCCAAACACTCAACTGCCTCTATAACTAGCTAGGATGACCCGCTTTCCCACCAAAGTAGTGGTGCACAGGTCGTTGGTTAGACCATGGTCATCCCATTTTTTATATAACTAACATAGGAATTAAAATACCAACGAAATAATTATTTTACTATGGTTTCATACTTATATGTAATTCCTTAAACAAATATTTATCTTGAAACTTTAAAAAATTATATCAAGTTACCCATTCATTGTTTATTAAAATATCAACACTAAATGTATAAATTTTGACACACATTTCATTGTTTATTTAAAATTTATAATCAATTTATTATTTAATACTGTTTAATTCAAAATAAAATTATTAAAAATCTAACTCATTCTTATAAATGTTTTATTTGGGAAATAATATGTTATTTAAAATTAACAGTATTAAAAATATAAAATTTGAAAACTATAAAAAAAATTTAATTTATTTAATAATTTTCATTTTAAGTTAACCTTTATTATTAAAATATTTTAATTTATGAAATAATTTTAAAATGGGCTTAATAATTACATTTTAAAATAATAATGTATATTTATCATAAATGAGTCATATCTTTTTAAATATTAAATGAAAATATATTTTATCTTTCTTAAATAAAAAATTTACTAAAAAATTATTATATTTACATTGAGAAAATGAAATATTATTTCTTGGAAAATAAAACAAAAGTAGTATTTGATTTATAAATTAAATATTAATTTATAATTGAAACTTATTTTTGATTAAAGAAAACTATTTTGTTTCCTAAAAATAAACCATACCTTAATTTTTTAAAATAGAAAATAATCTATTTTAATAACATTTATTTAAAACAAATTATGCATAAATTCAAAGGATGTTACATTCTTCACCCATTAAAGGAATTTACCCATCATAATTATTTCCTTATACATAGATAAATTCTAATTGTATATCTTTATAATGAGGAAAACTAGGGTTGTTAAAATTTTATGCGATTAAAAATCACTAAAACTTGAATGAATACCTATGAATTTTAAATAATCCTCAAATAAAAACATCCTAGTCTCAAAAGTTGTCTAAACTATTGTTCCGGTACCAAATATGATAGTCCAGGACCCACACTTTCAGATCCAATTCTAAAAACATTGTTGTATATTTTTTTATAAGAATTTACTGAAAAATATAAATCCTTTACATACAAAAGGATTTTTCCATATTTGGATTTGGAGGATTAGGAAAATCCTTTCATCATATCATAATTTTAAACAAATTATCTACAAAAATTTATTTGAATTCACTTGTGCTAAATTCGCATCCAAACACCTTTAAAACTTCTAAAGATACTGTGAAAAACATTTTAAAATGTAGGGTGGGTATAAAATTTTCCAGTAAGTGGTTTTAAAAACAATGATAAAATCCTTTTAAAAATACTATTTAAAACTATTTGAAAATTAGTTTCTTCTTTTCAAATATAAATAATTTAATCTACTAAATATTTTTTCCATAATTAAGAATTTATCATTTTTATGAAAAAGTATAGTTAAATACTTCTCAAAAATATTTAAAAAATATAAAATTTTGAAAACCTATTTAATTTCTATATAAGTAACCATTGATACTTGGAAAACCATAATAAATACACAATTCCACTAAAAGTATGACTTTAATGAAATCATCCCCTGAAGTTCAGGATTTAACTTCCCATTCCTCATCAACGCATTCAATACCCACATTCCAAATTTTATTTTAGGAAAATATTTTTTCAGTATTGCCTTTCAAATTTATAATCGATTAAAAACCTTTCAAAACTTACACAAATTATTTTACAAGAATAAAATAATTTTATATATTCTAAACAATAACAAAATATATATTTCAAAAACACCATAATGGTTAGGAGAAATCCATAATTTTAGATGAAATTTAAAAAATCAATAGATGTATTCATAAACACTTTGTAAATTGAATTTAAAACAAATTATTTTTCTAATATACACAGAGCTTCAATGAAAATTATAACATATGGACATAAATATTATTATGAATGGAATTTATTAAAATAAAATAATATTTTACACAGAAAATTATAGACTTTCTCATTTAAAAATTGTACTTGAAATATAAAACACACTTCCCTTTAAAAGAACATGTTAATTTTGAAAATGGAAAATTTTGTTGAGAATTGATAATAAATTCATAATCTAGTTCTAATAAGAATAAATTTTTCATAAAACAAGAGTTTTGAAATTAAACATGGAAAATAAATTTACAAAAACAAATCACCCATACATAAGGGTAAAAGAAGTCTTAATAGAGGAAAAATAGATCCCTATACATTAAATAAGAGTTTTTGAAATATAATCATAAAATAATTTGCTTTAAAATAATCATTTACCTTTTATTTAACTTTTTAGACTAAATGAGTGATGTTGTGATGATTTCCACTTCCTAAATTTATAAATACAAGAGTGAATGAGAAAATAAGTAGGATAAGAGAGGGATAGAGAGATAGATAGAGGGAGAGGGAGAGTTTGGTCATGAGGGGTTTTCTAAAGAGTAAAGAGATTCCCTTTAAATAGAAAAAACATATAAAATCCATTGAAAATTGCTTATCAATCCTTATTAATTATTAATTAGCATTTAAATGAATCAATTTATAAAATATAATAATTATTTCTTTCTGGTTTTGGTGTAATATTAAGATATATATATATATTCATATATATCAAAATTACCGAGATAACTTAAGATCAAAACCAAATCATGAATGATATTTATATATTTGTATATATATATAAACACGTACATAATGTAATCCAAATTTCTAGGAGAAACCATATATAAGAACCATGGATGGTACTGTGTGTTTAAATTATGGAGAATATTTATATATATTGCATTGATCGGTATAGGTCAACGACAGAGACAACAAATTTGAAAAAAATCCAAGTCAAAATCTAGTCAATTTTACATGATACATTAGTCATACTAGATGAAAGTTTATTATTTTATAATACAACATCTATAGATATAGGAATATAAACTTTTTAAAGGCTTTTAATGTGATTTTTTCACATAATTTATTTTCTTCATTGGTCATTCTCGGGTATGCAACATGATCTGTCGAAAAAATTGACATCAAGTTGGCTCAAAAGCTTGTGAAAGATGGAACCAATGTTGAGAGAAGAAAAAAATAATGTTGATTTTTTTAAAAAATCATCATGAGGAACAAGAAGAAAACAATAGAGATCATATGGTTGTAATAAAATGGAGCATATGACAAGTGATATAAATGTATGTTTTTAACTGGTGAACAGTACCTGTGACACCTGAATCCTACATCGAACATTCCAATAGTCGAGAAATTATGTATATATATATATAAGGCACTCTAAACTACACAACATACAATGATATTAGAAGATCATTACCCAAAAACACATACACTACTCACCACATGGGCCGCGCCTCCAGGCATTGGCCCACTGGTATACCTATGGGGGTTATGGGCCCACCTGAGCATGCTATGTGTCCTCTATGCTAGCCCATGCATATTATTTTCTAGTTCTATACATGTACAAATAGTCACCTGCAACAATAGGTGGCCTCGCTGACCTATTCGACCACCTAAGAAGTGGTGCACATGTCCTTTTTTACCATATGGTTGAATCATTTTTTATATAAATTAGTAAATTATTAAAATACAAACTAAATAAATTTTTTATCACTATTTTATACTTATAAAAACTTCCTTAAACAAATATTTGTCTTGACACTTCTAATAATTGTATTAAGTAACATATTCATTGTTTTTTAATAAAATAATACTAAATATATTAATTTTAATATATTTTTCATTGTTTATAAAAATTTTAAAATCAATTTAATATTTTACTTCTCTTTAATGGAATATACTATTACTATAGATTTAACTAATATTTATAAATGTTTTATTTTAAAAATAATAATTTATTTTAATTTAACATTATTAAAAAGATAAAATTTTAAAACTATAAAAAAAATTCTTTTAAACAAATTATAATCATTTTCCTTTAAAATTTACATTTATTAATAAATGATTTAATTAATGAAATAATTTGAAAAATGAATTAATAATTAATTTTAAAATAATAATGTATATTTATAATAAATAAACCATATCTTTTAAAATATTAAATGAAAATATATTTTACCAAATTTAATTTTAACATTTATAATAAATTTATTATATTTACATTGAGAAAATAATATACTATTTTATAAAAAATAAATCAAAGGAAATATTTGTTTTATAATTTGACTATTAATTTATTTCCAAATCTTATTTTGATTAGAAAAAATTAGTTTGTTTCATAAAAATAAAACACACATTATTGTTTTTAAAATATAAGATTATAAATTTTCATAAAAAATAATTTAAAAAAATTAAACTTAAATTCTTCGGATATTACATTCTCCCACCTTAAAGGAACTACACCCTCATAATTTTCCATTATAGTAAGATACATTATGAATTTCAATTTGAAAAATTAGGAAAACTATGTTTTCAAAATTCTATACTCTTATATATCACTAAAACGTGAAGGGATACCAATGAATCTTAAATTATCGTTAAACAAAAATTTCATAATATCTAATGTTGTCTAAAACATTACTCTCATACCAAATAAGACCACCAGAGATTTTCACTTCCAAATTCGGTGATAAAAATATTATTTTTTTATAAAAATTAATTGAAAAATCTAATGCTCTTTGAAGACCCAAGGATATTTTTTGTTCTACGTTTTAGAGGATTAGGAAAATCCATTAATCATATCATAGTTTTATAGAAATTATCTACAAATATTTATTTGACTTTACTTATTCTAGCTATGAAACCAAACACCTTAATAAATTCTAAAGATAGTGTGAAAAATATTTTAAAACATAGGGTGAGCCTAAAATTTCCCTGCAACGGGTTTTAAAAGCTGGTATAAAATTATTATATAAATACTAAATAATTTTTTTTAATGTCATTTTATTTTATATAAAATATAAATCATTTAATAGAATAAATATTTCCCCAATTAATAATCTAGTGTCTTAATGAAAATTTACTAAGAAAATAATTTTCAAAAACCTTTAAAAGAAATATCATTTTAAAAACCATTTAATTTCAAAAAAAACCTTCGATATAAATTTGGATTAATCCATCAAAATATTTTAAAAAAAATCACTTTTTATGGATTAAAATGATACTTGAAAAACATTAAGAAATCCATGAGGATACTTGCAATATCACTTTTAGGATAGTGTCCCCTTGGGGTTGTGGGTTCACTTCAAATTCCTCATCATCTCATTTGATACCCAAGTAACAATTTTAATTTTAGTATTTTTTTCCAGGATTTCCTTTCTCATTTATAATCTATTAAAAACCTTTCAAAACTTATATAAATTATACAAGAGTGGAATGAGAAAATAAGTAGGAGAAGAGTGAGTGAGTGAGAGAGGGATAGAGGGTGATAGAGATCTTGGCCATCGAATGTTTTCTAAAGGGAAAAGAGATTCCATTTTAATAGATAAAAACAAAGAAAACCCACTATAAGAAGATTATCAAGTCTAGTTAGTCATTAATTAGCCTTTAAATGAACCGATTTATAAAATATACTAAAATATTTTTTTAGTTTTGGTGTGAGATTTGGATATATTGTAACATCCTGACATTTTAAAAGAAAACACAATGCCACATCATGCTTAATTAAATTACTAAATACAGTGTGACCTTTATAGACTAACTATTAAACTTAATTTTTCCACGACTAAAATTTGAATTTCAAAAAATGGACATACCTAGTTATGATCATTAATTTATTTGGAGTTTAATTGGACATACATAATTTTTGGTGAATAGTAACCTACCCTATGAATAGTAATATTACCCATATGAATAGTAAAATGAACCTTATGAATAGTAAAATGACCAAATGAAAATCAACATCACCAAATAATGTATAATAAAAGGTATCTTATAAGTGAGAATATGATCATTATATAAGTGTTGATATTTTTGGTACGTCATAAATATTTAATTACAATTTTATGATTAATTAAATAATTTAAATGAAAAATGTATTTTTATAAAATGTAATCATAAATTATTATTTTATTGTCTTATGTTTATAAGATAATTTTATAATACATTGATTAATTTTTCAAGGTGTTATAAAATGAGTTATAGTTTTAAAATTGTTATTTTTCGAATAAATTATGATTTAATTAAAAAATATATTAAACACATTTATAAATTTATTTTGGTAAAATGGATTTAATATTTTAATTATACACATCTAAAAATGGTTAGGGTGAATTTTTGGTATTTTTCTAAAATACTTGAATTTTTGATGAATAGTGAAATACGACAATTTACCGTATATATACATTATATGTTAAATACACTATTCCTAGAATCATGGATGATTTAAGCACCCAAGGTTCGAAATAACATGGTATATTTATTGTTTTGGGACTTATGAATCAATACTATTCATAGTCTTGAGAAAAAAATATTAAACTAATGATTAAAATAATGGAAATAACTCATCTCCTTCACTATAAATACCACCCTCACCCCCTTTTCCTTTCGCACCTATAAAGGTTTGATAATAGTATAAATTATGTGGAACCCCTTCACAAAACTCTTATTCATGCCCTAGACCTTCTGGTCTCACTAAAAGGCCAATACCAAAGGCCTTAATGAGGATCTCAAGGAGAAGAGATCAAGAGGTAGAAATCCTCTTTCATTTTATTGTGTTTTGTTTTCAATTATTTTATTTTATTATACTCTCTTAACCTTACCTTATCAAATAGGTATTAAATATCTAGTATTATATATATTATGTATTTTTATCATGTTTATGGAAAAATTAATCATTAATATTCCTCTCCGCTTCCTCTTTTTCTAAAAATAAAAACACCATCCGTGATGTGTTGATTTACCAGCATCATAGACGATGTGTCTTAAATTTATTCTAATTACTTCAAAGATAGTTTTAAAACAATTTTAATTGTTTAAAAATATTTTAAAGTGTATTATATGACCTCTATTATATTATGTAATTAACTTATATGCATTATATTAAAGGTATATGATGAAACAAGTTCGTGATTATCGAAGAACCGCTAAAGTAATTTTAACATAATTAATGTTTTATCTAATGATTCATCATCATATATGATAAAAAATGATTTAAGGTATCATTTAGAATTCTAGAAATATATTAATAACATATATGTTACCTTCTTGAGTTTCTCTTCAATTTGACAAGAAAATACGTTATAAACAGACCATGGAAACCATGTAAAGAAGAGACTTGAAATAATAAAAATAACTAAATATTATTAAATTATCTGAATGATGTTATAAAAGGATAATATAAGGTGTTATAAACATAAATATGTTTCTATAAAAATATAAATATCACTCTTTTAACCATTACAGAGGATATTTAATTACATTTTATGTAAGAAAAACCCGAGGTAAGGGTATTCAAAACCCAATTTCCATTCTTCTGGTTAACCTTATACATCATTAATTATGTACTAACAAGATTATTTATATACTGAATTTAATTTATATTATTATTAATTTTATGGATTTACAGTATATACACATAATATTTTCATTTTATTAATTCTCAGTTAAATTAAATGATTATTGCAAGGGACTTTCCTTTAAAAATCCTCTTTTAAATCTCTATTTTACGAAATTCAAAAGAAATGTTTTTATGAAATTAATCACATTTTATGATTATGTTATAGTTCATGGGAATTGTTTAGGATAAAGGGTGATACTAATATCCCCCTTCAATGCATTGGGTATGATTATCTTTGAGGTCAACTATATGGTTACTCCATGTGTAGCTGTGATGTTTACACCATAAAGTAGCTTTGAGGGTTACATTATAAGGTTGTCGTGAGGGTTACATTGTAAGGAAACCATGATGGTTACAAATAATATGAAATACATGAGTTTTACAATCTTAAGTATGTAATTCCCCAAGTTACCAGTATGCTTTATTCATACTTTCGATGCTTCTATGGGAACCTCTTATTTTTATAAATAATGTTATTAAGTTTATGTTCAAAGGAAAATGTTTTATAAGTATTTACGGACTAAAAATTTATTTTCTTCTTTACAAATATTTTTTTTGATCTTCCCATGTTCTGAATTTTTTTCATAGGATTCTATATAATTTCAAAGGAAAATCAAGGTGCTAATGAATATGAATCCAATTAGTTATCTTTTAATTTTTTTTTGTAAAATCTGATTCAATATATGTAACTTGTTGTCTAATTCTATAAAACCTAGACCCTAAAATGTCCTAAAATTTACAATGTATTGTGTATTATTATGTTATATCTTATAAAAACATACACAACATATTTTTGTACTAAATTTGGAAGTGTGGGTTCCATACTTTAAAATTGGCATTAGTGGAACGATCTAGACAACTTTAGAGATTAGACATTGTCATTTTTTAGAAAACTTTTAGTGATAATATTTAATTTTGAAATTATAGTTAATTAAGTACTCATAAAAAACAGTTTTTATTAATTATTAATATGTAAACTCAGAATTATCAGTACAATGAACGAATTGCGAGGGCACAATTCATTTAAGAGGAGAGAATGTAATATCCTGAAATTTTAAAAAGAAACACAATGATAGTTCATGCTTAAATTAACTAATAAATACTATGTAACCTTTATATAATATATGTTAAACTTAATTTTTCCACTTCTATGATTTTAATTTGAAAACACAGACATACCCGGTTGCGATCAGTAAGTTATTTAGAGTCTGATAGGACAAACATAATTTTTGGAGAATAGAAACATACCCTTATGAATGGTAACGTTACCCTTTTGAATAGTAATATGAACCTTATGAATAGTAAAATGACCAAATTAATAGGAACCTTAGAAAATAATTTATAATAAAAAGGCATCTTATAAGTGGCAATATGATCATTATATAAGTGTTGGTATTTTTGGTAGGTCAACAATATTTAATTACAATTTTATGATTAATTAAATAATTTAAATGAAAATTAATTTTCAAAAAATGTAATCATAAATTATTATTTTACAGTCTTATGGTTATAAGACAATTTTTTGAGAGATTCATTAGATTTTCAAGGTGTTATAAAATAAGTTATAGTTTTAAAATTATCATTTTTTGAATAAATTAAGATTTTATTAAAAAATTAAATTAAACATATTTATAAAATATTTTGATAAAATGGAGTTAATATTTTAATTCAACACATTGAAAAATTGTTAGGGTGAATTTTTGGGAATTTTCTGAAATACTTGAATTCTTAATGAATAGTGAAATACGGTAATTTACCATATATATACATTATAAGTTAAACACACTATTCCTTGAATCATGGATGATTTAAGTACCTTGGGTTCAAACTCACATGATCTATTTACTATCTTGTATCACATGAATCAATACTATTCATAAGCTTTAGAAAAAATATTAAACTAATGATTAAAATAATGGAAAACCCCTCCTCTCTTCCACTATAATTACCACCCTCACCCCCTTTTCCTATCACAACTATAAAGATTTGATCATTGTATAAATTCTGAGAAAACCCCTTCTCAAGGCTATTCCCCATGTCCAAGGCCTACTTGTCTCACCAACATGCCAATACCAAAGCCCTTAAGGAGAACCTGAAGGAGAAGAGATCAAGTGGTAAAAACACTCTTTCATTTTCTGGTGTTTTTTCTTATACTCTCTTCACATACCCTTATCCAAGAGGAATGGAAGATCCATTATTATATATATTCTTTATTTTTATCATGTTTATTGAAAAATTCATCCTCATTATTCCTCTTCTCTTCCTCTTATTCTATAAACAAAAACATCGTCTGTGAGGTGTCGATTTACCGACATCGTGGACGATGTGTCTTCAATTTCATTTACTTCCTTCAAATCTGGTTTTAAAACCATTTTAATGGTTGAAACAGATTGTAAAGTGTATTATATTACCTCTCTTATGTTCTGGAATTAACTTATGTACACAATATCATAGGTATACAATGAAACGAGTTAGTTATTATCAAAGAACCACCAAAATGATATAAACATCATTAATGTTTTATCTAATGATTCATCATCATATATTATAATAAAATAATTTCTAGTATCATTTTATATTCTACAAAAATATTAATAACATCTCTTTTCACTTTTTTTAGTTTTTCTTCTATTTTACAAGAAAATATGTTACGAGCCGACAATAGAAACCATGTAAAGAATGCACCCTAAACAATGGAAATAAAAAAATTGTTAAATTGGTAAAATTATGCTACAAAATGATCATATAAGGTGTTATAAATATTAATATGTTTTTTTGTAAAATATTAATAACACTATTTTAACCATTATTCATGAGGTTTAATCATGTTTGACATTAGGCGAACCCGGGGTAAGGGATTTTTTAGCCAAATTTTCATTCTTTGGGTTAACCATGTACTTCATTAATTATGTGCTACCAAGATTATTTGTGTAAATAATATCATTTATATTGTGATTTATTATTTGTATTTATAGTATATACACTTAATCCTTTCATTCTATTAATTCTCACTTTAATTATATGATATTTGTAAGGAACTTTCCTTTTAAAATCCTCATTTTAAATTTCTATTTTATGAAATTGAAAAGAAATGTTTTTATGAAATTATTCACATTTTATGATTATGTTTTGGTTATTTTGTTTTATTTATGATTAAGGTTTAGATCTATATCTTTATCTAATTAATTGGGTATGATTATTTTTTAGTTTTACCGTATGGTTACTCCAAGTGTAGGTACGATGGTTACACCATATGGTTGTCGTGAGGGTTACATTGTTAGGTAATCGTGAGGGTTACATTGTAAGGTAGAAATGAGGGTTAAAAATCATATGGTAGCTATGAGGGTTAAAATCATAAGTATGTAATTCCCCAAGTAACCAATATGTTTTATTTATGCATGTGATGGTTTTATGGTAACCTCTTCTTTTCATAAGTAGTGTTCTTACGTTTATGTTCAAAGGAAAATGTTTCAAAAGTATTTTTGGAAAAACAATTTATTTTCTTCTTTATTGAGATTTTTGTGCTCTTACCATGTTTTTAAAATGTTATTCACAGGATTCCTTAGAATTTAAAAGGAAAATCAAGGTGCTAATATAGATGACTCTAATTAGTTAATTTTGTAATTATTATTGTAAATTATGATTCAATGTATGTAAGTTGTTGTCTAATTATACATAACCTATACTAGAAAAGGACCTTAGATCTATAATGTATTGTGTATTATTTTGTTATATCTTATAAAAAATACAATGAATTTTTTAAAACTGAATTTGAAAGTGCGGGTTCAAGGAATTACATATATATATATCCAAATTACCCATACGGATTATGTTCTAAACCAAATCATGAATGATATATATATATTTATATATATTTGTGTGTATATATATATGTTTACATCATATAATCCGAATATCCAGGGGAATCCACATATAAGAATTATGGAAGGTTCTGTTTGTTAAAAAGATATAATATATATATATATTTATATATATGTTTCCTTGATCAGTGTATATCAAGAAGGGTGACAAGGAATTTGGAAATAAGTACAAGTCGAACTGTAGTTGATTTTCTGTGATACACAATTCATCCCAGATAAAATTTTATTATTTTATAATCCTTATTCTATAGATATAATAAGATCAGCTTTCATAACAACCTTTAATGTGATTTTGGAATATAATTTATTGTTTTTGTTTGTCATTCTTGGGTATGTGATAATATCTTCCAAAAAAAATTGACATCAAGTTGGGCCAAACTTTTATGGAGGATGGAACCCATGTTGAGAGAAGAAAATAAAATATGTTGAGGGTTTAAAAAAATCATTGTGGGGAAGAATATGATACCTAGGGAGATCATATGGCTAGAATAAGATGGATCAAACAATATAGGATATAAACATATGTTTTTAATGGTTGAATAGTACTGGTGACAATCAAATCCCACATATAACATTCAAATAGTCGGGTGCTTCTATATATATCAAGAAATCCCAATTACACACAATGACCTAACACCATGGGATTGGAACCTGGACACAGATACACCACACGCCACAAGGGATGCGCCTCCATATGTTGGCTCACCCTCATACCAGAAGGTATTATGCGCCAAGTTGAGTGCACTATAGGGGCTCTATGCTATCTCATGGATGGTTTTTGTGGGCATAATGGGTTCTTAAACAGTCATCTACTACCATAGTGGGATATTTTATCTTGATTTCCGACCTAAATAGTGGCGCATAGGTCGTTGGATGGCCCATTTTTTATATAACAAAGTAAATAATTAAAATAAAAAATATATAAAATTTTTATCATTGTTTTAATCTTAAATTTACTTCATTAAATGAATAATTATCTTCAAGATTCCAATAACTATATTAATTTACTTATTCATTTTTTATAAAAATATTAATACTAAATGTATTAATTTTAATACATATTTCATTTTTTATTAAAATTTTATAATTAATTTAATATTTTACTAGTCTTTAATGTAAAATAATATTTCTACAAATTTTACTAATGATTATAAATTTTTATTTGAAAAATAAAAATTTATTTAAAAGTAATTGTATTAAAAACATAAAATTTTAAAAAAAATAAAAAAATAATTTTAAAAAATTATAATAATTTTCATTTTAAATTCAACTTTATCAATAAAATACTTATTTATAAAATAATCTCAAAAAATAATTAATAATTAATTTTTTAGAAAATAATTTATATTTAGCATAAAGAAGTCATATATTTTTAGATATTAAATGAAAATATATTCTATCTTGTTTAATTATAAAATTTACTAAAAAGTTATTATATATACATTATGGAAATAAAATAATATTTCTTTGAAAACTAAAAAAGAATTTTTATTTTTACAATTTGAATATTAATTTATAACTAAAAAATATTTTGATTAAAGAAAATTATTTTTTTTTCATAAAAATAAAACATACCTTAATTTGATAAAAATTTTAAACAATACTTTTTTTATATTTATGTACAAAAAATATACTTAAATTAATAGGATGTTATAAGATCCATCATTAAATAAAAATAGTTATATTTAAAGGAGTTTATGGACTTCATTTATAATACAATATATTACTCTCACACAATTCAATGCTCACTCAAATTTTCATTACTTCATCAACCTTGTAGGTGGTACTACCACACCATTTAAAGGGGAAGAGGCCATACCAATGATTTCAATGATTCTGTTGGATGGTGAAAACATTTATAGGTAGGTTTAATTGATTTATAGATAGGTATTTATATTAAACTCACTATTTTGGAAAATATAAAATGGATAAATAGATATATTTTATTTATATTTTTAGTTTTTTTATCATTTCCTAATTCATTCAAACTTTTTTATGGGTTTTATGCTCTCTTTCATTATATCTGGGCATGGGGATGTCCTATAAAACTATTATTTGGTATCAAAGTTTGTTCAAGTGAAGAATCTAGAAGATACATATTGAAAATGGAATCTAGTTTAGAGTTTTTGCAGAACCATGACTAAGGTTTATATGTTCAGGTCAAGGTTTATATCAATTTTTATTAATTTTTTTTGAAAAACATCATGGTTTTCTTATTGAAAAATATAGCATTAAAAAATTATTTTCACAAAATTGTGGTTTTGACCAAAAAAGGTCATGGTTTGTGGAAATTAGATTTAAATACAAAAACCATGATGTGGAAAAGTGTAACAACCCATTGTTCAATGAATGAGCTTTAAACAAGTTACAACCTGAATTGAGTTATATAGAAAAACAATTATGTGGTTGTTGGTCCCATATAAGGAAAATACCATGAGATGGGGCGGGGGGTGAATTGGGGTGTGTCTAATTAAATTAACCCTTTCTAAGTTTCTTTGTATGAGATTAAGAAAACCAATATTCTTTACCTCATAGAGAATATGATCAAAATAAAAGCATAAATGGATAAAAAAGTTATTTTACTTAGTTCACCTACACTAGAATACATCTAAATAGTATATACACCTGGTGATGCACTAGTGTTTAAAAATCCATTATGTTAACTACTTGTTCATTACAAATTTGGACCTATCCCACTGATCCTCTGGGTTTATAACCCTTAAATCCTTTGATAACTTACTAATATCTTTTCATAGAAACTATTAAACACTCCATAATGTGACACCTCGATCTTCCATTAACCAATAATGTAAATTAGACCAATTATTGTGTAGTAAATATGCTCCTCCTTCATCCACTGGATAAATATTCATAAATTTTCAAATAATCAACTCTTGGATCTCCCTTTCCAGAAGAATTATGCAATTAATCATATATCTAAAAACATAGAAACAAATTTATAAATATCTATACTGTATTTTTTGTAAATATATATATTTTTATTCTCAATAAGATAATCTATAAGTTTCCGTTCATTAGAGCCTCCAATTATTCTTTTATTTGATGTGAAGATTCATCCACTTCACTCTTCAAAAAACTAGGTCAACCAATTCCTGTTCAATACATAAGTTATCTCCTTAAATATATGAAATTTAAAACATGAAAAGTTACCTAACACAACTTATTTATTACACTTCGATCATTATCAAAGTGTAATGTCCTTCTCTTTAGAAAATCATAGGACTAATTGATTTAGATTTTGATAATTGCAAAATGACCTCCTATTAATTTTTTTTCCATGTAATCCACCATGAAATTTTATTCTATTGATGATGTAGCTTCAAATTTATAATGGAACAATAATATTTCATATATTCCATATTTTTAGAGCCCTTAGTTCTGAAAGGATCCCTCTAAAATCATAAATGTAAAATAATTTCTAGAACTTTAAAAAATGGATTACACACAATGTCAAAATAATAATAATCTAGAATCTCTATAACAATTATACACACATATAGACAATAAATTAAACAATAAAGTGAAATTAAAGAAAAAATAAAGAAATATAACAGAAATACAAAGGAAGTTATGTGGCTGAGACTTAGTCTCACTCCAAGGGAGGAATAAAAAAAATTTAGATTAATTGGGAAAGCCTCTAAGTTAAAAGACACATAACTACTATAACTCTACTGAGAAATAGAATATTAATAGTGTTACATCCCAATATATTTAGATTTACATATTTTTAATTAATTATGGGATTTTTTTATAAAAATGTTCATTCCAAATAAAAGGGAATCCTGTAAGATAGGGTGACAACCCGTCGCATCCGGCAAGGCCACGAGACTCTAACCCATGATTAAAGGGAGAAAATGGAACAATTCCTACCACTAGATTATTTATTTTACAATTTTAATCCATTTTAAATGTATTATATAATGTATATCATTGAATATAATCATTATATAGTTCAAATTATTATTCTTACTTCATGACTGAAAAATGTTTTATTTAAAGTTTATACAGTTTCTCTTCTTATAGTTTATATTATGATCAGTGTAAAGAATTATGTAATTATTTGATATTTTATATAAATTAAAATTTATGTTACATTAATGGATTTATGTTTCATAAATAATTTTATCAAGGTAAAGAACAAAAGTATAGTTTTAATTTGAAAAATGATATAGTTTTTATTTTAACTAATTTGTTCCATGAATTACATGGTTTTATGTAAAAGTTAAAATCTAAATTTCAGAATATGAAAATTTATAAAAAGTAATTCATTTTTTTATTTAATATAATGAATTTATCTTAGGGTGAAGTTTTTATATTTTTCTACAATATTTTATTTTTGGGAAAATAGTGAAAATAACTTTTTTTCAAAAAACTGTCACTTTTATGAAATTATTATAATGTAACCATGAATTAATAGATTTAAACCGTTGTATTGAACAAATATGTTTTTAAGTAGTTAAATAATTTATATTATTTTTTTTAATTTGGGAACCAAAGCCTAATTTTTGTGAACACAAGTTATACTTTATTCAAATTTTAAACTATTTATGGGTTATAACATTTAATGGTAAAATTAGAAGGTGACATTCTATTTTGTCTTAAAATACAAGTCTAAAAACATTAAATGTTTTATTAAATAACAAAAACAATTCATGTAAATCAAAAAATTTAATTGATTTCAATGTAAATTGATTATTATGCCTAAATCGTGTATTTTCCTAAAAATTGATTTTAATGATTTTTGTATTCTTATATTAAAAATAATTTATGACACCTATATAATATTAATATGATAAAATTGATTTCATATTTTTAATCATAATTTCATTTTTTTCAACAATTCTCCCATTATTTTTTCTTACATAAATAAGTTATCATTGTAACAAATTAAGTTATCGGGGT
This sequence comes from Viscum album, assembly GCA_963277665.1. Taxonomy (NCBI): domain Eukaryota; kingdom Viridiplantae; phylum Streptophyta; class Magnoliopsida; order Santalales; family Viscaceae; genus Viscum; species Viscum album. The sequence goes on along the minus strand of OY728140.1, from coordinate 592,065,014 downwards.
TAAGGTTAAATTAGGTTTAAAGGGGTTTAACTCAGAGAAAAGGATTAAAATGTGTAAAAAACTTTTCTAAATGTGATTAGTTAAGTGTTTTTAAACCCTATAAAATCTGATCTATGAATATGGGGTTCCTTGGTTTCACTTGACTATGAATAATTTATTTTAATATTTTAAAATTTTGAATAATTACAAAAGTGACACTCTCTTCACTTATAAAAGAGAAAAACTACTCCTATTTTATTAACACCAATTAATCAACTTTTTTAATTAAAGGACTTACAAAATCCTTTAAAAACATTATGCCCATAAAATATAGGATCTTTTATTATCATAATACTAACAAAAAAGGCTTAGGTTGTAGGCCAAATCTGGTTTTCCAAAGAAGGTGAACGACTCTTAATGGAGTGGTAAGGGCTCCTTCTTGGCATCCAAGAGACCCTGGTTCAAAACCGGGTGGAGGTGAATTTCTGAGGTACTGTAGCAGTCAATGTAGCTATTACAGTTATGTACTTTAGCAACCAGAACTATTCACCCGATTTGGGCCTTCGGACCACCAGTTTGGGCCTACAAGTCTCCAGGGCCTTCGGGTCATCAAAGGACTTCGGGCCTTAGGGTCTTCGAGTCACGTAGACCATGGAGTAGCCCAGTTCACACATAACATGCCCCAGAAGAGGATCAGATAAATAGGAGTAGAAACCACCAGATGTAGAGCTAACCATATTGAAAGAATGAGAGTGTGTTGGAGCCGCCATCGGGACCAGGCACCGTGCGGCTTTGTACGGGGCAATGCTAGCTGAGCAACAATGCTAGGTGGGAGCTAGGTGATCAATGGCGTAGAAATATGGGGAGGGTAAGTTCAAGTGGTCTAGGCCTACGGGTCATGTAGTGAGCATGGTATGCCTTTGGGCCTTTAGGTCTTGTATTGCAGGTTTGTCGGGCCTTGTGCCTTGGGCCTACGGGTCATGTACGAGTTCCCATTCAACCCTTAAAAGGGGTGTTATCCATAATTAAATTAAAAAATAAGGCCTTTGGGACATTCGGGCATGAAAATGATCTTATAATAAAATAAATATCTTAAATATACTAAATTTTTATTATTATAGAGGCACAACCCTTATTCATCTTCTTCCCCATCCTATAAAAAAAATTAAAACACAGCTTGTGCGTATGTGTAAACTACCACCTTCATGAAGAGATGTGTTTTATTTTACATCATCATCTTAAATGGATGTTTATTGATATATAATTAATAATTAATAATTATATTTATGAAATAATAATTATTATTTAAATATAATATATGTCTTACCTTATTTCTCTTTCTGACAGTTGGAAATTGATAGCATCTCTCGTGCGCACATGTGGAATTCCACCTCCTTGAAGTGATGTGATTTAGATTTAATTTCCACCATTTAAAGATAGTAATTAAGATGGAACAAATTAATAAATATGAAATGTATAAAATATTTATGTTTCATAAGAATAAAAATATTAACTACTTTACTTATTTTACAATCTGTATAAAAATTAAAATGTCACTCAAGCGTATGTACGGACTACCATCTCCAGGAAACGATGTTGTTTATTTCTCATTACCACCTAACATGGTTAGTTTTAAAAGTTTATTTAACGTATAAATTTTTTAATTATAAATTTTTTAATATTATTAAGGTAATAGAGCCATAAAATCTTTGACCATAGTCAACACACTGATGATGTTTTGAGGTTATAAACCAAACAACCCTAAAACATTCAACATGAACATAACCATTTAAGTAACTAAATAAAACATGGTAATAAATGAATTAAAATGAATAATAATAACAAAATTAAAATAAAAAGGTTATTAATGAAGTATTAAACTAATATAATATTATTATTCATGAGTTAGAGAATGTACAAATATAAATGGGACTTATTATAAGGGATTATCTTTTAAAACATTGTTTTCAATGATTTAAACTCTTTCTCCTCCATGTACATGTTATTTTAAGATTTTAATTTTTTATTCTTAAAAGGTTTATAAACGTAATTTTAAACTAAATATGACTTTATTTACAAAGTTTAAAAATGGGGTTTTAATGTTTTTTGTATGTTTTTTTTTGCAATTTTTAAAAAAATCACAAAAAAAGTTTTTTAACACATATGACATGATCATATTTTCCCACCTCAATAGAATTTATTCATTATCAAGATTCCTTTACAAGTTAACATGGGTTTTTCAAAGAATATCTTATTACTATATTTTTTTTAAAATTTTTCATTTTTAATAGTTTTTAGTGAAAAATGATATTTCTCATTATGATTATGCATAAATGGAAAGTGTTTTTCTTATGGGTTCCAATGAGTTTCATGGGGGTTTTATAATGAAATATGTAATCTTTATTTTTTTTATTCATGAAATGGAAATTTATAACTATAGATGATTATGGATGATCCTAAAATATATCATGACAATGGGTGATCCCAATATAGCTCTCTAATGTATTGGGTAATGATGTACTCTTCGAAGGAGAAAATGAGGGAGATAACTCGGATGGTTACTCCTATGGAATTAACTAGGATTTACTTATTATGAAATGGGTTAAATTTTAGTAAACATGGGTTATGAATATGATTCTACATGTTGCCTATATTATGCTTTCATAAAGTTTTTTTATTGAAATATTTTGATTTTATGAGGTCAGGAAAGTTTAAAGGTGAAATATTTGTTTATAAAAGGAAAGGTTTCACATGTTCACACATCCCTCAGGATGCCTTCATGGTTTCTCCCATGGTGTATAATATGTTTTCAATGTTTTACTTAATGTTTTATTTACACACATGTAAATGTTCTATTTATATGCTCAAAGTTATATTTTGAAAAATTATAATGCCATCATGGGTTTTCATTTTTTTACTAGACTAATGAGATTACTTTATTATTATATCCCTTAAAAAGCATTTTTTTTACATCCCACATTTAAAAAAAAATTCATATGGATTAAGTAAGACTAGGAACTCTTACAATGTCTATCATTGAATATTGATGTTTGGCCTTGAATTAAGCAAGTGTGACTTTGTAAAGAACATATTTTCTGAAAACAATGGATACTATGTGGGAATGTACACTTTTTTGTGAAATGTTTTTCATAAACATCTTAAACTATGAACCAAAAAGATCCTAAAAATGTAATAAAGTGAAACCCAATTTAAAAATAATGTATTTGGGAATTTAATAACATATAATTCATTATAATCAGTGAACCTATAAAGCTACTGAACAAATGAAGCTACCATCCCTTTTATAGAAAAGTCTAGATGGCTAATCTAGTTACACCTTCAAATGATATTTTTGGTTATCCGTCACTTGATGAAGACAATAGTTATTAGCCCACAAGTTTCACTACCACAAATTTTGATTCTTGGTGAACTATAGAAGAAATTATATTTAATTATATGTAACCTTAGAGTTACACTTACACATCACTGGGGTTACTACTACATGATCAAAATCTCTTCTATCATACTTCTATAATCAGGTAATCAGTCATCACTTTGTTGTTTCCCACTACATCTATTTACATACATTGGTTCTTCTACCACACCATTTCTATAACGTTTTTCATTTTGAATTCCAGAATCACTTCTATGAAATGTTCTAGAAACATAAAAGAAATAGTTTTCACATGGGAAAACCTAACAATACCTTACTAGAGACTTATTTTTAAGGTTTCTCCACCAATTATTATAGGTCAACTTTGTATATTCTCCATTCCTCTTTTCCCCATTGTGACAAAATGGTCCTATACTATGATGTTGACTAGCCAATCCCCACAGAGGCATAAAAACACCCTTGAATTTCTCAGACCAAGACCTTCGTCAACATGTGTACTAGATTTAGACATCTATCAACCATACATAGCTCTAACACACCATCCTTCACCAAATTTTGGGTTAAGTGACACTTAAATTGAATATACGTTATCTTGGAGTGAAATATTAGGTTATTAACAAAATGAATCACACTTTTAAAGTTATAAAACAATGTTTAATTTTCCTTCCTTATTCTATGATCCTTGAATAACCCATTTTTTCAGATAAACTTCTTTCCATATTTCATGATTTCTACATACTCCACTTTTACTGTGGATAATGAAACTATCGTTTATATATTGGAAATCCAACTCAAAACTGTTCCCCCAAGAATGAACATATATCTAGTAGTACATCTCTATGTGTCAACATCTTCCTCAAATTTTAAATTTATAAACACCTATAATGGATCATCTATTTTTAAAGTTAGTGTTATGTATACTAAACCTTTGAAATAATAGAGTATCCCCTTCACAACTTCCTAGTGCTCCTTCCCATATTCTCCATGAAACTAATGAAAAATCCCACTACATATGAAATATTGGTATTTATACAGACCATGACATACATCAAGATTCCAACTACCAATGCAAATGAAACCCACCCCGTTTACTCAACCTTATCAACCATTATCAATACTTTCTCTTAATTAAATTTTAAATGTTCATCCATGGGAGTGGTTAAAGTCTTAGATTCAATCATTATGAATCATTCCAAAACTTTCCACATATACTTTAATTAATATATAAACAAGGTTTTATAACTGAATTACCTTTCTAACCTTATCCCCAATATCAACTTTACAGAACCAAGATATTTCATCTTAAATATTTTAGAAAATTCAACTTTTATATATTTAACCCGATCTCTCCATGGATCGGAATGAAGTATATCATACTCATAGGGAATAAGAATGATGAATATACCATCACCAAACACCATAAAATAATATAAATGATTCACATTTCTCTTTATTAATTAATTATCTTCCAAAAGAAATTGATCTGCTGGATCCAATTACTAGGTGCCTATTTTACACCATATAAATTCTATTTGATTCAAACACCCAGAGATTATGTTCCATCCTCCATGAAATCATTACTCTAATATATAAATATTTATTCTTCCAATTAATAATGAAGTAATGTTGTATTTTCATGTAATTGATTAATATGTAGACACTATATAGAAAACATTTCATGCACCTTCTGAATTGTCGAATGCATTAAAACTAGAGAAAATATTTCCGAGAAACCCGCAACTTATATTAATTGAATTCCCTTTACTACAAGACTTTACTCATGTCATTTCTCACCACAAACTTATTATTTAAAACAAAATACCCACTTATTAAGAAATTACCTTTTCCCAATAGGAATTTATATTGGCTCTCATGTTCTGGACACATGTAAGGATTCCATCTACTCCTTCATCACTAAATCCCACTATCTCGAGTCACCTGAATTTACTACAACTTCCAAGATTTTAAGTTCTCCATTTTCTATAACATACAAGAAGTGCATGTAATTTTTTAACCTCTATATAGGTAACATTTTTTTGGTAGACCACCAAAACTAACCTTGCTGCTCTACTCTTTCCAAAATTGCTACTTACAAAACCTTGAATTTAGAAGATATACCTAAAATTTCCATATTACTCGGGAATTTCAGCACATATGGCCTTGGAGGTACTAATAGAATGAAAAATCAATCTAAAATATCCTCTAGATAGTCTAGTATATCTCAAACTATCGTACTCCTTGAAATAAGTAGATATTTAAAAATTCCATCCTGATGAACTTTTCTATAATATGATTATTTGTTACCATATTAATCTTTATTCAAGTTATGCTCATTCTATAAGATCCACTCATTAAGGATAAATTTATGAAATATAAATACCATTCATAATTCATCATCATAGATTTTAAATCCAAAGTATTTATCACCATACTTATCAAATAAACATGCCCAATACATTGCCTCAATCTTTTCCCTCTCTCCATCATCGATGGATGTAGGTGATCCTTTCAATAATTTTTGGTAGGATAGGTACATCATACATCCAGACCATAATTAATCTATATTTGTTTTCCCAATAGAGTAGAAGGACATTAATTCAAAAGGTAGGCTAGAAAACTGACTCACACCACCCAAAATGAATTTGGTAATATGGCTTGAAACCTCATGCCCAATGCTTTCTCATTCAATATATGATTCATCATATTTGTAACACCATTCTATTCTAGTGTTTGTGACATGGTCTTCTCAAACTATGACCACTTATTCTAGTAGAATCCCCAAAATACTTAATTTGTTTTTATACCTCATTATCATACATTAATAATTTTATATTTATTTTGGTATCATTTTACACATTATATCTTAATATGAAAAAGGTTTCAAAAATTTAAAACTTTTTCTTGAGAAATAAAAACTAAATACTCTATGTGGAATCATCAATGAAAGTACAATAGTATAATGATACCTAATAGTAAAGTGAGACCTCTTGATAATGAATAGGTGTCATCCCCCATAAATTCATATGAACAAACTCAAGCTTATAATTCTTTAGTGCCTTACATTTTGTATTTGAGGACACCTTCCATATATTTCTATGGATATACTCTGCACATGTTCTTTACTCCATGTGTATGAGTTTTAATAAACCTTTGGTACCTAATAATTTCATGTAATTCTCAACCATGAGACCATGATGCTCATAATACAAACATAGTGATTTTGGAAATATTTTCCCCAAAATTAATTTCTCATTCTAAATGCCTGGTTAGATACAATGTCACATCCTTCACACCATTAACCAACACCATGGACCCCCATGTGACTTTGCACACTCCAAACATAAATATAGTGTATAAAACCAAATGTTCATGGGTATAACCAATAATATGTTTCTCTTTAACCTTGTTATGTGACACAACCCTTGAAACTGAAGAAATATTTCATTTTATGTCCAAATTGTAACATAAAACTTTCCCACAACATTGAGATTTTCATTATCCACAAGGTGAACATTGAAGAATCCTGTGATTTTTTTATCCTTCTCCCTATATAATATATAGAGTGGAAAGAATACCCATAGTCAATTATTGATGACTCAATTTGAATTCATACACTGAACAATAGACATATATTTTCATTAAAAATGAGATTTTTAAATGATCTTCTGGAAGCATACCATTTAGAATTAAATCTTTAGAAATGTAATGTTTCTTAAAATTACCTATTTTACCTCAATGCCAACATAAAAGCATGAGATAATCTAAACTACCTCGAATCATATCTCTTTTCTACTTTACATTTTATTGACTCCTACATGAAATAGATCTCCCCTACCATCTACACTATATAAATAACTCGTAGAAACTTAGGTCTCCTATCTCAGACTTTCCTCATTTAGAATGAAATCCCAAACATCTACACACTTGAAGTTAGTATTATCACTTGAATTGGTATATATAGTAACCATAACATCCCATTATTTCATAAGTTATTTGATAAGGATCAATTCCCACATGCCTCTAATGAATTTCATCTTAACATACCCTTACTAACTCAATACCACATTTAATTCATTCACCTAACCAGCCACCAACTTTCCTTTTGAAATTTTGAAACGGAAAAATCACTACATACAAAACACTTTGTTCATAGTTATTGGATTTATATACATTTTGGAAAGTGTATACATCATATTAGTAGCAGTTTTCACCTATCATATGTTAAAGGACTTGTTTAGATATAACATCATCTAAATCACCCCAGGTGATTTTAGATCATGCCTTTCCGACTCTTCTTTTGACATTGCTTCTAATTTTAGTCCCTTTAATAGAAACTCCAAATATACGTGTAATAGATAGTGGTAAATCTACATCCACCATAATCAAAAATCTAACCCATCAAATTTATCAATATGGAGTTTTCCATGTTCTAACTCTATTATTTTAGAATCAATGAGTTATTAATAAATTAGAAAATGTAAAGGGATTATAAAATGTCAACTGAAATTCCTCTATAAGGACAAACATAGAATGATACTCTACATCAAGATCTAGACTCTTGACCATGGTTTTAATACAAGAAACTCTACAACCAAGATTTAATACCACTTTCTATACAAAAAACATCCATTATGCAATATCCATTATGAAATCTCAATTGAATAAAAATGTATGAAACATAAAAAATAGAAAAAATCTAATGTCAATAACTAAAATCATAAAATAGGCTCTAGAATATCCACACCAAAACACCACATATCTGGATAGTAACTTTTATAAGAAAAAAAACAAAAGAAAAAAAAGAAAAAAATAGAAAAAAACATAATAAATTATGTGGTTCAAATATATTCCTAATCGATAAGAGAGACACTAAAACATTTGATTCAGAGAGAAAATGTTCAAGTTTCAAGAGCCCTAGTTGCGACAACTCTACTCAAAATATAGAATATAACTTGTGAACTATCAACCTATTGAACATGTGACCTTACCTTCCCTTTTATAGATGAGTTCATCTAATTGATCTAGTTCCATCACCATTTGATCTTCGCAATGGTCTATAACTTGATCAAGAAAATAGTAAATAACCTGTAGTTTTCACTACCTCAACTTCTGAATACAAGGGACCAATTCAAGTTTTTATTTATAATCTTTTATAAAATGAGAGTTTTAATTAAGCACCATTAGTGTTACTCTTACATGAGCTAGATCACTTCTCCAACAATTTCATCATCCTACTATCTATCATCATTACTACTAAAACCTATTAGTTATGTTTCCAGGAATTGGCTCTACTACCACCACATATCCACTTTGTTTTACATAAGAATTTATATAATCACTCATCCTATAATTTATAAAAACTTTTCCAAAAAATTATTTTCACATGGAAAAAACCATACACACATCGCAGTGCAACTCCTACACTTCATAGCGCAATCCACCAGATTGTGGAATGTTTCTTTTCACGTGATTAGTGATTCATAAAACATTTAATATTGAAAAACCTATTTTATCATGGCCTCTTTCCTTTATATTTCATGAATTCATCTATTCTAAATAGAGATAGACCAAAATATAATGGGGTCATCCTTATAGTGTGGCCTTAATCCTTCATGGTTCAATATATGATACTATTGTAACACCCCAGGTAAATAAAGAGTATGAAATTTTCACATTTATCCATATTTGTGAATAAAATATTAATATGACTTTAAAGGGGACGCTATGCTCGATGGCGTACCCAACACGCAACAACGAGTTTCTTGGGAATCTTACGTTGCACTCTAATAAAAAAATAATATTATTTTAAATAGTAGTTAATGCCTAGCCATTGTAATGCCGGGAATGAAAAGAACTAACTAAAAAATGATTATAAATGTTTGTCAAATATTTTTACTTTTTACAATAAATTTTAGAGGATTAAAAATGAAAATGAATCCAATTTTAAGCGTAAACATTCTATTATTATTTAAAAGGTCGATTAACCGCCTTTTGATGGAGAACCTCTTTTAAATCCACCTTTTGAAAATATTATGTGTTATCTTTGAAAAAATAAAATTCTTCTTTAGAATCGGGACATCAAAATTTACTTTGTGTAAATTTTTGGTATTTTTCAAAAAAAGTTCAATTTTTAATGAATAGTGAAAAATGTTGTATTTTAATTCAAAACCTATTTTAATATAATTTATTTATATGATTAGATTATCTTTTGAATTGGGTTTAAAGTGAAATTAGAATATATATTTACCATTTAATCCAATAGTGGTCTTTGGAATTAATTTCACTTTGAAATCGGACATAAACTAGTGTTAATCTTTTGATACATTTTGTTTCATAAAAACACGCTATTTGTTTTGACAGCGGGAATTAATTATTAAATTAATTAATGCAACTTGTATGTTCTGAATTTTTTAAAATATAAATCATTTTTGAATTCGGAATATCAAATATATCTTAGGGTGAACTTTTGGTAATTTTCTGAAAAACTTCAATTTTTGATGAATAGTGAAACCACTAAGTGGTACTTATAAAAACTGATTTTCCGTTTAAATGAAATTTTTCCATCATTGTGTTTTGAATTTAAAAAATCTTACATACATGGTTGTCATTAAGAAGTAAAATGTGGTTCAATGGGATTAAAATAATTTTTTGGTGAATAGTAACTTATTAAGTTTTTAATCACGATTAGAGGTAATTATTGTAGTTTAAGGTAAGAATAATGTTTTAATAAAATGAAATGACCTAGAAACATGTCCTACCATCATTGGATGTGTCATGGACGACCAAGAAAATCCATTGGTCAACTTGGGGACCCCATGGAGCCACTTTGGTTGGAAAATGACATAAATATCTTTTTATTTAATGTTAAAGTAAAAATGACACAAACATGAGATGTTTTACTAAAACATTTTTTACATGGTGTTATACAAGTCAGATTTTTAACTATAACTAATCAATGGAAAGATAAAAATATTTCATACATCATAGTATTTTTTTTATAATTTTTAGACATTAAATAAATTAAATTATTTATGACATCATGATGATGCAGCGATGACCTCATTATTTAACGATTTAAATAAAATGGAAAGATAATGTAAAATCTAAGACCTACACATGTCCAAAACATATTGTATGGGTGTATTTCGAACCCTTATCACCTTATCCTCGAATGATATCAATGTGGGACCTTTTAAATCCGAAAATCATTTTCAAATAAAGTAACATTTCTTTACTTTCCAAGAGTGCCCCTCCTCTCCTCTTATAAAAGGCCCCCACCTCTACCTCCTTACCCACACTTCCAAAGCCTTTGGCTCGGCCAAACCCGGCCCATTTTGTCTTTCCACATCCCTCTATAACTCCTTGAAGCCTCACTTTGGGAAGAAGTCTTCCCAAGGAATCCTTTGAGCTCAAAACCAAAGGGAGTTACCCGATTTTAAGGTAATGTCTTCACTTGTGTCCTTTTGTTTTATTTTGCTTCTCCAACCCCCCTAAACTCTTTTTATTCATTTATTTTGTAACAAATCCAGTATCTTCAATATACTAGAATTTGTTTTATAAGAAGGACTCGAGCTACACTTACACACACCTTCGTCTTATGGTTAAAGAACATACTGTTTTTGTGGTTGGCGATTTTCTGCCTCACGAAACGATGATTGTTCAATATTCTTTTAACACCTTTAAAGGTGGCCATTATGATGTCACTGTATTTTATATATGATATATATGGTATTTATGTTTACTATATGCTTCTGTATTTTATATTTAAACCATACTTTTATTATTTTCATGTTGTGTAAATGCGATAATTTCATATGAGGAAGTGTGGACTACCGCCCCCTCAAGTGATGTGACTCGTACATGCAATACTTGGAACGTATAAAGAATGAAATTAATGATCATATGTGACCTATATAACATATATATTATACTATAATTATAATATATATATATATATATATCATTCATTTTTAATTCCGTTAATATGACATAGAAATGAAAGTAGCGTTCATGCGTACGTACAACTTACCGTCTCCATGAACGGTGCATTTCATTTCTTATCCCCAAATGTAATGTACTATTATAAGTACATATATATAATGGATATATATGATATATGTTACATATAAATGATTAATATAATTCTGTAATTAAAATATACATACCTCTTATTTAGTTTTAATTCCATTAATATGACATAGAAATGAAAGTAGCGTTCATGCGTACGTACGGCTTACCGTCTCCATGAACGATGCATTTCATTTCCTACCTCTAAATGATTATGTGATATTATAAATACATGTATATGCTAGATATAATTGATATATATGATATCCAAATCAGGAATGTCATTCTAGATATAAAGAACCTTTGACCACACGAACAACATGTAATTGTAAGAAGTCTACTTTTGACTTAAGAACCAAATATCGACAAAACAAACATTATTAACTTAAATGATTACATAATGTTTATAACATGTCAATAATTGATATAAAAGGAATAATGAACTTGAAAAAGGTTCTTAAGAAAGTAGAAATTAACTCAAGTTTATTATTCAGGATGTTAATGAACGATCGAGTCAAGTCAGACCCGAGGTAAGGGATCCTACTCCTCTCTTTCTTTTTAAGTACACTCTTTTATGCCATTCCTTTTAAGTTCATATTTCTTGTGATTGGGATGTTATTTTATATTACTCTTACTGTAATTTTTATGTTCATATGATTAGAGACCATATTCTCTCTCATCAATCCATTTTTGGATGTTTTGAGTGGCACCGTTAGGCTGCTGAATTTTCGTAAGAGATCTAACCTCTCTCTTTCTTTTTAAGTACTCTTCTTTATGTCACTTCTTTTAAGATCCTCTTTGTTAGGTTGGGGGATGTTCTTTTATATTACCCTTTCTGTAAACTTTATTTTAATATGATGAGAGACCCTATTTGATCTCATCAATCCATTTTCGTGGCGCCGTTAGGCTGCCGAGTTTTCGTAAGGGATTTTTCATCTCACTCTTATTCCCGTGATATTTATTCTATATTTGCCACAATTTCCTTTGAGTGGTGTATTTACTTCCCGTTACTTTAATCATTGTGTACAATACTTTCATTTATGAGTATTTACATCAATATTGTATTGTCCTTCTTTCACGGGGTGTATGTTTCGAAAGTTACCCAAGTCGGTAAGGGAACCTTTCACCCTCCTCTTTTTAAAAGACTTCTTTTGTTATGTCTTTTAATTCACATACTATTATGTTGGGATATGTTCTTCTGTATCCTTATTTATGTAAATTTTATTTCCAAGTGATGAGATACCCTTTTTATCTCTCATCAAGTCATTTTCTGAATTTTGAAGTGACGCCGTTAGGCTGTCGAATTTTACCAAGGGAACTTTTTAACCCAATTTTGATTTCTTTGGGTTCAACATGTAGTTATTGAATATGTCATCCTTTGAATATGTGTGAATGACCTTTTATTGTTTTAAACTTAATATCCACTTATATTGGGTGTATTTATATTTGTCACACATAATTCTGAGATTGATTTCTCCTTAATTTAAGGATACTTTCTTTATAATGGATTTCATCTCATTTTACATTTCTTTTGAGACTTCATTGTTGTTATGCACCAATTCACTCTTATATGGCATGTATACTGTCTTTTGACATATTATATCATGAATCCATTTATTCTCATGATATAATAAAGTTCAGATTAAATGTTATTCCGCTATTATTTGTATTCAAGAGTCTCTCATTTTGCTAAAAACTATTTAACAAAAATATCATTTTAAATGTTTTAAAGATTTATTATTATAAATATTTATCTTTAATGTCCATGTTTTAAAAATGGTTTTCAGTATTTATTTATATGGACATTAATGTTTTAAAATTATAATTCCATTAAAAGTTTCAAAGTTGTATGGGACACTTTGATTCAAAAATCTCTTTTAAATGGTTTTTGAAAATGGATTAATTAATTCAATATCTTGGAATTACTTATTATGATTGAAAATGAAATGTTGTAATTTAAATGTTTATATTTTCAATATTTTATGTGTAATGATGGTACTTGAACATTTTACGGGTGGTTACGTGATAAACCATATGACGGGTGGTGCCGTGAATACCAGGACGGGTGGTTACGTTATAACCTCCAATGCATTGGGTATGGAAGTCAGCCGTATGGCTATTCCATTAAGTATGTGTGGATGTCGGCCATATTGCTATTCCATTAAGTATGTGTGGAAGTCGACCGTATGGTTATTCCACTTAAGTATGTTTATGTCCCAAGTTACCTTTATATGTTATGTGATCTTTTTATGGGTTTTATGGTAATCTTTTGGTTACAAAAGGGTAAGTAATGATCTTTTATTCAGTGAAGTGTTTTTACTACTTCATAAAGGTTAAAAGTATTACTTTGATAAAGTATACATGATTTACTTGTTGTTTTAAGAAACTAACAGTTTTCATTCTTTGTGTATACCTTACTGAGCTCTTTATGCTCACCCCATGTTTTTTTGAAATATTTTTCACAGGACCTAATGTGGAATAGGGTCAAGGATGGGATCAAGGGAAAGTCATGCTATATAGAACTTGGAACTAGACATGTTTCTTTTTATGAGTTTTTTATTTTATGGAAACTTAGTAGAAGTTTCTACTTTGTAATCTTTTGAGATGTAATAGTTATTTCCTAATTCTCTAAAACTCTAAACCTGAAAAGATCCTCGATGTGAATTATTCATTTAATTCAATATTAAGTAAGGTTTAAGGTTGGGGCCTTATGGTTGGTATCATAGTTCGGTTTATATAACTTTAGAGGTTAGGGTATTCTTTAAGAATAAGTGACATGACCATAATGGTTAGGATTTCATAAACAGTCCTAGTTTTAGATAAAGTGAATGCGTAAGTATATCTTAGTGTTTATCTTTCTCTTTATTACATTATGCTTTTGTTTATATACTCACACTGACCTTTTTGGTTTCAGTAAATGGCTAGATCTAGCAGGCACCAAGGTAACAGTGGATGTGAAGGAAACTGTGACAGTTTTCTGAGTGAGCAACTGAATGATATGGAAGCTGCAATGAGAACTCTTGTGTTTATCCTCAACCAACTATCTAGAGTCATTATTGAACACCTAAACCTTGGTGATTTCTATAAGGCATCATATATGCGATAAAAAAATCCCTACGGGACTACAGGTAATAATCATAAAGGTAAGTGTGTTCAAAAACCTATGTGTCATAGATGTGGAAAGAAACACCTAGGAAAATGTTTCAAAGGGACAGAAATATGCTATAGATGTGGAAATGAAGGTCATAAAGCAAGAACCTTCCATGGAAAAAGGAAGCATCCAGTTGACTCGAGGAAAGGGAAAGAAGTTCTTTCTGAGGGATCAATTGAATGTTTTAAATGTGGTGTGCATGGTCATTATGAAAACACATGTCCTATGAAGAAGTTTCGTGAATGGGATCACCAAGATCATACAAATACTCATTTACCAATACCTAATTCCATTCTGATTGAGGATGAAGAAATTGACATTGACCAATCAAAGGTATGGATTATTTCTTAACTTTTGTTTTCTATTTTGAAATCTTAGGATATGATTCATGATTTTGTTTGTAGGAAAGAAGTATTTCAGAATAAGTTGGAAAGGAATGGTTAATGGATCATGAAGAATGTTGAATGAGTAAGAAGTCAACATATAAGGGCTTCAAGAGTTATGGTGAAATTCTTAAGATTATTAATTGTCTTTTGATGATGGGGTACATTAGAAGACTTTTTATAGTACGTGTAACACTTATGTTTGATATATGATTTTTTTTTTCAAAGAATGGTAATCTTTTCTTTTGTGGACATAGTTATAAAGAACCATTTGGGTTTATATGATCCTTACTTTTGAGGTAATTATGGGTTACTATATGTTATGATGGAAGTGAAAGGCATGAGATTAAATTGAGTTTAAATTATGTTATTGTTATTTTTGATGATTTTATCTCTTTTTGGGAATAATTTGAGAATTATATAGTTTTGAAAAAAGGACAACATGTAGACCGTGTGACAACCCGTCACGTCGGACAAAGCTGTAGGAATCGAACCCACTACCAAAGTGTGACTGGTATTTATCGCCTACCACTGGACTACGTGAAGTCCCTGATTAGTTTGACTGATTCTTTTTAGTTAGATGATTTTATGAATTAAGAGTAAGTTTATTTTGGGTTATCTATGGAAATTTATTAACCTATCATGGAGGATATGTGATTAGGTTAATTACTTTTCAATACGAGACATTAAGAGCAACTGATGTTGTTTGGAGAGAAATGTTACGATTTAACTTGGAAGAATATGTGACTAAATCCTTCAAATATTTGGGTTTCAATATTAGTTTGGTTTAATTTGAAGTATTTTATGGACAATTTGTTTATCGAATAGTTCTTGTTGAACTTTGGGTTTCGTTGGACAAATTTTGGAGATTAAGAATATATTTTCTTTTTATAAAGAGTTATCCTTTTCTAGATTATCTGATCCTGTACTAACCTTTTTGGTTTTGGTTTTGGTTAGAGTCTAAAGACATGGGAAGTATATAGTTATCTATTGTGGATTAGGTGATTCTCTAGAAATTGATTATAGTACTCTTTATGAGAAAAAGTCTTCCTAAATAATCGTCTTTTGGAGAAAATATGAGTTTGATTAAGGAATCTAGTAAAAGTTGAAAGTCAACATGATAAGTGATTATTTTTCCTTGTGAATAAATTCCTCAATAAAAAGTAACTTAAAACAAAAATGTTGTCTATTAACTTTTCCTACCGAGGAATCGAATACCGTATAACCCATCACAAGTTTGTGATTTTCTTATGGTTAACTTTCTCCTAGACATGTTTACTATCACTCTCCATCAGAACATGACCCTTTGTTTTTCTTCCATATCCATATTTTCCTACTTGGAATCATAGTATGGGTTAACTCAGGTGACCTCTGTACTTGTCTCCCTTTATTTTAAAGTGATTGTTTTACCGACTCTTGTTCCGATGTGGGACTTTCAAGGATGTTTCCAAGCCCAATTTTAAAATTGCGAGGACACAATTCCCAAAAGGGGGGAAGGATGTAACACCACAGGTAAATAAAGAGTATGAAATTTTCACATTTATCCATATTTGTGAATAAAATATTAATATGACTTTAAAGGGGATGCTATGCTCGATGGTGTACCCAACACGCAACAACGACTTTTTGGGAATCTTACATTGTACTCTAATAATAAAATAATATTATTTTAAATAGTAGTTAATGCCTAGCCGTTGTAATGGAGGGAATGGACAGAACTAACTACAAAATGATTATATATGTTTGTCAAATATTTCTACTTTTTACAATAAATGTTATAGGATTAAAAATGAAAATGAATCCAATTTTAAGCGTAAACATTCTAGTATTATTTAAAAGGTCGATTAACCGCCTTTTGATGGCGAACCTCTTTTAAATCCACTTTTTGAAAATATTATGTGCTATCTTCGATAAAATAAAATTCTTCTTTAGAATCGGGACATCAAAAATTACTTTGTGTAAATTTTTGGTATTTTTCCAAAAAAGTTCAATTTTTAATGAATAGTGAAAATTGTTGTATTTTAATTCAAAAAATCTTTTAATCTAATTTATTTATATGATTAGATTATCTTTTGAATTGGTTTTAAAGTGAAATTAGAATATATTTTTACCATTTAATCCCATAGTGGTCGTTGGAATTAATTTCACTTTGAAATCAGACTTAAACTAGTGTCAATCTTTTGATACATTTTGTTTCATAAAAACATGCTATTTGTTTTGACAGCGGGAATTAATTATTAAATTAATTAATTCAACTTATATGTTCTGAATTTTTTAAAATAGACATAATTTTTGAATTCGTAATATCAAATATAGCTTAGGGTGAACTTTTAGTAATTTTCTGAAAAACTTCAATTTTTAATGAATAGTGAAACCACTAAGTGGTACTTATAAAAACTGATTTTCCGTTTAAATGAAATTTTGTCATCATTGTGTTTTGAATTTCAAAAATCCGACATACATGGTTTTCATTAAGAAGTAAAATGTGATTCAATGGGATTAAAATAATTTTTTGGTGAATAGTAACTTATTAAGTTTTTAATCGCGATTAGAGGTAATTAGTGTAGTTTAAGGTAAGAATAATGTTTTAATATAATGAAATGACCTAGACACATGTCATACCCTCATTGTATGTGTCATGGCCGACCAATAAAATCCATGGGTCAACTTGGGGACCCCATGGAGCCACTTTGGTTGGAAAATGACATAAATATCTTTTTATTTAATGTTAAAGTAAAAAATGACACAAACATGAGATGTTTTACTAAAACATTTTTTACATGGTGTTATAAAAGTCATATTTTTGACTATAAATAATAAATGGAATGAAAAAAAGATTTCCTACATCATAGTATTTTTTTATAATTTTTAGACATTAAATAAATTAAATTATTTATGACATCATGATGATGCAGTGATGACCTCATTATTTAACGATTTAAATAAAATGGAAAGATAATGTAAAATCTAAGACCTAAACATGTCCAAAACATATTGTATGGGTGTATTTAGAACCCTTATCACCTTATAATAGAATTATATCAATGTGGGACCTTTTAAATCCGAAACTCATTTTCAAATAAAGTAACATTTTATTACTTTCCAAGAGTGCCCCTCCTCTCCTCTTATAAAAGGCCCCCACCTCTACCTCCTTACCCACACTTCCAAAGCCTTTGGCTCGGCCAAACCCTGACCATTTTGTCTCCCCACATCCCTATATAACTCTTTGAAGCCTCACTTTGGGTAGAAGTCTTCCCAAGAAAGCCTTTTAGCTCAAACCAAAGGGAGTTACCCGATTTTAAGGTAATGTCTTCACTTGTGTCCTTTTGTTTTATTTTGCTTCTCCAACCCCCGTAAACTCTTTTTATTCATTTATTTTGTAACAAATAAAGTATCTTCAATATACTAGGATGTTTTTATAATAAGGATTCGAGCTACACTTACACACACCTTCGTCTAATGGTTAAAGAACATACTGTTTCTGTGGTTGGCGATTTTCTGCCTCACGAAACGATGATTGTTCAATATTCTTGTAACACCTTTAAAGGAGGCCATTATGATGTCACTGTATTTTATATATGATATATATGTTATTTTTGTTTACTATATGCTTCTGTATTTTATATTTAAACCATAATTTTATTCTTTGCATGTTGTGTAAATGCGATAATTTCATATGAGGAAGTATGGACTACCGCCCCCTCAAGTGATGTGACTCGTACATGCAATACATGGAACTTATAAAGAATGAAATTAATGATCATATGTGACCTATATAAAATATATATTATACTGGAATTATAATATATATATATATATATCATTCATTTTAATTCCGTTAATATGACATAGAAATGAAAGTAGCGTTCATGCGTACGTACCACTTACTGTCTCCATGAACGGTGCATTTCATTTCTTATCCCCAAATGTAATGTACTATTATAAGTACATATATATAATGGATATATATGATATATTTTACATCTAAATGATTAATATAATTCTGGAATTAAAATATACATACCTCTCATTTAGTTTTAATTCCATTAATATGACATAGAAATGAAAGTAGCATTCATGCGTATGTACGGCTTACCGTCTCCATGAATGATGCATTTCATTTCATACCTCTAAATGATTATGTGATATAATAAATACATGTATATGCTAGATATAAATGATATATATGATATCCAAATCATGAATGTCATTCTGGATATAAAGAACCTTTGACCACATGAACAACATGTAATTGTAAGAAGTCCACTTTTGACTTAAGAACCAAATATCGACAAAACAAACATTATTAACTTAAATGATTACATAATGTTTATAACATGTCAATAATTGATATAAAAGGAATAATAAACCTGAAAAAGGTTCTTAAGCAAGTAGAAATTAACTCAAGTTTGTTATTCAGGACGTTAAAGAACGATCGAGTCAAGTCGGACCCGAGGTAAGGGATCCTACTCCTCTCTTTCTTTTTAAGGACACTCTTTTATGCCATTCCTTTTAAGCTCATCTTTCTTGTGATTGGGATGTTATTTTATATTAATATTACTGTAATTTTTATGTTCATATTATGAGAGACTCTATTCTCTCTCATCAATCCATTTTGGAAGTTTTGAGTGGCGCCGTTAGGCTGCTGAATTTTCGTAAGAGATCTAACCTCTCTCTTTCTTTTTAAGTACTCTCCTTTATGTCACTTATTTTAAGCTCCTCTTTGTTATGTTGGGGGATGTTTTTTTATATTACTTTTTCTGTAATCTTTATGTTAATATGATTAGAGACCCTATTTTATCTCATCAATCCATTTTTGTGGCGCCGTTAGGCTGTCGAGTTTTCGTAAGGGATTTTTCATCTCACTCTTATTCCCGTGAGATTTATGCTACATTTTCCACAATTTCCTTTGAGTGGTGTATGTACTGCCCATTACTTTACTCATTGTGTACAATACTTTCATTTATGAGAATTTACAACAATGTTGTATTGTACTTCTTTCACGGGGTGTATGTTTCGAAAGTTACCCAAGTCGGTAAGGGAACCTTTCACCCTCCTCTTTTTAAAAGACTTCTTTTGTTATGTCTTTTAATTCACATACTATTATGTTAGGATATGTTCTTCTATATCCTTATTTATGTAAATTTTATTTCCAAGTGATGAGATACCCTTTTTATCTCTCATCAACTCATTTTATGAATTTTGAAGTGATGCCGTTAGGCTGTCCAATTTTACCAAGGGAACTTTTTAACCCAATTTCAATTTCTTTGGGTTCAACATGTAGTTATTGAATATGTCATCCTTTGAATATGTTTGAATGACCTTTTATTGTTTTACACTTAATATCCACCTATATTGGGTGTATTTATATTTTTCACACATAATTCTGAGATTGATTTCTCCTTAATTTACGGATACCTTCTTTATAATGGATTTCATCTCATTTTACATTTCTTTTGAGACTTCATTGTTGTTATGCACCAATTCACTCTTATATGGTTTGTATACTGTACTTTGACATATTATATCATTAATCCCTTTATTCTCATGATATAATAAAGTTCGGATTAAATTTTATTCCGCTATTATTTGTATTCAAGAGTCTCTCATTTTGTTAAAAACTATTTAACAAAAATATCGTTTTAAATGTTTTAAAGATTTATTATTCTAAATCTTTATCTTTATTTTCCATGTTTTAAAAAAGTTTTTCAGTATTTATTTATATGGACATCAATGCTTTAAAATTATAATTCCATTAAAAGCTTCAAAGTGGTATGGGACACTTTGATTCAAAAATCTCTTTTAAATGGTTTTTGAAAATGGATTGACTAATTCAATATCTGGGAAATACTTATTATGATTGAAAATGAAATGTTGTTATTGAAATGTTTATATTTTCAATATTTTATGTGTAATGATGGTACTTGGACATTTTATGGGTGGTTACGTGATAAACCATATGACGGGTGGTGCCGTGAATACCAGGACGGGTGGTTACGTTATAACCTCCAATGCATTGGGTATGGAAGCCGACCGTATGGCTATTCCATTAAGTATGTGTGGAAGTCGGCCGTATGGATATTCCATTAAGTATGTGTGGAAGTTGACCGTATGGTTATTCCACTTAAGTATGTTTATTTACCAAGTTACCTTTATATGCTATGTGATCTTTTTATGGGTTTTATGGTAATCTTTTGGTTACAAAAGGGTAAGTAATGATCTTTTATTCAGTGAAGAGTTTTTACTACATCATAAAGGTGAAAAGTATTACTTTGATAAAGTATACATGGTTTACTTGTTGTTTTGATAAACTAACAATTTTCATTCTTTGTGTATCCCTTACTGAGCTCTTTATTCTCACCCTAAGTTTTTTTGAAATATTTTTCACAGGACCTAATATGGAATAGGGTCAAGGATGGGATCAAGGGAAAGTCATGCTATATAAAACTTGGAACTAGTCATGTTTCTTTTTATGAGTTTTTTATTTTATGGAAACTTAGTAGAAGTTTCTAATTTGTAATGTTTTGAGATGTAATAGTTATTTCCTAATTCTCTAAAACTCTAAACTTGAAAAGATCCTCGATGTGAATTATTCATTTAATTCAATATTAAGTAAGGTTTAAGGCTGGGGCCTTATAACTATAGTGTGAGGTCCTCTATGAAAACACATCTTTAAAATTCATATGAATATCATAACATGAAATATCCACGATTCCATGCGTATTTTTTAGGATTTAATCCTTCATTTTTCTACAAACATAATCCTAAAACTCATATTAGGTTTTTTTAACAATATACCCCTTTGGATTTATTAAAAACACTCCATCACACCTACAACCACAAACATCAAATTTATACATCATCCATATGATGAAATATAAATCTTCATATAGTTTATTCAATGATTCATTTATAATATACTTTAAGATCAAATGGGTCTTTATTAGAAAGAAAAATAGTAGTTATATAAAAGTTTCACCATGAAAAACTTGTTTTTACAAGTTTATCTCTAAACAACACTTTTTTAAATACTCTAAAACAATATAAGATAATCACCTAGTTAAACACTTTTAACTAGAACCATAAAAAATCTATAAATCAATCTTTTTGACACCACTTGTTTCTTATAAATTCCAATCCATCTTCAATAAACTCACCATGAATAAAAATTAATGTTATCTCACCTAAAACCGACCATTCTTCCTCTATAAATGTGAGATATCTTACCCTTTTCAACTAAAATGAGATCACCTCATATCCAAATTTGAGCATATCACCCCATTTCTAACAATATATCGATTCATAATTCCCCTATTGTCTGAAAATATAAAGCACACTTCCTTGAAACATCCCATAAGTAAAAAATTAACTCAACCAATCAAATCATGAGGGATAATATACCTTTTCATAGACCACTAGTATATGAAACTACTTATTAAGTGGAATAAATGAACATAAAATATATAATGATAATATCCTTAGAGAAGTGAGGCATATTCCACAAACATTTAAGTGAATGGAGATAAATGAACTCTAAGAGAAAATCAATTCCTTTTAAATAGTTCCTTAGGTAGTTCCTTTGTCATGATTTACATAAGTTGAATTTTAATTTAAACATACTCCAATATAACCACCCCTTTCTCAAATTTCTATATTATAAAGTGATTCTTGATCAGAATAATTTTTGTCTATGAGAAATGGAAAATATTTTTTATAAGATTAATAATACCCGAGTTATAAAAATTGGTTCTATTAAGAGATTTTAATTTTACTCCAATATCCTAAATCCATTATTTTATCCATATAAATTATTTACAAGATTTCATAGCTACTATGTACTCTATTTTTTTAATTATTAATGAGATACAATATTTTTTATTACATAACTAAGATATATAAATACATTGAATAAAAAATTCACCACTCGATGTTGACTACCTATGATTTAGCAAACCATCCCAATACACATCCTTATATCCCAATAAATCCTACTATAATGTTGTATTGTAACAAAATAAAAATAAAATATGATTTTTATATACCATAATATTCTATTTAATTCATGAAAGTGGGTTTCTTTGTGGCTACTTTGGTACCATACACAATAAAAATATGATTTTTGTGTGGGTATTATCTCTATTAAGTACAATATGTTCATAATGATTTGACTATACTCTGTAATGCCAAATTCTTTTCCTCTATCATCCTTTGAAAACTATATTTAGGCATAAAAAAAATTTCATAGAATTTTTCTCGTGTATTAAAAATATTTTGAGAACTTCTTTAGTATATTTGAATTGGTAAATAAATGTGTCATGCATTCCCATTATCACTTTCAATTCAAGGAATACTATTAGCTCACCTATGATTGAAATTTCAAACTCTCACCTCATATGTTCTACAAAATGTCTGCATTGGGAATCACTAAATTTTATAAATATTATTTCATAAATATAAATAATAACCACCAACCTCTAAAAATTATATTTTTTACATTGAGATGATTTTTCAACTTCTCCATGATAAAATCCAAGCTTTATCAAATATTGATAAATCATAGAATACCACACAATTGGTTCTTGATTCATTATATGAAATTTCCTCTTAAACTAAAAAACTTTATTCTCATCCTCATGAATAATAAATACAACTATTTTTTATATAATACACGTCTTCATGGGATCTATTAAGTAATTTTTATTTAAAATCAATTTCAAAAACCATAGTCCTCCTTTTACACAACTATGTAGAAGAAAAATTGAATCATTTATGTGGTTCCCGATGATCTATCCATTCACACAAAGAGGAGGAGGGGGTGAATCATTGTGAACCTAATTTTCTTTTAATTATTATTTACTCATATATATTTGAAGCTATGGATCTATTTGGATGTATGAATCTCATATTTTTCACTAAATGAATTCACACCACTTACATGATAGAAATTAAAGAGACAATATAACATGATACTTTTACAAATGTAGAATCTTAATGTGGGAATATATTTCTTTCTTTGTTTTGGTCAAGCCCAAGATATTAAAACTTGATTAATAATGAAAAGTGAATAAAAAACTATCAACCAATAGTTTTACAGTCACCCTACTAGTTCTTTATAATGGATTCTTCTAGTTTACAATGATGTTCCAATTTAACCTTTAGAATAAGATCCTATTTCAACACTGGGATGTCACAACACCTAAATATTGGATCCACTTCTTTGAAATGAGGCCTTAGACAACCAATGGATGTTTAGTTGTTTCAAAATGCAAGTTGAATTGTTAATCTCACATCTAAAATGAACAATGTATGAATGATACCATGAAAACATATGTTTAATTCTTCTTCTTAAATCTTCTTAGTGACTTTTAATGATTTCAATTGCATAAAATCTTCAATATTAAATAACTCAATTGAAAAATGATGTAACATAATCCCTTTATCCATGACCATATATTTGTTCATAGACTAGAGGATTAGTCACTATAACCTCAGTAACACATCGATATATGTTAGAGGTTGCTGACTAGAAGTAGGGGTCTAGGTTAGTAACATGGGGTGACCATAAACCCATAGCAGATTGAAAAATAATAGGTAAAAATAACCCAAACATCAACCATAAATAATATTCATTAGAGAACTCAGAAGAAATAAAACATAATCACTAGTAAAATTTATATTAATGTGGAAGATTACATTCATAAATACTCAATATATTTCTATTATATAGTGACTGATCATCCACTAAGCCAATCACATATACAAATAAACAAAATAATAAAATGACATTGAGGATCTACTATTATCCTCAAGATTCACCTCATCCAGACTCTAATCCTAGAAGAGCTATCCTTCTTGATCAAGATACTCCAAGACTTTTTCCATCCATAACCTAAAAGTAGTGAGATCTACTGAGGCACCCAAGTGACAAGGATACCCAATTTGAGTGGCCAAAGGCATTTTAGGAGGTGCTCTGGCCTGAGGTTTTCTTCAGCTCTCTGTCTGATCTCCTGGGTGGCGGTGCTTCATCCTTGACAATGGATTCTTTCAGTTTTGTTGGAGGCTTTGATCGGATGGTTGGTTCTCTGTGATTTTGCGAAGTGGAAAGGTGGGGTCTTTCTGGTGATTTACTTCAAGGTCGCGGGTGTAGAGGTTTTGTGGTATTCTATTATATGTTTTCCGATGAAGATGGTGCTTAACGACGATGTTGGATTCCGATGGTCGCTCCTCGCCCACATTTTAGTATGAAAACTAGTTTGATCTGTGTTAGGGTATGCAGCTCGAGGTGATGTGGCCTAAGGAGGTGATGTGGTTACAGTTTTAAATTTGAAGTTCAAATGATGAATTTTGAAGTTTGAATCTGGTTTTTTGTGCTGTATGCATGGCATGAATAGTGTTTTAGGTTCCCACTAATCCAAAAATTGTTTTTTTAAGATAACAAAAAAAAGGTATTGAGGAAGGTCCCATACATAACCTGTAATTTAGTGTATACATGTGATATACCCAACTGAATGAATAAATAAAACTAATGAAAAATAACTATATAACCATTTTAGATCCCTATATCTTCTATTGAACTCAAGATCAACCTAAAAATTCTTCAGTAAGTTCCAAAGTGTCACTGAACATGCTACATAATCATTAAAAATAATAACATGTGACAATATAGACCCTTGGAAAGTTATCCTGGATGGTCCAAAGTCACTAGGCTTAAATCCAATCCTAGGGAATATGAACCTAAGTGATCCCGTAGTAGATTCAAGAATACAACTAATTTCTATTTTGATGAACCTAGTAAATATATGAATATCATCAATCTCTACAACCAATTCCCATGGAGAATTCCTAATGAATAATAGTTTCAATCTCAATAGATGATTCCTAGGGGGACGACCCTAGGAAATCCATATAGACCTCAACACCTAGATCCTAGTATCCAATATTATATAGAAACTCAAGGGATTTCCTAACCTAGAAAATAAATCACATAGTAGCAGGCATAAAACAGATTCTTTTATAACATCCTAGACCCGATTCACTCATATGTAACCAAACATGGTTAGTGACATGGCCTCTGCAACACCTCCCTGTATTCCAGAGGCTACTGACTTGCAGTGAGGGTCTACGATGATATGTTGATGAGACTATACACTCATGACCATAGTTTATCCAAAAGGTATAATGATATAAATAAATATAGGAAGAATAATATAAAACCAAAAATGAAATAATAAATCATCCGGATGAATTAAATCAACCAAAGTAGAATCAATATCATATACAAAATGATGTCATGTCTGTATACTATAGGAAAAGGGTAATACATGGAAACAGAGCAGAAGACATACAACACATGGTATAGAAAAGAAAAAAACTAGAATCAATCTCCACTAGCCTCATTAGCATAATATTGGTCCTATACTCCCATGCTCTATCCTAGTATAGAATACCATTATTCAAAAACTAGACGCGTCCCTTTTTCCCTACCTATATCCATAAAGTATTTTGGGGTTCTAACCGACATCCCAAATAGGTTGTGAAATATACTATGTAGGCCCCCACTAATTGTGGCTATAACTATCTATCCAGTGCCTATAAATTGTTTGTGTGATGATATTACTTTCTAAAAAAGACATGTAAATAATAAACATGTCAGATCCAGTTCCTAGAGGACACCTGTCTAATGCTACCTTCTCTGACATATGCCGTAATATTTCTGAACATGTTTCACCATACATATATATATGTATGCATGTATGTGTATATATGTATATGTATATATATGTATATAGATATGTGTTTATATATATAAACTATATATTTAGATATATTTATAGCCATATATATAGATATGTAGTACTAGTCACGACCTGAGGTATAACTCAAGAATCTATGCCTAGTCACAAGAGTATCACAGGGCTATAAGGGATTCCATGCTCAAGTATCACAAATCATAAGGGTATCCATGACCGACTACCACAAGTATATGTGATGCTATGCTCGAGTTTCACAAGTATACGGGATACAATGCCTAAGTATCATAAGTATATGGGACGCCATTCCTGAGTTCCACACATATATGGGACACCATGCCCGAGTCTCACAAGTATATAGAACACCAAGATTGAGTATCATAAATAGTAATGTAGTGTGGGGTAGGGTTTAAAATAATCTAATAGATGGTTTAAAATCATTAAAATTCTATTTATTCTTGAGCATAATCATTATTCATATAAAGGTCATGTGGCATGGAAGTACCACTCACTTTCGATTTAATCACAACAATCCATTCAATTAAGTGGAAAACCAACACCACTTATAAGGTGGTTTGGCCACATTAATATTAAAGAAGTTAAGGGTTTTTAATGAGAACACCCAATGGGGTAGAACTTTTTTAGGTGAGTGCATCTAAAAATAAAAAATGGTTTACCATAGTTCCACTAATAAGGCTTAAAAATAAAATAAGTATATTTTTATTTTTAAGGAAATTCTTTGAAATTAAGGAATGGGACATGACAATACATGATATAAAACAACTCTAATTTAGGGAAAAAATTATTAGGCCACCAACCTTAAGGAGGTAGATGACTCCTCATCTAGTATTGGTCTCTAATATGAGCTAGAAGAGAAGAAATTGGAAGAATAGATGAATAACTTGAGAATAGAGAAAATTATCACATATCGTTTTATAATTTTTTATAGAATGATAAAGAAGGAAAGGATTCAAGAAGATTTAATATCTTAGAAATATAGATCCAATGTAACCAATAATGAGTGAAACAGATGATGGATGGAGGAGGAGGCTCAAATCCTATCTTAGAGTGGAGGAATAAGTGAGCTCAAATGAAGGTTCTGATATGTGTGGGAAAGAAAGAAGAATGCAAAGATATAGGTTAAATGAATTATTGGTGAAAAATTAATTTTTACCTATTTTTATGCCACTCAACACATTTACGACATAAATAGGGAATTTACACCATAATTCCCACTCTATATAGGTTCTACCTGATCAACTTATGATTCAAGAAGGGTTAATGTAGTAAATTAATAATTTATGGCAGAACCCACTAATTTACAATGTAAGTTGTGTGCTTCCAAAATTTTACTGCATTTTCTCTATAACTAATACTTCCTCTACCAAACCCCAAAGCCCAAAAAATCTATCTATCATGTTCCAAACCAATACTAAAAAATTAAGAGATCATACCTTTCAAATTATGAGATCTTAAAATATCACCTATTTAAAAAAAATAATCCATGAGTTACCCTTCTGAGGGTAGTAAAATATCATATGAGAATAGTTATATCCATTGAGAATATACATTAACCCCTCAACACCAGGTATCTCTATAGACTTGATCGTTCCTCCATTATACTTATACCAGAGGAACATAACTACCTCATAAAGTCTTCATGCTTTGATCAACGATACTTATAGGATTCCACTAAAAGAATGCATCTACCCCTAAGTCAACCACATCAGGATGAAGAATATGAGATGGGTATAAATAATAACAATAAAGAGGAGATACATGAAAAAAATCATGTATATTCCGATATCAATGAGGAAGAGTTATCTAATAGTCTAGTTAACTGATTCAATCCAAGATCTAAAAAGGTCCAAAATAAAAAGGAAATAAATTTACCTATTTTTGAATCTACCTATGACCCAACCTAGATGAAACACATAAGAAGACCCAATGTAAAACCTCAAACTCTAGAGGTCAGTGGATACCATTAGTATAATACTTATGTATAGATTAATCAATAACTATACACTTTCTGATAAGCTATACCTGCTCTGATGTCTCCTAAAGAAAACAAGGTCCTAGTAGCACTACCTCTCATATCACTAGCCAGAATAGGTTTGAACGACACAACCTACTATACAAGGGCTCATAAGGATAAATATCTATAGTTTCCAAAAAAAATGTTATTATAATAAAATTTTAAAAGTAGTAGGTGCTTCTCCAAAGATACCCTAAAATCCAAGATGCATGCTTAGAGAATTTCCTCTAATATCTGAATTATACACTCAAATTTTTCATCAGTCTAAGGGTGATAGAATTTACTTAGTAAACCTGTGAACCTAGAGCTCTATGAAACCCCTTCTAGAACCATGATGTGAATGATAACCCCTATACAATAAAATAGTGAGTAAAACTCAATGATGACCTACAATATCCCTAACATATGGAATCTCTAGCTCATCCATCAAAAAGGTCCCTTGAATAGGCAGGAAGTGTGTGACATTCATCGACTGGTCAATGATTTCCCATATAACATCACTAACTCATAGTTACCTAGCTAAACCCATAATGAAGTCAATGATGATGGTATACCATTTCAACTCAGGAATTTTAAATATATG
Source organism: Viscum album (assembly GCA_963277665.1). NCBI lineage: Eukaryota > Viridiplantae > Streptophyta > Magnoliopsida > Santalales > Viscaceae > Viscum > Viscum album. The sequence goes on along the minus strand of OY728140.1, from coordinate 592,035,672 downwards.
TATAATCCCTAATAGTCACTAGCATTTTGGCTCCACCTACTGACACATGGAACAATGAGTAATGAAACCAGCTATCTCACTTCTCATTACCATCCACCAATACTGGTGGTATAAGTCATGGTGGATCTTAGTAACACCAAGATGTACTACTCATGTGGGGGAATGAGACTCTTGTATAAAATCCTTTTTCATATATCTAATAATACATACACATCTATAAATGTGTAAGATATCATCCTAGTCAATGACCCAAATAGGTGGTGGGTCCTCACCTATAATGCTCTTTTGCAGGACCAAGCCCTCAAGATTAGAAAGATGCCTCATCTTTAACATTTACAGAAGTGAAATTTTCACTGATAAAGATGCAAGTAGAGTATACCACTAACATACCTGCACCTCCATAAATATATTAGAAAACATTTCCGTCAACTTCCACTCACTACTGGCCTCCGGAACTGCATGTGTCTAAGTCTTCCATCTTAGAGAATCATTGAGAAAATTTCTTTTCCTAGGTGTATATTTAATGTCAAAGGAATACATATATTAAACCCACCTTGACTACCTGTGATTCAACACACACTTTTTAAAGATGTATTTGAGGATTTTATAATCCGTGTACACAAAAAAATGATCCCCTAGTAAGTAATTCCTCCAAAAAATGAATGGAATGGTCCAAAACTAGTACCTTGAGATTTTATGTTGTGTAATTATGCTCATGAGACCTCAAATAACAATATACTTGCACCAAAAATTGACTCCTACTTCAAAATGGCTCCCATACTATTTAATAACATGTCAAATAAAACCATATAGACACTTTTAGGCTTAGTTAAAACCAGGATTTGTAATGAAGTAAATCTCTCTTTTTTATCCTGAATGGATTTCTCACACACTTCAGACCATGTAAACTTGACACTCTTCTTGTGAAATCCAATGAGTGATTCTACAATAAATTTTAAATCTTCTATAAAGTTCTTGTAATATCTATACATCCCCAATAAATTCTACATGTCAAATATGTTATTGGGATGCTCCTAGGAAACTACAAATCTCGCCTTCCCTAGGTCAACTGATACACCTATCTTTGAGATGATGTGACCCAGGAGGTGGACCTTATCAATCCAAAAGTTGAATTTGGTGATATTAACGTACATATGGTGCTCTCTCAGTGTGCTAAAAACAATATCTAGATATTGGGAATGTTCATGTCGAGCATATGAGTACACCATGATGTTGTCCATGTATACTACCACAAATTAATCCATATATGGGTGGAAATCCATATTCATCAAATCCAAAAAGACTAAATGAAAATTTTTTAGATTGAACAATAGGACCAAATACTTGTACTATTAATATCTACTATATACAATTTATGATGGTGTAACACTCTCCTGGTGATATCTTGACTTCAAATCAATCTTTTAGAAAAACTGAGTTCCTATGAGCTGGTCAAAGAGGTCATCTATATGAGGTAGTAGATTCCGTTTCTTAACTATAATATTGTTTTTATGATGGAAATATATAATAACCCTAAGGGTACCATCAACCTTTTTGGAATAAAGGACATGCGAACCTCATAGTAAAGTACTAGGATGTATTAAACCCTTATATTCCTAATCATTTAGCTTTCAATTGAGATCCTTCAACTCATTAGTATCCATCCAGTAAGGATTATTTTGATACTGGAGCTACTCCTGACACCAACTCAATAGTGAACTCAGCCTCTCTCACATGAGGTAACATAGAAAAATCCTCATGTAATAAATCCCTTAAATGATCCACTACATGATAGAATTTTATTATCATGTTCCCTAGTCAATCATAAAAAGACTAGAAATCTGGGATGTCACTCCTCCTAGCCATAATGCTCAGGTCCTGATCGACTCACCTAGACATCCCATTCACCATTTTGACCAAAAGTACCACCCTCAGGTGATATAAAAGGCACCCTTCAGTGATATAAAAAAACTTGATAATGATAGGGTACTAACTATACCATCTTGAGTATGATGTCCAAGCCCATCATCTCCAGGATAAGGAGGTTTCTATAAAAAAATATCCCTCTATCTCAAGGAGTAATTACTTACATCAACGTACACTCTTGTATTAGATCCCCAACATCATGTCGAGAGTCATTAAACCACATAGTTACGCTATCTATAGATCCATTCATTCCATAATTTCCACAGATATAAAAGAATATGAAGCTCCTGTATCAAATAAAGTGGATATTAAATTATATACTACTATAATAGTTCCATGAACTATAAAAGGACCAACTCCATAGGGATAGAATACCCTGTATATATCTATCTTGATCCTCAAACCTTAGATATATCTTGACTACCCTGTGTATTCTCGATCTGATGGCGCTATAAATGTGGTGTCTGGATCCCTCATCCAAGAACAACTCTTTATGCTTCACATCTAGTAGTACTCCAACTGCCTACTTAGATAAGCACTATTGACCTTTCTCTTGAAGTAGGAGCTGATACAAATCCTCTCCCACTATGAATATAATGGAAGGTTTTGTAAAAACATTGAAGATTCCCTAACATAACACAACCTATGCATTCAATAGGGTTTCTGGGACATTGGTCCTTAGTATTCATTGTCTTTCAACACTAGTGAAACACAACTTAACTATCTGTCTGTGTCATATGGATACCACATCCCCCATGAGGAGACTCAAAGAATGATTTTCTACTGATAGACGAACCACCCCCCAATATCGATTCTGAATCGTCCTAGACTACGCGGTTAACTTCACTTAGATTCGGCTAGGTGATAGTGGTATGGTTTACTCTTTCAAAAATGGTTGTAAATTAGTAAATGTTCACCTGGTATTTAATGGCATACATTAACCCATCCTCAAAACATCTCATTGTCATCAACTCATTATAAGAAAGTGTTAGTGCAAAGCATGCAAGTTCAGTAAACTGAGCTGTATACTCCATCACAGATATAAAATACTTCTCTAGTTGTATAAACTATCTTTTATAGTCCACTCTCAGCATCTATGGAAATAAATAATCATGTAAGGCTGTCTAAAAATATTCATAGACTATACCCTGATGATGACCATCTTGGGTGATAACATCCCTATATCTCTTAGTAGAATCATGGAACATATATGTTGTGATCTTGACCCTCCTATTTGAATACATCTATAGATTCCCAAATATATAAATCATAGCCTATATCTATGACTTAGCATCTTGGGGGCCACTAAACCCTGGGAAAGTAGGTGGATGCTACAATTAGAATTATCATGTCAACTCTGCCATTGTAAGGGCATGTTATGGATATCCTTTCCCAGATTTCATAAATCATAGGAAGCTATCTCATAACTAAGAATTAGTTCATAGATTTGGAATAGTAAGATGTGTCATAGGAGGTATCACTAGAGGTGATAATGGTAGCTCAGTGACCCATACTTCTAGAGCATGGTAGTCATCACCCTCTTGGTGGACGAATTGAGGAAGTAATGGTGGCGTATCTCTATAATTTACAAACATAGGTTGTAGCAGTCTGGATATTTTTCTAGTGGACTAGAATTGATACCTATCATAGCACTTAATGGGTGGATACACCCCCTGGGTGGGACACACCACCATCCCCAGTGGAAGCCATTTCCTCATAAAGCCCATGTGCAGAGAGCCATGCTTTGTCCAATTCTCACACGTGAGAGTTCCCATGGATCATATTCAATCTTACCTCCTTTGATATGATACCAACTATAGAGACCCTGGATTGACGTACATGGAAATTACATTACTTTTGAAGAATAATTAATACATGACAGAAACTCCCAAAGACCAAATTTTTTTAGTGACTTCGAAAAATTGAAACATAATATTCTAATCATGGTGAAAGATCCTCAACATCTCCCATAAAGATCATCCCCTTTTGTTTTCCTACCTGAAAACTTTTTTTTAAATACTAGGTAAAAGAAAACAAAGAAATAGTGAGATCAAATGCTCATTAAGGGTAAACATGGAGAAAATAAAACAAAATATAAACATTTGAACATAAAAACTTGAACATAAAGTTTAAGCATCAAAATCTTGAGAAATGATATAAATCTTGGAATTACGTAAGATATGAATCATAAATGAACATTAAACATGATATAATAGCATTGGCATAAAACATCTAATTGTGGAGAACTAATAATCACATAATATTATTTCCATAGTAATCAAGGCACTGCTTCCAAGACCATCTTAGTGGACGAAGACCATTACTGAACTGGGTTTACTTGCCGTTCCAGTCCTATATTACTAAACCATGTTTACTTGTCGTTCTAGTCATGTATATCTCATGAGATATAGATCTTTACCCAATGCATTTGAGGGATATATATGTCCCAACCATCTCATAATGAAATCATTCTTACATGTGCCACAAAAACATAAATCATTCATCATATTATAACCCTTGAAATAAAATGGGTTTCATAAACATCATTCCATAAAAATCAATATAAAATAAATGGATTTCATAAAAATAAATACATCATAAACACAATCAAATAAATTTAATAATAGGGATATAATTATAAACCTACTTCATGTTAGATGGAAAATAATTTTGATAAAACACTTGAAATTACTTCTTGAGGAAAATATCCTTTCTTTTTCAAAAACGTTTTCTTTTCTTAAAATTTCATGAAATTTTAAAAGAAAAGAATTGAGTTGAAAATACACTTGTAAATGTATAGAATAAGCTTCATGGAAATAAGGAATGATGAGAATGTAAAAACTCGTTCATGCTGTATAAGTTAAAATAATAAACAATCTTCTCATACTTTTTTTGGAAAATTCAAAAAGTACCTCCAATGGTAAACAAAAGAAAGATTCCTTCTATACCACATATTAAAAGTCAAAAGGGGGTAACATGTCTTTAAACATACATGGAAGAATAGTAAACATTTTATGATTTTTTCAGAAAAATAGACAAGTATGATAAATAAAACCCTAGTAAATACTTACATATAATAAATTTCTCATAAAAATTAGATTTCAAAATTATCTTTTACCTTAGGTCCAATTTCTTCCGTATGTGTCTGAAACTCCTCTTCCTTAACATGCATCATTTAAATTTCCTCTTAGGGCACCATAGTTGGTATTTTGAGAAGACCATAATCACTATAATGTAACTAGGGAAGTTAATAAGATAACTGGTTAGGTTTTGGCTGATATTTAAGGCTTAAAATGGAGTGATGTGGAGGGGGGGGTGCCCTTTTATAAAAGAGAAGAGGGGTACTTTAAGAATTTTCCAAAACATTAATTTATTATAAACTAAATTTATATTTAAAATGGTCCAAAACTTATTAAATTATAATATAAGATTATTTTGGTTCAAATAACCATCATCCATATTTTTTTTGACAAGTTTTGAATATTGTTTTATCCTTATCTTTTTGGTTTTACCCTTATTTTACCCTTTTTAATCTTACCGTGATATCATGTTATTTACACATTGTGGGTTACTTTAATTACCATATAATGTCAAAAGTCCAAAAAAAAGTTATATATGAAATATTTGAACTTATATTAACCATTTGGACGAATATTATATTTTTAATAATTTTATATCATTTAATAAACTATTTTATGTTTGAAGTTATGAATTGTGTCAATTTTGGACAATATTCATATTTGGCTTTTTAAAAAATTCATAACAACCTGATTACTTTGAAAATAAGTCATTAAATCAAATATAATATGTCAATACCATCCATAAAATTCGTGTATGACATCAAAATAAAAAAATTATAATTGTTTTAATATTTATACATTCATTTATTTTAATCTTTCATTAATGAGGTAATCACTACATCATAATGTTTTCATAAATAAATATATTTATCTAATGTATAAAAATTATAAATAAAATACCATGATGTAGTAAATCTTTTTAAATTTATAATAATTATTTATAGACATATAGATCTATTATATACCCTCATATTAAAATCAATTATTTGAATATATATGTTATGGTTTTAATTATCTTTACTTTAAATTAATTCTTCTAAAGTGTCATTTTCAGATCCCAGTGAATACATGGGGTCCCAGAATCGACCCAAGGATGAACAAGGTCAGAAATATCTCATCCAATTAGATTAGGTAATGTTTTAGGGTAGTTTAATATTATTATAATATTATTTTTTACCCTTATTTACTAGATTTACTCTTTAACCATGGTAAATAATGTAATTATTGAAGTTACTATTCATAATGTCTAAAAAAAAAGTACCTATTTACACCATTTAAACCTTATGAGTCCAAATATGGAATCCATTTTTCTAAATTCAAAAAAAATAAGTTGTAGTAATTAATTTAAAATTAATTCACTGTTGTCGAAACTAAAAAGCGGGTTTTTAAGAAGTAATAACTATAAAAAAATGACATGTGTTTATATTTTATTTAAAAGGGAAATTACATAAAATGAATGAAATTGGATTAAATTATAAAAATATAATCCAATTACACTTTAAAACCAATTTAAAATATAATCTAATTATATAAATAAATTAGATGAAAATGCAGTTTTGAATTAAAATGCAGTATTTTTCACTATTCATTAAAATTTGTATTTTCTCAGAAAAATACCAAAAATTCATCAAGAGTAAATTTTTATGTCTTAATTACAAATAAGAAGTTTATTTTGTAAAATTGAACTTATAAAAGTGTCAAAAAGTATATTTAAAATGGGTGCGCCATTAAAAGGTGGTAAAACTGCATTTTTTTTGAAAAATACTTCTTTACTGGAAAAATTAATTTTATTCTCATATCATGTTTAAGATGAATTCTAATGTTATATAAAATTTATAATGTGGTTAATAATATTCATAATGGATAGTTTATATCCCATTTAATATTAATATTTTAATAATATATCGTTGTTTAGTGAAACTCGGTATCACGTACTACACAAGCTATCGAGGAAGGTCACTCTTGCGTGTAACACAAGCCAAGTCAGTGTTGTGTGTAGTGAAAAAATCCTTTGGTGTTTCGTATAACATAATCCAAGCTTAGTTTATTTATACATTGAACAAAATCTATACTTATTGTTGTTTGAAATGAATTATATCTAAAGAACTTGAAATTGTGTGCAACACTAGCCAAGAATAGTGTTACATATATGTATAGCCCAAGATAATCTTGGTGTAGAATAAAAAAAATAAATCAATGAAATTAAAAATAATCTATCTCAAAAAATCTTAGGGTTTCACATATGCCTCAGATATGGTTCAACAACATATAGGATCACAGATAATAGAGTAGGATAGGTACACACCTTCCCATACAAGAGTAAGACCCCTTTACCCGCTCTTAAGTCCAGGCCTAGGTGATGTATAAGAATATAAGAAAACCCAATAGAAACTACTTAATTTCCACTACTAAGGCTAGGTAAATGTTAAGACCTCACATCACATAACTGAGGTTCCAACATATTGAGTGTCAATTAAATGTTACTGAGAATACCACCATTTATTTTTCAATTAGAATCCCCATTTAACATTAACAATTTTATTTAAGAATTTAAATTTTTTTAATTTCATACTCATATATATGGATATATTTAACAAGTTAAAGTTAAATGAGCCACCACTATCAAGATATAAAGGCATAATATTTATAAGTTGCAATTGGAATGTCATGTAACTACGACCTAACACTTACATCTGGTATAAAAATGTAACAGGTCATATAAAATGGTTTTATGAGATGAATCACCATTCCAAATTTATTGAAGTACATGCTTCATAAATTATAATTGTAATTCATGTGATCAAACAAAATAACCTTTTAGTCCCTATGACCGGTGGTCCATAGATAAAATATCACACAATTTCTTAACTAAGTTTCCACCTTTAATCTATAAGAAAAAAAACAATTTAGTTTGACACAAACACTTTAATTAGTTAAATTATTCCATCCCTACAATTAAAATTTTCCCATTTTGGAATATAACAATCAAGGAACTGGTAATATATAGTAGGAAAGGCACAAAGTAATATAAATATTTCATGACATATGCATGTCATATGAATCCTCAAGTGCATACTATGATGCATGAAATGATACAACCTTTCCATTCCATGCCAATGAAGAAAAAGAAAATACATAATATTAATAAAAATTATTACACCACAAATCATGCGCATCACCCAATAGTGAAATAAATACATCTATAACAAAAAAAAGAATAGAAATTTTCCATCCTATGTAATTTAGATTTTCCCTATACGTGGGTTAGCTACTCCAAGGCATAGGCTCAACACTAAATCCTCATATGTTCCTAGTCTCTTATTTAATAACCCAAAATAGTAAGACTAAAAGGAAAATAAGGCTTTGATACCACTTCATAATGTACAAGACCCAATTCACTCATAAGTAACCAAACCTGGATGGTCACATGACCTCAAGAATGCCTCCCCATATACCAAAGGCTACCAATTAGCAGTGAGATTCTATAATGATATAGTGGGGATACTATACCCACATGATTATAGTGCAGTAAAATGATATAACGACATCAATAAATAATTTAAGAAAATATATAACTAGTAGTGGAATAATAAATAATACAGATTAAATAAATAGGAATAAGAATAATAAATACTATATAAAAAAATATTTCATGTATGTATGTGATAAAAAAGGGTAATACATAGAATAAGAGAAGTAATAATATACAACAAGCAATACAAAAATAAACAAAAGACCAAAATCTATCACCACTAGAGTCACAAGAATAATATCGATCCTCTTATCCCATGATCCATCCTAGTACATAATATCCAGAATTCAAGACTGGACACTTCCCTTTATCCCTACCTGTATCTATAAATCCTATTAGGGTACCAACTAGTGCTCGAATAGGGTGTAAGATATACTCAGTACTCCACCACCAAAGTTTTCTATAACTATCGAATGAGTTCATATAAAATGGAAGTGTGTAGCTATAATAGTGTAAAACAGACATGGAAATTGTAAACAGGTTTACTTTGGTTCCTAGAGGACACCAAGATGATTCCACCTGCATCGGCCTAAGATGAGATATCTATGAACATGTGTCACCGTACATAAATATATAACTATATGTATATATGTATATATATACATACATAGATATGATTGAATATATATGCAGTATATACATAGGAACATATATACACATATATATAGATACCCAGTGCTATCCAGGACCTGTGGCATAACTCAAGCATCCATTCATAGTCACAAGAGTCCCATAGGGTAGTAAGGGTCACCATTCTAGAGTATCACAAATCATAAGGTTCTCCATTCCAAATTATCATAAGTATATTTAACACTATTCCCAAGTATCACAAGTATATGGGATACCATTCATGAGTATCACAAGTATATGGGATACCATGCCCGATTATCATACATAAGTGGAATGCAATGCTTGAGTATTGTAAGTATATGAGATACCATGATCGAGTATCATAAACAATAAATTTGTGCCATTAAAGCTTTAATATAATCCAATAGATGGTTTAGGAATGATTAATATTCTATTTAATCATGTTCATAGACATTGGTCATATAATTTCCATATGATGTGGTCATACCACTCACTTTCCATTTAATTACAATAATCCATTCAATTTGCTGGAAAACCAACACCACTTAGAAGGTGGTTTGGCCACATTAAAATTAAAAAAGTCATGGGTTTTTAATGATCACACCCAAAAGGGTGGAACTTGTTGATGTGGAATCCACTAAAAATAAATAAGGGTTTATGGGAGTTCCACTAATAAGGTTAATAATTTAAATAAGGATATTTTTTTTAAGGCAACACATGGAAATTACTATGACAACCCTATTTTTTATTTCACAATTAAACATAATTTATGACATAAAATTCATTTGATACAACATAGAATATCGATATGTATAGTGTCTTTGTGGGTTAGTATCATTATATAACAACTTAAAACATGAAAAATAACATCTTTATTGAAAAAATTCCTTTAAATTACCACTACATTACCTCATACATAGAATTGCATGGGATAACCTGTGGACATGCATAAAAAAAGGGTGATCTATAAAGCCCAGTAAGGGATGAATCATGGAATAACATGAGGAATACAATACATGTTAGACAATAGGAATATCAATAGAGAATAAGAGAAGAATAAACATAAAGGCATGATAAAGCATGATAATCATAACATTGAAATGTGGAAACAACACTTAACATGGAATTAGCATTAGCTAAGGCTCATTGCACATGAAGCATGAGTAAACCCTCATTTCACATGATGAACGAGTAAAAACTCATTGGACATGAATTAGAATGAGTAAACACCCATTGCACATTACGTATCATGATACTATACTTTACCCAATACATTGGAGCGCTATAAGGGCACACCCTTCTTAAACATTTCATTTCATGCATAAGTGTGCCACAAGGATCATATAACATGAATTCATAAATCATTATCATTTATTTCATGATAAAGGAATGTTGAATTCATACCTGAAACTTTAAAATCAATAAGTAAATGTGAATAAAGGTGAACACCATTGATAGAGAAATGGGCATGGTATTGACTACACAATGACATTGGCTTGGAAAATTGGTGCAATTTTGGCAGCGTAATGGCGTGACGTAAGAATTCATAAAAATGGTTGATGAGAGATAAAGATGTATCTAATCATATTTACATTAAATGGGCAGTAAGGGGTTCATATAGATACATGTCCCAAATTTTTTAATGGAATTTAGATTCATGATACAAAATAATTGCTTGAATGTAAGTGAGGAGAGATAAATTCCTTTCGGAATTTCGGCATAGTAACAGGTGTACATGGGAGGCATTTATTGAGAGATAAAGGGGTCTCTCATAATTTAAAAATAAATTTGGAAGTATGGGGGAGGTGAGAAACCATACCCAAACATTTATAATTGAAATTAAAAGGTCATAACAACTTTAAGAAAATTGGACAAAAATGAGAAAGGAAGAAAAACCCTTACATGGAAGTGTGCTTCCAAAGGCTTGAGAGAGGCTTGAGAGTGGCTTCTTGGGATCTTGGGGCAACTTGAGAGGATTATAGATAAAGGAGACCATAGGTTGGAATAACTCTAAAGGCTTTGAGTGATGAGGAAGTGTGAGCTTGAGTGTCTTTATATAGGAAAGGTGAGAGAATTATTTATTAGTTAGGTTTGGGACACCTCACAATAACTAATCCAAACCACAAACCAGACCATGGTATTTGCCCATGGTTTTGGGAAAATGGAAGTGAAAACAATATTTTATAAGGTCAAAGTCCTAACTTCTTAAAATAATATGTTTTTTTTTGTGGAGGCGAGTCACACTCCCAAGGAAAACAATTTAAAAAGACAAAATGTTTAATAAGTCTTGAAGGGGCCACTAATGCTTTGTAAAATAAATCAAAAAAATATAAAATCACATTATTTTAATGGTAAAACATATATTGGCCGAAAATAAAGTTTTTAGTATTTTATTACATCAATATTGGGTCATTATGATGTCATAAAACACATTATATATTTAAACTATATTTAATTTTTACCCAAAAATTTGACTATCTCAGAAAATTATAAAAAATTCACCGTTAGTTAATTTCGATGTCATTATTCCAGAAATAATATTCATTTTATCTAAATAATTTTATAAATATGTTAACTTTAACTTTTAAAATAAAAACCGACATTTATAAAAAAATTATGGGTTTTGACAAAAATGGATTTCAAACCTAAATAAAAATTACAATTGCATTCATAAAATTATACAATCATTTATATTTAATAAAAATTAATTTAATAACAATAATAATATTTTATTAAAATATTATTTAATTAAAAAATCAATTAATTCATCAAAACTATATTTCTTAGTTGAACATTAACTAAAAATACCATTTGTGCATTAAAAACTAGTTACAAGGTAACAATAATAAAATGAAAGTATATGCATTATTATATACAAAAATAATGTACATAACCATAGTGTAAAGTTCTTGTTACATAACTCCTTATAAGACCCTCATAAGATCAAAGAGTAAGGTGTGCGATGGTGACTGACTCTTGGGGTGGCCCAGATAACATTTCTCAGGTGGTAATCTCTATCAACTTCCACTTCACTCTTAGGCGGTCCTGCTCGAGCTTCACATAATAAAGCTCAACTTGGGCTTGGTCAAGAGTGAAGCCCAAATATGAAACCTCCTTTCTGAGCTCTAAAAAACGGGCTTTGTATGGGGCATGTCAATTGGATGAGGCCATCACTTCCTTTTTCTGAGTAAATTGGATTTGTTAAAGCCCTATATTTATAGTAATCATGTGACAACTATTCGACGACTATATTAGCAACAGTCACAATTCTTAACAGTATTTTAAAATCCTGAAACATAAAACCAATGAAGTTCACATTTTATATAACCATAATAAGACATTTAATTAGATCAAGAGAAATTTCCACTAATGAAAGTTTGGGTCATTACAATCTTCACCCCTTAAAAAATTTCACCCTCAAAATTTTATTTTCCCACACTAAAAAATATGTGGGTAACTTTGCTTCATCATTTACCTTGATTCCCATGTCACTTCTTCAAACTTGGGGTTTCACCACAACACATTGATGAGAGGCATTGTCTTATTTTGCAGAACTTTTTCTCTACGATCTAAGATCTTCACTGGTTGCTCTTCATGAGAAAGATCATCCTCTAACTATACCACCTCTGAAGAGAGTACATGTGAAGGGTCTGGTATGTACTTCCTTAAGAGGGATACATGAAATACATCATGTACTTTGACCATGGTAGTTGGAAGTGCTAGTCGATAGGACACAACCCCGACATGATCAAGAATCTCGAATTGGCCAATGTACCTTGGACATAACTTCCCTTTATTTCCAAACCTCATAACCCTCTTCCACAGAGATATGTATAGAAATACCATGTCTCTAACTTTAAACTCAAGGTCTCATAGACAGTTATCTGCATAACTCTTCTGTCGACTCTGGGATGCCTTCATATGCTGCCGAATGGTTTTCACCTTCTCCACCATTTCGTCAACCATTTCTGGTCCAAGAAGCTTACGCTCACAGACCTCATCCCAAAACGCTGGTGTTCTACACCTTTTCCCATCAAGGGCTTTATATGGTGCCATTTGGATGCTCGAGTGAAAACTGTTATTATAAGAGAAATCGACTAGAGGAAGATGTTGATCCCATCCTCCTTTAATGCCCATTGAGCATGCTCTCAACATGTCCTCAAATGTTTGGATAGTCCACTTGGACTAGTCATCAGTTTGAGGATGATAGGCTGTACTGATGTTCAGTTTAGTATTCAGAGCATGATGAAGACTCTTCCTAAACTTAGAGGTAAATACTAAATCTCGATCAGACACAATATATAGTAGTACTCCATGAAGCCTTACCACTTCCCGGATATATATCCATGCCATTTGATCCAATTAGAAATCCTCCAGTATAGCAATGAAGTGTGCAGCGTTTTTAAGATGATCCACAGCAACCCAGATTGCATTGTTGCCTTGGGATGTCTTCAATAGTCCTGTGACAAAGTCCATGGTGATGTTATCCCATTTCCATTATAGTATGGGAAATAGTTGCATCATCCCCTTAGACTTCTACCTCTCTTACATCACTTGCTGAAAAACTAGGAACATTGATGTATATTCAGTGATCTCATTCTTCATATTATCCCACCCATAATGCTCTTGGAGATATCGAAACATCTTTGTGTTTCTTGGGTGAATAGAGAAATTTAAACTATGTGCATCATCCAAAAGTTTCTTCTTCATCTCCATACTTGATGGAACACATAGTCTTTTCCCAAATCTCACAATTCCATCTTCATTAACATTAAACTCTGAGGATTTCCCTTTTTCTGACAGCTTCCACTTTTTCCTGAATTCCCACATTATCCTTTTGTTCATCCTTTAACCTTTCCCAAAGTGACGATTGTGCAATCATTTTTGAAAGGATTTAAATTGTTCCCTTATTTATGATTCCCATTTCCATCTTCATCAAATCTAAGAAGATTGGATCCTTTTCAATTCTCATCAATGATAGAATCACGGGGTCTTTCTCCTTAGGAAATCTTCTACCTTGTTCATTTTCCCAGGGTGGTAATGGATTGGGTAGTCATAGTCTTTGATTAGCTCTAACCATCTTCGTTGGCACATGTTCAACTCTTTTTTTGTTAATATATACTTGAGGCTTTTGTGGTCCGTATATATTTCACACATCTCCCCAATGAGATAATGCTGCCAAATTTTTAAAGAGAAGATCACTACAGCCAACTTGAGGTCATGTGTTGGATAGTTCTGTTCATTAACTTTTAATTACCCTGAATCATAGGCAACGAATTTATCATTTTTTATCAACACACATCCCAGTACCTTCTTCGAAGCATCACTGAATACCACAAAAAGTTCTCCACTTGTGAGTAAAGTGAGCACGAGTTCACTGATAAGCCTCCTTTTCAACTCCTTGAATCTTTCTTCACATTCATCACTCCTAGAAAACTTTACTCCCTTCTGAGTTATCTTGGTAAGAGCGTTGGACAATCGTAAGAAATTTCTCAAAAATTGTCGATAATATCCAGCTAACCCCAAGAAGCTACAGATATCTGTTACCGATGTTGGCCTCATCCATCCCCCAATTGCATATGTTTTGGAGGGATCCACAGATATCCCATTGCTTGTGATTATATGGCCCAAGAATGATACCTCCTTCAACCAGAACTCACACTTTTTGTACTTTTCATAGATCTTCTCCTTCTGTAAGGTCTGTAGTACAGTTCTTAGATTCTCCTCATGATCCTCCTTGGTTTTGGAGTATATCAGAATATCATCTATAAATACTACCAAAAATTTGTCGAGGTAATCTCTAAAGACTCTATTCATCAAGTCCATGAATATTTCTAGAGAATTAGTGAGTCTGAAAGGAATTAATATGAATTCGTAGTGCCCGTATCTTGTACTAAAAGCAGTCTTGGGGATATCTTATTTCTTCACCCTCACTTGATAATATCCTGACCACAAATCCACCTTGTAGAAGTACTGTGATCCATGAAACTAATCGAACAAGTCATCAATTCATGAGATAGGATACATTTTCTTTATCATAATTTGGTTAAACTCATGAAAATCGATGCAAAGGTGCGTTGACCCATCATTCTTCTTGATGAACAGGACTGGTGCACCCAATGTTGAAGCACTTGGGCATATAAACCCTTTATACAGATTCTATAGTAGTTGTTTCTTCTACTCCTCAAGCTCCACAACAACCATTCTATATGGAGTCTTGGATATTGGAGATGCCCCATGTATAAGATCAATTGATAATCCAACATCTCTTCTAGGTGGAAGATCAGGTAATTCCTCAGGAAACACTTTAGAGAATTCCCTCACAATAGGCATATCTTAAAGGATGGTTTCTTCCTTGGACTCAATCATATGAGCTAGATTCACATGCTCATAGGGCAGTAATATCCATTCTTTAGATGAAGGAGCTATAGAAGATTCATCTTCCTCCTGCACTTGTAAAGAATCAGGGGTTGATTCTCCATATGGAGAGTGATTTCCCTCTCACGACAATTTATGTTGGCTCTATATAAGGAAAGCCATTCCATGCCAATAATTGCATCAAATTAAACTAGAGGGAGTATTAAGAGGTTCATTAGGAAGTTCAATACACATATTTTGACAGGGGAGGAGTTATATTCATGGGATGTAATGATTGACCCATTTTCCGTACTAACCTAAATCTTCACTTCCATGATTTGTGGTGGTGCTGGAATTGTTCTACTAAACTTTTGAGATATAAAAGATTGTATAGAACCTAAATCAAAAATTACATTCACTATTCTTAAATGAATAACTAGCATACTTGTCACTACTTCATTGTCGGGGTTCACTTCGGCAGTAGTGATGGAAAAAGCTTTCCCTTGCTGCCTTGGAGGTTGTTGGTTGCCTAAAAAAACCCTTGACCTAGGGAACTTATTTGCAAGATTCCCTGGTTCATTGCAGTTGTAGCAATGAACCACACGTTGAGGTTCGAACGGAGTGTTCCTCTCTTCTATCATAGATGTGGGTCTTTCTTGCTAATAGTTAACAGCCATGTTCCATTCTTTTCCACACATAAATCATTTTCTTGTACCCTTCAGGAAATTTCCAGGGTGCCTCTTTCTGTACCTTTGGAAAGTGGGGTGCTAGATCTTCTTAGCACTGTTAAATTTATCCATCGGACCACCAATATTGAAGTCCACCTTATGATTTTTATCACCATGATACCCTTGAGATTCTCCGATATCCATTTCGACCTTGAGGGCACATATGACAATTTTCTTCATAGCTATCTAAGGCATGGATCACCACCACTTTCCTCAGGCTAAGTTTCAGCCCACCGAATAAGCATTCAACCTTTCATTCGGGGGAAACGAAAAATCCGTAAGTATATCATGCAAGCCTTGTGAAGTTGGCCTTGTACGCTCCGAAAGATTCGTCATCTTTTTGTTTGAGATCAAGGAAGTCCGTTTCCATCTTAAGTTGGATGGTGCGCGAAAAATATTTCTCAAAAAACATCTTCCAGAAATCCTTCCATTCCAATGCCTCGATCTCCTCCTCAGGCGTCATATTTTTGATCAACATCCACCATTGATCAGATTAACCCTACATATGATAAGAGGCTACGAGAACCTTCTCTTGTTGAGAACATTGAAGGATGCACAAGATATTTTCAATGGAGTTGATCCATTGTTCAACTATTGGGGGATCAAATGATCCATTAAAAGTAGGAGGCCTTTGTCTCATGAAGCTCTCAATAGAGACTTGTTCTCTCTTAGGTGGGGTTGAACATTCCTCTTGACCCATGTTTATATTCAAATCTTGAGTTAACTAAGAGAGAAGCATGACAAAGTTCACGATTCCTGCTCCCATTGGATTGGGCATGTCATTAGTATAGTCATCACATTGATCTTCACATTAGTTGTTAGCCCAAATCCTCTTATTACCAGTCATTGGATGGAATAAAAGGAAAGTTAGGGGTAACCCAAAAAGGGTAATCCATGGACAAAACTGATGACTTATAAATAAATTTTATTTTCTTAACATATGAATATTTTGGCTTTAGTCTATGTTATCCATGATCTACATTCTAACATATATCCTTAGTGAATTATTTTGTCCATTAATAATGGTTCATAATAAGCTTATGAATTTTCCAAAGCATATCCCCTAGGAGTTTCATAACCAAGAGTGTATCAAGGCCCATTTTCGTGCACCAGTTCTCATTCGAGTCTAGCTCAAAGTGGTGTTTTCGGGTTTTACCTCTAGGATTCATCTGTGCCAGAGCCACCTCTACCTGCTCGAATCCATACATGGATGTATTTTCTTGATAAACCACTTACTCAATACTAACCAAAACTTAGGGATATTTTTATTATACTTACTCTTATCTCTAAGGCTTTACTAGGGTTTTAACATCCTAATACCAAAAATAACTAAACCTATCCTCTGATTCCAACTTTGACAACCCTACTTTTTATTTCACAATTAAACATAATTTATTACATAAAATTAATTTGATACAACATGGAATATCGAGAGGTATAGTGTATTTGGGGCTTAGGATCATTAAATAATAACATAAAACATGAAAAACAACATCTTTATTGAAAAACATCCTTTACATGTCCACTACATTCCCTCGTACAGAGCATTGCATGTGTTAACCTGAGGACATGCATAAAAAAGGGTGAGCTATAAATCCCAGTAAGGGATTAATCACGGAATAACATGAGAAATACAATACATGTTAGAAAATAGGCATATAAATAGAGCACAAGATAAGCATAATCATAAAGGCATGATAAATCATGATAATCATAACATGGAAATGTCGCAACAACATTTAACATGGAATTAGCATGAGCCAAAGCTCATTGCACATGTAGCATGAGTAAACCATCATTGTACATGATGAATGAGTAAAACATCATTGAACTTGAATTATAATGAGTAAAAACCCATTTCCCATGATGTATCATGATACTATACTTTACCCAATGCATTGGAGTGCTATAAGGGCGCACCCTTCTTAAACATTTCATTTCATGCATAAGTGTGCCACATGGATCATATAACATGGATTCATAAAAAATCATAATTTATTCCATGATAAAGTAGTGTAGAATTCATAAATGAAACATTATAATCAATACGTAACTGTTCATAAAGGTGAATACCCTTGATAGAGAAATGGGCATGGTATTCACTACACAATGACATTGGCTTGGAAAATCGGTGCAATTTCGGCAGCGTAACGGTGTGACGTAAGAATTCATAAAAATGTTTGATGAGAGAAAAATGGGTGCATCATCATATTTACATGAAATTGAAAGTAATGGGTTCTAATAGATACATTTCCTAACAATTTTAATTTAATTTATATTCATGATACAAAATAATTTCTTGAATGTAAGTGGGGAGAGATAAATTCATTTTGGAATTTCAGCATAGTAACAAGTGTACATGAGAGGAATTTATTGAGAGATAAAGGGATATATAATAATTAAAAAATAAAGTGGGAATTATGGGGGAGGTGAGAAACCATACCCCATCATTTATAATTGAAATTAAAAGGCATAAAAACATTAAGTAACTTGGAAAAAATGAGAAAGGAAGAAAAAACCCTTATTTGGAAGTGTGCTTCCAAAGGCTTGAGAGAGGATTGAAAAAGGCTTCTTGGAAGCTTGGGGCACCTTGGGAGGATTTTTGAGAGAGTATAGAAGAGTTTTGACGAAATACAAAGGCTTTGAGTGAGGAGGAAGTTGGATCTTGGGTGGGTTTATATAGGATAGGTGAGGGAATTATTTATTATTTAGGTTTGGGACACCTCACATTAAACTAATCCAAACCACAAACCAGACCATGTTTTTTGCCCATGGTTTTTGTTAAAGGGAATTGGAAAACAATATTTTATAAGGCCAATGTCTGAACTTATTAAAATAATGGGGTTGCTTATGTGGAGGTGAGTCACACTCCCAAGGAAAACAATTTAAAAAGACAAAATGTTTAATAAGTCTTGGAGGGTCCACTAAAGCTTTGTAAAATAAATCAAACAAACCCAAAATAACATTATCTTAATGTTAAAACATATATTGTAAAAACATAATGTTTATAGTATTTTATTACATCACTATTGGGTCATCATGATGTCAAAAAACACATTATATATTTATACAGTATTTAATTTTTACCCAAACATTTGACTGTATCAAGAAAAATATGAAAAATTCACTTTTGGATAATTTCAACATCCCGATTCCAGAAATAATATTCATTTTATCTAAATAATTTTCTAAATATGTTAATTTTCACTTTTAATAAAAAAACAGTCATTTATAAAAAATTCATGGGTTTTGACAAAAATAGATTTCAAACCTTAATAAAAATTACAATTGCATTCATAAAATCACACGATCATTTATATTTAATAAAAATTAATTAAATGAAAATAATAATATTTTATTAAAATATTATTTAATTAAAAAATCCATTAATTCATCAAATTAGATTTATTAGTTGAACATTAACTAAAAATACTATTTTTTCTTTAAAAACTATTTACAAGGTAACAATAATAAAATGAAAGTATATTCATTATTATATAAAAAAATAATGTACATAAACATAGTAATAATATCTTGTTACATAACCCCTTATAACACCTGCATAAGACCCAAGAGTAAGGTGTGCGATGGTGACTCACTCTTGGGGTGGCTCGGATAACATTGCTCGAGTGGTAATATCTATCAACTTCCACTTCTACCGTAGGTGGTCCCACTCGAGATTAACATACTCAAGCTCGGCTTGGGCTTGGTCAAGAGAGAATCCCAAAGACACAACATCCTTTCTGAGCTCTGAAAAATGTGCTTCATATGGGGAATGTCTACTGGATGAGGCCATCGCTTTCTTTGTTTGAGTAAATTGGATTTGTTAAAGCCCTATATTTATACTAATCATGTGATCACTGTTCAACGACTATATTAGAAATGGTCACAATTCATAATAGTATTTTAAAACCCAAAAACATAAAACCCATCAAGTTTACATTTTATATAACCATAATAAGACCTTTAAGTAAATCAAGTGGAATTTCCACTAATGAAAGTTTGGGTCGTTACAATTACGGTGTTCAAAATGACGGTGCAAGATATAAAAGAACTTGGATTTAGGAAAAAAAATACTAAAACACTTACATAAAGTGGTAGATAACTCTTTATCCAATGTGGGTCTCTAATCATGGCTAGAATAGAAGAAATTTGATGAATAGACGAATACCCTAAAAACAGAGCATATTATCTTACTTGGATTTAGTATTCTATATAGCATGATAAGAAAAGAAAGGATTATAGTGGATTTATGATCTTACTGATATGGATCCAATGTGACTAATGAATTGAAAAACAAAGGGCAGATGGATGAGGAGGCTCAAAGCCTATCTTAGAGTGGACGAAGGGATCTTGAATAGAGGTTCTTCTATATGTGAGAAATAAATAATAAGGGAAAGATATAGGTTAAAGGAATTAAGGTTGAAAAGGTAATTTACACCTATTTTTAAGCTTCTAGACACATTTATGGAATTAATAGATAATTTATAACATAAATTCATCATCTCTATTAGTTCTTCTCAAGAAACTTATGGTGAAATAAGGGTTCACACTGTAAATTATTAATTTATAGAATAATCCATAGATTTACACTATATATTTTCTACTACCAAACATTCATTGATGTTTCTCTGTAGCTGATACATCATCCAAAAAAACCCTAGAATCCTAATTGATCTGTCTACCAGCTTCCAAACAAATACTAAAACATTAATGGATAGTACCTTTCGGAAGATGGGATCTTACACTTGGGGGATGCCCTTAGGATATCCAAACTCATTTGGATGCGCATGGGGTGGTCCTACCTAGAAAAGAAGTCCATAGTAGTAGGATAATGGATGAACCCCAAGTGACATCCTGGGAATTCCATAGTTATCATGCTCAACATCGAACACTAGGAATTTATCCTAGGCATTCCATAATAGTAGTAATTGAGCCTAGATCTCATGAGAATATCTAAGGCTTCGAATGTATCTCGAATATATATCAGTGGATAGTGAATCCCACCCTAATCATCTCAATATAATAATTATTATGGGTTGACCATCTTCCTGATTATATCCTATAAAATTGAGGTCATCATTTGAAGTGTATGGCCTAAATTTCCACTATCCATATTAAGATCAAACATCAATTCATGTTCTTATGTGACATTTACAATCATTGATTCCCATTTCCTGTACACACCGTCTTTATTTTCATCATCTCACCAGGGAACCCACTAGGGTCTCTTAGATCTCATCATAGCTAGTAGAACCTTAATGGGTTACCTTATCTCATTTACATCTCTCAGGTCAACACCTGTCAGTAAGGGGTAATACCCCATCACCAACAATATAACTATTTTACAGTTGCATTTTCCTTATAAGAATTACCATATAAGGGAGATAAAATCAATAAAATACCCTTCCCAAGTCATCCTATAACGTTCCTCACACCCAACATATCCAAATATTACCCTATTCACCCATATCAAATGATTATATCTCAAAAGGGAAGAAACAATCACCCCATTCTCATCGTACTAGGCCAAAAACTCTAAGCCGTATCATTATTCCATCATCACCTACTTAGGATACTCATAAAAATCCAATTCTCTCCTCTACAATGAGGAATACTTGAATCCTACAATAAGGTCTTATATGTTCATTAATTTATTAATGTCCTACCCATCATATCTTATTCATATCAAGGTATACAATTATAATCAAGGACTTGACCATCAGTGACTGAGGCATCAAGACAGTGCACAAGGTCCCTCATGCCCTTAGAACTTTTTAAATCCATTCATGGGATTTAAATTTAAATTAAACAATTTATATAATATAAATAGGCCAATATCCTATAATGTTGAGACTATAAATCATATTCTATAAAATAAAATGCATGAATCTAAGGAAAATGCATAGGGACCACCTACCTTAATAATAGTGTTATTCCCTTTGATCACCAACTAAGAACTCTCATTCAAGCTATTCCAATTAATCTGGCCACCACATTTCATCCCAAGGACCTAACTCACCAAAAAAATAAAACAGTTAATTATAAATTTTTTAATTAATTAATATCATAATTTAAAATAATTATAATTAATTAATAATTTTATACAATCGGCCATAAATCTTGAAATCTTACTACATGTCAATCACTCATTGAAACCTTGACCTGTGGGGTGTGATCCACTCCTGACATTCACCCAAACCTAATCTATATGAAATAATCTATTTATAAGCATGTTCCAATGGATAATTTCACCCAAAATTTCTAAAAACCTGAAAAAAATTTACATGGTGATTTACCTCAAAAAAAAATTCTAGAAAAATCATGCAGTCATCCTTTAATAATTCCCTCTATCCATCGCATGGAAATCCCCATCAAATTCAGCTAATTCCACCATACATAATTGGAATAAACATTGAATCCCTAAACCAAAATTTCCTAAAATTAGGGATGATCAAAGGAATTAAAAGTATTTGGAATTAGAGGGAGAATTAAAACTCAAATTCTATAGAATTTTAACAAAAAAATGATTCATTTTAAGGGTGGATGAAGAAAAGAGGAGTGGGAGGAGTGTTGATAAGAAATGGAAACTCCGAAACCTCTACTCACTTGAAGAATAAGGGGGAACACCTTAGTAAAAATATGGGTTTTCCCCCATTAAAAATACATCTAACAATCATTAACTATGTGAAATAGTATGTTCATTTCATGAAATAATCAAGGACAAGGAGTCATACCTCCACCGTGACACTTTCATGATGTAAAACAATAGTTCATGGTGTGAATAGTTTGTGTTAGGGGTTCCTCCATCAACCACCATATTCAAGGACTATAATTGAACCATGAATTCCCATTCATGGTGTGAACTATCATTCATGGCATGAATGAATGGAATATATAAAATTTCATCTTCTATACCATTGAAACCTTCTCAGATACTCACCCAAGCACCCGTACCACCAACCAGGTCTCAAACCATGTTTGAAAAATATCTATTTAATGCATCAAAAAAACTCAAAACTCTAATCTAAATCCTGATTATCTGAACAACCCCTCGCCAAACTCAAAATACAAAATCCCCCATAATTTCTCAACTTGGAAAGGGATAGGGTTTTATAACCCCCCCACTATATCAATTTTCATACTTGAGAAGTTTTCATGTCCTTTAAAAAATTTAACCAGACCAACTATGGTCATCAAATTCACAATCCACTCATCATATTATACTACAGAGTGTTGAATGGGATTATATTTTGAGACTCTAAATATGAGGTACACTATTCATCCAAAATTGATCCAGTATTCTCTAAAAATATGGTAACACCTATAAAATGATCCATGACACCTATCTACCTAGATATTTTATAGTTTCACCAATGAAATTATCTAGAGGCTTGTAACACTCCCCACCATAAGCATTATCTCATAAGGACTGATTCCTAGCCAATATACTCACCACTATTGGAATTTCCAACCAAAACACAATTCTAATGGTCTAGTGACCCACTAAGTGTAGTTTACATCTTACCATACATGATTAATCATAAAAAAATTCATCAGAATCTCATACTACCCCTCATATTCAATTTCAAACTGATCCAAATGAGTATCCACTTCCCATACATAAGTCTAGAATACATTATACTTTACTTGAAAATACATATCTAATTCCTCAAAACACCAACGATATACTATATGTGACATAAATAGAGTGATTTACAATGCACTACATCAAGATTCATGAAAAAGAACCATCCATACCTCATTTGGTCAACCTTTTTTTGAAAATGCTCGGTCACACTAACCCGCATTCTTTATAATTGGTTCATCATAATTTATTTAATAATGAATGTATCCAAAGATCATTAAACACCCACAATTAATTTCAAAATTGATTCTGGTGTATTTCAATGGTTAGATCCTCATCCAACCAAATCATCCATCAGGCTCTCACTTGAGCACTAGTTCACCATTGATTCAACACATGGTCAGATTTCATCTAAACCACCCCAATAATAATTACAACATATAAAATATATTCAATACCACATTCAAATTCCCTAAATTTAGTTTTCAACACCGATATAGATATAATTGGATCCATCTTCTCATTGGTATACAAATACCCTTTTGACCATCTAATGATTGGCTCACCAGATATCAATGAACCTTCTGACATGAGGGTCAATCTAACATGAAAAAATAGAAAGAATGATCATACCCAATCCCCTACATGAAACATTAGTCAATATTTATTCTAGAATCACTAAAAACATCATCCTCGGGATCATTTAAAATTTCATTCACAATGAGGGTCACACCCTCAACTGAGAAATTGTAATGTCCTGACCTGGGGTCAAAATAACCTATGCTATAAGTCAGTGGGTCACATGGCCTCAAAAACACCTCCCTGTATACTGGAGGTAGCTAACTAGAATTGATGGTGTGAAGGTGGTATGGTGGGGATACTATAACCTCTTATCAGAGTGATAAAATGGATATAACCACAAACATGCATCAACGAAATAAGATATAAACTGACATAATAAACACGAAGTGAAAAAAATTAAGAATTTAATAATAATATAAAAAACCACTAGTTAGTGTCATATATATGGAATCATGACATGCTGATATAAAAATGGGGATGAAGGGAAATACATATACCATCACGCTATACAAAATTAAAAAAATACAAAAAGGATTCCACACTAGCATCCCAAGCATATGTTCGGTCCTCTACTCCTATGATCCATCTATAAGCTAAGAATGTAAAATATATGTAGCATGGAACTTTCCCTTATTTGTTCCTGTAAATAAATTATCTACTCAGTTACCAAAGGTTACCTGAGTAGGGTGTGAGATAAAATCTCATTAGGTTACCACTAACAATTTCTAGAAGTAACCCAAGCAGTGATCATAGATAATCATTGTGTAGGTAAAAATAAATGATAAACAATGTTTAATAAATAACCATCCTACTCAGGTTTCTATAGGACACCCAGCAGTACTACCTACTTTGGTTAATTTCCATAAATAATGTCTGATTTGTCACTATATATATATAGTAGTACTATATACATATAAAATATTTATATATTACATCCCCCTATATGGACCAAGTATGTGTGGACATAAGTGACCATATAACTGAAATAATAGGTGATATATAGACCGGGGAATAACTCAGAGGTCCATAACCAGTCAAACGAGCCTATAAGATCAAGAAAAATGTTACATGTCCTACATCACATAAAGATTAAGAGAAATCATTATATTCACTTAGGATGGTGTTTGTGCCATCATGTCAACACTCAAAATAAGGGATGCAGTACGTTATGCCCACCGTCCAAATAGATCCAATGGTGTGAGACATCCTGATCAAAACCCAATATAAGGGAGCATGAAACCATCATTACCAAGATAACCCTTACCATTGTTTCATGACCTATATCAAGGAATAATCATATTTATAATAATAGACATGAGGCATTACCTCTCATGTTTTTTATTTACCAAGCCCATATTAGTTATGGCATAAAATCTCAGTTAAGAATTTAATAAAATGTGGACATAAGGTGTGGCCTTACCACCCATTATATGAAATTCCATTTAATCCATTTAATTTATTTAATTAAGGAAAAACCATCATGATCAATTCCTTCAATTTAATACATGCCATTCAATTAAACAATGCATGGAAATTCAATTTATATGTTTCAAAGAGGCACTTAGAAGATATCACTATCAATAGTGAAATTAACTACATGGGAAATTCCTATTATAAATAGGGAAATGCACTTAATACATGAATTGGGTTAAATAAAAATTTATAAAGGAGTGGGGAAACTCAATTATGACTCAATACCTATATTTAAGAGGCATTCCGATCAATTAAAAATTAACTATAAAGGGAAATACAATTTAGAACACAAAAGCGGTGTCCATAACTGAGGTTCACATCATCAAATTTATAAACAAATATCCTTATGAGTTTTAAAAGGACTTTATATTAATTTAAGATGACGAAAATAATTTTATAGAGATGTGAAAAAAACGCCGACATGTGGCACATCAACGTGACTATGAAAACACCAAAACTTTTGGGGGAAAACAATGATACCACCTACCTTAGGACCATTGATGACTCCTCGTCTAATGGAGACCTCATATTTGAAGTAGGTCTATAGAAATTGAAGAAAAATTCCAACTCTCTAAAACTAGGGAAAAAGACATTGAACCCAAATAACATAATGAATCCGAATAGAAACTTAGATAGAAGGTAAGTGGAAGGTAGAGATTACTGAGATGGATCCAATTATTCTGAAAACACTTGATTCAGATTCCATATGTGTGAGTTATTGGAGAACCTAAGAAGAAGAAGATAATAGATAATAGGAGGATAAGAACAAGAATCAACCACTAGAAATGGGAGGATAAGGAATAAATGGGGTTTATTAATTCATTAATTACATTTTGGACTTTTCACCCTCAAAATTGGGGGCACATGGTTTGGACACACTATTTAGCCAAACCATTCACAAATTGTGGTCAAGACACTATTCAATAAGAGACCCCTCATGGTCAAGGTGCACAATTTTATTAACTATGTAGAAACTATGTGAAACCCCATTGTCAAACCTATATAGTTATTCTCATGGCTACGAACCTGGGGTCAAATAGTTTTAGAAATACTGTGTAGAACTTGGTTATCCTATGTATCATCCCACCCTATTATTAGAGACCACATGGGTTGGGTGGCATGGTTTCTACTAACCATGAAACACATTTCATTTTCCAAAATCCTAGGGTTTTGAGCTCCAAACAAGACTCTTCCACCCTTGTGACCCCTATGAATCCATTAGGTAACATTATAAGGTCAGTTTAAAGGATTTAAAACCAAAAACTAATTATCCTTAAATTTTTTAAAATATGGGTTGTTACAACCTACCCTCTATAAATAAAATCATCCTTGAGTTGGACTTCTAAAGTTAAAGAGTAATTATCAGTAAATAGTTCCAATCACTATGCTCGTATATCAGATTCCCATTACTAGGTATCATCCATTACATGACCATGATTTCATAGAACCTATACCAAATTAATTGAATTTACATGGAGTGTATTTATGTTTTGTTCAATAATAAAAACTAGATACTCCTCTAAGGAAGCTTCTACATCCAATTCAACCTCATCTGGATGAAAGATAGATGATGGTCCTGGATGATATTGGGAAAGATGAGATACATGAAATACATCATGCATAAATTGATATCTCTGAGGAAGTTCTATCTGGAAAGACACTAGTCCAATCAATTTCACAACCTTCATGGGTCCAAAAAACCTAAGTGAGATCTTACCCTACCTCTCCAAACACCTATGGTCTAACATCAGTGAGACTCTCAAGAAAACCCAGTCTTTGACATTGAACTTGGGAGTTCACTAGTGTTTACTGGTATACAACTGTTATTTGGACTGAGTTTTCATCATGAAATTTCTAATCAACTAGTCCCTATCTGTATTCTCATACAAGATATGTGGTCCAATAATAGTTTCCTCCCACACCTATAGCTATCACAGAGGTGAATGAAAAGTATTACCATATAAGGATTCATAAGGATCCATCTCGATGGTATCCTGAAAGATATTATTATAAGTGAAATCGATAAGAGGAATATGTTTCTCCCAAGAACCCTGAAGTCAAGGACACATACATGGATAATGTCTTCTAGAACCTAACTTTTTCACTCAGTTTTTCCCTTAGTGTATGGGTGATAGGACATTCCAAAAATCACATGTACACCCAATTCCTTATTCAACCATGGCTAGAATCATAAAATAAAGTGAGAGTCTCAATTAGAAATGATAGAACGAGGAGATCCATGAAGACATACAACCTCTCTAGAATAAACACTCCCTAGCTCATCTACTGCGAAGGAATATCACATAGGTAAGAAGTTTGGGGCCTTCATCAAAATATCAACAAAAACCCACATAGTATAATTCCCACAAGGTGATTTGGGTAAACTGATCCCAAAATCCATCAAAACATTCACCCATTTCCACTTAGTAATGGAAAATGTCTATAAAAGACCTTCAAGTCTTTGATGTCCTTCCTTCACATACTAATATGTGAAAAACCAAGTGATGAAGCTAGAAATCCCCATTTCATACCAGGACATTAATACTAGAATTTTATGCCTCGATACATTTTGGTGAATCCAAGATTAACTACCCAAGATGAGGCATGAAATTATTACATCAACTCATCCCTAATGTCAACTGTGACCCATACACGCCCATCGAATAGAAAGTTATCATACCTATCCATGGTAAAAACTGAATATATATCATCACCTGAGATGATTTCCCTTAGGAAATGCCTTTAAGATCAGATCGTTTCTTTATTCTTACACATTCTAGAAGAGTAGAGGTCACTACTAAGGTGGTGAAGATATCCTGACCATGATCCTCTTAATCCTCAATGTGAATCTATGAGAATAATTACATGGTAATCTATTCACCATTGGACTCATAAACTACCTACACCTTCCATCTCACAGCCTTAAACACTGAATTGTCTTTACCAGGTGTGTAGGAAAGCTCAAAATCAAATGCATGTAGGTACTCAATATACCTACATTGCCTAAGGTTTAGATCTCACTATGTAAATATGTACTTTAGTATTTTTTTTGATTAGTTTATACTAAAAAATTCTCCCTAAGTAGATTGAGTCTCCAACAACATAACGTGTGAACAACAACATCTAAATCAAGGTTGTGCATTGGGTAATTATACTTGTGGGCCCTCAACCGACGAGACCCACACGTGACAACTCACTTATCCTACATCAGAACATATCCAATACTGATAACAGATTCATCACAGTAGACAATATTTCTCCAACATATCTCTGGAAGAATTATTATTGGCACTAAAGTCAAACAGTCCTTCAACTCATGAAAGAATACTTCATAAAATTCTGACTATATGAATTTCACAACCTTCTTTCTAAATCCCATAAACAACACTTCAAGAAGTGATAAATCATGTATGAAGCACCCGTAATATCCAAATATCTACAAGAAACTCATACTGTTAAATAAATTCCTGGGATTCTCCCAAGAAACTACATCTCTCACTTTTTATGGGTTTACTAAAACTCCAAGATCTGAGATGCTATGACCCAAAAGGTGGAATTTATCGATCCAAAATTTGAATTTACTGAGATTAGAATAGATCCAATTATTTATTAGTGTGTTTAGAAAATATAAATATGGTTGGTATGGTCTTTTATAGAGTTTTAATACACTATGATGTCATCAACAAAGACTACCCTGAATGAATCTGGATATTAGTGGAAAACTAGATTCATAAGATCCATGAATACTATTGGTGTGTTTGTGAGTCCAAACGAAATAACTAGGTACACATAAAGACTATACATGCTATTGAAATCTATATAAGGTATTTCTAATAAATTACATGAACTTTGTGATAGACCAACCTCAAATCAATCTTTTAAAACACTCTCACTCCTCAGAGATGATCGAAGAGGTCATATATTCTAGTTAATGGCTATCGATTCTTTACGATGAGATAGTTCAATCAAAGGTAATCTATGAAAAGACTGATGATACCATCCACCTTCTTATAAAAAAGGACTAATTAACCCAAAGGATAAGTACTAAGGAATATAATAAATTTAGTCTCTAGATCCTCCAACTATTACTTGAGCTCCAGAATCTTTATAGGAGCCATCATATAAAGAGGAATGGTCACTAGTTCGGCTCTTGGATCTATCTCAATAGTAAACTCTACCTATTTCAATGGGGGTAAAACTAAAATTTCTCCAAAAAATACATACTTTAAATGATCCACTATAGGAGGAAAAATAATTGATTGTAACCCTTCATCATTCAAAAGGATACTGGTAATATGAGCTACCACACTACCTAGCCTCTACTGCTTAGGTCCTGGTCACATAGCTTTCACATCCCATTCACCCATATGCATGTGCCTACCGCCTTATGGTTATGTAAACATCACCCTATAATGATATTAGTCTATTTGTTCTTGATAGGTAAATAAACAATCCATCCCAATGGATACATCAAAGACCATCATATTGAGGACGGAAAGATTCTATATGAAAATGTACCTACCTTTCTCAAGGGAACATTCCTTAAATTGATGAATGGCCTCTGATCGGATACCTAACGGGTTATCAAGCATCATAACACTATAAAAGTTTTCTATCTTGAGGCCCAAACATACCATAATAGTCGTAGATATAAATTAGTGATATTATCTTATATTAAATAAAGAAGACACTAATGTAGATTATACTAGAATAGTAACTTGAACTAAAAAATGTCTGGTCCTCTACTCCTCCAGTATAGGTTGGACTGCATGTAACTGTCTTGTATTATGACCCTAAGTCTCTACCTAACATCCCTGAGTAAGAACATTCTTTTGGTGCTGAGAATAATGAGATTGACTACATCTGCCTCAACTTCCACCTCAGCCTGAGCAGCCAATGGTATTCCATTTTCCTACATGTTGTGATCCTACTGGCCTCACTCTGGAATGTGGAATAAAAGTAGATCCCTACTGATAGATCTGATATTTTCAATATATTTTATCTAAATTTCATTTATTTAGTCCTCACCAATGTGTAATTACATGTTAAGTTGCATCATTTTTTGGAATATTGTTGTATTTTGAGCTAAATTGTGAAAATTCCTTAATTCTGGATTTTAAGCAGTTTTTGACTTGTCTGAGTATTTGGTCATATATTTTTAAATACTTATCCAATTTGACTGATTCTTTTTTTAAGGAACTCCTGGAATGTTATCTTCATATATGTAAACTGGATCAAGATCTAAATCGGCCATCTAAGGGTCCAAATAAATCATTCTTTGGGAAGAGTTTGTATGTTCGGATGTGTGGAGCCCACCTGAATAAATGGAGCATAACTTCGGCTACATGTTTCCAATGTCATTAATTCCAACTTGTAGTGAAAGAGTACTCCATGTATAGAATTCAAGATTAATTTCAAGGTCACACTTGATAATTAGGGAACACTATGATCGAGTCAAACAAGTGGGAGATGAAAGGTCTCCTCGGGAAGAGAAAGAGTCGTGGAGTACTTAATTCATAACTTTTTCAAAACGTCTCCAAAGTGGCCGATATTTTGTGGACAGATATATAATGTATTTTTAAACAACTCTTTAGAAGGGTCAAGTGTTTGATTCGGCCAGTAGTTGTTCCACAAAGAAGCATATTTCGGGCGGACAGAATCTGGACAGAAGATTTTCCAGCCCTCCTCCCCTATTCTCCCTATCTCTTCATTCATTTCAAGGGAGGTTGGATTTTTGGAGACAATGATGAAGATGGTCTAAAATCTTTCTGGAATGGAGGTTATGTGGGCTGATCAAGTGATGCGAGGCTAAACACCAAGTGGTTGCGGACGATGACAACCGACGAACACTCCCTTCCGAGTTTTGATCTTCATGTGTAATCTCTGTTGAATCTCCTTTGAATATATATTTCTTGAATGACAACGGTTGTTTTCTTTCTTGAATATATTTTCAACTTGTTTGTTCTGGATGTTTTCCCAATATATAAAGTAAAATAGCCGATTTCACTATTTAAATTTCTACGGTGAGGTCTTGCCATTGAGTATAGTGATTTCGGTTAGGTTTGGTTATTTGAAGGTCTTCAAATAATTAGATCACTTCTATAGGAGGGGAAACGATCATATTGAGGTCTTAATATAATATCCTTGCCAAATAAGGTGTTTATCCAGAGGTATTTGGGTAGGCATTGAGAGATTCATTAGAGATATAATTTTAAACAAGGAAGAGGGGAGTGTCCGGGAGGTTAAAGCTTCTCCGTAACCACTGTTTTGATTCTGGTTTGAAACCCATTTTATTTACAATAAATTTTCTATCTCATTCTCTAATTTTCTTTCTATTTAGTTTTTATTTATTTTATTTTCTTGACTCTTTAATAAAATCCCCAATTTTCCATTTCATGTGAAAAAAACCAACAAAAAAGTGACAGTTTGGCAACTCAAATTGCAACCTCCTTGAGAGACAATCAAAGGAATTTTATATTGCATTGTTTTTTGGGGAAAAATTAATTGATTGAGGATTTCGCGACAAATAATCCATACATCACCTATCCACTAGGTACTGATGAAAATGTTATTCAGAAATATTGGATATGAACCATCCTACCTCAAATTGTACATTCTATTAGATCTCTCTTATCCATTGGGGTTTTATATGTCCTGGATTCTCATACAAGTGACATAACTGGAATCTATCTGTACGAGGAGCCTCATTAATCCTACATCCATGAGTATCCTCAAAAACTCTATTTGATCTAGAAGAAGAAGAAATGATTGATCTAGGTGGATAACCACCCTTACTCATACATTTATCTTCCCAAAAATTTTACCCTATAATAAGGGATTAGTTGAATATCTCAAATATGGTTGTAAACTAAATTAAATTAACCTAAAACCCGATTCCATATACCATTCCATCCTCAAATTGCCTAGCGGTCATAGGATCATCCCCCACTAGAGTAGGAGTTAACTTCTATAGTTTTGTAAAATGAACCGAGTATTCCATAATAGAAATAATACCCTATTGAAGGTTCATGAATTCTCTAACTCTGTCAGCCCTTAGAGTCTATGAAAATAAATAGTTGTAGAATATAGTATTTATATCTATCCAAACCATATCTCTATGCCATTATTCTTGGGTAATAACATCCCACCATAATTTGAATGAATCATGTAGCATGTATGTAACAAGTTTAACCCTATGCACTGGAAGAGTATCTAGATGTTTAAATATGTAAAGAATATCTTTGAGCCAAGACTCAACAACATGTAGTCTTCCACCCCCCAAAAAGGTGGGAGGATGATGCTGTTGAAACTCCCGATTCAACTCTTCCATACTTGGAATATTTTAGACAATACCTCGCATAGAAAGAAACATATGAATAAATTCTTCCCTGAATTGGGCATCAGTGCCCATATTCGGAATACAAAGAGGTTCCATCAATGGAATTGTAAGAGGAATCATTGGTGGCTTATGGACCACCACCTCTGGTTCATTATCATCATTGCCTTCAGGATGTACAGCCGGAGGACATCATGGTAGCATGATACTACAATGCAAAACATACACCTCAAAATAGATCTTAATAATTGAAAATATTTCCAATATAAATCTAGGATAGGTACATATCCTTCCTATAGAAATTATCATACCCCTATCCCATTTCCTAAAGCCATGACTATGTAATAGATAAAGACCATAGTCGGCCATAATAACGTAAGAGACACACCAACTACCAAATATGAATGTCAGGTTAGGGTCTAGGTCACTATTTCACATGTATAATATTGATATTATTACTTTTAAATTAAAATTCATATTAAATTTGTTCTCATAAAGAAATTTAAATCTATTGAAATGATTGGATTAGATGGATCTCCATTTCCAATCCATAAGGTCCCATACTCCTTATGATCCAAAATATAACATCAACTTAACCCATACAATAGCACATTCCAACCCATGTGACCCAGGGTCCATGAATCAAAATTCCACTACTGATTGCTTAAGGTGTCTACTTTAACCTATGCATGAAAACACTATTATGTTAAGGAAAAAATTATAAGCATTAGTCATGTTCTCTAATCGTGTAGGAAATCTTATAACATCTCACTATAAAAATCAAGGCACCAGTAATATACAACATGAAAATTCATGCTTAAATTAGAAATTATACGAAAAAATTCATGAACTATTAATCTTATTGTGACTATAATGATGCATGTAATGAAACACCCACATTTCATCAAGTACAAGTAAGAGAAATAATCATTTCAATAAAACCAATCATATTAACAACATAAAATAAGTGTTTCACCTTATTGTGAAGTCATATCAATTATAAACCACATAATCAATATATGAAATTACCTATCCTAGGTAAATTGGGTTTCCCATAAACACGGGTTAGCTACATCCAAGAACAGGGTCATTTCCAAATTTGTTTAATTCCAAGTATACTATCCAACACCCAAATATTAATAGAAAGGGAAAAAATTTCCCTATGATACCACTTTGTATCTTCCTGAACAAGGGTCCACTTAACCCATGTTCTGAGCTAGTGGTAACATGGCCTCAAGTGCACCTCCCCATATGAAGGAGTTTTCCAACTTGCACTGAGAGTGTGAATGTGGTGCAGTGGGTTGACTATACCCTCTTATCAAAGGGGAATAATATATATAACCATAAACATACAAAAATGAAAGTATATATAAGAAAACATAATCAATAATTAGCATAAGAATAAATAACTGCGAAAATGATCAATAATATCGAAATCCACTAGGCATTTTTTTATACATGGATGCATGGAATGTTGATATAAAAAATGGGAACATGGTACATATATATACAATAATTCTATAAAAAAACTACAAAAATACAAAAGGATAATCCACTAGAATCCTAAGAATATGTACATTCCTCTACTCCTATGCTCCACCAATAAGCTAAAAATGCCAAATATCTGTAGCAAGGCACTTTCCCTTATCCATTCCTATAGAAAAATAATCTACTCAAGTACCAAAGGAGGCTCAAGTAGGGTGAGAGAAAAATTCAAGTAATCCACCACCAATAGTTTCTAGAAGTAATCCAAGTAGTGATCCTAGCTAAAAATTGTGCAGTTATAAATAAACGAGAAACAAATATGGATAAATAACAAGCCTTCTTAGGTTCCTAATGGACACATGGAATCTTTACAGCTTTAGCTCATGGCTGGAAATAATTTTTAATCAATCACTACATATATAGTAATATTAGTATATATATAGTATAGTTATATATATTACAACCACCTATATGGACCATGTACATGCTGATGTAAGTAGCCAAATACCAGGAATACTAGATGTTGGTTAGACCAGGGCGTAATTTGGTCATCTA
This sequence comes from Viscum album, assembly GCA_963277665.1. Classification (NCBI taxonomy): domain Eukaryota; kingdom Viridiplantae; phylum Streptophyta; class Magnoliopsida; order Santalales; family Viscaceae; genus Viscum; species Viscum album. The sequence continues at coordinate 592,000,439 of OY728140.1, read as the reverse complement.
TAACCATTATAACAGGCCTATAAGATCAAGAAAAAAGGTATATTCCCTACATCCCATAAATATTGAGAGACATCATGCTCATCACTCAGGATGGTATTTGTTCCATCACATCAACACTCAAAATTAGGGATGTGGTGTGTCATGCCCATGATCTAAATAGAGTCAATGGTGTGAGATGTGATTCTCAACACTCGGTTTAAGGGAGCATGAAACTACTATTCCCAGCATAAAACTTACCATAATTCCACAACCTATATTAATAATTAATCATATTTATAATAATATATATGAGCTATTACCTCCCATTATTTGTATTTACCAAGCCCATATTAACCATGATATAAAAATTTAGTTAAAAATGTAATAAAGCATGAACATTTTGTGTGACCTTACCACCCATTATATGACATTACTTTTAATCTATTTAATATATTTAAAGAAGGAAAACAATCATGAATAATCCCTTCAATTTAATACATTACATTTAATTAAATAACGCATGTAAATTCAATTTATATTGTTCAAAGAGGCACTTATAAGATGTCTCTATCAATAGGGAAATTTTCTACATTGGGAATTCCCATTATAAATAGTTCTAATCACTAAGGAGGTGCTTTGGGTTTAATAAACATTTATAAAGGAGTGGGAAAAATCAACAACGACCTAAAATGAATGCTTAAGAGGCTTTATAGTAAATTAACTATAAAATATAAAGGAAAATCCAAGTCTACATACTCATCAAGCATCTGTAAATAGTTTTTACATCCCCAAATTTATTAAACAAGAATATTTGAGAGTTATGCAAGGTGTTTATATCAATTTAAGATGAATAAACCAATTTTATAGTGACATGTAGACAAGGATGACATATGGAATAGTGGTGAAGCTATAAAAATGCTAAAAAATTTAGAGAAAATGATGAGACCACCTACCTTATAGAATATGATGACTTCCCATATTATGGAGACCTCAGATTTGAAGTTGGTAGAGAAATCAAAGAAAAAGTAGAATTCCCTTAAAATAGGGTAAATGCATTTGAACAAAAACATTGAAACATATTTGAAGATAATATTAGATCAAAGGTAATAGAATTTTAGAGATTACTGAGATGGATATGATGCTTTAGGTGACACTTGATTTGGATTATGAACATGTGAGTTATTGGAGAACCTAAGTGGAAGAAGAAATTGGCTCATGGGAGGAGAAGAACAATCTTCAGTCGCTGAAAATGGGAGGATAAGAACAATCTTCAGCTGCTAGAAATGGGAGGAGAAAGAAGAAATGTGGTTTATTAATTCATTAAGGGGATTTTGTAAATTTGAACCTAAAAATAGGGGGTACATGGTTTGGCCTCATGGTTTGTCCAAACTATGTGAAAGCTGTGCTAAAGACACTATCCAAGGATAGACCCTGCACAGTTAAGGCGCACTGTTTCCCTAACAATGTGCAAAACATGTGAAACCAAATTTCCAAACCTATGAAGTTTTTCACATGGGCATGAGCTTAGGGTCGTACAGTTTCAGAAAAACCAAACAACCCTAATATTTTTTTTCTATTCCCACACAGCTGGTAGATACCATGCGGGTTGGGAAGCAAGGTTTATTCTAACCGTACCTCCCTATTCATTTTCAAAAATATTTGGGGTTCTTGGATTTGAATAAGCCCCAGACACCATATTGGCCTATGTGACTCCATTAGGTAAAATTATAAGGGTTGTTTAAAGGAATTTAAACTAAAAACAATGATCCATACTTTCATGAAAAGAAGGGTCATTACAATAATGGTTCACTTCCAACCATATATATTTCCTTATAATTAGTATTTAGTGAATCCTCAATAGGTTCTATCTTCACACACTTGTCACTCCCCCTAATCCTTTCTCATTTCATTGTAGGAAATTAATGTCTATAATCATATCCTTGATTGATCATGCCAACCAATCTAATCCATTTCTTATGGAATCCATCACCACATGGTGTATTTCTCACTTCGTTAAACCTCATAAGACCAATCCCAAAAGTATCTGTCCAATTATATTGGGAGTTGGCTCATACATGACCACTCACTTATTCAAAACTCAATAGGAATTACATGTAACCCATAAGTGCTACCTCAGTATCATCCAAACCCAAAGGTTAAATACTCTAGTACACCCTAGTCACATAACCCAACTCATGCTCCAATTGTTAATATATAATCAAACATAGGTTCAAACACCAAATTACTAACCATTATTCTCTTTAATTTTAATTGAATATAACTAGATTCACCGTTGGAGATGCACTTAAAAACAGATCATTTCAACTATTTCATCATATATAACACAATCACCTGCCAACCCATGTGTCATTCCAATACCTTAAGCATCATAAAACACTCTCACTATGCTTATGAAAGTGCATCCAAATAAATAGGTCCATGTATCTTAATGATACCCCCTTTGAAACTGAACTTTTTTACCAAAGAACCAGTACTCAAGGTACTATCCTTATAAAAATTCCAAGGCATATTTGTACTTATAACATATACCCTGTTACACTATACGTGCACCAAGCACACATCCTTAAGAACATAGTTGTTCATATAACCTCTATAGCACCCACAAACCTTGTCTCACCCTTCTATTTATTATCCCTTATATATATAACCTCAAGTCAACCATATCACCTGGCTCACTGATCTCTTGATCCATATCATAAAACCACTATGCTCTCTTTCCTAACCCGTGTTGGTTGGAGAAATAAATATGGAAAGAGGGGGGGGGGTGAGTTTACTTTTAAAAATAAAAGTGATAAATAAAAAATAAAATTTTAAATCATAAAAATTTGAAAAATATAAAATTTCTAAAGTGATGAAATCGATTATGTTATAAATAATAAATTTGATATGAATTAAAAAGTTAATATTGAAGTTTATTAAATGTGAAAACAATCATATAAAATTTATTCAATTATGCTTGTCAATATCAGAATGATGCAATATATAAAATAAATGGAAGAGAGAACACAATTTGATAAGGAGCTCAGAAATTACACACAAGGTTCCCCTATGTATCCACCCCTCAATTTGGGAGATATTTCTTATTAAGGCCTTCCCTTGGGTTTAATGGAAACCCAATAACTACTTCCCTTGGTTTTAATGGAGTCATAAAGGCCGAAATTTCCTTCATTTTAATGGAGACTCAAGAAACGAACTTTATAATTATTTAATGGATACCCAATAACCAACATTCCTTGGTTTTAACAGAGACCCAAAATCCTAAGGGAGAATGGTGGGATTAGAAAAGATGATTTTTTAGGCACAAATCCATTACAATTCAAATCATTTACCTACCTTAAATGATGGGTAAAATTATATATATATATACATGTGATAGCCTTTAAGATATTTAAAAGGGAGGTTAAAATATTTAGAGGAAGGATTAAAGAGTTTTAGTTATTCAGTGTTGATTGTATGAGAGAATTATTATACAAGTTGGTTTTTTAATTGTCTTGATCTAAGAACCCAATCCTCTATTTATAACCTCAAATACTTTAGAAACATTATAGAATAATCTGGGGAGTAATGAAATTTTATAAGACTAAATTGAAGGAAGTTTTACCCATATTATAAGTATCCCATCCCTCGCTAGGGCTTTCACAACACCCTAGTGATGAAAACTTATCCATTTTGGCCTTTAAAATTCCCAACACCATGGGTTTGGCCACTAACAATTAGACGTTTGTCCTGTTATGCTACCTGTTCACCACATCCTATAAAAAATGGGCATGACCCTCTTTTATTAGGTCATTTTGGCCTATTTTCATGCATCTCCTAAAGTGGATCCTCCACATCCTTAAATGGCATCCTAATGTTCTTAAAACTTGATTTCATAAGCTTGAAACATAATAAGATATATTTCCATGAATTCAATAAGATAAAAAATTATCCTTTGAATGTACTTTAATAATTCCATTATTTCCATAAAATACATGAATCAATGTCAACTTGAGGTGTCTGAAAATCACTCAAATGATAAAATTAGTAACACAAAAGAGATTTTGTGATCATGAAAACACATCAAGAGAGATATAGGTACAATAATATGTTCCTTTTGATAATCACGAGAACTTCATATAAAAAGATAAATCAAGTGACAATCAAGAGTAAAATAAGTATTAATGTTAATAAATAAATGATAAAATAAGATATTAAACATGATCGAAAGTTAAATAAGATATATTTAACATGATCGAGGTGTTAATTAAAATATATTCAACAATATCAAAAGATAAACAAATTCTCCAAAAAAACTAAGAAACATCCCCTCTTTTGAAAAAGAAAACATTTATTTCCCTCTGATCCAATAATAAATTTTCCAAAACATATCATACTTTCAAAAACTGGTCCCCCTTTATGATTATCAAAAAGGGAAAAAACGATAGAGAAAATAAGATTTTATTTTAAATAAATAATAAGAAAATACCCTAATATTGATATTTAAACATGCATTTTACAAAATATTCTCAAGATAGCACATGCTTAGAAAAATATAAAATATTAAGAAAAAGCTAATATATGAGAGTAAAAGATAATATATCATTAAACAACCCCCATATAAAATAAATGCTGCATATAATATTGAGATGATATAAACCTTGATAATTTAAAATGATTAAAAATATTTTGAAAAATAATATTTTGAAACGGATTAAAAATAAATTTTAAAAAAGATAATAAAATAAAGAAAGTGTTAGGTCCAAAAGGGGACTAAATACCTTGAGGGAGGGGGGGGGGTGGATGAATCAGGGTATGGATATTATTTTCAAAATTATACCTACCACACTAGTTCTTGACCACTTTATTATAAGGGTCAATTTATTTTCTATTTATTTTTTATATCGATTGTATCCTTTCTAATTTTATTTAATGATGATGCACTAAAAGTAATGAAATAGCATAAGTAAAAGGACACAGATATATTTACTTGGTTCACCCCCACCAGGCTATATCCAAGAAGAAGGGATCGATAATTTTCCAATTTGACCAAATTCAGTAAGTATCACTGCTTATAATAATGTTATGTTTAGATCACTTTTTTACCAAGGCTCACTACATTTATAAGGTTTCGGGTTTGTTCACAACTTTTTACAAGGTTCACTCCCTATGTTTATTTCTTTGGATCACCACCAATTGAAAAGATCGCCTTCTCCCTCTTAATTTTATCACTGCTCTAGAAAGGATCCACATAAAATTTGTGGGAATGTAGGTCCCTTAACTATTTCTTATGAATGCATCATATACAATATGTAAATGCTCTATTGAATCTTTTTTGGGTTACTAATTCAATTTTTGTGAAAACACATGGGTGAAACCCTTCCACTTTAAAGAAAACTGGAACCAACTTATCTTTACTGTAGATATAGAAATTACCTATGCTTTGTAAATATGTTCAAGTGATTATAATTATTACTTTCACAGCTTTGAATGTTGTAGTGAATAACAACCTTCTGCAAGTATTGTCAATTAGTGAATATCCTCTATCTTCTTATTCTTCTTCAGAATTAAGATGTGAAATTAATACTATTCATAAAACAATTTATGCAAGTATCTCTATGAACAATATTCTAGTATGATACCCTTATGTTTGACCCTATCACATAAATCCTTGCACAATATTGTGTCACCTACCATTGCCTAAGATCCTGATGTGAACCCCTAGTGCCTTGAGTTAGTCTCCTCTTGCGTGAGTCCCTTGGCACGTGTTGAGTCAATAAGGTTTTCCTTATGACTTTTTCCATTCCTTCATTCACGGGGGAGATTGATAAGTCATCAAGGTTTCCTTATGACTTGATCATTCCACTTCTTTTCAAAAATAACAAACACCTTCTCTTAAGTCAAATTTCATTTTACCCCTATTTTACTCCTCTAAGGATAATTTCCTTCCTCAATGAAATTTACCATTGACCTAGATTTCATTTTTCATATCATAAATTTTCTAGGTATAAAATTTGGATTGTAGTCAAAAACCCCAGAATCATATAATACATAGATATGAGGTATTCTGTTTTCGGATACGAATTCTTGTTACGAATTTTTATAAAGCTCTAATCTGAATTCTCTGTTTCGAACTTTTATGAAGTTCAACTCTGAATTCTGATTATGAACTGATATAAAATTCTAACTACGAATTATAATGAAGAATTTTGATTAAGAATTTTCATTACGAATTCTGATGATGAATTCTGATTACGAATTCACATTACGAATTCTGATGATGAATTCTGATTACAAATTCGGATTACGAATTTTGATGATGAATTCTGATTACGAATTCTCATTACGAATTCTGATGATGAATTCTGATTATGAATTCTCATTACGAATTCTGATGATTAATTCTGATTACGAATTCTCATTACAAATTCCGATGATGAATTCTGATTACGAATTCTCATTATGAATTCTGATGACGAATTCTGATTATGAATTCTCATTATGAATTCTGATGATGAATTTTGATTAGGAATTCTCATTACGAATTCTGATGATGAATTCTGATTATGAATTCTCATTATGAATTCTGATGATGAATTATGATTAAAAATTCTCATTAAGAATTCTAATGATGAATTCTGACTACGAATTCTCATTATGAATTCTGATGATGAATTCTGATTACAAATTCACATTACGAATTCTGATGAAGAATTCTGATTACGAATTCTCATTACGAATTCCTTAGAAAAACAGAATCTGAATATCTTAGTACTACAGACTCCAAATTCACCTTTACCTACAAACCGAACTTTAATTTTTTCTATTTCGAATGTTTATTTTATCCATTCCGAATATCAGTATTTTTATGATTACACTTTTTTTATTACAAAATGATATCATGCTATTAGTTATTGACTAACCATTTTTTGAGTGACACTTGTACAGGTCCCTCCGAAATTCAAGTAAGAACATGACAGTTGGAGGATGGAGCCGGCCGTTGGAGCTTCACCTATAAATACGAGCTCATTTGAATGTAGACAGAAAATTTGACAGAACTTTGATATCAGTGCTTATATGATGTTGAAGTGATTTCTAAAGAGATAGGCTCTTATCAACTCTCAAGCTTCATACAGAATGTTTGAACAGGTTGTTCAAAATTTTCCTTGTGCAAATTTGCTTCATGAAACTCCGATTGTTTCTATGTATAATCGAGGGCTTTTGAGGATAGGAAGACAGAGGTTCCAACACTTTGAAGTTGAGGGCTTCCTTGCTGAGGAAGATAGAGGTGCCGACTACCTGATAGTTGAGGGCTTGCGGGGATAGCAAGACAGACTCCAATCTTCATATCGAGGGCTTACCCTGGTGCAGGTAAGACAAACTTTCTTGAAAGTATAAATCAAGGGACCTTTATCCAAGGTTTTTGGATACCTTTCTCTTTGGGTTAAAATACTTATTACTTGTTACTTGTTTTTGTTACAAGTTTTTCCGCTAAATTTTGTATTGTTGAGGAAAGTATACTTTCTTATACTTCCTCGCCCTTGTACTTTGATAGAGTTAGATTCTATACGCTTTAAGGTATAATCTTAATCTTTGTATATTTTGTTAAGTTCCATTTTCAGAATCACTTTTCTAGAATCAAGAAAGCTATTAAAACTGATAGAGGTCTTATGAATTATCCTGTTTAACCTTGTTAAACATAATCATCCTAAAAATTTCGTAAGGGAATTTTTAAAAGGTACAATTCAACCCCACTCTTGTATCTGAGAATCTCATTCTTATTTAGATCCTATGTTTGGTACTATAGAGTATATCATACTCAGTCACATACCATCCTAAAAATTGGTATCAGAGGATTGGTTCAATCGAAATTAATTTCACGATTAGATTCAGAAGGGAATTCTCAGAATAACATTTTCCAGATTCATATTTTTCAGAATCTGTTTTTCAGATTCATTTTTTTACAAATTCGAAATCCTATAGTTTGGATTCACTTTTTCATATTCTATATTTTCTTTCTTGGAATATTTTCCATGTTTACAAACTCATACTACTAAAAAGTTTGTGTGGAAAAGATTTTCTTATGAATGGCAGGATTAAATGTTGGTTCCATAGACAATCTCAATCCAACCATACCACCAATCTTTGATGGTAATGATTATGAATATTAGAGAGATCGCATGAAGACTTTCATTATCAAAACTGGTGTTGAAAATTTTGTTATACTTACTAGTGGATACAAGATCCCTGATAAATAAGTAAGTTCCTTTACAAATCATGAAAAGCACGATTACCAACTGAACTATAAGGTACACAATACTTTACTTTGTTCAATGACTAGAAATTTATATATCCAAATTTCATCTTGTGATGCAGCAAATTCTATATGGAAGAAACTTGAAGTTACTCACTTTGGAACTTCCAAAGTAATTGAGACTAGAAGATCCATGATTAGAGCCGAATATCATGGTTTTAGTTTTCCTTAAGGTGAACCCATATGAAAAGTGCAACAGAGATTCATGACTATAGTTAATAGTTTACAATCAATTGGAGAAAAAGGTTTGGATGATGAAGCTATTGTTGACAAGATTATTGACATCATGCTGAATGAGTGGGAATCTAAAAGGACTAAAATTGATGAGAATAGAAAGGTTACTCAGATTACCCTTGATGAGCTATTTGGAACTCTTCTTCAGCATGAGACTAGAATGAAGAGAGATGCTGATATAGTAAAGAAAAAGAATGGAAATGGTAGTGTAGCTTTTACTACTGCTTCTAATCATATAAAAGACTAAACTCCTGAGAGAGTTACTAGATCCAGATCTAAGAAAGTTGTTATCCATTCTGAATCTAGTGGAAGTGAATCCTCAGAAAATGAATTAGAAAATCTTTCTCAAAGGATGAATAAGATAGCTGGACATAGGAACTTTCTTTCCAAATACAAAAAGAAGTATAGGAAAGACAAGAAAGATTCTGAAGTTACATTCTATGAATGAAAGAGAGATGGACACATAATACCTGATTTCCCTATGCTCAAGAGAAAAGAAAGAAATTAAAGACATTCTGAGAAAAATAGAAAGAAATATTACAAGTCCAAAGCTAAGAAAGAGTTGAAATCTAATGATACATGGAGTGATAGTGGTGGAGACTCTTCATATGGAACATCAGATTATGAATCTTCTAGACAGAAGAATCTAGGTCTTATAAACAAGATACCTATTGATAATCATTACATGATGGCCAAGGTACACAATATTGAATCAATGACCATTGTTTCTTTGAATTCCAATGATAGTAAATATTATAGCTCTTCAGATGAATAATCTTCTTCTGATAAAGATAATACTTTACCTTCCTATGAAGAAGTTTCTAGGTTTGCCAAACTCCTTGAAAATGAGAATTAAAAACTCATGAAAAAACTTGATAATTGAAATTCTAGAAATATAATTCTTAATAAGGAAATATCATATCTTTCTAAAGATCTTGATAAGAAAAATTTTGATTTTGAAAGTATTTGAAAAAATCTTGAGGAAGTATGTTCTGAAAAGAATAAACTTTCTAAAGATATAGAAAACGTAATTTCTAAGAAATTTTTTTTGAGCATAGATCTAGTTAAAATGTTTTTAAATACAAGAACGTAGTTATAAAACTCAAATCTGAAATATTCTCCTTGAGGAAGTTTTTGTCAAACTTTACCATAGCTAATGAAAATTTTGATAAAATGTAACCTCGAAGGAATACTTCTGTTTTTGGTTACACAAGTTCTAAACCAATTTTTAGTAACAATTACTTTATTCCTAAAAGTGCCCCATTATGTGATGAAGACTACCTAATGAATTTTAGGAATGATAAGTGATTAGTACACAATTCCAAGGAAGAGTTTATTCTTTCTTCCCAAAGCCAAGAGAATATTTACACACTAAACATAGAAGACCTTAGGATCCAAGACTTAACTTTCCTTAGTGAAATAGAAGATAATTCGTGGTTATGTCATAGAAGGATTGGACACTGGAACCTTATGAACTTATGTAAACTTTCTAAGAAAGGCTTAGTTAAAGATATACCGAAGCATAGAATTTATTATTCAAAAGTTTGTGACCCTTGTCAATATGGAAAGAAACATAAATCAAGTTTTAAATCAGTCGGTGATGTCTCAACTACTAATGCATTACAGCTAGTACATATGGATCTTTTTGGTCCAACACAAATTGGAAGCATTGGGGGAAAGTACTATTTATTTTCTTTGGTTGATGATTACACTATATTTATGTGGGTCTATTTTCTAGCAAAAAAGTCTGATGCTTTTTTTATTTAAAAAGTTTTAGAGCCCAAGTTAAAAATTAGAAAAACCTTCCCATGAAAACTATTCATAGTGATCATGGAGGAGAATTTCAAAATTCTGATTTTGATAATTTTTGTAGTAGAAAAGGTATTACTCACAACTTCTCAGCACCCTGAACACCTCAACAAAATGGAATTGTTGAAAGAAGAAATAGAATTCTTCAAGAGATAACTAGAACCATGTTCAGTGAGTATTCTATTTCAAAAATTTTTTGGACTGAAGCTGTAAGTACTTCTTGTTACACTATAAATCAAGTTTTGATTAGACCTTTTCTTAATAAAACTCCTTATGAGTTATGGAATGGTAGATAAACTAGAATTTCCTACATTAAGGTTTTTGGATGCAGGGTATTCATTCTGAATACTAAAGATAACTTACCCAACTTATCACCACAATCTGATTAAGGAATTTTATTAGGCTACTCCACAACTTCTAAGGCATATAGAGTTTTCAACAAAAACACTTGTACTGTTGAAGAAACAGTACATGTCAAATTTAATAAAACTGATCCTTTTATTTTTAAACAACCCCAACCTACATCCTCGGATGTGTTTACAAAAACTGATTATCAACCTATGATATAAGATCCTTCTGATAAGAAAAATGTACAAGAAGATACTTCTGAAACATTTACCCCAGAAGACTTTCTACCCTATGTTGATGAACATGTTTTACAAAACCCAAATCAGTTTTTTCTAAAGAATCATCCTAGTGATAGTATCATTAGAGATGTTAATCAACTCGTAAGGACTAGAAGTTCCTTAAGAAATGAAGTAGAGCATCTAGCATTCCTTTCCCAATTAGAACCAAAAATCACTGATGAAGCTTTAAGTGATGATGATTGGATTAAATCCATGCATGATGAACTAAATGAATTAAAAAGGAATAATGTCTGGACCTTGGTTGAAATACATAAGGAAACTTTTGTTATTAGAGTAAAATTGGTCTTCAGGAATAAGTGTGATGAAAATGGAATAATAGTTGTAAATAAAGCAAGATTGGTTTCCAAAGGCTATAATCAACAAGAAGGAATAGACTATGAAGAAACCTATGATCTGGTATCTAAACTTGAATCTATTAGGATTTTACTTTCCTTTGCAGCATTTTTCAATTTTAAACTTTTTCAAATGGATGTGAAATGTACTTTTCTTAACAGTTATGTTCAGGAGGAAGTTTTTGTTGAACAACCTCCTGGTTTTGAAGATACAAAACATCCGGATCATGTTTTTAGACTTACCAAAGATTTGTATGGCCTTAAACAAGCCCCTCGAGCATGGTATGATAGACTTACAAGATTTTTGCTTCAAAATAACTATGTTAAGGGAATTGAAGATCCAACCCTTTTTATAAAGAAAGATAAGAAAAATGTTTTGATTGTTCAAATTTATGCTGACGAAATTATATTTAGTTCAACCCAGCAATCCTTAACTGATTCCTTTGCAGATCTAATGAAATCTGAGTTTGAAATGAGTATGATGGGTGAGTTAACATTTTTCCTTGGTTTTCAAATTTCTCAAAAACCAGAAGGAATCTACATATCACAACATAATTATATTAAATATCTTCTTAAAAAGTATGGATATGACAACACTAAGAGTATAAGAACTCCCATCGGTACCTCAAACACACTTGATCTTGATGAATCTTAGAAACCAGAAGATCAAACATCTTTTAGAGGTATGATAGGAAGTTTACTTTACTTGAAAGCTAGTTGTCCCGATTTAATGTTTTCATTATGACTGTGTGCAATATATCAATCCAATACTAAGGAATCTCATTTAAAAGTAGTGAAAATAATTTTTCGCTACTTAAAGGGAACCGTGGATTTAGGACTATTTTACACTTATAGAAATGATTTTGTTTTAAAAAGTTTTTCAGATGGTGACTTTTGTGGATTTAGAAGGGATATAAAGAGTACATTCAGAACTTGTCATTTCTTACGAGATTTATTAGTTTCTTGGTCTTGGAAGAAGCAATATTTAGTAGCACTCTCCACTGCTGAAGCTGAATATGTATAAGTTGGAAGTTGTTGTGATCAAGTTTTGTGGATGCAACACACACTCATAGATTATGGCTTGAGTTTTACTAAGAATCAATTTTTTTGTGATAACTCAAGTTCCATTGCAATTAGTAAAAACCCTGCACATCACTCTCGTGCAAAACACATATATATTAGACATCACTTTCTTAGGGATCACACAGAAAAAGAAGATATCATTCTTCAATTTACCTTAACGTAAGATCAACTTGCATATATTTTCACATAATCATTACCCTATGACAGATTTGAATACATCAAACAGAATTTAGAAATGATAACCGCGAGGTAATCTTCCTTCATTAACATCTCGTTGAACCATTATCCTTACAGTAATAAACTCTTTTTCATAAGGGAGTAAATCTCATTATGATGTTTTCATATTTTTCATTATGATTTTTTCATATTTTTCGTAATGATGTTTTCATATTTTTCGTAATGATGTTTTTATATTTTTTGTAATGATGTTTTCATATTTTTCAAAATGATGTTTTCATATTTTTCATAATGACGTTTTCATATTTTTTGAAATAAAGATTTTCAAATTTTCTGTAATAAAGTTTTCATAGTTGGTTTTCTATATTTTCGTAATGGAACTTTTTGGAACTGAAAATTTTCATAATGAAATGTTCGGAATAGAAGATTTCGTAATAGAATTATTCAGACCTTAAATTTTGGTAATGAACATTTTCGGAACTGGAAATTTTTGTAATGATATGTTCGGAATTGAAGCTTTTGTAATGGAATTCTTCTGATCTTAAATTTTCGTAATAATTTTTTTTTTATTCATAATTTTTGTAGTTTTTGTTTCGTAGTGAAATTTTCATAATAAGTTTGTTTTTCGTAGTCAAATTTTCTTCAAGAAGAATATCACCTATTATGAATAAACTTCCTAGAAAATCCAAAAGGTATGACTTCCTTACTTATGTTTTCATAGTCATATTTACTTGCTGGTATTTTCTTTTGAATTTTAATTTTTTTGGATTCGTTTTTCCTTTAATCTGAATTTTTTTCTTAAAAACTTTAAAGATCGGATTCAAGATTTCCTTGTAGGTATATTTTCAACCGTTAGATCAGATCAGAGAGTTTTTCAATAGTGAGATTGGTTTTGGAAGTTGAAAGGTCATCACCATCGCCTATATAAAGGGGACACCAATGGTGTCCTATATCGGTTTTTCAAACACTCACGTCTCGAAGCCCTGCCTCAGTTCTTAAGCCCCTTCCGAATCCCTCAGAGTTCCTAAAATCTGAATGTCTGTAGAATCCTCATCTCTAGATATGTATACCACGAAGCCAATATCAAAATGGAAAGTATACATGGAAAGATTGGTGCATCCGAAATTTTTCAAGTACGATTCTATCATCTCTATGAATATCAAGTTAAATGGATGGGCTTATCTAAGACAGGTGTTCAAGACATAGTGTATCCGAAGTTACTCATAGAGTTTTATGAGTCAGTGTGCTTCTTTGAGGAAGATGATAGAGAAACATTTTCATTCATGTTTTATGAAAAAACCTACAAACTTTCTTATACCAAGGCAGCTAGCTTGGTGGAATTATCATTTGAAGGGGAGGAAGAATTTTGCTCTCATAAACTCCCAGATGTTCTAGGTAGTTTTGTTAAGGTAAAGGTCATAAAATGTCTTGGACTTGATGATTTCAAGACAGCCAAAATTGCTCACCTATCTTCTAACAATCAGATTATTCAGTTAGGGGTACAAGGTTTTTTAGTACCAAGAAAGGGTGACAAATATACTCTCAAGAAAAGTGATATATATTTCTTAAACATTCTGGTAAATCTAAGAAAAATCAATTTGACGAGGAATTTCCTTGTTACAATTCAGAACATCGAGAATGGAAATATAAGAGCCCAAATTATCATGTATCCTGCCTTACTTTCAAAGATGATTGTTTGGTGTCTTGAATCATTCAATATTTCATGCGAATCCAAGTCTCGAAATTTAAATTTTATGCTTGTTAGTGATGAAACTCTGAAAAGAAAGAATATGGCCTATTCTAAGGTGACAAAAGAGTTTTATGATCTGCTAGTATAAGAGGAAGAATTTAATCCGAAAAATGTGGAAAAGGATGAACCATCTAAGAAGGCCAGGAAGAAGAGAACGCTTAATGAAGTGGAGGAGATAGATAAAATCTCTAAAGTTAAGGAAGCCAAATCCGCACCTCCCAAACTGAAGAAATAAAAATCGTATCCGGATGAGGTGGTTACAAAGTGGATGGAAGATAAGGAAAAGAGGAAAGAAGGTGAACCTCAGTTCGGCCTGGACCCTACTGAAGCTAAGTCTTTAAGGGAGAATACTACTGAATACCATGAGAAGATAGAAAAAGAGAAGAAGATGAAGAAGAAAATGTCTAAGACTGAAGTTGTACAATCTCTTTGGAAAGCCACATAAGTAGTTTCTTAGAATATTCTAGTACCAGAAACTTTCCTTGTTGAGCCATTACCTAAGACTCTGGGGAAGAATTTCTTCACTCCGAAAAAATCTGAAGAGAAATAAATTGTTGAATACGTAGAAGAAGAAGAGTAAGTATAAGGAGAAGAATAAGAAGAATGTGGTGATTTAGATGATTCGATTAAACAAGTTTAATATTATCAAGAAAAGGAAAATATATCAGAAAAATTACCACTCGAACATCTGAGGCTGAGTCCTCAAAGCTTGTCACTCTGGGAAAGGGAGATGAGAAAGATGGTAAGAAATATGAACACAAGGAAGAAGATAAATTGAATGAATTATCTGATGAAGAAAGATTTGAAAAGCACTTTATTAAGGAAGGAACATATAAAGAGAAACCTAATAAAGACAAAATATAAAATTGAGGAAGAATCCCCTGATGATGAAGCAATTCCGAAAGATGATAAGGGCAATAAATTGCTTATGGATACTCCAATGAAAGATATTATATAGAGGAAATTAGTTGGAGGTTTTTTTAAGGGGAAACTGGTGGAAATAGAAGACGAACAATCTCTCAGCAAGATGTCTGATTCAGAGTCATATGCACTGGGACACGATTTGTTTGTTGAGTCTCTGAAGAAATTAGAGGATACAATTCCGATCTTTCCTACAATAGACTCCAGATGCTAGATGCTTCAGCACAACATAAATCAGAAGTCAAAATCCGTATCCATGGTGATGGATAAATTTGTGAAGATTGAGGCATATCATAAAAATTTTCTTATCAATTATGAGGTCCATAGAAAATCTTACAGCAAAATGACTCTACAGTCAAAGAAAATCGATGACGATTTGGAAGAGCTTGATCACTTTCAAAATGATGTGAAAGATGCTTTTGATACCGAGGATGCCAAGATGAAGAATCTTCAGGAAAATATAACCTGTGAGAAAAATACTCGGACTCAACAAGTGAGAGATCTGAATGGGAATACTAACTCTGTTGCTCAAAACTAGAAGGGGTAAAGAGATCTCCAGATTGAGATCAAAGAGAAGCTTGTAAAGCAGGATAAAGTTCTTAAGGCTCAGTATGAGGCTCTAAATTCTCAAGATTATAGGATTAAATCCTTAAAAAAGAAAGCTAAGGAGGACCACAAAGAGTTAAAGAAGCTAAAAATCCTTCTGAAGAAGCTAATCCCTAAAGAAAAGGAAGAAAAAATAGACCATTTCGATCTTTTGTTGTACTGTTTTTTTCCTTGTACTAATACTTCCAATCATAATGGAATTATCGATGCTTGTTTGTTTGTATGTCTTTACTATGCTTTAGGTACATTACTGTTTTTCCATTCCCTCAAATTCATTTTGAAAATCACAAAGGGGGAGAAGGAAAAAGAATTCTAAAGTGAGTGGGAGTTTATCTAAGGGGGAGTGTTCATTACGAATACTTCTATATTCATAATGAAAATCCCATTCCGGGAATCCAGAATATGATCTTTAGAGTTCCAAATCCTAAGGGGGAGTTAGTCATATTCACCATTGATCATAAAAAAATGGATATAATCTTTCATTACAAGTATAGAAATTTATTCTATTTCATTACATTATTTTTTGTAAGGATGTTTGTGCTTTCCAAAAAGGGGGAGATTTTTGAGTCAATAAGGATTTCCTTATGAATTTTTACATTCCTTCATTCATGGGGGAGTTTGATAAGTTATCAAGGTTTCTTTATGACTTGATCATTCCTCTCGTTTTGAAAATCAAAAACACCTTCTCTTAAGGCAAATTTTATTTGACCCCTGTTTTACTCCTCTATGGAAAATTTCCATCCTCAATGAAATTTACCTTTGACCTAGATTTCATTTTTCATATCATAAATTTTCTAAGTATAAAATTCAGATTGTAGTCCAAAACCTTAGAATCATATAATACATAGATATGTGGTATTCTATTTTAGGATATGAATTCTTGTTATGAATTTTTATGAAGCTCTACTCTGAATTCTCTGTTATTAACTTTTATGAAGTTCAACTCTGAATTCTAATTACGAACATATATAAAATTATAACTACGAATTCTAATGAAAATTCTGATTATGAATTCTCATTATGAATTCTAATGATGAATTTTGATTATGAATTCTCATTATGAATTCTGATGAAGAATTCTAATTACAAATTCTCATTATGAATTCTAATGATGAATTCTGATTACGAATTCTCATTATGAATTTTGATGATAAATTCTGATTACGAATTCTCATTATGAATTCTGATGATGAATTATGATTACAAATTCTCATTACAAAATCTAATGATGAATTCTGATTACGAATTCGGATGATGAATTCTGATTATGAATTCTGATGATGAATTCAGATTACGAATTCTCATTACGAATTCTAATGATGAATTCTGATTACGAAATCTCATTACGAATTCTGATGATGAATTATGATTATGAATTGTCATTATGAATTCTAATGAAGAATTATGGTTATGAATTATCATTATGAATTCCATAGAAAAATAGAATCTGAATATCTTTGTACTACAGACTCCAAATTAACTTTTACCTACATTCTGAACTTTAACCTTTTCCATTCTGAATGTTTATTTTCTCCATTACGAATATCAGTATAGTTATGCTTAAACATGATTTATTAAAAAACGATGTCGTGATTTCAGTTATTTACTAACCATTGTTTGAGTGACATGTTTATAGGTCCCTCTAAAATTCAAGGAAGAATATGACCATTGGAGGAGGGATTCGACCGTTGGAGCTTCACATACAAATAGGAGCTCATTTGAAAGTCGACAACAACTTTGACAGAACTTTGATATCTGTGCTTATATACTGTTGAAGTGATTTCTAGAGAGAGAGGCTCTTATCAACTCTCCAGCTTCATGTAGAAAGTTTTAATAGCTTGTTCAAACTTTGACTTGTGCATATTTTCTTTGTGCGACTATGATTTTTGCTGTGTACAATTGAGGGCTTCCAAGGATAAGAAGATAGAGGTTCCAACACCTTGAATTGAGGGCTTCTTTGCTAAGGAAGACAAAGGTACCGACTACCTGATAGTTGAGGGCTTGCGGGGATAGCAAGACAGTCTCCGATCTTCGTATCGAGGGATTACCCTAGTGTGGGTAAGATAGACATTCATGAAAGTATAAATCAAGGGACTTTTATCCAAGGTTGTTGGATACCCTTCACTTTGGGATAAAAGACTTATTACTTGTTACTTGTTTTTGTTACAAGTTTTTCTGATTCATTTTGTATTGTTGAGGAAAGTATACTTTCTTATACTTCCTTACCTTTGTATTATGATATAGTTAGATTCTATATGCTTTAAAGCAGAATCTTAATCTTTGTAACTTTTATTAAGTTCCATTTTCAGAATCGCTTTTCTGGAATCAAGAAATCTATTTGAACTCATAGAGGTCTTGTGAATTATCCTGTTTAACCTTGTTAAACATAATCATCCTAAAAATTTCCTAAGGGAATTTTTAAAAGGTACAATTCACCCCCTCTTGTATCTGAGAATCTCAATCTTATTTCAATCCTACATTTGGTATTATAGAGTATATCATACTCAGTCACATACCATCCTAAAAACACGAACCTCGGTTTCCTTACATGAGTCTCACCTTGCACGAGTCCCCTAGAGCAAACCCCTGGTGCCTTATGTGAGTCTCACCCAATGTGAGTCCCCTGGTATGAACCATAGGTGCCTTGCATGAGTGTCACCTTGTGTGAGCCCTCTAGTGTGAACCCCTACCACCTTGCGTGAGTCCCCTAGCACGAAACCTTGGTGCCTTGAATGAGTCCCCCGATGCAAACCTCCTTCATCGGGAACCCCTATTGCGAATCTCCTTCACTATCAACCCTTGGTGATAACCCCTATTCGAAATTTTCACGAGTCCTTCTCTTCTCAAGTCTCTTCCACGAGTCTACTTTCATGAGTCCTCTCTCACGAGTATGCTTTCTCTATTTTCACAAGATATTAGTTAGATCATGCACAACACTTATGCGATGTCAATCACATATTCTTCATCTCCGCGAACCTTTTTTCACAAGTTCTCACTATGAGTATCTTCTTTAGAAGAGCTTCATATCAATATTTTTATGAAAAACTTCATCAATATTTAAGGATGGGCCTTGGGGTATTTATAGGCGAGTGATCACCACCATAATTCCAAAAATAACTGATAACCACCCATCTCATGGGAATCAAGTGCTGCAGAATATCTAGATCCATGATCTTCTCATGCTTTGCATGAGTTCCAGGTGTGAGTCCTTTTTCAACAACCTCACTTTGCAATAGTCCTCATTCGACATTCACTGTTACACTTTTCATGAGTCCTTGGGCTATATTCTCACTTTGTGCATGTCCTTGGTCATCATTCACTCTTTTTGTGATTCTTTGGTCCACATTCATGCTTCCACTTTATAGGATTTCCTGGTTAGTATTTATGCCATGCTTGATTCCCAGGCCCAAGTCTTAAAGACAATAATGTGCTTCACAAGATCTTCAATGACCATAAGGCCCATCCTTCATTTCCATATTTTCCATTATTTTCATATAATTTCACGATTCATGAGCATGAGTCCTATTCATGATTTGAGAAAGATGTGGGTGCAAGCTTCAGAGATAATCATGAGTGCTACACAAGACCCTTCTGTGAGATTTAAAGATAATCATGAGTGCGGCACAAGACCCCTCTACAAGATCCAAAGACAATCATGTGTGCTTTATTATATCTCACCCCGAGACTCCAAATAAATCATGTGAAATCATGCTATTTTCAATGTTATGGCCTTACAATGTGTTTTATGACCCATTATGAGTTCTAAATACAATCATGAGTGTCACACATGATCACATGTTGAGACCATTTTAGAACTCCCTCTTCACAATATTCCATTACAATATCAAAATTCAATCTTGCGATTCTCAATGTTGTTGTATTGTAATGTTTTTAGGACCCATCATGTGTTCAAAAGAAAACTATGAGTGTCGCTTATGGTCACATGGTGAGAGCAATTCACCACTTGTGCTTCACAAGTTCAGTTCAACATTCACACTAACTCTTCATGCCTTCTTTGACAGCCAACCACTGTCAACAACCTCAAAACATTCTGACAAACACAATCTACCCAAAATCACCATAATAATGCATTTTTCCTAAAAATCACCCATTTGGGTTTATTGAAAACTCTTTAAATTATGATACCACATTAAAATTTCTTCCATCGTATTCTAAAAATTTCATTCCTGTGATTATGGTAGTGATCATAGATTTACTCAACACATGCTCTAAGCCCACATGCTCCATGATCGGCATGATAAACAAGAGTATAATGAAAATTTCAACAATGAAAAACATCAATTCATTAAAAAAATACTCTTCAATACTCTTATGACTCCATCATGAACATCAGATATTGTGATATATAATCTCTAATCTATCATCTCTAGCATCATCATATTTAATGCTCTCTCTACTTTGTTTATCCCCATATTAGCTTCTCCCCTATCTTGATTAAGACATTTTCTCTCTTTTATAGCACAATTCCCCCCTTTCAATGTAGCTTAATGTCACTTCATTTTGGTCTACAATAGGGTAAGGAACACAGGTCAACATATTTGTAAAAAATAGTTAAAATAATGGGTATTTTGAGTTATAGAATGAAAATGGTATAAATTGTTAAAAGTGCATAATTCTTGATTTTTAGTAGATTTTTTTCATCAAGGGTATTTTGGCCATTTCTTTAAAAATGTAATTACAAATTGAGTTATTATTTTTTTTTACGATAATTGATTTATTTCATTCAACTTTCTATTCTAGGCCAGGGCCTGATTCAAGCATCTAGAGTCCCAAAAATTATTGAGGTTTGAAAATATTCTGGGCATACAACCTAGACCCCACCTCTGTAATGGATGCATAAATCGGGATACACACCTCCAATGGAGGTGATTGTGCCTAGAATAGAACAAGGAAACATAGGAACATTTTTAAAATTAATTTGATGTAGTTTTGAATTCATTAATGTTGCTATTGGATGTTATAATTTTTAAGGAAGCTTCCAAAAACCTTCATCTAGAAAAAGTAACAGTCAATTAAAAATTCATAACTACTACATCCAGTGGCCAAATGAGATGAAATTTTGAGAGGAGACATAAAAGAAAATGTTTAACAACTTACATTAAGGGTACCATCCATGAATAGTAAATTTAATGGATCAAAATATGAAAATTTATGGATGAAATATTCTGCTATAAAAGGAGTGGAGCTCCTACCTCTCAAATCATTCCATTCCCTCTGATTCCATTCCATTTCACTCCATCTGATTTGAGGAACCAAAGAAGAGATATCAATTGAGGGAGTACAACTATAAATATTCAACTTTTCTTCTTTTTAATTTGTTTAATTTTCTTTATTTTAGTTTTTTTTCTATTGTAATTTAAATATTAGTTTTATTAATCCTTGCATTTTGGTTTTTGCATCCATCCCGTAATTTTTTTTTAAATTATATTATTTTAATTATAATAATTACTATCATTATTATTAGTAATAATAATAATAATAATATTAACAATAATAATATTAATAATAATATTAATATTATTATAACATTCTTATTTTAAAACTTTTTTATTTTCTCCCTCTCTCCTTTTTCAAAAACTATTTTCTTAATTATAATAATAATATTTTTAATTATTATTATTATTATTATTTTGACAATCATTATAAATTATTTATCCCTATTATTCTCTCTGTCCTATCTCTCCCTCTCCTCTTATTCATCCACCATTGTGATCTCCTACTCTCTTAAATGAGAGACTAACCTCGAGGCTTGGCCCAGGGGGTGGTCAAGGAGCTCATGAGTTTTCTATAATGTTTATTTTAGGTTTTTGGTAGATTTGAGTAGCATTCTTGGGTGAGGAGAATGTACCTGCTGTGGTGACATCCCCCAAAGACATCTATCTTAAACTATTTCAATTCTAGAATATAATAGTGATTCAAATATGAGATTTCATGTTTGGATTATCAAACTTAAATCAACATATAAATAATAATAATGACTGAACCTAAGACTAAATCCTAAAACCAAGTTCTTTATTCATCAACTCATTGTGTTTCCATTGAATGATAGTTTATATTTATAAATAATCCAAAACCCAAAAACATTTTCATTATTTTCATTAGATAATTAAAAAACAAAAAGATATATTTTAGGCGATATAGAAGAAGTAAGTGAATAACACTGAAAGGCCCCTCAAGATAGAAGACCGTGGTCAGCCACTGTGATGCGCTAGAAGAAATATAATTTATTTTGCCCACACCCCTCAATATGGGAGAGTCAGTACATAATACTCATGATTGTATTATATTATTATCTTCATGAAAATTATTTTTACTTACAAATCCATATGAGTTTCTATCTTTCACAAGGTTTTGATCCAAAGATTACCAAAGTAGTATGGTGTTTCATCTCAATTTTACATCATTGAGGCATATTTTTATGTTACCAACCTAATTTATTTTATATGGTGTAAATACTTCCCATTTTTCATGAAATATAATAAATACTTCATGATTTATGGTATTTTTATTTTCAATTTTAATTATTTCATCCAAGTATACTTGACTTGAAAGTTACCAAGTGGTAAGAAATTTTATAACTCAATTTAATTTTGTTGGGATATATTACATATTAATTGACCTTGATATGCTATTATTATGTGTTAATTGACCTATAATTTTATTAGGATTCATTTACAAATATTTTTTGTGTATTTTCATTTGTTACACATAATCTATCCATTAATTAGTTCTCAATTCAATGATATGATCTTTATAAGGGTTACTCATCTCAAATCAACTTTCTTTAGGATGTATGTTTTGGATGAGAAACTATATCAACTTATGTGGGTAATATAATACCCATTTTACATTTTATATCATTAATATCTTTATTTTCCGGATATTTAAATTTCATTTGAAGTTATTCTTTAATGGGGCTTACGATTGAAAAGTTACCAAAGTGGAAAATGATTTTTGTTACAATATCTTGTCCTTTTGGGATTATAAATATTAAAAGTTATTTTAGACTATATAATGTGATATTATTTTCTAGAACCATATCAATTTTATTATACTATGGTTATGAATTTTTTCAACATCTTTAATTTTCATTTTCTCACTTATTTATTAAATAAAGATCAATAAAGTTTTTTGTAATTGATAATGATCATATATATTATTTTAGATCTGGAAATATTCTCTTCCATATCCATATTTTTTTAAAAAAATAAAAAATATTTTTTTACAAACATAAAATATATCTTAAATCTATTTTACATGATCTTGTTCTTTCTTTAAATGTTTTTGAAAAGGATATTTCTTAAAAATTTTCTAATGGGAAACTTTTGAATATATTCACAAAAGTGTTAGAAAATAATTTCCATTTTAACATTTTAAAACTGAATAGATTTTATTTCCATAATTTTCATTATTTTACATGAATTGTTTTTTATATTTTTACATTGTTATCTAAAAATAAAATTATTTTCACAATATTTTTTGATTTTTTTTATTTTTAAAATTGATTTTCAAATTGAAATGGTTCTTTTCCTAAAGAATAATTTTAATAAAATTTTAATTGTATTTCCATTAATTAATTTCGAAAAAACCATGATGTTACTTATTCTATATTGGGGATAGTTTATAATGATACCATTATAATTATTTATTTGGATGGATTATGAGTGTTTCAAAGATATTTTCATGGAACATGTTCTATTTATATGGGTTAATCATGTTCTGAAATTATTAATG
Source organism: Viscum album (assembly GCA_963277665.1). Classification (NCBI taxonomy): domain Eukaryota; kingdom Viridiplantae; phylum Streptophyta; class Magnoliopsida; order Santalales; family Viscaceae; genus Viscum; species Viscum album. The sequence goes on along the minus strand of OY728140.1, from coordinate 591,976,835 downwards.
GATGTATCTATCAGTTTTATGTGGTATTACATCTCTATGTACTTTATTTATGTTATGGATCTTGGAAATTGTTTACAATGTTTGAGCCTCATTATCTTTCATGGGTGAGCCTGATAAAGCTTACACGATGGGTTAAGCCTCATTATAGCTCAAGATATGATGGGTTAAGTTGTATTATAGCTCATGATATAATTGGTGAGCCCCGCTATAGATCTACAATGCATTGGGTGTAGAAATCAATCATATGGTTATTCGTTTCTTAAGGGTTCCATAAGTGTTCTGTACAGGTTTTATAAAGTTGATGACCCTATATAGAGACATGTTTCTTTATATTTACTATGGGGTTTAAATTTTTCATGTGATCAATATTAATATCACATGAATCATTGTTATTTATTCTCATGACTATTTTTATTATTAAAGCTTTATGTCATGCCACATTTTTATTGATCTATGTTTTGTGGGTATGAGTTATCTTATGTTATGCTCATGAACTTTTATTATGTCATCATACTCTTATTATCATTGTATTATCACTAATGGAATGCATTTAGTAATAATTATATTTACCATTAATGATCATTTAAGTTCACCCTCATTATGTTTCTTTTTCTCCAGGTTCATAATATGTATGTTAAATTAATTATTGGGATTCATATCTATAATAATTATTACCTAATATATAATAATAAAATATAGGTTTAGTGGTAGGAATACTCACTTTAAGACACATTTATTGTTTATATATTATTTTTACAAATTCTATAAAACTCTAAACCAAGAATTGGGTATGTAAGTGATCTAATATATACATTTGATGTAAGTTTTTGCTGTCAACAATTAGGTCACAATCATCCATATCAAATCTATAAACATAAATATAATAGTATTATTATTGGATCTGGGAGTTAGGGTTTATGGATATTATAAAGGAAGTGGAGATCTTTGAGTTAATACTGTATAAATTAATATAGATTCATAAATTGGATAATAAAAGAGAAAATTATTAAACCAATATTAGTTTAATTGTCATTATAGGTTTGTGAATAATTAATATGTCACCTGAAGGAGTGGTGAATTCTTTTTTATGTGAGGAGATATATGAGTTCCCCAAATTTGTGATAGTTGTAAACCTAGAGGGTCAGTGATATCGCTTTGAATTTTTAACAAAGAAGAAGTGGGATAAGTATATTTTAAAGAAATGACACATCATTAAGTGTCTCTTTCTTGAATGTATCATATTATGGTAAAACCATGTAAAAAACTTATGTATCTATTTATTATTTCATTGATTTTATATTCACTGTGAGGGAATGGAATGTGTTTTTATTAATCTATGAAAAAGATATATAGAATGGGTTGTTTTAATTATTCATACCTTGACCCCCCCTCACAGTAATTTTTATTATTTAGGACTAAAGGGTTGTCTTAGAGTATAAGGTTCATATTAATGAATTTTTTCACTCCTTGGAATCCATGGAAGTAATTTTCAATCACAAATGTATTCTAATTTATAATGTACAAAACTTTAAACATGGGAAGAATTATATGCAACAATACTTATGATAATTTGGAATTATTGTGTATGAAGCTATGTTACATGGAATTATGGTCAACATTGAAAGAATATTCCAATTATAAAGATATTTTAAGGTGTTATATATAGACACCAAAGGAATAAATGAGTTAATGGGATCATTATCCAATAAAATATACATTAAGGTGATGTAGTGTAAATCAAAACACTCCATGGGTGAAATGTTTCCAAACATCTATGATGTTGAATCAAAGATTCATGAATCCAAATTATAGTTTTAATAAAAAACATCCATATAATTGATCATGATGTAAATATAAACTAAAAATTAAATACCATGGCATAGTGGATTAGACTAAGTTATGGGTTATGATAATATAAACCATTACACAGTGAAATTACTTATATCACGGTTTAGTGCATGTTGTTTCATGAATTATATGATAACTCAAGGAATAATTGGATCATTTCACTCCATATATCATATATCCATTATATTCATCATATAATGATAGTTAAAGGATTTTTAATTTTCAATAATTATTGTTTATGCATTAAATAACATTTATAATGATTTAATTTCATGTTATAATGAGATGTAACATTTTAACACTTTAAGAAATGATTCATCTATATATGTTAACATTTTATATTCAAGGAAAGTACCTAAAAGATCTTATAAGAGGTTTCAATCCTTAGGTAATTAATCATTAAATTTTCTGATGAGTCACTATAAAAAACTCCTCAAACTAAAACACACTAGAGATCTTTTTTCTCTCTTATCATTAAATAAGGTTCTATACAACCATGATAAATAGAGAGATCCTTCCTATCATTAGGAGGTACATGCATCCTATGAATATCCTAAGAGGAAAGAATATACTAGTTTCTTCTCAATGATATACATCAATCACATTTTTTGGGCTTCGATCAACCATTTGAAGTTACTTCATTATTTAATCATTTTTTCATCCTAAACATAAAGATAGATTCTTGGAGTTAGGTGGTTTTGGAGTTTTCTTCTATTATGTTTAATATTAATGTTATCCCACTAAAACTGTTAAAATGATTCGATATAATGAATCTATTAATGAATTATTTTATGATGTTAATTTAATTTTGGAGAACAAGAATGAAATTAGTGAAACCCATGATGAAATAAAAATTGAGAAGATAATTCTAAGGATAATTCCAACTTCATTTAACACAAATATTTTGGTTCTTGAGGATAAGGATCCAATGGTGGTTACATTGTAAATTCTGTATACTAATATCATTTCATATGAGATGTGAAATAATGGTGATGATTGAGTGTCAAAAGATAAATATCAAGAAGTAGCATTCAAGTCATGTAAGAATATATCAGTGGAGGATAACCCAAAATAAAAGGATATTGATGAAGTAATTTTATTTCTTTCCTAAAATATGAAAAGTGGAAAAGAAAATTTTAATTGGAAACTTCCATTTGAGTGTTTTTTATGTATAATTATTTGGCACCTCACTACTTATCATCCGAAGAAGTTATGACATAATGAGTAAGATAAAGATTCCATGTATAAATATTCAAGATATTTGAAATTAAAGAGGATTACCAACAAATATATTCAATAAGAATAAATGTTTTTTATAAGATGATAATAACTTGAAAAAAATGTAAGTTGATAATATTGAGGACTTAAAAGACATCAATAAAGTAGTATGTGTTGCTATTTAAGATAATCCTAAAACCGAGGAGCTAAGAAATGGAGAAGATGATGAAGTTAAAGGTATTATAGTCTTTAAAGTAATGATAGAAACTGAACATAAAGGGATATATGTTTATAGGGACAAAAAAAATCAAATTTAGTGCTTTAAGATTAAAAACTCTACATATAGAAGTAATAATATAACAAATCTATGTTCAATACTGAGATTGAAAATCTTGTATATGAAAATATAGAAAAGTTGAAGGAGGTCACCGATTAAAAAATCAAAATTAAAGATCATGGAAGAATTATATATAGTTCGACTAGAACTATTAAAGATTGAATAAAACTAATCAATTATCTAAAAGAATGAATCATTGGATGGTGATAAAAAATTAAATATCAAGAGATGCTCTTGACTCTCAGAATCACATATGAAAATTAGATCATTTGGGCATTTGATAAAGTGATATAGAAATGTGGAGATCATAAAAGGAATGTTGATAAGGTATAAACCAAAAAACCTACTATATAAGAAACAAAACACGTAATATTAAAACACAAATTTGGTGTTATCATTATGGAAATATGGGACATACAAAAAATGTGTGTTTCATACGTAATAATCTCTTCAGTGCATAATACTGATAGATATAAATGAGTGTAATTAAATATAATATTAATGTTTTTATGGATTCTATTTTTTGAGTGAATATATGGACACAAAGCTATTAATTTCCCATAAAATATAAAAATTAGTTTTCTAATTATGTCTCAAACTAGTATAGGAAATCATGAATGACTGAAGGCTTTATTAAGCAGAATAAAAATGTAAAATAAATTATTAACTTTTCAAGATAATGTTGGTTAATAAAATTTACTGGTGGAACAATAATACGTGCCAACAAATGATATGATGTAGTGAATTTATATCAGTAATTAAAGGTATGATAAGGAAATTATAGTGACAATTTCATTATATAAATGGACTAAGCTAGTGTGTGCATCCTTGAAAGTGGATACACTTCTTAGATGACAGGAAAAAAGAAATATTTAATCATCCTAAAGTATAATAAGTAATGTGTCATTTATTTTGGAAATGATGAATTATTATAGATAATTGTTTCTAGAATATCCAAAATTTGTGGAAAGAATATGAGAACGTTGTATTTATTGGTTATTAAATGACTTTTTCCAAACTTGCTAAGTGTAAAGCATTTATATTTCAAATATCATGCAATAAAATCCACTAAGAATACTTATATAATAAAGGAAAAGGTTGATGAAATTATGATGTAGTGAAAGTTTTAAAATAATATTCTCTACCTCATCGGTGAAGAAAAAGATATGTACTTCATATCTAAGAAATATGAAAATAGGTTGTGGAATAAACATATTAGATACTTGATTCAAAGAACCTTGAAAAATCTAGTTAAATATGTTAAATAAAATGATATACCTAAACATACATATGATCAGACTCATACATATTGATTTTTTCAAAATGTTAATATCATTCAGAAGACTTATCATTTTAAATATAGTATGTTAAAATGGATTCCAGACTTTGTACATATTGATGTTTGTGGGATGATATCACTAAGTTATGTTGATATTAATTAATGATTTTATCATTATGACATGGTTGATTTTGATCACTCATAAGTATAATTTGTTCAATTTCAATACATGTTATTGAATATTTTCATAACATATGCTTGGAATAAAAATTCTAAAATTTTAGACTAATAGTGGCATAGATTTTACCAATATCCAAGTAGAGGATTATCTCAAGAAGCATAAGATATGTAATCAATTATTAAATGTGATGAATTCTCAATAAAATAGTGTCATTTAGAGGAAGAATTATATCATTAACAATATAGATTAAATGATGCTCATTGAGAAAAAACCCTCTAGAGAAGTTTTGGAAGGAAGTATTCTTGACATTGATTTATATTAAAAATAAAGACTTGTTATGTTCAAGTGAATAAAATAATATATACACACATGGTATGGAAATAATCAAATACTTAAGTACTTTAAAATAATAAAAAGTAAGGTATTTATTATCAATAAGGATAATAACTAAAAAGGATTGAATCGTGAAGGGATAAAGGAATCTTTCTAGGACCTCATAAAAGAGAAAGGTATACAAATGTTTCAATAAATGGCTTGGAAAGTGTTGTCAAGTTGAGTAGATAAAGGGGTGAAAATGGGGTAGTGATGAGAATAACGAAGAAATTGATTATGTGGTTGATAAAGAAATATCAATGTCTATAAGGAAGATAAGAAGTGTAGTTAAAATCAATGAACCATCCATTATTGATGACTGAACAAATATAGCACAAACACAGAGAATGAAGTCTCTATAACAAACATAAATATTTTAAAGATTAAAGTCTTAATTTTTAAATGAGGCTACAGAAGATGTTATTTGGATTTAGGACTTAAATTATGATCTTGGCCAAATCAAGAGTAATCTAACATAGTAAATGTTTTCAAGGTTATAAGATAAATATGTTATAAAAAATAAATAGTTTTTCAATATCAATGTCAATGATAAAGGTAAAGTTATTAAAAAATGTAATGAATTGTGAGAAAAGGATATTAATTTATGGAATTAATTGATGTTTATGATACATTTTCTCCCATATAAAGCATAGAAATAGAGGATCCTATATTTTTATAATGTTCTTATTTATTTTCATTGAGTAAAGGTGTAACGTCACACATTCAAGTGCCACAAAAGGGTGCCCCATACCTAGTTGGTCACATGACCTCATGAGAATTTCCCCAATTCTAGAGGATACCTACTAGTAGTGATGACCAAGGTTTGATAATGGGGAAACCATTCTCTCATTGGAAGAGTATACATAAGGGAATTTTTAATAAAAATATTGTGGAAACAATAATACCATAAAACCGAAGTAAACATCAGAATATTGATAGTAATAAAACTACTAAATATTATATATAAAAATGTTGCATGTCATATGTGTCTTAGAAAGAATCCTAAATAGGTCACAATGATAGAAATAAAATACCATCCATTATAATGAAATAACAAGTAAACTCTAACAACATCTCAAGCCTCAACTTGGTCCCATACTCTCTAGATCCAACACCGATCAAGTACCTGATGAAGAAGGGTGCTTTCCATTATATGTACCGAAAATTATATAATCTTATTGGGTCCAAAAGCATGACCCAAATAGGATATGAGACGAATCTCAGTAGGCAACCACCAAAAGAGATATGCCTATCTATCAGTGAATATATATATAAGGTAATATAAAAATAAAAATTAAGAAATAAACTAGGAAGTACTCAAAAGTAAACAATCCTATATTTTTAAATTACATTAATTTAAAATTTATTATTCACCTATCGAATCATGTAACCCTGGGATCTAGCCAAAGCTCTATACCCCCCCATGTAAAGTAACAAAACAGATTTCTGAGAAGACCATCTAAACAATGAATAAAGACTAAAACCAATATTTTTTATTTGGCTTGGAAAACTCATCACAATCATTGAATTATATATAAATGACCCTCTGAGAAAGTTCCCACATTCATACCCCTTTGGTCAAAAATAGAATAAATTCATTAAATAACGACCCTCTGGGAATGCTCTCATAGTCCAATCCTTTCAGTCAATCATCTACAAAAAGGATCTCATGGTCCTGCGTAAATAATTTTGAATTCCCCTCAGTCTTCCTAGTCTATTGCTCTTACAGTCCATTGGAAAAATAATATGGAATTCCCCTCAGTTTTCCTGGTCTAAGGTTCTCATGGTCTATTGGAAAAATACCATGCATGTCATATCAATGAATCTCATGTAATCTATAACTAATACATGGATAAAAATTTGCAAAGCATATCACAAGAATTTCATATAATCAAAATTCATCCTAATCAAACAAGGAAATGAAAAAAAGGTATGACTCAAGGGAATCCTAGACCAAATAGACATAAATAATCAAACGAGGGAAACACACCCATGGGGTGTACCTTAGACAAGGTTTCTAACCTTACACATAAGAAACAACCCTTTATTAATCAATCAAACCATTAACGATAATAGCATGATTAAATTCCAAATCACCTATTACCTAGAATGTGTGTATGCGAAACTTTTATATTATATAATCCAAATATAAAAAGAGAAAGTCCCAAACCACCTACCTTGATTTCGTACGATCGATATACATGAGCGTCAGCCCTTGAGTCGGCCTAGATTGACATAGATCTATAAAACGGGTGAAAATGTCCAACCTTGAAAAACTCAAAAGAGAGGATGAATCAAGAAGAAAGGATCTAGGGGTTTATAGAACTCACTGGTGGGATTCGAATGCACCTAAGGGTGTCACAATAGAAGCTTAGATGGAGAATCGCGGGCTCAGAGTTCGATGGTCACTCGACAACGCTCCTATACGAAACACAGTCAAAGGAAGGTGTTTTCAGATATGAGATGAGGCCCCCTTCCAATATATCAAATAAAATAAAATGCACCCCATGTGTTCATTAAAAATAAAACTTGTTTAGTAGCCTTAACTAGCCCCTGACTTAAGCGGGTCTGCCAACTCACTACACGACCAAGTATTCATCTGTTACACGGTTAGTACGCGGATTTTCATGGTTACTTGGTACACAACGTGTACATGAAAGTACATGATGTGTACTCCTAAAATCCTCTTTTCTTCCTCTTTTCTTCAAAAAATAACTGATATCAAGATCCATACCTGAAATGGAGATCCAGGTTCTTACAAAAATCACCTCTTAAAGAAATTCGTCCTTGAATTCCCCTCTTAAGGGTGGTGAAGAAGAATCTGCTAATATCTTCAGCCACTATGGTCACACATCGACGTCCCTCTCCCATGTCTTGTCTTGCACTCGAAAATATTGAGACAACATTTATACTAAAGGAACAGACTTGAAATGGATAACCTTCATGCTGCGATCCACAATCTGAATATGGTGCTCCTCGAAGTATTCATCAGCTCATACTAGACATCCTCGGGTTGAAAAAGATGATATGGGTCTAACAAGTAACATCGTAGTTGAGAAACATGAAAGACTTCATGAAATTATAGGTTCCTATGAAGTGACTGCATCTTATAGGCAATCGGTCTAACTCTCTCCCAAACCTCAAACTGCCCGACAAATATCTCTGTGAATGATTCCCCTGTCTCCTAATCCTCTTATGTCCCAACCTTGGTGAAACATGTAAGAAAAACTGACCTCCAAACTCAAACTCCAAAGGTCACCTTCATAGATTAGAATAAGATTTCTAGAAATATTGGGAAGTATCCATCCTCTTAGGAATCAAGTCCACATGCCCAGTAGTCTCCTAGACAAGATGAGGTCCCAACATAGTTGCCTCTACTACCTCCATTCAACATAGGGGTGATCGAAATGGACTACCATAAAAAGACTCATATGGTACCATATGAATAATTTATTGAAAAATATTATTTTAGGAAAACTCCACCAGGGGTATGTGTATCTCCAAAAATCCCCTAAATTCCAGGACGCATTCTTGAAGCATGTCCTCCAAAACCTGAATCGTGCGCTCAGACTGGCCATCTGTCTAGGGATGGTAAACTGTACTCAGAAGTACATGTGTACCCAAATCCCTCTATATCCCCTAACATATATGAGAAGTAAATAGTGTGTCCCTATCTGAAATGATAGAGTGGGGAAACTTATGCAAACTTACTATCTCTTAGATACCCAACATTCCAATATCATCGACAATGAAGGTTTACTTGATCAGAAGAAAATGTGCAACCATTGTGAGTCTGTCAACAGCAACTAATACAACGTCATTTCCTCGAGGTGACCATGGTAAAACCATCACAAAATTCATCACGTCATCATTCCACTTCTAATCAAGAATGGTTAATTACTGTAAAATCTCTACTGGTCACTGATGCTTTTCTTTCACCTATTAATTGGTGGAACATCTCATATCAAAACCAGCTACATCCTTTTTCATGCATGGAAACCAATACTAATGATGTAGATATCGATACATCTTGGTGAAACTATGATAAACATCCCATATTAAGGCAAGAAAATATCTCAATAGATCCTCACACATGTCTGATGACACCCATATACTCTCAGGAAAATGAAAAACCTTATCCTCACATACAGTCTACCCAAGAGTAGGGTCCTCACCTAACACACTCTACTGTAGAACTAGGCCTTCAGAATCTGATAACTGCCTCATTCACACTCGATCCAATAGAGTAGAGGTAATAGCTATAGGAAAAAATAATAGACTAACCATGTTTGTTGTGCACCTCCAAATTAATCTCAGAGAACAAAACAATAAGCTGCCACTCATTACTGGCCTCTTGAACTACCTGTATATGAGTCCTCCTGATCAATGCATCATCCAATGCGTTGCCTTTCCTAGGAGTGTAGGAAATATCAAGGTCAAAATACTAAAGGTACTCAACCCACCTTCACTGGCTTGAATGCATATCTCACTGAGTAATGATATACTTTAGGCTTTTAGGTCTATGTACACCACAAAATGCTCTCCCAAAAGAGAATGTCTCAAACAACGCATAGAATGAACAACTGCAGCTAACAAGATATCGTACGCCGAGTAATTCCTATCATGTGGCCTCAAATGACAAGAATCGTACAAAATGACTCCTTCCCAGTAAATAATCACTACTCCCAGCCCGATACCAGATGCATCACAGTAAATGGTGTAACTCTTGCCTAGCTCCAGAAAAATACAGATCAGTGCTGAATTAAATCTCTCTTTCAGCTCTGGAAAGGGTGAATCACAGGAATATATCCACAAGTACTTCTCACACTTCTTAGTTAGGCCCATTAGTGGTGCTTCTAAGTGTGAAAAGTATTGAATAAAGAATTTGTAGTAACCAGTCAGCCCTTGAAAACTCTATACCTCGAAGAAGTTCTTCGGCTTCTCCTAGGGAACGATAGCTCTCACCTTCTCTGGGTCTACTGGTACTCTTGTATTTGAGATGACATGACTCAATAAATAAATCTGGTCTATCCAAAAGTGGTGCATTGAGATCTTATTATATAATTGATGCTCTCTCAGTGTACTCAATAGGATCTCATGATTGATTGCATGGTCATGTCGAGTGTGAGAGTGCACCAAGATATTGTCCATGAAGACTATCTCAAAGGAATCCAAGTAAGGATATAACACTTGGTTCATTAGTGCCATGAAAACTAATAGCACGTTCATAAGTCCGAACAACACAACCAAATACTCATATAGACCATACCTACTCTAAAAGGCTGTAAGAGGTATATCTGATGGTCTAATGCACAACTGATGATAACTGGATCTAAATTTAATACTCGATAACACCTGGTCTCCTCGAAGGTAATCAGAGATATCATCAATCCATGGCAAGGAATATCAATTCTTGATAGTAAAATAGTTCATCTTCAGATAATCTACACAATGTCTGAGGGTACTATCTAATAATCTTTAGGTGAACCCCAAGGAGAAGTATTGGGTCAGATGATAGAATTTTCCTCCAACTCCTCTAACTGCTTATTGAGCTCATGTAGTTCCATTATAGCCATCCTATAAGAAGTAATGGAAACTGGTTCTTCTCCTGGAATAAGCTCAATATATAAATCCACCTATAGCTTTGGAGGTAAACCTGAAAGGTCTTCTTGGAAGATATCTCTAAAATGATCCACCACAAGAGGAAATTTCATCTATGAAGTCCCCTAGTCATCCAAATAAAGAATAGAAATATGGGCTATGATTCCTCCTAACCCATGATGATCGGTCCTATCTCTACTATCCTAGACTTTCCATTCTCCCTTTCTTCGAAAATATCCTCCCTATGGTGATGTGAAACTCACCCTACAGAGATAGAAGTCAACAATGGCCTGAAAGGATACTGACCAGTCCATTTTGATAATTAAATTGAAACCTGTAATCTCAAAGACACAGAGGTACCATAATAAGTGACCCCACCAACCTCAAGAGGGAACTCCTTACACTGATATACACTAGACATCCTAATCCCCAATGGAGTGTCTAACAACATAACATCATCATAAGTAAAGATACAGAGACCAATGCTCTTCATAATGGAAATAGATATAAAACTATAGGAATCCCCTATATCAAAAAGATTATAAGCTAAAACCGAGGAAACTATTATCATACCCATATCTATAGAGGTTATGGGATCCTTTTCTGGATGGGTTTGCTCCATCACAAAATTCTAACATGTATCACGGTCCTGTGACCCTACCTAGCTACCATGAGCTAATACACCATACAGTCTCTAAAAAACTATCATCTGTCTACCACGGCCAAGACCACCTCCTTAGCTAGAATGTCCTCATGGAGTACAGTTTCCTAACTGATGAGGAAATGGTGGGCCCGATCCTGTATGGGGAGTCATAATAGATCCACTCTAACTAGTTACTTGTGAGAACATCCTACAAAAAATGTAGAGGATGAACCATCTTTCCACAAGATCGGGACTCAACTAGGTCTCTCGGGCACTATGGTCTCGTGTTCCCACTTTTCCCACACTAGTAGAACCTTTCATGGATACTTGAGGATACATCCCTGCTACTGGAATCACCGTATAAAGGCTCCCTGTGGTGCTTCCCACCATCAGTCAAAGGAGTACCAGGCCTAAATGTTGAATCACCCTGGATTGTAACTCCAAACTCCCTCAGATTGCACTCGATAATTAGGGTTTAGTTTAAAATAGTAGTGCCCAATATCAACCTGAAAATAGTCACATGTGATCAGATGTGGTACTTGAGACCATCCTCAAATCTCCCATCCTATGACAACTCATCACCCGTAGAAAATGTGTGAATCACTGAAGCTCTGTAAAGTGAGAAGAGTAATCAAACACTGAAAGAGATCCCTGCTCCAAATTCATGAACTCTTGGGCTTGATTGGACCTAAAATTCTTGGGGTAGAATTAATCATAGAAGGTCCTCTCAAACTCTTCCCAACCCATATCCTGTTAACATCCCATATGTGAAACAACATCCCACTATATCTTAGAATAATCATGTAGTATGTAAGTCATGAGCTTCACCCTCCTCTTAGGAGGTGTCTCTAGATGCCCAAAGATATAAAGCATAGACTCCAACCATTACTCAGCACCCTGTGGTCCTTCATACACTGAAAAAGTGGGAGGATGCTGCTTCTAGAACACCCGAGTCCACTCTTCCACAGTCGGGGCAAGATGTGGTGCTCCCTTAAAAAAGTATGTATCATCTTCATAAAGCCTTCATAGAACTACACATCAGAAGATGTGTCTAGTATAATAACTAGTTACAAGGTGGGAATGATGGGAGGATCTACTATTTGTCCTTGATATACCATTTCTGGTGTCTGATCATCACCTTATACCTAGCGTACAACATGAGGATATCTTAGTGGAATGACTCTTCAAGGTTAAGTTCACACCTCAGTACGAGATTAAAAAAAACAACAACTCATAAGTGAAGTAATGGAATAGGTGAAAGAAATAATTCATGTTTTTAAAAAGAGGGTAACATTGGGTATTGAACCACTACACGACCTGTTCCCTTAACCCTTAACATGTGTGTGTACCCCTTCTAACCTAGTCATGTAACACCCCGTACACATGGTGTGTTACTCATGAGAAACTGCATGTAATTGAATATTCCCTCATGCCTAGGTACTTCTACACGAATAGAACTAAATGGTTCTACTGGTTTAACACTACACGACATGCACAATCTAGACAAAAGTTCCATTGAACTTTGTCGTTAGTCACATAGTTGACTACAACCCGACATGTACTGCCAATACACGGTGTCTTATACCAATATTTTACCAACCTTGTGTCTCTACTCACACAGTCTGTCACAGAGTCAACAACTACACAGCGTTCACATATGGTACACATTGTGTACATTTGTTACACAATGTGTACCTAATAAAAGTCATTTCTTCCAGAATAGAAGAACACATGGTGTGTGTTCATAACATCACATGGCATGTTTTCTAGGTTTTCAGGATAGTAATCCTCTGAAACTTTTCTGGAACTCGAAAAACATAAAATTTGGCCAAGGTGTGCCAAGTTCCAATCCTTGAGAGCCCATCCTCTTTGCGAATCAAAGATAGGAATCCTTATTCATATTGTATATTAATATAATTCAGTTAAATTTCCAACATGATCCACCAAATCCTGATACAAGAATGGCCATAATACCTCAGGGACCAAATCTTGGCATTCATCCAAATAAAACGTTACATATACCAATACCCTATCAAAAGAATAGGTATTTTTACCATGGAATCAATCACAACAGCATACATATCTTGCACAACATCTATTAAAATATCATGGAATCTTTAATGCACCCTACAGGGCATGATAAAAATGCATGACATGTGATCTATAGCAAGTGCCTATATGATGTATGATATGGAATACCATTATCTTATCAGGTTGAAACAAAATAAAACCACAATGATATCAATATTAAGAGTACAAAACAAGGGTTTCACCCAATGGTGAAATCGAATCAACATTAATAGTTCAAAATACAAAAATTTCAATTCAATTTGAGGTAATTTGGCTTTTCCCTATACATGGGGTATCTACACCCAGGGACAAATAATTAGCCAACTCCATTTCCTCCCTATCCCTTTCAAATGTTTCCAAATAGTAAGACAAAATAGAAAAGAAAACTCATATGATACCACATTGTAACATCCCAGATTCAGGTTCCACACAACGGTGCCCCATACTCGGTTGGTCACATGACCTCAAGGGAATTTCCCCAAATGCCACTGGCTCCCAACTAGTAGAGAGATCCATGGTCTGATAATGAGGAAACTATTCCCTCATTGGCATATTTTACATATTGGAATTTATAATAAAATAATAGAGAAACCAGTAACACCATAAAATAGAAGTAAACGACAGAATAATGATAGTAATAAAACAACTGAATATTATATATATAAATGATTCATGTAATATGTTTCTGAGAAAGAATCCAAAATAGGTAAAAAATCAAGAAATAAAATACAATTCAATCCAAGTAAATATCAAGTAAACTCTAATATCATCGCATGCCTCGGCTTGGTCTCATGCTCTCCAACTCCAATAGCAATCAAATACCAGATGAAGCATGATGATTTCCCTTATCCATACCTGCAATCATATAATCTTCTTGGGTCCAAAATCATGATTCAAATAGGGTGTGAGATGAATCCTAGTAGGAAACCACTAATATATTTATGCCTTTCTGTCAATGAATATATATAGTAGGTAATATGAAAAAGGAAGAAATAAACTAGGATGTATTCATATGTAAACAATCCTATAGTTTTAAATTACATTCATTTAACATTCATTATTCAGCCGTTGAATCATGTAACCCTGGTATCTAGCTTAATATCTGTATTATCCATGTAAATTAACAAAATAAATTTCTCAGAAGACCATCTAAACAATCAAGTAAGACTGAAATCAAGCTGCTGCTTTGGGTTGTGAGACTCATCACAATCATTCAATTCTCCATAAATTACCCTCTAGGAAATTTATCACATTCTAACCCCTTTGGTACAACATATCATCAATTCATTAAATTAAAACCCTCTGGAAAAGTTTTCATAGTTTAATTATCTCTGTTAATCATATACACCAAGGCTTTCATGGTCCTGCATAAATAATCTAGAAGTCCCCTCAGTCTTCCTCATCCAAACCTCTCATGGTCCATTGGAAAAATAATTTGTAAGTCCTATCAGTCTTCCTTGTCCAAGGTTCTCATGGTCCATTGGAAAAATAGTGTTCAAGTCATATCAAAGAATCTCATGTAATCTATAACTACTACATGGATAAACATTCACAAAGCATAGCATAGAAATTTCATACAATCAACCTTCATCTAAATAAAAAAAGGCATATAGAAAATGGTATTCCTTAAGGGAATCCTAGACCAAATGGATAGAAACAATCAAACAAGGGAAATACACCCATGGTGTGTCCCTTTGAAAAGGCATCTAACCTTAATCATAAGCAAAAAACCTCTATCAATCAATCAAACCATAGTAGGTAAAAACAAGGTTAAATTCCAAATCAAGAAATACTAAAAACATAGAAATATTGAACTTTTATCATATATAATCCAAATACAAACAAAAAAAGGAATAAAACACCTACCCTGATGTCGTACAATTGATATACTTGATCTTTAGCCCTTGAATCGGACTAGATCGGCATAGATCTATAAAATAGTGAAAAATATCCAACCTTAAAAAACTCACTAGAGATGATGAACAAGGAAGAAAGGCTCTAGGGGTTTTGAGAACTCATCAGTGGGATTCCAACGCACCTATCGTTGTCTCAATTAGAAATTGGATAGAGAATCAGGGTCTCAGAGTTTGTCGATTGCTCTATAGTGCTCCTATATGAAGGATGCCCAATATTTTGTTTTTTTGGATAAGATATGTGACCCCCTTCCGATATACCAAATAGAAGAAAAACTACACGGAGTTTTCTTTAAAAATACATGTCATGTAGTATCCTTAACTGACCCCCAACTTAAAGTGGGTCTGCTAGCTCACCACATGGCCAAGTAATCAATCATTACATGGATAGTACACAGTTGTGCATGGCTACTGGGTACACGGTGTGTACATGGAAGTACATGGCATGTACTTAGAAAATACTATTTTATTCCTTTTTCCTCAAAACACCCCAAAATCAAGATCCATACCTGAAATGATGATTTGGGTTCTTACATAAGGATATTAATATGTGTTGGGTAAAGATAAATATTGAAGAGGTTGATGAAGATGATTCTTAGTGAGAAGAGTTTAAGGAATAATATGAGATGAATATGGGTGAAATTTCATACCTCTAAAATTTTGATGATTATAGAGATAAATATATTGTTTGACAGAGAAAATGGTGGATGTATCTGGATTTCGGTCAGTAGGATCATCAATTTTAGTGTCTTGGTTTTATGTTGATGAGATAAATCATGGAAAGGGAACATATATTGAGTTGTCACATCTCAATATTATTGAATTCATTCATCTAAGATATCATGATAGTTGGGTGGGGATCCAATTTTTTAATTTTTAATTTTGTATCCTGTTTTTGGTTATAATTTTTTTATGGTTGGGTTGTTTGTGGAGGGTATCACTTCACCCATAGAAGTGATTTTTCATAAAATATAAAAAATGGTAAGATTCCCTTCTTTGATTATAGGTATATAGTTAATAGGAGTTGATGACAAGCCCTGATGGATGATGAAATCACTTTCAACTAGTGTTTCTTGATGAGTTTGCGATACTGGATAGGATTGGAGAATGTTATAGATTGTTGGAATTAATTAGGTATGTCCTCATGTTTTAGGGAAAAAAATAAGTAAGGAATAGAAATATCACTTGTATTATATTACTTGGTGAAATTAACTTGGTCAAAATTAAGTGATTTATTTATTTTTTATTTAATTAATAACTATTGTTGATAATGTTTAATGAGAAAATAAGGATGGAATTAAGGAATTTGAAGTTATGTGGATGTACTAAAGTTAAGTTATCATATGCTGAAAAAGTTTTAGAAATTATATTGAAGAGTTTTATGATGTTTTTGTGATTTTATAAAGTAGTTTATCTTATCTAGAGTTGAGTGGGGAAGTATTTTAGAGGATTTACCTATGATACATAAGCATAATCTACTCATGTGTAAAAGAATATTTGACGTTCCATAAGAATATGTAAGAGTAAACTGATCATATGAAATAAAAAATCAACACTTAATTATGATATTTAAGAGTAAGGTGGATCATACTGAGGATTGACTCTGAAAGACTTGAATCGTGTGAAGGAGCATATTTTAAAAGTACTTTATATACACACTTGTATGGAAGAGTGATATAGATTACGCAAATAATACAAAAGATTAACATACTCTTATATATAGTATTTGATTTTACTTAAAAGTTGGTATTGTTTAGTTTATAGAATATTTTCATGTTGGTATTCATCCATTTAAATAGATAATTAAGATATAAATATTAAGAAATAAATGTGACAATGCTAAGCTATTTTTTAATGATAAAAATATCATGATGATATTAAGGATTCATTCATGATTCAAGTCGATTTATTTTGTTAAAATGATATTGTTTTATGATAAAATTATTCATGATGTAAGGGTTTAATACATATATTCTTACATTCATGAATTCAAAAAGGGGTATTTTATGAAGCTTGATGAGAAATATAAGTCAATAATTAAATAGAATTTAATATAAAATTTGAGTGCGTATTCACAAAATAAATCATGAATTTAAAATATTATTATTATTTTAGATTCATTTATAAATATCAATGTTTGTGTCGTTTTAAAGTATATTTTAATTGTTTTAATTATTAATATTCATATATAATTAATAATAAAAATTTTGGTAAAATATTTTGGTGATAATTATGGGATTTTGAATATGAATATTTAAAAATAAATGCATATCAAAACTAGATATATTCTCTGAAATAAGTTTTACTAGTATTAAACGAGGATATCATGTTGTTAAATATTATGGAATTTTGATATTTTTAATATGGAATAAATATTCTTGTGATATTATTGTGAATTTGTAAAAATAATTATGATATGAATAATGAAATGCACGTAATAGAGAAAATGAGTTGACACTACTACTCCTGGAATATCTTAACTGTTAAATAAAGAATCATGAGGTGATACAAACATAATTTAATTAATGATCATAAGTGTTAATGAATAAAAAAATAAAAAAATAAGGAGAATAAAATAATGTAAGAAATACCAGCATGATTCTTCTAATAGTATGTTCATTTACGAAACCTCGTCCCTTTATGAGTTGAGAAATTTGAGGGGAATTTGAATTTTGAGGATGGTGAGAAGCTCATTTTGAGAATCAGGATTTGGATTGTAATTATGAGTGTTATGAAATATTAAATATAGGTTTTTGGATTTTGTTTTATAGACCTATTTGGTTGTATAGATTCTTTGGGTGAGCATCATAGAATGCCTTGGTTGTAGAGGAGATAATGTTTTAATTTTTTAAAAGCTCATGATGTTAATTGTATCACATTACATGAATGAAATTAATGGGTTTATTATAGGTCATGAATGGTGTGGATGAGGGAGGAACTTCTACCTAAAACTATTGACCATGAAATAGTGGTTCACGATGTTAAAGTGTCAAGGTAGATGTATGCCCCCTTTTTCATTAGTATTTCATGATGTGAACCTACTGAATCACCCCATGAATAATGACCATATATTTTTTAATTGGGGTAAAACCCAAATTTTTACTATGGAATTCCCCTTTATTCTTTAAGAAATTTGATGGTTGAGATGTTCCATTTTTTATCCAGTTCTCCTCCCCCTATTCCTCTCTTGACCCCACATAACCTGAGGCATTTTAGGTGTCAATTATATAGTGTTTAAGGTATGATTCTACCCCCAATTCCCTCTTCATTTATTTCCTTCAATATTGTCTAATTTTGAGCAATTTTGGATTATGTTTTCAATTATAATTTCATCAAATTACTTTCAAATCAGGAAATTTATACGAGTCTTTTTCATGTGATGGATATAAAACATCTTGAAAGGATGTCTGCAGACTTTTTTATGGCGTTCCATTTAAGGTATGTCACCATATAGATTTTCTTATTTTTATTGTGATTTTAGGTAAAAATTTTCATTATAATGTGTATATAAACAGATAATTTAAAGTGTTTTATGTTTAGGTGCATGTAGGGAGTGGACCACACCATGTTGCTTGAGGTTTATGTGATTTATTGATGTCTAATGAGATTTAAGGATTTATGAAAAGGTGGGTTAATTTTTTAATTAATTGGAATTTTTTTAAATTAAGTGAATAATTTATTTTAAATTATTTTTAATTAATTAATTTATATTTTGGAATAATTTAGGGCATCATGATTATAGGTGATGGATGGATAGACTTGGACGAGCTTGAGAAAGAGATTCCAAGCATTGATCAATGATAATAAATTTCTTATTAAGATAGGTTGTATTTATTTATTTCCTTAAGGATTATAAATTTTATCATATGTCATGAGATGATGTAAAGTCTCAATAATATAATCAATTATACTTTTCAAATTATAGAAATTTTTTAATTTAAAGGTAAATTCCAAGAATATGTTAAAAAAAGTTCTAAGGCCATGAGGGACTTTATGCACTAGCTTGATGCCACAATTGCAAATGGTTGAGGAAATGATTATAATTGTATGACTTGAGATGAATATACCCTAAGTGGTGCATCATTAATAAATTAATGAACATAGAGGTCCTTAGTTTAGTTGACCTAGATGCCACCTAATTGAGTAAAGTGTTGGATTAGTAGTGAGTGGCCCGAGTAGGTCGTGATGAGACCATGAGATATATTAGAGTCTTTATACTAGTACGACTAGAATGAGGTGATTATTTATTCTCTATTGATATATGAGCATTGGGTATGGGTGCATTGGGTAATATTTGGATAGGTTGGGTGTGAGGACTAACCTAGAATGACTTGGGAAGGAAATTGGCTTGAGGTCATCTCCCTTATGTGACTATGCCAATAAGGACAATGAGTCTGTAAGATGGTTATGATGATTTAACAAGAAATAAAACCCATGTGTTATGAGTCTTTACCTAGGATATGTAAATGAGATAAAAAACCCCATGAAGGGTTCTTTATTATGGTGAGACCTAGGGGACCCTAGTGGGTTCCCTAGTGAGATGATAACTATAGGGAGGGAATGAATGGGAACTTGGTAGTAATGATTTTCGGTGTCACCATAAAACTTGAATCAATGTGTGAGACTGATATGGCTAGTGGTAATTATTTTTCATGCAATTGAGAGCCCAACAATTATTTCTTAGGATTATTCCATTTATATGTAAAATCATTTAAGATGCTTATTTTGGGAAGATTATGGTGGGATTCACTACCTCTTAAGATGCATATAAGATACATGGGATTACTTTGATGTTATACTTGGATCCATCATCTATTCCTACAACTATATAATTCCTTGTATTACCAATATGGATTTTATATTTAACCCGATGACTATGGAGTTCATAGAATATCACCTAGGATTCATCTTTGAGCTAGTTGTTATGTGACTTGTTTTCTCAACAGGTAAATCCCTTGAGTTTCTCAATGAGTTTGGATTTACTAGGGTCACCCCCTAAGAGTCAATTATATTCATGCTACTATGTGATGTGTTTTACTAACAAGTTAATCCCCTGAGTTTTTGAATGATATTAAATTCTCGAGACATTGGGATCTAGTCATTGAGATATATATGGATTTCCTAGGGTCATCCCCACATGAATCAACTATTGAGCCTCCTGCTATTAGTGGATTTCAGAAATTCATCCCTTTGGGAATTGACTATTAATCCGGAAAATATGATTTACTAATGTTATCCCCCTATGAATTGGATATTTATCTTAAAAATATTATTTACTAGGGTCATCCACCTAAGAATCATTTGGGGAGGTTGATTTCATTACTGAATTTCCTAGGGTCATCACCCTACGGATTGGTTGTATGTATGATTTTATTATTTGATTGATTATGGTCATTCCCCTAGGGGCCATCTTTTAACCTAATGAATTTTGACTACCCAAGATTAACTTATAGGGTTTTCTTTTTTACCGATTATTTTGACGGAATAATTATGTGATGTTCTCAAAGACACTGTGACACTCAATTAACATCACATAATCATGATACTATGTGACTTGTTTTCCTTTATCTTATCATATCACATAGATATACTACATTACTGGTAAAGTCAAACCTCATTAATGGTACCCTACTGGTTTTTAATCACACTCTACTCAAGTGTCCATAGAAACTGGGTACCTGGGAACATCTCACTATTCATGGGTTCAAGATGGGAGGAGTCTTCATGTTTCTTGATTAAGTGGGATAACTCAAATGAGATTGGAGACTGTCTGATGGGAGGGGAGGAGATTACAGTAGAGTCTCAATGTCATTTTATCATTTTTTATTATTATATATAATCATTATGATGGGTAATTAGCCCGTGTACACTAGAATGACCATGAGTTTCTAGGACTGTATTCTTCTAAATTCATATACTATTCACTAATGATTATGTTTTATTTATTTTGTATAATCTTATGGTAATTGTTTTTAAATTATTAGTGGATTACTTTTATCTGTTATTTCACACTCTTTTGTGGGGGTATATTCTCCCCATGGTACATGTAACGACCCAATCTTTTTGAGTAGTATATTAACTTACTCTTATTGATTTAATAAGATGTTAATGGTTAATGCAGAAAGAGGAGTCGATGGCTTCATCCAGTAGACTCAACCCTTATGAAGCCCACTTATCAGAGCTTGGGAAGGAGGTAGCATCTGTGGGCTTCGCTTTGGACCAAGCCCAAGCCGAGCTCCAGCGTGTCAAGCTTGAACGAAAACGCTTGCAGGAGAAGTTCAAGTTAGTGGAGATTGCTACTAGGGCAATGTTATCTGAGACTCCCTCAGATTCTCTCACCATAGCACACCTTACACTTAGGTCTTATGCCAGTGTTATAAGGGGCTATGTGATGAGACCCTAGTTTCCTTGTGTAATCCTTTCGGGTGAATAAATTGAGATTTCTTCCTTTAGTGATGTTTGTGAAATTTCAAATGTCTAGATAATTTTAGAATGTATCTTATTGATGAATTTTGAAAAAGGGATATTTTGAAATATATATGTAAACTCTAAATAACTAATGATGTGTAATGATTTTCAAAAAATGGTCTTCTACAAAAGTGTTCATTAAGGAATTTGGAGTCTAATAAGATCAACTTAATTTTTGATGAATAGTAAATTATGAATAGTGATTTTACGCTTAGGATTAGTAATGTGACCAAATAGATTAGTAATATCACTTAAAGAAAGTTTTAAAATAATCTAGGCACCTTGATTAAGTAATGTGATTCAATAAAATGGGTAAATAACGGTTTCATAAATTATTAGTCAAGTATTAGTTTTTCAGATGAATAGTGTTTTCTAATTAAAAATTTAATTAAAAATAATTAGAAAATTATTTTTATAAAAAAGACTTTATTTTTGAACTCAGAGCATCGATATTATGTTATGGTAATTTTTGGGGATTTTTCTGAAAAAAATGAATTTTCGATGAATAGTGTTTTTATTTAAAAATTAAATTAAAAATATTTAGAAAATTATTTTTATAAAATGGATTTCATTTTTGAAATCAGAGCATTGATATTTGGTTAAGGTGAAATTTTGGGATTATTCTGAGAAAGTTGAATTTTCGGTGAATAGTGAAAGTATAGTTTTTAAGTTACAGGTGTTTAATGACATCATTAAATGATGTATTAAGTATATATTCAATATGGTCGAATTATGAATAGTAAGATAAGGTGTGAGGTGTCCCAAGTGGCCAATACCATGGGCAAATACCATGGGCAAGCCCATGGTTTTGCCAAAACCACTAGTGAGGTGTCCCTTGGCCATTAATGCTTTGTCCCCTCACTTTCCCTATAAATACCCACCCTTTCCTCCCTTAGTTTTCACTCCCAACTCTCCCCCAACGAAGTTCTGGTCTTATTACCTTCCAAAGAGTCCTCCCAAGGTTCCCCCAAGCCCTCAAGGTCCAATCCTTTGAGTTTCAAGAGTCACATTTTAAGGTAAGGGATCCGACCCCTCTCTTTCTTTTCATGTAATCTCTTTTATGTCATTCCTATTATGCTCCTTGTTTTTATGTGAGAGGATGTTCTTTTATATTCCTCTTACTGCCCTTTCATGTTTATATGATGAGAGATCCCCTCTTACTCTCATCATTTCATTTTATGAAAGTTTAAGTGACGCCGTTAGGCTGCCAAAATTTTAAGGGATTCTTTCACCCTTCTCATTTTTCAAGTTCGATTTTCATGTCAAGTCTTTCAATTTCCTTTTTATTATGTTGGGGTATGATCTCTATATCTATCATACTGATCTCTTATGATTATATGATGAGGGACCCTATTTGATCTTGTCAAATCATTTTCTTTTGAAGTTAAGTGACGCCGTAAGGCTGCCGAATTTTCATAAGAGAGATCTAATCTTATTTTTTCCTTCCATGTTTTTCATTTCAAATGGTATGTCCCTAAAATTTCATTACCATGTCCATATGTCCTTCTTATTCTTTCACCCTACTGTTTTATGGATCATTTATGAGTGGGTGACCCATGTCCCCTCTCATTTCAATGTTTTCTAAAACCCCGAAACTTAGCCGTTATGCTGCAGAATTTTCCCCTCAAAATGTCTCTCTCTTTTCTCAAAAATTATTTTATGTTATAAAGTGAATACTCAAAGCTCTTATTTCTACAAGGGTATTCACATATATATCAAAATGTTCCATTTTAAATTCTGGGATTTACATACATGAGACCCGCATTCCCTTTCTGTGGGTTTAAAGTGACGTAAAGATCATGTCTTTAAAGCAGTTTTTAAAATGTTATGATTATGAAATGAAACCCATTAATTTTATGTTATATGGGTTATTTATGAAATGTTTGATGATGATATATGTGGCTCACATGATAATAAAGGCAAATTTAAGGGTGCGCCCTGATAGCGCTCCAATGCATTGGGTAATGATGTAACCACTAGAGATTACAATTTTCACGATACCTTGGTGAATAACCTTGGTAATTTTCAAATGACACCTTGGGGATGGACCTTGGTGATATGTTCATGATTGTCTATGTTAAATGATGTAGCCACATCTTCAAGTTATGAAAAATTTTATTTTTATTATGAAATGCCTCATGATTTCTTTCTCATGCCTTAAAGTTCTTTTCATGTCCTTATTGAAGTATCTCAAGTTCACATGTAAAATGTTCCTCTTGTTTCCCTTACTGGGCCTTCTGCTCACCCTTTCTTTTTATGTATGTCCCCAGGTTATGAGATGCAGTAATGAACCTAGAATAAACTTAAGGAGACGCCTTGCAAGTGTTTAAGAAGAATGTTTTATGTTTTTTTTTATTTATGTTCCTGGTTTCCAAGACACTAAACCTTAAAGATCCTCAGTTGTGTGTAATGTAATGAAAGTTTATGTTATAAAATGGCAGGATGCTATAGTTGGTATCAAAGGATGGTTTAGTTATTTGTGGAAATTAGGATATAAAAACATTAGGAAGAACCCTATAGAAAAGTTTAAATATAGGAAAACTTCCTGGTATTTTGGTAAGTATTGAGTAAGTGGTTTATCAAACAAATACATCCCTGTCTGGATACGAGCAGGTAGAGGCGGCTCTGGCACAGATGTACATAGGGGTAAAACCCGAAAACACCGCTTTGAGCTAGACTCGAACGGGAACTGGTGCACGATAACGGGCCTTGCTGCACTCTTGGTTACGACACTCCCGGGGGATATGTTTGGTTAATCACAAGCTTTTTATGAATCATTATGAAGGAATTATATAGAAGTATAATTGTCTAAGCATGAAGTCTTAGTTAAAATATTCATAAATGAAATAAGTTTCTCACTAAGGTTTTATTCTTTTAGAAAATGGCGGGCAATAGGAGAAACCGTGCCGATGGTGACCGCAATGCACCATGTGCTGACGGCCCTCCGATGGAAGCCGGAATGGAAACATTCATGCGAATGATGAACCAACTGACTCAAGTTATGAGTAATAACTTGAATCAAGCTGAGAGGCCAACCTCACCACGAAGGGAACAACTTTCTGTTGAGTCCTTCATGCGTCAACGACCGCCAACATTCAGTGGATCTACTGACCCATTGGTTGCGGAACAATGGATAAGCTCCATTGAAAAGATCTTTTCTGTACTTCATTTTTCGGAACAAGAAAAAGTCACCCTTGCTGTTTACCGCCTAGAGGGAGAAGCTGATCAGTGGTGGTCACTGATCAAAAACACGAAGCCACGGGGAGAGATGGAAGCTATGGAGTGGGAAGAATTTCGGGGGATTTTCTTTAACAAGTATTTCCCTCGTTCCATGAGAACGAAGATGGAGAAAGAGTTTCTCGAGCTGAAGCAGAAGGAGAACGAATCTGTCGGAATCTATGAGATGAACTTCACAAGTCTTTCCCGTTATACCTCAAGCTTTGTCATGGACCCTAATGGGAAGGTTGATAGATTCTTTGGCGGACTACGACCACATCTGCGGAAGAATCTAGCCAACAGGGACTACGATAGCTATGAAGAAATAGTTCGAAGTGCTATGAAAGTTGAACTAGAGTTTGGGGAGACACAGTGGTCTCACAAATCTAATGAGAAGAAAAGAACTCTAGAACCAAGCCTGGGAAGAAGTTTTGATCAGGAAAGAGGTGGAAAGCATATGCAACATGCCACATGCAATAAATGTGGGAAGAAGCATCCGGGGAACTGCTTGATCGGAAGTGGCAAGTGCTATAGGTGTGGAAAAGAAGGCCATATTTCTCGGAATTGTCGTGGTGATGTGAAGCCTCAACTTCCCAACACTAACGACCGAGGAAAGATGGTTCTGGCCCTACCCGAAGTCACATGCTTCAAGTGTGGACAGCTTGGGCACTTTGCTAATCAATTTCCAAATCCGAGGGCGGTGGAGGGGAATCACCATCAACCTCAGCAGAGGCCAAGGGAGCAAGGTCGTGCTTTCGCTATCACAACAACTGAAGTTGAAGTTCCGAACGATGTGGTAGCAGGTACTCTTGTTGTCCTCTCAAAACTAGCAAGTGCTTTATTTGATTCTGGTTCTACGCATTCCTTTATTTCTTCCAAGTTTGCAAAGAATATAGAATCAAACCCCGAATTGCTTGAGGTAGAGTTGTCAGTCAAGACTCCAAGTGGGATTATCCATGCATCAACAGTGTTTAGAGACTCTAGTGTTTACTTTGGTGAGCACAATCTTATCGCAAATCTAGTAGTCATCCCCATGATGGAATTCGACGTTATACTAGGGATGGACTGGCTCTCAAAGTATAATGCTAAGATCAAATGCAGAAGTAAGGAAATCTCAGTAGTCTTGAATGAACGACCTACAGTTATCTTCCGAGGAGAGATATCCCGAACTGATCCCTATCTAGAAGCACCTCCCATAGCTTTCTTTATGGAGTTAATCGGTGATGATGAAGAAGGGAAAGGGAGCATACAAATTGAAGATGTTCCGATTGTTCAGGAATACATGGATGTATTTCCTGAGGAGTTACCTGGACCTCCCCCAGAAAGAGAAGTAGAGTTCTCCATTGAACTCGTACCTGGGTCTCAACGGATATCAAAGACTCCATATAGAATGGCAAATGTGGAGCTAGAAGAGTTAAAGAAACAACTCCAAGACTTGTTGGAGAAGGGTTTTATCCGACCGAGTGTGTCGCCTTGGGGAGCACCAGTTCTCTTTGTGAAGAAGAAGGATGGATCAATGCGGCTATGCATTGATTATAGAGAACTGAACGGGATCACAGTGAAGAACAGATATCCTCTTCCGAGAATTGATGATTTATTTGACCAACTTCGTGGGGCTCAATTCTTCTCTAAGATTGACCTTCGATCTGGTTATCATCAACTGAGGGTGAAGAAGGAAGATATTCCAAAGACTGCCTTCCGATCAAGATATGGGCATTATGAGTTTACTGTTATGCCCTTCGGCTTGACTAATGCTCCTGCTATTTTCATGGATTTGATGAATAGAGTCTTTAAGGACTACCTTGATAACTTTGTGGTAGTTTTTATTGATGATATTTTGATATATTCAAAAAGTCGTGAGGAGCATGAAGATCATCTGAGGGTTGTTTTGAAAACTCTACGGAAGGAGAGGCTCTTTGGGAAGTTCAGCAAGTGTGAGTTTTGGTTACAACAAGTGGCTTTCTTGGGGCACATCGTAACCAATGAAGGAATCTCGGTTGACCCTGCAAAGACAATGGTTGTGGAGGAGTGGCCTCAACCCACAACAATAACTGAGATTCGTAGTTTCCTTGGTTTAGCGGGATATTATAGGAGGTTTGTGAAAAACTTTTCACGGATTTCTAATCCACTAACCAAGTTGACTCGAAAAGGGGTTAAGTTCATCTGGACAAAGGAATGCGAGGAAAGTTTCCAAGAGCTGAAGAAGAGATTGGTTACTGCACCTGTGTTAACACTACCCTCTATCGGAGAAGGATTCGTTATTTTTAGCGATGCATCTCTGAAAGGGCTTGGGTGCGTCCTCATGCAAAATGACAAAGTAATTGCTTATGCATATCGACAGTTGAAGATTCATGAGCAGAATTATCCTACGCATGATCTAGAGCTGGCGGCAGTTGTTTTTGCTCTAAAGATATGGAGGCACTATCTTTATGGGGAGAAATGTGATATATACACTGACCACCAAAGTCTAAAGTATATTTTCACACAGAAAGAATTGAACATGAGACAAAGGAGATGGTTGGAGCTTATTAAAGACTATGATTGTTCAATTCATTATCACCCTGGAAGAGCAAACAAAGTCGCGGATGCGTTAAGCAGGAAAGATCCTGTTGTTCTGGCAACAATGAGGATCCTGGGAGATCCCTTGATTAAAGATCTAGTAAAACTGGACATGGGAATTATAAGGAAAGGGACATCATCAACCCTATCCCAAAAGATTTCTCAACCTTCATTACTAGAGAAGATCAAGAAGGCTCAAAAAGAAGATCCTTTGCTCCAGGAGAAGTTCGAGGTCGTAAAGGATGGGAAGTTCCCTGATTTCAATATTGATCAAGAAGGTGTATTGAAATTTC
Source organism: Viscum album (assembly GCA_963277665.1). Lineage (NCBI taxonomy): Eukaryota > Viridiplantae > Streptophyta > Magnoliopsida > Santalales > Viscaceae > Viscum > Viscum album. The sequence continues at coordinate 591,948,837 of OY728140.1, read as the reverse complement.
GTACAAGACTATGTGTTCCATCTATTCCGGAGATAAAGAAAGAACTGATGGATGAAGCTCATAGCTCTACTTTCTCTATACATCCGGGAAGCACTAAGATGTATAGAGACCTTCGTGATCATTATTGGTGGGATAACATGAAGAAGGAGATTGCCGATTACACTACAAGGTGCCTGGTGTGTCAGCAAGTAAAGGCAGAAAGACAACTTCCTAAGGGGGTATTACAACCGCTACCCATACCAATATGGAAGTGGGATAATATCACCATGGACTTTGTAACTGGTCTCCCAAAAACATCAAAAGGAAACAATGCGATATGGGTTATTGTGGACCGTCTCACCAAGACAGCCCATTTTATCTCTATTCGGGAAGATTTCTCTCTGGATCAGCTTGCCAAGATATACGTGAAGGAAGTGGTAAGGCTGCATGGGGTACCACTATCCATCGTATCTGATCGTGACCCAAGATTCACATCAAAATTCTGGAGAAGTCTTCAGCATGCTCTGAATACTGAATTGAATTTTAGTACGGCCTATCATCCTCAAACTGATGGCCAATCTGAAAGGACTATTCAGACACTCGAAGACATGTTGAGATTATGCTCAATGGAATTTAAAGGTGGATGGGATCAACACCTCCCATTAGTGGAGTTGTCCTATAACAACAGCTTCCATGCGAGTATTCAGATGGCACCCTATGAAGCTCTGTATGGAAAGCGGTGTAGAACTCCTACTTGTTGGGATGAAACTGGTGAGAGGAAGCTTCTTGGGCCTGATCTCGTGCAAGAGATGACAGAACAGGTTCATGCCATCCAACATCACATAAAGGCTGCTCAGAGTCGGCAGAAGAGCTATGCTGACAATCGTCGAAGGGACTTGGAGTTTGGTGTTGGTGACAAAGTCTTCCTTCGGATTTCTCCATGGAAGAGAGTCATGCGGTTTGGGAAGAAAGGGAAGCTCAGCCCTAGGTACATCGGCCCCTATGAAATCCTTGATCGCATAGGAGCAGTGGCCTATCGTCTAGCACTTCCACCGAACCTAGCTCAAGTTCATGATGTCTTCCATGTATCTCTCTTGAGGAAGTACATACCCGACCCTTCGCATGTACTGAACTCAGAGGTGGTACAACTTGAACATGACCTCTCTTATGAAGAGCAGCCAGTGGAGATCTTGGACCGTAGAGACAAGGTTCTACGAAACAAGACTACCCACCTTGTGAAAGTGTTGTGGAGGAATCATAAGTACGAAGAAGCGACTTGGGAGCCTGAGGAAATGATGAAGCAAAAGTACCCTCACCTTTTCGACTAGGCCTCAAGTATAAATTTCGGGGACGGAATTTCTTAAGGGGGGAAGAATGTAACGACCCAATCTTTTTGAGTAGTATATTAACTTACTCTTATTGATTTAATAAGATGTTAATGGTTAATGCAGAAAGAGGAGTCGATGGCTTCATCCAGTAGACTCAACCCTTATGAATCCCACTTATCAGAGCTTGGGAAGGAGGTAGCATCTGTGGGCTTCGCTTTGGACCAAGCCCAAGCCGAGCTCCAGCGTGTCAAGCTTGAACGGAAACGCTTGCAGGAGAAGTTCAAGTTAGTGGAGATTGCTACTAGGGCAATGTTATCTGAGACTCCCTCAGATTCTCTCACCATAGCACACCTTACACTTAGGTCTTATGCCAGTGTTATAAGGGGCTATGTGATGAGACCCTAGTTTCCTTGTGTAATCCTTTCGGGTGAATAAATTGAGATTTCTTCCTTTAGTGATGTTTGTGAAATTTCAAATGTCTAGATAATTTTAGAATGTATCTTATTGATGAATTTTGAAAAAGGGATATTTTGAAATATATATGTAAACTCTAAATAACTAATGATGTGTAATGATTTTCAAAAAATGGTCTTCTACAAAAGTGTTCATTAAGGAATTTGGAGTCTAATAAGATCAACTTAATTTTTGATGAATAGTAAATTATGAATAGTGATTTTACGCTTAGGATTAGTAATGTGACCAAATAGATTAGTAATATCACTTAAAGAAAGTTTTAAAATAATCTAGGCACCTTGATTAAGTAATGTGATTCAATAAAATGGGTAAATAACGGTTTCATAAATTATTAGTCAAGTATTAGTTTTTCAGATGAATAGTGTTTTCTAATTAAAAATTTAATTAAAAATAATTAGAAAATTATTTTTATAAAAAAGACTTTATTTTTGAACTCAGAGCATCGATATTATGTTATGGTAATTTTTGGGGATTTTTCTGAAAAAAATGAATTTTCGATGAATAGTGTTTTTATTTAAAAATTAAATTAAAAATATTTAGAAAATTATTTTTATAAAATGGATTTCATTTTTGAAATCAGAGCATTGATATTTGGTTAAGGTGAAATTTTGGGATTATTCTGAGAAAGTTGAATTTTCGGTGAATAGTGAAAGTATAGTTTTTAAGTTACGGGTGTTTAATGACATCATTAAATGATGTATTAAGTATATATTCAATATGGTCCAATTATGAATAGTAAGATAAGGTGTGAGGTGTCCCAAGTGGCCAATACCATGGGCAAATACCATGGGCAAGCCCATGGTTTTGCCAAAACCACTAGTGAGGTGTCCCTTGGCCATTAATGCTTTGTCCCCTCACTTTCCCTATAAATACCCACCCTTTCCTCCCTTAGTTTTCACTCTCAACTCTCCCCCAACGAAGTTCTGGTCTTATTACCTTCCAAAGAGTCCTCCCAAGGTTCCCCCAAGCCCTCAAGGTCCAATCCTTTGAGTTTCAAGAGTCACATTTTAAGGTAAGGGATCCGACCCCTCTCTTTCTTTTCATGTAATCTCTTTTATGTCATTCCTATTATGCTCCTTGTTTTTATGTGAGAGGATGTTCTTTTATATTCCTCTTACTGCCCTTTCATGTTTATATGATGAGAGATCCCCTCTTACTCTCATCATTTCATTTTATGAAAGTTTAAGTGACGCCGTTAGGCTGCCAAAATTTTAAGGGATTCTTTCACCCTTCTCATTTTTCAAGTTCGATTTTCATGTCAAGTCTTTCAATTTCCTTTTTATTATGTTGGGGTATGATCTCTATATCTATCATACTGATCTCTTATGATCATATGATGAGGGACCCTATTTGATCTTGTCAAATCATTTTCTTTTGAAGTTAAGTGACGCCGTAAGGCTGCCGAATTTTCATAAGAGAGATCTAATCTTATTTTTTCCTTCCATGTTTTTCATTTCAAATGGTATGTCCCTAAAATTTCATTACCATGTCCATATGTCCTTCTTATTCTTTCACCCTACTGTTTTATGGATCATTTATGAGTGGGTGACCCATGTCCCCTCTCATTTCAATGTTTTCTAAAACCCCGAAACTTAGCCGTTATGCTGCAGAATTTTCCCCTCAAAATGTCTCTCTCTTTTCTCAAAAATTATTTTATGTTATAAAGTGAATACTCAAAGCTCTTATTTCTACAAGGGTATTCACATATATATCAAAATGTTCCATTTTAAATTCTGGGATTTACATACATGAGACCCGCATTCCCTTTCCGTGGGTTTAAAGTGACGTAAAGATCATGTCTTTAAAGCAGTTTTTAAAATGTTATGATTATGAAATGAAACCCATTTATTTTATGTTATATGGGTTATTTATGAAATGTTTGATGATGATATATGTGGCTCACATGATAATAAAGGCAAATTTAAGGGTGCGCCCTGATAGCGCTCCAATGCATTGGGTAATGATGTAACCACTAGAGATTACAATTTTCACGATACCTTGGTGAATAACCTTGGTAATTTTCAAATGACACCTTGGGGATGGACCTTGGTGATATGTTCATGATTGTCTATGTTAAATGATGTAGCCACATCTTCAAGTTATGAAAAATGTTATTTTTATTATGAAATGCCTCATGATTTCTTTCTCATGCCTTAAAGTTCTTTTCATGTCCTTATTGAAGTATCTCAAGTTCACATGTAAAATGTTCCTCTTGTTTCCCTTACTGGGCCTTCTGCTCACCCTTTCTTTTTATGTATGTCCCCAGGTTATGAGATGCAGTAATGAACCTAGAATAAACTTAAGGAGACGCCTTGCAAGTGTTTAAGAAGAATGTTTTATGTTTTTTTTATTTATGTTCCTGGTTTCCAAGACACTAAACCTTAAAGATCCTCAGTTGTGTGTAATGTAATGAAAGTTTATGTTATAAAATGGCAGGATGCTATAGTACAACCCTATACCCCTACGACTAGTAATCATCCGCTAGATTACGAGGAGGAATTACTAAGGTCCTAGTGACTGCTCTTTTAGTCCACAAACTACTTAGTTGTCACGATCAAGGGGGATGTTACAAATAGGTTTCAAAGCCTTTATGTTACAAGTATCGAAGAGTGTATCAGAGTTTTTATTTTTTACTACTATTTAGAGAGATAGTAGATATTTGATATAGAAATGTGTTAGATCTTATTATGGATATCTAACTACTATGTCACAAACACCTTTTTTCGTAGGATTTCTAGGTTATTCAGGATGTGAGATTGTTTTTATCATAGTTGTATATTTTTCACCTATTTTTATATAGTAAGATTATGGATTTATGCTTTATGGATTGTTGTATTTTTGGATCTTGGTCCATTGGCACGACATCATGTTTATGCATTATATTTTCACATAGGATACACATGGAATGTGTGTTCTTGTTTGATTTATATCCCTAATGAAAAAGGGTTCTATTTTTAAAAGTTTCATTAATAAATTATATGGTGTTTTACCATATTACATAGTAGTGGAATTATACGTAGTCAGACCGTAGTATATTTTTATTCAGATGTTAAGTCATGTTAGAATCCATTCCCATGGTCTTGGGCATTTTCAAGGGTAAAACGGAAAATATTTCTTCACCATGGTGTGGTGCAATCCATGATAACAGACTGCAAACTTTTATTGTTGGTCAAACCTCATTCAATTTTTTTCAACAACCTCATTACACCATAGTGAATTACAAAATATTTACAATTGATCTTAGGACTATAAATAGATTCTTTGGGTTCTTAGATATAAACTATTTAAATAATCAACTTGTGCATCAATTCTCTCATAAAATTCATTCCCATATGCTAGAATTTCCCAAAATATCAACTAAATAGATAAACCAACTTTTTAAAAATATTAAAGGCTCTAACCATTTCCTTTATCTCACACTCTCAAATTGTTTCCATCCTCTGGGAGAGATATATGACAAGAATTGTAATGAATTTTTTCCTAGAATATCATCTATTATCATCACACCATTATAAATTTTTTATTGGGTCTCAGTAAAAACCAAAGAAATTTTGGTTCTTGGGTGTCCATTAAGTCCAAAGAATGTATGCTTCTTAGGTATCCATTAAATCCAAATAACTTTTGGATCTTAAGTCTCCATTAAAACCAATTAATGTTGTTCTTGGATTTTTATTAAAACTAAAGAAAGTTCTTAATAAGACATATCACTCTAATTATGGGGTGGAGAAATAGGGGTACTATATATACAATCACCAAAATTCTTATCAAATTGTTTTCTGTATTTAATTTATTTTCCACATTTAAAAATTAAAACACCAACATGTATAACTTAATAAATTTGATATGATTATTTACATGATTAATATACTTTTATATTATGTTTTAAACACATATCTAATTTTTCATTTATCACTTAATCTATTTCATCAATTTAATCTCATTACGTTTTCAAAATTATTTTGGTTTTAATTTTATATTATATTTATCACTATAATTTTTAATAGTAAATCCACCCAACCCTATTTCCACATATTTTACCTAATAAAAAATATTTATTAAAATAGTGCATTAAATATTTATCAAACAAATTCAAAATCATGGCAATCTAAAAAATTTTGATATTTAAACTCTAATCGGTTTTAAAGATAAATATTTTTAAAATGAAATCTTATTCATATTCACATGATCATATATTTTATGGTACCAATTATGATCACTGTAAATTTTTAATTTCATCTTTTTAAGGTAGTATTGGTTTTATAGTTTATAGAATCATCATTCTTAGTTTAAATATTCAAATTAATTAGAGGTTAAGTGGACTCAGAATAACATATGAATTTATGAATTTTCTTTAAAATCAATGAATTTTTTATATTATGGATTAAATAAAATTTAATTTAAATATATTTTCCTTGAATACCCAAACATGATATTTTGAAACTGTCTGAAGAAATTTATGAAGGTGAAAATAATGAAAAGTAAGCTATGTGAGATGAAGAACAAAAAAAATACCATTGGATTTAATGCAATCAATAAAAACTCTTCCAAAAGTTATGTAGGTGTAAAAATTAATCACTGTTATATAAATAAATATCATTTTAAAGTTTCAAAAGTAACTTAATATGGTTACCAAATTTAGGGTCATGACTTGTTGAATTTTCCCGTAAAAAATTCTAAAAATAAGAAAAATTTACGAAAGGATTAAATGTTTTGAATTTCAGTGATTCATACTTCTAAAGTGAAATAAGTCCAAAATTCTTCCTGGAATATCTCAAAGTAGGTAATGAAATAATTTATCTATTATCTCACTCTCCATCCCAATCCTATTTTTCTTTCTCTAATATTCGTTACTCCTAATTTATGAGGCCTAATATATGATCATGGTCAACTCAATAATAGTTTTAATCAACTTTATTCTTTATATAATGATCCTAAAAAGAAATATAAATAAGTTAATAGTAAAAAGTTCACCTTAAAAATGAAATGGAACTTCTTTTAAAAGAAAATGTTGATTTTATTTTGAAATTGGAAAATTAACCAGATATTGGAGTTTTAAAATCTAAAATTATGGATCTCAAAAGATCTATATAAAAATTAACACAAGGTGAATTAAATATTAACAATATATTTTATTCTCAGTGAATAAAAATAAATACTCATAGATTTGGTTTTTAAAACAATATAATCACTTAATAAATACAACTTTTATGAAAGGGGTTTCTAAAAATAAATTCTGTAGCTATTGTCTAAAATTGGGGCATCTTGTTTATGAATATGATTATAAGAATAATACATATGGAATAACCAAATCCATGCATATTTTTTATAAAATTTATAAAATAATTTCTCTTTCTAAATAAGTTTGGGTTCCCAAATAAATATTACCAAATTGCAATGGACCTAGAATTTATTCTCTGTCAAAAGTTTTGTTAGCTAATTTTTTTAACAAGGGTTCCAAAAGGAACTTCTTTTGAGATTTTGTAAGAATTTCCCACCAACATTTATTAATCTATAAAATGGTAGATTCTTAATAAAATATATTTTTTCAGCCATTTAAGTGATTATTATATCATTTTCAGTATTAAAAACCTTTTATAATTCTCCACTTAAGGGAGATAATGGTTCAATACTTTCTAAAGAAATGTGGACATTAACCTTCATCTACATTGGAAAAAAATTAATCCTTTTATATTTTCTTTTCTCTATTGATCCTCATTTATATATATATTCCCTATTTCTAATCTATAATTTCTTAAAAATATAAGAATTTAAATTTAAAATCTTTTTAAACCATTATTTTTCTTTTAGTTAGCCAGAAATACCTCAAGATGGTGCTTCTCGGTTGATTGTGTTTGTTGACAAGGTTTGAGGTTGTTGACAAAGGTTGGTTGTCAAGGAAGGAATTAAGAATTTGTTAAAACGTTGAACTAAACTCATAAATTAAAATTGATAAAATAATATCACAATTTCATCATGCACGAAACTCATAGTTGTCTTTTGAACTCATGATGTGTCTGCAAAAACATCACAGTACAACAATATGGATAATTGCAAGATTGAATTTTGATATCGCGGTGGAATAATGCAAAGTGTGAGTGTTGAAGTGATCTCACAATGTGATCATGTCGGGCACTCCTGATTATCTTTGGAACATATTATGGGTAATGAAATTAATTGGAGGGAAATAAAATTTAATAATACATGATTGTACATGAATGATTTTCAAACTCACGGTGAGAACACGTGAAGTGCACATGACTGTATTTGGATCTCCTAGATGCTCTTTCACAACAGTCAGGATTGTATTCGGATCTCATGGAGGGGTCTTCCACAACACTCATGATTGTCTCTAGAGCTCTTTCCCAGTTCTTTTACAATGTGTGAAAAGGAATCATGCTCGGGACTCGTGAAAATGCTTGAAAATAAAGGAGAATTAGGGAAATGAGGGAAGGGTCTTGTGGTCGTTGAAGATCTTTTAAAGCACACCATTATCATTGAGACTCACGGTAGGGACCCACACAAGGCATTAATCCTGACTGGGGACTCGTTCAAAGTGAAAGTGTGAATGTGGACAAGAGACTCATGCAAAGCGCATATTATGGATGAGGAATTGCAGAATGAATGGATGTAGAACAAGGACACATGCAAAGCGTAAGAGTGAATACTAATTGACAACAAGCATAAAGTGTAGATGTTGAAGATAGGAATACCAACCAAATCTCTTACAATATATGAGCATATCACACATCCAAATCTTGTGGAGTTTTTGATTCCCATGAGGTAGTCAATTTTCCACGATTTGTGGAATTTAGGCGGTGGACACTCACCTTTAGATACCCAAAGACCCATCCTTAGAGATTGACGAAGTTTTTCTTGAAAATATGGATCAAAATCTTACTTGAAGAAGAGACACACTATGATATCTTACAAAAGTAGTTTTTGGATAATTGGAATACACGATTGACATTTCATAAGTGTTGTGAATGATCTAAAAAAGGTCTTATGGAAAAAGCAAAAGTGGACTCGTGATAAAGGACTCATGAAAACATAATCGTGGAAGAGACTTTCACAGAGTGGGACTTGAACAAAGTTCTAACAAGGTTTTGTGCTAGGGGTTCATAGAGAAGGAGTTTCAATCCAGGTGTTCATGGTGAAGGAGGTTCACATCAAGGGACACATTCAAGGTTCCATGGGTTTGCGCTAGGGGACTCGTGCAAGGCATGATGGGTTTGTGCTAGGGGGCTCATGCAAGGTGAGTCTCATGTAAGGTACTGGGGGTTTACACAAGGGGACTCGAGAAATGTGAGACACACATAAGACACTAGGGGTTTGCATCAAGGGACTCCCACAAGGTGAGACTTGTGCAAGGAACATTCGCACCAAGGTACACACACAAGGTGAGGTTCATGTAAGGTGCAAGGGTTTTCACTAGGATCTCTTGTAAGGGTATGTGCAAAGATCTCGCACAAGAAGTTATGCACAAGGGTCTCATATAGGGGTATCAAACTATAATATTCTGCATGGAGATATGCGCTTACATTTCCCTGTGAATAGTGTCATTTTCACATATGAATTTTAAAGGAGAAAAAGAAGATAGAGGATCTACACTAATCAAGAATATTTGTAGAAGGAGGTTATTTATAGCAACATTCAAAGTGGTGAAAGTAAGACTTGGAATCAATTAGATATATTTTCAAAACAGATGTCATTTTTGTACCTACAGTAAAGAGAAATTTGTTCCTATATTATGGAAAGTGGATGTGTTGAATCTAGTTGTTTTCACAGAAGATAAGGAGTAACCCCAAAATATCTTTAACATTACATCTAAATATAGTATATGATTCATTCATTAGAAATACTTAAGGGACCTTCATTTCTATAAAATATGTGTGGATCCTTTTAGTAGTAGTGAGAAAAGGAAGAGGAAGATGGTGATCCTTTCCATCGACATTGAATAGATAAAGTAATATAGGGAGTGACCCTTGGGAATGTAATGAGCAAACCCTAAAAACTGTAAAGACAGTGAGCCCGGGCATAAAAGTGATCTAGCTTGAACATCATTATTGTAAGTGATTCTTAGTGAATTTGGTACAATTGGTACATTATTTTTGTATTCTCCTAGAATGTATCCCATTGAAGGAGAACCAAGTAAAAATCTATCTGTCCTTTTTCTTGTTTCATTGGTTTACTTTTAGTGTATCATCGTCAGATAAAATTAGAAAGGATACGATCAATATAAAAAATAAATAGAAAACAAAGTGACCCTTATAATAAATATGTCAATATCTAATGGGGTAGGTTAAATTTTGAAAATAATATCCATACCCAGAATCACCCCCCCTCAAGGTATCTAGACCCTTTTGTACCTAACAATTGGTATGAGAGAATAGGTTACCTTTTTTGATACTTTTCACTACCAAGGTTTACTCTACTAATGGAATTGAAGTTTATATTTTCTATTATATAATTGTTCTATAGAGAAGAGAATAACTAAAAAAAGAAATAGAAGTCATATGGTATTCCTAAGTGTGGAAGTGTCTATAGAAAAAGTGTGATTCAGTTTAAGGAAACCAATAGTGTGCTGAAGAAATTTTGTATGAATCAAATGGTGAAAAGATTTATTCACTCAATGATGTTGTATTAATGAGTGAAGAAATTTAAATTCCAAGTGATTTTGAAACTACTGATGATGAAGAAATTCCTAGAAAGAAAAATTGGAAGTTGTCTATGAAACAAAAGAGTTGGATCATAATGTTGATGAAGAAAATAAATATATAGATATATGGATCCAAGCACTAGAAATTGAAGTCAGAAGGCTAAAAGGTTTAAATAAAAGTCTTATTGTTGTGGCTACTGATCAGAGGGATAAGAATGATTCCCAAGCTAAAGAAATGAATTTTTTTCTACAAATATCAAAAAACACACATGTAATGACAAGGGAAAGAATATGAACATTGAATAAATTCAAAACAAGAATGAAAAAAATGATTATCTTTCTATAAAACAATCTAAACTAATTTAGGAAAATAAAAGGTTAAAACATGAGAATGCATGTTGTAATGATAATATTGGTCAAGTCAATTATAAGTTAAAGGATAAATCTGATATGATAGATAAGCTCATCTGAGAATTGGAAGACGAGATGAGTAGGGGGAATAATCATAGGAGGGAACATAATGATCAACCTGAATCAAGGGATATGAAGATTAAAAAATTGGGAAAAGATTTAGAATTAGTTAAGAATTAAGTGGAGAAATATAATTCCAACATCAATCCCATGTTGAAGGATTCTCTGCACTTACTATTTGATTATCCTTTGTTAGGTGACACGGAAATGAAAAAGAAAATATTCTCCTTCATAGGAAAATAATGAAATTATTTTCTCATACCAAAGGCTATATATTTTGGGAAAATATAGTGTTGGATATGATAAACCTCCTCCACTTCATGATGGTAATAAAGTTGTGAAAAGTTCCAGAGATATGAAAAATCTTATAGGTGTTGGGGATAGACCTAAAAAGGTTTTTATAGGAATTAGTGATAACATTTTCTATTTCCATGGGATACTCAGTCACAATTCATTTTTTTTGAGGAATTGGAATATGTTTCATACTGTGAAGATAGAAATATTTCTAAATTTGTGAATAAGTAGAAGTTTATTGAAAATTACCTTAGAAGAAATTAGTTATAAAATGCTATTACTATGGAAGATAGGGACACGACAATAGTATGTGTCAAGAAGACTGAGGAATCAAAATATAATGAATAAATCTAAATACATCAACATATTTTCCAAGAATGGATGAAATGAGGTATACCTTTAATGGAAGATTTTTTATATTTTCTAATCATGGGAATTTGGGAAGACATTATTGTTGGAAGAGTGAAGGGAATAAAAAGGAACCCATAAGGATATCTCCAACAATGGAAGTGTATAATGAAAAATCCTATATTGGAAGACAATATGATAATTTGAAATTTAGGTTTACCACTTCAGGGGAATCATATAGAGCTCAAAAAAGGTTATATCAATTACCTCCATTGTTACACTGAAAAAAACTATTGGAAAGAATATGAACAAAACTAGATGAAAAAGGGAGGAGATTCTCCAATTGTGATTATGAATAATGTAAATTCAATGGAACACTCAACCAAATGGAAAGAAGTTAAATAAGGAGAAATATTTCTCCAATAGAGAAAGAAACAAGATCATATGACCAATGGTAATATTCCTACTCAAAGAAAGATTCATGAAAAATGGAATATTAGTGAAGCAATAAAGAAGTAAATTTCAACAAATGGGTTTAAACACAAAATTATGAAAGAGGACAATCCAACAGAATATAAATATACAAATATGACTTGATATGTGGGTAAAGAATGTTTATTCATTTGGTCAGAACAATTGAAGTTGGTCGGGCAGTTGGAATAAGAAAAAATATTTCTATTCCATGCAAGAAAGTATCAAAGGGTTAATCCATGAGGATCGACCACAATCATCTTCATGAGGATTATATAGGTACCCCTATCCCTATGTGTATAAATTTTATTATTTGATGTTTAATTTTTTCAAGTTTTGGGGGAGATATAATACAAGGGGAAGTGGCATCAAAATATGCAAAGTGGTGATGTGATGTGATCCATAATGGCAACTGATTCAAATCAGTTACGAGAGAGGAAGAAAAAATATAGAATAATAATTTGAAAGGAGTTAATGATCTATGGTTTCATGAGATATATGGATACATTTGAGTGCAATGGATAGTGATGGTGTTATTATCATTATATCTTGTTTCTTACACTGAGTTCCGACTCAGTAGGCTTGGAAGTTTTTTTAATGGATCATTTTAGTATAGTAAATTCACCCAATGAAAATCTCATTAATGGGAGCTAAAATTGGAAAATGTTATTGATCTAGAGAAGTTTCTGAAACCTTTAGTCACATGTGAAGAAATGATGTAGGAAAATATGAATTTTTGTGTGACTAAATACCAGACCTAACAACTGTAAGAGTTTCATATCATAGGGGGACCATTCTATATCCTAATCAGATGAAAGATCTCAATTATATATAAAGTATAAAAGTTTATGTTCATGAAGACTAATTGTGGGACAATCAACAACATTCATGAATTTAATGATTATCCATTTTTCTCTAACAATATGGTATCAACTAAATCTTTTTAGGATACCAAGAAGTTGTGAGAGAAGATTAAAAGTGTTTCCATGAATTGGTCTACACATTCTAGAGAATAATTCAACATCTAAAATTGGTATATAAATTGGTATTACGGATTTACATTAGTTCCATACTAGATGTGTTTTGGGAGATTGTTTGGATTACAACAGATAATAATATCTTTGGTTCTAAATGGGGCCCTCACAACAAGATGAACGAAGATGGTGCAATTATTTGAAACAAAGAACAAATAGTGTGAAAAGGGTACTCCTAGATATAAGGTATATATGTTGATGAAAAAATTTCACCTATTTCAAGGACAGAGAAAATCAAATTATTCCTAATCATTATAGTAAAAACAAGGTTCAATTTTTTCCAAATGGATGTTCAGTAAGAATTTTTGAATGGGTATCTGTAATAAGAGGTTTATATTGAGAATCCAGATGGTTTTCTAATTAATGATGATGAGAATAGATGTTTTTTATTGAATAATACTCTATTTTGATTGAAGAAAGCACCAAGAGAATGGTATTCAAGACTATATTAGTTTTTAAAGAACCTAGGTTTTCAGTGTGGTGGAGTTGATTAGAATCTGCATGTTAAAAATATAGAAATCAAAGGATAAATGTGCTTGTATATGTCAATAACATAATATTTGGTAGTTCAGATGAAGAACAGTGCAATCCATTTTTTGAGTTCATGAAAAGTGAGTTTGAAATGTCAATGATTGGGAAAATAACATTTATCCTTAATTTATAGGTGACATAAGGTAATATTAGAACAATCATTTATTAATATAAATATTCCAATTAGGTTTTGACAATATTTATAATATATAATTCAAAGAAGAATGGTATCAAATGCATACCAATGAAACCCACTTGATTATAGTTAAAATAATACTTTAGTATATTAATGTCATGATGGATTTCTGTTTGTAGTAAAATGAAAAATATCTGTGAGAGTTATTGGGCTACACAGATGCATATTGGGATGGATTAGAAGATTATAGAAAATCAACATCGGTGGTTCATTTTATCTTGGAGGATTGTCTATTTCTTGGCTAATAAAGAAAAAATATTTCATTTTGTTAAGCACCGTAGAAGCTAAATATATTGTGGCTACTCAAGCATTCATGTGGTTATTATTGATGAAGCAGAAACATGATGATATTGGAGTTGAAGTAAAGTCTCCAGTCAGAATCCATTGTGATAATTCATGTGCTATAAATCTGAGTAAAAATCCAATCCATCACTCGAGAATTAATCACATTGAAATCAAGTATCATTTTATCAAGGAGAAGGTAGAAATAGGGATTGTAAAGTTAAATTATGTTCCTACATAACTATAGGATGTAGTTATTATGACAAAGGTCTTTCCCAAAAAAGTGTTTTAAGGGCATATATTGGCTATTGGAGTTCAGTCGACTCCCCACACTTGAAAAAGTGTGGATATGGTACCCCCTCTCCCCAAGGTCAAAACATTTAAATACATTCGTTTTATATTTTAAAAACATTAAAAAATATTCATTATTTTATTAAAAATATGTAAATGAAATTTATTTGTCAAAAACCCCCACACTTGAACTATGATTTTCCTCAAGCATTAAATCTCAACATAGAAATCAGAGGACACCAATGTAACCAATATTCAAATTCCAATTCAATAAAATCAATCAGATTTTAATGTCAAGTCAAACATTAAAAAACACACATAAAATATCAATTTAATTTCACATTTTTCATAGAAATAATGAAATCCTTCATTTTACTTTTCCACTCTGAAAAATTATGGAACATCTACTTTCATTCATTCATGCTCCTGAATTCATTATTATTAAACATTCCAAGTCATTATTCACCTCAATTTTTATTCATTTCTCTCATCACTCATGATACAATTCAAGTAGAGTTTTTCTTATATCATGAGAACATGATCCTTATCCATATTCTTGTAAATGAACTACTTTCTCCACTTTGTAAAGAAAAAAGATACATAAAATCACGAAGACTTCAAATAATGGTTTAAATGACTCTAAGGCTTATGGTCGGTAAAATTTTATGCTCTAGAAATTATGTATCAAGGAGGAGATTTATCTCTTAAGTAAAATGCATGATATCAAAAAGTGTAATGAAATTATCCCTTTCAAAGTAGCAACACCCACTTTCCCAAAACCCAAAGTAAAGGTTATGATCAAGTAAGAGTAATTAATGATTTGTGCAGCCTATTGAATATTTTTTTTACTATTGTACTTTTTTATAAAAAGTTATGATTAGATGAAACCTTACATCCATTACATAACCAAATATTAACATAAGATCATCAGTCTTAAAAATGGTGAATTTTGGTTTTCCCAAATCACAACCCATTTTGATTTGTTTTTTTTTATATTTTTTATTTTTTTTCATTGAAGAGGGTAAAAGAAATAAAGAGTACAATGAATGTATCAAATTAATTTTTTCATTACCCAATATAGCACCCCTACACTTCTTCTTTATAATTTATATCATCCCTTCCACTATGATTCCATTTACCCCCACACTTCAACTTTAAAATATCATGAAAATTCCAAGATTACGGTAGGAAGGGATAAAATTGGCTTGAAACATGGATCATCCCTATAAAGGTCATTCATAGATTATATGGGATAATAAGGACTAATGTAAAGGTGGTCTTTAAGGATACAAGCTTTTCAAAATATGCCTCAATCATTTTAAATGTGTTTTTGTATAGTCATAGTTTTGAAAATTTCAAATGGGAGTTCATCCAGGTGACAAGTGCCAAGATCAGTCATGAAATATGCTAAATAATAAATAGGTAGTACTTGGTCTAGAAATCATCTCAGGAATGAGATAAATGATATTAGACAATCACTGAATGCATACTTAATAATTACAAATCAATTAACATGAATTTCAGAAATTCAAAGCATGAAAAATGGATTCGGAATTTCATTTACATGATCAATTAATTCCATCGAATCATGAGTTATTATTTTAATATCCATGATTCACTTTTAAAATTTTAATTATCCAATTGAATCATCAAATTTCATTAACATTGAATTCTAAAACATGGCATCAATGGATTCCTAAGAAAATCAAATCTCATAGATAAGTCAAGTAAATAATTAATTTATGTGTGGTCATATAATTCTTATCATTAAAGCTCAAAATAAGTTTTGGACCAAAAATATATAGAGTTTAAAAGATAAACACTCAATGTGAACTACCTTTTGAAATGAAACTTAGTATTCTTCATTCACTGATTAGGGATGCCTTCTGCCATTATGAACAAAAAAAAATAGAATTACACAATCAGTCAAAAGGATCATTCTTTTTAAGCTCAAATAGATAGAGGGAGGGGGATGCATGATGAAAAACTTACTAAGAAAATAAATTGAAATCTAAATTCCTAGAAAGAAAGTAGAGAAAATATCTTGGTAGATCCCCCAAGTGGGCCATAAATTTTTACTGCCTCTAGTGGGAAGAACTAGCTATTAAACAAAATCTGATGGAGGATGAAGCTTCTTTGATTTGAACAACCCCATGTAAATTTTCCTAGCTTGTGATTTATCTTTATAGGTGAGTAGTGATCCATGGATAGAGTACACCATCTAATCCCCCTTGACAATGCAGTATAGCTTGCATGGTGGGGGTAAGTTGAAGTATGGATCATAATATTTATTGGTTTCTACTTGTGAAACCTCCTCTTCTCTATCCAGGGGTTTCTCAAGGTATTCTGCATCAATATAATAGTAAAAGAGAAAGTTTGAGTGTAATTATATTTGAATAAAATTAAGACATGAAGTATCAAGATAAAATTATTCCTCATCAAAGAAAGCATGTTTTGGTATGGCTTCCTTAGTAAAATCCATTTTCATTTCCTCATGAAATTCATTTGAAAAATATTCAACATGTCCAGGGAGCTCCATATGTTCCTCAGTAGGTGAACATCTAGGTTATTCTTCTTCCTCCAAGGAATAGATTTTTTTTGATTCTGTATAATCAAAAAAATTAGGACTGTGGTAAAATTTAGATTCAATAAAATCTGATTGGATATGATCAAAGAAAGGTTCAACTCCCTGATTTGGTTCCACTTCAATCTATGCCTCAGTGGTAAGTTCCTATTGGAGTATACTCTTAGCAGATGGAGGAAGGTAGCCAGCCTCCTCCATTTTCACTTCAAATTCCACCACTTGGGTTGTGTCTTCATTCTGTGGTGCTAGCTCTTCTTCTTTTAACGAAATGGGGAGATAAGTAAGTTCCTAACATTTAATCTATAATTCATCCAATCTTTGTGGATATACCAGTTGTAGCTCCACAAGAAATACTTCCTCCCTTTCCTCCTATGGTTCTTCAATTTAAAAGATAATTGGTTAATTTTATTTCACCACTTTCTCAGGTTCTTGCTACTGCCCAGGGTTGGGTTGCTCCATTAATATACAAACATAATCAAACCCTCTATCAGACTTTCTTATTAGTTTTTCAATGTTTTCTCTATGTTCTTTCACCTAATCTATTCTAAAATCATAATCTTTTTCTTATTGTTGTTGAACCCTTGAGTAATTTATCTATGCAAAATAATATGGATTTGAATACATCATGGAAGTCTTTTTTTAGTTTTTTTAAAAGAAATAAAATCTACCCAAGAAGTGAAAATAGAAAAAATAAATGGACTATTGACTCGATCCCCAAAAATAGTGCCAATTTTGATGCACACCTATCACAAGATGTAGAAAAAAGAAATTATATTTTTCCTAGCACATCACAGTGGCTGACCAGTGTCACCTCTCTTTAGAAGCCTTTTATTTTTTACTTCATCTATATCACCTAAACTATCTCTTTTTTTTTATTTTTATTATCTAATGAAAACAATGACAATGTTTTTGAGTTTTTTATTATTTAAAAATATAAAAAATCATGAAATGAAAAAATAATGAGTTGATGAAGAAAGAACTTGGTTTTTGGGTTTTGTCTTAGGTTGAATAACTATTATCCTTTATATGTTGATTTAAATTTGATAATCCAAACATGAAATCTCAAAAATAAATCACTATTCATTTCCAGAATAGAAATAGATTAAGTTACATGTCATTGTGGGACATCACCACATTGGGGAAATTCGCCTCACCAAATCCTGCTACTCAAATATACCACAAACTTAAAAATAAACATTAAAGAAAACTCATGAACTCCTTGACCTCCCCCCCCGGGCCAAGCCTCAGGGATAGTCTCCCATTTCTGAGAGTAGGTGATCACAATGGGGGATGGATGATAGGAGAGAGAGAGAGATACGAGAGAGATAAAAAGAATAAATAATTTATAATGATTGTTAAAATAATAATAATAATAATAATAATTAATAATATTATTATTATAATTAAGAAAATGGTTTTTGAAAAAGGAGAGATAGAGAAAATAAAATAGTTTAAAAATAATAATGTGCTAATTATAATAAAGATAATAATAATAATAATAATAATAAAATAAAAATAATATTATTAATATCAATATTAATAATAATGATAATAATATTATAATTAATATAAGATAGTTTAGAAAAAATATTATGGGATGGATGGAGAAACAGAAATGCATGGATTAATAAAACTAAAATTTAAATTATAATTGAAAAAAAACAAAAATAAAGAAAAGTTAAAAAAAAATGAAAAAGAAGAAAAGTGGAAGATTTTCTGTCAGCCTCTTTCGGTGGAGATCTATTCCTTGGTGCCTCAAATGATATGGAGTGTTATGGAATGGAATTGGAGGGAATGGAATGATTTGAGTGGTAGGAGCTCTTCTCCATTTATAGGGAGAATCTCTCCTCCATAAATTGTTGTGATTTTACCCATTAAATTAATGATTCAAGTATTTCCCCCTTAATTAAACTTGTTCTAAATTGTCCATCTTCTCTCCTATCAAAAATTCCGCTCATTGTTTCACCAGATTTAGGAGGTATGAATTTTTAATTGACCGTGACATTCTAGATGAAGGTCCATGGAAGATTCCTTCAATCTTATAACATGAAACGGTAAACTTAAAGACTTAAAAACTACATAAACATAATTTTAGAAACAATAATATGTGTACTAGTTCTATTACATGTAAAATCACCCCCATTGGAGGTGTGTATCCCGATTTATGCATCCATTATAGAGGAGGGGTCCGCACTTTCCTCCCTGAATATTATCCAACTTCAATTATTTTTTTGGGCCAATAGATTCTTGATTAATTCACTCGTATAGAAGAGAAAGTTGAAGGAAATAAATAAATTACTCTAAAAAAACAATCACTAAATTTGGAATTATATTTTTAACGAAATGACAAAAAAAAACCTTGATGAGAAAAATATGTCAAAAATCCAGAATTAAGCACTTTTCAAAATTTAGACTATATTAATTCAATAATTCAAAATACCCATTTTTTTTATAAAACATATAAATATACGAGTTTTATAATTTAAAAAAATTAAATAATATTCATTATTTGATTAAAAATATACACATAAATTTTCCCTATCTTGTGCAACACACAATAAAAATAATTGGTTAATATTAGTTATGTATTAGAAAAATAAAATTGATACAAGAAACCCTTACCTCGAGTCTAGACTTTCCATGTATGTCCTTTAACTCATGTATAAAAACCTTAAACAAATTATTTGATTTATTTGTTTTTTATAGGTTTAATAACATTTATTCAAATATTTTATTTTATTTTATTTTAATGACATATTTTAATATTTAAATTCTTAATTCCATATCGGGTGTTTTGAGGATGTTAAGTCCATATATTCAAAATGACTTTTGTAAGATGACCATGGAAAGAAGGGTAATTGTTGCATCATATCTAGAATAATAATAATGAAATAATTATCATTTTTATACATAAATTATAATTTCAAAACCATTCATGAAATATGGTTATGAAAAATGGAATATGTTACAATCATGGAGATATTAGGACGTACGTAGGCATAAGTAACATTTCATGTTTTCAATGATCGTTATGGAATAAAGGTATGTAATATTTTATATTTATATAATGATAATAATATCATAAATACCATATTATTTTGTTAAATAAATAAATAAATATATATATATATTATACATGTGATGCGGTGATGAAAAAAAGAATTTCATTTCTTTGTAGAGACGGTAGCCCACACATACGCATGAACTATGTTATCATTTTTCAGTGAGTGTAAAGGTAAGAAAAAAGTGATATATTATATATTAAAAATTATAAATATGTCATAAATATCATAAATATTTCATATATATCACATATATTAATTAAATTTATCCTTATTACCTCCAATGTAAAGTGTTAGTGAAAAATGAATCACATCGCTTCATGAGGCGGTAGTCTTTCATACACATGAGCAATGATATCATATCCCCCTTGGAATGAAAATTAAGATGATATATGTGTTATAATAATTAAATAAGTATAATTATGTTAGATATATCATATATATAGTTTAAATACATCATTATAACTTTCTATAAGAGGAGGTGATGAAAAACGAAGTACATCGATTCACGATGAGGTAGTAAGACATGCACATGAAGGATAGTTTAGTTTCCTAATTGATTGAAGAGTATATGGATATAAATTATTTTATTAATATAATAAAATATAATTACATGGTATATATTTGTGTTATTATTTCTTCATCATTGAAGAACATTTGAGGGAGGTGGAAGAATAAATAAAACAAAAAATCCTGCTTAAGAACGATACCTCTTCTTCCGAGAACCTCTTATATTTTAAACCAACAACATTCCTAGATTGGTTATATGATCAAACCAAGAAAAATGGTAAATTGTTAGGGAATTATAGAAGGTAATTGGTTACTTATTGGATGAAACAAAATATTTTTAGGATTTAATAAGAGAGTAGAGTTGGTGCCTTTTATAGGTGTGGTGGAGTGACATTTTGGTAAATAGCCAAAACTATTCAATAATGAGAAGACACTCTGAAAATATATGCACAAAAAATTGTTAAATAATAAATTTTAGGGATTATATGGTCAATAAAAATCTCCAAAACAATAAAATACACATGTTTTAAATATTTTTTTTCCTTATCCTCTATGTTTCCTCACTTTTTCTAACTAATTTTTCACTATAATAACTAGTATCTTTTTATTTAAAAAGATAATTTATCCATAAATTATAAACATAAATTGAGTCTTATTAGGTTATTTTATTTTTTTTATAAATATGAAAATAAATTTATTAAATAAAAATCATATGTGCGTGGAAAATTAATTTTAACAAAATCACATGTAACACAAAAAAAACCGATTTTAACCATAAATGCGATAATTAATTTTATCTATTTTTACTACTAATTATGTCAAAAAATTAAGTTAAAAATATCACATAATATTAATTTTTCTAATCCAAAATATTCTATACCTTTTATCAAATTTAATTCTAATAAGTATTAGAATTGAATTTAAAATAAAACCCACAGACGCGATGAAAAAATAGTTTTTATTGAAATATATGTTTCAAGCATAAGATGATTTTATATTCACTATATGAATAGTAATTATAATTATATGAAATTAATTTAAAATTTATAGATATATAATATATATTCCATGTAAATAATTTCTCATTATAGGTTATTTTAATTAATTAAAATAAATAAATATCATGCACTTTAAAACAATTTACAAAAAATGTGTTTTATACCCAAAAATAAACATATAATTAAATTAAGTATAATGATTATTATATTGTAATTAATTTTATTAAATGTTAAGAAATAATACTTATGTTAATTTTATTAAATCTGAATCATAATTTTAGTTTTAAATTACTTAATTTATTGAAACGAAATGATAGTTTTATAAAAATTGGTATTTTTCACAATTCAAATGGAAGATGAATATTTTCTAAAAAATAAAAATATTTCAACCTATTTTAATTTTCATATTCTATTTTAAAAAATAAAGTTCATTTTATAAAGTTCATTTTATAATTTTTTTTAAATAAATTACAATATTTTCTCACAAAAATCATTAAAAAAGATATTTGAAGAAAACATATTTTTGATGAATAAAATGGCATTACTAAAAACTAAGATATTTTTTACTAATATTTTATCAATAAATTTATTTTGAGTAGGATATATATATATATATATATATTATAATATATTTAATACTCTTCATACCCACCAATTTAATGACTTGGTTATAAAGTTCATATATTTCACCGATCATTTAAGTTTAGTGTTTTATATCATATATGATATCGAACATAATGTTATTATTTTAAAAATATCAAGGTTTTACATATATTCTAGAAATAGTTAGGAAGTCCCCCTATTGTTGGGCATACAAACAAATCTCTAGAGCTATTTGTCCAATTTAATGTGGAGATATATCTTTCTAGTTCTCTTTATAAGAATCTCGAAGTTTCCCATCATTAGTGCCTTAAATTAATCTTTGATTTGATGGGAAAATTTATCCATTTAAGTATTTAAAAATAGATTAAACCAATTACCATATGAGTCACAATTAATCTCTTAAAACATAATAACTTTTAAAATCATGAAAAACTATTTGATATGACTTCTTCACAGCGTGATGAACACCATAATGGAACAATTTCCATCTATTATAAAAATTAGAAAACTATCCTTTTTAAAATATAATAATAGTGGAAATATTTTTTTAATATATATCCTCAAGTAACCCATAATGAAAAAATATGATCTTTATGACACAATTGACACTTTCTTGAAGAACACTATTTTTTAGGGCTTTTACATCACATCGAAACTCCTCCAATTTATAGAACTCTCCACTAGATTTCAACATGATCCTTTTCCAATACACTATACATCTCAAAAATTTCAATCTTATGATTTTTTAGGGTGTGACCTCATTCAATAATTGTGAAAAACATTATCTTCATTAAATATAGATGCACCAAAATATCACATGGTCATCATTTTCATCACAATACATATTGCCTTTCCATTAGTTTGATACTCTAACAAACAATATATCATGTCTTCCTAAAAAACCATAATATAAATGTTTTATGATTCCATGAGTATTTTTGAGGATTTAACCCTTTCCTTTTCAATAAACACAAACAAAAAATACATGGAAGTATTTTGTTTCCATAAGTGGTTCAAGTTGTGACCATAAGGAAGCCCCTATTGAAAATAGCTTGTTTGGAGAAACCAATTTGTTGATCTTTGTCATTAGTTTTTTGAATATTTAAAAAATTATTCTCAAATACATTTATTGGTGAAATACTTATATATCAGATGATGTATCATTGAGGGGGGGAGGGGATAAATAAGTGATACCCGTTTTAGAATTTATTCTTCTTAGAAATTAACCACTTTGATTAGTTAATGTCTTCAACTATTTTATCATTAAATTATCACCATTACTTATATAAAACTATATAAAAGAACTATAAGGCACGTTAGGTTTTTACAATATTTTCCCCCAATGTGGGTGAATACTCCTTACTATGGTTGGGTCATGTATGAGATAAAGATATTCACAATATCATGTTAGTGAATATAACATACCATCTCTTCAAAATACTCTTATATCTCCAAACATGGTTACAATATTCTAACTATTTTATTTATACCATCTTAATCCAATTTTTGAAATGTTCCTTCCAATAAACCATCGAATAATATTTTATTCTATAATTTTGATGTCACTACATCAATAATGAATGATATTTCTCCTCATAAATTGGTAATTTTACTTTAGATATATCTTCTAGTAAATCCACATAAACATAAACCTAATTAATTTCCTAAGGAGAATATACAATCAGGAATCCTCATCGAGGAAGGTCTTGATTGGACTGATAGTGAAGTATGTGGGTTTATTTTGTACACAATCATTAACATCAGGTAAATATTATCACTCTTTAATGGAAACTTTCAATGGTCCCCCCATCTGCAACTAGGTACATACCTACTTTACAAAGGAAGATAATCACTTGGGTTTTCAAGACTGATAAAACTTAGGGACTTTCATTGGATGAGAAAATGGAAGGTTGGGCTCATTTCACCTTTTGGTGGAAAATTATTTCATACTTTGAGACTCTCTTATAGATTTAAGATATATTCGTGAATATCTTCCTATTACCGATACAAGGATGGTTACCCTAACCAAATTATTTTGGGTTAAGTCTCTATTTTTTAGAGGATATGTATCTTATCAGTGAATCCATCTATATTTATAAAAGTTTCTTCATCTGTTTCCCAGTAATGAGAAGCTACTTATGTTCCAAATCCATATAACTAGGATATTCAGAATTTTCTGTCACACGGGGAGGCGGTTAGTATTCTGATGAAGGGATTCAGAAATTATGAGGTGTACTATGTATAATGGTTATCATTGGATTCCAAACCCATACAGTTCCTTAAAATCCAGAAGTTTATTATCGTACAGAAAGGACATATTTGAGTTTTATGAGGCACCATATTTTAAAGCTCGGGTCTTGGGGAGACATCCGACATATCCTGATTATGGAGATAATCCTTGGTGTCATACTTCATTTAGTTTCTAAATCCAATGATGGATGAGTTATAATAATCAACCCATGGGAATGGTTGGGTCCTGATCCTCGATATATCTAGGACATGGGAGGAATTACACTAAATAGGGTGCCAATTTGAGATCAAGACTTAGAAAGGTGTCCAATGAGTCATGGTCTCGGAAAGGATTAGAGTTATCATAGTTAAATCATGCTCTTGGGACTGGCCCCAAGTTAGATATCCTTATATGAGTGATTTCTATATCATGCCACTTATCCAGGCATACATACTAGCATTTCCCAGGCTAGTAGAGATTTTTGATCTGAATGATATCAATGTTGCAACTCCCTAAGACCATGTGACCAATGCTCGGTGTGAGAAACATGGGATAACGAGTAATTAATATCACTATATATAGATACAGGGTTTATGTGATGAAACTACTATTGTGATTTTTGATATGAATTTTAGGGTTCAGGGATGCGTCCTATGGTTCCTGGTTATGGAAGAAATCAAACTCATTATAGTTCAGTTAATTTCTCAGTCTGTTGAGGGATAAGGTAGAGTAATAAACCCATGGGAATGGTTGGGTCCCAATGGTTGAAATTTCATGTACATAAAAGGACCCAAACTGATGTAGATTGCCATTTTAGTTTGAGGTTGGGCCTTAAGAAGGAATCTTACATATCCTGGTTATGGAAAGAATCAGAGTCCTCAGAGTTCAATTGATAGGGGCTTACACACTGATGTTTCCCTTTTCTTTGTAGATGTTTATGGTGTAGATGATATGATTATTGAAACTTTGTAAGTGCATGTGAGTTATGGTAGGTGTGAGAAATACTGGATAATCAATAATCAATGTTATTTCTCGTGGATGTGGGACTTATGTGATGGGAATTTCCTTTAGTGACTAAAATAGAGCTCGAGCATCAAAGAAGCATCATATGTAGAAGGTTTATAGAAGGAATAAGAGTCATATTAATTCGATTAGTCAAGGATTACACACTGATTTTGCCCTTGTATTCATGTATTACACACTTTGGATGGAAAAGGTCATAAAATCCTAGGATGACCTATGATTTGGTCTACTTACCCGCCCTACATGCGATGAATGTTTGCTCTACATGACTTGATTTCTTAATCATAATATCAGAGAGTGTCTATATTACATATCCAAATACAATTGTATGATCCCTTTGACTGGTCCAAAGGATTTTGTATAACATAGACGGTATGTCTAAAGGTTATCACATGATCAAATATTTCTTTTACGGAAGACATCGTGAGATCTATCTAGCTGATCCTAGAATCCATCGCATGATCCAAGAAGTCTTTTCCAATGGGTTTCACATGATCCAACTGACATGCCTTGGTGTCATCATGATAGCTAGCTGAAACACTTGGAGTGAATCATGAGAGTTAGTTTAAAATGTCTCAAAGGGTGTCACATGTCCCCAACGAAATGTCTGGAGGGAATCATATGACCTAGATGGTGTTCCCAAGGGGTGTCGAGAGAGATAGTTGACATGCCTAGGTGCTACCGTGAGAGTCATCAGACATGAATTAGTGCCGCAATATGAGTCTAGAGACATGTCTAAATGAAATCACAAGGAGTGAACGATGATCCAAGAGGGATTAACAAGACTTGGTTATCATGGTTGAGGGAACCATGTGAATTTATTTAACATGTTCCTAGGAGACATGACCCACATATTATACCAAAGGAGTGTCATGATCTTAGGGTGACATGTCCCAGTGCTGTCACATGTCCTAGAATATTCACACAAACCTTCACGAGGGTTATCATATATGTTATTTTATTAAGTATCCCATAGTTAGTCTTTTTTATAGACTTTAAATTATGAATTCCTTCAAATTTTTTAGTGTTAGATTTTATTAAGTAAATCATGATCAAGTTGGTGTGTGTGATGTTTGACCTATGTATTTCTAGGAGTCATTTACATTATCTATGAGTGACCATGTGATGTGATTATTCATGTGTAATGTTTTCTTCATTTGTTCGCTAGTATCTTACCTGATAGAAAACATTCTGGTTGCGATATCCACTACTTCGAGAAATACACTCTGTTTCTTGGATAAAAAAGGCCAAATTCTCATTCGAAGAGTCCTAGTAGTGGTATTGGTGCGTTTTTCATGTTGGGATGGAGGATTTATATGCCTCTTCACCTTGGTCATTCGCTTCTTTGTGTAGATCATATCATGTGAATCCAGGAAAGATTCAGCGAAGGGATTTGGTGTCGTGTGTATTCATGAGTATCTTATGTGGATCACTTTGGGGGAGTCTCTTGATTTTTAGTGACCATGTGTCCATCCCATTAATGCCTAATTTACCAAATTATTTCCAATCAATAGGGTCTTGTTGAGTCATGCATGAATGACGAAGGTCTTTCATATTATCATATTGACATGTCCACATACATTCATGAGACCAGGGTGCCTCTCGAGAGGCTTTTGTGTGATCTCAAGTGACTTTTCTAGGAATTTCTATGAGACAAGGATGGATTTTCAGGGGGCCTTCATGAGATCATACTAACTTGACAAGGGGTCTCATGATACCATGCTATGGATGGCCTTAACACATCGCAAGGGTTTTACAACCATGAGAGAATCTCTCCTCCAGCTCATTTTTTGTATTTTACAATTTTTGGGAGTCATGTTAGATTTCATGAGTAATGTCAAAGATAAATAGACCACCTCTTAGTGATTTGACGCATGACCAACAAATTTTCTTTGTAAATTCATGATAATTTCTTGGGAAACAACATCTTTTTGACCATTGGGAGCCAAAGGGGGAGTGGGAGGTCACCTAAACTTACTCGGGGATCTTCACATGATGATGATGACATGCGGGAAGGCTTTTATGAGATGAGGTGTACATGTCACCTGGGTTTGCGGTGTCTTTAAGATCACCAGGGGCATGTTGTACGATGTTTGTGAGGGAAAGTGGCTCCTGTTTTCCCCACTTTTATTTCTCTATTTTATTTTTAAAATTCTCAGTGGTCTTATGATCTTGATTGAATATTTTTTAGGAAAATCATTCTCTCCATCGGTGATCCATCACATGAATTTTACAAATTCTAGAGGCAGCCACATTTTGGGCATTTTATTCCTATTTTTGAAAGAGTTTCATATGGATTTCCAGACACTTGCATGTTGAGAAACTATGTGACCTAGTGGAGCTCATCCCAATACTGCCACATGATCACTGGTTTTCCATGGATCCTTCATGAGAGAAAAAGGGATTATCAAGAGGGGATCTCTGGGATCTATCGTAGGTTATGAGATATACATGCCCATCTTTATGTTCTTTTTCTGGTCATGCAATCATGTGTCTTTTAGGGGTTCACATGATCCGTGAGTCTTTGGCCACCTTTTTATTTCTTTTATTTGGTAGGGAAAATGATACCCATATAACTGTATTTTTTTTTGATTTGTTCGATGCTCATTTGGTGGGTATCAACAAATGACCTCCCCTCATGAGAAACAATTGTGAGGACAATGTCTCAGTTCTAAAGAAACTAAATTCCTTCATAAGACTTTTACATTGCCGTAAATTTGTGTCTTGGGTGATGATTGTTTTGTTAAGAGATGCTTGGTATTCCTTGTGATTCCCTATGAATAGTGGGGGATAGCCATTAATTTCATCATCTACACATTCCTCTAGAGTGACCTTTCCTTTATTTTATTTCGTGCCTTTATTGTATTTCCCTTAGGCTAGACCTAATAATGAGACCCCTTTGTGAGCCCCACATTCATGAGGAATGTTCTTGAAGACTGCTTGTTTCTCAGGAACCCATTTGAAACAACTAAAAATTATATTTTAATAATTTTTTAAAGTTTGGATATGATTATTATGACTACCATAAGGGTTTAGTGTGGTGTGTTGGACTGATCGTGTGATCATATGGATATCATGTAGCTTTCATGACAATGTCAAAGTTATGTGATCATGTGTATCCAAGGGGTTATATGATTTCATGATTCTCTACAGGTTTACAAGACATGTGATACCTTTAAGAGATTTGTGAATTCCTTATAAAATTAACGAATCACATGATGTTTTTTACGATGCGTTGGATGCTACCAGTTTATTATATCTATCTTATGATAAGATTTTATTTTATATTTATGACATATGCCACTTAATTTTGATCAAATGGATTCCAATTCCAACCATGTTTCTGATATTGTGGCATATCAATGGGAAATAATTTCTAGAAACCATACTACTGACCTCCAATATCATTTTTATTCAGATAATGAGATTCTAAGGAGGTTTCTATCATTTGAGTTCAAGATTACCCCTTATCTCACATGATTCCACTACATGGGATTAGTTTTCTAGATGATGTCATCATCCCTCCTTCAGACTTCAATCTTTCATTTTTCTAGGTTTCAACCTCTTCTCACAATATTTAGATGAATATTGACGAGAAAGGCTAGCTGGCCATAGCTCAACCCTAGAATTTATCTTATATGTTGGAAATACCACCTTGTGTCTGAATGGGATTGATTTATCTCATAAGCATATTGCTCAAAAATACTCCACTATATTTTCCCATTCTCTAAACAATCTAAGTGGAAGATGGAGCTTGAAATGAGATTGCTCTCATGGAAATAATTTTTATGAAAAAAGGGAGTAGAACATTAGGGTCAAGAAAAGATTCAAATATTTTTTGTATTAGTTATATAGGGTAAAACTGTATGCAGTCATGTGAATTTACCAATTTATCATATATCTCCAACCTAATCTTCATTGAGAATTGATTGGAAATTGGTTCCCTAGTACCAACACATTCCATTTTTCCAATGGTGAAGTGGGAATCAGACTACGGGACATCTAAAAACTGGATGGGATCCCCCCTCTCAGAGATATGTATGCTTATTTACCCATGTTATAGATGTTTGGGATGATCCCTTGAAGACTCTTGTTTTGGAGAGGGAATCACTCAACATTTTGAAGAAGAATCCATGGAAGAAGGTAATTATGAACTCACCCATCTCTTTGAAGAAGTGGATTTATATTTCCCTTTTTGGTAGTGGGGTCAAAAAAACTACCATATTCCCCCATCAATGCCCTTCTTAGTAGGTCCATAATAGTGCTGGATCATATTGGGTCATCTTGGAAGCTAGAGACTATACGTCATGGGGGTACTGAGTGAACTTGAAGATCTCTATGAGCCTTAGGTTGGAAGGATTTATGTCTATTTTGTTTTAATATATGACATTTACCAGTTAGGGATTCACGTTCAAGGATCCATGTTATCAAGTTGGTGATGGCGGCACACCTCATGGAGGTATAGTGCCTCAATTTGGAAGTTTTGAACATTTCTTGCCTTTACTAACTCCTATACCACATTCAAAAAGTAATTTCCCCCTACTGGATCAGTGGTCTTATCTAGTATTTGTTTGACTGGATAGGGGAGAATTTCCATTTTTATAAATACTACAATGCCACTGTGATCCTAGATTCTTTATCCCATCCCAAACTACTAAACATATATGGAATTTGAAATATGTCACTAAGGACTATCGAGGTTAAGGATTCATTGAGATGACATGATAGAGTTGATTTTACCCCTTATCCTTCACTAGTTGGGACGATTAATAATAATAGTAGTAGTTACCTTGATGAAAGTAATATATGATCTCTCTTAGGGATGGGTTTCTTACATCCAGGGTGGATGACCTAAACATATGTGAGCCTTATACACATTATTTATTATCTCATATGTTTAGTGTCACCAAAAGGGTTTCCCATGTTACTTTGTTTGGAATACAAGGAGAGCAGCATCCTGGGGTCATTCGCCAGTTTTGGATGATACTTGCATGTGAAGATACTATGTATGTGATCATACTTTTTCCTACTATTGTTCCCTCCTTCCTTTCCTATGATTATGACCAGGCTTGGGTAGCATCTTATCTGGATGGTGTGAAAAACCATCTAATCCATCATGAGGCCAAGACTTTTACCTTACCAACTACACTGTCTCTAGTGATGATGTATTTGATCAAATACCTTGGAAAGATGTCAAATAATTTCAATCATTATAGTGAAGACTACCCTAACAGTGATATAATATCCAATAAGGAAATTATTCTTCATTTAAATTCTATAGATGATACTCTTGTTGAGAGAGATAATATGTGACTCCTTCTCTTGCTTCCTTACTGGCTCAACTAGTTATTCATCCTCTTTCCACACCTTCTCCATCGGTCACAGGGGCTCAGACACAACATTTGATGATCTGGAAAAAGATTCATGACTTGATCACTAATACTCCTTTGTATGTAGTTTGTGAAAAATGGTAACACCTTTATTAGCAATTCACAGATTTAGGGGTAGGTGGTTTTGATTTAAAACCACTGTATAAAACCATGAAGCATATTTTTATGATTTTTCAGGATATTCCCACCCATGAGAGGTACTTACATGATCTTTCTGATGAGGCTCCCCTTTCAGGGAAGATGAATGAGACATCATAGTCATTGGAGATAGGACACCAGTTGAAATCTAAATTTCAAGCTCAAATGGATGCCTGGACTACACAAATTTAGAGGCATGAGGAAATCATATCCCTTATGAGGTACACCATTTCAATATCATCATCCTTATTAGAAACCACTTAGAAGAGAGTTGAGGAGTTGAATACTTTAGTTAAGACTCTCTGTATTAGGGTAGAAGCAGAAGAGGCGGGGTGAGCGGTACTCCAGCATTCGATCAACACTTCTTGATAGACTCTTAACAACATGGACAACATAGCCGACCAAATATTATTATAGTTTGATAATTTTCCAAATTTGTTTTGATGAGGTCCTTGCAGAGACTCTATAATTTGAAGATTTCTTTAGTTTCATGCTTTATCATTGAATAGATTTTCTAAACATTATATGAATTGTCTTATGTTTATGCCATTCATGACATGCATGACATTTCATTTCTTTAATATTATATGAATCTCCATTGATACCCATAAATTTCATAATATCAAGTAAACATGTATCCCCATATCTAAATATTTAAATCATAAAAAAATATTTTAGATAAGTACTCTAGAATTCCCACTAATGTGAGATTATTTATTGATATGTTTGTTTTATCTATCTTAAGATCACTTGTTTTGAAAATAGATTATTGGTCATAATATATGTTCTGGAAGGAGAGAGATATTTTCTTTTACTGAAGCTGATAATCTTGGTGAGAGTAGCTTTATTTCTATTACGACCATATGGCGGACCTTATATGCCCTTTCATTCTTGTAGGCTAGATTACTTCCATGCTACAGTTTAGGGTATTATATATTAGACATTCTCTCACTATGGTTTAGGGTCTTTTTTCTCAGAACTTCTATTGTTGTATTTTATGGTATTTTAGCTCAGACCTTGTATCACTTTAGTTTAGGGTCTTTTATCACATATCTTATATTGCGATAGTTTTGGGTCTTTTATCTTGAACCTTATATCACTTTAATTTAGCATATTTTAGCTTAGTCCTTTAATCACATTAGTTTATGGTATTTTGGCACAGACATTCTATCACTTTAGTTTAGGGTTTTTAGATCGGACCTTCTATCACTTTAGTTTAGTTTATTTTAGCTCAGACCTTCTATTTCTTTATTTTAGGGACTTTTGGATTAGACCTGATCAATGATCATGGAATATGGTTCAGACATTCTAGGAATGACCCAAAACACACTTATGTTTTGGGTTCTTCCATGGTGTTATAAAGGTTTATGAGGATAAGAAATCGATTTTTGCAGAGTGAAACATTTGGTTAAAGACCATAGGTTCATATACAAGATCCATTGGCAAACATGAATAGTCAATAAATGGGTTTCATGAAGTTGAGTATCTCTTCCAGGGGAAATGGAATATTTATGGAGGTAGTATTGGTTTAGGGTGAAATATTTTGAATTATAGGTCCACCGGGATAGTTAGAGTATGGGTGATGTAATTCATAACCCAAAAGTTTGAGTCCAAGAATATGGGATGAGGAAAACATACCGAGGATGACTTGTTACACTTTAAGGTGCTGGGTTCCACTACAGTGTTTCTAGAACTCACAATGATTAAAGATCCTTTATTGAAAGAAGGATATGGATTTAGTCGATGGGTCAAGGACCTTATGTATTGGTTGGATGTTCAAGAATTGGATGATATGCACTTCTTTTCTGAGGTCCATGAAAGATCTTTAAAGACTTAAATTTAAAAATTATGAGGTTAGGTACAAGAGGAAAGTTACCCAGGTCATATTCTAGAACCCCAGTGAAATTTGGATCTTATATTGAAAATCTCAAACCCTACACTCAATTGTTTCTAGTCATAAGCTTTGGGCCATCAAAGGTTCGAGAATGGAGTGTCACATTCTAGTATTGAGAAAGGGTAAAAAAACACTGACATAACAATGAGGATGTCAAATCCTCTCAGATAGTTTGGTTTGAAGATTATAAATCATGCCCAACGTGCTCAGGTCTGGAGGATCATATTGCACAATCATATTGGGAATGAACCAAAAAATCATAGGGTGATGGGTTGTACCATAGTGATTTCAGTGCTCACAAGGATCATAAATTTATTTTTACAGAGTGAAATATTCAGTTGACCACCATAAGCACATATATAGGATCCTTAGGCATACGTGAATAGTCAATAAAAGTGTCCCTTGAATCTGTACATCATTTTTAGGGGACTTGTAATGTTAAAATGATCTGAGAAACTCAAATCATGAAGTGTGATAGGTGGAAATTGTAATATACGAGAAGGTATTGAGTACCCTAAAAGTTGTGTCACAGCCAAGAGAACATATTCTCACAATGAGGATATGTGACAAATCATTAATCTAACTTTTTACTTAACCATGGGGTCTAGCGAGAAAATATAAGATTTTACTAGGGATATAAATTAGACCATAATAGATTTATTACTTATTCATTTATGTCCTAATTTCTTCCTAATATATGGAGATAAAGTTTTTAGAGAGAAAAGACTTGATTTTTTCTTAGGCATCCATTTGTGGGGTTTTGACCAGAAATGTTTTGTATCTATTTCTCTAGTAGTTTAAGGACTTTTGATTTGGACCATTATATGATAGATTTTAAGGTCATATATCTTTGACCAAAGATCAGATAGTTTAAGTTCATGGAACAAAAGTACCTAATATGAAGGATGATACACAAGATCCTAATTAGGATACCCAAGGTCCAGAGTACCCCAACATCTTTCTGAGAAGGAGATGAAAATGTTATAAATGATGGATTGAGGTTCCTAGGTCACAAGTAATGATATAAGACAATAATACTGAGAGTATTTCAGATCACACTGAGGTGTTGAGTTCATCCACAATGATATCAGGGCTCACAAGGATCAGAAATCCTTTTTTTGTAGAGGGATTCATTTGTTTGATGACCATATGTGCATATCTAGGAGCCATAGACATACATGTATACTCAGGAAAAAGGTCCCTTGAAGACAGGTATCCTTTCTAGGTGACATGAATGATTTTGGTAACCAGAAGTACTTTATACCTGAAGAGTGGTTTATGGATTTAGGTTCCATTAAAATATGATAGAAGAACCCTGCATTCTAGCGGAGTATGGAAATGATCTTGTGGTCCCTAGATCGGGGATGAAAATTAGTGATGACCTACACATTTTATTATCATGAAGTTGATAAGTTTTCCATGTAGTCTAACATCATCCAATAAGGACATACATCATGTAGTTTATCATCATAGGGTGAGGTAATTCTTATTGTGTAGTTTTCATGTCATGAGACCAAGATGTTTGTTAGGAAGTTTAACATCATGAATTAAGGACGTGGGAACCATCATGAATTTTTTTTGCATGATAAATTATGTACAAAAGTTATTCATACATAGATATAAATCATATGTAGGAAAAACGAGCTTGTGTGAATCAACTCTTATGTGGTTGGGGTTTATTTCTTATCAGTTGTTGCAGTAGGGCCCATGATTGGAGATCTGGAGGTCACTACATATCCTATGATGGTCGGAATCAAGACAAACATAGTTCTTAGATGGGAAAAACTCTAAATGTCTATCCTATGCATAGTGGTGGAAATTATTTCTGTTGATTATTGTCGTTGGGAATAAGATTAGATATATGAATGTCACTATGTATGTTGTGATGATAAGAGTCAAGCCACACATAGTTCTTTAGAAACCATACAGTTTAACATCATCCGAAAAGGGCAATGGCTTTTGGATGTGAAAAGTAGATTTTTGGTTGGACCTAAGGATGTAAATATGGGTTTTACTACATATTCTATGGGAATAGGAATGAATCCACACATAGTTCTTGAAATACAATGCATTTAATTAACATCACGCAGTGAAGAAAAAGATAAACAACATGAAATAATGGAAATGTTATGGGTGGGAACAAGGGTGGAAGTTATAAATTCACTACATATCTCATGAGAATGAGAAACAATCCAAATGTTGTTCTTGGAAGAGTCCTTATGCAGGTCTGATCCATATATAGGGAATATAGGATTTTCTAATTGCGGTTGGACCTAAGACCGGAGATCCGATCATAACTACATATCTCATTGGTATGAGAATTGATCCATATGTAGTTCATAAATGGAAGTGTTTTAGAAGACCAACACCCACAAATACTGTCCTATCAGGTGAGGTCCACAAGAATTCACAATTTTATGTTATGAAATGGAAATTAACTGTGTAGTTTAACACCATACAGAGAGAAGTCTTGGTATGACTTTTATGACTTTTCATTTAGGACCATGATCATCCCGTCATAATATTATATTCCTTATTTGTGTAGGGATGCCCTTACTAAAATTATTAAGCTCATATGAGCTATTATTGTTGAGAGAAACAAAGAATAAAAAGGATTCCTCTCACTATATACGGGAAATTAAGGATTAGATAGAAGTATTTTGCATTATATAGAGGTTAGACAAAGATATAGGATCAAGGTATCCCTATGTATGTCATTAAAAATGAGAATCAAGCCATATGTAGCTCTAAAAAAACCCGTGTATTTTAATATTGCGCAGAAATAAAATTTTTCATATAGTTTGATGGCTTGAGGTAAGAATATAGATCACCGTATGTGAAGGAAAAGGGAAGGTTGTGGCTGGGCCCAAGACTAGTGGTTCAAGAATCACTATGAATCCTGTGATGAAAGGAATCAAGTCACGTAATGTTCTTGGATGGAGATATTACCTTTGTAGAGTTGACTCTCTCATAAGTATAGAAGAATCTCATCCTTCCTTCACACATATCCGGTTTGTGAGCGGTGAGTCATTAGTGAGATGGTTCTTTCCATGCAGTGTAACATCATAAAGTGAGGACATTAGCCTTGAAGTTTAATGTTATATGGTAAGGACATGAGACGATTTTAATTTTACTATTATGATTCCATGATGACTTTTTATTGTTTATCCTCATGTGGTCTGGAATATATCCATACATTTTATCATCATATGGTATGGGTGAAGGATTTTCTTGATAACATCTATACAAAGTATTTCTGGAGAAATCTCACATTGGTGGGTGGCATGACATGCTTCCCATAAATGGTGACCAAAGATTAGGCTCCATTATAATAGACCTTATGTATGATGTAAGGCCTTTCTCATTTGTTTTTTATATTTGGAGAATTCTTCCTTGGTATCATTGGGGCTATGGGGACCAATAACAATTTCGATATGAGGAATGAAAAGATGAAAAAATTCTTATTAAAGGGTCGTGTGTCCAATTCAGATGGACCACCAAGTTTTGTAGTGTGAAATACCTATTCTCATCGATCCACTCTAATTCATCCATTTGATTTTTTGATTTATCGTCATTTGAGAGATTTATGTGAATGGATATTTGGAGTGACGACAGTTTGACCTATTTGGGCAACACTACCTCAATCACATACACTAATGAGTATGGAGTTTCTTGTATAGTTGTACGTGTATTGGTATGGTAGGACCATAAATCATGATGAATCTTGTCCATCCAAAACTTCTTATGCTTTTTCACCATCTCCTAGAGTATGTTTGGAAGAGTCCTATGGAAGTCCCCTATCTGTCCATTTTTCACTACATGATAGTGAGATGAGTTATTAGATTCGATATTTTACTCCTACTATAGTTTCATCAACTCAATATAATAGAAGTTGGTACCGTTTTCCATCAATATTGTTTGAGGGACCCCAAACCTATTGATGATATGATAATTTATGAAGTTTCTAATGTTGTTCATCCTGAATTCTTTTAAGTGTATTTGATGAGACCATTTGGGGAAGAAGTCGGTAGCATTATAGATGTACTTGAACTGCTTAGTTGTGGAAGGGGGATATTGACCTAAAACATCCATTCCCCAAATGAAAAAAACTCGTAATATTTATATATATGTAGAAATTACAAGGGATGATGTATAAAGATTGCATGGATTTTTCATGCATGAAATTTCTTGGAGGATTCCACATTGTCATGTATCATGGTTTTCTTGTAATATGCCATCCCTTGAATTTAGTGTGAGTGACTAGTCCCTGATCAATGGGTTCTGTAAGATCCTACATGGACTTTCTCCATGACGGAGAAAATATATCCTTATGCTATGAATCTGAAGTAGATTCCGTCAAATCCAAGCTTATAGAGGGATTTTTTCTCATATCGACCATCATATATGGTGAAGTTCGCTACACGACACTGAATATGTTCCCTTCCATCTTGGTCTGTTGGGAGAGTATTTTTTAGAGATAAACATTTATGGGCACCATCCATCCAGGGGTGGTCATTGGTTCATCATGCTTTGGGGTGGTGTTAACCAGATTGATTTCTTCCATTTCAAATATGATGATAAATGATACCATTCATCGATGTGTGATATGGAATATTGTTTCCCCCTAATAAGGGTTATCCATTATGATGGATGCATTAGCCAATGCATTAACATGATAATTCTGTGATTGGGAAACATGATGCAATGTGGGATAAAAGGTAACCCTTCCATCAGTCCCAAGACATTAGAAATGATAGGGTTTAATTGTTCTTTTTTGATGGTATATTATCCATTAATCTACTTTGTCATATGTTTTTAATCCCCCTTAATATTCATGTAGGCTATGTGCATTTTTAGGTCTAGTCCCAACACAATGATGAGGGATTGGTATTCTAGCTCATTATTTTTATAGACTTTGGATAATGATAAAGAGTAGGGAAACACTTATGTTTATAGATAGACAAATAAATTACCTAGACCAACCTGATTGTGCAATGCTTCTCCATCCATTTAATGACAAGAATCTGAGAGGAACCATTGAAATACATCTCCCATGTCTAGGGAGTGTCATGGGAGTTGAAGACCTCCTCATTTAGAAGATTGATGTCCACCAATGTATTTTCTGAGGTAGGATGTGATGCAAGGAAATAAAAAAGGGATTTCCCTTTCACTGACTTAAGTGATACAAAATAAATTTCATATTTCTACAAACTGAACACCCATAGAGCCAATCATTATATCCACATAGTGCATCTAAGTATATACTTTAGAAGATCAGCATGAGAGACCAGATGGACTCCATGGTTCTGTAAGTAATGCCTTGACATTTTCACTGTGAAGATGAGTGAAAGGTAGTTCTTCTCAATATCAGAGTATCTGGTCACAATGCCTAGAATTTTTCCTATGAGGTAGTATAGACTATTCTCACTCCCTTAATCATTTTTCTATGTGAGGATGGTTCCCAGTGAGAATTCCATAGTGGCCACATAGAGGATGAGTGGCCTCCCTTCCACTAGAGGAATCAGAACTCATGCGTGTTGTTGGTAATTCCTGATACATTTGAAGGCTTCTTGGAATTCATAATCCCATAAATAGGATATTCCCTTCTTCATTATCCCAGTGAAGGGGAGATATTTTATGATAAAGTTAGCTATGAA
Source organism: Viscum album (assembly GCA_963277665.1). Lineage (NCBI taxonomy): Eukaryota > Viridiplantae > Streptophyta > Magnoliopsida > Santalales > Viscaceae > Viscum > Viscum album. The sequence goes on along the minus strand of OY728140.1, from coordinate 591,910,393 downwards.
TCACCAAATGTATGTGAGGTTACCTTGAATCCCCCTCAGTTCCTTGATATTTCTAGGGGTGACATTGCTAAAATAGCATTAGTCTTCTCTGGTTTGACCTCAATACCATGCTGGAATACCAAAAAGTGAAGTAACTTCTTAGATGTTACCTTGAAAGCTCATTTTAGCAGATTCATCTTCAAAAAGTGTTGTCTTAGCTTATCGAAGATTGTTTGAAAATCTATGAAGTGATCACATTCCTACTAGGATCTAACAACCTGGTCGTCGACATAATATTTTTCTATCTATCCCAATAATGTTTTATTGATATATCTCATGGAATGTAGTTATGTGGAAGCAACATTATTTAACCCAAAGGGAATGAAATGATAGAAAAATATCCCTTAAGGATCTCTAATGGTTGTGGCTTCCTCATCTTCACGGGACATCTTTATTTGATTGTACCATGAGTACCCATCCATGAAGGAAAGGGATTAAAATATAATAGTTACATAAATCATGAGTTCTGTGATTGGTAATTAGAAATTTCTTATAGGTAAATGATGATTAAGGTCTCTGAAATCGATGTAGACCCTAATCCACCCATTATTTTTCTTGACATGGACAATGTTGGAAAGCCATATTTGTTATATCACTTCACAAAAAAAGTTCTTTTGGATAATATTTTCAACTTCAACATCTAAATTGGTGGAATGAGAGGGGTGCATCCTTCTAGATTCCTACTTGAAGACTCTATGATCATAGGGTAGGCCGAGATGGTGTGAAGCCACATCTAGATTCAGTCCGGGTATTTCATTATAGTTCAAAGAGATAACATATTAGTGCTACAATATAAATTCTATCGATAAAGAAAAAATTTTAAATAATTTTTATTGTATTTTAATGTTTTAAATCCACCAAAATTTTATTTTTTTGATAAATTTCAACTTTTATGTGTTGTTTAGTGTTTTGAGATTTATTTTAAAAATCGATTATTTTGGATTTTTAAGTATTTTAAATTATTTCTATATTTGGGACATAACATTTTCTATATTGATAAAAAAATGAAATTATTTCTTTTTATGATTTTAAACATCTAGGTATTCATTTCTACATTTCAGGCCAAAAGCTGAATCAACCATATGGAATCTCCAATCAAGATCACAAATGGGGCTATGAAAACATTTTACATATCTTTATATGTTTGGTATGGGGACCATATATCGTTCATGGTGGGCCCATATAATCTAAATTTTGGAGGATGAATGCGAAAGACTTTGGGGAACATCTTTTATGAAGAGGGATATGCATTAATCTCCCGTTTTCATGGTCCTTTATTCATGATAACACAGAGGTTTTAAATTTGGAGTGTCTGACGAGATAGAATGAATTCTTAGATTAAAACGTGAATAACTCTCATAATCCATGACCACATATACTGAAATTTTGAGGTGTGATAGAAAATATATTTATGAACAACATTCATGAAGGGTGAAACATGTTAAGAGTTTATTTATCGGTGGTAAAAAACGTCAATTTTTTTAGGATACATTCTTTATATAAAAGGAGGGGAGCTCCTCTCTCTAAAATCAACCCCTTCCATTCCATCCTCACACTATCCAATCGACCGGTGAGGGAAGAATTAGATGACGACCTTATTTAGATTTATTTATTTTCTTTCTTTTTATTTTATTGTAATTTACCTGCTATCCTACATCATCTCATCTTCCCCATCCACAGAGGGGTAGTTTCATTGAGTGATCGGGAAGGGGGAGGCTGGACCAATGTTCTTTCTTGATTTATTATGATTATAATTATTAAGATACCTTTTTCTTTCATAACATGGTTTCAATTATAAATCATTTTTTAAATTATGAATGATGTTATGTTAGGTCTTAATTCTTTTAATTTAAATTGATTTGGTCGATGATCATATCTCCCTCCACCCAATTCTCTTCTGTATATGGTGTAGTATATTAGGGTTGGGTGGTGAGTGTTTGACAGTTGTTATGAACATGGGAAGGAGAATAGCCATACTTTAGGATTCAAATAATAATATTCTTATCATAATTTTTTGGACAAGGGGGAGAAATGACTCGATTGATGAATCCCTCTCTAACCAGACAAAGTAAGGAAAAATAGACAAATATGAAAACCATGATATCACAATACTAGGTCTAGCCAAACCTAGCCTGACCACTATCTTTTTCATTACTTTAAAACAAATCAAATCAAGATTCTAATTTCTCACACATCATTAAAATTCAATTAAAACAATTTTTTTGAAAACCAATTAAAAAGTGACAAACTTTTTGTGTGTACACTCCTCAGTAAAAGACTACCTAAGATCAAATAATATCGTATACTTAGATAATTAAAATATTTTTTTTTCTATTCCCCACTACAGGTATACATCAATCATAGTGTGGTTTCCGGGGAGGCAGTGCCTCAAAACCCAAAAAATTTTATTTAATTTTTTTTGAATGAGTCATTGTTCGAATAAAAATTTAATTGAATTTGATCCAGAAATTGAGCAAATAATAAACCAATTAAGAAAGAAAAAATTTGCAAACAATGTTTGAAGAAATTCAACGAATAGATTCAAGTGAAAAATATAGTGATCACTCTGAAACTCAAATGGATAGAAATCCCAACCAAACTTTGCGTGATATTTGATTACCACAATTCGCTTACTACAAAAATCAACTAACAATCCCTACAATAGAAAATGATTCTGAATTGTGCATTAACATGATTCAAATTCTTCCTAAACTCTAGGGTCTTGCAGGTGAAGACCCCAAAAAACATATCCAGGAATCTAGAATTGTCTGCTCCAGCTTTATACCCTAAGGTGTTTCCAAAGAACAGTTAAAGTGGTGGGAAATTCCCTTCTCACACGAGGGAGTAACAAAGGAATGGTTGTGCAGTCGACAACCAGAATAAGACCAAGATAAATAATATCTTCAAAGATACTTCATTAAATGGTTTTTCCTACATCTAGGAGTATGGATATCAAAAAATAGATATATTCCATTCACGAGCCACCGGATTAAACAATTTATTAGTACTATGATCAATTCAAGAAGCTTTGTGCCATCTATCCACAGCAGACTGTGGAAGAACACTATTTCATTGTTCTCTTCTATCAAGTATTTATTGATAATGAACACAACTTTATAGATGCATCATATGAAGATTAATTGATTGACATGTCACCTTCAGATTCTAAAGGAAAGATTGAAAGGATTTCACAAAACCTAGAAAATTTTGGCACTAGAGGCACGAGCACCCAAGGCATCCACGAGGTAATGAATTCTAATTCTTCCTCACCCTTACTTGAAGCAACACATGAAGAAATGACAAGTGTTATGAGACTAATTTATATGAACGAAGTGAAGGAACAACAAGACCTAACTTAGGTATGTGGTTTATGCACTTCTTTTTATCATTACACTGATCAATGTACAGAAGTGTAAGGGATAAAAAGTTTTAATGCTACCTATCATCAAAAGAAATTCTAGTCAAATCATCCACAACAAACCTAGAGCTGAACAACATATGGATTTCAATAGAACATAGAAAGGAAAAAATTTAGCAGAAATATCAGAACCCAACACCTTTGCAACAATATTACAAGCACCCCTTCTATTAAAAACAAACATTCCAACCACCACCTTTTCTGTGAAAGAATTACAAGAAAATATACCCAAGTGCACTAGAAACTGATGAGAAGCTGCTGAAGGTTGAAGTTTTAGTAATGGATGATAAAATTAGAAATATTACTAACCAGTTTGTAGAATTATGTATGTTCAAACCATGAACCAATGAAGAATCCCATCACAAACACTTCCAAATCCAAAATAGAATGTTAGTGCAATCACAACCCTAAGCGAGGAGCTCACAACACCTGAAAAAAGTGAGGATGATGATTATGAGAAACCTCTTAAAGCTCAAGAATGAGACCATATCAATAAAGGAGAAAGAAAAAGTTTTAGTAAGGAAAGGCTTTAAAACCGTTAAAAACAATAAAGGGAAAAGGGATTTCCAAACACCATTACCATCTACATTAGTTGAGTTGAAGAAGGGTGAAGAAGAAAAAATTTAGCATTAAATTTAGCAGGACTTATAAAAAGTTTAGATTAAAATCCCACTACTAGAGGAGACTTATGAAAAACCCAAATTATGAAAAATTTCTTAAGGAACTATTCACTAAAAGAAGGAATCTGGATGGAAATGAGAGAATCAACTTAGGAAGAAGTGACTAATTATTGATAGCACCACCGACACCAAAACAATGTCAAGATATAGGGACATTATCTATTCCATACACTGTTGGGCCTTTAAATTTTACTGATTCACTATGTGATATAGGAGCATTAATAAATGTTATGTCTCACTCAGTATTTTCATCCTTGTAGACCAGACAACTAAAACCAACTCGAGTGGTGGTACAATTAGTAAACAGATCCACCTTTTTCTTAGATAGATTTGTAGAAGATGTACTCATGGGATTAAGATGATTGAACTTTCTAGATAACCTTTATTTCCTTACTATAGAAGACCACTGAGCACCAGACCAAGCTCACATCATCTTGGGGAGACCCTTTTGGAATCAAATAAGGACTATCATCAGTGTCCATGAAGGGACACTCACAATGTAACATGGAGAGAGTACTATACACTCCAACATTCTTGATACAATGAAACATACTTCCATTAATCACTCGCTTTATGTGATCACCCATGAAGAAGGTATAGAACTGATTGAATATCCAGGTATGCTTCATGACTTCTTATGATTTAGAGAAAATTTTTCACTTGAATGTTACAATTCACCAGAACAAAAAAATCTGGATCTCATGATAGAGAAAGTGGTAAAAGCTAATTTTTTTCAATAATTTTTAAAAGAGTATGAGATGAAACTAGAGAATCTTGAATTAGAAATAGGAAACCTAAATTCAATATCAATCCTTGAACAACCCCCATGTCTCAAAATTAATCCATTACTAACTGATTTGAAGTAATCTTACTTAATGGAAGGAGAGAAATTTTCAGTAATCATTACCAATAACCTATAAAGAAAAATTTTGGTTATCCTTCTCAAAATAAATGTCCAAGCTATAGGATGGATTTTAGGTGATATACCTATAATCAATCACAAGGTCTTATCTCATCGAATATTTTTAGAAAGTGATTTTTGACCACTTAGAAAACCTCAGAAAAGACTCAATTCCACTAAAATGGAGGTTTTTATGAAAGATATAGAGAAATTTATAGAATCTGAAATCATTTACTCAATCTATAATTCTCAGTGGGTCAACCAAATTCATGTATTCCCAAAGAAAACAATCCCGACCACTATTAAAAATGAATGAAATGAACGAATCCCCATGAGAGTACAAAACAACTGGAGAGTGCGTATAGATTATAGGAAGCTAAATCAAGTTACCAAAAAAGACCACTTTCCCATTCTATTTATCATTCAAATTATAGAAAGGTTATCTGAAAAAAATCATTACTAATTTTTAGATAGATTTTCAATATACATCCAGGCATTGATCACACTAGAAGATGAGGAGAAGATGAACTTCACCTATCTTTTTTAGCTCATTATCCTACAAATGGACGCCTTTCGGGCTATGAAATTCCCCAGGTACATTTAAAAGGTGTATGATGAGTATTTTCTTAGACCATATTGAGAACTGAATGGAGGTATTTCTCAATGATTTCACAGTTTTTGAAAATTCATTTGATAATTTCCTAAGAAATCATGAAAAAGTTTTCAAAACATGAATTGAAAAGGACCCTATCCTAAATTTTGAAAAATTCCATTTCATGGTTGAAAAGGGATTAGTGTTGGGGAACATAATTTCACAAAAAGGTATTGAGGTTGATAGATTGAAAATTTGAATTAATAAATTCCATGTCATATCCATATTGTGTAAAACATGTTTGATCCTTTTTAGTGAATGTAAGATTTTACTGAAGATTCATCAAGGATTTTAGTAAGATCTATATCCCCCTATCAATATTACATTTAATGGATGTTGAATTTAATATTTGATTATTCCTATAAGGAATAATTTAATGAATTGAATAAAATATCGGTCACACCACCAATAATTCTACCACCCAACTGGGAGTACCCTTTCAAGTTACTTTGTGATCCATCCAACTAAGCGGTGGGAGCCACTCTATTACAAAAAATTGACATCAAGCCTCAAGTCATATACTACGCATCAAGGACCTTTAATTTCACAAAAATAAATTACACAACCAACAAGAAGGAGTTTATTATATTCATCTTTGTAGTAGATAAATTTTGGCCACATCTTCTTAGGACTAATATTGTTTTTTACGATTATGCTGCACTTAGGTATTTAATGAAAAAGGGGAGGCTACACCTTAGTTGGTGAGATGGATTCTACTCTCACAAGAGTTCAATTTGGAAATTAACTATTAAAAGGGAACTGAAAATTAGGTGGCTGATCATCTATGTTGACTACCCCACAACGCTGAAGTAGATACTCAAAACCAAAACCCACTTAATGTTGAGATTCTTGGAGAACAACTCTATATAATCAACAGTGAAGTACCATGGTTATCCAATATTTTCAACTATTTTGTTACATCTTAGGTACCCTCCCATCTATGCTCTCATCAACAAAACAAGATAAAATCTAAATCAATATTTTATATTTGGGAAGACTAATTTCTGTGGAAAATTTGTAATGATCAAATCATAAGAAGATACTTACTTTGAAGTGAAATTGAATCAGTGTTTGAATTCATTGATAAATTATCTTATGGAAGCCTCATTTGACCTTATAGGATGACTCAAAATGTTTTAGAATCTGAACTATACTAGCCCACTTTTTTCAAAGATGCATATAAATGCTGTAAATGATGTGAAAAATGCAAATTCTTTGGTAATATATCAAAATGATAAGAAATGCCTCAAAAAACAATAATATTTTGTGAAATTTTTTAAGTATGGGGAATAAAATTCATGGGACCATTCCCAATTTCATTTGGAAATTCACATATTCTTTTAGCTGTATACTATGTTTCCAAATGGGTCCAAGAAAAAGAAACCATAAATGATGATGCTAATGTTTGTGATTTTGTCAGGGATAATATATTATGTATATTTTTATTTCCATGAGAAATAATAAGTGATAAATTAACTCATTAATACAACAATAAAATGGAATAATTATAGAAAAATTATGGGGTGCATCATAAACCGTCAACAACATTCCAACCTCTAACAAATGGCCAAGCAGAAGTCTCAAACTGAGAAATCAAAGGAATTCTGGAAAATACTGTTAAATCCAATAGGAAGGACAATATAAAAAGTTTATATGAAAATTTATGGGTGTAAATAAGATCCTTTAAGATACCCATAGGTATAATCCCCTGGAGATTTATTTACGGAAAGAGTTTTCATATTCCTATAGAATTAAAGCACAAATCCTACCAGGTGGCAAGAGAGATGAAGCTGGAACTTGAGAAGGTTGGGAAAGAGAGAATATTATAGTTTTATGAGTAAGAGGAAATCATGAGGGAATATTTTGAAAATTAAATTATCTATAAAGAGAGAAAAATGATGGCCCATTACGAGATGATTCAAATAAGAACCTTCAACCCTATAGATGAAGTGGTACTATAAAAATCCACACATAAGAAAATTCCAGGTAAACATAATTCCGGATGACATTCATTTATTGTTATTCACATATATTCCATTGGTGTTATGTAGATAAAAAAAGAATTAGAAGAAAAATCATTAACTTTAAATGGATAGAGGATGAAGAGGTTCCATGGTACCATACCTCAAGAACCAATGGAGGAGATCACACTCCTTCACCCTGATTATCAATGAAGACCTATCAAGTTGCATCTTTCTTCCACACGATATAAAAAATAGTAATTACATTTTTATATATACATACATGAAAAAAAATCATTGCATTGATGAAACTGAATAAATTAATTATGGGGGAGGGCATCTTATAGTCTAGAATTTTTCAAGGTTTTTCAATTATTTTCAATTTTTTAGTCGAGCTAAGGACATTAAACAAAAGAGCTTCTGGGAGGAAACCCACATTTTTCGCCATTATTAAACTCTTCTCCTAGGTCATATACTATCATGATTGAATAGGCCTGAAATATCATTTGTTTTTATTTATACATTTCATGACCATTATTAAAGATGATGCAAGGATGAAAAATAGAGATACATAATAGAACACATGCCATGAAAAGGTTTTAGACATAACCTACGTAGCCCAAGTAGAAGAATCATTTTAAAAGGGGGGAAGTAGTTTCAATTATATAATATTCAACTGTATTCCTTACATTTTTTTGTGTTTTAGATCTTTAACTTGAAATTTCATTCCCATGTTTGAATTATTTCTTTACTCGACTTATCTAAGAGACATGATATTATTAGGAATATTATGATGCCATGTTTTAGATTTTAATGTTAATGAGATTGAATGAGTAAAATGAAGAATTGGATGATTGAAATGAATCATGGATATTGAAATTAGGACTCCTGATTTGAAGGAATTTATTGATTCTTGTAAATGAAATTTCCCTACAATTTTTCATGCTTTGAATTTATGAAAATCATGTGAATTGATTTGTTACTATAAATCATGCCAAGATTTATTGTCTAATATCATATGTCACATTCCTGAGAGGATTTCTAGACCTATTAATTCCTATTTTATCTCGAGCATATTTCTTGAGTGATCGTGGGACATGTCATATACCGAAACATGTATTATAACTTTTCAAAACTATGACTATGAAAAACACATTTAAAATGATTAAGGAATCTTTTTAAAATCCATTATCATTAAATAAAACCTTTAAATTATTCATTTTTTAGCCCATAAAATCCATGAATGACCATTATAATAATGACCCATGTTTCATACCATTTTTTCCATTCCTACCCTACTCTTGGTTTTTGCATGATATTTTAATGTTGAAGTGTGGGGGTAAAGGGAATCATGGTAGAAGGGATTATTAAAATTGTAAGGAATAACTATGGGGTGATTATTGTGGGAATAAATAAAGGTTTTTTATTGATTCTTTATACTATTTATTGTTTTTCCCCTCTTGAATAAAAAAATAGAAAAAAACTAAAAATGGGACAAAAAATGGGTTGTAGTTTAAGAAAACAAAAAATCACCATTTTACAGACCAAAAATCATCTGATCATATGTGGTTAGGTTATTTATGTGAGGTTTTATAAAATTATAACTTTAAAAAAAGGATAAAATAGTACAAAATTAAAAAAAATATTCAAGAGGATGCACAAATAATTTATTATTATTTATTTGATCAAGACCTTACTTTGAGAGTGGGGGAAATTGGAGTTGTGAATTTGAAAGGGAGAACATCACTAAACATTTTGATATCATGAATTTAACTTAAGAGATAAACCTCTTCCTTGAGAATTATTTTTTAAATCATCAACTTCTACCAACCTTAAGCGTCAAAGTCATTTGAAACTGTATTGTAAGTCCTCATGATTTTATGTGTATTTTGTCTGTATAAAATGGAGAAAGTAGTTAATTTACCCTAATTTGGATAAGGAGAGTGTTATCATGATATGAGATAACTCTACTTGAAATTTATCATGGGATATGAGAGAAAAGATCCAAAAGGGAGATAAATCATGACTTGGCATGTTGGATAATTGTAGAGACCCGAAGCTTATCGTACATGGACGTTACATTACTTTTGCGGAATACTTAGTACATAACAAACACACACACACCCAAGGATCGTAATAGTTTAGTGTCTTTGGAAACTCGGAATTAAATCTTCTAATCGTGGGGAAAGATCTTCAACATCTCCCATAAAGATCTTATTCTTTTTTACCTAAAACCTTTCTTTATGTCCTGGGGAAAATAAAACATAAAAGGGTGAGCTCAAATGCTCAGTAAGGGTAAACAAAAGAAATATCAATCACATAATTTTCATAAGAACATAACATTTTTGGAAATCTTAACCTGCAAAAGAGAGCATAATTTCATAACATGGGATAAATCATAGTAGTGAAATGAAATCATAACTTAAAACATTACTCATTGTGGCATACACACATAATCATAGAGAATCATTTCTTGTTAGTCAAGACTCATTGCCAAGACTATCTTAGTGGACAAAGTCCCTTTCTGAATCGAGTAATCCTCGTTTCAGTCCTGTTTCACTGAACCGGTATAACCTACCATTCCAGCCATGTCTATCTCATGAGATATAAAATCTTTACCCAATGCATTGGAGGGAGATATAGGTCCCACCCATCTCTTAATGAATCCTTTCTTATGTGTGCCACAAAATCATAAATCATACATCATTGCATAACCCATGTAATAAAAATGGGATTCTTAAACAACATGACATCATAAAACCATTCATATAGGATAAAGGTATTCATAAACATAATTCCATCACAACATAGTCAAATCAATGTAAAAAAAATATGGATAGAAACAGAACCCTTTATTATCTTATATGGAAAATAATTTTGATAAAACTCTTGAATTGAATTCTTGAGGAAAATATCCTTTCTTCTTCAAAATCAATTTCTTTTCACAAAACATCATGCAATTTTAAAAGAAAGAGATTTTATTGAAAATAGTCATGAAATCTTTTAGAGGAAGCTTCATGAAAATAAGGCTTTATAAAACAGTATAAATCCGTTCGTTCCGTATAAGTTAAAAAAAACATTCTTCGTACTTTTGTCGGAAAAGTCAGAAAGTACCTCGTACGAAAAAAACGGCAAAAGATTCCTTTCATATCCTTTACTAAAAACTCATAGAAGTGTAAAATTGGATTTAAACAATTGTAGGTGGATGGAAATAATATTACATATTGAGGGAACATGGATGTGGATGATAAAATACACCCCAGTAAATACTTACGAATAAACAATCTCGGATAAAAATGAGATTGTGATATTTCCCTTACCTTAGGTCCGACTTGCTTTGTAAGTGTCCGAACCTCCTGTATAATGATTTAAATAATGTTATTGACTTATTACAGAATCATATTCATTGTTATGATATAATATATGGTTCACTTATGACATTATATTACCCGTTCTTTTGTAAATTCCATGTTAAAGAAGCGTTTTGGGTAAAATCGTTTCATTTATCGTAGGTGTTTTGACTTGTTGTTCTTGACATCATTATTACTTATATCATGATTTACTTACTTCCAGAATATAAAATATGATTTATATATCATATATATTCAGTATATATATATATATAATAGATAGATAAATAAAATGAAAAACACCGTTCATGGAGACAGTAGTCCGTACGTACGCATGAACGCTGTTTTTCTTTCCTTATTGTCTTGAAATGGAAGTAAGTAGATGACATACATATGTATATATATACATAAATCCAGTAGCTTTATAATGTCATATATTTCATTATTATTTCTTATATATACATTATAATCATTCTTAAATGGTTAACATGGAGAATGAATCTCATCGCGTCGTGGAGACGGTATTCCGTACGTACGCACGAGCGATGATATCATTTCTATAAATATTGAATTGAATTGGAGTGGATTATACAATATATCAGAATCAATATGATGTTGTAATAACTATGTATAGTTATTCTTTACACCATTATACCCATCCATGTAAGGTGGTGGTGGAAAATAGATTACACCACGGCGTGGAGACGGTATTCCGTACGTACGCACGCGTGGTGATTTCTTTTTCCGTAGGATGGATAGATGGTGAAATAGGGTTGTTTAATACTTATAATAACATATCAGTATATGATTGATACTGATGTTATTACTTCATAATGAAACAACCTAAGAATAAGAAGTGGAAGAAGAAATAAAGATGAAAGAATTGGTAACGGTAATTACCTCTTCTTTGAAGTGCCTCTTTGAGACCTCCTCTTAGGGCACTAGAATTGGTCTTTGAGGAAGACCAGAACCTCTAGGATGTTTCTAGGGAAGTGGAGAAGAGATTTTGGCATGGGTTGGCCGAGCTTGAGTGCTCAAATTGGTGTGAGGAGGAAGGGGGAGGAGGTGTCCTTTTATAGGGGAGGAGAGGGGCACCTTAGGAATTCTTAAAAATATTAATTTATAATAAATATAACCCCACTTAAAAACCTCCAAAAATGACTCATATTCGAAGATTAGATGAGATAGGGTTGTAATCTCATCAACCAATCAAATTTAGACATGTTTGGATATTATTTTAAACCTTATCAATTAGATTTAACTCTAAGTTAAATAATTTAACTTTTACCGTGTCTTTTTGTTTTCTTTCACTATATGGTTAATACACTTACTATAACATGCCAAACGAACCACAAATTGTTTATTATTAATATATATAACCTTATCTAAGTCATTTGGCCGAACCTTAGATTTTTAGGAATAAAATAACAATTAGTAATATAATATTTGATTTAAAAACTATTTTGTGTCAATTTTGACACTATTTGATATATGATTTTTGTGAAAGTCATAACAGAATTAAATGTTCGAAACAAGTTGGTTAAATCAACACTAATATATAATAGTAACCTAGAAAATTATTTTAATTCATAAAAAGTCTCGAATTACATTTATTTTGGTGTTTATAACATCAATTATGTCAATATTTCATTGACAAGATAATTATTGCATCATCTTTGTGTCATAAATAAAATAAAATATTTGATTTCTAAAAATTACAAATAAAATACCATCATGTAGTAAATCTTTTTAGCTTTCTAATGAATATTTACAATCGAATTTATCTTATGTATAACCCCATATTAAAAATGATTTACTTATTAAACTTTGATTTTAACTATTTTAACCCTTCTTTAAATAAATTAATAATAAATGTCCTAATCTAATCCAAGTGGGCCTAAATGATAATATTTTACACTTAAGGTTGTTTTTGGTCGAGATACACTTGTCCAATAGAATTAGGACATGTGTTAGGGTAATATTAATATCATTCTTACCCTTAATTACCCTATTTACTTTTAACCACGGTAAAAAAAAGTAAAAAGTTACTATTCACCAAAAATTATTTTCATCTCATTGAACCACATTTTAGTCCTTGATATTAACCGTGTCTCTCGGATTTTCGAAATTCCATTCACAGAAGCGGTAAAATTAAGTTTTATGCAAAATTCAGTTTTTAACCTACCACTTAGTAGTTTCACTATTCATCAAAAATTGATGTTTTTCAGAATAATGCCAAAATTTCATCCTAAGCTATATTTCATATTCCGAATTCAAAAATGAAGTCTATTTTACCAAATTCATAACACAAAAGTTGCATTAATTAATTTTATAATTAAATCCCGCTGTTAAAACAAATAGTGTGTTTTTAAGAAACAATATCTATCAAAAGATTGACACTTGATTATGTCTGGTTTAAATGTGAAATTACAACCAATGACCAACATTGTATTAAATTGTAAAAATATATTCTAAATATACTTTAAAACCACTAAAATTAATAATTTATCACTATTAATAATTTCGATTAAAAAAGTTGTTTTTAATTAAAATTTAGTAATTTTCACTATTCATCAGAATATGAAAGTTATCCGAAATGTACCAAAATTTCACCTTAGGCTAAATTCGATACTCCGAATCCAAAAATGAAATCCATTTTGAAAAATAAAATTTACAAAATTTCAAAAAGTGGTTATTACTATTCATAACGGCTAGTTTTAATAGCATATCATTGTTTCGTGAAACTCAGGATTACGTACCACACACGCTATCGAGGAAGGTTGCGATTGCGTGTAATGCAAGGCAAGTCAAGGATGCGTGTTGTGCAAGCTCCTTTTGGTGTAGCGTATAACAAAAGACATAAAAAGAATATTTTTCATAAAATCTCAGGCTGTTACATTCTACCCCCCTTAAAATGAATTTCGCCCTCGAAATTCGTCGGGGTTATAAATGGTTTACTATTCGAAAGTTTCTTTAATTGAAACCCACATCGTAAAAAGGAATATCAAAACTAATCTTTAAAAACAAAAGTATGAAACGTAACGGTTACCCAAATAAACAAATCATTGGGTTTCCACATAGGTGAAAATATGGATATGGAAGAGAAATCTAACCATCATGTTCTGATGGAGAGTGGTAGAGAACATGGCTATGGAAAAGCCAATAATCACAAATCCATAGATTTGTGATGATATAAGGTACCATCTGATTCATCAGGTATAAGATCACTAGGACAACATTTTTGGTTTTCAAGATCATTTCCCTAAAGTTGAAAATTTGATTTAGAATAAATACTTACTTTATTTTGGTACAATCTCACTTTTGTTCGTGCCTTGAACAATTTCTACTTCATCTCTTAAATAAATGAAGTTGAATTTGTTATTCGTGAAGTGTTAGCAGATCATGTGATAGAATGACGATTCATTCCATCTGTCTCAAACAAAAGGTTAGTAAAAATTATATACATAAGTCGATCTATAGTGAGATTAATCACATATGGTTTCGAAAATGGACTTATACTTCATATATCAAACTGCTTAATATAATAAAACTAGTTTCTACTAAACAGGGACTTCCTGTAGGTCAGTGGTAGGCGATAAAGGCCAGTCGCACTTCGGTTGTGGGTTCGATTTCCACAGCCTTGTCCGAAGCGATGGGCTGTCGCCCGTCCTACAGGTTGTCCTTTTTATAAAACTATATTACTATAACATCCCATCAATAATATCGAAAAAACTTCTATCCTTAAACAATACTAACTTATGTCCAACATAATTCATTCCAATCAATAGGATCATAATACTGTAGTCCATTCTCATAACATAGTGAAAACGATTTCCAGAGATTTAATACCATCGTTGATCCCCATATATCATAAGATATATCTTGTTGGTCACATTCCAAACATTCAAAGTCCTTAATCGTGTATTCTCTTGAATACCTTAGTGAAAACATGAGTGCAGTTAAAAGTTAACACTTTCCACATACCAAAATCCTCAAAATTCTATATACTCAAACCATGATATCACTTAGTCCTTATATCAATCATGAGCTCATGAATACTATCAAACATTTAATTTTCTCCTTATCCCTTCATTATGCGCATATCATCTACATTCCAAAAATATCTGAATAACCTTTCATGGATAGTGGTACCATTAATCATACACTTTCCTAACTCAAGGAAAGACAACAGTGTAACAATCCTCAGATGTCTCTTTATTCCATAGTACCATGAGATTTCTTATACAACATTACACATGATAAACATGTAATCATTCCACAACATTCTTAAACCATTGACCGAGCTTCAACAATTCTTTCATCTCACATATCATTTGTAGTCTCTTCATCATCATCCACATAAATACTACCCATATGACCATACTGATTCTCTTCATGAGTCTTTCCCTTAGGGCATTTGTTTGCATAATGCCCATACATTCCACATTTAAAACACTTAACCATTTTTGATGTCGTAGCAATACCATTATCCTCATCCATGGTGTTAACCGACCCTTTTCCTTTGCACTTACTTGCTTTGTGTCCTTCTTTTCCACACCCAAAGCATCTTCCAGTTCCCTTGAAACATTCTCCTTGATGCCTCTTCCCACATGATTTACATAGGGGAAATTGAACTTTCTTTCCTCTATGATCATCATGAAACTCCATCTTTCTCTTATTAGCCGAGTCAGGAAACTTACCAAATTTTACTTTATTGATCATATTATGAGATTGCTGATTCGGCATAATAATGATTTTTGGACTTCCAAATCCCATTTCATTTGGTTGCTCATAAAGAATATCATTCCATTGTCCATCATATCCTCCATTATCATGAATCATCTTGTTTCCAGCCATATTCTAAAACCCAAAAGAATAGTGTGAGAGGAAAAAATCATAATAAAGGGGGAGTAACTTCAATATCTAACATCTTAGGTTTAATTCTATGATCGTTAGCGTAATTCTAGTACTATAACCTATACGCATACTTAACCTTAGAGACATCCCTAGACATACCTTAGAAATATCTCTAGGGATCTCACTAAAGTTCTCGCATCCTAGTTTCCAAAGGTTGACTAAACCTTTCCTCTGATACCAACTGTAGAGACCCGAAGCTTATCGTACATGGACGTTACATTACTTTTGCGGAATACTTAGTACATAACAAACACACACACACCCAAGGATCGTAATAGTTTAGTGTCTTTGGAAACTCGGAATAAAATCTTCTAATCGTGGGGAAAGATCTTCAACATCTCCCATAAAGATCTTCTTTTTTTTTTACCTAAAACCTTTCTTTATGTCCTGGGGAAAATAAAACATAAAAGGGTGAGCTCAAATGCTCAGTAAGGGTAAACAAAAGAAATATCAATCACATAATTTTCATAAGAACATAACATTTTTGGAAATCTTAACCTGCAAAAGAGAGCATAATTTCATAACATGGGATAAATCATAGTAGTGAAATGAAATCATAACTTAAAACATTACTCATTGTGGCATACACACATAATCATAGAGAATCATTTCTTGTTAGTCAAGACTCATTGCCAAGACTATCTTAGTGGACAAAGTCCCTTTCTGAATCGAGTAATCCTCGTTTCAGTCCTGTTTCACTGAACCGGTATAACCTACCATTCCAGCCATGTCTATCTCATGAGATATAAAATCTTTACCCAATGCATTGGAGGGAGATATAGGTCCCACCCATCTCTTAATGAATCCTTTCTTATGTGTGCCACAAAATCATAAATCATACATCATTGCATAACCCATGTAATAAAAATGGGATTCTTAAACAACATGACATCATAAAACCATTCATATAGGATAAAGGTATTCATAAACATAATTCCATCACAACATAGTCAAATCAATGTAAAAAAAATATGGATAGAAACAGAACCCTTTATTATCTTATATGGAAAATAATTTTGATAAAACTCTTGAATTGAATTCTTGAGGAAAATATCCTTTCTTCTTCAAAATCAATTTCTTTTCACAAAACATCATGCAATTTTAAAAGAAAGAGATTTTATTGAAAATAGTCATGAAATCTTTTAGAGGAAGCTTCATGAAAATAAGGCTTTATAAAACAGTATAAATCCGTTCGTTCCGTATAAGTTAAAAAAAACATTCTTCGTACTTTTGTCGGAAAAGTCAAAAAGTACCTCGTACGAAAAAAACGGCAAAAGATTCCTTTCATATCCTTTACTAAAAACTCATAGAGGGGTAAAATTGGATTTAAACAATTGTAGGTGGATGGAAATAATATTACATATTGAGGGAACATGGATGTGGATGATAAAATACACCCCAGTAAATACTTACGAATAAACAATCTCGGATAAAAATGAGATTGTGATATTTCCCTTACCTTAGGTCCGACTTGCTTTGTAAGTGTCCGAACCTCCTGTATAATGATTTAAATAATGTTATTGACTTATTACAGAATCATATTCATTGTTATGATATAATATATGGTTCACTTATGACATTATATTACCCGTTCTTTTGTAAATTCCATGTTAAAGAAGCGTTTTGGGTAAAATCGTTTCATTTATCGTAGGTGTTTTGACTTGTTGTTCTTGACATAATTATTACTTATATCATGATTTACTTACTTCCAGAATATAAAATATGATTTATATATCATATATATTCAGTATATATATATATATATAATAGATAGATAAATAAAATGAAAAACACCGTTCATGGAGACGGTAGTCCGTACGTACGCATGAACGCTGTTTTTCTTTCCTTATTGTCTTGAAATGGAAGTAAGTAGATGACATACATATGTATATATATACATAAATCCAGTAGCTTTATAATGTCATATATTTCATTATTATTTCTTATATATACATTATAATCATTCTTAAATGGTTAACATGGAGAATGAATCTCATCGCGTCGTGGAGACGGTATTCCGTACGTACGCACGAGCGATGATATCATTTATATAAATATTGAATTGAATTGGAGTGGATTATACAATATATCAGAATCAATATGATGTTGTAATAACTATGTATAGTTATTCTTTACACCATTATACCCATCCATGTAAGGTGGTGGTGGAAAATAGATTACACCACGGCGTGGAGACGGTATTCCGTACGTACGCACGCGTGGTGATTTCTTTTTCCGTAGGATGGATAGATGGTGAAATAGGGTTGTTTAATACTTATAATAACATATCAGTATATGATTGATACTGATGTTATTACTTCATAATGAAACAACCTAAGAATAAGAAGTGGAAGAAGAAATAAAGATGAAAGAATTGGTAACGGTAATTACCTCTTCTTTGAAGTGCCTCTTTGAGACCTCCTCTTAGGGCACTAGAATTGGTCTTTGAGGAAGACCAGAACCTCTAGGATGTTGCTAGGGAAGTGGAGAAGAGATTTTGGCATGGGTTGGCTGAGCTTGAGTGCTCAAATTGGTGTGAGGAGGAAGGGGGAGGAGGTGTCCTTTTATAGGGGAGGAGAGGGGCACCTTAGGAATTCTTAAAAATATTAATTTATAATAAATATAACCCCACTTAAAAACCTCCAAAAATGACTCATATTCGAAGATTAGATGAGATAGGGTTGTAATCTCATCAACCAATCAAATTTAGACATGTTTGGATATTATTTTAAACCTTATCAATTAGATTTAACTCTAAGTTAAATAATTTAACTTTTACCGTGTCTTTTTGTTTTCTTTCACTATATGGTTAATACACTTACTATAACATGCCAAACGAACCACAAATTGTTTAGTATTAATATATATAACCTTATCTAAGTCATTTGGCCGAACCTTAGATTTTTAGGAATAAAATAACAATTAGTAATATAATATTTGATTTAAAAACTATTTTGTGTCAATTTTGACACTATTTGATATATGATTTTTGTGAAAGTCATAACAGAATTAAATGTTCGAAACAAGTTGGTTAAATCAACACTAATATATAATAGTAACCTAGAAAATTATTTTAATTCATAAAAAGTCTCGAATTACATTTATTTTTGTGTTTATAACATCAATTATGTCAATATTTCATTGACAAGATAATTATTGCATCATCTTTGTGTCATAAATAAAATAAATTATTTGATTTCTAAAAATTACAAATAAAATACCATCATGTAGTAAATCTTTTTAGCTTTCTAATGAATATTTACAATCGAATTTATCTTATGTATAACCCCATATTAAAAATGATTTACTTATTAAACTTTGATTTTAACTATTTTAACCCTTCTTTAAATAAATTAATAATAAATGTCCTAATCTAATCCAAGTGGGCCTAAATGATAATATTTTACACTTAAGGTTGTTTTTGGTCGAGATACACTTGTCCAATATAATTAGGACATGTGTTAGGGTAATATTAATATCATTCTTACCCTTAATTACCCTATTTACTTTTAACCACGGTAAAAAAAAGTAAAAAGTTACTATTCACCAAAAATTATTTTCATCTCATTGAACCACATTTTAGTCCTTGATATTAACCGTGTCTCTCGGATTTTCGAAATTCCATTCACAGAAGCGGTAAAATTAAGTTTTATGCAAAATTCAGTTTTTAACCTACCACTTAGTAGTTTCACTATTCATCAAAAATTGATGTTTTTCAGAATAATGCCAAAATTTCATCCTAAGCTATATTTCATATTCCGAATTCAAAAATGAAGTCTATTTTACCAAATTCATAACACAAAAGTTGCATTAATTAATTTTATAATTAAATCCCGCTGTTAAAACAAATAGTGTGTTTTTAAGAAACAATATCTATCAAAAGATTGACACTTGATTATGTCTGGTTTAAATGTGAAATTACAACCAATGACCAACATTGTATTAAATTGTAAAAATATATTCTAAATATAATTTAAAACCACTAAAATTAATAATTTATCACTATTAATAATTTCGATTAAAAAAGTTGTTTTTAATTAAAATTTAGTAATTTTCACTATTCATCAGAATATGAAAGTTATCCGAAATGTACCAAAATTTCACCTTAGGCTAAATTCGATACTCCGAATCCAAAAATGAAATCCATTTTGAAAAATAAAATTTACAAAATTTCAAAAAGTGGTTATTACTATTCATAACGGCTAGTTTTAATAGCATATCATTGTTTCGTGAAACTCAGGATTACGTACCACACACGCTATCGAGGAAGGTTGCGATTGCGTGTAATGCAAGGCAAGTCAAGGATGCGTGTTGTGCAAGCTCCTTTTGGTGTAGCGTATAACAAAAGACATAAAAAGAATATTTTTCATAAAATCTCGGGCTGTTACAATAATAATGATTCGAGAAGCGTGAATGAAAGAAAGAAAAAGTTCCATAATTT
This sequence comes from Viscum album, assembly GCA_963277665.1. Classification (NCBI taxonomy): domain Eukaryota; kingdom Viridiplantae; phylum Streptophyta; class Magnoliopsida; order Santalales; family Viscaceae; genus Viscum; species Viscum album. Next base: position 591,890,034 of record OY728140.1, on the reverse strand, counting down.
TTCAAAGGAGAAAAGTAAAATACACGAATTGATTGTTTCTTTGAAAAATGAGAAATTAGATTGATATTTTATGAGTATTTTTTAATGTTTTATTTGAAATTTATATTTTTTTTTCATTTTATTACTTTGGTATTTGAATATTGATAACATTGGTGTCCTCTAATTTCTATGTTGAGATTTTATACATGAGGTAAAACATGGTTTAAGTGCGGGTTAATTGATAGAACAAATATTTTCAATAATTTTTATTGTATTTAATATTTTTAAATCCCACAAAAGTGCTATTTTTAGAGAAATATCCACATTTTATTAGGTTAGGGGTATTTTGAGCTTTATCATCAAAATAGACTATTTTGGATTTTTAACAGTTTTAAATTATTTCTATATTTTGAACATAAAATTTTCTATATTTATCCAAATCGTGAAATTATTTATTTTTAGAATTCTACACATCAACGGATTCATTTCATCATTCTGAGACAAAAGCTAAATCAACCATATGAAAGCTCCAAACAAGCTCACAAGTGGGGCCATGAAAACTGTTTACAGATTTATCTATGTTTGGTATGGGGACCATATCTCATTCATGGTGGGCACATATAATCATAAATTTTGAGGTAAAATGCTAAATATGTTGTAAAAGTACTTTTATGAAGAGGATACACATTAATCTCCAATTTGAATGGTCATTAATGCATGATAATACAAATGTTTTACATTTGGAGAGTCTCTTTGGATAGAATAAATGTTTAGAGTAAAATGATAACAACTCTCGGAATAAATGTCCAAATATTCTAAGATTTGGAGGAGAGACGACCAAGATATTTATGAACAACATTAATAAAGGGTGAAACGCGTGAAGAGGTCATTTATTATGGCTACAATGCATTAAATTTCAGAGGAAAAATTCTTCTTATAAAATGAGGGGAGTGCCTCCCTCCCAAATCAACCCATTCCATTCCATCCCCACACCCTCCAATCGACCAGTGAAGGAAGAATTAGATGATGAAATTATTTGGATTAATTTATTTTATTTCCTTTTTATTTTATTTTAATATCTCCCCTATCCTACATCATCTCTACTTCCCCATCCATGGTGGGGTAGTCTCATTAAGTGACCGGGAAGGGGGGAGGCTGTACTAACATGCTTTCTTGATTTATTTGGATTAAAATTAATAAGATAACTTATTCTTTCTTAATATATTTTCAATTATAAATTCATTTTTAAATTAAAAATGTGGTTGTGTTATGTTTTAATTCAGTTAATTTAAATTTCTTTGGTTGAGGATCATATATCCCTCCACCCAATTCACTTTTGTATATGGTGGAATAAATTAGAGTTGGGTGGTGAGTTTTTAATGGTCGTTACCCACATGGTAAGGAGAATATACCTACTTGAGGTTTCAAATAGGGATATTATTATCAGAATTATTTTTCCAAGGGAGAGAAATAACTCAGTTGAAAAATATCTCTCTAAATAGAAAAAAGGAATTAAAAAGGGATAAACATCGAAACCATGATAGAACATCACTAATTCTAGCTAAACCAACCCCGATCACACACTTTATCATTTGTTTAAAATCGACCAAATTGATATTTTTATTTCTCACAAAAAATTCAAAATCAATTAAAACCAACATCTTTTTTTAAAAGAAATTTTAAAGTGAAAAAATTGTTTTGTGTTCACTCCTCTTCAATAGACTACCTAGGATCAACTACTATACTAAACTTAGGTAATTAAAATATTGTTTTCCATGCCCCACAGATGGCATGCATTATTAATATACATCTATTTCTATTCAAGGGAAATGAAGGAACTAATCAGTGTAGGCCACATGTCTTATTCAATTCCTAAATTTACCTGCCAAAGATCATTGATAGTGGTGGAGACCCCTTCCTCGAATACGAGAGGGTATTTATTGAGGTCATCCTCACATTCTTTCACTTTTGTGTTTGTGGAGACATTTTTAGATGAAGATGGAAATTTTAGGGCTTATCCATCACTATCAGGTTGAGGGAGTCCATGAGAAGAGACATTATCATCCCCTACTACTTGAGTCATTGTAGAGAGACGCTGGAGATAATTTTTTTTCTACACTATCATTGGGGAAAATATGAGTTTGGATCTCTAAGACCAAGTCTATCACCTCAAAAAGAATAATGGGGAACACATAGTCACTTTCTTTCATATTAAAAATGTTTTCAAGGGCATTCCCCATGCTGCTGAGAGATGAAACCTTTATATCATCATCCATCATTAGCTGTTTTCCTACATTTTTGTAGAAGCTCGCTTCAAAATATCTGGATTTTTAGGTTTCAAAGGGTGTACTATCACTGTGTAGTATATGTACATTTCCATCAATGGGGATATTTTATACATTGATGTAATTTTGAAGGTACCACTAAGTGGATATAGAGCCATGGAATTTTGAGAAGGACATTGTATGTGGTGTCTTTTGAATAACCATAAAATCAGCTTTAGATGTGAGATTCCAAAACCAATTATTGAGTTTAATCTTTTGTATAGGTCTTTTCTCATGCATATCATACCCTTGAATAGTCAGCTTTGTGTGGGAGAAATCCTCTTCACTATATCCCAAACATCAGAGGGTTAAAATCAAGATGAGATTTTTCCTAGATCCATTGTCATTCAGGGACCTTTAGAATTTGATATTATCAAGTCTTCCTAAAACATATAGGGTTCTGATATTGCATTAAATAACCTCTTCTTGATCGTGTTCTGGGAACAAAATAGTGACATAATATTCTACTGACATGGTCTCCATTTGATAGGACTCATGTGTAGTGACTTCTATCTCAAATTTCTATGGGATTTGGAGGTATTTAACAAATGCCTCCCTGAGATATTTTGAAAGATGAAGTGCATCAAGGATTGAGATTATGATTGGGACAACCACCAACTACTTCAGAATGTCATGATTTTGTGCAAGAGGTTGCCACTTCTAGAGGCGGGGTTTCTCATAAACATATGGATCAGTAAATGAGGCACTTTAAGTAGACATTCCTGGTGCATATTCAGAGGTTGTGGGAACTTATTCTACCAGTGGGACGGGTCTTTCCAGCCTCCCATGTTTCTCGGGTTGATCAGATAATCACCCCCACTAGGTGGTCATGCAATATAATTGGGCACAGATGACCACTGGATGGTTTTGTGACACCTCCATATTTTTTATGAGCTCAATGGAGAGCCTTCCCATGATTTGTAACTATATATATGTCCTATGTGGGGAAGTGAATGTAATATTGGGTCCAACCACACCCATGATATCACTTGTATCGTTGGTTGTTGTGATTTCAGCCTCCAGTTCCCCATTTATGTATAGGATAATCATACTATGAGGCATATTCATCATTTGAGAAGGGGTATTCCAAGTGAATGACGTTGAAAAAACCAAATATGAGATCTTATTTCAATAATGACTCTATTTGTGGGGAGTTTTCTATCCATAGATGCTATAGGGATGAAATCTGCAAGAGTTAGAGCTCTCTTTGTAGAAGAATGTGACTCTTCCTCTTCTATTTGTTTCTGCCTCTAGAGATCACTCCCACTTTTGGGAGGTATATTTTATGTGAAATATAAAGGTGGTGGAGATATTACGGGTCTATGAAGCTATTCTATCATGGTGGTATGGATTTGGTCAGCTATTTTCCGAGTCATCCAGTTGCCGAGATTCTACGCACCCCTGGCCGATACTTTCTGCCAACCATTCTCTTCTTCGTACTAGGAAAAAATTATCCATGCCACTTGGTCTGATGAGTTATCTAACACCACCTATCTAGAATTTAACATTCCTTAAAAGAAATATTTAATGAAAATGCAGATATTATGGCCCAAATTTCTATAGAAAGGGAAGTGGTTGGAACGGACGATTAGGTAAAATTCACCAGGCTTCCTAGGATATGGTATCCTAAGAAGGTTATTGTAAATGGATTCCTCAAAATAACTGGGAACTTGTACATTTCATAAGGATTATAATTTATTCATCTTTTAATAAAATCCTGAACAGCCCTAATTTATCTATACTTATAGCAGGGGGTGATTATGTTATTTTTTCTGCTCGATAGGAGGTGTCGGATGGTTTGGGACCTTCCTGGATTCTTGGACCGGTATTGTTGCTGACATGACAGTGACAACTACAACTTCTTCTTTTCCTAGTCTTGCCCATGTACCGAGGGAATGAGCCTAGATTTGGAAATAGTTCATTTAATGGAATCTTTGAGACATTTTCCCATTTCTACAAACTCATAGAACCCACCTAGATACTTCATTATGATCAGAGGTGTCTATAGCTCATCCTGGATACTTTCAACACAAAGCACTAGTAATTGTTCCTATATGGGAGGGAGGCTGAGTTAATATGTTAAAAACATCCCCTATCAATGAATTCAAGAACCCTATCATTTTCAAGTCTCTTGTAGTTCATCTGGTCTAAAATTTTCATTTTCTATAGCGTGAAGCTAAAATGATAAAGGAACTGATGATGAATGTCTTCCCATCATTCAATAGATAATGCTAGGAAACTACTATACCAAACAAAGACTAATCAAATAAGAGTCTAAAAAAACACCTCATCTTTTCCACCTCTTTTTGAACTCGAGGGCCCATCATTGGCCCACATCATGATACGATGTGTGTGTGATAATATTCAGGATCTCCATCACCGTCAAAGGTAGAGACGGTATGATTGCAGAAATTGGGTGGAGAAAAAGTGTTGTCTACCCCCTTGGGATATGGATTCGTCTTAGGATGCATAGGTCTGAGTCTCCCTTACATGGATTCCATTCAAGTAGCCAGGGACTCGATAACATTATGTAGCTCTTGAGTTACTACTATTTGATCTACCTCCCATATAAACAGAGAGGGAGGGGGTCGATGAGGTGTCCATATTTTCATCTCCCATTGATTATAGATTCTTCCTAAGACTAAATTATTTCCCTGCATAGGGAGAGGATATCACTGCAATATATGGAATTCATGATCATTTTTGAATTTCACATCTATGTATAATTAATTACAAGATATAAAGCCAACATTATGCTCAGAGGACACTTTTTTTGGTGGATGAACTCTTATGGGAGGAGTAATATTCACCTCATCCTCAAGTCAATACCTAGTGTGGATATTTCCCCTAAATATATCCTCTTTGAGTTATCAAAGTATTTGTATTTAACTCTCATATTATGACAACTGTTCCTCCATGGGAGGATCCTCAACTCATTTAGGTGGTGATTGAGATGTGGCTACACATTTCCCTTTTTCACAAGCAATGTTCCTCCATGGAGGTGGACACTCTTGATTTAGAGGTTCCAAATTTTAGAGCCTTCTCTAGTTCTGGGTGCATGCAGATTCAGTTGGTGAATCTAGATCACTATCTTCTTGGGGTTTTCCCCCCATATTCCATCCCTCTGCATCTTCTCCTTGGTCATCAATATCTACCATATTGACAGTGGTTGGATTCACATAAGAATATCTAGTAATGGTTGTTATTCCATTATAGTGGATGCAATATGATGATTCTATACTATCTTCATCTGGGTATTTATTCAAACCCTTGGCCATATTCGGCTATTTTGGCATGCAAAACTGGTGGGGTCTAATCATGTAAACCATTTTTTCCTCTAGTACTGGCCTATGAGTAATGAACTTGAGGGAATGTTTGTTCATAATCTCCAAACATGTCCTAAATAGTATAGGATTGTCTTACAGCGGGAGGAATAGATTGCATGCCGACTTTTGATCTTGTCCTCCCAACACAGAGAAGACTAATTCCCTATATGGTGATGAAGATGGTGAAAATTACCCCATCCTTTGGGATTAGGGTTTATTTGGGGCTTCCATTGGCATTGGTGGGTCCTGTTATTGAGGATCTAATGATTCTAGTAAGGGATTTGATGATTCACAGGACAAACATTGAGATATAAATGCCACCATTCTAGTGGGATGGGGATGATTTGGAATCAATGTTGGTTTCCTCAAGACCCAATTAGGGGATGATGAACCTAGGGATGGTGATTGGAATATAATTTCCCCTAGCCCTGCGGATTGGGGGTTGTTTGCAGTTATAGAGGATATGTTCTGAATCCTCTCGAGAGTTGACTATCCAAAGTGTGGAGGTAGTGAAAGATATTCCTTTGTCTTGGTGGAATAGGTATAGTCATATAAAAATAGTATTGTAAATGATACTATGACCCATTTGATTTGGTGAAATTTTTCTCGTGAAGGATCTGGGTGTGATGTATTACCATGATGAGAACGATTCTTTACAGAAAGTTTTATGAATGATCATAACTTCAGTATGCATGTCTAAAATACATTCTCCTTGCTTTGAGGGGCCAAATTCAAAGACTTTTTGGATATCCTCTCTATCTGTTCATAATTTTTGGGCATTGTTAAAGTGGATACATTTTGTTGTAGTGACCAACTAGCCCATGCGTTACCTAGTCCCCTAATTTTTCCAGGGGCTATAACATTAAAATATGCCAAGATTGAGGGATTTTGTTGTTCTAGGGGTCTAGAAAAGTGTAACTCTCCATACTCTCCCCATCCTAGAATAAAAACGAATGATGTTTCTTTGTAGGTCAACTGATGAAGGGTTATGACGCAATGACAACAATCATGTCTGATATTTGCACTATTCTTTTCCGGGTTTGGATCCTGGGTGATGGAGATAGTGACCAAGTATAAATGACAACAAATTATCATGATTATCAAAAGTTGTCACCCCTATCATAGATAATAGATATATCAAGCCATTAATCTATGACAATTATCCCACATATTTTAGTGTAGATAAGGCATTATCTCCTTTTATAGCTCATTTTGGATCTCATAGTCAGAAGTGGAAAGGGCCCATACCATGATGAGGATGTTGTTTCTAGATAACTCCCTCCATATTTCAATATCATCCTCCTCTTTATCAGACTTACACACCTCCATTTGGTCAGACCAAAGAAGATTCTTCTTAGGGTAGCCTACTGAGTGGAGTGGAGTGATGATGGTAGTTAATGGGGGAACTATATGTAGTTGAACCAAATGTTTTGGGAACCTCTCTATATGAAGGCTTTGATGATTTGAAAACTGCTCTATATAGATGTTTCTGGGAAAGGGTAGGATTTATTTTTCCATGAGAGATATTTCCATGGGGAGATTGATCATAGTGAATTTCCAGAGTAAAGTCCTTTTGATCCATCTCCACACTACCACAAGGAGGAATATCACAGTAATGGTCATCTTATTCTTTTTTTGAAGTGCTGACAAACCCTTGTGGTGGTTGGATGGTCTCTTGAATAATTTCAGGGAAACTGACATTGAGAATATTGAGAATATGTGTCTTGATCTACATCATGTCTGGAATATTGCAACCTACCTTTTGGAATTGTATAGGGACATGAGCCTATTGTATGATGGTTTTTGGATCTTTCATATAACCTTATGGTGCTGCGGGATTATACTCCTTCTACTGAGAAGTTTTTGGAATATTTCAATGAGTTTTCCCATCATCATCATCATAAAATTTTTTATTCATGAAAAAAAGGGAATAAGTAAACAAAAAAAACAAGATACAAGAAACAAGATACACAGGTACTAGGGGATCTAAAGTAATGTAAACCAAGAGTGTCTCCTATTATCAAATTAACCCCCTAAGGTTTCATGAAATTGATCGAAAGGAGGAAAGTGATGTTGGAGCCCGGGCTCGCTATTGACATAAGATGATCTGCAACTCTGTTCCCCTCCCACCATGTGTTGGTCACCCTGACATTGTGACGGAGGGTGTGGCATTTACTAACTGGGTATGATATTGACCAAGGTGTATGACCTTTACCATTCAGATAATTATGAAAAATTAAAGAATCGATCTCCGCTTGAGTGATCATAAGTTCCCTCTATTCGCAAAGTGATAGTCTTGTAAGCAGAGCTTTTGCCTCTTCTTGCAGTGGGGTACCCTACCCATAAAAAGTAGTTAATGATATCACAATAATTCCACAAATGTTCTGAACCACACCACCTCCTCTCATATCACCCAATAAACATGAACCATATGAGTTTAGCTTATTCCCGAGACGAGAGGGCACCAGCATATCCATTTCCCCTTGGGCCTGTTTCAGGGAGGATTGACTAGATGAGGACTTACCAACAATAGCTTCAATGAGTGAGCCTCCCACTAGTTCTGGATGAGCATGACTAGGTCCAACAACAGATTCTACTTGCTTGTGATAATGGATCTTGTAGTAGGTATGAAACATTTGAAGCGGGCTTGGTTTCTCATTCACCTCATGCACCAACACCTTGAATTGAAAATGATAGACCACACCATCCTTTCCATGTCTCATTATTGATGGTAATATGAGACTATTCCAATGAATGTTCCTTTCTTACTTGGTGATCCTTGGTCGGGAAGGGAGTATGATCCCAATCCTATGACTTTAGGATATGTCGCTGGTCTTTCTTTGTAGGGATATGAGCCTACCCTGAGACATGTGGTGCTCTCACATGGTGAGCCCTGATTAGAAAAAGAATATGATCCTGGTTCAAATATGCATTCCCACAAGAATATGTCGACAAACCTATATAATGGAAGAATAGATATGATCATCTTCCTATATTACCTTGGAATGATGCTGGTTATTCATTTGGAAACGTAGGATTACACACATGGATTTTGTAATATAACGGAATATTATAGGTTGACTAACTAAAAGGAATATAAGCCTATCCTAAGGATTTTAACATTATAACTTGGTTATCCCCTACCAGAACAAGGATATATTCCTAATCATGGGCATTTTAGAGTATGCTACTGGAATTCCTCAAAATGAACATGAGCATGTTATGAGGCTTATTCCCCTCCCACTTAGTGTTCCTCAATGAGGATGGGGATATGAGCCCAAGCCTGGGCCATTCAAATATTCCCCTAGAGTTTTTTGAAGGGAATGTTACCCTATCCCGAGGCATGTTTCGATGTCACCCGACAAACCCCGGTAGGAATGGGAGTATGAGCCCAGTATGGTGCCTCATCCTTTAGAGGAATATGCCAATAATCCTCTTGTATGGGATTAAGAATGTGCACTTTATATAGATCCTACACATGTTTATAATGATATGAGTGTTTATATTTCATATCTATACGTATACTAGTATGAACCTATACTTGTATTTGTACCATTGATGGAATATGCTAGTAGACTTCTTCACCTGTCTCTAAGATGTAATGAAATTTTAGAAAAGTGTGTGTAGGAATATAAGTATGAATATTTTCCATCTCTACTATATATTGGAAGATATATTCGATTGAAGTGGGGGATATGTGACCACTACTATCCTCAATGAAACATTAGAATATACTAATGGGATTCATGTATAAGAGTAGGGATATGCACCTCCCCCACGTATGCTGTGGGAATATGCCCACAAACTTGTTCCTAGTGAGCAGGAATATGAGCATTCTCACTAGTTACCACTGGAATATAATAGAATACTTTATCAGTGGGAGAGGAGATGTGTGACCACTCTTGGATATCCATATCCTTTCTCCCCTAATCTATCCTCTTTACTACCTGTTCATGGGCATTATAGGCAGCGACATGTTGGGTGGTACCCTCAATAGGCGACTGATAGGAACCTATGGGATGGTACTGTAAATGATGGATGATAGGTTCCCTTCTTAGTGGATCCTGAACTACAAGGGGGATATATTTGACTCTATGGTCTACCTTGATTAGATACTGAAGGTGGTAGTTGTCACACTCTGGAGATAAACTCCCAAAGCGGCTGACAATGGTGACAATGGCCATTGGTTTAGCTGCAGATTTCCCTAGGTGATGCAGACTCACCGATTTATATACATGGAGAACCTCATGGGTATCCTCTAGGGTCAGCATTGGATCATGCTGGTGGTACTCCCTAACCATCATGTTTTCCACCAAAAGTTTAAGCTATCAATTAGGTGAGATCGTTCTACGAACTGCATGGGTTTCTCCATTACGCAATGTACCAAAGAAATCACTGGATGAAGAAGGAATTGTTTTAGATTAAGATGTTGTTGATGATAGAAGTATCTGTAGTCATTCATCAAATCAATGAACAAGGTCACTAATTAGTTCAATATAATAAGAATAATATGCTCAATTAGATATATATAGTTAACACAATTATCCTTTTATTTCAGATCCTTCCATTCAGGTCGCTTGTACTTTTCAAAGCGATGATGGAAATATTTATGAGGACCCAAGTTATATATGATCAGCTTTAAAATTCATGTCCGGATTATCAACTTTTCTTGTGAAAGATGTGAAAAAAATGGCCAGACATATGACTAATCATTCTATTATTTGATAGTTTCACATCATATTCTCCATCTTTTTTTGCGTATAGTTTGAAAAAAAAAATAGATTGATAGATAATAAAATATTATTTTTGTTATTAGAGATAAACACATCCGATTCACTATTTTTTTTTCTTATAGTATAAAAAATGGCCCGACGGATAATAAACCAATAATTTTTTCATTAGAGAGATTCACATCGGGTTCATCTTTTTTTGTTTCATAGTGGAAGAGATGACCTAAAATCCTTATCTAGGTAGGTAAGGTTTGGCCTAATGGTCAAATATGGACGGTTTATTTCATGTACAATCATTAACATTGGGTTATCATTTTCTCTCTTTAATGGAAACTCCCAATGGTTCCCCCATTCGTAATTGGGTATAGACTTAATTTCCAAAGGTAGGAGGTCACATGGGTTTTCAGGCTTGATGGCACTTAGGTACTCGCATTGGTTGGAGGATGAAAGGTTCGTCTCATCTCACCTTTTTGGGTGAATTACTTCCTCCTCCACGACTCTCTTATAGATTTAAGATATGATTGAAAATATATTTTTATTCCCTATATAGGACCAATTATCCTAAAAAATTATTATTGGTTATGTATCTCTATGTGTAGAAGATGAGGATCTTATCAGTGAATGCATCTATAGGTATCTATGGTTCTTCATCCTTTTCCTAGTAATGAGTAGCTAGTTATGTGATGAATCCATATAACTAGGAGCTTTATTATATTATGGAGCATAGGGAGGCCGTTAATATTCTGATGAGGTTATTAAGCCATTATGATGTGACCTACATATCATAGTTGTTATAAGAATCAATACCCACATAGTTCGTTAAACCCATGCAGTTTAACATCTTAGGGAAATGACATATATGAGTGCTCTAAGGCCTCATATATTCAAACTCAGGTCTAGGGGATACATCCTACGTATCCCAATTATGGAATGAATTAGAGTTATCATAGTTCATTTTGTTTCTTAGTCCACTAATGGATTAAGTTAAACAATCAATACATGGGAAGATTGGGTCCCAATGGTCGATATGTTGGGTAAATGGAAAGAATTACACTGAATTGGGTGCCTATATGATATTGGTAATTAGAAATATATTCTATATATCTTGGTCAAGGAAGGAATTAGAGTCTACATATTTCAATCACACAGCTGGTATTGGCCCCATTGTAGATTTCCATATACGGGGGAGGACTATATCATGCCACATATTGGGATTTACATAATAGAATTATGCTAGATGGTGGAGATATATGGTGAGAGTGATATGAGTATTGCTACTCCCTCATCTCATGTGAGCAATGATCGGTGTGAGAAATAAGGGATAACAAGTAATCGATGTCAATACAAACAGTTGCATGGTTTATTTGTTGGAACTAACCCTGTGATGTTTGATATAGATCTCGATCCTTTGGGAGGCTTCCTATGTATCTTGGTTATGGAAGGAATTGGAGTCCTTATAGTTAAGTTGATTTCTCAGTCCATAGAGAGATTAGGTATAGTGATCATCCCTTGGGAATGATTGGGTCCCAATGGTTGAAATGCCATGGAAATGATGGGATCCACAATGAGGTGGATTCCAATTTGAGTTCAGTATCGGGGCTTAAGAAGGATTTCAACTCATCCTTGATATATTAGGAATCAGAGACCGCATATTTCAATTGATTGGGGCTTAGATAGTGACATTTCCCATGTCTTTATAGAGGTTTATGGTGTGGATGATATGATTATGGAAACTACCTAAGTCCACATGATCTATTCTCAATGCACGAAACAAGGGATAAAAAATAATCAATGTCATTTATAATAGATGTGGGACTTATATGATGGGACTACTCATTAAAGGTTAATATAGTGCTCGAGCCTTAGAGTGAAATCCTATATATCCTGGTTATAGTAGGAATCAGAGTCATCAGTTCTCCATTAAATGGGGCTTACACACAGATGTTTCCCTCATCTTTCATGCTCACACACTGAAGATAGAAAAGGAAATAAAATCTTGGGATGCCCTTTGATTTTTCCTATTTACCTTCCTGACATGCACTGATTATCCTTTGGACATGCCTTGATTTCCTTCACAACATGTCAGAGAGCATCTGTATGACATGTCTAAAGACAAATGTATGATCCAGTTGACATGTCTGGAGGAATTTACATAATCTGGATGGAATTATCAAGGGTTTTTGAATGATCAAGGATGGATTATCTAGAGTACATTGCTAGACCTATCTAATTGATCCTAGAATCCATCGCATGATCCCGATGAACTTGTCTAGAGGGTGTTTCATGATCCAGATGATAGGCCCTGGTGTCTTCATGACAGCTGGCTGAAACACTTAGAGGGTGTCGCAAGAATAACTGTGGCATGTCTCATATGGCATCACATGTCCCAAACAACATGTCTAGAGGGAACCGTGAGACATGGATGGTGTGGCCAGAGGGCATCAGGAGAGAAAGTTGACATGCATGGGTGATACCGTGAGACTCCACTAATATAAACTAGAGACACTATATGAGTCTGCGACATGTCTGAAGGACATCTTGAGGCTTGAATGAAGATCTTGAAGGGTTTTTTGATACTTGGGTAGCATGACTGAGGGGAACCATGTGACTTTCATTAACAAGTCCATAGGACATATTATGACCAAAATAGTATACCGAAGAAGCATCATGAGATCTAGGTGACATATCCTGGTTCTGTCACATGTCATGGGTAGTTCATTTCAAGCACATGATGGTCATCATATATGTTATTTGATTAAGTATCTTGTATTCAGTATCTGTTCTAGGCTTTATATTGTGGATTACTTAAATTTTTTCAGTGTTAGCTTGTATTAAGTCTCGCCTGATCTAGTAGGTGTACCGGATTATATTCATATGTCCTGCTTAGAGTCCATTGTATGATCTATGAGTGATCACATGGAGTGATTATGCATTCTACATGGCTGATGTAGTTGTTATTTGGTGTCTTACATGACTGAAAACTTTCCAATCATGAGATACACTGATCCAAGAAATTCGATCTGGCGCTTGGATGAAAAAGGATAACTTATTGTTTGGAGTGTACTAGTAGTGGTAGTGGTCCATTGTTTATGCAAGGGTGGTGGATTTATAGGCCTCACCACAATGGTACTTCAATGATTTGTGTAGAGTTGATTGAATACAAGATGTAGTTTGATAAGGGCTTCTACGTCATGCATATTCGCAAGTATCTTCCATGGATTACTCTGAGGGGGTCACCTGATTTCCAGTGAACTTGACTCCATACCATCAGTGCCTCTTTTACTAGATTATTTTCAATTATTGGGGGCTGGTTGAGTCATGATATAATGATTAAGGACTTCTATATTGTTATATTGACATGCCCAAGTACTTTTTCGAGATCAAGGAACCTTTTTAATGGCTTTTTCATGTTCTCAAGTGACTTGTCTGGGACATCATTTGATATAAGGATGTCTTGTCAGGGGTCATTCGCAAGATCATTCCAACTTTTAAAGGGGTCTTTTGAGAAAATATTTTGGGTGAAATTATAATTTTTCAAGGGTTTTACAATTATGAGAGGCTCCCGTATCCTTCTTGTTTTATTTTTTTTGTTTATTTTACAAAGGTCAGGTTTCTTGCAAGATTTTATAAGTAATATTGATGAAAAATACTCCACCTCTTAGTGGTTTTTCACATGACCAATGATGTTTATTTGTAAAATTGTGAGAATTTCAGGGGAAAAACCATTCTCTTGTCCTTAGGGAGCCAACAGGTCTATGTGAGGTCACTTAGACATACCCAAGGCTCTTCGCATGACGTAGATGACATGCTATCAGGATTTCACAAGATGAGGTGGACATGTCACTAGGGTTTTATGATGTCTTTAAGATCACTAGGGGTGAGTTGTGCGATGTTTATGACATTGAGTGGTTCTCGACACCTCCTCTTTTATTTCATTTATTTTTTTTTAAATAGGCTCAAGGTTCTCACGAGTTTTCTTAAATATTTTTTTGGGAAAACTATTCTCCCCATCAGTGATCTATCACGTGAGTTTTACGACCACAAGAGGCCTTCTCCTAATGGAAATTTTCCTTATATTTTCAAAGTATTATTAGAATTTTTTCTTGGTACTCACCGGTTGACAAGTTTCATGACCTTGTGTAGCTCATCTAGATTCCACCGCGTGATCACTGGTTGTCCACAGAACCTTTATGAGAATATAAGGGATTGCCAAGGGGGGATCTATGAGATCCACTACAGGTTATGAGCAGAACATTCCCATCCACATGATCCTCTACTAGTCATGCGATCACATTTCTCTTAGGGGTTCATGCAACCTGTGATTCTTTGGCTACCTTATTCTTCCTTTTCTTTTATAGGGAAAATGATACCCATATAGTAATATTTCTTACTTTCTGATTTTTTTGATACTCATTTGGTGGGAATAAATGTTTTTTTAAATAATTGAACCTATAATGATCAATATACAAGATAAATTACTTGATATATTCCTCCTCAACCTTCTTATTTAGCATCCATGATATAAAGATACCGTTGGAAAGGTATTCAAGCCTAATACTTTTTATTATTATTATTATATTATATACAAGTATTTCTCTTATTGAATTTAATCAAGTGAACTCTACTCAATACTCATAGTATTATTTTCTCAATTCCTATTCTTTTTATATATTGAATCGCATGAATATATTTTCTATATTTGAATATAGAAAATCATTAATTATGAAAACCATGATTTTCCCTTTAATTGAATAACAATATCATTTGGGAATGCTATCTCTTGTATTATAATATTCACCAAGATCTTCTAACATCCTTTCTATAGTATCATTCCAAAAATACAATTCATTTATTTATTCCAATTTAATAATAGTCAAAATATCTCTATTTAATTTACCAAGAGACTTGGGATAATTCATTTTCAAAAATACCACAAAGATTGCAAGAATTTAATAAACATTGACATATATTTTTTTATCTAGGAAAATTATTGAGGTGTGGAACTTCTCTTCATGGAATTAGTGACTCAATTCATAAAACTACATTAGATTGATTCTTTATCATTATATTTTTTTCATGATTTGATCTCCTTCTCCAAAGTGTAAAGATCATTTTCTCCATTATTTATCTTGAATCACAACTTCATCATCAGTTAATTATATTTTAGATTTTATGTTTGATATAACATCATCAGAGTTAACTTTTAGAGGAATATTCTCAAAAAAATTTACCTTCATAATTTTTTCCAACTGATAGACTTTCACATATCAATCAGAAAAAAATATATTCCAGAGTGAGTCCCATGAATTTTCCTTATTCATCAGCTAAATCATTGAGTCACTTTTATATAACATAGTGTAGGTTAGGAATTTTCATATTTTTTCTTTAACTACTTCTGAAAGTGAATCATATATACCATTTAATGGACATGTAGGTATTATAGTGTCTCCAAAACCTTTCAATATTTCCAGCTGTTCAATATAACTAATTTTACTTATTCTTATTTTTACTCTCTTATATTGATTACCTTTGTGAATTTCTTATGATTCATTTCATAGGAAATCTTATGTATTTTGTTGAGTCATAGAGTTACCTTTTTATATTTAATATTTGAGTTGGTTCCCTATTACTAACTAATTTTTTACTTTAGGTTACCTTTATATTCATATAATTGAAAATTACTAATTTAATTATCATATAATGACTGTTATTCCATGTAACATTAATTTGATAAATTCCTAGAATGTCTATCGCATTGATAAAGTTATAAAAGTTCTCCACTAGGAGGATATATTTTCAGTTCTATTAAAATAATCTTATATACTAATTTATGGATGAATAAAACTAAAATATGGGAAGAATAGTTTATTCAATTTTAGGTATGAGTAATTATAATAAGAATAGACTTGATCCCATGAAGTTCACATGGTAATATACAAGATGGAAGTTTATAAAAAAACCCCTCCAGTAGGAATTCCATAAGTTGTGTGTCATTATATATTCCTATCTGTTAACATGTTTAATGATCCTTAGACTTTATGATTTTTATCAATGCATACCATGAGTCACATAATTTTATGTGTTTATGAAAACCATGGTGGAATATGTTCACTGGGAAGAGGGGTACATTGGGTTTGTCATGAGTGATATGTTATTAATTAATAATTCGAGGAAGGATTTATCCCTTCCATATTTATGAAAGTTGATATATCATCCCTTTGAATGGAAATTTTTTTTCAAACAAAACTCCATAGACATTGTCAATGATTGGTTTGTTTTAGTTATTCAATGAATTAAATATCAAGAATATAGGATGATGACATTGATATGCATTTAAATTGATGATATATTGAGAATAAGGGATTATATTACACAGTGAGCATTCATATGCAATTTTTTTCATTGAAACATTTATGTCTTCCTCTTGGGTGCCTTTATGTTTTTCAAGATGCTAATATTAAACTCTAGGAAAACTCTTCTAATGCCATTGCATAAGAAGCCTAGAAGGACACACACTCAATATTTTCGATGGTCCGAGTAAAATATTAGTATGATTTAATGGCTAATATAAATATTATTCACAGAAAAAATAATATATATTTGGTATTTACTGACCACATATATTTATTCAGAAGGTAATAAATAATATTTTTATTAAATAAATATTTAATTAGTTTTGTGAATATTGGAAAACAATATTTATGAAATACTATGAATAAAATATTTATTTATTTATCTAATGAATAATATTTATTATTTGAGGTTCAGGAAATATTGAGGAAGGTGGATGGACTAGGATAGGTCTAGTGATAGGGATTATATTTGGGCCACATATCATTAAATAAATAAATAAATATTTATTTAATAAAATGATATTTAACAATTCCTTTGTTTTTTCATGGCATGAAATAATAATAATAATAATAATAATATTAGCATGGGAAATATTTATAGTATAATATTAGTGAAAGTACTATTGTGTGATTATCTATTTTGTAACCCTAGCACTATATATTCTATTCATGGAAAATTTTCTATGGTTAATGGATTGCACAAAACAAATCCTCTCCTCAATTATTTCTCTCTGATGAATAAAAATCAAGATATTTCTCTTAAGACAAAGAGAAATCCACAACCACTTCATCTTACTTATTAAGAACGAGAGATAAGAAAAATCCTTTACCCGTGAGGTACTATGTTGTGACAAACATGAATGACATAAAATGACCAGTTTCTCTACACTAGAACTTTAAGTTCTATTGGCGATGTTCCAATCTCAACGGAGAGTGTATGGATCCATACTATAGGTATTATAATCTTAGATTCTCCTAGCGCAATAAAATCATAAAACAAATAAGGGTCAATCGATCAACAAAACCTTTGAAAAAATAATTGCCAAGACAGAGGTAATTTCATCATATAAATAAATTGTTGATTTACATGGATGAACCCATTTCTTTATTCCTGCATATTTTTCAATATTCATAGGATTTAATTTTTTTGTTATGTTTTTTATCATCATTTACATGGAATATTATTTTTTGAAACCAAAAAGCTGAGTTAACCATTTCTAAATTAGAACATCCACTGTGTTTAGAACGTATAGGTGGAATCAAAGTAGTCATGTTAAAATGTGTAATATTTTATTCCTCATCATTTGGATTATGAATATAAAGTGAGTTTTCAATTCTAATTTATTAATTTGTTACATTTGAACATGACAATATCTTCTTCCCCATATTTGATAACATTTATATAACTAATAATGGGATAATAATACATGATGAACATATGAAGAACCCATCAAAAGGTAACTCATGGTTTGTAGGTTTACACAATGCAGAACTCCCA
The DNA here is from genome assembly GCA_963277665.1 of Viscum album. Classification (NCBI taxonomy): domain Eukaryota; kingdom Viridiplantae; phylum Streptophyta; class Magnoliopsida; order Santalales; family Viscaceae; genus Viscum; species Viscum album. The sequence continues at coordinate 591,871,824 of OY728140.1, read as the reverse complement.
TAAACACCGTGTAACAGTACATGACGTGGTGGTCATGTGTTCACCAAATGAAATAAATAAATAAATTATTTCACAGATGTTTTATAATTAATATACACATGGTATTTAATTAATTAATACACATGTGATGGATAATTAATAAAAATGATGTGATAATATTGCAATTAATACACACAGGTTGTATTTATTTATTCAATGCATGCATCATGTAATTAATAGAAACACTATGTATTTAATACACGAGACACACGTCATCTCTTAACTATGTAACCCCACACTCTTAAATGGTCATGTGGTCAAAATATAAAATTGTAATAAAATAATACAAAAATGATGTATAAATAATTTACATGCAGTATATAATTAATTAATACACATGTAGTGTATAATTAATACACCTAAAGTGTATAATTAATTAATACACATGTGATATCATACCCATTTATATGGAGTTCACATCAAGATGGGATGCAAACCTCTTAAATTAATTCACCTGAAAATAAAATTAATTGATCCATTAAACCTAATAAATATGTTTCCAGGTTTCATTAATTTTTACTTCAATGCATGTGGTGGGTTATTAAATAATATCAAATATTTAATTATTTCTATATTAAATTTAGAATTATATTCCATGTTTGGTTTTCACATTTTGTGTACTCCGCATGAACTAAAATAGGTACATATCATGTAAATTAACATGTTTCAGTGTCACATCTATTTAAATTTCATGTATTCTAATAATGTGACACATCATTTATGCTACATGCCACATGAGTGCACAATACATGATAAAGACTATGTCGGGATCCACATAGTTTGGATGGAAACATTACTTGTTTCCTCTAAGTATGCATAACGTACAAAATTAATCTTAAATAAAATTAATTAATTTAATTTGTTGAAAATTATAGTGGATTTTAATATCAAGTGAAGTTTGAATTGATACTAAGATTAATTAATTAATTAATTAACTAAGATAATTAATTCAAGTGTGTTTTATCTTAATATGGAATGATTTAAATGAATTTTTTAATGTTTATTAAATGTGTATTATTTGTATGTGTGGATGATCATGAGCTATACCAATATGTATATGGATAAGATTTCTTTTTATTTAATTATTACATGGTTATTTTAGAAAATATTAAAATTAAAATTAAAATTAAAATGATGGCCCTCATGTCATACCATCTTCTTATTATGTAATAACATGAACATATATGGTTTATTTTATATAAAAAATATTAAATCACTTGGTTAGATTCCCCTCACCCATGTGCGAGTAAAGAGTATGTAAGGATGGAGGTCGTAGATTATTAGAGGATATTCAATATGAATCCAAGGTAAAATCTACCTAGGTGATACATAATATATATGTTTAATGATGGAACTTGTGCTATGATTATCTCATAGAGTTTTCCCCTCGGATCAATGGTTTGTTTATTATACTTTCAATAAATTAACTGGTATAAAAACCTCATAAACATGTCACACATTTATTTCATCATATGCATGATTATTTACCATTATTTTATTTTATATATTATTTACCACGATCACATAAATTAAAAAACTAATTAATAAATATTATTAGATTGAATAAATAATAAAAGTATTATGCATAAATGTTTTATCAAAACATGTTTACTTAACTAAGTAAAATATATGTAATATTAAAAAGGAATTTAAAAGATAATATTATTAGATTTATTAATAATAAACAAAAAAATCCCCCAATAAAGTATTATGTGAGAATAAGCCTTCAATCATTTGAATTTAGATTCTCCCATAGTTAATGTGTTGGTTCATTCATTATTCATGTGTATTTTCAATTATTGGGAAATTTTAACAATGAAAATGGGTTAACCTAAACAGAAATACCTCAAGAGATGTATCCCTCACTAGAAATAATGTTATTTAGATGAAAGTGTTGAGGAAATATGAATTTGGATTTTGGGATTGGGGATTCAACTCAACAGATTAATGAGTTGTAATATAGAAGTTTTAAAAACCTCATACCTAATTACCATTGAGTAATTGACCATGCCCCATCATTGGTCATAGAGGGGAAATATGGATTCTTTATACTAGGATGTTATAGGAAAATACATTCCAAGTCTAATGGTGAGGGATATAAGAATTTGATAAAATAGTGGGAGACTAATTTAAATTAAATTATTTCATATAACATATTTTGGTAATCAATTATTATACTAATAATATGATTTTATAATATTTTAGATAAATGTAATGTTCATCGACAATTTTATCCCTGTGATCAATTTTATAGGAAGGAAATATCCTATCTGATAATAACTTCCAGGAATGGTACATGTATTTGCACATTGTATTATACCGTGAATGATAGTTTTACATGCTATAATACCTAATTTCTTAGCCCTCATATTAATAGGTGTGTGATTAAGAGTTTAATATATATGAAAAAACTTGAATTATGAGATAGATATTCAATGTTTGATGTTATTATACTTGTAAATTAATCTCCTGAAGTAAAATGTGAACATGGATGCCTATAAAATTCTCAAGCATCTATATGATCTTAATCAGGAGAGAGTTAGACAAAAAATATTTCTAGATCTTGAAGTCATTATTTATGTGGAAAATTAGAGAAGATTATCCAACTAGGTCTCCTACGTCAAAAATATTTGATACATTAAAATTCTTAGATATTCTAGGGTTTAAACAACTTGAAGAAGTTCACAAAAAACACATAATTTCTTCCACCCCCTCATAGATTATCCAAATTTGTTATTATTTTCAATATAAAAAATTGAGGGAAATATCTCCCATATCTCCTCACTCTTCTTCACCGAGTTAAAAAGGACATGAATAAGGAAATTAATTTTTTTCATATGGTGAATAAGAGAAAGAGAAAGTAAATAACCCCATGTTTGAATCTAAGTCTAAGACTTATTTAAAGTGTCTGTACAAGAGAATGAGAATCACGGTGAATAAAAAATCAGACGATACTATGTTATTCTCATGTGTTAAGAATGGTCAATGGAAGATAACCTATTATAAAATTAAATACATGTTTCAAATTCAAGTATATTCATAAATTTAATTCTTTTTTTACTTCCTTGGTTTTTAATATATTGTATTTTACACATGCGTATTAAAATACATGAAAAAATAATGTAGAGAAAGATTACTAGAAGCAAGATAATTCTATAAAAATTAAAGATGGTTGATTCCTTGATCAACTTATATTAGTGCATGACTTCATGATTACTTGATGTATTCAATGTGAACTATTGTTTAGTATTATTTTTTTTGAGTTCTAATTTTGGATATGATGATATATTTTTTCATTTTGGAATGAATTTGTGATAAGTTTTCATACTAAACTAATAGTTTGGTAATTCTTGAATCACATACATTCTAAATCAGCAATCAATGATAATTATTAATACAACTCTAAGAATATGTTATCATGAAAAGATAATTCATTATTATATTAAACTAAAATTAGTTGACAAGTTTATATCCACAAAGGTGTTCTAGACTCTTTTGAACTGTAATAGTAAGTATACTGATAAAAAAACAAATTATGTTTTTTTTAAATGTTTATAAATAAATTTTTTCCACAAAGTTACTAGAGTTAGTTTAGTAAGACTTCATGACTATTCTAAAGGAATCACTAAGAAGTTTTTTCATATAATTTACTATATTAATTTAATATATTTTTTGTTTGATCATTACAAAATGAATAAACATGGTATCTAATACATGTTCCTTGGTGCTATCCAGTGAGAGTGTATCATAACAAAGTATTTATCGATCATTAATATGTGGAGTGAAGGAAGTCCCAAACTCAAATTACCTTATACATTAAATTTTTTATGGTAGTAAATAGTGATCAATTAAATTTATTATATATATTATAAGTATTATATAATTTATTTTGAGACATGCATTGAAAATAGAATCAAAATCACTGGCCCTATGGAAACTACATCAACCAACATATATCATATAGAATGAAATCCATTAGTTACCACTTATAATGTTTAATAGGAATGATTTGTTAAAATATGTATCTAACTAGAAATGAATATCAATAAACCACTAAGTACATATCTATTAACTACTTTATAGCCAATGAAGTTACTGACACCCCTTATTAGTTCAAGCTGACTATATTTCTATAAGAGTGATGCACATCACTTTTTAGATAGTGGAAATAGGAGAAAATTAAATGAATTATAGGATCTAGATATATATGGGTTGGCAGAGGAACACATACTACACTAAGCTCACTGGGGGGTTTTGTTATAAAAGGAACATACTATATAAGAAATTAAAACGAAAAATGGTTTCATATTCACTATTAATAGTGATATATTATTCTTATAATGAAGCAGTAAATGGAAATATAGAATATTATTAATGAGTTAAGTAATGAAATACGTGCCCTAAAATTTTGGGGCATTGTATTTTTTATGCTTCTAGGCTTGATAATGCTGGTCAGTATTCAAGAGAAACTATATATAGATGGTAACATTTAGTAACAATAAAACATGGTTGATTATTAAAGGTTTAAATTTTCTCAATGATATAATATATAATAAAAACTTCACTTAAATAATCTTGCTAAAATCCCTTTGAATTATACTTATCATTGTAATATTATATAGTAAATTTATTGGCTGGTTGGATGCCAGAGATAGTTTTCTCAATGGAGGTCCTATAGAATATTTCTTTTTTTCATAACCAGAAGGATAAAAAAACTAATGAATGACAATAAGATATGAAAATCACACATATCCATTTTGGATAGAGGTAATCATGGTGATCATAAAATAATCACTTGGAATAAATAAATTCCATGCGTTTATAAGAGGTCAATAGGGGTGATACTTCTTTCAAGATATATATATTAAAAAAATGAAAAAAAAACATCAGTCTTAGCCTCTTTTTAAGATTAAATAATTAATGCCTCCAATATGACATAAAACAGTATCTCAATTGTAGGGAATAAGATACATAAAGTCTGATCTGTGAGTTTGATTAATCAAATCATGGAACTTTATTTTAAAAGATGGAACAATTTAAGACCAAACTATTTTCCATGTCTTATGGCATAAAATATCTCCACGACAACATGGATGGGAACATGAAACGATTATAAATAAAATTACAAAAGCATAAGTTTAAGGAATTTATCTAATATTCTATTTTATGTACTTATATTTGATATTCATGTTGTATGAAGTGAAAATACAAAACAAAACAAGTTAAACATCATAGAATTTTAGTTAAGAACTATCTGACAGTATATGAGAAAGTAGAGTTGGATGAGTTTCTAATATAAGGATAAATTGGAATAATAGAATTTAAGCAGAAATAACACTAGTTTTAAATTTGATTACTGTGCACATTGAATTTAAGGGAATTATCTGAGCTAATTTCCCTTAATTTAAGGTTATACTAAAATAGTAAGAGTATTATCATTACTATGATATTATTTTACTTAGGTATTATCAAATATTATAGTCTTACGATAATGGGAAGATATGTGGATACATATGGATATTACAACTCGAGGAATTTTCCGAAGTTCATGATATCAAAGTAAGAAGATTTACCATATAGACATGTTTCTATAACATCCATATCCATGAAAATATGATAGGATTAATTTCTATAACCATACTCAGCAGAAGTATGTTTTATATGTGAGAACTCTACCATTAGTTATCAGTTAGATTTAGTGCAAGTGGGAGTCTATTGGTGTTGGTTCCCTATAACGAACTACTTTGTACATTATATTACTTATATATTCATATAATTTAATAATAATAAATTCTTAATTACATAATTATTTTTATTTTTCATAACATTAATATGATAATGTCTTAGAATATCTGTTTCACAGATAAGGTTGTAGTAGTTCCCCAATACTTTTAGAAGCTTTAAGTGTGATGATGATATTACAAAATATTTTTCATTAGTAAAACAAATTCTATGATAGAAGATACAATATACTAACTACCGTTTTTTAGTATTCATTCTTGATGAGACTGCATCTCATGATGTTCACACTTGGTAATCTCTAAGATGAGAGACCATGAGAACATTCCAACTAGTAGGAATTAAACATGTTTCTTATCATTATAAATTAATGACTATGAATGTGTATAATTATCTTTATATTATATGATTATTATTAATACATATCATTAGTAGCATACTTAGATGTGCTGATAAAAACTAGGATTTTATAGGTTCACTGGGAAGTAGGGTATGTTGGCTATGTCACAAGTGCAATGTTATTAATGAATAAGTTGAGGAAGGATTTATACTTCAATATATACAGAATTTGATATCTCAACCCTTTGATTGGGAAACAATTGTTGTACTAAATCCCAAGACCATGGTGTATTGACGAGTTTGTTTTAGGTAGTCAAATAATGGAATATCAAGCTTACAGGTTGAAAAAAAGGGTATGTAACCTGCTCAATAAGATATTAAGACAAAAGAATTATATTACATAGTGGGAGTTCATATGTGGCTATTATTATTGTGGCATTTACATCTTCATCTTTGGTGACTTTACATGTTTCTAGACATTGATTTTGGGCATTAGGTTAACATTCCAAATTCCAATGAGGAAAAATCTTAGACGGTCACACAATTAGTGGTTCCTATGGTATTAGTTAAATATTATTAATATTTATTGGTTTTAATGAATATTATTCATACAAAGAAATAATATTTATTTTGGATTTATTAATCACATATATTTATTCATAAGGAAATAAATAATATTTATTATTAAATAAACGTTTATTTAGTTTCGTGAATATTAAAATAAATATTTATTTATAAAATTGTGAATATAATTTTTATTTTTTTAGCGAATTAATAATACTTTTTATTCAAGGTTTGGTAAATAAAAAAGGAAGGTAGATGGACCAATATGGGTCTGGTGATGAGAGTGATATGTGGGTTAAACACAATTAAATAATAATTACATAATTAATTAAAAAAATGAGTTGTAACGATGCCCTAGGTTACACATTCCATGTAATAATATTATTGTTACTATTATAATGAGAAATATTTAGTTTAGTATACTAGATAAGGACCTTATGTGCAAATTCTTATTTTATAACCCTATATCTATATATTCTATTCATATATGATTTTCGAGGGTTAACAGATTGTGCACAGAAAATCCTCTCCTAAAATATTAATTTTCAAAAATGAATGCTCTAGATATTTTCCATCAAGCCTGAGAGAACTCCTCTACCACTTCATCCTCCATATCAAGAATTATAGACCATAATCATCATTCACCAACAGAGGTTTTCATCGTGACTGACACAAATAAAAAAAAATGATCAATGACTCTATGCTAGAACCAAATTTTTTGATGCTGATGTTCTGATATCAAAGGAGAACATTAGGATCACCAATAGAGAGATTCTAATATTGGATCCTCATAACACAATGATAGATTAACCCTAAAAAGGGTTAATCGATAAACAACTTCTATTAATACATAATTTTCAATATTCTGGTAATTCTATAATTTAAATTAATTATAAATTCACATGAAATATACTCCAAATTCATTCTCATATATTTTTCAATATAAATAATATTTAATCATGAAATTTATTATCATGTACATCAAGGATTATTCATATAAACTGCTAATATATGATTTTTCCATTTCTAAATAGAAACTTCCACTGCATTTAGAACCTCTATTAAATGCCATTTTCATATATTCTATAATGTTTTAGATTACATTTACATAATGAGTATGATGATTCTTACATATCTCAGTGTTACATAGAAATTATTGATTCTTTAGATATTCTATCTTCTAAAATCCCTAAGTTTTATAATTTTGGACTTTTCCAATTCCTTGTATTCTAACGTAGGGTTACTTTTATGTATAAATGAGAGTTCTAGAAAAGGTTCCCCAAACACATACACTAAGATCTAGTGTTATAAACGTAATCTTTACATACTTGTTTTGATACCAACTAAAATGACCCAAATTCAATCATTCGTAATCACAACATCAAAATAAATTGTTTTTTCACTTACATACCGTTGACTATTTTAGGTTTAGTGTTTTAGAGAATTAGAAAAACCTTTGCTTTACAAAATCCATATCATTCTCCTCAAATGGAATTTTTTCTATTATTAAAAGAATTTTTTTATTATATAATAATTCTTAAAAATATCAAAAAAATTATCCACACATGACATCCTTATTAACATATAATACATAATCAGTTTTTTCATTACTAGGGGAAGAGGAAACATAAAAAGGGTGAGCTGAAACACTCAATAAGGGTTGTGTATAATGGAGTCTATCAAAAAAATCATAACTTGAGTAATATATCATGAATAAAAAATAGTAATGTAATTACATATAATCAATAACTTGAGTATGGAATATATTCATGGATAACATAACAATGTAAATAATCACATGGAAATCAGTAACTATATTCTTAGTGAGGAAATTCATAATTCCAGACAACTTAATTTTCCCATATAGTACTCAATTGAGACATTATAAATAATATAATACATACCATCAGGGCCTCTTCCAAGAAATAATATATACCATCATGTACTCATTCTATTACATCATATATACTTTCTTTTTTGTATATAAGAGAACATAAATAATTGGGCTAAAATACACCGAATACCAAATCTAGTTTCTCTTATGAGGCCTACTGATGCATCATGGGGCTATATAATTCTTGGAACCACAAATCACAAAACATTTTTAATGAATTAAAAATATATTTAATGATTAATAATATATATGATAAATATTCATTAGTAATCAATAAATATAATTACTAAAAAAAATATATGGAATATTAATATTTCGTACGCACAAAATCAGTCAAACTTAGTAATCAACAAAAATTTATATAGAGAAAATATATATTATTTATAGGGGATTACAATCCATAAAAAATGCACACAACCAAACACCCTAGTGGGACAATCCTTATCCTCCCCCACAAGGAATGAAAAGCACCCATGAGACCTAATTTATTACATATAATAGCCAGAAGGCCCAGTGGGCCAAATGATGTTTTATCTACCAAAGGATCAGGATCTTAAAGGCCAAAAATGTGGTCCAAAGGCCAAATTTATTTACCAAAATCCTATAATGAACTAGTATAAACCCTTTTATCCCCTACATTAGTGATCAAACACCCTCAAATCAGATTTACGTATGATAGGGTATTCACACTATATACACTAATTGGTATAAAGTTAAGAAAATATTGATATTATATTGAATATATCCATGGTATTAGTGAAAATGTACTCAAAGGAGAAATATAATGTCAATAGAAATATAGAGAGTGATGGAGAACTCTACTTCAATAAGTTAATGAAATGAGAATAAACCTTATGTATAAAATAATATATAGATAATAAAATAAAAAAGGAATTAAATGAGAAAATAAATTCATAAAAATATAGTTTTTAGGTAAAGGTAATTGTTTTTATAAATTTATTTGAAAATATAGGCGAAATTTTGAAAATAACTTTCTTAACAAATTTGGAACATAGTCAAAAAATGAATAAATGTTACTTAAAAAAATATTTTAATGATATATCAAAAATAATTTTATAAAATAAATTTTAAAATAATTTAAAATACCATAATATTGAAAATAAACTATTCTTAAGTAAGAATATATGGAGTGGTAAAGTGAAACAAAATCTTTTTACAAATTTTTTTAGAAAATAATAACCATTTATTTTGGTATAAAAACTAAAAATACAAAGAGTAATGGAAATATGTGTTATATTGGAAAACCACAAAAATTAAAAAGTAATATTAATAATTAATAATGGTAACGAATTTGAAAAAATTCATTCATTTTTAAAATGTTAAATATAGATTTTTTCAAATTTATCTAATGAAAGTAAGAAACGACTTGTATGAAATACATTAAAAATATTCCTTTAAATATTCCGAAATGAAGAGAAATGTAAAAAAAATTAACCTTAATAAAAAATTAAATTATAGAAAATAATATTCTCAAAAAAAAAATAATTAATATAGATATAAAGAATAAGGATTCATGAACAAAAAGAAGAAATAAGGTTGACTTTTCTAATAAATGTTTTGAGTGGAACTGAGTACTGAAGAGAATAAAAAGGAATAAAAACTCAAATAAACCAGAAATAACCAGATAAAAATAAAATATATGGGGTTTTGGATAGAAATATTATAAAATTACTTCAATGGATGTTGAATCATAAACAATACTGATAAAAAAGTGAGATTGTAAAATAAACCCTTATGAATTTGGAAAATTTTGAATCAAAATCCATAAAAATTTATTTCATAATATGTTTATATAAATATAATGTATTAAATGAAATAATATTTCAAAAATATATCCATGGAGATATAATTGAACAAAATGAAATATGTGTTATTAAATTGAAATAGAGACAAAGAAATCCTTAAATAGAACATGAAATTTGAAGTAATAATAAATTAATGAAGTAATTAGATGAATTTTTTTAAATAAATATAAAAAAGTTTAAATAAAGCCTAAAATTTTCATAGTTCATAACACACATAATCCTATCCTAACATACTAAATTGAGAAGTGATATATCTTAATGAAAGGAAATCTAGTTAAAAATACCCTTACCTTAGACTTCTACTTAGTTGGATGTGATCTAACCTCCTATATAACAAATATATATTTATTATAAATATATATAAGAACCATATATATATATATATATATTTATTAATTTATACCATTCACTTATAATTTCATATTATCCACTTATTAATAATTCTTTGATAAAAAAAATTTGTGCATTAACTATTTATTTTTCCACATATGTTTTGATTCAGCAGTTCCTGTATTTTCACTTTGGTAATGGTTTCATCATATATATAATGTCCATTAAGGTTTATATTATTCTTTTTATATTTTTATGTAATCCCTTGTACATTTAATGGAACATATGATGATGATTTTTATATAAATCATAAATCTATCATTTTTTTGAAATTTCAATTCCATAAAATGAATTAATTTTATTAGTGAATAAATATTTGTATGTAACCATCATAGAATCATTAAAACACTATAAATTCATTAATTATATATAAAAGTATCAATATATAACATTAATTAATTATTAATTACAAAAAAATGCAACATTATTCATGGAAGTTGTAAAATTGACCCAAACACGAGCTTGTTATAACGACTAAATGAGTAAGAACATGCAATTTTATAATTGTAATATCACTTTTAAATAATATTAATGATTTAGAAAACATTTTATAAAAGTTATAAATTATATTTAATAATATTTTAATGAATAATACATATAATAAAAACTATGAATAAGACATTGCTTACATTAAGAGATTCAATCTCTTCTTGAATAACTTTTTGGAAATGGGAGGTTTAGGGATTATTATTGTATTAATAAGCTAAATAATATATTTTTTTGTTGTTATTTAAGAAAATTTGGTAGATTTCATGAGAGATTTATTATTTTTATTATCTTTGAAGAGGTGGAGGATGACTCCTTTTATATGTAAGAGGGCTGGTTCTTTTTATAAATACTTATAACATCAAAATAAATAAGTCCTTTTAAACGAAATGTTGAAAAAAATTAGTTACATTTAAATGATATGATAAGGTTGGTAAATAAAACACTTAAAGAATCAATTTTATACAAGTTTGTTTGTGATATTTGGGTCCATATACCTTAGTTTTACCCCCTTTATAACCTTTTTTTACCATTACCATGGCGACAAAACTTTCACCATGATAACTTATATTTGTAACCAGATATTAATTGAATGTATTACTAGATATTTATATTATGAGTTTAAATATGAAAAAATTCATGAAATGAAATTTCAAATGGTGAAAGAAATTAATTCTAATATCCGCACTTAAAATGTATAAAAACAACATATATATGAAATTTATTTTTAAAGAGTAAATTGAATTTTATAATTATTTTCAATAAAATAATAAATCAATGAATAATAATTTATTTTAGGGGATATATTATAGATACATTTCACTAAAATAATTCACCATTAGTGATTAATTTAAATTATTAATGAAAAAAAATCATTATTCACATAAAAATAGTTTTTGGAAAAATATCATTTTCTTACTATCATAAGATTTTATATTAAATTTCAATGAATTAATAATCAATGTATGAATTAGAATTAATTTTTATAAATATAATAATATTTATTTTCAATAAATTTAATACTTAAAATAATATAAATATAAATTTTAATTAAAAAATATAATAAAAAAACAATGTTAGTAGACACAACATATTTGTTTGGATAGAAATTATTAGAGTAGTATTTATTATCATTAATTAATAATTATATGAATATTTTTAATTAATTTTAATAATAATTATTATATTTTTTTATATAAATTCCAAAAAAGTAATATAGTTTATCAAGAATTAATGGTATTTTCCTATGTAAAATAAAATCCTTTTAATTTCACCAAAATTATTTATTTTATCAAGTATGTTCATTTAACTATCTTGTAATGTCATTAATTTTGTTTTGTAATAAATAATTATTAACTTTATTTAGGTGTTTCTTGTATCAAAATCTATTATGTATACTGGTTTTGTTTAAAGGATAATATATACTAAAATCATGGGGTTTTATATTCTATTTTCTTAAATAAATTGCACCCTCATAATTTTAGTTTTTTCTTTCCAAAATTTATGTATATTTACATATGTATAATATTAGATGTAGATTCCATCATGATAGTTAATTTTAATGTTTTTACTAGGAAACACAGTAATTCTTATTTAAATATTTTTAAAACCATGTATATACAATTATAAGACTCATACAAGTAAATTAATTTCCAAAAGAATACCTTGATAGATGAGATATATTTTACACATAAGAATTGATATATTTATATAAATATTTCTTGTGTTTAAGGAATTATTTTACCATAAATATAGAGAATATTAGAAAATATACTTAAAATATTTCTATAATATAAGTATAATTTAATCATCAAGTTGTGTTTTGATCAATTTCCACCTATGTTTAAGCACAAAATTAACTTTTAATGAATCATAATATCTAAACAAGAATAAATAGTTATTAATTCTATATCTATCTTTCTATTAGAACAAAAATGGTTTGTAAAAGTTAATAAACTACTCAATATGAATAAAAAATTATGTGAATTAGTAATAAATCAATCTTGATACCTCAATAATAACACCCAAAGTTAAACTTACCCCATTCAAAAAATCGCTACACCCTAAACATATTTAAAAAAACCAAAAAAATATGAAACCCTAAAAAAACTATATGTATTTGATATCACATTTTATTCTAATATGAAATTTTCTTTCACCAAAATAATTATTAAAGCTCAATAATCATTAAAAATATTCCTTAATATATTCTAAATCAAAAAATCATGGACATATATACTCCCAAAAATATATTAATCCAATATAAAGTAACTTGAGTCAACTTGATATCAAATTAATCTATAATCCACAAGTTTATACACACTACTCAACTTTTATTACCAAAAATAGATTATCCCAATTTCCTAATTCACCATAATCAAACCACATACCAACTCAAACGACAATCGTTACCAAAATCATGTATTCCTCTTAAACTTTAATAAAATTTTCCTAAAATGACATTAATCACTTTAAAAAACTATCATAAAAAATTAAAGGGATATCTATTAATTTCAACATATGATTGACCTTAAAATTATTAACTAATGGGGGTTTCTATAATTATTAAATTATATTTAATTGATAACATATTTACCACTAAATGTATCTAAAGACTACTATGATACCAAATATGATTCCATATCCCATAAAACTAGAACCAATGATAAAAATATATTATTTACATTAAATCTTTAATACTAACTGATATGTATTAGACTTTTACACCCAGATCTGGGGATAAAAACACATTCTTTACATACTGGTTCTAATAATGATTAAAATAAACCAAATTTGACCATCCATAATTAAAACAACATAAGAAAATATTGATACACTTAAATACCCAAGAACTGTTTATGTTTACAGCTTTAGAGAATTTAGAAAACCATTACTTAACATAAACCTTGTCTTTCTCATCAAATTGGGAGTTTTCCATTATAAAAAGAGTTTATTATTTCCTAATGTGTTTTTAATATCTCCAATAAAATTATTCTCATATGTTACCCTTCTAAATAAATCATATGTTATAATTTTGTATATAAATTTTGGAAATGGAAACATAAAATGCGTTAACTCAAATAATTTTTAAGGGTACAATACAATGGAAGATATCATAGAGAAACAATAATTGAGTAATATAGAACAAATTAATAATAGTAAAATAATTCCATATAATTATAACTTGAGAATGAAATATATTCATGGATAATATAACAATTAAAATAATCACATGGACATCAAAAATTATCTTCTTATTGAGGAAATGCATAATTTTTTACATCTTAATTTTCTTATTAAGGCCTTGGATTGGAAATTATATATAATATAATACACACAATCAATAAAGTTTTTTACTGTAGTGGAAGTGATTTTTAGGTCTGGGAATTACTAAACAATTGTCATATTCAATGGATATTCCATGACATATATGAATTGGGAGTTATGACCATTGATTTTTTTTCGATGAAACATGAAAGACATGCCAAAACTAAAAGGATATTTCACTTTAGAATTTTATCTAATAGACATGAAGAAAGTTCAACTCAGTCTTGAGATCTATCTTTGAGGAATATATTGACCATATGGAACCCTTTAAATCTACCATTGTTGTGCTTGTAGGATCAAAGTGTAGAATCCCTCTAGCTGTGATCCACAAGTGCTGCATTGATATCTGAACAACATTGATTGATTTTTGGGTGCTAGAATGATAGATCAGTCATCCTGTAATATTCACCTTTATGGCTATGAAGATTCCTTCATGCGTGAATAATTATCCTTAAACTCTTGATCTCGAGAGGATAGAGGAGGGATGATAGTCTCTCATGCCTAAGAGAAGAAAATCTATTGTGTTCCTTGTTCTTAAGAGAGACAAAGATCTAGGTTTCATTGTGTATAGTAATTTTCAAATTCAATTTGACTTCACATAATAGATATAAAATTATATTTACAGATTTATGGATTAGTATTAAATATTATTTAACTACACAAAAGTGATTAAAAATATATTAACAATTGAATGGCCCCACGCCTTATAATAATAATAATATTATTATTATTCACATGATGTGTGCTAACTGGCGTGATGATAAATAGTTTTTACAATCTTGTAGATCAATACTAATATATTTATCTCATCTTAGTCCTCTTACCATCATCAAAATATATTAAATTCTCAAAAAATATTGACCTAAATATTTATTCATTCAATAAATAAATAATTATTCAATATCTATGAAATCAATTAATTACCTTATGAATAAATATTTATTTAATATATATTATCAATAAGTCATGAATAAAATTATTCCATTTACTTTAGAATAATTATGTTATTCAGATAATTAAATTCAAATAGAATTTAATTGAGATTGATAGAAACACTTACTCTCTAGGAATATGTCAAGGTACTCAAGGAAAAGAAGTTATTGGTGAAACATTGATGACCACGTATGAGAATAGACTATGTAATATAATCCCTTTGTCATGATATCTCAAAAATAAGGTTTCATACTTGTGTCATCATCCTTAATGCTTGATATATATTTCTTTGATTTTCTAGAATGAACATGTAAACATCACATTGACCATGGGATTTATTTCAGTAGTCCCATTATAATTAAATGGCCAAAATATTATCTTCTATAAATGGAAGAGGAAAATCCTTCCTCAACTTATTCATTAATAACATACAAATGATGAAATATCCAATGCATCAAACTTATTTTGAACATAGTGCATCATTGGTTTCCTCAATACATCTATGTATGTGAGTCAAGACATGTATTAATAATAATATTAATGTCTAAGGACCATTAAATATGCTCATAGATAAGAATATTTGATGACACACATTCGTGCATAATTCTTATAGGTGGGCCAATCCTCATAATCTCCATTACTGGATATATCCATGTGGGAACTTCATGAGATAAAGACTCATCCTATTATGATCACTCATACTGAAAAGTTCACAAACTTTGTTCCCCATTATAGTTCATCAATTTCAACGTTGGTGTATTATTTAATATATATATCATCTTAGTATCTCAAGGTTTTTATCATAATGGGGAACTATTATGAAATATTTTGATGTGAAAGATACTACAGGAAATTATCACATTAAATTAACACATAATAATGATGAATATAAGATGAGAATTATTCAATATTCACATCTTTGAATATATTCATAAATATAAAGTATAAACCAATAGGTTCTAGGTTACCAAATCAAACAAATCCCCAATTGGCTTAAAGGTAACTGCTAATAAATTTTTGTCTATTAGTTCTCACATAAATATGATGTTTCAACTAAGATAGGGGTTTTATTAAGGGGTTGACCATATTTTTTTCCATGGAAATACTAGTCAATTCAAATTAACCTCTCTAAGGAAAATACCTCAAGATATGATGCTTTCAGTGCATTTGTTTCATCTATTCATGTGACTTTATTTCTTTAGAAAGAGAAATTTTTGTAATATTATCACAATAAAATATGATTGGGTCTTTATTGTTTGCTTACACATCCATATCTTTGATGAAATTTCATATTGATATAACTTCTTTAGCTACATTAAAAGTTGTAATATAATCAAACTCAACTATATAATCAACAACCATTTCATGAATTGATCTATTTTTGCTTAAAACTCCTCCATTAATGGTGGATACATATCCCAACTATGACATTAAATCATGTCACTCTTTTTAGAAATTAAAATTTACATATAAAATGATTAATATCACATAATCACCTCCATATACAATAAATATATCCATACTTTATCTTAGATACATAAGGATAGTTTTCATAGAAATCATATAGAGGTCACTTAGACTTTTTTGATATCTTTATACTACGATTAAGGCATAATAAACATTTATCCTGGTATATATCATGGAATATTAATGATGAAATTAGTGAAGCATATATAATATTTTCTGTTCATTTTCTCTCATGTGTCTGAGGAAACATTTTCAAAGAAATATGAATACCATGTGATATTGGAAATAACCCCCATTCAGATTATTCCATTATAACTGTCCTCAACATATTGTAACTATATGTACCTTAAATTAGACTGAGTAGTCTATTGGATCTATTGTGATGGATGTCAATCCTAAGAACATATGATTCTTAATCTATGTCTTTTCTAGAGAATCATATATTTAATTATGTAATAATGTTTTGTAAGACTATTAACTCATTTCCAATTATTAAAATTTCATTAACATATACTTTTAAGAAAACAACCATGCTCTGAATAAATGTTTTATAGACACAAGCATCCCATTTATTTCTTATGAAACCAAATTCTATTATGGATTCATCAAAATAAATTTTCTATGACTTGGATAATTGATTTAATCGATATATGGATCACTACTACTTTCATAATTTATTTACATTATTTAGAGCCACAAACCCTTCTAGTTGTGTCATATAGATATATTCTCTAAGGTTCCTATTATGGAAGGAAATTTTGACATCCATCTTCCAAATATCATAGTCACGGTATGATAATATGGAAAGTATAATTCTAATGGATTCAATCGTGATGAGGAGTGAAAAGGTCTCATCATAGTTCATGTGTTTACATCTGCACCCTTTCATAACAAGTCTCAATTTATAGGTTTTCACTTAGCCACCCATTTCCTATTTCATCTAGAATACCCATTTGAAATTAATAGGATTTACATCAACCACAGGATCAACCAAAATCTAGACATGTATTTTTGTAAGAACTCAGTTTTTGACTCAGGTAAAAATCCTTTATACTTCAGCCTAATTCTTTATTTTGGACCCAATATAGATTCTTAATAGGTTAGAAAATGTCTCAGGGGTGTCCGAGGCTCATTCGGATCCCAAAACCCAACTTTTTGGAAAATAATTTCATGTATCATGGTTATATTAAATTGTGTGTGGAGGATACATGTTTAGTGTAAAATATGTGGATGGACTAAATTTTTGTGTAGAGGTATATCACATCATTAGTACTTGGTTTCTCAAACTATGTATCATAATCAGGTGAGTGTCCCCTTTTCTCCAGGTACTCATTCATAGTTTTCACACAGTTTATAAAACCATACAACCATACCGTGCACTAACTAATTTTTGGGTAATTTTACATTTTTCCCTTAATGATCTAATTAAACCAACCCTTATTCCTTAATTAGATTTCAAGAGGGATGAACCTCTATTTTCTTCAATTTTGGATCTTTTGAAAGGATAATATAGGATTCAAGGGATCTCCTTCATAAGAGATCATTTCGATCATTCGTTCATCACATTGGATGCACAATGGTAAGTACTTGAGTTTGTTTGATCCGTTCTTCATCTATTCTAATCTCAACCTAGTTATCGAGTTGTAAGATTTTTTACTATTTTCTTAGATATACTTCATTCCAAGATAAATTAGAGGCTACTACTAGATGATGAGAGTTTTACAAGCATAAGGTGAGTGTTCTATACCTCATCCATCATGTCTGTTGATTTTAGAAATTGACGCATGGGTACTCTTGATTTCATCAGGTACCGTTTATTGAATTTATATGCATTGATTATATTCATTAGAACCATATGGGTTTTATATTTCTAAAAATGTGATTAGTTGTTTGTGGTTTTTTAATAATGCACAACACCCAATGTAGGTTAATATTCCATAATTGGGTTTTTAGTGTTTTGACACTTTTGAGCCACTTTTCATGTGTGTCAGAGCTTGGCCACATGAATGGTAAGACTCCTTACATTAATTGTCTATTGAATCATAAAATTGTACATGGATTGCACCATTTCACTTCCACTTGACCTGAGTAATCTATGTTCTTATATGTAGGTAATTGATTCAATGATATTATTGAAATCATACTTATGTATATGACTTGGAAATACTAAATGTAAATTAATGGTTCGTTGAACATCCATAGCACACCATACCATGTTAATGGAAGGTATCAGAGTGAACCTTATTAATTTAAATTGAATTACATGGTTTTCTTTAAAAGGTTTCATGCTACTTAGACCAGTCAATCTAATGAAAGGAAAGGATTAAACCAATTGAAATTATAAATTACATAGTTATCATATAAAAAAAATTAATTGTAGTGAATTAAATGAATGGTGAATATTTATGAACATGGAACTTGACAACAAAATAAGATGTTTTTACTGGTTTTAAATATTAGATTCTTGAGGGAATGCATTGGGTAATTGAGGATGTAATTCCAATTCAAGGATGTCGGTTTCCCTGGGTGATACCTACCCAGGAACCTAATCCTTATCTACCTTTAGATGCCTAGTATGACACCTGAGGATCCCTTTATTATTATTACTAGATGCCTTGGATACAATCCTTAGATCCAACATGATATAAGGTGCCTTGGTGGCATCCTTGGGACCGAACACTACATATATCTTGTTTTAACATGTATAAATACCATAGACTAAGTTAGAAACATTGTTATGGGAATGCCTTGGATGATGCTCCTTGGATTACACTCTTAACCCATAGCTAGATTAAATTACTACTATGTTAAAGGACCCTGAGGTCTAGGTTTCCTTAGTAAATACCATGGAACCACTTCATATTATTATCAATTATGGTTTTCTTATTACATCGTGTAACCTTAACTATTTATAATATCATGAGGTGAAGTTAGTGATAGATATGCCTTACAAGAAATACTAATATAAATTGGTAATTAATTAATTAATGAAATAGTTACATGATTAGACACTAGCTAAGGGATGAAGAAAGTACTTTGGTATATAGGTACATTATATTTCTTTACTTTATATACACATGATTTTGTACTGTTACATTTCCATTACACAAGCTAGATGTTATAGAAACCTTTGGTGGGGGTCCACTGTAATTTATCTCACACCCACTCAGAGCACCTTTTGGTACCCGGGATAGAATACATCTATATAGGTGTTAATAAAGGGAAGCATAACGCTTTAAACTCTAGATTGCTTGCTGTTCTCATAAGGATATGGTGGTAGATGACCGAGCTCTAGCTCAGGATTCTTGGGATATTTTATGTATTTCCTTTTTATTACATTGGGTTTTATATGTATGCCTACTACTATGTATCCTTGTTTTATATCTTTCTAGTGATATAACATATATCATCATTAGGTATTGTATGTTATTCCAACAATTTCATTTATTGTTATGATTATCATTTCCCAATGTGCATTTTGATTACATAATGATTCTGCTATTTACCACTATTTAAAATTATCTGATATGGTACACACTGGTAATGAGAGAATAGTCTCCCCATAGATAGACCTTAGACCCTCTCTACTAGTTAGCAGCTTATGGCATTCAGGGAGTTGTGCTTGAGGCCATGTGGCCCACTGGACTCAGGGAACCTCTTAAGTGGCATCCGGGTCTGGGATGTAACAAGGTGGAATCAGAGCAGGTTTTCCTTTCTATATTTACTATATAATGACAATAGCCATGAGATTAGGAATGCTTGAGATGTGGTCATACCACTACAATAAAAGAAACCTTTAATAGAAATGTTATTTATCAGCACCAGAATAAAGGACGCTAAATAGAATCTTTATCAGTGCTAATAAATTTGACCCTTTATCAACACTTTGTTTTTAGCGTTGATAAAAGTTAGACTTTATCAGTGATTTATTTTTAGAACTATAAAAGGAATCATTTATCAGTGATTTTTTTCCACCGATAAAGGTCTAAATAAATAAAATGAAAAAATTATATAAATAAAAAAATGATTTTATAAAAAATATTACAAATTCTATTAATTAAATATTTATTGATAAAAATGAAAAAAATCTACTATACTATATATACATTATAAATAGTAATAAATAGTATGTATTTAATATATAGATATATACAAAATGAAAATTAAACAAATGAGAATTAAAAATTAGTAAATTAAGAAAAATACAATTTTTTTATTAATTAGATGATTATTGATAATGCTAACAAATAATATATATTAAATATATAGATATATATTTATAGAAATATGGCTCATATATTACAAATTATTTATGCACTTTATATTAAATGTTCATATATTTTGTGAAGAATGGTTTCTAATTAAAAAAGGATATGAATTAAAAATACTGACTAATTTCATAATTTAATGGACATATAATTGAATGTCATTTGATTTATCAATTTAATATAGATCAAATGCGTGTTATATTGATTTCACATATACATAGTTAATGTATTTTTATATACTATACACACACAAAACATATCCATTTTTCACTATTTTTAAAGTGTACTTATTTTTAATTTAATTAATTTCACTAATTTTTAACATGCATGCACTTAAAATTAGATATTAATTTAAAATGTAAAAAAATATTTGTAAAAAATATTTATACAAAAATATTTATAAATATATATATTTATAAATAAATATATTTATACATGAAAATAATATATTTATAAAATTATGTATTTATAATTATGAATATATAAATATATATTTTTAAATTATTTATATAATTATAAATAAATAATTACATATATTTAAATAATTATTAAATTTTTAATAAATTTACTTAAATATAGAATATATTTACTATATTTATATTTATATATATTTATTATATATATATATAATTATATATATATATAATGATATAAATATTATTTTTTAAAAATATTTATATAATTATAAATAAATAAACATATATTTAAATAATTATAATATAGAAAAAATATATTTAAATATGGAATATATTTACTATATTAATATTTATATATATTTATTAAGTATATATATATATACAAATTTTTTATTTATAATTAAAATTATAAATCCCTTATCATTGCTCAAGTAATAAGTGATGATAAAAGAAATATTTATTAGCGTTTTTTAGTACTGATAAAGATAAGGTTTTATTAGGGATAAATAAAGGACTGATAAAATAAATATTTTTAGTTGTAAAACTTTAATACTGATAAAGAAGGATTTCATCAGTGCTTTTTTAGCGCTGATAAAGACCTACCATTATCACATATAAAAATGCACTCACAAATATGCCTTTTATCAATCATTATTACATAAGAGTTGATAAACAGACTATTTATTAGGGGATTTTTGAATGTACTGATAAAAATGTTCTGATATATTTAATAAAACATAACCAATTGCAAACCTATCATAATATCATAAGATTTCCATAGAAGCCACCCACTACCGTCACTCCTCCTCAGTGAATCAAAACTCAAATCACACATACCCACTTGAATCACAAAAAACCACAACCTTTAGTTTCTCAAACATCATTTGACACATAGTGTTCTCTTTCAGTTAGGGTTTCCAAAAAAAATATTGAGATCAGGATGTGATTGTCTCAGATTTTTATCTACCTAGCGAGCCAGGCTTATGTTTTCCATTGTAGGTTCCGATTTTCTTTCTGTATTTTTTATTTTGTAGTTGATTTATTATTTGATGATGTCATCATCTATTTTTACTCCAGTCATTTTATACTATTTTTCTTTTGTTTATGATACATTTTTTTCTTTACTATTGATTTGAATATCTTGTTTTGGTCTTTTTAAAATGTTTTTTGGAATCAATTTTCTTTTTTGTCTACATATATTCTCAATCTTCCTCCACAAGATTAAAATTTTCACTATTTTGGAATCTTCGAGAATCACCTATGGTATGCATATAAACAAATTAAATTAATATTTATTCCACTATATAACTAGTGGAGGTTCTGGCTATAAAAACCTTAAATGAATGAGAAAATTAATTTGGAAAACCAATTCTATATCTGTTGATGGTGAAAAGCAGCAATAGAAGTTTATTTTATGAAATTCATGTAAGAGAATTTATTTATTTGAATTCAGTTTTAATATTCAGGTATAAGCGTTTTCCCTTAAAAATTTAATTGATCATAATTATGTTGTTTTATTTTAAGAAATATATTTGTAACAACCTGGACTATTATAAGTGAAATTTCTATTTTGATTTTATTAAATGTCTTATTTTGTAAAGTATATATAGAAAAAATGTACACTCTATTTTTTTTATTATATCCAATTATATTTAAATGACCATTAAGTATCATTACGGTTGATAATACAGTTGTTGAACAATGCTCAAATGAAAAATATAAATATAGGGTTTTAAAAAATCCTTTCAATAGTGATAAAGGAGTTGATGGACTTAACCAGTAGGATTAGTCCCTATGAAGCCATTTATTAGATAATCCAAGGGAGATAACATTTCTAGGATTTTCCCTAGAACAATACCAAGATGAGATCTAATAACTTAAGCATGAGAAAAACCATTTATGAGAGAAATTCTGGCTTATAGAGATCATGGCCCAAACCATGTTCACCGAACGACCCCATGAAATCCCCACCATCACACACCTTACTCTTAGTGAGTGTGCTAGTTTAATTGATATATATGTATCAAGACTATACCATTATGATTATGTACATTATTTGTTTTATAATAATGAATATACTTTAATTTTATTATTAATTTTAATGCAGAAATAATATTTTTGGTTAATATTCATATGGAATTAAGAAATATATTCCGATGAATTAATAATTAATATTTTAATAAAACCTTATTATTAAAGTAATTTTATTAAATATAAATGATCATAAAATTTTTATGAGGCAGAGTGTAATTTTTATTAAGGTTTAAAAACTGTTTTTTTCAGAACCCATCAATTTTCAATAAATGTCGATTTTTATTTTAAAAGTTAAAATTAAAATATTTTGAAAATTATTTTGATAAAATTAATATTATTTTTTTAATCAGGAAATCAACATTATCCAATGGTGATTTTTTTATTATTTTCCAAGACCGTCGAAATTTTGGGTAAAAATTAAATACCTTATAAATTTATAGTGTGTTTTAGGACATCATAATGGCCCAATAGTGATGTAATTAAAACTATATAAAGGGAAATTCAGAATAATTTAATATTAAACTTTAAAATAATGTGATTTTATATTTTTTTAGCTTTTTTTATAAATACTTAGTTAATCCTCCAAAATGTATAATATATTTTAGGATTTTAAGTTCATTTCTTTAATAATGTGACTAATGTCCACATAAGCAAGGATAATATATTAATATATTCGGCCTAGGACATTATAAAAAACGTTTTTCTACCCCTCTTTGTAAATAACCATGGGCAAGAAACCATGGTATGGTTTTGGGTTTTGAATATTTAATCATATAGATTCCAAAACCTATGTTTGTGAAATATTAAAGAATTCCCCTATAATTTCTTATATAAACCCATCCATGCTCCCACTTATCATCACTGAAAATACTTGGAGCACATAATTAATATATAATACCATCTATGTAATCATACTAAGGTTCCCCAATCTCTCAATAATCCCCTCTTTAATTTTTTAACGTCACACACTAAAGCAAGGCTTCCTTATATTATAATTTTTATCCAAGTTTTCTTATATTGTTACACCATTTTATTTTCAATTAAAATTTATGGGGTATGTTTTTACTCCTCCCCCATACTACCCTTATTATTTTTTAACAATGATAGACCCCCTTTTCTCTCATTAAATCCTTCCACTTATACCTGTTACCATGCCAAAATTTCCTAAGTGTTATTCCATTTCTCCTCTTTCTTCAAGTTTATTTATTATGTTATGAATTTTATTTACAAATTACGTATGTTGGGAATAGTATTTATATGATCATATTACTTTCCATTTAATTTATATATTATTAGAGACATATTTCTCTCTCATCAACCATTTTTTATGATTTTTTATGCCACAATTTTATACTGCGGAAATTGCACAATGATTTTTATTCCAAAATCATAATATAGTGAATAATATACCCATTACTCTATTAAAGGGGTTCACTTTTTTACACATATAATTTTTTATTTAATACATACATGTATTTATTCCAAACCCTTTTATCATGTAATAAATAATGATGATGAATGAATCCATACTTTATGATCTATGCAGCACACTTAAGCATGATAATGAAATGAAAGTGACGTGTGCTCCCAGATTTATATAGAGCTACAATAAATTGGGTAATGTTTAGTATCATGATACATAATGTTGGGATATGTGTTTACCTGATTAATTTATGGTAAATTTCCACTATGATTTCTTGGCAGTTTATCCTTGACCTATGATGTAATGTTTTATGTTGTTTCCACATTTCCATGTTATTATTATCATGATATTTCATGCCTTTATGTTTGTGTTTCTTCTATGATCCATTGATATGACTATTGTCTAACATGTGTTGTCATCCTCATTTTATTCCTTGTTTATTCCCTTACTAATCTTTATATCTCATCCCTTCCTTATGTATTTCCTCAGGTTATCCCACATAATGTTAAGTATGAAGGAATGTTGTGGTCATGTAAATGAAGTTTTCAAAAATGATATTATATTCCATGTTTTATGTTTTTATGTAATGTTCTTAGTTTCACAAGAAACTATAATTATTAACCTTTTGGGTTTTATTAAGTGCAATTTTATGTCATTAAATCTTATATGAATGTAATAAAAATAACATGGTTGTTATAATCTTAGTAAGGGTGATATCATATTTATTTATTTTCACTGGATCCCTATTTTCAAAATAAGTTTGGGGTTGTATTTATTTTATTATGTTATGATATTCTTCTCAAAGGGTTGCATATTTTTTTATCAATTTAAGTTTAAATTATAAATATATAAATTCATATATATATATATATATATATATGTAAATATATATATTTCTCTCAATTTATATTCTTTTTAAGAACTTATAATGTAAGAGTGATTTAATAAGTATTTGTTCACAAAATATGGTTATGGATTTTAAAATGATGAAGGGATTATATTTATTATCAATAAAAATTATGTTTAAATGTTCATTTATTTTTGAATTATGTGTATTATAAATTTATGTTATATATATGTTAAAATGTGTATGGGATAGACATTGAAATGGTTCTTGTTTTTTTATCCCTTATTTGTGATTTATCTTATGGTGTGTATTATTTATATATGGAAAATTCCTTATGGAATTCCATAGAATCACAAGGATGGGCCAATGGGTATTAGATGGGCTCCATAGAATCCTTCATATGGGTAGATCTAATGTGGATACCTCCCTGTAATCTTTGGGATTGGTTGGTGTGGTGATATGAAATCCCCAGAGTCTTGATTTGTTTTCAAATATTTGATATACCATTAATTTTAAATTTAGTAATTCATTAGGTTTCTATACCACTTGTTCCAAAAAATAGAATAAAATTTATCAAATTCTATATATTTGAAATTATTTTTGGGTATTCATCATTTTAGGTCTACAAGTATTGGTTCCACCACAAGAAGTATTTGATTACTATCCATATATATGAAAAAACTCTTTATTTATTAATTTTTTTATCAATACATATTTATATGTTTAAGTTGATTGAATGAGAGTTTATTATAATTGTTTATCATATTTGGATTTTTTAGTACTCATTAATTTTCTATATTATATTTTCATTTTTATGGGATTTAAGAAATACTTGATGTTTTTTAAACAACAGTTATTATAGCAATTTGTTTCTTGAGACATATCCCCAACCTCTTTTATTGGAAATTGTCATCCTTATCATCTTCATATCCTGAATAGTCATTAATGTAGTTTGTTGATTGAAACTCACCCCCATCTCTTTTATGTTTCTTGTACTACTTTGAGAATTAGTCATCCCATGAATAACTACAATATAGATAATTTCAAGAAACATAGGTTCATGTCCACAATAGGTGAAGGATCTATAAAACATGAAAATGCAATGATAAATTTTCAGGAGATGAGTTGTTGAGGATTAGTTTTCTATAAATTTTAGCTTTGAATGAATTAATAGGATAACACCTTCCATAGTGGAGTAACTCTTTTCTTCAATTCAATTTCCCATTTTCTTTAATATATTAAAATTCTTTAAAACAATAAAATTTTGAGTTTCCAATATTATAATATTCTATAAATTTATCCTTTCATAATGAATATATTATTTCTATATATTTATTTATTGTAAAAAAATAAGCTTTTATGAATTTAATAGGATGAATATGAATCGAAAATGGATGTACACTAATCATTTGACAAAAGAGTATGAATACAGAGTTAAAGATTTCATCAATTTTGTAATTGAGAATTCATATGACTCTTCTCATATCCTCTTTCCATACTTACATTATTGTTATTCAAGATAAACTAGTATGGAGGAGTTGTAAAACAATTTGATTTGTCACAAAATTGATCATAGATATAAATTTTGGACTAAACATGAGGAAAAACTGAACGTGGACACCAATTGTGATTATACTATAGTTTTTTGTCATTTTATATGAACACTTGTGTAAATAATGATGCAGATCATATGAAAGAAATGAAAATGACAATTGAAGATGACCCTCATGATTTTAAAAAGTTGTTGGAGGATTTAAATAAAGGTTACAAGAAACCATTGTATACCATTTGTACTAAATACACAACATTTTCGGTTTTATTGAAGTTATATAATTTTAAAGCTGGAAGAGGATAGAGTGACACCAGCTTTAAAAAATTACTTTGTATCTTGAATCAAATGATAATAGAAAAAAATGAACTACCATATTAAACATATAATGTTAAAATAATGTTACAGTAAATGGTAATGATCTATAAAAAAATTATGCTTGTCCAAATTATTTTATATTGTTTTGGAAGGACTATGAATCACTCATAAAATTCCCTAACTGAGGTGTAGATTGATACAAGAAAAATGAATCAAGCCCTTCAAAATTTTTATGGTACTTTACTATCACTCCACAATTTATAACACTATATAGATGTTAGGAAACCATGAGATAATTGAAATTGAATTCAGATATAAGAATAAAAGATGGGAACCCACATCATCCAATAGATTCACCTTAGTGAAATGAAATTGATTATGAGTATCCAGAATTTGGAAATGATCTGAGAAACATTCATCTTGCGTTATCTACCAATGGAATAGATCTTTTTTGTGTACAGATTAGTACTCAGAATATATGGGCCATTATTTCATAAATTATAACTTGCCTCCATGGTTATGTATGAATTGAAAATACATTATTTTGTCTCTACTTTGATCTAGACCAAATAAAATCAGAAATTATATTGAGTACTATTTGTCTCGATTGATTAAAGATCTAAAATAGATGCTGGATATAGGCGTTACAAATTATGATGCTCATTGAAGTGAAGAATTCACATTGAGTTTCATGTTATATTAAATGATAAATGAATTCCCAAAGTACTGAAATCTATTCGTCTATAAAATTAAATGAATGTTGGGGTGTCCCATTAGTGAAAAACACACATACTCAGTTCGGTTGAAACATTCCTCAAAGACTATGTTTTTAGGACATCATAGATTGTTTACCTCAATAACATAAATACCTATCTTGGATGACATCATTTGATGGGATTATAGGACATGGTAAAACACCATCTCTAGTAATGGGTTATCAAATATATAATAAATTAAAATATATTGGAACTATTTTGGGTAAACCATTTTTGAAAAACCTTACAAAATTAGATTGGAAAAAAGATCATTTTTATTGGAATTTCTATTTTAGAATTGTTTTTATGTAAGAAATTTTCTTGATGTTATGGATGTAGAAAAAATGTATTTTATAGAGTTTTTTGAACATTACTAAATGTTCTTTTAAAAACCGAAGATGACATCGAGGCTAGGTTAGACTTAATTGAAATTGGGATAATGAAAGAATTGGAAGTGGTGAAGGGTAAAAGGTGGAATTCCCTTCCTGTAATAGCTTACCCTCTATCCAGATGGGAAAAATTTCAATTTTTCCTTTTCATTAATAGTGTAAAAATTCTACATGGTTATTCATAAAATATCAAGAATGTCATTTCGATGACAAATTTAATGTTACAACGACTAAAATCACACGAATATCATGTTTTAATGCATGAATTAATTCCTGTTTCTTTTAGTTGCATTCTATCTAAAATATACCACATACATTAACCACAATATTCTTCTTTTTCAAATCCATATGCAGTAATGTTATAGACCCAATAATGTTTCCCATAATCAATAATGAGGCTGCAGTCATATTATGTGAATTAGATATGTTCTTCCCACCATCATTCTTTGATAGAATGGTACACATAATTATTCACTTGGTTAGAGAGGGTTGAACATGTGACCCTATCCATTACAGATGGATATACACCATTAAATGATATATAAAGATTTCGAATGGGTATGTCAAGAATCAAAGTCATCCAGAAGGTTTTATTATATAATGATATATTCTTAAAGAAGCTTTTGAATTCTGTACCGATTAATTATCAGATGTTTACAACATCAGTCTCCGAAAGTCTTATAAAAAAAACACCTTATTGGAGAAGGGATTTTTAAAATAGATATTGTTAAAATTACATTAATATAGTGGGATCAAGTGCCCCTTTATATTTTACATAATAGTGAATATTTTGATCCATACATTAAATCCCACAAATAAATTCTTAGAGATTTGAATCTATCAAGGGCTGAAAGATGGATATAAAATACACATAATAAAAAATTTATTGGATAGTTCCAAGATTAAATTTATAAGGATTTATCTAAAAATATGAATTCAATTTCTGAACAACTTCAAGGTCTAGACAACAGACCAAATGAAAATGTTATATATTACACTAGTTTTATAATCAGTGGTTATAAATTCTATTTAAAAGAACACATCGACTATTGTATGATGCCAAACATTGGTGTTATTATTATGGATGGAGCAATGCACATATCTGGTTCAAAGGATAGAAATCCAATTTTTTATAATATGTTATATTTTGGAATTATCAATCAGATATATGAGTTTGATTATGCATCACTTCAAGTAAAATTTTTCCATTAGAAATTGGTTGAAAATATCATTATAGTGATAGTTGATGAAATGGGTTTAATGAATGTTAATTTCAGTGTGGAACAGGAAAAAGACGAGTTGTTCATAATGGAAACACAAGCAATGCAAGTGTTTTATGTCTCTGATCCAACAAACAAGAAATGTTTGATTGTCCTACTGGTGACTAAAACAAATATCAGGTCAGATGAAAATTCCATCTAGGATGAGCCTTTTATTGAGTGATCTCAATCACTTCATGCAAGTCCCAATGACGACAATGTCTTGATCATTAAAGGGGATCACAAATAGGGGATATGGATTCTTAATAGAGAAACCAAATCCCTAAAACCTAAAAAAAGAATGATAGTTCAATGAGTAGGTAATTTTTTTTAATATACCCAGTTTTGCCTCATAATATTATATGTTCTCTATTGTATTAACCAAATTTAAATTAAATGTTTGGCTACTCATGCAGACAATGACTTCTGAAAATGATGATGTTACCAATCCCTCAGAAGAACATACAATAATAAAGGAAACCCTTCGGAAATTTGTAAAGGTAATTTTTTGATATACTTTTAGTAATTTACCAAAAAATTATATAATAAAATGTTGAATTAATTTTCATTATTCCTTGTAGAGTTTATTTATTTATAATATTCATATCCATTTGTCATGCATTTTCCAGAAGAGAAATGATGCTCTCTCTGCTCAATCACAGAGGTAATCTTGATGTTTGAACAGTAAAATCATTTTCCATAGAATCAATTAATTATTTCATATTTATGTGTATTTTATTTCTATTTTGTATTACTTACTTAATAATTGTTTTCTTATATAGGTGGATTATTTGGTTCGATTTTGGGTGGTCTTTCAATCCATCACGCCTTTCTATACCAAAACCTTTATATACTTCTTCTCTATCAAAATATTTTCACCCCTACAGTGTTTCATTTATCAATTTCCTTCTATTTCACTCCATGGTATGACCAATATGACTCCATGTACATCTTTCTATTTAAAATTGATATTAATTATAGTAAAATAGACAACTTCCATAACTAAATCTATGAAATAATATTCTTATTATTTTGATACTTTAAGAAAATGATCCATAAGTCATTTGTGATGCGTAGGAATCAACCAAACCTCAATCTATACACAATATGCCTAGTATGACTCAATTTTTCCATTAATAGTTTAAAATCGACATTTTAGTTCAAAAAATATCACTCACTAAAAAATTATCAAACATGCTTGTATTTTCATGATAATTTAGGAAAATTATTCACAATTAAGTTTTTATCTATAGGAATTAGTTTCATGTTAAACCGATACACAGTGTGGTAAAAATGACTCAAAAGTGTGTGTTTCATGTTCAAAATGACATTTTAGTAAAAAAGACAACCAACATACTCAAAATCAAGAAAATTAATTTTTTTTGTTTTGATACTTCATTAAAATCATCCACAAGTCATTTGAGAAATTTAGGAATCATCCTCCCCTCAATATGATGCACGGTGTGACATGTATGATTCTAGGTGCATCTTTTTATTTAAAATTGTCATCAATTTTAGTAAAAAAGACAACTGACCTACTCAATACTAAGAAAACACATTAGGATAGTTTTGATACTTTACGAAAATGATCCATAGGTCATTTTCTAGATATAGGGATTAACCACACCTCAATCCAATACATGATGTTCCCAATACAACTCAATGTATCCGTTATCAGTTTAAAATCTATAATTTTTTTCAAAAGATGTCTCTCATTTGAAACCAATCAAAACACTCAAGTTTTCTTGATAATTTAGGAAAAAAAATTCAGAATTTAATTTTGATTTGTAGGAAATGGTCTTACCTAGAACCAATAAACTATGTTATTGGAATGAGTCAGAATTCATGTTTGTAGTTTAAAATTACATTTAAGTAAAAAGAAAACTGAAATTCTCAAATCCATGAAAATGCATTCATATTGTTTTGATACTTTTGAAAAATGAAACATAAGTCATTTTAGATGGGTAAGAATCAGCCTCAACTCAATCCGACCCATGTTATTACTTGTATGACTCAAAGTGCATATTATTATTTAAAATTGACAAGAATTTTAGTAAAATGGAAAAATGATATACTCAAAACTGAGCAAACACTTTCATATTAAATTGATACTTTACAAAAATTATTCATATGTAATTTGTGACATATAGAAATTAGACTCACCTAAATATAATACATGATTTTCTTAATATGACTTAAAGTGTTTGTTATCCGTTTAAAATTGATATTTTAGTTCAAAAAGTGTCACTCACCGAAAACAAATCAAATATGCTCGAATTTTATTAATAAATTTGGAAAATGATTCATAAGTCATTTTATATGCGTTGAAATTGGGTTTTGGTATAACTAATACATGAGGTGTTCAAAATGAGTCAAAAGTGTGTGTCTCTAGTTTAAAATGAAATTTTAGTAAAAAATAAATTTGATGTACTCAAAACCAAGGAAACACATTCATATTTTTTTGACACTTTAAGAAAATGATCAAAAATTCATTTGATATTTTTTGGAATCAACTGCATCTCAATCTGAAGCACAATGTAACTGATATGACTCCAAGAGTGTCTTTTTATTTAAAAAAGACTTCAATTTTAGTAAAATTAACATACATTTTCATAAAATTAATTAATTAATTTCTTTAAATTAATGCTCACATAAGAAGTTTTTTTTCTTATAAAGGTATGTTATTTTTTTTTCTAGTATGGGTGTTTTTTTGATAATAGTATGAGTCGAGTTCATGATTAAAAGAGAAAGGATCATTTCTATTTTTGAATATGTAATATTTTTTATTTATGTAATAGTATACAACAATTTTTGAAAGGTCTAAAATATAGTGTTTTTATAGTATTTGTGTTGTAAATTTCATTTCATTTAAATTCTGTATTGGGACTTGTTTTTATTGATATCTAGTTTGTTTCTGGTGTTGCAGTGTGTTGTTACAACACATTGTACTAGTGCTGCAATGATCTATTGTAGCACACTACAGTATGACCCTTTATCAGTGATTTTAAAGGCACTGATAAAGGGTACATTTTTCAATGATTTTAAAAGTTCTGATAAAATACCCATTTTTCATAGCTTTTAAAAGTGTTTATAAGGGTACACGTTATCAGTGATTCTATTAGTGCTGAAAAAGTCCCTTAATCAGTACTTTTATTAGAATTGATAAAATTCTAGGACTTTTAATCTCTCTCAAGTAGTTAGTTCTTTTCTCATGATGATAGAAACTTTTATTATCATTATTAATGCCTTATTTTTTATTAGTGTAATCCATGATTTGGAATAAAAAATCCTTGTTTAGGGTAATGGTCAATTTTCATAAATTATAATTATTTTTATACTTTTTCCTCTTATAATTGATATCTTTTAACCATTGGGTGATACACATGCTTTGTGGAGTTGTTGATTATTATTCTGATTGATAATTTCATTTCATCCTTGGCCCAATAATACAGGGGCAAGGAGAAATGTTACATGAATCATATAAACACATATAATTTGAATGTCATGCCCATTTCCATGCCATATAAGATCATTTCATAGATTTTCCTTTCTTTTTATTCCTATTATTTTTGAGTGACCCTTGTTTGTATATGTTCTTTTTTTTGGGTTGTGGTTGAGTGATTTTCTGTTTCAATTCATAAGTTGTTTTGGGCCCTCATGGGTCGGAGTGAGTAATTTATCGAATCATTTCCTTAAATCAAAATTCAAGTGTGTGATAATATCAATGATAATGAGTATGGGCCATGATTCACTAGGAACGATAGTCTATTTTAAAGTAACATTGAGATTATTTATATGAAAATAAAAACATAAAAGTGGAAGGATTTTATGTTAGTATCCCACCTTGTCATGATTATGAGAGGTTAAGTAGTGAACCTTGTAATTAAATATAAAATGAAATGAAATGGTTTACAATAAATGATGAGGTAAGGTACTATTGACCATTCAACTATTGAAACCCCTAAAACTTATAACTAAGAACTTATTGATAATGTTTCGTCTAAGAAGGCAGTTGAGGTAGAATTCCTTGTATTATGAGTTTTCTTACATTAAACTTCTTATAGTGATACTATCACCATGCTTTTGATTTTTTGAGGCATGTGCTTGGTATTTTTAGACCAATGCTTCCATGAAGTCCTCATGTCATACACCAGGAAGGTGGAGATGACCATGCTTCATATGTAGTGGGCCCTAAGCCATTAGTCTTATAACCAAGAGTGACACTTGAAGCACCACATGTTGTACCTGATCTGGGAACTGATTCCCATATCTATGACAGTTTCCAACTTCTGATGTAGTCCTTGCATGGTTCTTCATGAGCTTCACTTATAATGGATGATCTAACTCAAGAGTTCCAGCTACAGCATCCTCTAACATTTTTTGGGGATGGAGGTCCACAGGCTACTGAGTCTTGTCTAGAGTCCAACTTGTATATCTTTGATCATCTGTTGACGTGTCTGGAGTAGAGGGTCAAACTTACTACTTACATACTATGTTATTCCACCAAGCATTGGTGGGATATGATTACCCAGGTTGGTCGTCATCAGGGTATGTTAGGGGTTGATTTTCAGAATTCCTTATATGATCAATTATTTCCATAGATGCTGAGAGCTGCAAAAACTAGAGAGATCATACATCTCAAGTAGGGTTCTATGTTAGTTATGGAGTATTCAACGTGTTTCCCAGAGTTGTAGTGCTTTTCACTACTTTTATCCAATGATGTGATTTTTCAGGCTAGCCTCCTCAAATATGGGATCTAGTATTCCATCCATACTCCGGTGAATGTTTTTCACCTACCTACTTTCTCTAAAATATTAAATTAGGATCTTATCACTGAACGCATCTTGAGGGACAGTTATAATACAAGGCATAGAGGACCAGTGATGCATCAGGCTAGTAGTTATTTTTGTACAAGGAAGTGCTCCCTTGACATTTCCCATCATGGTAGTGGTATCCAAGGTACTCATATAGGTAGCTCTATAGTGTGTCACCAGTGTAGATGTATGGGGCATCTAAATCCTAAGTGTGACAAAGACCCACCAGAGTGTCAGCTTTGATGTAGTATGGGGAATCATTAGCATTTATGTCAGACCATTCTGTAGGATCAAATATGTAAAAATGAGATGCTCAAATACAAGATGTGGGGGTGAATTGTATACTTTAAAAATTCCTTTGGAACCTTTAAAGTTAAGTTTAACAAGGTTAAGAAAACATTCACAAGACCTCTTAAAGAAACCTTTTCTATTTTCTTAAAAGAAAGATTATACCTTAAAGCATGTAGAATATCTAATATAATCAGAGTAATGGAATTATAAAGTATAAGAAGGTTATAATTTATAACTTAAACAAAGTTACAAATACAGTGGAATTAAAACAACTTGAAATAGGAACCAAGTAACAATGGGATTATTTTAACCCAAATATAAGGGTATGCAACAACCTTGGAAAAAGTTTCTTTGATTTATACTTTTATGAAATTCTATCTTACCCAAACCTAGGTAATCCCCCAATCCAAAGATCGGTATCTATCTTGCAATCCCCACAAGCCCTCTATTTAGAAGGAAATCAGAACCTATGTGTTCCAAACCTGTAAGCCCACGATCAGCACGATCAGAGACTGCACTAAGAAAGTATGAACAAGTTGTTCACACCTGAACAAGTTGTTCACAACATCCGCACAAAGAGATGAGAGTTTTAAGAGCCTCTCTCTCTAGAAATCACTTTACAAGATTGTTCACAGTCAAGTCAATTGTCGAAGTTGAAGTTCTTTTCTCGTTCAAATAGGCTTGTATTTATAGGCAAAATTTCCCAACGGTCAGCTCCCCTCCAACAGTCATATTTTTCCTTATATTTCGGAGGGACCTGGACACGTGTCAGACATACAACAGTTAGTTTATAATAGATTATACTACATCGTTTCATGTAACAGAAATGATTTTATTTATAAGAGAACTTTGAATCTGATATCATTGGAATGATACATTTAAACAACTCTAACTTTATGAAGAAAACATAATCTTAAGAAATCAAGAAAACAGACTCTTAGAAATAACATTATGAAAAAAACATAATCCTAAAATTGGAGTCACATATTCACTAGATTTGGTATCATGAAGATCGGCCTCATATATACATCACAATTGGTATTGAAGATCGGCGTCATATATACACAAGAATAAGAATTGAAGATCGACATCATATATACACCGAAATCAGAATTGAAGATCAGCATCATATATACACCAGAATCGGAATTGAAGATCGATATCATATATACATTGGAATCTGAATTTAATATCGGCATCATATATACACTGGAATCGGAATCATAAAAACTGAATCTCATATACACCGGATTCGGAATCATAAAAACTGAATGAAAAATCGTAATGATAGGTCTGTAAGTATAACATGATGGAAAATCAGAATGGAATATCTGTATGTCTAATAGAATTAAAAAATGTAATGATATATCTGTAAGCATAACGGAATGACAATTCTGGATCTTAAGAAAAATACAGAACTTAAAAATATTCGGAACTTAGAAAAAGTGTTTGTGATTCTCAAAACATAAAACCATAAAGAATAGAGGAGTCATAATATATCCTTATTGACTCAACAATATCCACTTTTTTGGAAATCACAAACAAATTTGCTAAGGAAGATTATATTGAATTAGATAAGAAAGTATGAAAAAAAATTATCTCCCCTTTTGAATGAAATTTCTAATGAATATGACTAACTCCCCCATAGGTTATGTTTCCTAAGGATCACATTCTTGATCATTGAAGTCAGGTTTTATTAATGAAATACCTCTCCCTTATACATATATTTCTTCTTAAAAGAAAACTCCCCCTTACTTGGACATTATCCTTTCTTCCCATACTCCCCCTTACTAGATTATCATTCTTAGAAATAAAATTCTTACTTTAAATAAATTCTCCCCCTTTGTGATTTTCAAAAAGAGGAAAAGGAATAGAGAATTATAAGATGTACCTGTAAGGTTAAGAAAGAATACATTCGAAAACAAAATAAATATATGAAAGAAATTTATTAAGAGAGTTTTAGAAATATGGTTTATATTACAACAAAATATCGGAATGTAAAGAAAAGTCATCCATTCTTCTTATTCTCAGAAAATATCTTCTTTATCAGGGATTTGAGTTTCTCCACTTCCTTATGATCTTCTTCAAACTTTTTCAATAAGATTTCTTGATCCTAATTCTTCTTTTCTAAAGACAAGATACTTTCTTCTTGAGAAGCCACCTTTCTTTCTAATTCAGATCTAGCTTCCTTCTCACTGCTAATAGATCAAGCAATAGAATTTAGTTGACTATCTTTCTCAGAGATTAATTTCTTGACCATGTTGAACTTAGTTTGACAAGTATTAAAATATCCTTTGTTGAATCCATGAAGTCACTGAAGTGCCTTAGTTATTTATTAATAGTTTTGGTATGGTTAAAGACATTCTTACTAGCCACCTTATGAGAATTGTAATCAATAAAAAGATTATTAAGTCTGATTATTTCTTTTCAACTATGTACATAATCATATTAGTCGATTCCATCTTTTGATTCAGGGTTTCTTGCATCATTTTCCTCTAAGCATCTATGTTTTCAAGAACCGTAATGGTGATGACCAACTTTCTTAAAGATAGATTGACGAAATCATTTTAAAAAGATGAAGAGGACTCAGATCCTGAAACATCTTTTCCTTTCTCAACTCCTCTTGGAGTTAAGGAAGCTGGTCCCACTATTACCTTAGAGGACATGTGAGGTGTTTCCTTAACAGATGAAGCAATCAGAACATTCTTGCCTTTAAAAGGGTCTCAAGCTGGAGATTTTTCATCTAAAACATAAAAAACATTTAGATCTCCATTTTTATCTTCTTCATTTTCAAACTTATGATGTTGAGATCCTTATTGTCCCTCTTCTTCTTGAAATTCTTCCTCTTCTTCACCTTGTTGTTCAACCTGTTTTTTCTCTATTTCTTCTTCTAGTTCAAATTCAACTTCTTTTTCATCTTCAACTTCAACCTCTTCCCCAACGTCTATTACTTCCTCAACTTCTTCTTCAAGTTGTTCTTTGAATTGTTCTACAGATTTGTAACCTGAACTCAAAGGAGTTCCAACATAATCATAAACTTCCCTTAAAACATCATTATCATCATCATATTGGATTATGTGATCTTCCATTTCTTGAACTGGTTTTGATAAGGATAAAAATTTCTTAGATTTTTGGATTTTTTGAGTGACCACTGGTTTCTTATGAACATCTTGGGATTCAGATACTTCATGAGATTTATTTTCTACAGCTTTTAGAAGAGACTGAAAAACTTGTTCTTCAAAAGATTTATTCTTTAAATTATTCTCCTTCTTTTCTTTCTCAAGATTTTCATCTTGCATGATTCTTAGAGCCTTAGCCTCTGTAGGATTTAGACCAAAAGAAGGGTCTCCTTCCTGCTACGACTTTTCAACTTCCATAAGATAATCAAACGTCTGACAAAAACCTGATCTGATATGATGGTTGAGAATGGATATAGAAAATATGAATTTTGATCTTTTGAAGTAAAGTAAACCAGAATTTAAGAATTTTTGAAATACAAACAACTAAAAATTAAGTTAAATAGAATAAAGAGTAAGAAAGACTACCTTTTGGAATACTCTGAGATATTTATCGGAATTATAAGAATTTTTCTTGGGAGTTTTAAAATCAGAAATTTTCAAATCAGAAATTTTCGAATCAAAAATTTTCAAATCAAAAATTTTCAAATCAAAAATTTTCAAATCTGAAAATTTCAAATCCAAAATTTTCAAATCCAAAATTTTCAAAACTGAAATTTTTAAATATGAAATTTTCAAATCAGAAATTTTCAAATCCAAAATTTTCAAATCTGAAATTTTTAAATCTGAAAAAGATTTTAATGAATAAAAAATAAACAAACATATGTACTCCCCCTGAAATAAAGAGTAGTTTAATTTTAGGAAATAATTTAAACAAGAAGTAGATATGAATGACTACCTTACATAAATCATTCCTAGATTTTGTTTAATATATTCAAATCTATCAGAAGGAAGAGGTTTTGTAAAAATATCAGCAAGTTGCTCTTGAATTCCAATGAATTGAAGAATAATATCTCCTTTAAGTGTGTGATCCCTAAGAAAGTGATGTATAATATCTATGTTCTTTTCATGAGAGTGAGGTGTAGGGTTTTTACATAGGGAAATGACACAATGACAAGGCCATGATTGATCTTCAAATGCACTGAGGCAAGGTAGACCTGGACTTTTAAGGTCTTCTAGGTTTAAGGTGTAAACATTCTCATGCCGAAGGGTAGATAAAATAAACTTATCTTTGCAATTGTGAACTACACATTTTTCATTTCTAAAATTCACAAGGTAACCTTCATCACATACTTGGATTATGCTTATGAGGTTGTGGCTAAGGCCTTTTACAAAAAGAAAATATGAAATAACAGCTTTACCAAGAAGAATAATGTTACCTATGCCGACAATTTCTCCTTGGGATTTATCACAAAAAGTTACCTTTCCACCTTTTGTTTTTAAAATCTTCTTGAAATAGTATTTGTTAATAGCCATATGCTAAGAATATCCACAATCCATGTACTATAGTTTGTTTGTACTACCTTCATTTTCCTGAAAAAGTAAGAGTTAGGATTTTAGAATCCAAACTTTCTTGGATCCAGAACTATTAGATAATAAATACTTGGGTAACCATATTTTATGAGAAAAATAAGCTTTATGAAATCCAAGGTATTTCACATTATTTAATGAGATGTTATTCTTCCTTTTCCCACCACTTTGTCATTTAGTACAAAAAGGGGCTCTAGAAGGAACAAAATAATAATTTTTAAAAATAGGTTTTTCATGAGAATCACCTAAACCCTGATTATTACCAAGAGGTCGGATATGAGAGTACATCTTTTCAAAATTTTACTTACTAGAAGTAAAATTTTCAATAAGTTTCTTCAATGAAAATATTTCAGATTTTAGTCTCAGGACTAAATTATTATCCTCAAGAATAATAGATTTAAAGTTAAGTTTACCCTCTAAAACATTTTTTTTAAAAACATATTTTTAAGATCCTTAGAATGTTTAACCCTCTCAGAATTAACTTCCTCAGGTTTCATAGAATGATTTTTTAAAACATCATTTTTCTCATCAAGATCTTTGGAATGATATAAAATTTCTTTTGTTAAAATAGATTCTCTGAAATTTTATTTATCAAGTTTCTTATAAACTTTACAATTTCTCTTTTCTAACAACTTGGAAAATCTAGAAACTTACTCATAGGAAGAAAAATCATTATCATTATCCAATGAATAAGATTCTTCATCTGAAAAAAAAATCTATCTGGAAAATTTTCACTTAAAGACATATTGTTTAGGGATTCAAAATTTCATACCTTAGCCATAAGACAATGAATTTGAAATACCAATATTCAATTTCCCAGAAGATTCATATTCTAAAGATTCATCAGAAGAATCTCCACCACTTGAACTCCAAGTTTCATTGGCTTTCAAGACTTTCTTATGCTTTGATCTGTAGAACCTCTTCTTGTTTCATTCAGAATTTCTATCTTTCTTGACTCTCTTCTTAAGCAAGGGACAATCAGGACTAATATGACAAGTTCTTCTACATTCATAGCATGTAACTTCCCCATATTTCTTATCTTTTACATATTTATTCTTGTATCTATATTGAATGTTCTTTTTCCCAACAATCTTGTTCATCATCTGAGCAAGATTTTCTAACTCATTTTCTGAAGATTCACTTTAACTAGATTCTGATTGGAAAACAATATTCTAAGATTTAGATATTTTAATTCTCTCACGAGTCTCAACTTTCATATGATTTGAAGTAATTCTAAATCTAACACCTCCATTACCATTCTTCTTCTTAATATTATCATCTTCTCTCTACATTCTGTTTTCACGTTGAAGATGATTTCCAAACAGTTTATCATGAGAAATCTGAGTGAAATTCCTATTCTCATCTATAGCAGTTCTCTTGGATTCCCATTTGTTAGGCATGATGTCAATAATCTTATCTACAAGAGCCTCATCATCTAAACCTTTCTCTCCAATGGATTGTTAGCTGTTGACAATAGTCATAAATCCTTGTTGTACCTTACATACAGGTTCTCTATAAGGGAAGAAGAAACCATGATACTCAACCCTGCGCATTGCTCTTCTAGTTTCAATAACTTTGGAAGTTCCAAAGTGAGCTACTTCAAGATTCTTCAAAATACTATTTGTATCCTCATATGATGATATCTGGATATATATTTTTCTAGTCATGGAATATTGCAAAGTATTATGTACCTTAATGGTCAGCTGATATTCCATCTTTTTCAGATTAGTGAAGGTTCTATGTTCCTTATCAGGAATCTTATAATCTTCAGTTAACATAATGTAGTTGTCTACACCTGTGTTTATCACAATGGTCTTCATTATAACTCTCTAGTACTCATAGCCATTTACATAAAATATCGGTGGTCTAGTAGGATTGAGATTATGTAGAGATCCAACATGAATACCTACCATACTAAAATGAATTTCTTTCCACAAAACTTATTAGTAGTAAAAGTTAAAAAACATATATGAAGAACTTCAAAAAAGGAAAACTTGAGCAAGAAAACTTATATATGAATATAAGTATTTCATAAACTTCCTCTAATACCAATTTTAGGATTGAATATGTAAAAATGATATGCTCAAATACAAGAGGGGTGTGAATTGTATACTTTAAAAATTCTATTGGAACCATTAAATTTAAGTTTAACAAGGGTAAACAAACATTCACAAGACCTCTTAAAGAAAGCTTTTCTATTTTCTTAAAATAAAGATTATACCTTAAAGAGTATATAATATGTAATATAATCAGAGTAACGGAATTACAAAGTATAAGAAGGTTATACTTTCTAACATTAACAAAGTTACAAATACAGTGGAATTAAAATAACTTGAAATGGGAATCAAGTAACAATGGGATTATTTTAATTCAAAGAGAAGGGTATCCAACAACTTTGGATAAAGGTTACTTCATTTATACTTTCATTAAAGTCTGTCTTACCCAAACCCAGTTTATCCCTCAATCTGATGATCAGTATCTGTCTTGCTATCCCTGCAAGCCCTTGATTTAGAAGGAAATCAAAACCTCTATCTTCGAAACCTGGAAGCCCACGATCAACACGATCAGAGTCTACAATAACCAAGTCTGAACAAGTTGTTCACAACATCCGCACGAAGCACTAAGAGTTATAAGAGACTCTCTCTCTCTAGAACTCGC
Organism: Viscum album; assembly: GCA_963277665.1. Lineage (NCBI taxonomy): Eukaryota > Viridiplantae > Streptophyta > Magnoliopsida > Santalales > Viscaceae > Viscum > Viscum album. Next base: position 591,829,252 of record OY728140.1, on the reverse strand, counting down.
TTCACAATCTTGTTCACTGTCAAGTCAATTGTCAAAGTAGAAGTTCTTTTATCGTTCAAATGGGATTTTATATATAGGAAAAATTTCCCAATGGTCAGCTCCTCTCCAATAGTCATACTTTTCCTTAAATTTTGGAGGGACCTGGACACATTCCTAACATACAATGGTTAGTTTATAACAGATTGTAAGACATCATTTCATGTAATAGAAATGATGTTAAGTATAAGAGAACATAGAATCTGATATCATTGGGATGATATATTTAGACAACTCTAACTTTATCCAAAAAATGTAATCTTAAGAAATCCGGAAAACGGATTCATAGAAATAAAATTATCAAAAAAATAGAATCATAAAACCGGAGTCACATATACACTAGATTCGGTATAATGAATATCAACAACATATATACACTAGAATCAGTATTGAAGATTGGAATCATATATACAACAGAATCAGAATTGAATATCGACATCATATATACACCAGAATTAGAATTGAAGATCGACATAATATATATATATATATAGGAATCAGAATTGATGATCGACATAATATATACACCAGAATCAGAATTGATGATCGATATCATATATACACCAGAATCGGAATCATAAAATCTGAATAACATATACCCAGATTGGGAATCATAAAATCTGAATGACAAATCGTAATGACAGGTCTATAAGTATAACAGAATGGAAACTCGGAATGGCAGATCTGTATGTCTAACAGAATGAAAAAATGTAATGATATATCTTTAAGCATAACATAATCACAATTCCAGATCATTATAAAAATACATAACTTAAAAATAATCAAAACTTAGAAAAAGTTTTTTTTTTATTTTCAAAACATAAAACCACAAGGAATGGAGAATTCATAAGATATCCTTATTGACTAAACACATTCCATCAGCTTCTAGTGAAAGAGGATCCACACGAATTCCACCCTCAAGGGAAGGTTATTTTACACCCCATCAGGTAGGAAGTTGAAGTGTCACCAGTAGGACTAGATGAGGATGAGGTCTTGGCCATGGTAGCCAGACCCCTGACCACCAATAGTGCCAAAAAATTAATTTTGATAATGGTACTCAAACTGTTTCTTAGGTCCATGGATCATGGTAGAGACATTCTTTATAGACAATACCCAATGACCAGAATGTGGGGCCATCTACAGTATGAGGTACTATCATAGTTTCCTCTACTATATAATATTTTTTATTTGATACTAATGATTTGCACTCATTTATCTCTTTATTTATTTTGGAAAACCTTATGGTATTAATAAAGTGTTAATGTGGTGTAATAACCCCAGATACACCATTAGGGATATGATAAGAGGTCATACACCAGTGTAGGGACTATCGCCTTGAGGTAGGAAGTTAACCTTTATTTTGGGACCTCTTGGTTCTATAGATGACGGGATTCGAGGTCATTATCAGGATATATTGGTTGGTTCAATATCACAACTTTGTAGACCACTATCATCAAAGGATATCATATACATCATCATATGGAAGCAATGATCTATATAAGGGTGAGTGGGATGTCCAGGATAGCAGAGACGGACTAGAGTATAATAGGCTAGGAGGGGTAGCTGCCTAGATTTCTAATCTCTTCATGGATGATCAATGTTTAGGGAAAACTAAATTCCATTAAGTGGTTGATCATTTTAGGCACATTTTTTCAAATGTGTTTTTTAGATTTCCTCTTGATATGGTGGTAGAGTTTTTGATCAATCTTGTTCCAGGAGTAGATCCAGTGTCCATTCTTCTGTATAGAATTGTACCTACTGAGCTCTAGGAGATCAATTGGCAGTTATAGGAACAAGAGGCCTAACATTTCATATGGACCAACACTTCCTCTTGGGGTTCACCCATACTAATCACCAAGAAGGAGGATGAGACCCTTTTCTGTGTGTGTGGATTATAGATGGTTGAACCATGTTTCATTCAGGAATAGTATTTTCAACCATAAATAAATGATATCTTCGACCAGCTTTGAGGATCTTGGGTCTTCTCTATGATCAAACTAAGATCGAGATATAATAAGGTTGAGTCACACAATCAGATATACCTCATACAGATTTATATAGTAGGTATGGATTTTATGAATAACTCTTTGTATCATTTGAACCAGTGAACATTCCCACAATTTTTATGAATTTGGTGAATTGGGTGTTCCACCACTATTTGTATTCTTTGGTCATAATCATTGTGGATGACATCTTAGTGTATTCTAACACTCTTGGAGACCATTACAAGCACCTTGAGATCATTTTGATTATACAGAGAGAGTATCATCTTTATGGAAATCTTGTTAAATACCACTTATGGATCAAAAACATTCACATCTTGGGTCCTATTATCTCAGAAATGGTTGTCTCTGCTGACCATGAAAAGGTGACTGTGGTGGTTTCCTTGGAGAAATATAAGAACATGTTTTATATACATAGTTTCTTAGGTCTATCTAGATATTATAAACATTTCATACAGAACTTATAATTACAGTCTCCACCTCTTACGCGCCTTTTAGAGAAGGACGTTAAGTTCCTATGGTCAGAAGCATGCGAGAAAGACTTTATGGAGATGAAAGGGAGGCTTGTCTGGGAACCTATTCTGATTCTTCCAGAGCTTGGAAGAGGTTATATCATCTTTTGTGATGCATTAGTCATTGTCATAGGAGTAGTGATGATAAAGAAGATAGAGTATTTGCATATAGATCTCTACAGTTGAGGCATCAGGAGAGAAATTAACCAATGCATGACCTTGAGCTAGTAGTGGTTGTCCATGCCATATGTTATTAGAGACATTATTTATTCAGTGAGAATTTTGTGGTGTAAATGGATTACAAGAGCCTAAAATATATTTTTTCATAGTGTTACTTGAATCTCAGATAGTGAATATGGTACAAATATTTTTAGTCCTTCAATTTTGAGATTTCTTATATGCCTAGAAAGTGAAATGTAGTCATTGATGTGTTGAGCCAGAAAACTCATAAACATGGTTTATAGGAATCCAATGATGAATGGAAGTTAACAACCATATTTTATGCAATTTATTTAGAGTTTCATGATTGTCCCGAGTAGTCTTACCTATTTTACTTGATAGTTACTTTTTCCCTCCTTGAGAAGGTGAAGGACAGAAAAATTTCAGATCCCAAGGGTTTGGTTCTACATGAGAGTATATCAGGGGCAGACCTACCTTAAGATTGGTATGTGGATAGAGATTTCATCCTACATATTCATAAGAATGTATGAGTTTATATAGATATGATAGGGGAGTTGATGCAAGAGTCCCATGATTCTCAATGGGTAGTCAATCTAGCCATCTACAAAATGTTTCGAGATATGAAATGCCAGTATTGGTGGTCTGAGATTAAACTCCAGATAACATGTTTTATCACTAGGTGTTACACCTATCAGCATGTGAAGGGAGATAACCGAAGACCTTTTATCTTGTTACAACCGCTACCAATCCTAGAATAGAAATGGGAAGACATTTATTTGGAATTCATATTTATCTTACCTAGGTCACTAAGGGGTAGCTATGATGTATGATAAGTTATTTATTGACTAATGAATGCATCCCACTTCATTACTATTCGAGATACTTTCTCAATTGACAAGATAGAAATATGATAAGTCCATTATATCATATGTCTACATTGGGACTCGTGTACTCTCATTTTAGATAGGGACACTCATTTCATGTCACAGTTTTGGTAGGGATTGCAAAAAGCTATGGTTACACATGTTCTTCAAAGAACATCTTTTCACCTTCAGACTAATGGGAGGTCAGAAAAGATGATATATGTTCTAGAGGACATTCTTTGAGTATGTGTTTTTTATATCAGTGGTTCTTGGGAGAATCATATCACTCACATTGAGTTCACCTATAATAGAAAATTTCAAGAGATAATTGAGATCGCTCCGTTTGAGTCCTTATTTGGTAGGACATTTCGTTCATTGTTGTGCTAGATAGATGTAGGTGAGGCATCCCTAATAGGTCCTATTATCGTACAAGATACTTCGGAGTAGGATCAACTGATCCATAAGTGTATGAATACTATTCAGTTTAGACCGAAATCTTATGTCAATTTCCATCAACAAACTCAAGATTTCAAGGTCGAGGATCATGTTTTCCTATGGGCATCACACATGCTAGGACATAAATAGTTACAGAAGTAAGGGAAGCTATCACCTTTTCAAGTAGGTCTATTTGAGATATTGTAAAGAATTATCCTGGTAGCCTATCAGTTTTTACTACCTAAGTGGTACCATGCTAGGCATGATGTCTTCCACATTTCATAGTTTCTCCGTTATCATGTTGTCCCATCTCATAATTTTTATATTGAGCAAGATGATCTTGATGTTAATGAATTTTTGAGGTGTATCCTATATTAATTTTCAATAGGATCATGAAGTATCTTTGAGGATGGTATGTCCCACTAGTACCAGTGATATGGTAGCATGGCCATGTACATGAAGAGACTTGGGAGTGGGAAGATGATGCACATGCTTAGTGGCCATAGTTATTCTCAGACATTGTTTCAACACCCTTGGAATGTGAACTCAAGGATGAGCTCTATGAAGGTGGGAAGAGCGTAAGAACCCAGTTTTGAATCAGTTATTGATCCTTTAAATGTAAGTATAATTATTTATTTAGGGCATAATATGGATGCCTAATGGGTTAGTGAAGGTGTCAAGGGTGTCCATGGCTCTTGGTGAGACCAAAACCCAACTTTTAAGAAAAATTGATCCTATGCACGGTTATAGTAAACCATGCGGGGAGGATGCACAGTTAGTCTAAACAGTGTATATGGTATGATTTTTTGGGTAGAGCCATATCGCATAGTTGGCGCATGGTTTCTCGAACCCTACTGCCTACCCATGAGAGTGCCCGCATTTCTCTAGGTACTTGTGCATGGTGTGATCATGGTTTGGAAAACCATGCGGCCAAACCATGTACAAGCTATTTTTTTGGAGAATTTTACTTTTTTCCCTTAATGATCTAATTAACCCAAACCTTATTCCCTAATCTTAATTCCAATGAGATAAACCCCGATTTTATCCCATTTTGGATCTTTTGAAGGTTACATCTTGTAATCAAGAGATCTAATTCATTTGGGGATCTATTCGAGCTTTCATTCATCATTTTGGATGCACAACGATAACAAATCAAGTTTGTTTGAGTCGTTCTTAGTCACTCTTGTTCTCGACATAGTTTTCACAGTTTATGTATTTTTTTTATACTTTTCTCAGATATAATTTTTTCCAAGTCGAATTAGAAGCTAATACTGGATGAAGAAAGTCGTACAAGACTATGGTGGATGGTCTACGACTCATCCATCAAGTTCATTGATTTATGAAATTGATGTGTGGGGACCGCTAATTTAATCAGGTGATGTTTATTGAATTTATATACAATGACTTAATTTATTAGAATCATCTAGTTATGATCATTCAATAAATTTTTTTAGTTATTGGGGGTTATATAAATAATTCAAAACACCCCATGTATTTTCATATTCCACAATTGGGTTTTTAGTGTTTTGACACTTTTGAGACATCATTTGGGTTTGTTCGAGCTTGACCTCATGTCGATAAGACCCCTTACATTAATTTCCCATTGAATCATGTAATTGGGAAGGGATTGTACCATGTCACTTCCACTTGACCTACCTAAGGTATGTAATTAAATGTAGGTAATTGATTAAATGATATTATGGAAAGCATACCTGAAATCTCAGTCAGAGGAAAAGTATCTGACCATTTATTAAAATAAAATAAAAGTACAATAATTAAGAATCAAAATCCATGGAAAACACCCACATTTCATAAATTCCATACCAGTCAACATTTCAATAATCAAGTGCTTCATCCGCAATGGTTGACTCTCATTCTGAGCTTTCATAATTCTTCATAGTCTTAGCATACATTGTTCTAATATTTAACTTTTCCAGATATAAAACTCTTCAAAAGGTTGAGAACCATTGCCTTTGCTGACATAGGACCTAGTGGGAATTGGATTTGACATATAAGAGTAATCTGTTCTTTTCCTTCTTCTTGTTGGAGTGGTCATAGCTTCTTCCTTCCCTGATGTTGTCTTCATTCCACCATGAACAATATCACTATATGAAGTCCTAACCATCTTGCTCGCATTATCCTTTTCACTTTCAGATATACCCCCCAATTTCCGAAGTTATTCACCCTCTGGAAACTATCATTGACACCTTGTTATTTTTCAAAGAGATTGTTAGAATCAACCATTTCTAAGTATTGCGGATGTGACACAATCTCAAGATCACCACGGGTCTCCTTCTACCGAATATCTTCTCCAAATACAACATTTGGGGATTGAAATTAAGGTAGTATTTTTTAACCATCATTCGTTGAGTTTTTTCACCAATAATAGAAATATTCTCATGATTACAATATTTTCTAAGATTCTAAGACACACTGCCATCATGTTTATCAACAAATTCTACCAGCTTCCAGCCAGGAGACATAGAAGATGCATCTTGTTCCAACAGAAACTGATCTTGAGTAAGATCCAAACCATCAATCATACCAGGAAAGTAATTTCCAAGTTAAATGCTAGTCGCATGTTTCCAAGATGTGGCTGTATCCTGGATGAAACCTTCACCCATCCCCAATTTTCATCCAAAGGACCACCTGCCTATAAACCCACAGAAGGGTTTCCCCTCAAAGCATCATTAATACCATCAGGTTCAACTAGTGTATTCACAACATCCACCACATCTCCTATTTTTGGGACCTCAAGAACTTTCTCATTGATCCCGATTGGTTGCGTTGCAGCTTAAACATTGGCCACCAGAATTACTATTTTGATTACACCAAGATAATTCATCAACCTTCCAGCCACCACATCCACCCTCGGGTTTAAAGACAACTAAACTAGATTTAATAGGTATTTATGCTTATGCATCTCACTAATAGGACTCAGGACCTGTTTCCCATGCCGAAAATGCATGTTCCCCACAACCAGTCCAGCTAATGTTACATGAGAAGCCACCATTCTTCCCCTGAAAACATCCTTATGATTCCCATCTATAAGAAACCCAGAATAGTACTCAATCCACAACTCAAACACCACAGATTGCTTATACCTAAACTCCTCACCCACAGTGATGAAAAATGACTTAACCAGAGGCTTCAAGAGATCTACTTCAACGCATATTATCAGTGAAACTGGATGGCACACATCCCTAGTTCTATTATCAGAACAAAGATACCAGCAAACCAAATTTCCAAGCATACGAATAATGGATTTAATTGAACACTACATACATGGTTTTAATTAAATGGTATAATGCTACATTTCCTTGTCAAAATAATGAAAGGAAAGGCCTGAACCAAGTGAAATTATTAATATCATAGTTATCACATGAATTAATTAATTGTTGTGAATTAAATGTAAGGCTGATATTTATGAAAATGGACCGTGAAATATTAATTATATGTATTGAATCATGTTATCTCTTACATTCCTGGAATAATTCCTTGCGTACTCGAGGGCGCCATTCTAATTTAAGGATGAAGGTTTCATTGAGTGAGACCTACCCGGGAACTCGATATTTTTCTACCTTTGGATGCCCATTATAACATTATAGGATCCCTTTATTGTTATAATAGGATGCCTCAGATATACTCCTTAGATCCAACATGACATAAGGTACCTTGGTTACATCATTGGGCCTAACCATGGATTATATTCTATTTACCTTGTATAAATTCCATAGACTTGGTTAGAAACAATATTGTAGGAATTCCTTGGATGATGCTCCCTAGATTACACTCTTAACCTCTTACCTAGATTTAGTTACCAATGATTTAGTGAACCCTTAAATTTAGGTTTCCTTGGTGAATACCATGGAACCAATTCATATTATTATCAATTATGATTTCCTTGTAACATCTTGGAACCTTTACTTTTTATACTATCACGAGGTGATATTTTTGTTGTCTATTCCTCACATAACCTTTTAATATAAATTGGTAACTACTGAATTAATAAAATGGTTACTTTTTCAGACACTAGTCGAGGGATAATGCATGCAATTGGGTATTTAGTTACATTTTACTACATTATTTTAGATATGCATGCTTTCACACTACTTGATTTCCATTACATGGGCTAGATGTTATAGACACTATTGGTGGTGGCCCATTAAGATTTATATCACAACCTCTCTGGGTGTCGTTCGGTACCTAAGGATGATTACCTATATGAAAGTATTGATATAGGGGAACGTAATGCTTTAGACACTTGATTTCTTGTAGTGCTTGGATGGAGCTGGTAGTAGATGACCGAGCTATAGCTTGGGCTGGTTAGGGTAGTTTATGTATTTAAAATTTTTTACAAGGGGTTTTACATGTGTACCTAATGCTCTACATCCATGTTTTCTAGCATTATAGTAACACAAAATATATCATCATCATCTATTTCATGTTATTATAATTATTTTAGTTATTATTATCATTGTATCTTTCTGTTGTGCATCCTGTTTACTTATTGCTTCCTCTAATTACCTATGTTTATAATTATCCAATATTCTATACTCAATTAATGAGAGAAAAATCTCCCCATTGACACATTCTAGGCCCTCACTACATGTTGGAAGCCTATAGAATTTGGGGAGATGCGCTTGAGGCCATGTGGCCCACTGGGCTCAGGGCACCTCCAAAGTGGCATCTGGGTTCGGAACGTCACATTTTTGGTACACTGAATCTATTTCAAAATTAATTTCTTCTTTCCATTTGGAAGAATCTATGACACTTACTACTTCCATATAGCCTAGAGGATCATTATTTTCAAAAAAATGAGTCACTATGATCAGGGACTAGAAAACAATGTCTTTGAGGTTCTTTATCCTCTATTGTTCTCCTATGTAGTACTCGCCACTCTGAAAAATTTATTCCATGGGGGTTTCTATAAATTTTTCACGTACAAAATCTTATGTATCCTGATCTTGGCCTTTATCAAAGTTTATGTCACCCCACAATATATTTTAGATTTGTTCCCCTCTCAAATAAAATTTCATGTTTTACCTATATTACCTTTTTTATCTAAGGTTCTGTATAGGAAATATCTCCTTATTTCAGTGAGTTATAATATTATGTTACACTTTATGGCTCATGGACCAAGTTTGTTTCCCGAAGAGGCTTCAAAAAACTCTTCTCATCCCAAAACATGTAAGTTCAAAAAATAAGCCTATTTCCATACCATTATTGGCATGATATACCATCCACATATTTAGTTGGTGGTTGTCTTAGTATATACACTTATTTTTATAATGCATATCCCCAAAATGAAAGTGGGAATTTTTATGATTCACTATTGAACTCATAATGTCTAATAAGGTGCTATTTTTTATTTCAATTATACAATCCCACTATTATATATAGGTAATAATGAGTTAAGATAAAATACAATACTCTTGTAAATAGTCAATCAAGTTTTGATAAAGATATTCTCCACCACGGTCTAAGAATAATCTCTTAATCTTCTTACGAAGTTGGTTATCAACCTCAATCATGAATTTTTTGAAATTATCAAAGGATTACTACTTGTACCACATTATGTAGATGTATCTATACCTACTAAAATAATCAATAAATGTTATGAAGTATGAGTACACACCCCTTGATTTAACTAGTAATGGTCCACACACATCAGTGTTAACCAACTCTAAATGTCCTATTCTCCTTTCATTTTTTTGTAATGAATGGAGTTTTGATAATTTTACATTATAAACACACATTAAAAAATTAAAGTGGTTTTAGTTTGAATGAATCTAAAAAACCATGTTGGTTCAATATAGTAAATAATTTCTCATTTACATGACCAAAGTGGGGATTCCATAGATGTGTGTGCTTGAAGTCATGCGATCCATATTCGTTTCCTAATTCCAAAACTTGGTTCACAAATCTAATCCACAATGAACGATGTGCAAATGTTCTTGACTATAATATATTCCATATTTATAAAAAAAGAAAATTTCATTTCCAAACTTAAAAATAAATCCTCCAATATATAATTTAGATATATAAATAATGTTTTTGTTGTAATTCCCATCACATGGTACAATTATAAATAACCCAGATGATTCTAGTTAGCAATGTTAGGTTGCAGTTGACAATGGATAGTGGTGTCAACTTAACTACATTTTCTACCACCAAATCTACCACACCCTACACATCATTTAGAAATATACTCATCTCCTGTATTTTATAATATTTTAGAATCACATGCAGTATCAAATACACAATTTTTCAAAATAGAAAGGTTTCACTCAACAATGAACATACCTGAAGCATCACCTGGTTTCTTTCGCAATGTTAAATTTTTCTTCTAGAGGCACCTCTTGAAATATCAAAAATAGAGAAACTAATTATCTATCACATACCATTTATCTTCATATTCTTAGATGTATGGTGCATATAAGACTTAGACTTGGAATTTGTCTTGATTCTCTGTTCCTTGTCTTTCCTCTCATTAAACATAATAACAAAAAACATTTTAGGATTTAGTTCCTTGTATGTATCTAATTTTAAATTGAGGTGATTTGGGAGTAACTTATTTATATTTTTAATTTTTGAATTCACAATAAAATTTTATAATGTTTTAGTAATTGATGTGGGAATAAGATTGGTGCACAATTCAGTAGGTAGTTTAAATCTCATAATTTCCAGAACCATGATGTGGACAATTATTTTGACTATGTGGGGTCCATCTGGTGTATCTTCTCCAAGATCACATGTGAATATTTACTTGTAGATCTCAGAATGTTCTTATCTTTATCTCTCCTTGTTAGGTCCACTAGGATAGATACCATGAGGGGGGGGGGGGGGTGAATCAGGGTATCAAAAATTAAAACAACTGCCCCGTTTGATATTGTTTTACTGTTAGAAATAAATATATTATCTCTCCTTCCCATTGTTGAGTATGAAAAAACATTAAAGAATACACACGAAACAACAATTTTTACTTGGTTCACCCTCACTAGGCTACGTTCAAGGAGCATACACCGGAAGTGTGCCGACGTACCAATTACACTATAAGTGCACTGCTGTTTACAAGTTCGAAGCAGACTCACTATCCCTCTCAGTTTACAACCACTCACAATTTGAGAACTCACTGCTCTCTCAACTAAAGTGAGCTCACTAATTCCTCAGAAGATCCACTCACAATTTATAGACCTGTAAGTCTCTTAATTACCACTAATGAATGCATCCTCCACTATATGTAGATGCTCTATTGAAGTCCAAATTTCATCTACTAATGCATACCCCTTTTCCCCTGACCACTGGGCACCAACCTTTGGAAAGTACCTTCACAATGAACCCTACTTCGCGAAGCTCCAAAATTCACAAAGATCAAACAAGACTTTGTGATGTTCCTGACTTTCGCGAAGCTCACACTTTTGGAGAGCACAGGCCATGGCAGAGCTCTAGTCGTCGCAGAGCGACTTCTTTTTAGAAGCTCAGTGAGCCAACATAGAGAACACAACATTCATGGAGCTAGAATAGCCACCACGAAGCTCCTTCCTTTAGTGAAGCACACTACCTTTGTGAACCACCTTCGCAAGCTGATAGAAAAATATTTTCTTCGAAAACTATCTACTTCTCTCAAGGGGGTCATGGCCTATTTATAGGAGATTCCACCGACCCTTGAACCTTCCACACGAAGTCAATACCACGTCATCATAAATAAAAAATATCCAAAATTCCCGCTGAAATTTTCTCAATATCATGAAGCACCACATCAATTTTCCGACCTTGGAGATTATCATAATTGTGGATTATTCCGTCAATTACTTCATTCCTTCACCGTGAAACTCCACTCATAGTTCCCATCACTGATGCAATGATCTTCAATTCTACCGTTCACGAAGCTTGTCGTGATCGTGAAGAATCACCATCAATATTTTTCATGTCTTCGTGAAATCCAATCCATTAATCCTATATTTGAGAAATTCATTACTTTTCCATGTTTTGACGAGATCTTCAAGGATATCCACTTTTCACGATTCCCACAAAACTTCAAATTTTGGACCCCCAAAATTTGGCAAACATGGGAAAATGACGCCACCTGGTATCTGTACTTTTGTACCACCTCCAGATCATCCATTCCTTTGTCTTGTTTCATTTCCAAAATGGATTTTCAACAAAATATCTAGAACATGAAAATTTACCATGAAAACCTGCATTCTCAACAAACACAACCAAACCAAAAATGATGCAATGTTATCTTGAGGGATATTTGTCCAAAAATCCTAATAAAAACCATATAGATTGTTGAGCATTGAAGATGTATCCATAGTATTAAAATATCATTCTAGTTACCATATATGGAAGTTAACATTAAACACTAGACAAAAACCACATCATCAAAGTGTTTCTTATACACAATTAACTCTTCTTCCCCCCCTCAGAGGAGGGATTAGTAATAATTTTGAATTCTAGTATGTATAACATTAATTATTGGAATAGTACAATGCACCTGTGCCTGTATAACTATGAGAAGTTTGTTCTAGTAAGGGTATTTCCATTATCCAAGATAGTTCATAGGGACCGTGTTGTGGGTGTTGAACTTTCCATTTAATTCTATAGAAATTTAGAGTATATTATTATTTCCTTATCTGATTACCAAAAGTGATATGAAATAAGTTTAATTAAATGTATCCAACTATTTTATCACATCCCAAAACCATCACCATAGGACTTAGAATGCATTGTTTCTTAGACATTATAGTGGCAAGGATTCATATGACCCTTCTCATAACCCAATGAAGGGATTTTTCGATAACATGAAGTTATTTATGTAGGAAAGTCTTTTCCAACTATGAGTTTGGACCTCCTTGATCCACTGAGTAGACTGATCAATCTAGAAACCCATGCTCATGATTTATCAAAAATTTCCTCTATGTTACATCAATTCTAGCAATGGATTCTCCTCTAGATGTAAATTTTTTAAATCAACCTCAAACATTAAAGATAACTGCCCAATAAAATTAATCATCCTAAAAGGGGTTGGACCAAGACATAGTTCTATTAATTCATTCCTCATAAATTAATGAAAGGCATAGTCTAACTTAATATTATATTGAGGGATTTTCTTTATTATGCATAAAATTTTCTTATATCATCCTTTACATGTATATTTAATGTTAAGTATATTTTACATAAGGTATTAACTATGTGATAATAATACATTTATAACAAATAAATTTATTTTAATTATATATTTGAATATTAGTCCATTTATATTTGTTATCATAGTCATGTATCCTTGAAATAAATCATGTATATGTTAGAAATAAAATGAATAAATAAATTATCTGATCAAGAGCTTATCAAATGATTATTTTAAAATATGGATAAGAAATCAAACTATAACCCTAGTAAAACATCATGTTCTAGTATCAGCATGAGTTACAACATTACACATATCCACCTATGTATCACTCATGTTAGTTTCAACTCAGTTTTTTCTAGAGCCACCTCCTCCTTAGATCGAACTTAAACCAAATACATACACCTTAAGATACTTCTTTTATTGAAAACATGTTATAACTCACAAACAGTTTGGGGGAACCAAATTACTAGTTAAATATAATTAAATAAAAGATCCTTGGACACACAACTCATACATAATAAAGGAGGGAGAGATGACACACAATTCATAAAATTTAATTTAATAATAAATAATAGAAAACACATGAAATAAAATAAAAATAAATAATATCAACACATACATTGGTTTGGTCAAATCTCATGATCAGTCATACACATGCAATAACTACACATTTAAAATAACTAGCTGGCATGTATTTCAACCCATTCATTGATAAGATAAAATGTGTATGAATTCTTTATAATAATTATCTTATTAATCAATTAACTAATTTTATATTATTGTATCCAATTTTTATAGTTTTTCCCATCCACTATAATTTTAAATAAATAAAATTATTTTATTTTATTTAAAATTTAATAAAATATTACATTGATTTTTACTTTGAATAAACTCGATGAGTACCAATTATAAATACTCAATATGGTCCATTTTGTGTACAATTCACTCACATGACACAATTCATACATAGAATTTTTTGTAACTTTATGGCATGCACTATCATATTAATGAGACATGAAACACTTGAAAATTATATGGCCTATTTGATTTAATGCATATTGAGTGTTTAGTATGAAATGACCATACATGACTTGTAGTTTTGATTATTAAATGGAATTAATTAATCATTTAATATAATATAAAACATAATGACTTGTTTTTACTATTTATTAAATGACTCATGGGATTGAGGTTGATAATTTTTAGTGGATTAAATATTTTAATTTAATATTTCTATATAAATAGGTAAAGTACAAAATTTGTGAAGGTTGTCAACATGGTGTGTGCTTTTCTTTTATGAATTTCCATTGTACACTCCTAGAGACTAGGTGTATACTTCCCATAGACATTTATAGTGTATTCAATTCGTAAGAAGTATACACAACATTCAATTAAAGTTTCATAGATTTAATACTAGACACATTATTTATTAGTTACTTGTAGTGTATTAATTACCTAAAACATGTTGACCCTATGTTTTACACTATGAAAACAAGTAGACTACCTAAAATATAGGTAATCTACACAATGTGTAGTCTTGAAAAACTATGAGCATACCTCATTGGTCAACACCCAATTCATTTAATGAATGTAATGTTTATTCATTACATAGCAACCTGAAGTATACATGGTTTACCTAGTGAAATGAATAAGGATACATGGCAAGTACCAATGGAGTACACATCATGTAATGAGGTATTATCCAACAAGAGTTCTTGGAACCCATTGACGGGTTCTTCAGATTCTTTCTTCATTAATTATATACTAATCTTCATTATATGATGAAGAATTAGAGAGGATAAATAATATATCATGAAGATGGTTTAATAATTAATTAACACCTAACATTAATTATAACTTTTAAATATATAATGATCAAAAATCACATAAATAATTATAATTTTTAATGTGAAGGTTCTGATTTAACATAATGGTTCTGGGTACTATATAAGTGGTTATTGGGGCCAGGTTTGAATCACCGATTATATGAATCAATCTATATTAAACAATATATACGATGTGGGATCCATGAACAATGAAATTTATTCCAATGAAACATCACAAAAACAATATAACCAATATGATCATTCATGTTAAATTTATATTGAATTTAATTATATAGGAAGAATTTTTATTGGTATTTGGAGATATTTATTTGATGAATATATTGATCATCCAAGACACTTTCACTTTACCATCATCACAATTATATGATCCAAGTGTACAAACCCTGTTGTGGTGTTTCATATGTGCTTCTTTGATCTATAAGCATCATTGATGGATTTATAGGTGTAAGTTAATCCAATCGATAATCATGTATTGTTCACCTTGATCAGTGTGATGATTCATTCAGTCTTGATTAATCATACTTGCACTCTCAATCTTGAGATGATGGAGGATGAAAGAGAATATATCATTCTTGATAGAATAAACTCTAGAGTGTTCTTCAGTCTCAATAGAGATATCTCTAGGAATTTTTATGCATAATGACTCCCAAATTCAATTAACCCCAGCATAATAGAAATAATAGTCTTTTTATATAGTTACGAGTTAGAGTTAAATATTATTTAACTGCACATAGGTTCTTAATAATATATTAAAACCTCAAAATGACCCCATTTTATGTAATAAAAATATTATTACTATTTTTATAATAACATGCACTAACTGACATAATAATAAATATCATTTTTCTCCATGAAAATTTATATTTAGATTTGAACCTCGTCTAATACCACTTTTCATCATCTAAATTTATTGAATACTGAAAAAAATATTTAATTAAATATTTATTCAAGAAATAAATAAATAAACATTCTATATTCTCATAATTAAATAATTACCTTGCAAGTAAATATTTTTTAAATTTATATAATCAATACATCCTAAATAAAATTATTCCTTGGAAAAGAGAAAAATAATTTTATTCTAATAATTAAATTCACATAGAATTTAATTGAGTTTAATAGAAACACTTAGTGTGTCACCCTATAGGATTCTTCCTTGTTGGCATTTGGTGAGCTTTCCCAAAGAACAAGATTACTATCTTATAATGAGTGAAGGTACCTAAGAGGAATAAGTGTATATTTCATTGTTGGAAACCACATATGATTGTGGACAATTTAATATAATCCTTTTTCTTGATATCTTATCAATAAGGTTTCATACTTCTGTCATAAACTATAATTCTTGATATATCTTTCTATTACTATACATAATGTACATGTCTACATCACCATGTCCATGGAATTTATTTCTACAGTTCTATTCAAATTAAAGAGATGAGGTATTAACTTCTATAAATGTATGGAATAGATCCTCACTTGGCCTATATATTGATAACATTTCAGTCATGGTGTACCCAATGTATCTAACTTATTGTGAACATAGTAAATCCCAGGTTTCATCGATATATATAAGTATATGAGTCACTATTTGTATTAATCATAATCTAAAATTATAAGGACAATTATAATTTCTCACATATAGGAGTATCCAATGACCTGAAAACATGAAGAATTCCTATTATCAGGTCTATCCTCATAATCTCACTTCTCGAATACCACCAAGTATGGAATTCATGAGATAAAGCTTCATACTCCTACAAACACTAACACCAAAATGTTGAAAAACTATATACTCTATAAGAGTTTGTAAAGATGACCATATAAAAACTATTTAAGATATATTGTCATAACATTTTAGGGGAAAATACCTAGGACATTATCAAGTTAAATTCATGTATAATAATGATCAATATGTGATACAATATATTTAATATTCACTTATTTTAATATATTATGTAATCTAAAGTACAAACTAGTATTTTATATGACATCAAATCCAATAATTAGGGCCTCATTCCAATAAATCATATATACCATCAATGCCTCATCTAATTCATTATAAATAATTTGATAGACATACGACAAACACCCATGATTGTTTGTCTCATGATACCTACTGATGCATCAAGATACTACATAATTCCATAGCCTACCCATCACTAAAATTTTTTAATGCATTCATTATATATTGAATGAACAATGTAATACATAATAAATATGCCTTTTTAATAAATAAATATCCTTATTAAAACAACATGTATACAAAAATAAAACATTTACCACGTATATAATCAATACACCTTAGGAATAAATAATCATCCATATAAATCAAGTAAGTATACCAATTATCATCAAATTCCCAATCAATAAATGAAATATCATTCTTGATAAACACCCTATAATATGATTTTTTGTATGATTGGGTATTCAAAAAATGTAGAGTAATGGGTATATGATAAAGACTATGTAGTGATGATATTGAATATGTCCATGTCATTAGAGAACATAATTGTGAAGGATAAATACAAATTTAAATGAAATATGGATTGTTACATATAATACTACATCAAGGATTGAATAAAATGAGAATAAACCTTGTGTGAAAAATAAATTATAAACAATAAATTACAAAAGGATTGAAACAAGACCATAAAATCATTAGAAATTAAGGCTTTATTTTTAATGCATGGATTCTTGAAAATATAAAGAAAAATGGATGTGAAAATTTGAAAATATATTTATTAATGATTGTGTAACTTAGTTACAAAAAGTAGAAGTTAAAAGGAAATTTCAATGCTCTAGTCATTAGGTTTAAATAATAAATTTAAAAAATAATTTGAAAAATAATATACCGTAATGGAATATTGAAAATAAACTATGATTAAATAGATTTTTTTATTTAAAGATAAAAATATACAAAAGTGAAATGAAATAACTTCTCAAAACTATAAGAAACAAATATCCTTTTATTTTTATAGAAAAATGAAAAATACATAAATTAATTGCAATAAATATTACTTTGGAAAACATAAAAATATTAAGAGGAATCTAAATAACGAATAAATGTTATTATGGTTGAAAACTATTAATTCTATAAATATTGATTTTTTCACACTTTTATTAAGGAAGTAAAAAATGAATTGTAAAGAAAATTTCAAAAATATTCCTTTTAAAATTTTAAAATAAATGTAAATTTTAAAATAACTTTTCCTCAAGATATAATTTAATTAGAGAAAATTACATCATTAAAGCACAATAAATAATAAAGATATGTTAAATAATGATTCGAAACCAAAAAGGGGAAACAAAGCCGAAATTTCTTATAAATATTCTTTCAATTGATTTGAGTACCAAAGACATGAAAAATACAAATAATAAATTAAAACCATAGAAATACTATAGGTGAATATAATATATTGGGTTTAAGATTGAAATAACATACAATTATCACAATGGAAATTGAAACATAAACAATACCAATAAAAATTGTGTTTATAAAATAAACACTTTTGAATTTGATAACTTTAGAATTAAAAGACATAAAAAGTTAGAACATGATATGGAATTTTAAAAACAATTTATTAAATAAAATAATATTTAAAACATTATCTATGTATAATCAAGTACATCTTAGAAAATAAATAATGGTTCCCAACATTAAACTTGTCTCAAGAAATTGAAATTGTGACAATAAAACCATTATAAAGATCGTAACATTTGAAGGATCAGTAGATAAAGTGATTATGTGAAAAAATTAAATCCACGTAAAAAATATCTAATGAAAATTTAAATAGTCATAGGTCATAGAATTTATAATATTGGAATAACATAGTCAATAAATAAGTGTTATAACCCAATAAAGGAAATGTGATCTAAGTATTCCCATACCCCAGTCTTCTGGTTAGTTGGACATGCTTTAACCTTATGTATAATAAATATATATTTATTATACATTTAGACCATAAAAATATAAGTATTTAATTATTCTATAACTTTCTATTATATTTTATTACTATCCTCTTAGTAATATTTTTTTTGTTAAAATCAATATTTTTGCATTAATAACTTAGTTTCCCATGCTTGTTCTAATTAGATAGTTTCATTCCTTACACCCTATTCATGGGTTTATCATATTAAAAATTTTAATAAGGGTTTATATTATGTTGATTATAAGGTTATTTAGTACCATGGGGAAGTTATGAAGTCGATTTTCATGGAAAGAATAAAAATATAGTTCTTTAGAATTTTCAATTCCCTAAAAGGAAATAATTTTACCAGGGGATAAAAATATTTATATAACCATTATAGAGTCCCTAAATCATCTAAAATTCATTAATATTACACAATATTACCAATATACAACATTACATAATCATTCATGACTTAAACATTACAATTTCATTCATGTAGATTGAAAAACAGAAACAAACAAGAGACTATTATAATGTTTGAATGATGAAGAACATGCTATTTAATAATCATAATATATAAATAATCTTAAATATTAAATTTTTTTTTATGAAAGATGTAAAATATAATTAATAAGAGTTATATGAAGTTGATATATAAGAAAAATAAATAAAAATATATCACTTATGTTGAGAGCATCAATATCTTCTTGAAGAACCTCTTGGAAATGAGAGGTTGAGGGATTCTTATTCAGCATTGTTCAAATATTTTTTTATAAAGAAACACATTTAGTTATTTTAAATAAACATATTAAATGGGACCACCCAAGTTCTTATAAAATAATTTTTTTATTGTAAATTTAAATAGTAAAATTCCTTATAAATGTGTAATGAAAAAAGTGGTATTTATACAAATTAAGGAATCTATACAAATAGAATAAAAACATCACCTATGAAATTATAAATAAATTTTATGTATCATATAAGTGTAATTATGATATATTTATATCATGCAATATGTAAACAAATTTTTTTAAAAATTTAAATTAGGTGTTGGTACTTTTGTGACACATAAATTTCTATTTACAATTGTATTATTAATATAATGATTTAAAATAAAATTTACCTTCATAAAATAGTTTCATAATTTAATATTTTATTATATTTTAATTATTATAAATATTTATGAGACCTTAATTACTTTTTCAAAGTGTCTTAAAATCCGTTATATTATTAAAATAGGCATTTTTCATTAAATGATAAATTTAATTAAAATTAAATTTATCATATTATGAAAAATATTATCAAAACTTGGAGTCAATTTTTGAATTATACAAGTATAAAAATGGTCATGATGAATTTTTGGTGAATAGTTGTAAGATCCTAGTCTTTTCTGGAGTCTTCTCGGGTGCATTTTCAAGTACTTTTTGTTGTTTTGAAGTAACTTTTCATTGGAATTGTGGTTTGAGGAGCATTTGGGTGAACTTTTAAGAAAAATATTTGGATAGAGGGTTTTGCATGATTTGTGCACAATTTTAAAAATTATACACCCAAACCCAATTAACTGTGCGGACTGTGTGAACCTAGACACTAGGGTCTGCATGGTTAGCACACGAGTTCCTAAACGGTGCGCCCCTACCCGGTGAAACCGTGCACGTGGAACAATTTTATATGAAAATTTGTTTTTAAATCAACCAAACCCCAAAACCCCTATATTTCAACCTAGACTCAGGCTTGATGAATTCTAGTCAATCTCAGAGCATTCTAGAGGGATTCCAAGGCCTTTTGAGCACTATTCTATGAGATCAAAAGCCCGAATTAAAGATCAAATATCTTCCCGGTATGTGAATTTAATCTCAATGCTTCTTCTATTATTTCTTCAATATTTGATTGATCTTTACATGGAATATCTCCACTGTTTCTATGGATCTAAACCTACATGTTGAGATCCAGAGCTTGGATTGTGGATATAGATTTAGATTTTTAAGATCTTGATGCATTTGATCTTAATTTTGTGTTTAGGGATTTAGATCTGGATTTCGATCAACATCGTTGTGACACTCAGATTTTAGGAATTTCTACTGGGAAGACATCGATCAAAAAATCAAGGTAGGTGGTCTTAATCAAACATTCATAGTCATGGATTTGATATGTGTATGTGATATTATTGATTTTCTAAATTCCCTTAATAATTGATTTCTTAAATTGTAGTAATTAAGAATGTGAAATTGACTTGTTGACTCCTTAGAGGTGAAATAGATGATATAACCATGGGGCTAAGGGGTTTTCCAAATAGATGTTTTATTTGGGGAAATTATTTACTGGTTAAGATATTTTAACTGAGATATTGAATTTTGGTTGGGTTTGAGATAATTAATCAGGGGGAATTAATTATTAGATGAGGTTTGGCTATGTGTGTAAGAACCCAAACCTTTTTTCAGGTATGTTTTTCATTCTGGTCGTTTTTGGAGAAAAGAGGAATTTTTAAAAATTTTCTAAGTACACACCATGTACTTTATGAGTACACGCTGTGTACTCAGACGTCACAGCATGCCGTGTGTTGGCCGTGTAGTATATGCACACACGGTTGTGTGGGAGTGACTGGAGGCCACTTAAAGAATAGTATATAAAAGATGAGTATATTCCATGTACTCCAAAAGTACACGTTGTGTACTTCTCTTTTTCATTAAATGCATTGGGGTCAAGTCTGAAGGACAGAAACCACTTCTTCTGGGTTTTGTTCGTCCGAGAGCACCGAGAATCTGTGGATCTTCAACGAGCCTCCAATACTCTTTCCATCCTCCGATTCGAGCATCATTTATTGTGTTGGAATCGCATCGATGAGTTCTCTCTTCTGCTTGAGCATTGTTTTCCATTTCCTCTTCTTTTCCAAGTTATCGTGGGTTGAAAATTTTGGACGTTTTCATAGATCAATGAAATTCCAAGGAGATTCAATATTCTTGGTTCAAGTATATTGATCTCCCAACCACGAGGTAGGTGGTTTGTGCCTTTTCGATCAATGTATTTGAGTATTATTTGGAAATTCCACCAATACCCTTGAATGGGGTATTGTGTGTTTACTGTTTAACCCCTGATGATTTCTTTCCATGCTTGTATGCTTGTGTATAGGTTATTTAGATATGAATTGGGTTGATTGATATGACTTGGATGTTCTGCTAATGCTTTGTTCTGTTTACGACTGTTTGGTCCTGTTTATCCTATTGGTCGTTTACCTGTTTTCCATGCCTTGTGATCGTAGGATGGAGTGTTGTTTTATGACATGTGTGAGATACTGTAAATTGGTTAGCCAAGTAGTTCTATAGGTTTACTTTGTCCTTATAGCACTACTATGAATTGACTTACATGGGGTCGTGAGAACCTGGTGCTATAGACTAACAGAGGATAGACCGAGTGAGCCTCCTCATAGAGTCTTTGGATAGTGCAAACTGTAAGAGGATAGACCGAGTGAGCTTCCTCAGAGAGACTTTGGACATTATAGACTATAGGGGGATAGACCGAGTGAGCATCCTTAGAGTATTTAAGCTTTATAGACTATAAGGGGATGGATCGAGTAAGTTTCCTTTGAGTATCTTTGTTTTACTTGAATTACCTTGAACCACTCCAGGATATAAGGGGAATTGACCAGGTGAGCTTCCTCAGAGAGTCTGTGAACGACCTGGAGCTATAAGAGGAGTTGACAAAGTGAGATTCCTCAGAGAGTCTCTTGAACTTGGGGATATAAGGGGAATTGACTGTGTGATTTTCCTTAGAGAGTCCCTGACTACCTTAGACTATAAGGGGAATTGACCGAGTGAGATTCCTCAGAGAGTCTTATAATTTTCATATGACCAAACCAGAGGGGTTAGGCTGAGTGTACTGCCCAGAGGGTTTTTGGTACTTGTTTGGTAGGACCAGAGGGGATGGATGTGTGTACTTCCCAGAGGGTTACTTGTTTGTGTTTAGCTGCTTGTTAGCTGTTGATTGATATTAGAACATAGGATTGTTTACTGTTGATTATTTTTTCCTATTTACTGCTTTCTGTACTTTACCTGCCATATATTCACTGACTGTTAGGCATAGATCATCAGGTGGTTGCCTATTTGGATTTATTCTCACACCCTGTTTGGGCCATGCTTTTGGGCCCAAAGAGATTATATTGTTGCAGGTATAGATAAGGGCTAGCGCCCCTCCACTTCAGGTACTTGACTTGCTATGGAGCTGGAGAGAATGGGACCAAGCCTTGGATTGCAATGCTGAGGAGATATTTATCTTTTCTTTTATACTTTGGTTCATTACTGTTGTATTCATAATTGTGACTTGTTTAGATGTTTCCCTAGACATATGTATCATGCATTATTTATTATGCATTTCTCCAGTTGTTTATTATTTCTAGTCTTCTATTGTTCACTTGTGTATGGATTATTTCTTCTTCCGATGTTGTATATTGTTTCTCATATACTGTGTAATCTGACAATGAAGGCATAGTTTTTCCACTATCACACCTAAGGCCCCCGCTGCTAGTCGGTACCCTCCGGCATTTGGGGAAATGCTCTTGAGTCCCCTGATCAACCAGGTACGGGGTGCCTCTGGGTGGCTTCAAGAACCAGGATGTTAAAAAGTGGTATTAGAGGGGAAATTTGTTTCTATTGACTTACTTTTTGGTGCCTATATCCAGTGATAGGATTGAATAGGTACTTGTTAATAATCTGTGCCCAGGAGTAGCTGACCCGTGTATAGGGAAAAGCCAATCAACCTTGTTTATTACAATTTCTTTTGATTTTGCAAGTTTACTGTTGATCTGATTTTCAATAATGGGTGACTCACATGTTTTGTGCTATTACAGTTGATATTATTGGGGTTCTATTTCTGTCCCAACCCAATGATATGAGGGTATTGCAACTCATGCATCATATAGAAAGTTTCTAGAAATCACATGTCATGCTTTTTTTTATAGGCCATTTAGGGTGCATTAGAGATTTCATGTAATTGTGATAGATTTTGTGTAGAATATTCATGTTTTTGGGATAAATTATTGATAGAATACCTTCTTTCAATATGTATTTCTACATGTAAGGTCTTGTTTAAATGAGATCCAAATTTTGATTCTCGAGGTGTTATGGGAATATATGAATTGGAACATGGTGGATCATTGACTTTTCCCCTTGTATATGACATGTATAAGATGTAAATCTTTGATTCACGGAGATTACGGGCCCTCATGGATCAGAATTTGGAACCTTAACACTTTTTTTCTATGTTTTCTAGGATCAGGAGTGGTTTCTGAGGCTAATGTCTGGAAAAACCCAGAATACATGGAATGTACTTTATGAATACACACGATGTAGTGTTTAACTATGTCACTGACTATGTGGGTAGGGAAATGGGGTTGTGAAAAATCTTGCAGAAACACACCGTGTACAGTACGTACGTGCCGCATTATAGTGACCGTGTGTCTACCCGTGTGATTAATGACACAGATAAATGAAACATTGACTATAGATGTTATGTCTGGATTTCACACACCGTGTAGTGTAACCTAGGTACCCGGTCGTCTCATAAAAAACATGGGTCAGGGAAATCCTTCAAGTACACGCCATTTGCACATGGAGCACACCGGGTAGAGTGAACCATGTAGATGGCTGTGGAACTAACAACACTTGTCGTTGAAACATGTCCAGTATACATTGTGTCCATTGTGACCATGCCGCGTAGTCTAGGATTAATAGGACCATGTGGGTTAGCCATGTATGGAGACTCTAGCAAGGGAATAGAGTTCAAGTACACACCATGTATGGGGACAATAGGCCATGTGTTTGGAGCGTTACACGACCTGTTGTGGCAGAAGTACACGCCCATGTGAATGGCTTAAAAGAACACACCGTGTAGTTTTTATACACGCTGTGTAGTAATGTTTTGTAAAACATGAATGTTTCTTTCGCTTGTTCCCTTATTTTACTCTTGTGTTTTCAGTCCATGATAATACTGATCTAAGGTGTGTGTTTGACCTTTCATAATTATGCCACCAAGATGTCATCCGGCTGTACACCAGTTGCCAGACGGCAATCAGAAACCGAATATGGCTTATCAGGGACCTCCTTTAGATCCTCCTAATGTACCATACTTGGAACCAGCAGTCATACAAGTTGCAGAA
This sequence comes from Viscum album, assembly GCA_963277665.1. Taxonomy (NCBI): domain Eukaryota; kingdom Viridiplantae; phylum Streptophyta; class Magnoliopsida; order Santalales; family Viscaceae; genus Viscum; species Viscum album. Next base: position 591,804,181 of record OY728140.1, on the reverse strand, counting down.
GCTGATGCACAGTTTAGTGAAGGTATTCTGAGAATGATGCAGACCATCTAGGGAGTGTCGCCTCCCACCCCGTCGATGACCGAGTGGACACAGGTTTTCCAGTAGCAACATCCTCCCAATTTCTTAGGTGTTGGGGGACCCGAGGCTTTATAATCCTGGCTAGAGGCCACATTGACAATCTTCGACCATCTAGAGATACCTCCAGAGAAGAGGGTGATGCTCACTACCTTTATGCTTTGAGACTCCGCCAAGAGGTGGTGGGAGGTGATCTCACAGTCAGGACACCAACAGAGTATGACTTGGGATGAGTTTTGGCGCATCTTCTACGATTAGTTCTACCTGAATACCTTGAGGTCCAATCGGGCCTGAGAGTTTATGAATATGGACCAGGGAACTCTTTCTGTTATGGAGTACTCGTCTCTCTTTACTGAGCTGCAGCGTTTCACGCCTATTCGAGGAGGCGATGAGAAGTTCCTTGAGAGAAAGTTTGAGGATGGTCTGAGGCATGGCATCTGATCATAGGTGAAAATCTTCAGGTTGACTTCGATATCCTCTATCATCAACCAGGCGCTGATCACTGACCGCAATCTGAGGGATTCTGGAGCAGTGTGCCAGGGCGGTTCGACATCCCGAGTTAGTGTTCCTCATACTGATAGCAGGAGGTACTATAGGGAGTCTGCTCGTTAAGATCAGATTAGGCGGGGTATATCTTCAGGAAGCCAGGTAGTATGCTACCAATGCGGGAGGAGCAGGAATACTAGGCCTCAGTGCTAGAGAGACCCGATAGAGTGCCGATATTGAAGCTAGATGGTCCATCTTAAGTGTTTTTGTCAGATCTTCTCACCTGAAGCTACTGGTAGGGGTTCTTCTATGACCTCGCTTTCAGGAGAAGCATCACCAGTTTTTCACCAGTCTGGGAACTAGGGTTTTTCTGGCCATTCGGGCTGAGGTGGAGGTCATGGTCGTGGTGTTCAGTCACCAGGCTACCAGCGACAGTATAGTGGATCAGCTCAGAGTGGTCCGGCAGGGTCATAGGGCCGTGGAGTAGGCCAGACCATTGCAGTGGAGCAGACCCATCAAAAGCAGGATCCCTGCCCCTCTACAGTTCTAGGTACGATCTTAGTATCATCAATTTTCTCTTCTACACTTTTTGATATGGGGGCTTCCCATAGCTTTATATCTGTCGCTTTTGTGGAGAGTCTTGGTCTCTGTATCTTTTTTTGTGCCACCTTCTTGATACTAGACACACAGTTGGAAACTAGGACATCTAGTGTACGTTAGTGCAAGGAGTTACCTCTAGTGGTTGGTGGGTGTCACTTTCTATAGAGCATGTATGTCCTAGAGATGACAGGTTATGATGTCATTCTCAGGATGGACTGGTTAGTTCCATTCCAGGCAGTCGTCGAATGTTATCACCACAGGGTGTGTTTCATATCACCAGAGGGTGGATCCTTTCTTCATAGGGGATAATGGGATGCCCAGGTGAGAAGATCAGGTCTAGAGCATCATGGGTCATGAGGCGTTACATCATAGATTGCTAGTCTTTATCTGGATGACTAGGGGACTTCACAGTTAGAATTTCCTCTAGTGGTGGATCATTTTAGAGATGTCTTTCCAGAGGTCTTTTGAGGTTTTTCTGCAGATCGGGTGGTAGACTTCTCGATTGATCTTGTTCCAGGAGAGGCACCAGTATCCATTCCCCCTTATAGGATTGCTACTCCTGAGTTGTAGGTGCTCAAGAAGTAGTTGGAGGAGTTATAGGAAAATGGTTTCATCCGACCCAATACTTCTCCTTGGGGCTCGCCTGTCCTGTTTGTGAAGAAGGCATAAGGTACTCTCAGGATTTGTGTGGACTATCAGATGTTGAACCAGTTGACAGTCATGAACCGATATCCCTTGCCGAGGATCGATGATCTCTTCAATTAGCTTTGAGGATCCTGGGTGTTCTTGAAGATTTATTTGAGACCCGGTTATCATCAGTTACGCATTAGACCATCAGATATACCTCTTATAGCCTTCCAGAGCAGGTATGGTATATACAAGTATATGGTTATGCCATTCGGTCTCACAAATGCGGCTGCAGTTTTCAGGTCATTGATGAATCGAGAGTTCCATCCATACATGGATTCCTTCATGGTTGTTTTCATGGATGATATCTTGGTTTACTATCACACTCAAAACGACTATGATACTCATCTTGAGATCATTTTGAGTACACTGAGGGAGTATCCGTTATATGCTAAGCTCTCAGTGTGCCACTTTTGGATAGACCAGATTCACTTATTGGGTCATGTTATCTCAGAGGGAGGAGTATCAGTATACTCAGAGAAAGTGAGAGTTTTAGTTTCCTAGGAGCAGCTGAAGAACTTCTTTGAGGGGAGGAGTTTTTTGGGGTGGGATGGATACTATATACGTTTCATACAAGACTTGTCACATTTAGAAGCACCACTGACCAGCCTAACCAAGAAGGGGGAGAAGTTCTTATGGTCAGATTCCTATGAATCAAACTTTCAAGAGCTGAAATGGAGGTTGAATTCAGAAACGATACAAGTCTTGACGGATCTAGGAACGAGCTATACTGTCTACTATGCTACATGAGGTATCGGGCTAGGATCTGTTCTTATGTACGGAGATGGAGTCTTTGCGTACAGGTCTCAACAGTTGAGGCCACATGAGAGGAAACACCCGATGCACGATCTAGAGTTGGAAAATGTTGTTCATGCCTTACATTGTAGGAGACATTTCTTCTGGGATAGAATTTTTTGGTCTTCACTGACCAAAAAAGTCTCAAGTAAATTTTCACTCAGTGTGAATTGAATTTGAGGAAGAGAAGGTTGGTTGTGTACCTTCAGTCCTTCAACATTGAGCTTGCCTATACTCCTAAGAAAGGCAATGTTGTGGCTAATGCACTAAGCATGAGGACTCAAATACATGCAGTTTAGGAGGCCAGCAGTGAGTGGTAGCTTATGGCTCTATTCTCTAAGATGCATTTGGAGGTGCACAATAGGAAGTGACATACCTTTCTATCTTCTGTAGCTATTACCTCTACCCTTCTTAATCGAGTATGGATGAAGTACCTATTAGATTCTGAAGGCCAATTATTATGGGAAATCGTGTCAGGAGAGGTTCCAATTTATGGATGGACCATACGTGAGGATGGGATCATGCATTTCCAAGGGAGCGTATGGGTGCCAGAAGATATACGCGAGAAGATAATGTGTTACTTTCATTCCTCAGTTTGGGTAGTTCATCCATGTGTCACCAAGATGTATCATGATCTACACCATCAGTATTGGTGTCCAGTTATTAAGTGGGATGTTGCGGGGTTCGTCATGAGGTGTTCCACTTGTCAGTAGGGTAAGGTTGAGCATCAGCGACCAGTAGGGCTTCTGTAGTAGTTACCCATTCCCAAGTGGAAGTGTAACGACGTTGCGATGTATTTCTTGATAGGGTTTCCGAGGTCTCCTCGAGAGAACAACGTAGTATGGGTTTTCATTGATAGGCTCATGAAGGTTGCCCACTTCTGGCTGATCAAGGAGACCTTCAATGTTGACGAGTTGGGAAGAATGTACATCGAATAGATTGTATGTCTGCATGGAGTTCCACACTCGATTTTATTAGACAGGGATGTACATTTTACATCATGGGTTTGGCAGGGGCTTTATAAGGCTTTGGGTACACAGGTAATTCTGAGTAAAACATACCATCCCCAGACAGATGGCCAGTCTAAGCGTACGATTCAGGTGCTTGAGGACATGCCTTGAGCATGCATCCTGGATTTTGGAGGTTTTTGGGAGAGGCATATACCTCTTCTGGAGTTTTCCTACAACAATAGTTTCCAAGATACTATTCAGATGGCACCTTACGAGGATTTCTACGATAGGCCATGCTGATAACCCTTATGTTGGTTAGAGGTAGGAGAGGCAGCTATGCTGGGACCTCGTCTTTTCTAGGAGACCATAGAGAAGATAAATTTGATTTAGAAGAGGATGGATACTGCACCATCTCGTCAGAAGTCTTATGCTGATTAGTAGAGACGACCTCTGGGGTTCGAGGTCAGGGATTAGGTTTCCCTATGCGTCGCACCGAGGTTGGGACACAGGGGGATTAGGAGATAGGGTATGATTTCTCCAAGGTACGTCAGGCCATTTGAGGTATTGGAGAGAGTTGGTCCGGTTGCCTATCGGTTGTAGTTACCTAAGAGGTACCAGGATATGCACGACGTCTTCCACGTTTCTCAGCTCCGATGTTACATTCCAAACCAATCTCATGTCTTTCAACCTGATGAGGTTGATCTCAAAGAGGATGCATCATTTGAGGAGCATCATATCCAGATTTTTGATCATAGTACGATGGTTCTCCAGGGCCGATCTATTCCTCTGGTACTAGTACTATGGAAGCACAGGAAGGTTCAAGACGAGGCTTGGGAGAGGGAGGCCGACGTAAGATCACAGTGGTTGCAGTTGTTTGAGTTTTCTTATTCAACACCGCGCTAGGGAAATTTGGTGACAAATTTCATTATGGGAGGAAGTTTGTAAGAACACAGACCTTCTTTTCAGGTGTGTTTTTCTGTTATGGTCATTTTTGGAGAAAAAAGGGATTTCTAGAAATTTTCTAAGTACACGCCATGTACTTTATGAGTACACGTTGTGTACTCATAAGCCACAACAGGCCGTGTGCTAGCCGTGTAGTAGCCGCACACATGATAGTGTGGGAGTGACTAGAGGGATCCTAAAGCGGAGTACGAAAAAGTAGAGTACATGCTATGTACTCCAAAAGTACACATTGTGTGCTCCAAAATTACACCCTGTGTACTCCAAATGTACACGCCGTGTACTTTGTTTTCATTAAACGCATCAGGTCATGTCTGATGGACAGAAACCACTCCTTCTAGGTTTCGCTCGTCCGAGTGTGCCAGACATCTGTAGATTTTCGATGAGCCCTCGATCGTCCATCCATACTCCAATTTGAACACCGTTGATTGTGTTGGAATCGCATAGGTGAGTTATATCTTCTAATTGAGCCTTGTTTTCCATTTCCTATTCTTTTCCATGTTATCATGGGTTGAACGTTTTGGATGTTTTCTTAGATCTACGATGTTATAAGGAGATTCAATCTTCTTGGTTCATGTATATTGATCTACCAACCCCGAGGTAGGTGGTTTGTGCCTTTCCGTTGAATTTCTTTGAGTATTATGGGAAAATTCCACCAATACCCTTGAATGGAGTATTGCGTGTTTACCGTTTTACCCCTGCGGATTTCCTTCCATGCTTGTCTGCTTGTGTAGAGTTTGTTTGGATATGAATTGGGTTTATTTATATGCCTTGGATGTTATTCCCATGCTCTGTTCTATTTACGACCATTTGGTCTTGTTTAGCATATTGGTCGTTTACCTGATTTCAATTCCTTGTGGTCGTAGGATGGAGGGTTGTTTTATGACATGCATGAGATGCTATAGACTGGTTAGCCAAGTAGTTATGTAGGTTTACTTTGGCCTTATAGAATTAATATCTGTTGAATTACACGGGGCCATGAGAACCTGGTGCTATAGACTAAAATAGGATAGACCGAGTGAGCTTCCTTAGATAATCTTTGGACAATATAGACTATAAGAGGATAGAATGAGTGAGGTTCCTCAGAGAGTCTTTGGACATTATAGACTATATGGGGATGGACTGAGTGAGCTTCCTCAGAGTATTTGAGCTTTATAGACACTAAGGGGACTGACCAAGAAAGCTTCCTCAGAGAGTCTTTGTTTTACTTGAATTACCGTGAACCACTCCAGGGTATAAGAGGAATTGAGTGGGTGAGCTTCCTCAGAGAGTCTGTGAACGACCTGGGGATATACAAGGAATTGAATGAGGGAGCTTCCTCAGAGATTCTCTTGACCTTGGGGATATAAGGGGAATTGACTGTGTGATTTTCCTCAGAGATTCCCACACTACATTAGACTATAAGGGGAATTGACCAGTGAGCTTCCTCAGAGAGTCATATAATTTTTGAATGACCAAACTAGAGGGGTTAGGCTGAGTGTACTACCCAGAGGGTTCTTGGTACTTGTTAGGTAAGACCAGTGGGAATGGATGTGATTACTTCCTAGAGGGTTAACTATTTGTGTTTAGCTGATTGTTAGTTGTTTCTTGATATTGGAATTCAGGATTGTTTACTGCTGAGTATTGTTTTCTGTTTACTGCTTTCTGTACTTTACCTGACATATATTCACTGACTATTAGGCATAGATATTCGGGTGGTTTCCTTCGGGGATTTAGTCTCGTACCCTATTTGGGCTATGCTTTTGGGCCCAAATAGATTGTATTGTTGTAGGTAGAGATAACGAAAATCTCTGTTCCACTTCTGGTACTTGACTTTGTATAGAGCTGGAGAGCATGGGACCAAGCCTAGGCTTGCGATGCTGAAGAGTTTTTTATCTTTTATTTTGTACTTTGGTTCAGTCCTATTGTATTCAGCATTATGACTTGTTTGGATATTTTCCTAGACATATGTATCACTCATTATTTATTATTCATTGCTCCAGTTGTTTATTATTTCTAGTATTCCATTGTCCAGTTGTGTATGGATTATTACTGCTTCCACTAATGTATATTGTTTCTCATCCACTGTGTACTATGCCAATGAGGGAATAGTTTTCCCACTATCACACCCAAGGCCCTCACTGCTAGTTGGCAGCCTCTGGCATCCAGGGAAATGCGCTTGAGGCCATGTGACCAACTGGGTACGGGGCGACTCTGAGTGGATTTCAGAATCGGGATGTTACAATGTGAGATAATTAATTGTGGATAAATTATATGCCTTTTTTGTTTCATTAAGATAATTAATTGTGGGGTTAATTATAATAAGTTGGGATTTAATATGTATAATTAATTGTGGATAATTAATAATGGAATGAGATTGATGTTTATTGATTAATTTATTTATGAATTAATTAATGGGTTGTAAAGTTAGTTAAACATGGGTTAACAAATGGGTTTTTATGTATTTAGAAAATCTATGGATTATTAAGATATTGATGTGAATAATTCTTTTCAAATTTATAAACGATGTTAACGATTTTGAATATGGGTTCTAGACATGTCATTCTAGACCAATGGAGAAGTTGGGGCTTAGACATAGCGTTTTACCACAACGGTTATCCAAGTGCTTATGATGTGAGTTGGTAGATGTGGTGATATACAAAAGATAATATTTGAGGTTGTATATGTGGTGATCTACACCAGATGAGATTTGGGGTGTTAGGCATGGTGGAATACACTAAATGAATGAAAATAATGAATTATAAAATGAATAAGAGACACGAATCAAACCCGAGTTTAATGTGTTTAAACAAAGAATAAATGAAAATGTGATAACTGGTTAATTATGCATTGTACATTTTTCTGTATAGAATTGGATACACCATATATTGACTGGAGTTATTTTAGACACCATTGGTGGTGACCTACTGAGTCGTAATCACACCCTACTTGGGATTCCTTATCAGCACCTGAGCAGTCTTTGATGTTGTAGGATAGGATAAGTGCAAGTCCATGGGATAAGTTGTTGTTTGGGAATATAGCATGGGTGAGGGAACCAGATGTGGCTCATGACCTGCTATGGAGTCATGGTGTCTTTAATTTTAGTTTCATTATATACACTGGGAACTTTCATTGTTATAAAATGTTTTCTATTTTAGTTGAGTACGATATTTCTTATTTTAACTATCTTGTGACATTGGTATTGTTATGGTGGTTTATATGCTTCTGAACTTCTTTATTGTTTTTTTCTTTTGCTGGTACATTACTCTTATAAAAGAGGGGGCAATATCCCTATGAATGACTTACTAGACCCTCTCTACTAGTTGGAACCCTCTAGTGTGGAAGTGTTCTTGGGGGCACGTGACTGACCGACTTGGGGCCCGTTTCATGGAACCCGGGTCGGGATGTTACATATTGGTATAAGAGGAGTTTTCATTATTTATTTTTGATTTATTTTACGAATTTGGGAAAGGTAGATAGGATACTAGTAATAGGAAGGGAAAGGTAATGAGATCATGCATGGGAGCTGCAAACCCATGTATGGAGGAGAATTCGGGTACTCCGGGTGGGATTTTTGTGATTGTTATTTGTAGTTACAGTTGGATGTTATTTCACATCGGGTGACACACTTATGGTGTGATGTAATAATTGTATTAGAGAATTGTATGTATTTAATCATGGCTTAAAGAGGCATGAGGGTTGATTCTGCATGCATCATTCTAGTCACTCATGGTTGTTGTGACATGCATCATTAGGCACTCACGAGAAAACAGGCTATGGTTAAATTATTGAACTTGAACCAATTTCCTTGTTATGTGATTGAAAAGAAAATGGTTCCAAAAATGAATTGATAAATATTGAAAAATGATGAAAATTGAGAATAATTGGTGTCTAAATGAGAAAATTCTTAATTATATTGTATTGATCCTTGCTAACCAAGACCTAGGGGTAGGATCGTTAAGGGTAGTGATAACACCTTAGTGTTGACCGTGTGGTGAGAAATGAGGGAAGGACATGTTGAGACTTTATGTGTTTATTTTTACTCATACATAATGGTATAATATTGTGTTATGAGACCTAATAAATGTTTTCAATATTGTAGAGATTATGCCTCCAGGATGCTTATTGAGGGGAGGACTGCGGGGTAAGTCTGAGAACGAACTTCTAGATATGGAACTTGAGGAACTGTTAGTGCCAACTGAGGAGGAATGGGAGAAGTTTTGAGAGAACATTGCTCATTACATGTACTTCTAGGATAGATAACTAGGATGGGTTCCAAAAAAATGTATAAGTTGACAAGGGAGTTTTAGCTTTAACACACTATGAATTTTACTAGGGAAGGTGTACCTGAGGGGGATGAATTCTAGATTGAATCCATAGTGACTGTACTTGAACATTTGGAGACTCCAGCAATGAGGAGGGTCATGTTGGATACTTATATGCTATGGGAGTTAGTGAAGCACTGGTGGGACATTCAGTTACAATCTGGATAGACTGATGATATTTTATGGAAGGAATTTATAGAGAAGTTCTTGGAGAACTTCTATCTAGAGACACTAAGACAAGATAAGGCTTCATATTTTATGCAGTTGATCTAGGGATGCACGTCCATAGTGGATTATGTCAAACATTTAATAGATATAAAATGTTTTTCTCTAGTATTAGTAGCAGGTGATGATACATTAGAAAAATGACTTCATAACAGACTTAGAGGCGAGATTAAGTCCCAGTTGAATATCTTTGGACTAAATATTTTCTCAGAAGTGGTGAATCAGGCTTTCATTTTGAAGGGGAAACTGAAGGAGGGTTTCAATACTAGAGAGGTAGCTATCACTGGATGACTAGGGATTGTGCTTTCTAAGAGAATGAATCATCATAACAAGAACCTTAGTCAGGACTATGGAAATAAAGGTGGAAAATAAAGAGGAACAGTTGCACAAGATCTTAATATTTTTTTCCACCAGTTCGTTAGGATGGGAAACTATCTCAATAATTGTCCCCAACCACTGGTGGAGTGACGATGCTGTGAAAAGATGGGGTACCTATTGTGGTTCTCCAGGTTGTAGAAACAGTCTAGTATTGAGGGAGTAGCTGCAAAGAGTGAGAATGTGGGATGGGGGTCATATACACCATATAGGTATAGAGTTTGGAGTTATTCTGGTTGAAGTAGAAGAGGTAGTGGATGTTGGGATTCAGAGAAAGAGAACCCATATCACCATAGTGGTTCTACTCAGGGGAGTCAGACAACATCAAAAGAAAGAGAGGTAGGATAGTTACATGCAGTATAGACTACACTTGTGGGGAGTGGGGATGGGTCATCGATATTGAGAGGTACTATTCTAGCACCTTCTACATTAGTTAGTTCCTTGTTTGATACTAGCACCTTTCATTCCTTTATATCTTAAAATCTTATTAATGGATTGATCTTTGTGGTTGATTCAATGAATGGAATGATGAATATTGATACACTATTGGGAAAGAGATCTAGAGGTATCTTTCTATGAAAGTGGTGTTTGCTAGAGATATGAGGGTATCGTTTTCTTTGGGATCTCTATGACCTTGATATGACGGCCTTTGGCCTGATTTTGGGTATGGGCTAGTTAGTCGCATACTAGGCCCACATCGATTTTTACCATAGTAGAGTGAAGTTTTTTTATCTTATGTGTGATCGGTATGTTCATCATGGAGAGTGGGATATGCAAGAAAGCCAAGACAGGCCAATTATTTAGTAATTGTGATACCTCACACCCCAAATTTCTATTATTTTGTAAGATGATGGGGGTGGTTGGAATGCTTTCATTCGACTAGTTATATAATATTTCATAGACATAATTTTTAAATACTTATTAGGGTTTACACCTAAGAGTGATGTCAAATTCACTATTTAGCTCATGCTGGGGGATGATCTAGAATCTATTCCACCTTACCGAATGACACTGACTGAGCTTCAAGAGCTCAAAAATCAGTTGGAGGAGCTAGAGGATAAAGAGTTTATTTTTCCAAGTATGTGGCCTTGGGGATCACCTTTTTTTTTGAAAATAAGGACGATGGGGGTTTACACTTGTGTGTCGATTATCAAAGGTTGAATGAGATGACTATGGAGAACTGATATCCTCTTTTTCATATTCTTGATTTGTTTGAACAGCTAAAGGGAGCTAGTGTGTTCTCAATGATCAGTTTGAGATCAGAGTATCATAAGGTGATAGTTCAGACTTCTGATATACCAAATACTACTCTCAGAAGTAGGTATGGCTTTTTTGAGTTTTTCATAATGCCGTTTGGGTGAAAAAATGCTCCATTAGTATTTTTGGACTTGATGAACAGAATATTTCTTCTGTACTTGGATTAGTTTATGGTAGTGTTCATGGAGGACATCTTGTTGTAATCTAAGACTAATTATGATCATTCCCAATATATTCAAATAATATTGAGTGCACTGAGAAGGCATCAGTTATACCCCAATCTATCTAAGATCCATTTTTGGATTGATTAGGTACACTTTTTAGGGAATATCATCGTGGAAGAATTTTTGGAAATGGACCCATAGAAAGTTTAATAAGTTTTTTCTTAGGAGTAGTACAAGAATTGTTTTGATATCTCAATCTTTTTGGGATTATTTGGATATTACATGAGGTTCATCCAAGACTTTTATTTATTGAAAGTGCCGCTTTTGGGTTTCAAAAAGAAAGGGATAATGTTTGAATGGATGGAAGCATGTGAGAATCCTTTCTAAGAGTTGAATAAGAATATGACATCGACACCAATCTTGATCCTACCTAAGTTAGGTGAGGAGTACATTGTGTATTTTAATGCTTTTATGATAGGACTCAGAGCTGTGTTGATTTAGGTGGATCGATTCGTTGTGTATGGGTGTCAGTAGTTGAGGCCAGATGAACATGATTACCCCGGACATGACCTTGAGTTGGAAGTGGTGGTTTAGGTTCTTCAGTGTTGGGGACACTATCTCTTGGGTAAAAATTTTACAGTTTTTACAGATCACAATATATTTATTTATATCTTTTCACAAAATGTCTTGAATAATCAATAGTGAAGATGGGTAGAGTATTTACAGTCATTTTATTTTGAACTAGCATATAAAACTTGAAAGGGGAGTAGTGTGGATGATTCCTTGAGTGGGAAAACATAGACTCAGTTCATACATGAGTTGAGAAATGAGTGGAAGAAGATGATTTTGTTTGCTGAAATGCATGTGGTGGCTCAAGAGATTCTGTAGAAAATGACTCTAGTTTTATTAGTAGTGGAGTCTACACTCTTGAGATGGATCAATAACAGGCATTATCATGGTCTTGAGTGCTTAGCCTTAGGGGAATGCCTTGATGGTAGGTGAAACCTTTAGACAGGTTGATAGATGGGGATGAGGTCATCTATGTGAAAAACCTGGTTATTGTGCCTACTAGTATGTGAGAGGAACTTATGCGAGAGTTTCATGCCTCGAAGTGGGTGGTATATCCTAGGGTGACAAAAACATATCGTGACCTATAATGATAGTTTTGGTATCCAAGCACAAAAAAGGAGATAATAGGTTTTGTGATAATATGTTTCACCTATCCGCAGGTGAAGGTAGAGAACCGATGACCTAGAGGTTTATAGGAGTCGTTTCCTATTCCAGAATAGAAGTGGGATTACATGAATATAGATTTTGTGGTAAGTATTCTAAATATTATTAAGAATAATGATACTATTTGGGTTATTGTGGATAGAATAACGAAGGTAGAACATTTATTTCCCATCAGGGAAACCATAATAGTGGAACAATTAGGAGAACTGTACATTTGAGAGATAGTTTGTTTCCATGGGCTACCACAAACTATAGTTTTAGATAGTGATTTGGGATTTACATCACACTTTCGGAATGATTTTTAGAAAGCTCTTGGCACATTTGTTTTGTTGAGTACGACCTTCCACCCATAGAGAGATTCACAATCAGAGTATACCATACAACCGCTAGAGGATATACTACAGACATGCGTGCTTGATTTTAGTGGTTCTTGGGATGAGCATATGGATTTAGTGCAGTTATCCTATAAAAATATTAATCAAGAAAATATACAAATGGAACCTTATGAGGAACTTTATAGAAGTCCATGTATATCACTGCTATGCTGGATGGAGGCAGGTGAGTCAGAGAGATTTAGAACGAGTCTCATGCAGGAGACATCATGGAAAGTGTAATTGATTTGGAAACATATGGCTACGACTCATAGTAGGTAGGAGTTTTATAATGATAGGTGGAGATAAACCATCAAGTTTACAGAGGGTGATCGTGTTTTCTTTTGGGTATTTCTTAGGATGGGTCACTGTAGGTTATAGATGTAGGTCATGTTGGCACCCAGGTTTGTGGGACCCTTTTAAGCTATGGAGAGAATCAGTCTGGTTTCATAGTGATTGGTTCTTCCAAAGAAATACAACACTATTCATGACATAATTCCCGTGTAAAAACTACAATGATATCAACCTGGACCTTCTCATATGACTGATGTGTATGAGTTTTACATTATGAAAGATGCATCCTTTAAGGAGCATCTGATACGTGTGATTGATCTTAGTCAGAAAATTTTATAGGGAATGTTTGTGCCAATAGTTCGTGTGTTATAGAAACATGGATTTGTAAATAGGAAACTTGGGAATGGAAAGAAGACATGAGGGATCAGTGGCCCAATATATCTAGATCAGAATATTAGTGAGGTTCAAGAGTTCCTCTCGAGGAATAGTTGTTATATGCTAGGGAGATTGTAAGATCATATCCTTTTCTAGAGTCACATCAGGTGCGTTTTTTAGTTACATTTGTTGTTGTTTTGAAGTTCCTTTACTTTAGAATTGTGGTTTGAGGTGTGTTAGTGTGAAGTTTTATGAAAAATATATTAACAGAGGACTGTGAATGATTTTATCATGGTTTGATAAACCATTCACCCAAGCTAGGGTAACTATACAAACCATGCTAACTTAGATAGTGAGGTCTACAAGGGTTATGCACATTTTCCTTAACTGTGCGCCCCTTCTAGGTGAAACCATGAGTGACAAAAATATTTATATGAAAATTAGTTTCTAAATCACCTGAACCCCCAAAACCCTCTATTTTGACCTAGTCTCTATCTTAAAGAATTATAGGTGATACCAGATCTTTCTGGAGGTATTCCAAGGCCTTTCGAACACTGTTCTTCGAGACCAAAATCCCATATTGAAGATCCTCTCTTTTCCCAGTATGTGGTGTTCATCCCGATTCATCTTCCATTATTTCCTCAATATTTATTTGATATTTTCATGGAAGATGTATTTTGTTTCCATGGATCTAAACCGATGTTTTGAGATATTTATCTAGGATTTTGGATCTAGATCTATATTTGAAAGATCTTGAAGACTTTGATCTTAATTTTGGGTTTAGGAATTTAGATCCAGATATTGATCGACATCATGGTGCCAATCGGATTTTGGGGATTTCCACTGGATAATATTTTTAAAAAAATTGAGGTAGGTGGACTAAATCAAAATTCTATAGTCATGGATTTGATATGTGTTTTTTAGATTATTTATTTTTTAACTTCCCTTAACAACTTATTTCCAAAATTAGAGTAATTTGGAATGTGAAATTGACTTATTGATACCTTAGTGATTAAATAGATGATTGAACCATGAGGATAAGGGGTTTTACAAATAGATGTTTTATTTAGGGAAATTATTTATGGGTTGAGATATTGTAATTTACATATTGAATTTTGTTGGGTTCGAGATAATTAATCTAGGAGAATTAATTATCAAATAAGGAGACGCTATGTGAGATAATTAATGGTGGATTAATTATGTTCCATGTTGTTTCATTAAGATAATTAAATGTGGGATTAATTGTGATATGTTGAGATTTGATTTGGATAATTAATTATGGAGAATTAATTATGGGATGATATTAATTTTGATTCATTAATTAATTGATGAATTAATAAATGGGTTGTAAACTTTGTTATACACACGTTAACTAATGGGTTTTGATGTATTTGACGTATTTCTGAATTAGTAAAGTATTTATGTGAAAAATTATTTACGAATTAATAAATGATTTAAATGATTGAGAATGTGGGTGCTAAAAATGGAATTCTAGACCGATGGAGAATTTGGGTCTTAGACCTGGCAGTCTACCCAAATATTTATCCAAGAGATTATGATATGAGGTGGTAGATGTGGCGATCTACACCAGATGAGATTTAGGGTGGTAGATGTGGTTATCTACACGAGATTAGATTTAAGGTGTTAGGCATGGTTACCTACACCAACTTAATGAGAATAATGAATTATTAAATGAATGAGATTCATTAATTAAACCCAAGTTTAATGTGTTTAAATAAATAATAAATGACAATGTAAAAACTGTTTAATTATGCATTATAGTTGTTGCTTTATATAATTTCATACACTGTATTTTGAATGGACAGATTTTAGAAATAATTGGTGGTGGCCTAATGAGTCATACTCACACCCTACTTGGGTTTTATGATCAGCACAAGAGTACACTTTATTGTTGCGGGATAGGATAAGGGCAATGCCATGGGATATATTGTTGTTTGGGAATGGAGCATGGGTGAGGGAACTAGATGTGGGTTGGGACCTGCTATGGATTCATTGTGTCTTTACTTTTAGTTACAGTTTAGACACTTGGAACTTGCATTGTCACATCATTTTTTCCATTTTAGTTGAGTATGATATTTTCTGTTTTGACTATCTTGTGACATTGGTATTGTTCTACTCATTTATTTGCTTCTACACTTGTTTATTGTTCTTTTCTTCTACTAGTACATTACTCTAGTAAAAGAGGGTATGGTCTCCCCATGAATGACTTACCAGACCCTCACAACTAGTTGGAACCCTCTATTATAAGGGGAGGTGTTCTTTAGGGCATGCGAATGACTGGCTTGGGGCCCCGTTGCACATTACCCTGGCCAGGACGTTACAATAGTAAAATATGGTATTTTATTGTTTATATACATTACAAGTTAAATACACTATTCCTTGATTCAACACTGATGTAATCACTATAATATTAAAATACCCTTAAATATTTTATTATATTTAGTGAAAATTTTCAAACTATTCATAGTTTTGAAAAATAATAATAAACAAATGAATAATATATGCAAAACATACCCCTCTCCTCCACTATAAATACTACCCATCACTGCCTCTTCTCGTCACCCCTTTAAAGCCTAGTATCTTGCCTTATTTTTGACCCATTACCTTCCCAATACTCTTAAACTCATCGAATACATTCTTGTCTCACCAAAATGACAAAACCAAGGCCCTTAAGGAGGTTCTCAAGGAGAATAATTCTAGTGGTAAAATCCCCTTTCATTTTCTTTTTTATTTTCTTTTATTCTCTTGTTCTATCTTCACCTCCCCTCAAAAAAGTTACACTATAACTCTAGTATCTTGCATATACTATAATTTTATTATCTTAATAAAATATACATCATCAATCCTACCCCCTCCTCCCCTTATTCTAATGAAATGAAAACATTCTTTGTGATGTGTTAATTTACCATTATCGTGGATGATGTGTTTTAATTTTCTTTTACCACAATCAAGGAGGGTTATCAATCCATTATAATAGTAAAATAAAATTTTATTATACATATTATAAGTTATATAATTCTCTATAACTAATATATAAACATGATACTAAATAAACTGATATAAGTTTGCGATGGTTGTTAAAACCACCAAAATAAATTAACTAATTTTCATTAATGTTTTATCTAATGAATCGTCCTCATATTATAAAAAATGATATATTGTGTCATTTAAAATTATGGAAAGATATTAATAATGTTTCATTCCCCTTATAGTGTTTTTTCCCAAATGATACGAAAACCCATAATGAAAAAACAATGAAAATAATGAAATAAATGCAACGAAAACAATAAAAATAACAAAATAGTATTAATAAATGGGTTGAATTTTGTAATGAAAAGATCATATAAGGTATTATAGATATGAATATAGTTCTTTAATATTTTAATTACATTATTTAAACCATTATACAAGATTTTTGAACACATTTGATGTAAGATGAACCCCAGGCAAGGGACTTTTCCTTAAAAAATAATCCTTTAAATTTATATTTTTACCGAATTAAAAAGGAATATTTTTATGATAAACTTATTCATGTTTTATGATTATTTTTTGGTACATCAAAATTGTTTATAATTAATAGTGGTAATTATATTTCCATCCAATTATTTGGGCATGTTTATGTTTGAAGTTCACAGTAATGTCTATTCCAAGTGTAACTATGATGGTTAGACCATAAGGTAGCCGTAAGAGTTACTTCATAAGGTAGCCATGAGGTTTACATTGTAAGGTGTGTTTTTGGCTTAGAAATCACATGGTATCCAAAATGGTTATAATATTAACGACTTAATTACACAATTAACCTTTATGGTTTAATTTTTACTTCCTATGTTTTATGAAAAACTCTTTTTTTCACAAAGTATATGATACTTTATTGGTGAAAAGTACATCTTTGTGAAAATGATATCATATGTTTATAAGTATTCATGAACTAGTGGTTTATTTCCTTATTTTTATATCCCTTAATAAGCTCTTTGTGCTCATCCCATGTTGTAAAATGTTTTTCATAGGGTTTAAGGACTAATAAGAGAAATGAAGAAGCCAATATAAATGTTTGGAAGATTTTTCATGATACTAATTATTGTTTTTTTTAATTTTTATTTTATGGAGTAAATAGGTATTATTTTAGTAGTTTCCACTTTGTATTATTTTCGGTTGATATGTTTGAATTACATACCAATTCTTGAAAACACTAAATGAAAAGGATCATTGGGAATTTAAGAAAGTGAATACTAAAATAATTTACTAGATTATGTAATGTTTAAACATGAGAATTTATAGTTGGTACCAGAGAATGGTTCAGATGACTTTAAGGGTTAGGATAATTTTAATGTAATATCATAAATTACATTTACCTTATCATTGTGTTGAAATTATATAACATTTCAAGATTAATATGTTTCTTAATTAAAGATATGTCAATTTAGAATTGTTATCTGTAGAAGAAATAGGGGGGGGGGTGAAGTTGGAAGGCACAAATAGGATGATATGTTTCCGAATCCATAACTTGGAATGGTTGGAATTGGAACTAAGTAGTTTGTGATAGTAATTACTCAGTTGATGATGGATATAAATGGAGGCGGTTTCCATGCAATATAAAAACTAGAGATACTACAAAGGAACATGATTATAGTGGATCTTTTTATGACGAAACATCCTCCAACTTTAAGTGGATCTTCTGACCCAGTAGTGGATGAAGGGTGGATTAAAGCCCTTGAAATAATTTTCTATTTTATGGGATGTTCAAATAATCAAAAGGATTGTCTTTATATTTACCAATTTGAAGGTGAATCTGACTAATGGGGGTAAATGTTCAATAATGTAAGGGATAATGAGGAGATTTATGCCTTGGATTGAGATGAATTTTAGAATATGTTCCTTGAAAAATATTTTCCTAAAGTGGTTCGAAATAGGATGGAAATGAAATTACTAGAATTGAAAAAATATAAGAATATTCAGTGGACATATATGAATAAAACTCCACTAATTGGAAAAGTACACTCCAAATAATATTCTGTATTTTGATAGTAAAATAAATCATTTTAGTTGAAATTGAAGCCAAGATATCAAAGGGAAATGGCCTCTCATGAATTTAAAAGTTATAAAAACATTTTTGTTGTACTGAATGGGTAGAAAAAGTGTTTTCTGATGGTCACATTTTCATTAACAACAAGAAAATTAAAAGGTCAACATTGAAGAAAAAGGGTAAGAATTAATTAAATAAATCTAAAGGTAAGAAAGTACAGTTTCTAGTTTTTGAAAAGAGTGGTAAAAAGATCCATGTGGAATGAATTTGGAAATATGGGACGTGTTTTCAATGGGGTAAGTCTGGACATATATCATGATATTTCAATGGAAAGATCTTAAGTTTAATTTTGATAAGAAAACTGTAAAGTGTTTTAAATGAGGTGATATAGGGATTTATGAAAATACCGACCCATAAAAATATTTCAATGATGAAAAGAAGCCAGATTATAAACTAAAATGTATTGTGAAATCTTTTGTGATTATGTTAGTAGATATTGGGCCTTCTAATGAAGTTTTATCAGACACATTTTTTGTTTAATCTTATTTTATTAATGTTTTTATTAATATTAGGGCTTCATATTTCTATATTTCTGAATAATTTTGGGTAAATTGGAAATTTAACATCATGAAATGATATAAGAACTTGTTGTTAAAACACTAGGGATAAATATTACAGTAAAAAGGAATTATATATTTTTTCATGTTGTTGTTTGCTGAATGAAATTGACTTCACCCCTTAATGTTTTTTCCTAGTAAAGTTCTATGTTATTCTAAGAATGGATTGGATTTCTATTTATCATGCTTAGATGCACTGTAGAGAAAAGATACTTTATTTTCTAGAAGGAGTTTTAGTTTAAATACAATAATTATCCCACACCATTAATAATATACCAGGAAGCTAAAAAACTATTAAAATATGTAAATGAAAGTTATCTTGCACATATTGTTGAAAATAATAGAGCTATTTAGATTGATGATTCTCTAGTGGTAAATGAAAACCTCGATGTTTTTCCTTTTGAGTAGCTTAGTGTTATACCGAATTGGGATGTTGAATTTACCATTGGTTTAGTTTCTAATTCCAATCTAATTTCAAAACCCCTTATCGAATGGCTCAAGTGGAACTTATTGAATTGAACAAGTACTTATAAGAGTTTATTTCTAAAGGATTCATTCATCCTAGCACTTCACCGTGAGTTTCTCTAATTTCTATTATTAAAAATAAAGATGGTTTCATGGTGAGTTGGATTGATTATAGTTATTTTAATAACATTATTATTAATATTAAGTATCAATTTCCTCATATCAAGGAATTTTTTGATCTTCTAAAAAGATATTAGTATTTTTCCAATATTGAATTATAATCAAGTTACTATCAGCTGAAGGTGAAGGATGATGAAATTATAAACATAACATTTCATAAAATATTTAGGAATTATGTGTTTGTTTTTTTCCTTTTATTTTGAAAGATGATCCTATTGTATTTATGTATCTTATGAATAAAGTCTTACATGAATATTTGGATATGTTAGCTGTGTTTTTATTGATGATATTTTTGATTATTGAAAAACAAATGAGGATTGTGAAAAAAATCAAAGAAGTTTTCTAAAAACACTTGAAGAAAATAAGTTATACAAAAAATGTATCAAATTTTTTTTTGGTTGTAATAGATTTTTTATTGGGAACATTGTAAATAAGGATGATATAAGAATTGATCTATCCAAAAAAAGTGGTTGATGAATAACAAAGACCTAATAATATTATAGAGATTCATATTTTCATATATTAGAAGGTTATTATAGAAAATTTGTTAAAAAAATTCACAGTTATCTAGCCCTCTAAATATGTTAACAATAAAAGGGTTTAAATTTTTTTGGAATGTAGAAGGTGATTTATGTTTTCCGAAATTGAGGAGGAGATTGGTGAATTCTCCATTTTTGGACCTACCTTTCAGAAGTGGTGGTTTTTTCCATCTATAGTGATGTTTCATTAAAGGGACTCAGTTGAGTTTAAAAGAAGGATGATTAAGTAATCAGTTATGCTTCAGGAAAATTTAAAAAGAATGAGTTAAATTATACCACACATGTTTTGGAAGTAGAGGTTTTAGTTTTTTCTTTAAAAATGTATAAGAATCATTTATATGGATCCAAATGTGAAATATATACTGATCATAAAAGTTTGAAGTATATATTTAATCAGAAGTAATTTAATATGAGGGAGAGAATATAGATGAAATTGATAAAGGATTTGATTTCAGAATCAATTACCATCATGGAAATGCAAACATACTAGTGGATTCCATAAGTCGAAATCATCATGAATCATTAATTATTTTTTGTTTAGAACGTGACCTCTTGGTTTATGATTTGATGAAATTTTTCAAGGAAGTTTTGGTGCAGGAAATTCCACTCTTTTTTTTAGGTGTCATTGCATTCATCTCTCTCAGAAATAATTAAGCAAGCATATAAGGAATATCATGAGTTACAGAAGAAGGTCGAACTAGTTAAGGAAAGTATGTTTCCTGAATTTAATGTTGATAATGATTGTGTCTAGAGACTTTTAAAGAGATTATGTATGTTTTTTGATTCACAAATAAAGAAATAATTGTTAAGTGATGCTGATAGTTATCTATTTTTAGTTCATTCCGGCAATACTATGATGTAAAAATACCTTCAGAAGTATTACTTATGGGATTGAATGAAAATGGATATTTTTTATTTTTCCCTGAAATTTTTGACTTGTAAATAGGTTAAAGAAGAGTGATAACTAACAAATGGGATTATTTATCATTTGATAGTGCTAGAGTGGAAATGAGAAAATATATCCATGGATTTGGTGTTGGGACTACCAAATACATCTCAAGTTAACAAATCGATTTGGGATATTATTGATCGACATACTAATTCTGTGAATTTTATTCCAATGTGAGATACCTTATCATTAGATAAACTTTATTTTATATAAATCAAAGATATTTTCAGGTTACATGGAGTTCCCCTCTCTATTATATCTGACCGTGATCCTAGGTTCACTTATAACTTTTGGAATAGCCTTCAGAAGTTGTTGGGAACTGAATTAAATTTCAGCATAACCATTCATCCTCAATGAGATGGATATACTTACTGAATAAATCTCAAATTTGAATACATTTTACATTCTTATTAAATGGATTACCAGGGAAGTTGGAATCAAAATATTTCTTAATTTGTTTATCATAATAACAGTTTTCATTCTAGTATACAGATGGTATCTTCTGAGGGATTATATGGAAAGTGGTGTTGAACTCTACCATTTTGGGATGAATTTATAGAAAGGAAGATGATGGGACCACAAATAGTAGAGGAAGTGGTTGAGAAAGTGAATATCATCTAGGAAAATATAAGGATAGCTCAGATCAGGAAGAAAAGTTATGTAGCTAATTAAAGGTAGGATCTTTTTATGAGGTTGGTGATCATGTCTTTCTCAATGTTTCCCCATGGAAACGTTTGAGGCATTTCGGTAATAAAGGCAATCCGAGTACACGGTACATTGGACCTTATAAAATCCTTGATAAGGATGGGTCATTTGCCTACCGAGTGGATTTTACTCTGTGTTTTTCCAAAGTACATAATATTTTTCATGTTTCAATGTTAAGAAAGTTTCTGCAAGATTGATCCCATTTTTTGAGCCCAGAATTAGTTCAGCTGGAAGATAACCTTCCATATGAGGAAAATACTATTTATATTCTTGATAAAAGAGAGAAATTATTGCAGAATAAGGTAATTCACCTCGTTAAGGTTTTGTGGGGGAATCCACATGGTTGAGGAAGAAAAATGGGAATATAAAACTGCTATGAGGGAAAGGTATCCTCACTTATTTAATAAGTGAATAAAACTTTCAAGGAAAAATTTTTTATAAGGGGGGACAATGTAAAAACCTAGGTACTTATACAATATTTTTTTCTTCATTCTAGAATTCAATAGTTAAATTAATTATAAATGTATAATGAAATAACTGGAATTTATCAAAATTAAAGAATGTATTCAAATAGAATAGTAACCTCACTTATGAAATTATAAATAAAAATTATTTCCCTTATTAGTGAAAATATGATATATTTATATCACAGAATAAATAAATAAATGTTTTGAAAAAGGTAAATTAAGTGTTTTTATTTTTGTGACACAAAATTTTTTATTTATAATTTAATAATTAATATAATTATTTAAAAAAAATTATATCCATAAAATGGATCAAAAAATTAATATTTTGTTTTCTTTTAATTATAAGAATATTTTAGGGGACATTAATTAATTTTTCCAAGTGTCGTAATATTTGTTATGTTATTAAAATCAGTATTTTTTTTCAAATAAATGATGAACTTAATAAAAATTAAATTTCAAATATTTATAAAATTATTTTCAAAAAATTTATTCCGTTTTTAATTATATACATCAAAAAATGGTTAAAGTGAATTTCTTGGATTTTTCTAAAATACTTGAATTTTGTATTAATAGTAATGTACAGTAATTTACGATATATATATATATATATTATAGGTTAAATATGCTATCATATGATTCACCAATGATTTAATCACCATATTATTGGAATAACCTTTATTATTTAAATATATTTCATGATTATTCTCAAAATATTAATAGTTTTGAACCAAAATAATAAAGTAATGAATAAAATATTAAAAAAACACCTCTCTCCTTCACTATAAATACCACCCCTCATCATCTCTTATCATAAAACCTCCAAAGTCTTGTATATTATCAAATTTATGACCAATTACCTTCCCAATCCTCTTCCCCATGTCCAATTCCTGATCGTCTCACCAAAAGGCCAAAACTAAGGCCCTTATGGAGGTTCTCAAGGAGAAGAATTCAAGAGGTAAAATCCTCTTCCATTTTCTTTTATTTTATTTACTTTTATTATTTTCTCTTACCATACCCTTATCCAAGTGATATGATAACTCTAGTATCACACATATACTGGAATTTTATTATGTTAATTTAATACACACCCTCAAACCTCTCATCTTCTCCTCTTATAAAAATATTGAAAACATTGTCGGTTATGTGTCGATTTAACATCATCATTGACGATGTGTTTTCATTTTATTTTAACACCTTCAAGGATAGTCATAAAATAATTAAAATGGTAAAATAAGATTTTATTATAAGAATTATGAGTTATATATTTTTCTGGAACCAATATATAAACAAGATATTAAATAAAATGATATATGTTCACGATGTTTCTGAAAAACGCCAAAATAAATTAAATAATTTTCATAAATGTTTAATCTTATTAATAAATCTAATATCAGAAAACAAAATGATATATGGAATCATTTAAATTTTTTTACACTTATTAATACCAATTATTTCCACTTCTAGTGTTTTTTCTATCGAAAATAAATTCCATAATGAACCAACCATGGAAAACATGAAATAAATAGACCTGAAACAAATTAAATTAAAAAAATATTATTAATGAATGGTTAGAAAGTTTTTATAAAAAGATAATATAATGTATTATATATATTAATATATTTATTTAGTATATTAACTACACTTCTCACACCATTATATATGATGTTTGAATATGTTTTCAGTAAGATGAACCTAAGGTAGGAGAGTTTTCTTTTAAGAATAATTTTTTAAATTACAATTTTTACCAAATTAAAAAGAAATGTTTTTATTATTAAAATATTCATGTTTTATCATTATTTTATGGTACATGATAATTTTTTATGATTAAGTTCAAACTTCTATCTACCGCTAATGCATTGGGTATGTATATGTTGGAAGTTGACCCTAATGGTGGTTTCAAGTGTAACTACAATGGTTAAACCATAAGGTAGCCGTGAGGCTTAAATCATAAGGTAGACGTGAGGGTTATATTATAAGGTTTACATGAGGGTTAAATATCATATTGTGTCCATAAGGGTTACAATTTTAAGTTAGTAATTTTCCATGTTACCTATTTGGTTTTATTTATATTTCTTACGTTTTATAGAAATATCTTGTTTCCAAAATAAATATATGATTATTTATTGGTGAGAAGTATGTATTTGGGAAAAGGATTTCATATATTTATAATTATTCATGAGGTAACAATTTATTTTCTTATTTTTATGTCCATTACTAATTTTTTCTAATATAAAGTCTTACATTATTTTTCACTGTGTTTAAGGATGGGTAAGAGAAAAGAATATTCCCAGCTAAATGTTGTGATTCTTTTTCATGAAAATATTTCAGGGTTTTTTTTTAAAAATTCTGCACAATGGATGAATTGGATTCTTTTTTAGTATTACCCACTTTGTATTCTTGTGGGTTGATATTTATGAAATATATCCAAATTCTATAAAATTATAAACCAAAAAGATCATTGGGAATGTAAGAAAGTGAATTCTAAAATAATTTACAAGATTTTGTAATGCTTAAGGAAAAGAACTTATATTAAAAGCATTAATGTGAAATAATATCTCGCCTTCTTTCCATATCAACTCATATATTCTTTAAAATTGGAAATAATCCAAATCAGAATAAGAATGGTAATGTTTGATTATCATTCCTTGGGTTTCACATTGTCTAGATTTTTTAGATTCACATTGTATAAAAAAAATATGAAAACTATTCTTCTTTCATCCCTCCAATGGTATACACTCAATTAAACTCCATCAGGATTGATCTTCACAAAACATAAATCCAATCGTATCCTCATGATATTGCTTTAAATGTTTCATGCAGTCATAAAATATCCCATGATAGATGAATCCTTATGTAGTATAAATATCAAAAAAACAAAGCTCTCTTACTATAAGAATCACCATTAATTCCATACATTTAAACACAAACAAACAAATAACTGGGAATATGGTGTAACCTCTTGATTCTTTAGTGTGAGAAAAAAGGTTGAAAAATGATTCTCTACCAGGAAACTATTTTCCTTGTATCTATAACATTCTAAGAACTTCATTCATTTATAAATTTATTATCATGACTCTCCATAGTAAACATGGTCATAAAGAATTTCACAACTATATCTTTGTGTGGGATCTCTTTCTCAACCTGATCCATTAAAGAAAATTTGACTCCTAGAGTCTTCTTCAACTTCTTTAGCATCATCAATTGAGGAAGAAGTAATATCCATCAAAATTTTGAGGTGTTTCTAACATGTTTTAATCTCCCATTTAGTATCTCATTATCTTTTATGTTATCATTTTTAGATAACCAATAATGAAATTTAGATTATTCATATGATTTTTCTTATCATCCTTTAGAACATTCACTTTCTTATACATTCTCTATATTTTTTGTTTCACAAATATTCACTCTTTATTTCTTAAAAATAAGAAATAATATTAACAAATATTATTTGAAAAACATACTCAAATTTCTTTGACTAAGATATATTATTATTTTTCCTTCTTTGAACATTATTATCTTTTAAATCCTGTAGTGATTTTCTCAATGTTTTGTCATACATTTTTTAGAAAAATTATATTTTTGGTCACATATTTCAAAATATCTTCTCGAAATTCAAATATTTTTTTTGGAGTTTATAAATGTCATGAAATCTTGTTCATAGATAGACTATTTTTAGAATTGTATCTATTCTTTATTAAACTATTTCCCCTTAGAATATATTTTCTTATTTCCATTCAAGTGTTAATACCCCTCAATTTATACTTATCCCACAGAAGAAACATATTGTACCTATAATTATATAACTTATTCCCAAATGTTCTACATCCCCAATAATAACCTTTAAATTGAACTATTCTTTAATAATTCGAATCATGTTCCTAAAATTTTTTGTATTGTTTGAGAACATTATAGGATTACTTTTACCTACAATTAGGATAATAATTCCTCCTCACATTGACTCTATCTTGTGTTGAAATATGAATGGGTTTCTCATGTCTTTCCCCATCCCATATATGTCAAATTATTTTTGACCTACACTGTTAGGTGAATAGATTTCATAGCATTAAAATAAGAAAGAATACCATATAACTTTTTATTTGGGTAGGTTTTCAAGAAAACATGACATGATTCAGCGTGAACATCCATATCTTTTTCATAATCTTATTTTATAATATTAAATATATTTAAGCTTTAAGGAACCTAGATTATGTATTACTCAATTATTATTCCTTTTTAGTAACTTTTGTATCAGTATCATTCAATATCTTATCATTCTCTATGATTATCACTTTGATATTAATAATTTATTCACTGTACTTATTCCTCTTATTGAGTGATTTATATCCATATTTTATCTAAATTTCATGAGGTTTTACATTTTTCTTAACCTTGGTGTAATGTACTAGACTCGGATGACACTCAATTGTACCCCGAGAAAAGATTATGGATGGAACTGATAAATGATAATGACTTTAGGATCAATTAACATATTGGAAAAGAAAAAAATGGTGGATTCCTCGAGTCAGAAACTCCATTCATCATTAACCATGTTACTTTTAGAACATGACCCCTTGGTTTATGATTTGATGAATTTTTTCTTGGAAGGTTTTTGTACAGGAAATTCCTCAATTTTTTTAGGTTCTAATGTAATAATCATTCTTTGAAATAATTAAGAAAGCATAGAAGGATGAATGTGTGTTATATAAAAAGGTAGAATTGGTTATGGAAAGTAAGTTTCTATAATTTAATGTTTATAATGATTATGTCTTGAGATTTGGAAATTGATTATGTGGCACACCCCATGAGTGGACTCCGGTTGGGGAAACCACCACCAACACATATCAAATAACCTAAGTGAATTGCAGAAAGGACCTAATTCATCTATTTCAGATTAACATTTCAAATATGGGCCCGTGTCGAAATGCCTGGTGGACGAAAAAAGTTTTGATAGATCTATAAAGAATAAAAAGTGGAAAGAAATGTATAGAAGACCCACCTTATCTCGTTAGTTATGTTCTCATCTAGTATCAAGTCCTGATTGACCTCTGTTTTGTAGAAATATGAATAAAAAATAAAGAATGAGTAATTATGGCATATGAGACTAAACCCAAATGGCACAACCATTTTTTAGAAGAATCAAAAATGGCTAGAAAAGAATCAAGGACATACCATTGCGGATTTAATGAGATAAACTATGCTTGATTTAGACATCAGATGGATTCTAGATTTTTAAAACTATAAAATGGAGTTTTTTGGATCCAAAAAAAGAGGAAATGCTTCTATCTGAAAAATTGAGGCCCCTGCTTCTTTTTTTTGGAAATAATAGTTGGGAAATTACGTGGCATGTAATTGCCTTTCATGTCGTGTAATGCTTGTTTTCTCTTCCTGGGGAAAAACATTACACATCATGAAAGGTTCTAACCAGACCATTACACATCATGTAATCAGATTACAAGGTGTGTAATCCAATTACATGGAAGTGTATTTGTCTTGCAGCCAGTACACATCTTCCAGCCTCTTCTTTCCCAAAAATAACCCAACCATCCCATGACTGGACTTAAGGTTAATGCCAAAAAGGGAAGTGAAACTAGTTTTCCTAGAGAATTAAAATATCAATACATTATGGAAAACCCATGATCTTATAATCCTCCCTCCTAAGTCAATTTATTCCAAAATTTCCCTCTCAAGGGTAGTAAAGATTCCTCTAAAAACAACTTAGGCCACTGAGCACGTACGTCAGTCTTCCACTCCCATGTTTCATCTATTAATATGTTGTTATACCATAGAACCCATACTAGAGTAACTGATAAGACTCCAAGAACCTTCTTGATCCTATAAATTTTGAGATGGGTCCGAATGATAACGACACATCAGAGGTATATGAAGACATCATGCATAGCTCGGTAACACTAAGGTAACTGCAACCGATTAGCTTCGGACCCAACTCTCTCCATGAATCACGAATGAACTAAAATATCACAGTAAATTATTACCATATCTCTTGATCCATATATGTACCAACCTTTAGTAAAAATGTAATAATACTCGATCCTAGACCTCTATCTCTAGAGGTCATCTATAATAATCAGTGTATTATTTCTAACGAGACTATGTTGTAGACATCTGTTTCTGAATCAATTGGACCTTCTCAAAAGTATCCTACTTGAGATGAGGTCCCAGTAAACCCACCTCACCTATCTCAAGCTAGTATAAGGGTGATCTCCATGGATTACCATTTAAATCCACATACGGTTTTATCTGTATCATTTCCTGATAACTATTATTCTAATAAAATTCAACCAAGGGAATGTGCCTATCCTAAGATCCCCCAAAATCTAGGATGAATGCTCTCAGCATGTCCTATAGAACCATTATTGTACGCTCTGATTGTCTATCAGTTTGAGGGTGGAGTGCTATGCTCAGAATCACCTGTGTACCTAGTTCTCTATGAAAACATCCCCTGAAACGAGATGTAAAGCTGGTGTTCCAATCCAAAATTACAGTGTGTGGCACCCCATGAAGTCGTACTATCCCACTGATATACAACCTTAAATACTCATCTACAATGAAGGTATCCGTGTTAGGAAAGTAATGAGAAACCTTCATGAGCCTATCAATAACCACCCACGCAAAATCATTACCTCAAGGCGACCTCAGTAAACTAGTCACAAAATCAATAATGACATGATCACTTTTCCACTTCAGAATATGTAACTACTGTAAAAAATCAACATATCATCGATGTTATGCCTTCACCTACTGATAGGTGGAACACCTTATAACAAAACCATCTACCTCTCTTTTCATACTCAACCACCAGTTCTGACGACTCAAGTCACAATACATCTTGTTGACTCTAGGTTTCACTACCCAAGATAAAGCATGAAACTAATACATCAATTACATAAATATGTCCACATGAACCCAAACATGTCCATCGATACATTTGATCTCATCAATGCCTATAGTCCAACCAGGAGGAGGGTCCACACCTTCCACACTCTCTCGTAGTAGGAGGACCTCATATTCTGATAGCTGCATTATCCTTACTCTATCCAACAGGGTAGAGGTCACAACTAAAGATGATAGATATTTTTGTACCTACCTATCATTAACCACTAGATGCATCTAAAAGAATAACTCCATAAGCTTCGACTCATTACTATCCTACTATACTACTAGTATCTGAGTCCTCCTGCTCAATGAATCGACCATTTCATTGCATTTACTTGGACTGTAGGAAAGATTAAAGTCAAAAGACTATAGGTATCACACCCTCACTAAGTGTCACAGATTCAAATCATGGTGAGTAAATATTTAATTGAGGATTTTTTGGTCCATGTACACCAAAAAATTCTCTCCTAGTAAATAGTGTCTCCAATAGTGTGTAGTATGAACGACAACAACTAACCTGAGATCATGCATCATAAAATTCATCTTGTTTGGCCTCAACTCTCGAGACCCATAGGCCATGAATATATCCCCCTACATCAGCACTAATTAAAGTCCAATACCTGATGTGTCATAATACACAGTGTATTTCCTGCCCTACTCTTGCAGTATCCGGACTGGTTCTGATGTCAACCTTCCTTTCAGCTCCTAAAAGGATGTCTCACAAGAATTTGACTATACAAACTTCACACCCTTCTTAGTCAATCCCATCAGTGGTGATTATTAGCATGATAATTCATGTGTAAAATTTCTATAGTAACCAACTATCCCAAAGAAACTTTGTATGTAAAAACCTTTCTTGGGATTCTCCCAGGAAACTACAGCTCTACCCTTATTTGGGTTGAATGATACTCATATCTCTGAGATAATGTGACCCTGGAAGTGAATCTGATCCATCCAAAAGTGGAACTTAGTGAGCTTAGAATATAACTGATTCTCCCTCAGTGTATTAAAAATTATTTCAAGCTTGTTGGAATGGTTGTTTTGACTGTGATAGTACACCAAGATATCATCCATGAAAACCACCAAAATTGTATCCAAGTAAAGATGGAACACTCAGTTTATCAGTTCCATGAAAACTGCTGGAATGTTTGTGAAACCGAACAACATAAATAGATACTCATATAGAACATACCTTCTACAAAAGGTTGTCCAGGGTACTTCTGCAGGTCGAACACATACTTGGTTATATCCTGACCTTAGTTTGATTTTCAAGAACACTTTATCTCATTAATGTTAATCATACATATCATCTATCTATGGAAATGGATATTGATTGTTAATCATCAGCT
Source organism: Viscum album (assembly GCA_963277665.1). Taxonomy (NCBI): domain Eukaryota; kingdom Viridiplantae; phylum Streptophyta; class Magnoliopsida; order Santalales; family Viscaceae; genus Viscum; species Viscum album. Next base: position 591,773,821 of record OY728140.1, on the reverse strand, counting down.
GATTTAGCTTCCAATAATCCATATAGAGCCTAATAGTTCCACCTACATTTTTTTTGTAAAAATGACTAAAGAACCCCATGGAGGTGTATAGGGTTGGATAAACCCCTTCACCTCCAAATCCTATAGGTGCCACTTGAGCTCTTGCAACTCCATCATAGCCATCCTTTAAGGAGTAATGAATACTGCTGAAGCTCCTGGAACTAGTTTTATGGATAACTAAACCTCTCTCTTAGACGATAAACCAAAAAATTAATCTGAGAACACATCCCAAAAGTGATTAAGAACTAGAGTAAAGTACTCTTGACTCACTCCCTGATCATCCAAAAACAAACTAATGATCTAGGTTATCATCCTTCATATCCCATGATTCTCTTGTCTAGCTTGACTTGTTTGGATGTCTCATTCACCCTTGTGAGTAAAAAATCCACCCTATGGTGATGTGAAAGTCACCCTTTAATGATAGTGGTCAACATAAGCTAATTAATATACTAACTAATCTATCACAATAATGATTCCAAACCCTGTCATCTTAAGGACATACAGATTCCAAATGAAGTGAAACCCACCAAACACAAGTGGTAACTCCATACACTGGTGAAAATAATTTTTTCTAATTTCCAATGGTCTCTCTAGCATTAATATTCCCTCTAAAGACCGCAGAATAATCCCAAGTACTTTCACCAAAGGTGTAGACATGATACTATGAAATGCACCTATGTAAAAAAGAGAAAATGAAACAATAGGGCTACTATGATCAAACCTATCACTATAGATAGTCTTATACCCTACTCCTTGGGGGTAGGCTATAAAGAATTGATCTGGTCTGTACCATGAACCTATGACACAACCTCACTGCCCGTAGTAGGTCCTCCATGATGTCTCAGTGTAACTAGTGTCTTGCTACCTTTTCCACGACCAAAAGATCCTCCGCTTGATTAGCTTGCACTGATCTAGCTCTCTACCTAACACAGAGCTGAGAAACCTTCTCCTAAACCTAACGTCGGAGCTGATCCCCTACCACTTGCAACTGAGGGAAAAGTCCCACAAATACCCAACATATGGCACATCCTATCTCAAGCTCGACACTTAATTGGGTCGCAGTCACACTGATTCAACCTGTGACATCTCCTTCTACAGTGGTGATAGAACACAGATCTTCCAGCACTCACAGCCAAATTAGTTCTCATCATGTGGAAAACCTCAAGACGGTGCTTCCTACATGAAGATATAGAACCACTAGGTTTCGAACCAAAATTTCCCTACTCTATGCCCCCAGATTCCATGAGTTTATGATCTGTAATTAGTGCCTAATTCACAATATTAGTGATAAAGGTCAATATAAACATGTTTACATGAGATTTTAGAGCATGTCAGAGACCTTCCTCAAAGCCTATCTCTCTAGACATCTCATCAGTAAGGTACATTGGTGAAAAACAATAAAACTATGTATAGAATTCCAAGTACTCTATAACTGTCATGTAACCCTTCTACAGGTGCATGAACTCACTTGCTCACTCTGCCGATAGAGTCTTAGGGTAAAAGTAGTAATATAAGTAGGTCTGAAAATCAATCCAACCCATATATCTCAACCCATCATCTTGGTTCAAAACATCCCACCATTGCTTTGTTTCTCCACATAGAATATAAGTGGAGAGCTTGACCCTCATCTCAGGAGGTGTCTTTAGATTCATGATGATATCTATCATGGTCTCAAGCCATAGTTAAACCGCATATAGACTGCCATCGCCTAAAAATGGGGGAGGATGCTTCTGCTGGAACACCCGCATCAGCTTATCCATAGTCATGCTAGTCTATGGTGCACCATGAAAAGTATTCATATAGATAAATAACCCCTCGTGGAACTGTTACCCATTTCCTATGTTTAAAAGAGTCTCTAGTGTTTTAGATGGAACTAATAGAGGATCAACAGGTAGCCCATGGCTCACCACCTTAGGAGTATTATTGTCACATCCATCGTGGAATACCATTGGAGGTCGTCATGGTGACATGTCTCTATAATTACAAAAACATACCTAAGAAAGGAATGTTATCAAAGTCATAGTTCAAAAGTGTAGGATAGGTCAAAACCATCCTAAGACCAATTCATAACCCACATCCTACTCCTAAATCCATGACTATATTAGGAAAAACCACAACACCACTAGAAACACTACCTCCTAACCACTCAAAAGCATGGTCTAGGTATTATATCTATATAAAAAACCCAGTTTACATTTCCATATAACATTTAATATTCATTATTTCACATGATCTAACTGATTTTCCACTTTGTTCTGATCTCTATTGTCATATAACATGTCCTGGACCAAATTTGATACCCATATAATCCATACATATCAGATTCAATTTAATAATTGAATTTAAAAGGTGCTCATTTTACATTTCATAAAGGGACCACACACCTTATAAATTGATAGATGACATCATTCACCTATCCTCATCACAAAATCTATACCAAAAATAGGAACAACTATCAAAACACCTCTCACAACACCATGTGTCAGATAATGCATCCTAAATGGAAAAGAATAATGCCTGACATGTGATTTATAACAAGTTTCTCTATGATGCACGAAACAGCATAACCTCATCTCATCAGGTTGCAATAAAAATAAAACACAATTATATTAATAGTAATAGAAGAAATCATGTGTGTCACCCAATAGTGAAATCAAATCAACTACAATAGTCAAAACTAGAAAAAATAAATTTCATTCAGGGAAATCTGGCTCTTTTCCTATACAGGGGTTAGCTATGCCCGAGCACAGATCATTACCAAATTCCATTTCATTACAATCCCTATCTATTATCGCAAAATGTTAAATAAAAAAATTAAATAAACCATATGATACCACTTTGTAATGTCACGAACCTAGATGCCTCTTAACAATGCCCCGAGCCTAGTTGGCTACATGGACTCAAGAACATCCCCACAAATTCTAGAGGATACCAACTAGCAGTGAGGTCCTAGTAGAGTGATTTTGGATACTATGCCCTCATTACTATAGTATATCACAATATAAGTCAATCACATTAAAAATAGGAAGTAGATACAATAAGAAGACAACAAATAAAATTGACAAGAAAGACATGAATATATAACAAAAAAAAATGTGTCTCATATACCATGATGTATATGATACATATATCTAGAAAATAGAAAAAATAGGTACATGGAAATACAGTACAATACATGTATACAAAATCAAAAAAGACAAAAAAAGTGCCCCAGTAGCATTGTGATACTCATCTTGGTCCCATGCTCCCATTCTCCAAATCAATGAACAACAACTAGTGTTAGTGAAATTTCCCATATTATCACCTAATACCATATAATCTGTTTGGGTCCCTAAGGAGGCCCAAGTAGGGTGTGAGATAAACATCCAAGTAGGTTTCCATCCAAAGATCTATATAGTTCTAAACAGCACAATGAAATATGTTAATCAAGAGCATGTAATATGTATTGCATGTGTGAATTCCCAAGGTATATAACTACTGCAAAAATTATAACCAAATAGTCATTAAAGGATCACTATAACATGTAAAACCAAACACCCATTGAAGGTGCCCTATAAAAAGTAAAACCAAACGACATCTCAAGTCTTCATGCAACAAGTTCCATCTCCTATAAAACAAGCTATGAGCAATATAAACTATTTATATGGCTACACTGTAAAAACTTTCATATTCTATCCAAATGTCATTTCCATATAAATAAGACATATAAAAATCCTAAATCCTTTCCTTATAACCAATCAAGTCATATATCCCACAACCATGCCATATAAAGAAGTGTAGACCACAAAGGGCCAGATCCAAGGTGGTGAAGACCAAGGCATCCTCATCGAGTCCCAGGAGCATCTCGATAGAATATCAGTGTAGGAAAGAGTTGTAGTCCTTGGGTAATGTGTAAAAACATGTCCTATGTGATTCCACGAAATCCGGATCTAAGGGGTAGTGAAGCTCGATGCCTCCCATAGAATCAAGACCCAAGGTGCATACTCAGCCAAAGTGTCCACTACTTCATTCCAAATCCATGGAGAGCCACCGATGTCTTCTATAGAATCATTCACACATTTGATACCAAAATGTCACAAGATTATACCCCCTATTTATCACAATTCAATATTAAAAGATCCATATGTGTATACACACCCATTTAACACAATTGGTTACAATCCACTTAAGAAATATAAATCAACCAATGAGTATACCCCCACCCCCTTTTTAACCAATTACTCTCAATACATATAATCATGTTAATCACGAAATATTATGGTCACATATGGAAAGGAGGTAGAACATATCCTAATACTGTAATTAAATCTCATTTAAATATAACTGAAATTTCTTAAACATGGAAAACTCAAGAATACACCCCTTAGTTCATCAATGTCAAAACCAAATAAAACACGTGGTGCACCCCATTGGTGGCCTCTGTTTGTGTAAAAACCCACTAACTCATCTATAAGATCCTAAAGGAACCCCTAACATGTCATACTTCATCTATTTCAGATTAACATTTCAAATATGGGACCATGCTAAGTTCTTTGGGAAGAAATTTTTTGATAAATATACAATGAATCAAAAGTAAAAAATAAATGTATAGGATACATATATTAGATATGTAGTGGAGTCCTTATCTATTATGAAGTCTTGATTCATCTTAGTTTTGGTTAAATTTAAATAATGTGTGAATAACAAGAAATTAAAGCATTTGAGCCTAAACCCAAACAACAAAACCTTTGTTCTGAAAAATTACGAAAATATAAAAAGTAATCAAGGAATTACAATTATGGATATGATGAAATGAACAATGCTAATTCATAATTTGGATGGGTCCTAGATCTAAAAAACTAGAAAATGGAGTTTTTAGGCATTATAAGAGAGAAGAAAGGCTTCTGTCTAAAAAATAGAGGTCCCTGCCTCTATGTTTTAAAAACATAGCCATGAAATTACATGATGTGTGATTTTATTTCAGATCGTGTAATTCTTGGTTTTCCTATTCTCAGGGAAAATCCATCACACATTGTGAAAGTTCCACTCTAGAACATTACATGTTTTGTAGTTGTCCTATCACTAGTACATTGCTTTCCTACCTCTTTTTTCCCAAAAACAACCCAACCCACCCATGACCCATCTTAGGGTCTCAAAAAAAATGGGAAGTAAACAAATTTTAAACTTGAAAATTTATAGATCCATACCTTAAAGAAAAATCAGGATCATATAATTGGTGTTTTTTGATCAGATGCTACAATCTCGTCTTTTGAAAAAATGTTCAATGTATCTCTCCTTAACCTCTTTATCACTGCTGAAAATTTACCTACCACTGTTTGAATTGACTTCATGATTTTTAGATTGATTTATGAAGGAAATATATTCTTTAGTGGTGTATCCATTTTTTGTATTTCTACTTAGTGATGAGTCTTCTTCTTCTTCTTCTAATTTTCTTATAAGATTCATTCTTAACCTTATTTGGAACTTATTCGTTTCATTATCACCCTTTCTAGTCTTCCCCATTTATTTTTGTTAAAATATTATTTTTCTCATCATGATTATTTTCTACACTTTTCTTCTTTAGAAAATAATCTTCCAAATTCCTAGTTCCATAAAAAATAAATCACTTCATATGAAGCATAACATTATACTTTCCTCCTCATATTATTATTTTTTTGGAAATAAGTAACATGATTCAATCATGTTATTTAGTTCTTTATTTAACATATTTAGATTCTATGAATTAACTAACCTTCTTTCCTTTGAGCTTGATTCCTTTCATGGATTTAAAACTACTAACCTATTTAATTTTATTCATGATCATAGGGCCTTCCCTCATTTCATAAGAAATATTAAAATTATGTAATTCATCAGGAGATATATCACCTCTCTTTTATAGGGTAGAAACCTTTGTAGTAAATCTATTAAAGAAGTTTGTCATCAGCTTCGTAATAATTATTTGGTAATATATGGTAATTTTCAAAACCTCTGATATTTCAAAAAATTTCATTTACCCTTGTGAAATAATCACTAATGATCTCATCATCATATATTCTAATATCTTAAAATTTTTACCTCAAAATATGTTGTTTTAATTATTTCACCTTAAAATTACATTAAATTGTTCTCTCAAGATTATCCCAAATGTTTTGGTAGTTTTTATTAAAAACACTTTGTTAAAAAACCATTTAGATAAGTACATAAAAATTTAATTTATTTCATTTCTATCAACCAGAAAATTCCTTTTATTTTAAAATTTAATAAAAGAACATTTTCAAACTGGATTAAAACCTACTAAATTTAAATACTTGTAGGATATGAATGAAAAGAAAATTAATCATTCTATTCTTCCAAACATGATAATTATCACTATTAAATGATGGAACTCCTCTAATAATAACTGAATTTTGATTCACTTTTTTAAAATTTACTCAAGATTGGATTTTCCAATGAAACCAGGTTATCCCCAATACTAATTGAAGTGACTAGGTATTAGATGATATATATTAAGAATGAGAGGGGATGAAATAAAAAATTTTAAAATTTATTCTTCTTATAAATTAACCACTTTGATTGGTTAAATTCTAAATCCTCTATTTCATTAAAATCTCCACCTTAACTATATTCCACTTAATAAAATAACTATAAGAAACAAATGGTTTTTACAAGGTTTATCACCTACACAAATGACTACTCCCTCATATATCTGGGAAAAGTTAGAGATAAAAATATTAAATATATTATCCAAGTTAAAACAATAGGATATCTTTTATAAACCCTGTTATATCTCTCAAAAGTTTTATAATCTAATAATTGGGTTATTTATCCCAGATCTATCTAATTTAGAAAAGTTCCTTAAAAAAACACTGAACAAGATCTTCTCCTCTATACCAAGTATCACTACATCAAAAATGAAATATCTTCTTCCTCAATAATTGTTATTCAAATGTAAATATGTGTCTTAGTACAATTTACCATCCTCTTTATTATTTTATTGAATCAAATATAGAATGAACACCTTGTATTAAAAAAATTCCATCTTCATCATTAACCTTATTCATATGCTTCCATGATATAGGGTTACCATATGGATGATATTAAAATTTTATTATTCTTCTTCCCCTTCTTCTTCTTTGATGAAAAAGTCATTCTCTTCCTAAATGTTGTGGGGTGATCAATATTTAATATGTATAGTATCAATTTATTGATTATTATTACTTTTATATATAGAATCACAAGAATATATTTTCCAAATTTTAAGGTGGAAAATATTTCATTATCAGCATAATGATATTCCCATTAATTTCTTAGGAATATTACATGGGAATGATCTTTAGTATCTCATAATATTCTCTATAATTTTCTAATGGCCAGTATCCACTTGTATTCCAAGAATACCTGTTATTTGTTTATTCTCATTTAATCGTAGAAAAAATATCTCTATTTAATTAACTAAGAGGCTCATGAATATTATTTCTCAAAATTCCTATGATGATTTCAAGAGTTCAATCCACATGGGAATGTATGTTCACATCAAGGAATATTATTCTGGAATGAAAATTCTCTTTATGGAATACGTGCCTCTAAATTCACAGAACTATCTTTCACTTGATTTATTTTCATAAAACTATTTTTATGGTGTGATATTATTCTCTATGGAATAAAAATCATCTTCCCCATTCATGAACCAGAATTATATCTTAATCATAATCCAATGATATTTAGTATTTGAGGTTTATTACAACATCTGTAGAGGTAGCTTCTGGATGTATATTTCATAATATCTTCAAATTTAATTTTTTTTTCAAACTGGAAAACTTTTACATATCAATCAAATAACCTTTACTTACCACAATGAGTGTTAAGAATTTTTTTCATTCTTCTACTCCAATTCTGATTTACTTTTATGTAACCTATACTGGATCTAAACATTACTAATTTCTTATTTTGCTTAGTTTGGAAGTGACTATTACATATGATCTAATTTATATTTATATATTACTGTCCCTAAATTTATTTTTATATTTACAATCTGATATTAGAAAAACATTTACATATATCCATGTTTACTCATACATATTCACTAACTTTGTGAATTTATTCTCCTTCGGTTCATATGTAATATTATGCCTTCTCCATAGTTACAAATTCGTGTTTATGCGTGGAATTATTTGTGAAGAATATTCACTAAACACCTAGATTAAATTTACACACTAAGTATACAAATCCAAACATACCTTAGTGTAACTAAAAACTTTTATGATTATTTAAGATCTTATAACTATCAAAATACATAATTTTAAGGCTTTAAACAAAATCCAATTTATTGTATTATGTTCTCAGTTTATTTTAACACTTGAATGAGAGGTCTCAAACTTTATCATTTTCCCTAAAATACTCAATTTCTTGAAATCATTAAAATCAACTTAAAACTTATATAAACCTCATTTGGTATTTTCAATTCATTTTAAAGCAACTAAAAATATCATAAATAGATTTTTTAAAAATTAGAATATTTAAAAATATCTTCAACCTCATATCAAAATCTTATTATACCGTATAATAATTTTTATAAAATTATTCAATATATTTTTACTAACTCACTAATTATAGAATCAAATGGAACTGTCTTAAAAATTTACCTAATTTATATTTTATATTAATTACAGAAACCATAAATCATTATAATTTATGGATAAATTCTTAATCTTCCATCTAGATTAATTATTTTTTAACTATGAAACCTCATCATATTAGCCATGTTTTTATAATATATAGTGATTGTCTCTCATCCAATAGAATATGTAATTGATTCATTACAACCTAAATAAATAATCCTCAAATCTTAATTCCAATTCTTAGAATTTTTTCATCCATGAATTATATTAAGCAATAATACATTCATATTTCAAAGGGTAGCATGTTCATCATTCATTGGGATATTCCTTCCTCACCCAAATTAAAAATATATTAAATTTAATAATTTCTTAAATATTGAGGAACAATGAAACCAATGAGCCTTTCTTCATTATAATTCAATTGGGTTCTTTAGTTGACACGAGCACTTTAGGTCAGATCTGAATCCTCATGAATTATGATAAATTCAAATGTGGTTTTAATAGAAATTGGGATTATTGAAATTCATTATTTATCATTATCAATAATTTAATTTTTAAATAATTTATTTAAATATCTATTAAATATTCATATACATAATTTTGTTTTATACTAAATTTTTCAATTATTTAACTTAATGTGTATGAATTGCTTCTTATAATTTTGTTAACATGCATATAAAGAGTTACATGATAGATATTACATAATATTTAATTTCATTCTACCAATAATATTATTTTATATTTAGTTATGAAATGAATAATAAATGTTGATCATGATTCCCAAAAAAATGATTAGATATATATTGAAATAAAAGGATCTATTGAGCATTTATATATGGAGAGTGGGAGTTTAGGTAAAACATTTCACTGTACCTAGGGAATATGGTATATTCTAGAAAAGTAGGGATTGGAAACCAATATTTAGAAACATACTTTTGGGAATATTTTAGTTTCATATGATTTTAAACCTTTATATGAAAGGGTTCCATGCACCTTAAGCATGTGATGTGTTTCGATATATTTTTATATAATTATTTTAGTTTTGGTTAAGTTATGTAAATAATTATTTTTTAATATGTTATATATTAATATCATTGAAACATATTATTTCGGTTGAAAATATATGATAAAAATATAAATTTATATAAGAATGTATACTTATAAAGATTTTATGAGATGAAATGATATGAATATATATATATATATATATATTATTATACTAAGGATAACCATTAATATATCAATGGTTATATTCCTTCCCAAGTAAAAAATTTTCAAGAAGTCAATCATTTATTATAAATAACCACAAATATTATGTTCTCATGACTTATCTCATGTAAGTTAATAAAATTATAATAAGAATTAAAAATTAGGTACATTTATGTGATATGAAATTTGGGTTATCTTTATTCTGGTGACCCTAAGCATTAGGTTAATCAAGGAATATAGTTGGAAAAATTCATATGATGAAATTGGGAAAATAGTTTTCCACCTAAATATCCAAAAATCATATATAACATTATTGAAATGTTTTTATACATCAAATTTTTATAGATAAATTCTCTATCTTAGTAGTGTTAAGTCCTAAAAACAATGGGTCTTGGATCAATTTTAGATATGATATGTGTAGTTATAATATTAGTTGGATTATGAGAAATAAATGTACTTATTTATTTCATATAAAAATGATACTCACCTAATAAATAGGTTTTTTATAGATTATGACATGCATAATGAAAATAATTTTGAGACCCATTAAACGTTAGAATTATAGTTTAATAAATTGGTATCTATGTTAGAAATGTGTTTTCCCGGAGAATCATTATATGCGTAAAGATAAGATTGTTATAGAAATAAATTTATCTCAATCTTGATTAATGAGTATTAGATACCAGGTGTACATAAAAAATTGGTTTTGATATGAACATACTAATAAACATAATATAATTGATGAAAAAATAATCATATCCATGTTTTAGAAATGGTGAAATAATTGCTGCATTAGAGTTTTGTCCTAATTATTTTCATCTCACTAGTGGAAAAATTCCACAATTAGAAAACATTTCCATGTTTTAGACATAAATTGAAATTTTATTTCCATATATTTTTTGTATTAAATGGTATTTTTTCATAATTAGAAGTAATAACTTTCATATATTCTTGAATGATATGATTAATGTAATTAAGAATATGATGAATGGTTTATGAATTATAGATATGGATAATCTACCCTATAAAATACACGATAAAAAATTTAATGTAGTCAATTATAACACCACTAATCTATAGAATTATCACCTTGAGATTATAAATGTGAAATACATTCAATGACTATATAAATATGAATTGTTGGAATCCTTAAATTATGAATCATTTAATTTTTATGAATCTCCTTTATTAGAAAAATTTAACAAATTTACTTTTAGTATAAAAGGAGAGAGAGATAGAAAATTATTAGACCAAATATATAGTATTTTATATAGACCCATGGGTATATATGTAACTGGTGGGTAATAGGTATTTCATTTTCATGACCCAACCTCATTGGGACTCTTCTGGAGCCAGAAACAAGGCTGAATATGACCCACCATTTTTTGCCTCAAAAAATCATGGAGTCAGAAACATACACTAAGGGTATCAAATATACATATTTGGGAGAAATTGACCAATATAAAAGGAAACACCACCCATACAAATAAGTAAAACAAAATTTAATGTAAACAATGTAGTGATATGTTATACAATAGTAAAAACCCAAGAATAAATCATTTGTAAGGAATACACTTAATGTCTAAATATCTGTACCTATAGAGATAAATTAAAATAACTCCACAAGGATACGAAGCTCCATGAAATTAAACTATTCAGTATAATAACATTCACTCATACATTACTGGTAACCTGAAAAATAGTACATATAGAAATGTTTGAGAATAATAATAATTTATAGGTTCCTCCCTTAGAGTAATGTCTATAAATGTGTATAGATCAGGATAACACATCTCTAATATGATGAGGTAGATAGAAAAACCAACAATACAGTTCCTAGGGTCCACCTAACACTACAAGAATAAACCTCCCTAAAAAAATATAATTCATAAATATAACTCACGCCATAAATTAACAGTAAAAAGGGCCACACATTCCAATTCTCATGAGCTATCTCACCGTATATCCATACATCAAATTCATTGTCACCACTATCCTGAATTTGGTCATGGGAAATGGGAAGTTGGAAATAGACAATGTTACACCCATTGTTTCAAAAGATTATTTTTAAAATCATTATTAAATTCAATTATTTTACTTTAGGGGTTTTGGGAGTTGGAGGATTTAATATATGAAAAATTTGGAAAATTGGTTTGTGAGCAATGTTAACTCATAGTTAACCATACCCATGCACCCAAATTGTGTGGATGTGGTTGGAGTTTCCCAATGTCATTTTAGGGTTAGTGCATGATTATCCAAACATTGTGTCTTTCCATGTGATCTTTATGTCCTTTTTGATGCATAGGGGTATATAACATGGTTAGCACATGGTTTCCCAAAACGTGTGACCTGCTTAGTTATCTTAAAATATATTAAATAACTTTTTTACCCTTTTAAATTTTAATCATACTATCTCCCCTTTCTCCCCATTCACATGGATTTTCTCCTCCCAATAAATAATGTTTTCTCCCTATTTATCTCTTGGTGATTTATCTTTATACTTTCTTAGTTTTTTCATGGAAAAATCTCGATTTTTCATGAATTTATTATCCTTTATTGTTATACTATAATTTCCTACCTTGTTTCTCCTATTTTGGTCCCCTAGATGGCCATGGTAGACTTGTTCATGGATAGGGTAGTATTTAAATGTAGAATATCTTTTTTTAAGGTTTATCAGGATTCCTCTCAACCAACCCTTCTAGGGTTTAATAAAGGTTATGATATTTCTTCATATTTAATTTATGTCTCTATATATAATTAAAAATTACATTTTGAATTATTTAAGATATTGGGTCTTTTCTTCATATTTTTCTAGTAATAATTTTTTAGGACTAACATATGATTATGATTTTTTATAGTTGGATTTTTTGGGAAAAGTAGTGGTTTTAATTAATTTTCACTATAAAACTAGGTTTATACCCATATGTGGTTTTAAAAAATGTTCTAAAGGGGATTTTAGTCCAAAATGGTATTTTAAAAGAGTATTTGAAAGATAATTTCGTTGTGAATGAAATTTATTTGATTTTAAGCCTTTAAATTATATGAATACATATTTATTGTCTGGTTTTCAATGTTTCACATGTTATGACAATTTATTTTCAGTGGGTTACACATTGGAAATATTGTGGCCTGTTTGGTAACTTGGTCATGTTATTATCTATCTTAGTTTATGATCTAGATATTGGCTATTTCCGATGAGATTGAGAGAGGCATGCATACTGGTTTTCCTTGTTTGATTCACAAATTCTAGATAACGTTTTGTTGAGAAAATCCTAGTTACTATAAAATTTTTATGTAAGCTCCAAAGTTACATGTGTGGTGAGTTTTAAAAATATGTTATTACGTTACATTCCTATTATTTATTTTGATATTTTGAAGAGTATTATTCTATGTTACCCATGATTATATTTTACATAGGCCTTATTTATGTTTACAATAAAATTTTTCTTATACATAAAAATCTAAAGGATTTTGGAAATGTTTTATATAGCTATTTTTGTAAAAAAAGTTTTTTTATAAAGTTTAGTTTTTAATCTTGAAATAATGGTTTATATTGAGAAATATATTATGTGTGTTCATGGTGGAATCCAATGAGTGTTTTTCCTAAAACAAAGTGTATTCCTTGAGGAACATGAGGACTTGATTATTTCTAATTAAGGTAAAGGAAAGGATCCATAACTAATGGTGGTTCCCCTTGATGCATTCATTACCCATATTGGTATAGGATTAGTGGAGACTACTGGTCACATGGATATATCTCAATTGGATTGTTTTTGTGATCCTATGATGTTAGATTTTTGTTTTTTATGTATAATTCAAATAGGTCTTCAATTTATATTGGATCCATGTATTTATGTGATGTTGGGTTTTTAGTTTACTTTTAGTTAATAATATGATTTTTAGGTTTCTTATTTTTTATATTTCATTATACATTGTTTGATTGGTTCTATTATTTTGATCTCATTATTTTTGGTAATTGACATATGATATAAAAATACGATATGCTAGATTTTTTAGGTTTAATTTGTTATGGAAATTCTATCATATTCTTCAAATTATTGGCTCTTATTATTCCAATTAACTCATGAATGATATAATTTAAAAAACATATCACCTTTAGTTGAAAGTTTTTGATAATAATTAACTTAGAAAACACATTACTTAGTCTAAACCTTTTTCAATTCAGGCATGTGATAAAAGAAATAAATCTGACATTTCTCAGGAAACACCAAACTGGGTCTCATGTTTTTTAGGAAAACCCAGAGTTACTACTACCCCTTCCACTCATGCAAGTAGTTTACAATAACTTCACCACTAAGATTAAAATGTTCCACTATATGTATACAGAAAAAGGGTGATGATGTAAATTCCTCAATCTTAGTATCCCAGAGTCGGTGGTAAATTTATTAAATTACATAACAGACAAGTAATCGCATCATGAAGGACCAAATACTTTAGTAGTCTTGGAAAAATAGATACATACTTTAAATTCACATTATAATAAAAAAATACAATACAAAAAGTGTTTTCATTAAAAACACCATATTTTCCCTAACCAAATCCCTGAAAATCAATCTAAAAACACTTCTTGGAATCTTACGGAAATAAAACATAAGAATGGTGTGAACTCAAATGATTATTAATGGTAAACATACAATGAAATCCATCATGAATAAATAATAATTTTCAATTTGGAAAGGTAAATAACTAAATCAGACTCTATTTAAACAAAAACATGAACAAAATATGGTTGGAATACATGATGATCAAATATAACCATATATATAATCAACTGATATAGAAACTTATCCATGGATATTCAAAATAATCCAATAATCAAATGGCCATCATAATTTATCACATAATGAGGGAATGAATAATGATGGAAATACAAAACATATTTTCAAGACCCTTCACATGAAACATTAAAACCATGGGTAAAACCACATTTAATTTACCTTACTAAGTTATCTCATGAGACCTACAAATTGAGCTAACAGATATTGTGGGCCTCGCCCATCAGTTACAAAGTTAAATTTATTCCTCATTTTAAATGGGTAAAAAACAATAAAAATAAATATTCATATTGAAAAAATATTATACAAAATATTAATACTTACTCCAATCAATAATCATAATCATGAACCATTTAGAGTAATATAGGGAATGGTTATAATATTATACAACATTAGTCAAAAAATATAAACCATCCAAATTAATAATAAGTATGATATCTATAAAGAATATCCCATATGATTCATAATTATAACAAAGGGTTGATGTCTTTGATTAATATAAATACCACAAAAAATCCATTAAAAACCTTCTCGTGGAATACATCCTTTTCACTTTGAAAATATTTTTAAAAACAAAAATTTTCTTTTGAAAATATTTTTTTGGAAAATATACATTGAAACGTAAAACTTATTTTTTACATAATTTTTTAGTTAAGATGGTGGGAAATTCCATACATATTATACATGTTAAAATAGTGATTCCTTTCAAAATTTCAGTATAATCCAGATGAGCCATGTTTGGAAAATGATAAGATGATTCCTTTGATTTTTTTCTCAAAAGTAAAACATTGGAAGATATTTTTTATTAAAACATTTTAATAATATTAATTTTTTTTAAAAAACTATTATAAGACATGGGTTTCAAAGAAAAATTATTTTCTATCGAAAAGAGAAATAATGTATGATTTTATTAAAAATGTTTTCTTAATCATATTTAGTATCTATGAGTTGAAAAATAATATTATTACTTGAAAATTTTCATGAATAACTAGATTAGAATAAAATATATTTATCTTATGAAATAAATATCCAATAATTTCCCAAGGGAGACTTAAACAAAAACAATCTTGAATAATGATGAGATTAGGAAACAAACCCTTACCACATTGGTAACATTTGAATCCTAATACCCATGAAAGAAACCACCTCAAATGAAATTTTAAATACCATTAAAAGAAATATATTTACCATATAACATATCAAAAGGTTCTGTATATATTCCACATAATGGAATAAGTGGCAAATATGGCGTATATCTCATTGAAGTAAAAGTGGGATGAGAAATTGTTACATCAGGTCTAATTTCCTTAAAACATGTTCAAAAATCATATATCATAAATATATAATTATTATTAATCTATTACATAAATATAATAATTGTTTACCACATATTATTTACTTATAGTCTTTAATCATCACTTTATTAAAATTTCTTTTTTAACATCACTATTTCGTGTGATAGTTGCTTTGTCTTTTCATGTGTGTTTTGGGTTGGTAATTTTGGTCCTTTTATATTGATAATAGTTAAATATTCTCCATAAAGTTATCCATTACTGAAATATCATACATATTAATTATATATGTAATTATTGTAATTTATAAATTTAGAGATAGAAAATGGATTACACCATTCATGGAGACAGTAAGCCGTATGTACACATGAACACTTTTTCCATTTTTTAAGACTGATTGATTGAAAGGAAAATATAATTCTAATAAAATTTATATAAAGATCATTGTGTAATATATATAATTTATATTAATAAATTAAATCATTTTTACAATCTATGTAAAAATAAAATGAAAAAGCATTAACATCATTATGTTGAGGAGCTAGTCCACACATACACACAAGCATTGTTATTGTTTTCCAATGGATTAGAAGGTAATTAGTTAGATTTGATATTATATTTCTATAGGTATATTTAGTTAATAAATATTACATATATTAATTAAATTTATACTTACTACCTTTTATGTAAAGTGTATGTTAAAAACGGATCACATCGCTCTGTGAGGCAGTAGTTCACTGCACACACGAGTGATGTTGTTTTATCCTCCCATGAAATGGTATGTAAGAAGATATATGTGTTATAATAATTAAATATGTATAATAATGAAATAAATATCATATAAATATGTTTAATCCATTTTATAAAGGTTGTGATGGAAAATGAGTTACATCGGTTCGTGAGGCGGTAGTCCATCGTAGAAACAATTAACAATTTAATTTCCCATTTGATAGAAGTGGAGATGGATCTGGTTTATTAATTTAAAATAATAACATCTATGTATATAGGGGAATTATTTTGTTATTATATTATCCTATTTTAATAGGATTTTAAGGATATTGAAGAATAAATATTTCAAATACACATGTTTTAGAACATTACCTCTTCTTTGAAGAGCTACTTCGGGTTTATACAAAAGGAATTCCTAACAGGGGTTCCAAATAAACAATAAGGCCTATAGGATTGGATGTGTAACTAAGAAAGATAATTTTTAGTGATTTATCAAACCAAAGGGGATTTATGTGTGAAAAATGGAGGAGAGGGGTGGCCTTTTATATGTGGGGGAGAGGACAAACATGAATTTTTTTAAAAGAACCAATTACACCAATGTTTCTATCATTCCAAAAGACTAAAAAATGTGTCATTAATAAAATAAATAGTGAAAAGGTTGAAATAAACTCATAAAATGGGTTTTGTAAATGTTTATGGCTTTTTAACCCTTATCTTCTTAGTTTAACTCCCGATAAAGCAATTTTTACCTTGACTGTGGGAAATAATTTTTGTTGTTTTCACTATTTATTATAGTGAAAAATTATCTTGAAATTATTATATAATATAAATTATGACGATTGAAAACATG
This sequence comes from Viscum album, assembly GCA_963277665.1. Taxonomy (NCBI): domain Eukaryota; kingdom Viridiplantae; phylum Streptophyta; class Magnoliopsida; order Santalales; family Viscaceae; genus Viscum; species Viscum album. Next base: position 591,756,309 of record OY728140.1, on the reverse strand, counting down.
GAATGAATTTTTAAAAATTTAATCAACATAAGTGGTAGAAATAATTTTTAAATTAAACCACTAGACATGTCAAAAAAATAAATTTTCCAAAGAAAAACGTGTAAAATTTAAAAGGGTCTTATATCAAAAATTAATATATAATTGATTAAAATGTAAAAAATTAATTACAATGTAATATAATTGAAATAAATTCACCATTAAAAATTTAAAATATAATTTAACCGTGTAAATAATTTAAATGAAAATGAGATTTTCAATAAAAAACAATATTCTTCACAATTCATCAAAAAATTATTTTGTTCTATAAAAATACAAAAAATTCAACAAGAGATAAATTTAAAATTTAAATTTCCAAAATTAAGTTCGTTTTTTTGAATTATATATTATAGAGGTGTTAAAATTAATTTTAAATTATGTTCACAAAGCATGACTAAACCACCTTTTAGAAAAATACAGTTGTTCAGAAAACATTTCTTTTTCTATTAAATGGTTGTCAATTTATTTATAATAATTAGATAACTATTTAATTTATTTTATATATGTGTAAATGATATAATTTACATAATTTAGTTTGTCTGTCACACCCTGACCATAGACGCTGATGATTTTATTTTTTTCTTGGTCCCGCGTCTTTTGGACATAGTCGGGTTTGTGTCCGGGTTTGATTTTATTACAACTTTGATGTTTTCATTGGGTCTCGGGCCAGTGTGCGATCACCGTACCATTAGCGGTGCATGTGCATTCGGTCCTAGTGAATGTGCGGTTGCCCGATACATAAAATAACTAAACTTCATAAATGTTTAAACTGCTATGATAATATTATTTTTTCATATAATAACAATACTAATAATAATATTGATATTAATATTATTTTTATTATATATTTATTCTTTTTATTTTTATTAAATTGCCATTAATATTTTTATTAATACTATTATTATTAGTATTATTATTATTATTCTAGTATTAATAATAATAATAATATTATTATTATTATTGATATAAAAAATGAAGAGAAAAAAGTGTCAAAACCCTAACCTACCCTCCCCCCCAATTCCCTATTCTGCACCGTGGGTGACCCCCCTGCCCTCTTTCTACACTTTGCACTACCAACCTCTCCTGGTGGCCTCCTCCTCATACTCCTCCCTAGTACAGTGAAGTTGCACTCTCCCTTTCCCTATCCAATGAACACGACACCACCCTCCTGTTCGCGGCTAGCCCCTACTCCCGCTCACTTACAGTGACTCGATGAACCAGCACCACCCTCCACAACCCACGACCCCTTCTCCTTGATGGCAGTTCTAGTTTGCTTATGACTATGGTCTGGCCACTACACTGCTCCCTTTCTCAGCGGCCCGCTCCCTATGCATTGCGACCTCCTTTGTTTGACAGCCCCATCTCGTCGCACCGTTCTTTTTGCACAATTGCCCCAGCTATCCTACCCTCCTCCCTCTCCTCTTCCCTCCCTGGTATATTTTCTAACATTTAAAGTTTTTGGATGTGAGGTTTCCTTTGAGTTGGAGAAACCCTAATCATGGGGTTTTCTTTTGAGTGTGTTTATCCTTTTTTAGGGTGTGTGAAGGGTCTGCAAAGTTCTTTACTCCCTTCCGTTGAAGCGTGGTTGTAAGTGTGCACCTCTAAGGTAGGTAAATTTGCATATTTTATTTCTGGAACACTCCAATAATTCTTACACTATTTCATTTTGTTTTAAAACTTTCTTCATAGCTTCCCCATGCCTTTAATTAGTTTTCTAGAGTTATTAAATTTTTATAATTGGTTAAAATAATGTTTTGAGTTCTTGGTCCATGTTTGCATGTGTCTACGATGGTCTATTTATTTTTGTTCCAAATCTTGTTTTGAAAATGTTTTTCAAAATATAATTCACATCCTTATGGTATCCTTGTATCGCTTTTTGTGATGTATTGACACTAATGGATTTGTTTAAAAATTGGTCCTTGGCATGATTCTTTAATTATGTTTATCTTTTTATACACTTGGGGTGTTGATAAAATGGTATATGAACTTTTAAAATAGCTTGTTGTGATTTTTAGGGTGTTTCCCTTAGTGTTGTTTTTTATAAAAATTATGAAAATGTGATTTTGGATTTACTTGTGAACTTTGTGATTTTAGATTTGGTTTTTAAATTGTATCTTGATTTCTTTTTTTGGATTAAATTTTATTTTTGGGATTTGTGGTGTTTTTGAGTCTTGGGGATCTATCTTAGGGAGTTGCAATTGGTTTTAAAGGCATGCACGCATGTTCCTAGGTATGGATATGTATAGATATATGTATCTTCTAGGTGCATTTTCCCTCAAGGCGCAGGGAACATGTTCATTATTTTAAGGATGTATATATGTATATATATATATATATTGAAGTACGTACGAGCAAGGGAGATACCGTTTTAGTTAGAAGTATTGGTGTGACCGAGTTTGAGGTAGGCGTTTCCATCCTTTCTCTCATTCCAGAGTTTTACATATAAACTTGCATGATTTCATTTAATTTATAAATGTTATTCGCACCTTTATAAGAACAATATTTTATTCATTACAATGTTTTTTATAATGGTTTTAAGTGTTAAAAATAGATTTGAAATTGTTCCATGGTTATGTGTATGTGTTTCCACACCCTTGCTCCCAATTATAATCCATTTAATTCTTGTCTTTTCTTAATTAAATCTTTGATTATGTTTCACACCTCTATTATGTTTATAATTAAATTATAGTAGTGTCTTCTGGTTGAAAGATTTGATTTAAAATGGAATTTTTTGGATGCTCGTCAATTTATGCTATCATTTATACCTAGCCAACTTGGTTAGAACTAAACTTCATTATCTACAGATGGTATTGTTGAATGTCTTGAGTGCTATTTAATTGTAGAAATTTTTTATGGAACTTGTTTGTCCTGTGTTGGTTAGTTTTATAGGACTTGGTGTTTCTGTAAGAATGATTTCACATGTTTGTTTGAATTGGTATTTTTCTCTAATACTTGGTTTTATAAGCAGTAATTGTTTACTAAATGTTGTGTGTCTCTTCAGGCAGTTCATTAAAATTGTTTGAAATGAAATCCATGAGTATGTGCCTGTTTGGATTTTGGTGTATGTATTTTGTTGAGTGTGTGGTGTAAGGAAACACTTGGTTTGTTTTTACAAAATTGAACATAGTATCACTAAATAAATTTGTGACAATGCTTTGAAACATGGAACCTAAGGGCCCATTTGGATTTTCAAAAACAAATTTTGGGTTTAGAGTTGTTTTAGAAGAGCTTGTGCAATGTTTTCATAAAGGTATTTCATTATGTAAATCTAGAGGCTTGATTTACAACTCCAAGTTTTTAATGAAGTTATTTTGATAACTGAATGATGTGACTACCTGGTTGGCACTTTTTATGTATGACATGTATGTATATATATAAGTATATGGGGTGGTCCTATCTAGGGTAACCCTTTATGGGTGAACGCATAAGAAGAGTCTATGTTTGGGGTATATAAGTGCGATGAGATGAGTCATGCATGCGAGGGACTTCTGACTTACACAGTATTATTATAACCACCATGGGTTCCTGGGAAACTTTTAGATGATCAAGTGATGGTTGTTGAACAACCCCAATTTGATAGGTTGGTTCCCCCTAGATTTCTTGTTAGGCCAGATGGGATTTTCTACTGGATTGGTCGTTAGGGCAGCCAGTTGGTTATAGACATAGGAGCTTCACCATATGCTGGTAGGTGGTTTTGAAACCGAGTACCTCCAGGGGTCTTCTAGGGATGTTTAGGATCACCAATGGTTACTGGATTATTTATATTGCATGTTTACTTTCCATTCCACTAGTTTATTTTTAGTTTGTACTTTTTACTTTTTTTTACTCTAGCCCAGCTTTGGTATTTTAGGTTTTGGATTTCATTTATAAAATGAAAAATGATTTTGGAAATGGTGTGTAGAATGTGTTGGGATTTTAAATTGGAACAACATGTTTCATATTTTTAAAATTTGAAAAAAACCCTTTTTTATATCTGTATTTCAAACTTGTGTCAGTGGACTATTTCGGAAAAGACAACTGTTGGATTCAATGGTTTATTTTTTCTAGAATCTCTACTGAGCATCTCGGTTCTCACGCCTATTATATCTTTCCTGTTGCAAGTTTAGTTACTCATACATGCACTTGGTTCAGCTGATCAATGTTGAAGTATGCTTGGTTATGAGTTGGGTGGTGACATACGATATCGCAAGGAGGTATGTACATTGTTTTAATTCCGCTGCAAGTTTTATTTGGATATCGTTATTTTTTGTTTATCTATTTGTCTTTTGTTCATGGGAAAAATCATTCCCAACGATTAATTTTTGATGTCCGACACTAGTTTCCAAACCGTGGGGATGAGGTACGCCCCTCGAGCCATACAGTGGGCCGGATTGGGTGTCTGGTTCAGGGTCGACCCGAGTTGGTTTTTGAAAAAATGGTATCAGAGGAGGCCCTTGTTATTTGGGTTTTCTTGTAGAAGGAGATTAGGACTATCGGGGCTCAGGAGGTAGGTTATGGGTTGGTGTCTGATCATCATCACTCACAACGAGACCTGAGTTACTAGGGGTATTTTGGGATATGAGTTATTTGTCTTTGGTTTTTTTTGTATTGAGGGATGACAGTGGGGGAAAATTGGTTCATGTTGCGGCCTCACAGGAGGTGGTGACCCATGTGGAGTCCAAGTACCCGGTTTAAGGTTCTCATAGTGATATTCCTTACTTGGGGCATGGATCACCACCATGTCGTCAGGTTAGGAACCAGCACTAATTCCTCATTCTGATGGTTTATAGTTAGATGTGTTTCATTTTGAACTCTGTTGATGTGAGTGTGTGTTGAAAATGAAAGTGATTACGAAATGAAAACAAGGTTTCTTCCAAAATATTTTTGAAATTAGTAATGTGGGTTTTAAAGATAAAGTGTATCGTTTGGAAATATTTGGTGTGTGTTTTGATTTTTTATGGAAAAGAAGTGTTTGAAACATGGAATGAAATATGGAGGGTTACACTTGTATGGGTATGTACAAAGAGTGTGTTGGGGAACTAGTTTGTATATGATGTGAGCGAGAATGAATGAACGCAGATGTGATGGTTCCAAAGGTGCCATAGGTGAGTTTTAAAATTTTAAGGGAATAATGGATTTGGAAAAGTGATTTTTTTTGTGTTTTTATATGTTGGGAATATGGGCCTGTTTCCCTTGGCTTATGTTGTTTTTATGATTGATTTTTGTCTTGATGACTGGGTTCGATGGTGTTTTTCATGTTATGAGTATGCCACCCAGGAAGCCTCCAAAAGTTGTTAATCAGTTATGCCCATTTCCCAGTTATTTTTGTGTGTTTCTTTCTTATCAAGGTAATCCAATTATGTTAGAGGAAGTTATATAGTTCGGAAATATAATGTTTCTATGGGTTGTTCGGAACTCTAAGGGTAGTTAAGGTTTGTACTATCACAGAGTAATTTGAGGGTTCAGTTATAGACTAGTAAAGGTGGGATGTTTCATCGTTGTTTGAGTCTTGGGTGTAGTTGGTGGGGGTCGACTCTTGTAAATGTTCCCCATCTGGCATGGGTCTTCACCAGTATCGACTCTTAGTTTGTTGGATCATTCTCCCGCATGCCGCTAGTCTAGAAAGTTCAGGCATTCTAGGCTGCCTTGTCACAACTCTACGAAGTCTTTCTACCATGTGATTGTTCAGGCCATCGAGGAGAGTTCTGAAAGAATCATCACTCGAGAGGAAGGAGTTAGGGACTAGGGGATGAAAATTCTTGACTGTGAGGTAAGAGATGATTCAGCCATCAGGGCCCCAGCCACAGGTCTCATGGTGATGCTTGCGCACAGTCAGTAGTTGTCGAGGGTGTGTGGAACCTTGGTCTGGATAATGTTTTCAGCTTTGGGATGGAAATATCCAAAGTTTCCTTATTCTATTCTCATCACTGTCGTAAGATCATCCATGGTATCGTGGAATGATGATACCATTCCCCCAAAAACCAAGTGGTTTTCTTTTCTCTCAGTTTGGTTTTTAAATTGTTCGGTCTCTTTTAATGGTGTGAGACCATGAATAAACGGGCATGTTCTGATTCTGAGTAGGTCTCAATTGTGTTTTTAGGGGGATGGTTGTTTTCATGAAAGAAAAGGATGACGTTTTGGGGACCTTACATAGTTTGGGTCCCTCTCTGTAGGCTTTCCTTTACTGTGTTTCGGTTTTGTAAGGGATTATAGTGTCCCAGTGTGCCAGTTTTCCCCACAATATATTTTCTTAATCCTAGTGGTGGTGTTGTTCCATTAGTATTGATAAAGAGAGTTGATTTTTTTTGGGAGTACACACATTGCCCACTGAGGGGGTGGTTTGTTTAGGTTTCAAGAGTTTATGTATTAGTGAATTCTTGTGGTGGGGAGAACCCTCTCATGTTCCCTCCTCAATCTCAGGAAGTGGTTTCCTTCAAATTTGTTAGGTGTTATGTTTGTTGGGAATAGTCACCCCGAGGCTCTCGGTTCTATATGATTTTGTTTGGGAATAGACCCAAGTTGTGTCAACTATTATCTTGGTGACTTTCAGGGGGTAAAAAGTGTCTATGGTGGGAAGAATTGTCACATCCTGACCACATACGCCTATGATTTTTTTTCTTGATCCCGCATCTTTTGGAAATAGTTGGGTTTGGGTACGGGTTTGAAATTCTTGTAACGTTGATGTTTTCGATGGGTCTCTAGGCTGTGCGGGATCACCATACCATTAGAAGTCCCCATGATTTCGGCCCTGGTGAATGCATGGTTTCCTGATACATAAAATAACTAAACTTCATAAATGTTTAAACCACCATGATACTATTATTTTTGAAGATAATAATAATATTATTATTATTGATATTAATATTATTCTTAGTAAGTTTTTATTAGTATTATTTTTATTAAATTTTCATTAATATTATTATTATTACTACTATTATTATTATTATTATTATGGTATTATTATTATTATTGATATAATAAAATGGAGTGAAAAAAGAGTCAAAACCCTAACATACCCACACCCACCAAATTCCTTGTTCCACGCCGCGAGCTACCCCCTTCCCTCGTTCTACGCTTCGTGCTGCCAGCCCCTCCCGGTGGCCTCCTCCTCATCTTCCATGGTCCATCGAAGCTGTACCTTCCCTTTCCCCATCCATCCAGTGTGACAACACCCTCCTGTTCGCAGCTAGCCCCTGCTCCCACTCACCTGTAGCGATCCGACAACCCAACACCACCCTCCCCGTCCCATGGCCCCCTTCTCATTGCCAGTAGTTCTGGTCCGCCTCTAACCACTGTCCGACTATTGCACTGCTCCATTTCCTGGCAGCCCGACCCCCATGCGTTGTGCCCTCCTTTGTTTGATGACACCTCATCTCGGCACACCCATCTTTTTGCGCCAGCCCCCAGCCGCCCTCCCCTCTGCCCTATCCTATTCCCTCTCCAGTAATTTTTCTGATGTTTATAGAGTTTGGATGATAGTTTTCCTTTGACTTATAAAAACTCTAATTGTGGGGTTTTCTTTTGTGTGCATTTATCCATTTTTAGTGTGTGAAAAGTGTCCTTGAAGTTCTTTACTCTCTTCCGTTGAAGCGCGGTTGTATCAACACACCTTCAAGGTTGGTGAATTTGCATTTCTCATTTTTAGAACACTCCTCTAATTCTTGTGCTATTTATTTTAGTTTTAAAACTTGTTTCACAGCTTTATTTTCCCTTTAATTAGCTTTCTATAGAGTTCTTGAATTTTTACAATTGGTTAAAATTATGTTTTGAGTTCCTGGTCCATGTCTACATGTTTTTATGATGATCTATTTGTTTTGGGGCCAAATGTTGTTTTGACAATTTTTAAAAATATAATTCGCATCCCTATGGTATCCTTGTGTCACTTTTTGTGATGTTATTACATTTATGGATTTGTTTAAATATTTATCCTTAACGTGATTATTTAATTATGTTTATGTGTTTATACACTCGGGGTTTTGATAAAATGTGATATAAACTTTTAAAATAGATTGATGGGATTTTGAGGGTGTTACCCTTATTTTTCCTTTATAAAAATGATGAAAATGTGATTTGGGTTTTACTTGTGAACTTTTTGATTTTTGTATAGTTGGGTTTTGAATTTTATCTCAATTTCTTTTTTGGTCTAAATTTTAATTTAGGGATTTGTAGTGTTTTTGAGTCCCGGGGGTTTATCGTAAGGAGTTGCTGTTGGATTCGAAGGCGTGAATGCTTATTCCCATGTATGGATATGTATAGATGTATGTGTCTTCTGGGTGTGTGTTCCATCATGGAACGGGGAACATGTTCATTTGTTTAGGGATATATATATATATACATATATATATGGAAGTGTGTGCGTGTGAGCGAGATGTTGTTTGAGTTAGAGGTCATGGCGTGACCATGTTTGTGGTAGGCGTTTCCATCCTTTCTCTCTTTCTGATGTTTTCCATATGCACTTGCATTATTTAATTTAATTTATAAATGGTATTCACACCTTTATAAGCAAGATATTTTATTCACTTTAATGTTTTTTATGATGGTTAGAATTGTTAAAAATAGCTTTGAAATAGTTTCTTGGTTATGTGTAGGTGTCTCCCTACCATTACTGCCAATTGGAATCCATTTAATGCTTTCCTTTTCTTAATTAAATCTTATATTACGTTCTTCACCTCTATTATGGTTACAGTTAACTTATGGTAGTGTTTTCCTATTGACATGTTTGATAAAAAATAGATTTTTGGATGCTCCTCTATTTTTGAAATCATTTATGCCTTTCTAACATGGTTGGAACTAAATTCCTTTATCTTCAAATGGTATTTTTGGATGTCTTGAGTTCTGTTTGCTTGTTGAAACGTTTTATAGAACTTTTTTGTCCTGTGCTAGTTAGTTTTATAAAACTTACTGTTTTGGTAAAAATGATTTTGTGTGTCTCTTTGAATTTGTATTTTTCATTAATCCTTTTTTTATAAGTGGTTCTTGTTTTCTAAATGTTGTGGGTCTCTTTGTGTGGTTCTTTAAATTGGTTTGAAAAGAAATACATGAGAATCTTACTGTTTGGCTTTTGGTGTATATATTTTTTTAGTGTGTGGTGTAAGGCAATGCTTGGTTTGTTTTTATGAAATTAAACAAAGTATCACTAATGAGTTTTATGACAATTCTTTGAAACATGGAACCTAAGGGTCCGTTTGGATTTTAATAAAAAAAAGTGGTGTTTAGAGTTTTTTTAGAAGAGCTTATGCAATGTTTTCATTAAGGAATTTGATTATATAAAACTAGAGGCCAAATTTACAACTACTAGTGTTTAATAAAGTGGTTTTTGATAAATGAATGAAGTGACAACCTGATTGGAACTTTGTATGTTTGACATGCATTCATATATATAAGCATACGGGGTGCTCCTATCTAGGGAAACCCTTTATGGGTTAACACATAGGAAGCATCTGTGTTTTGAGGTAGGCAAGTGTGGCGAGATGAGTCTCCCTTGCAAGGGACTTCCTACTTACACAGTATTGTTATAACCACCATTGGTTCCTAGGAATATTTTAGATGATTGAGTGACAATTTCTGGCCAACCTCGATTATACGTGTCGGTACCCCTAGATTTGTTGTTAGGCTAGGCGGGCTTTACCACTGGATTGATCAGTGAGGGAGACCGGTTGGTTATTGACTTAGGTGCTCCACCATATGCTGATAGGTGGTTCTGAAACTGAGTACATCTAGAGGTCTTCTATTGATGTTTAGTATCACCCCAGGTTACTGGATTATTTACATTTCTTATTTACTTTCTATTGCACTAGTTTATTTTTAGTTTTCACTTTTTACTTGTTTTAGTCTAGATCAACTTTGGTATTTTATGTTTTGAATTTCTTTTATAAAATGAAAAATGATTTTGTGAATGGTTTGGAGCGTGTGTTGGGTTTTTAAATGGGAACAATATGTTTCTTATTTTTAAAATATGAAAAAACCTACTTTTACATCTATATTTGAAACTTGTGTTAGTGGACAATTTTGGAAAAGAGAACCCTTCGATTCAGTGGTTTATTTTTATAACATCCCTACTGAGCATCTCGGTGCTCACACCTATTATATCTTTCTAGTTTTAGGTTTAGTTTTTTATAAAGGTTCCTAGTTCAGCTGCTCTATGTTGGAGAAGGCTTGGTTTTGAGGTGGGTGGTGATCTATGCGGTCACAAGGCAGTATGTACAGTTTTTTTTCGTTCCACTGCTAGTTTTATTTTTTTATCTATAGTTTTTGTTTATCTATTTATTTTATATTCATGGAAAAATCATTCCCAATAGTTAGGTGTTTATTCCCAGCACTAGTTTCCAGCCCATGGGGCTTTGGAACACCCCTTGGGCCATGCTGCGGGCTAGCTTAGGTGAATTGTTCACGGTCGACCCAGGTTGGTTCATGACATTGTCCTATTCATACCCACCAACTTAATGGATTTTTTATAATGATCACGTTTAAATAATTATATTTTAAAATAGTATCACAATTAAATTAAACCCAGCGTTTCATGCATCAGAAGCTATCAAAGAGATTTATTTTTAAAAAAATAAATATATCATAAAGTAGCAAGGTGTTACATTTTCTTTTAATATTGATGTTCTATGTCATATATGCTATTGAGCATGATTTCCCCATTTTAATGTCTAGGGATGTTACAAAAGGTATATTATGAATCCTCAACCAAGTTAATAAAAAATGAAAATAAATAAATAAAAGACAAGAATAGAAAAAATTAATAAATGATACTAAAATTTTAAAATAGTTAACAAGAAAGAGGGTGTCTAATTCATTAATGTGAGAAGACTCAAGTATTAGAAAGGTAAAACCTTCGCTTCCCCAATCACATGAGAACTATACCTACATTATATATGTATCCAAGATTAGTAAAAAAGAAGAATATATTAATATGGAATATAAATTATAAAATAAAATCGAAAATAAAATAAAGCCGCAATACAATAGAAGTTACAATCCCCTACTTCTATTTTCACATTAACCAAGTCTCCTCCCAACCTTCAGAATCAATTTCCTTTTCAATATCATTGGTTTTTATATTCTTATCTTTTGAAAAATCTCCAAGATCCACTCTTTTTAATTCCTATAACTTTTATTTTTCCTTACATCTTTAAATATCTATGTTGTTCTAGCTTCCTAAAAATCTCCAATTATTTCATTGTTTTTGATTAAAATATTTTTCATATTATAATTCACATGGATCATTTAGATCAATTAAATTCATATTGAAGTGGAATTCAGAAGCCTTAGTCTGGTGCATATGTGGGTCCTCCGAAGTCTTCTTATCATCCTCCTTAGGATAATTTTTATAAAGACCAAACATATAAATATTGACATATGACATATTTGCAGGCTTGGATAAGTCATACTAATGTTCAAAATAACACATACATAGAGTTTTTTGACAAATTCATAGGTGATAAAAGATACATAATTAGAGTAAATTCACACATATATAGAGGTAATTACACATACATTGGTGGATAATGGCTCATACAAGTGATCTGGAAAAATATTACCCAAAAAATGTTAAATCACTAGAAAATGTGATTTCCATTTTCAACCCCATGTTCCTTAATTTATCATTCCTCTTTATTGGTATTAATTCCAATTTATTTATTAATGATATTAAATTAATTCCTAGTTATTCTATCAAATCATGCACATTTACAAATAACTTTCATGAAATATCACACTTAACACTCATGTATAATTTTTTAGCAATTATTTTCTCATTCCAAGTTCATTATAATTTCACCATAGGATTGATGAATATATTTATCTCTATATAATTAATCAAGTATTTGTGCATATCTAGAGGGATTTTTGGTGTTGTTGTATAACTTAACATTTCATATTTTTTAATTAGAATTTGGATTCAAATTTAGATATAGTGTTTCTATATTGAAGTACAATGCATGATTTTTAGTTTTCTTCATGAATAGATTAATACATTCTCTTCCTCTTATAATAATTTATATTAACTCCCTTGATACATTATATAAAAAAACTCAAACACTTTTTCATCTAAAAAAAACAAAATTTTCCTCTTTAGGTTTTCTTTTGTAGGTTTAAAAATATTTTTTCCATTTTTCCCTCTTAAAGGTAGAGAGGGAATTGAGATTTAATTGGGTTGGTTTGAGGTTTTTCATAACTCGGATCAAGAGACATTTCCTTCCATTTTATATGTTCTATGTCATTTCTTTCAACAAATTCAGTGATCCTTTTTGAATAACTCCTACGGGAGAGAATTAGTACAACTAATTTTATAGTATATTTTTGTTTCCAAACCACTAAATTTGACATTTGAACACCTATTTATCTTATAAGTAAGTCCACCATATAGAAATTTCATCATAAATGATATATTTATTCCCTCTTCCTCACTTTTTTGGAAATTTTTTAGTTCGAATTTAGATCAATAATTTTGTGCAACAATGAGATTCTATAGGAAAAGGGAGAAAAGTTCCACTTAAAACCAGTTGTATACTTCCTTATAATGATTTAGAGAAGAACTGGTCCATCCTCCCTATCATCGATGAATTATATTTCTCATACATCATTACCTCCAAAATTTCCAAACTTCCACACTTTAGTTCAAAATGTGTTTTCAAAACCTCTTATCCCAACTCACTTTTCCCCTCCCCACACACTTAAATTCAATCTGAATCATGAATCAACTTGAAGAGAAAGGTAGAGAAGTTTGTTTCTTGTAATGTAGCTGAATAAAATATCCTTTCATGAATATAAAGGTATAATATGTATAATTGTAAAAGAAATAAATAAAATATCATTCAAATGGGGGATTTAAAATCAATAAAATGACTCAATTAGTTATTGTATAAAGTACTTAAATGATCCAATGGTTTAACTTGATTACTCATAAAGTTATTATTTTTCAAGATAGTCTTAGTTCTCTGAATAATTGAGGACATTTTAAATAAAATTTCTTAATAGGTTCATAATCCTCTTTTTTAAGAGATTTAAAATATAAAACAATATGTGATGATAAGATATTAAAAAATCAATGGTTTGTGGATGAAATTAATTAAAATATAACTTTAAAAAACGTTCACTTCACCTGTAATTTAAGATGATTATTAAGGTAAAATAAGTTCATAAAAATTATCATAGATTTAATGTTTATAAGGGAATAAAAATTAATCACCATTTGGTTTTAAAACACACTAAAAAATGATAAATAAAGACATATTTTTTTTTGAAAAAGTCACAAAATTTTGAAAAAGATAAACCAAAATTTGAAATTCCTAAATGAAAATGTATATCTCTCATCCATATAAATAATGATGTATCCTAAATAAATTATTATAGATTCATCATATAAATAAAATATAAAATGGAATGGTAGAAATCAACTAGGTGTTAAATAGAGGCATGTCCTGATGGTTCTAATTGATAAATAGGCTAGAGGTGTGTGATTTTCATCAATGATTCCTAGGGAATGTTTTCATATAATTTATTCAGAATATTACCTTTAATATTAAATTAATTTTCTTATTATTATTTAAAATTATGAATACATATAGAAGGATATACTTCAGTTACTATAAATAGACATTTCCATATAGAATTATGTTTACCTAGATTTATCTTGATACATGATATATAAAGAAAAAGTTATTCCCCTAGATGGAATTATTTTGGATGGATGATATTTTAATGAGCTACTCTATTCCTTTTTAAATAATATAATACTCAAAATATTTCATCCTAACTAATTATAACACCCATGGGAACAATTATAATCTTTTTCAAGCATTTTCTTGGTCAAAATTGATCTTACTCACTACCTAGTTTGTTGTGTGCTCCCAATCCATGGGTAGGTGACAAATCTATCAATAAATTTACCTATATAGAATATTTATAATGTGGATATTATAAGATATTTTATAAACTCAAATGGTTTCTTACAATATTTTAGTGTAATATTTTTAGTTCGGTTTGACAGTTTTCTCCAAAACCACTTTAGTCAACCTATTGAAAACTTCATCTTGCACATTGTTATTTGGGATGTAGGGTGTGAATATTTTTTTGATATACTCCATAATTACCAATAAATTAATTGTGTATTATATTATAGAATTATGTACCTTGATAACTAATGATGTATTTAGGAACTCTAAACCTATAAAAGATGTTAGATTGAATAAATCACACAAAAAATGAGCATAATTGATTTTAGTGGGATTTCCTTCCACCCATTTTAAACATAATGATATGATAAAATAATGTATGATTATAAAAATGGTATGATGAAATATATGAATAATGATTAAAAATTCCCACAAAAACTTATCGGTAGTGGATAATTTATTTTCTTTTGCAAACATTTCAAGTTATTTTAAATTATTCATAATTTTTTAAAATCATCAAGTGTATCATTGAAAAAAATAAAGAAATTAATATAATTCTAAAAATTTTCAAGTATTTATTTGAGTTCGAATGTTTCCTCTAAATGATGGAGTATGGAAAAATTCAAAAATATATTGGATTTCAGTCATAGGTTTTCATCTTCTTATCACTTGTTCATTAAAAATCTTCCAATCATATGGATCTTCCAAAATGTAAAATTTTTAGTCATAATGGAGTCTCTAAATTTTTTAGAGAGTGATGTGGGATGGTACTTGAGAGCTTTGTATATAATTTACTTTTCTATTATATTGGGTCCCTTATCCTTCAATCCAGATTAACAACTCTCCAATAATATTATAATTGATTGGTTATTTGGCTATTATTTCTACTTCTAGTATGCGGGGTAATCTACTCAGATGATCATCCACCTAGTTTTTAGATCATTTATTATATTTCACACATTGGTTTAACTATTCTAGTAACAAAATATATTTTACTAGAACCATTTTGGTTTACCTTCTTTATTAAATACATAATTATTTAATGAAAAAAACTATTCATTTAGTTCCCTCCAAATAATATTTGAATTCATAAAATGCAAATACAATAGGTAATTTTTTTTTGTGGTTGTATAGATGAGTTAGAAAAAATCCATTTTTTTTAAATTATGAACAAGGACTTGATATTTTACATTAATCATTTGGGTTATAAATTCTCGTATATCATGGTTGTATGTATCACAATGTAGCCCAAAGGGATTATTTTATTTTTATGGATGCATCACTAGTGGGGTGATCAATATTCCATGTCACTCAAAAAAATATATTCTACACTCACCATAAAAATTAATATTAATATCTTTTTATAGTAACATGGAAATGATTAGATAAATATTATTAATTTTTTCGATGCACCTGCTATATAATCCTACATGTCCTAGAAATGATCTAACCAGTTTAACATAAGTTGAGTAAGAAAATAATTTATCACATCAATTTTTTATTTATCTACCCCAATGATCCTTTGGGAAATAATATTACTAAGTAATTTTCATCTTTCAAATATTATGATAAATTTATCAAAATTCAGAACCAAATTGTTTTCAATAAATGTTTTCAAAACCATTTCTAAATTTTTCATGAAATGATCAAATGAATCTCCAAAAAATATAAATTCATATAATAATACCTTAAGGTATTCCTCAATGTGATATGAAAATATACTTACTATTCACATAGAGAATATACTTGGATCATTATAATTTCCAATTTTTATCCTTTTGTAGGAAAGTTTTCCAAAGGGACATTTAATTGTTGTCTTTGGTTGGTCCTTTGGAACAAGTTGCACCTAAAAATAACATGAAAATTCAATTAAGAAATAATAGTTAATTATCATTTCTAATCTCATAGTATCTAGTTAATGAATTTTATGAGTGAAATGATCTTTCCTAGTGTCTTGATTTATATTCATATAGCCTTTGAAAAATCTCTAACTATTCTGAATTCTGACAGGTATTAACTCATACTAGTCATTTCTCAATATGGTTACTCTTGTTTTCTTGGGAACTATGTGAGAGGGGTTGATCCTTTGGGAGTTATGCATGGGGTAGATGATGTTAAATTATAAAATATTCCTTATATACATATTAAATACATCCATCATGGTGGGATTCATTCTCTATTAGGGCTTCTTAATAGGTATATAATTTTCTTCATGTAAAATTCTATGAATGAATATTTTAGAAGCAATTACAAGAACATAACCTTAAATATAGCCTACATATAACACATTTTTTCTCAATTGATCAATAATTTTATGTTTTTGATTTTTTAGATAGGATATTAGCAATGATCACATGTATTTGTTTCTCTATTCTTGAGGAACACATACATTAAACCAGTGGAAAAAGATATCAATTCAAAGTTTGGGGGTTTTTGTAAAGAGGAATTTATATTTGGGTTTCTTACCTCTAAATATTTTATATCATATAAAAAAATTACATATGATATCTCTTTTAATGAAAAATAATAAAAAATAATAAAAAACATAAAAAATGATAATTTATCTATTTTTTGATATGAAAATAGATTTTCTAATTTTTTGTTGAGCCTAATTGGATCTATGGTTTTCAATCATTTAATATTTCCCACGAGCTAATTTTCTTGAAACATACCCAGATTTTCACTAGGTTCATTCTCTTGAATGTGGGAAACTATATAAAGTGAATATTCCAATGAAGGATTGGGTCATGGATTCAAAAATATTGAAGTGGTTAATATTGTCTTCGAATTCCATGATGAGTGTTTCCTCATGCAGGTTTATGACTATGTTTGATATGTTTAAGAATATTCCACCAAAAATAATTGGGAGTGGGATGGATCTTTTTCTTCTTCCATGTTGAGTAAATAAAATTCCACAGGGAAAATAAAATTCTTCACTCTCATTAGAAAATTCTCCAAGACACTTTATAGAAAGTGTATCGATATGTTTTAATGTTATAACACCACTATTGTAGGCTTCAATTATATCATATACCATGAGGTGAACATATAGTGATGTTTAAAATTTATAAAAGTTCAAAGATGAAAAACATCATTACAGAATGTCATGGGATAAATAGTGAATGAGATAGATAATGTCTCTAAATATTGAAAATTTGTGGGTGGTTGTGGTGTGATTATATATGAGACACTTTTTATAATTTTTAAATTTTTACTCCCATGATGTATCATTTTATTGGTATAAAAATCCTTGAAAAAATTATTATACATGGGGATATTTTTGAAATATTTAAAATGCAGTATATTAATCTCAACATTATAGAATGTTTCTTGATTTTATTTTTGACTTCCATGCTTTATGAAAACTTTTATATTGTATAATTATTGAAGTAAATGGATGTTTAAATTGTGTATCATCCATTTAATTTCTTTTATATGGTTTTTATTTTTTTAATTTCTCATTATCCCATACATTTCTTCTTCATCCTTCCTCTCTTCTTACTTTCATGGAAAGTGTTTATAATTATGCTGAGAATTTGCATCTATGTCTTACCTGGGATCTGGTTTTTTTCTCATGTTTAGATGTGAATGGTAGTAGAAGTGGTTTTCTAATAATATTTCTGAATATCCTCACATTTTATTAGGATTATGGATTAACTAAGAAGAAATATTTCATGGGTTTTTGGACATAATTTTTAAAAGGATTCCAATATTCTTTCTCAGTTATTTTTCATCATTATCAACTCTCCGACATCATGTACTTATTTATATTTTAAATATGGATGTGTAATAGTTAAGAGTTGATCAAATGGATTAGTGTATTTTATAAGAAGTTCATAGTAATCCATATTAATATACGATTGTTTCTAATGATTCAAGAAAGAGGATAGCTATTGGAATTATTTTGGTTGATAATAAGGAGGATTTCATTGGAGTTGGTATTGATAATCTGATATGGACTCATTTAATGTATCTAAAAATAATTATTATACATAGAAAGGAACTATAAATCCTTGGTTATATTATGTAAATTTCCTTTATTAGAATTATACTGATTTTTTTGGTTCCTTACAATTCAAGATATTGATTAATAAAATGGTGTGGGGAAGAACATAAACCACATACCATGGATGGTTTGTTTTGTTAACCAATCAACTTTGAAGATATTGTTATTATAATTTTGGTTATTTATTATAATTTACATTCAAATACAGGTGACTAATAGAAATTATTCACTACATGAACTCCCCTAGTATGAATACATCTTGTTCCAAGTTGTTGTGTTTTTTGTTAAAAAATATAATTCCATTCATTAGATTATACTAGAAGTTTTTCAATTATAGATTATATAAATGATTCATATGACATGTTTTTTAATTTTATTGTATCACATGATAGTAAAACATATGTAATTGGTGCTCCTCCATAGCTTGTTGGGGGAAACTAGCACATATCTTCTTAAACCTATTTCAGTACTCATATAGATTATCTCTAGAAGTTTTTTGATGACCCAAAAATCTTTATTTGAGTTTTTACTTTTAAAGGTGTCAAATAATATCTAATTAAAAAATCTCTAAATGTCATCATAATATCGTAATCCTTCAGGTTGTAGGATATAAAACCATTTATTAGCGGCTCTTTCTTTTTAAAAGGGTAATGCAATCCCCTTGACTTATTCCACAACTAATCCTCTGAGATTCAGTTTAGAGCACACAAGGGTGAACTAATTAATGTGTCTATTTGGTTCTTCAATAAAATCCAAGAAACATCACAACTAATTCGATAATTTTATATTTTAATTAAAATTAAGTTCATAAATCATGCATTATTGGTATTTGAGGGTGAATATAGATCTCATAGGGTTTTATTATCATTTACTACCACTCTATTCTGATCATAGGGAGTGTTATGTATCTCATTAGTGTATTAAAAGTAATTTACAAAAAATATTATTATGTAGGTTCAGGTTCATCAGATTTTTTTTAGAAATGTTCATTCTATTTTAGGATTTGAAGGGATTTTTTCAGTTGAAGATATTCACATATACTTGAATGGTTATATTTTGGATATTCACCATTGATAAGGATGCCATGTTTTTTACACACATATCATGGAATTTCAAAAAAATATAATTATTTTATAGGTTAGATTTAGTTGAAGGGGAATCCCTACGGTTGTCTCTAGAGAGGAGTGCACAAAATCAGTTGCCACTTTTTGGGTTTGAGAAAAGGGTGTGATTTTAAATTGTTTTGTTTTGAAAATTTAGAAAAAATTGTAAAAATATATAGTAAAAATAATAGTAATTAAAGGATAATTGGGTTACACTTTTATTTTAAATAGAAATTAAATTTCATTCCTTATATTGTTGGATCTCTTTATTCAATTTAAATGATGAATGAAAGGATATATAACCTCTCACCATTGGTTGAATTATTTTGGTGAGAGATAAATTTAAAAAAAAAATTATTTGGCCTAACATCCTTACAATGTGTTTAAGTTATATATATAATAACTCCCATATTACTAAGGAAACACCCATCTGGATAAGAAAACCAGGAGTTACTACTACCCTTTTAACATGTTCTAACAATTGCTAAGAACTGTAACACTCAGTTAATAATATTCCACTAGATATAGTTTAAAATTTAGTATAGGATTATTATAGATCCTAGATAAAGAAAATGAATAACAAATATAATAAAATCAAACATAACTAAATTCAAAATTAATAACATCTATTAAATATCAAAACCAGTTAACAATAAATATATAGTATTATTCATTAATGTGTGAGGACTCAAAAAGTACAAAGGGAGAAACATACCTACCCTAATAAAATAAGAATTAAACCTCCCATAAAAAGGTAGAATAAATGTATAGGGAAGAAGAAGATATTATAGTATAATATAATATATAAAATAAAATATAAAACACAATGAAGAAGTAAAATAATAATATCAGCAATCTCCCTATTCCAACCTCTTATGAGCCAAGTCTCCTCTCTGCATTTTGCCTCATGTTCCTTTCTAGGAGATTTAGTTTTGATCTTCTTAATTTTTTGTAAAACCTATGATATACATAATATTTAATTGTTGGGATGTTTTTTCTTGAATATTAAAATCTTCATGTGATTTTATCTTCCAAAAAATCAACAGCTTCTTTCCTTGTTCTTGAAATAAATATTTTTCATATTATGATCCATATGGAATCCTCTGATTTGTTTCATACACATTAAATTTGTATAACAAATCCTATTTTTGAAGAAAATTTTCTTCCCTTTAATTATATGAATTACCCAAATTCAACATATTTTTACAACGTAATGACACATACATACAAACATATGATATATATGAATCCCTATATGACTTTTACATAGTAGTGAAATAACACATACACAAATTATATTTTTATATTCATAAGTGAAAAATAACACAAACACAAAGAATATTCGCACATAAACAGAGGGTATAACCCTTACATAGGTGGAAAATGACCCATTTTTATAGAAAATGAATCATACAGATAGTAAAAATGGAACATACATAGTCACACCTTTTTCCATTTCTTCATGACTTATCAGGGAAGATTACTTCCTAAAAATAATCAAATAAAAACCACTTTATTTAATAGTTGTCTTATCAAATAATGAAATCTAATTTCATATTCATACTACAAGTCCTTTAGGATGATAATGGGTAGTAAGTATCAATCCATTAACAGTATTTCAAAAATATGTAAGTTTTTTAAATTCATAATTTAGATATTTTAAATAATATTCACATAATAAAATTATTTAACACTTAAATTCCAATAAATAATTAAAACTCAATGAATAAATAATTATGATGTAATAAAATGAATTTAATGATAGTGAAATATCATGAATTTTTTCACTATATTAGATTTTAATTTTCAAATCATTCAAAATGACTAGTTTTATTAATTAGATCCTTATCACTATCCAATGGAAATCATGAAAATTATTTTGGACATGTGTTTATATTAATTGGGTGATGTGGAAAGTATACTTAGTATAGTTCTTCAAAAAATTATATTGAAGACCTCTAGTTATTAGGGGAGTAATGGTTTTGTGATGACACGACCAAGAAAAATTAAGAGGTGGCTGTGGGGGAGTGCCTCATCAGATCTTATTCATGATAAAACTCAATTTTCCCTGGTTTTCTATAAATGGTATGTTGATTTGAGTTTTATTCATGGGTTCCTTGAGATGATATGTTCTTGTTATGTGTTTTAGGGAAATAATGAAAGTTATAATTTCAAAACATAGGTTTTGGGGTGGAAATGGATGGGAAATTAGATAATAATGGTTTAAAAAAATGTATACCAAACTGTGTGGCCACTGTGTGTTTGGGGATAAACATAACTTAGTTTCCCAATCATGGTTTGAACATGGATTTCTAAACCATGCTGCCAAACTGTACACAATATGAAAAGTTAAAAAAAATCTTTAGCATTTTGGGATTTTCTAATCATTTTTCTTATTATTGTTACATGTTTTTGTGTAATTGAGTATAATTTTATATTCTATCCATTTTTAAGATAATAACTTGAGTTATGTATTGATCATGTTTAATGTTCCATATTCTATCGCCCATTTCTCTTGAAGTTCATTAGTGAATCATATAGAGTGATCCACATAGAATACACCACAGGATAACACTCTAGTGGATTCATATATTTTTAAATTTTTTCATCAGAAGCATATAATACCTATGGAAGTAATGTGACTATGGAAAATCTCGGGTGGTGTATCATTCCCAAAAACATACCAAGATAAATCCAACCATTTTCTATAGTGACCAAGGATCACATTTACATGAAAAGTGAATGAAAAATATTTAATACATATATTGTTTCCTTCAAATGCTCAAGATTCTGTTGGTTTGTTTTTCCATTTATATATAGGAAGGAACAATCCAAAAGTGGTGGGAGTCTATCTTTCAGGCCCTGATTCTTGAGGATCTAACTTGGGCTAAGTTAAAGGATATATATAATACGAAATTTTACCCAAATATTTTGAGGGATGTGATAGTTAGAAAGATTGTGATATTGAAAAATGGGATCATTCTCAAATAGTGTATTCCAATAGGGTTATTGACTTTTTCAAATATTTTATAAAATTCATGATATAAGAATATATGAAGGCTTTATGTTTTGACTTTGTATTTGGACTAGAAGTATGATTAAGGATTTTACTATTCTACATGTCAATTAATGATGAGTTTGTTGAAAAGGAATTGATTGAGGAGGAAGGAATTACTATGTTAAACTAGTATGGCTGGTTCCTCTACTAATATAGGGGAGAAGCTAAAGATCCTCTTAAATCTAGAAGAAGAAGAATATGAAATCTCAATAGAAAAAATGGGAGTGTGAAACACCTTCTAATATACTCTTATGGACCCTTTAAGGTGTATGAAGGTGGTGTGTCATTACTGTAAGAAGGAAGGGAACATTTTATAAGTATTATAGGGATCTATAATAACATTTAAATAGTGTGTAAATGTGGGAAATCTTTTAATATTTTGCAAGATATATCCTCATAGCATTAAGGTGAGGCCTTTTCAAACAATATACTCTCAGGTATAATTTAATGCATATAAGGGAGTGAGATTGCACCCTCATAGGAATATAGAATCTTATCCTTCAAGTAAATTTTATCTTGGGATCAAATCTAGGTGTTTATATGTGGAAAATAAGGATCCATAGGATTTAGATGTTGGGATAGATATTGTAAGAGGCTTGTTGTTCATTACTTTTTATACGGCCTTTGATTTATTTGGAATTGGTGTATCTGATTATTTTATTTAATTATAATTTATTAATGATTTAGTTTTGAAGCATGAGATAACTCTATACATGATGTATCTATCCACTCCTTTTCGAAATAGAGGATTTTATGGGTTTAAGAGCCTTTAATTATGAGTAATTTCTGTTGATGTTGATGTTGTTTGGGTTTTCATAATTCATGAATTAAATATCTTTGTCCAAATTTATAATATATATTGAATAGTGACTGAAAAATATTATATTTAATACTACCATTAGAAGGTTATGTTCATTTATCCTAATGTAAACAGTCATGTATTCCCAAGAGAGTGGGATCCATGATCAAGTATTGTAGGGCCAATTCTTCCAAACATAAGATCAATTTCTGGTTAGAGCTGTAGTTTATTTTATAATTTCATTGAATGCTATTTGTGTGTATATATTTATTTATAAGTGAACATGAACCCTGATTTTTTCTTTTAAGATCATTCTAGGTTTCCAAAATATAGGGCAGTTTAATTTCCAATGATTTACTCTAGTGAAAGAGCTTTATATCGTTGTTGTATTATTGAATAAATACTATTAGGTTTAGGGAATTGAATATCAAGATAGAGGACATATGGAGTAATATTTTTATTCATCAAAGCATGTCATAATTAGAATTATTGATACTCTTTTCATTTAATCCATATGAGAGTCTTTGAATATCATGAAATACTAAAATACAAATGAAATGACTATCAAGAATAAGTACCCATTGCCTATGATTGATGATTTATTTGACAACTCTAGGGAATGACTTGGTTTTCAAAAATCAACATAAGGTCAAGATACCATAAGTTAAGGGTGAGTGAAGTAGATATTTCAAAGGCCATATTTTAAGGAAAGTATGGTAGTTACATGTATTTGGTTATTCCGTTCAGAATTACAAACTCTAATATTTTTTTCATGGAATTCATGAATTGCATTTTACATCACTATATAGATAGTGTTGTTTTGGTTTTGGTTGATGATATCATGGTTTATTCCTAGATGAATGAGAAGAATGAGGACTACCTAGATTTTTTTGGGAATCATAAAGGAATAAAGCATGTATTTCAATATTTCTAAACTCTAGTTTTTTATTCAAGTAATGTTTTTAGGAAATGTGGTATCCTGAAAAAGAATTTATTTAGATCATGAGAATTTCAAAGTAGTAATTTCTTTGGAAAGACCCAATAATGTATTTTAGATCAATAAGTTATTGGGCATATCCAAATATTACAAAAAGTTTTTATTGGACTCTCCATGTTGGATTTAGCTGGATATATTTGAAACTAAATGGGGTGATATTTTATTGTTATGGGAAATGACAGAGATCCTTTGAGGAGTTGAAGGCTTGATTGTCATCCAAATTTTTTTTATATTCTTCTAGATCTAGGTATGGATCATTTAGTTTATTTTATTTCTTTAGGATGTGAATGGGGAGTGTATTGATATAGGGTTATAATGTTTTGTTTTGCAGATCATGCTAGTTTCAACCACATTGAAAGAACTACCCGAACTATGACCTTAAATAGGTAGTAATGATGTATTCCATGAATAAATTTTTTATATAATATATTCATTGAGAATTTTACCATATTTAATGATCATAAAAGTTAAAATTAAACACTCTCCTAGAAGTGTATAAAAATAATGTAAAGACACTAGTTATAGTAACCGTAGAAATATGGTTTTGATTTAGTCAAAATCAATGTAAAAGGGAATAAAATGGATCATGCCTTAATCATGAATCTTCTAACTCATGTGGAGAATAAATATAAATATGATTGATATTTCATGAGGTTATTCACTGAGATATATCTCAATTATCCAGAGAAGGTTAACTAGTTATTCTTTACTAGTTTGAGATCCACAACCTTCTTGGATGATCATATTTTTCTTGAGTTAACATCATATCATAACTATCAGTAGACTAGAGAAACTCTAAATTATGGGGATACAACTTGTGATTTTTCTTGGTCTCTTGATAGTGAAATTTGTTTCCAAAATTGGTTATTAATTCCCTTGACATTTAGATAGGGGGAATGAATGGTGGATACCACTACAGTTGGGTTGTTCACCACAGGTGTACTAAGTGGTTTTATGATATGAAATTTTTGTATTTGTGGACAAAGATGAAGGAGATTAAGTATTTTGCATATCAGTTCCTTACCAATCAAATAATAATGGTCTAGCACCAGAAATGTGTAAGTTTTTTATATCCTCTTCCCATCCTGATATGGAAGTGGTAATAGATTTATATAGATTTCATGATTTAATTTCATTTAAATCATTGCTTGAATAATTTTATATGAGTTATTATCAACCATTTAACGAAATCCATACATTTTCAATATATCAATGAGTTGATGAAAGTTTATGAGGTTAGATGACTATATATACAAGAGATAATGAGGCTTCACGGTGTGGAATATACAAATATTTCTAATAAAAAGCCATATTTTACATAAAATTTATAATGAGGTATTTAAGAATGATGAGTTTTAGTAGAAATTAAACTTGACCTGTCATCCACTGAGGGATGGTCAGACAGAATGAGCTATTCGGATTCTTGATGACATACTATAATATTTTATTTTTGATTTTAGTGAATCACGGGAGAAACAATCATCATTAGTTTAGTTTTAATATAATGATATTTAACAAGAAATGATAAATATTTCTTCCTTAGAATCATTATATCTATGATAATGATGGTTTCCTCTTTGTTTGTTAGATTTGGGAGAGATTTTGTTGATAGCAATAATCACTAGTCATGAAATAATGGGTAAGATTAATTTGACATGGAAAATATCAGTGATAACATAGAGTTTCCAAATATCATATGTCAAACATCACTATAGTCTGTTAGAGTTTTCCATTAGTGATTGAGTATATCTTAAAGTTTCTCTATGACATGGAAATCATTAATGAGGATTATAGGATAAGTTGATGTTATAGTATGTTGAACCATTTGGTATCATTGAGTGTCTCATGAAAGTGGAATACAATCTTGAATTACTATCTCAGATGATTCCAATTGATGATTTATTTTTTTCTCTATTAGATAAGTATTTTATGGGCCCATATCATATGGTTGAGTAGAGGGATATATATTTTTAACCCCACACCATTGTGATTGGGTAACACATTCTTATCATGAATTGTAATGATATACAATTTTGGGTAAATATATACCTTTAATTCTTGTATTATGGATGTGTTTTAGTGATATCCATGAGACTTTTGAGCATGACAATTTTACATGAAATAAATGAACCTATATCATGTGGTTGAGTTACGGGATGCAAATTTGGAAATCGAAACTACAATGGTTGAGTAACTTATTCATATCATGGATTTTTATGATAGAAATATTTTGGGTGAATATATCCATTTAGTCTATGTTTTAAGGTATTTTGGTAGAGATATACATGATACATGGGAGTGTGAGGTATCAATGTGAAATGATAATCCTCACCTTTTCTTCTATGGGGAGGGTTAATAACTTTTTGGGGGAGAAATTGGCATAGTAGGGAGATTCATGACAGTCACTAGGTTACTAGTATGAATTTAAATTGACAATTTCATTCATTTAAATTAGATTCAATGTATTGATATTAGGATGATTTAAAATATGAAAAAATGGGGAAATGGTTGGGGAACATGGTTAGCACATAGTTAGTGATAATCGTGAATCCAAACTATGTGGAAGGGGGAGAGGTTTCCAAGTTCCATTTACATTAAAAGTGCATGGTTCATAGAAATGCTTGGATGTACTAAAGAATCATATGGACTTGTTTGGTGCCTAGGGGTAGGGAACCTAGTTGGAACACATTTTTCCAAATAATGGGGATTTCCCATTATTCTTCAAAACTAGGAAATGATCATTCCACCCCTATCAATTTTAATCCTAATTCTATCTCTTTCTCCCCATTTTCACAACCTATCTCCTCTCAACCATGGATTACCCCTTATTCTTTATCATTTGTTGATTTTTAATTATTTTATTAGACTTTTGTTAATTTAAACTCTCAATTTTTTAATGATTCTCACTTCTTTATTATTATATTATATTTTCCTTCCTTTGTATTACATTTCTAGTTCCCTATCCATCCATGGTGGTTGATTTCATGGAAAGAGTTGGGTAAAATTATATAATATCTTGGTTTTTCAAATTGTAAGGATCCTCGTCTTCCTAATATTATGTGTTTAATAAACCTGATAAGGTTTCTTGAGATTTAAGGTAGGAGTCTATACATAATGAACATTTCCCTTGGCAGACCATTTCTTCTTGAGTTTTCCCTTGTTCTATTAATCATATTTGTCTTAAAATGAGTTATTATTATTCCCAAAAAAGGGTTATACCTTTGGGGTGAATGAAGTTATTATATATTATTTAAAAAACCTTTATAATTATATTATACCACTTTTAATAGGAAAACCTCTATCTTTATCATGGCTTATATAATGAAATAATGTATTAAAAGTGAGAAAAAAACATATTTTTACATGGTTCACCCTAAATGCGATAATCCAAAGAGAATAAAAAGGTGATGTTCCAATACACTAAAAATACAAAACACATGGATTTATGTTTAAAGGATTAAGTAGAAATTCTAATAACCAAAGTTTACTATCTTTACCAAAAAAAATTAAGAAACCATTTCTCTAGTTGTAGGCTTCCTCCTTCCACGAGCAATAAGTAAAATTACCCCAGATTTTTTGTATTAATTAGCCCAACTTCCATGATCTTGTAGTGAGATACCTACTAGAACACCTTCTTATTTTTTATTTACATTCTAGTATATGGCCTATAAATCATCTTTTTTCTATTTTAAGAGAATGATATTCAATTTTGCATCATTTCTTCTTCCCCATTTCTTTCAAGTAGAAAGATAAATCCCTTCTCTTTGTGTTGATAGAGACTCCAAGATATCCCTTATCTTTTTATGTCCCTCAAATACTTTATTCACCAAATATCCACAAGAGAAATATTTCCATTTGGGAACAAGAAATCTCAAATTTTTTACCTCATTATAATTTATATAATTTAATTCCAACTAAATCATCTAATATTTTTAAAAAACTATCTTCATAATCGTTATCTGAACCCCTTTTTTTCAAATTAACACACTACTATAACCCACACCTCACTATTTTCCTATTCACGATGCATTATATGGTTAGAACTATTTACACTAAATCTACACCACCACATTTAATCGAAAATAAAAAATGTCATGGATCGATGCATCCATTAATATTATCATGATCTCCTCTATAATTTCAGCAGTGTATAAATTTTAAATTACTGCTCATAATGTGAATTTAAATATACATTACTGACTATGATTCTATTATACGTTTGTATATTTACTAAAGAGAATCTGTATATAACATCACAAAAGTTTACTATCTTCTTTCAAAAGTAAATTGAATTATATTACATAATCTATGAAAAAATATTACATATCAAGCATATTCTCATGTATTATCCAAATTCTGACACATGATAATGGACTTATTACATATGAAACTGAATTTCTTATTGATAAATATGAACATATTATATATTTAGAAAAAGTACATATGTGGCATTATTCACCCTAGAACAAATGTCACATGTACTTTTATAGTATTATCATGTATACATGGAATGATTTACCTTTACTATATTTAATCACCCTAGATCATATTATATATCACCCCAAGATTCTTATGTATCACTATAATTATATTAACATTTACAAAACAAAATCTTCTTGTTATTTTTTGAACTCATGGAACTATAGAACATAACCATTTATCCATTTTTGAAACATCTCACATACCAAATGGAAATCCAATACTTATAAAATTACAAAACCCTATAACATAGTACATATCTAGGGGCTTAACCAAATCACCAAATTTTCTAAAAAACTGAATTTTGCCAAAATCATATAGATCACTCATAGAACTTCTCCATGCTTTAAGATACAAGTTTCTACCAACATAAAAAATATTAATTCAAGGCTCCTTCAAATTCATTTAAAAAAATACCAAAAATAATTCAAAGTGGATTTTTCACAATAATATATCCCTTTGTGTTTGTCAACAACTTTAAAATATATTTAGCAATAATTCACATAAAAACATAATATTTTAATATCTATCCTTCATATAGTGCATTGTTGATTCACTTAACATCAACTCTAATCCCACAAAAGTTAATATATTCATGAGAAATAAGATTTAAATGAAAATATCCACATGAAAATTCTTATTTGGTCTTCATACAACTAAACACATCCATAAATCATTTCCCCCTATTTAAATAAATAAATAATCTCGCATGCTTCAAAAAAATAACTTAGTACCCCCTTTTTCATTAGTAAAGAACACTCCCAACCCACTTAATTTAAAAATATCTTCTCCCAATAAATTTTGAAATGCTTATCCAACTTATTCAATGATCCAAAAGATTAATTCTATAAAATTTCATGAGTGAGGGTTATAAATAAAAATATTGCATCCAATAGAGTAAACATGCCTTACAATGTATATTAAATATTTTGAGTGAGTGGGGTTTACTTGTCTAAGACATCTAATTATAGGGAATTGGATGGATTCCAAGTGTAACACCCCAAGCTTCCACGATACGCCTCTCTTTGAATAATGGAATAACTTGTGTTGTGTGTGACTTCGAGTTCTAACACACCACAAACAATAAAACTAGCCGTTATGAATAGTAATACCCTCTTTTTGAATTTTATAAATTTGATTTTTCCAAATGGACTTTCTTTTTTGATTCATAATATCAAAATTAGCTTAGGGTGAATTTTTGGTATTTTTCTGAAATCTTTCAATATTTGATGAATAGTAAAAAACAATTTTTTATTGTTTAAAAAAACATTTTATTTAAATAAATATTTATTTTATTTAATTTTTTTAGGTAAAAATAGATTCTTAATACCTATGTAATTTTAATGTAATTCATTGGATTCATTTTATAATAATATTATATGTATAAAATTTTATTCAAAATTTTAACGTCTTCTTCCCACCTTCTATGCACATTAGCAAATTTGCCTAAAACATAATTTTACCACTTATATGAATTAAATTTTAATAATCCAGTAGACATGGATGAAATCAGTAAGTAAAATTTTGTTCAATAAGATGAATTGTTTTTGGTTCAATAGTAACTGTTGACTTTTATTTACCAGAATTAAAAATAAATAGGGTAATAAAGGGAAAAATGATATTATAGTTTCCCTAACACATGTACTAAATATATTGGATATTTGTATTTTGATAAAAAATTAGGAATAAAATATGACCATCTTTGATCCACTTTTATTTGATTAGGACATTTATTATTAATTTTTTTAATGAAGAGTTAAAAGTGTTAAATTTTAAATTTAATTAATAAAACAATTTTAATATATGGTTATAAATAAGATAAATTATACTATAAAAATTCATTATAAAACTAAAACTATTTAATATATAATTATATTATAATTATATTTTTTTGTATATTAAATAAGTAAATTTATTTATGCGACAATGATGATGCAATAATTACCTTATTATTGAATGATTAAAATAATTGATATTGTAAATATTAATATAATTTTAAATTGATACTTTTGATGTATTGAACACATTTTTTTTGTTAATATAAAATGCTAGGGTTTATTGAAGATTTTTTTTTGAAGTGATAATGTTTTATGACTTTTACAAAAACCAAATACTAAATATGGTCAAAATTGACATAAATGAGTTTTTAAAACCAATACTATATTATTAATTGATATAATATTCATAAAATCTATGTTTCTGAAAAAGAACATCTATAATAATATATACGTCTTTATGAACCACTTGGGGTTATCTTGGAATTTTATAGTATGTTTATTAACCATGTAATATGAAAATACAAGAAGACATTGTAAAAGTTGGACTATTTTACTAAGAGTTAAATCTAAAATATAAGGTTAATATGGTGACCTAAAGCTATCTAAAACCTATTAATTGAAAGTTTTTCTACCAATAACAACTTTATCTTAGAAATAAATCCTTTTGGATCAATTATAAACCTAATATGATTGTATAATAAATTAATATTTCAAGCTTTTCTTAAAGTGACTCTCACCACTATTATAAAATGTTACTCCCCCTTCTCTAAGAATCACACCTCAAAATCCATTTTGATCTACCAAAACCAGACCAAACATATTTCCAACTACCCTCACTTCAACTTAGAGTCGTTTCCTTGATCATAAATTCAACTTAAGAATCCCTTTTGATCAAATCTAAAGGAAACACCCAAAGAAGAGGTAATAATTTCATCACCTCTTTCAAAATTCTTTTCTTCTTGCACTTCCTCTTTCTTTGCTATTTCCCAACCAAAATAATAAATCAAGTACCTTATATATACTGTGATGTAATTATAAATATGATACAACCATATTAATTATTCTATCCATCCTATGAATAAAAAAGTCACTATACATGCATAAGTATGACTTATAGCCTCCACGTTGTGAAGTAGTTTATTATTCAACACTTCATCATTTAGATTAGTATAATAATGAGAATAATTGATCTAGATAATAAATATAACAATTTAATGATTCTTTATATATGATATACCATCTATTTAAATATTATTTCATCATCTATATAATGGTATTGTCGCTCGTGTATATGTACGGATTACCGTCTCAATGAACGCGATGAGATTCATTTCCCATCGTAACCATTCAAGAATAATTTTCATTTTATGATTAAAAATAATGTTTAATAACTTAATATAATTATGGATATTAATCAGATACATCATATCCAAAACAAACATGACTTACATAACAAAACATTTAATGGAAAACGAATCAGTTTACACCCGTAACAATGATACTACAGAAATATTACTAAAAACGAAATATTAAAAGATCATTTATTATATCATATTTATTTACGTGGTTCTTGTATAATATAATAAAAAATTATTTAATTATTATAAAAGATTTTAATTTACCCTTGATCAAGGAAAAGTACAAGGTATGTGTTAATTTTACAATCACTTTATTATCTGTGGTTTTTTATACGTAAGTATCTAATGGGAAAACATTATCATCCACATCTGTGTTTCTCAAAAATGTATTTCAAAATATTTTTACTATTTCCTAGAATATGGGTTAATTTCATTTACACCCTTTCAGAATTTTTATAAAATCTTTTGAAATGAATATTTCTTTAGTTCTCCAAACAAGGTACTTTATGTCCTTTTCAACAAATTAATGTAAGAATGTTTTTAAACATATATGGCAGGTACATATATTTTCTGCCATTATAAAAACATCAAAGCATACCTTACAATATTATAAGAATAGTTTCAAAATAAATTTTTTCTTTTATAATTCTGTGAATTTTAATTTATTTCAAAATACAAACCGATATTTCATTAAAATAGTTTTGATTTCATCTATGTCAACATCCTTTGATGGATTTGACACTTGTTTGAAGTTGATTTATTATGATACAAATCTTCCTAATTGTATTGAAGTTTTTTTGATATGTTTTCCTATGGAAGAATAATTTTTATACCATTCATGGTTTGTTGATAAAGTATTAACATTTCATATGCTAATTTTAATATGAATGTTTAAGTTATGTTTCAAACTTTTCATAGGAGGAATGCTTAGGACTTAGTAAGTGATGGGTGGAGCCTGCTATAGCTCCTCGATGCATTCATAGGTCACATCAGACAAACTTGTGTCTTGACAGATGGTGTCTAAAAAATATTATTTGTTTTCTTGGAATGAGGCCTTGACTATGTGGTTATGATATCCGACATTATGCATTCTATCAATATGAAATTGGCTATTGATATTGCATGTGATTATTCGACTAGTAGAATATCGATGTGAATAAGTAAATAGAATTATTTGATTTATATTTTCCATATTATGCTGATGTTGAAGCTTAAAAGGCTTATGTTTTAGTCTTATACATTGCCTTAATTGTTTATTTTTATTTATGAATGTTTCCACTATATTGTTATCCTTACAATGCATCTGAAATCACTCCTTTATTATGTTTTATTTTTATCAGGATGTGAAGAACTATAATATGATTATCCTACAGGAAAAGGCTAAGGGATACAAGTGTGTTCAAAGGGGAGATTTTTTGGTTGTTTGTCCATTTCATGATGTAATGTAAAACATATGTATGTATCTATTACTTCCACGGTTACTACGCTAATAGGTATTTTGAGACTTGATCTCTTGTGATCATGCTGATGTTATTAATAATTCCCTAACTTTGGGAAACATGGGTAAGGGAGTTATAGTTGGTATCAGAGAATGTTTTATACAACCCATGTACACTAGATTTAGAAAAACTCTAATTAGAAAACATTACCCTACGATCGACATTGAGGATTAGTATAGAAGAACTTCCAAGAATTTTGGTAATCTAGAGATTTTGTGTATTTTATCAGTAATACATTCCTATCTGGATAAGAATAGGTAGAGGAGGCTCTAGAACAGATATACCTAGGAGTGAAAACTCCGACTAGGAGTTTTGGACTTGACCTGGGGTATCCTAGTACATGACAATGGGCCTTACTGCACTCTTGGTTATGACACTCCTTGGGGATATGCTTAGGATAATTCAATATTTTTTTACCAAACCATTATGAAGTATTTATGAGTAAATACTTCCTAAAAGAATACATTTTTATGATTATGGATAATATTCATAAACAATTCAATTTATGTTCGGTATTTTACTAGTTTGGAATTATGCATTGTGATTCATAAACTAACCTAGTGTATGTCATTGTTTAGAAATAGCGCCTAGTGTAAGGAATGGAAACCGCATCAACACACATAATCCATGTAGGGGTTTACCTCCTACTCAAGATAATTATAGTGGAGCTGGTGATGCAACCGATGCTGAACAAATTATTACCATACTAGGACAAATCATTCGAGTTATGAATAATAACCTTACCCATATAAAGATCCAAGATCCACAATACGGAGGATCAATGTTAGAACGATTCATGAAAAAACAACCACCAAAATTTAATGGAAGTAAAAAATCAATTTTTAGTTGGAAAAAGGATATGTTTCTTAGAGAAAATATTTCATGCCTTGGGGGTAGCGAAATGGAAAAAGTTTTCAAGGAAGTTTATCACCTCACAGGAGATGCCAATAAATTATGGTCATTAATTCAAAAAAGAGGAGGATGAAGAAGTATCAAATATGGAATAGAGGGAGTTTATTGATCTTTTCTAAGAAAAATAATTTCATCATGGCCATTGAGCGGATATGAAAAGACAATTTCTGAGTATGTGGCGAAAGGAGGATGAGAATGTTGCAAAGAATGAGGTTAATAATACAAGGATAGCCAGACATGCATAAGATTATATATATAACCTAAGGAGTATGATTGATCGATTCATTGATGGGTCAAAACCATTCATTCTTCAAGAATTATACTAAAAATCCTTCACATTGTACAAAGATGTTGACTCATGTGCTATCAAGGTAAAGAAATGAATTCTCTAAGTCTTATGACATTAAATAAAAACAAGAGAATAAGAGATTTGTTGAACACTCTGAAAATGGAAATAAGGGGAAGATGGGAAAAGTTTAAATTCAATCCTATAGTAAATGTTGGTAGAAATACCTCAGTACTTTCCATATGGGAACATGAGTCTATTACATGTGTGGTGAAAAAGGCCATCAAGCTTTTGATTTCAAGGTAAATAAAGAGGCAATCAATTTTGAATGCTACAATTGTTGAGAAATGGTGAATTATGAAAATTAATGTCCTAATTGCCAAGGAAACTTACCTTATAAGCGGCCATAGGAGTAAGGAAAAGCTTATGCGATCACTAATGTTGTGGTTGAAGCTCCAAATGACATGGTGGTAGGTAATTTAATGGGTTTCTCATGTCTATCCAATGATTTATTTGATTTTGGATCATCACATTTTTTCATATCTTCCTAGTTTTCTATGAAATTAGATATTTCCAATTTGATTTAACAAGGGAGTTTTCAGTCAAAACTCCTAAGGGAAATATCATTGCAACAAAGTATTGTGAATCAATTACCATTAGGGAATATAAAAATGCTTTATCTGCTGATCTCATCATCATACCCATGATTTAATTTGATATTGTCCTCGGTATGGATTGGATTTGAGAACATGATTCGAAAATTTATAGTAAGAATATGAACGTTAAAATTTTGGATGATGATAAGGAGTACATTATCATTGGTGAATAAACATCACCATATGATTCTTATCTAGATCCACCCCCAGTAGCTCTACTAAATTAAATTATTAGGGAGGAAGAGAATGAAATAACTATGGCCGAGGAAAAGAATGTTCAAATAGAGGATGTACCTATTCTGAAAGAATATGTTGACGAGTTTCTAGAGGATTTACAGGGACATCCTCCAGAATGAGAAATTGAGTTTCCATTGACTTAATTCTTTGTTCAAGGCACATTTTGAAGACCCCTTATAGAATGGACACTGTTGAGTTATTGGAACTAAAGAAACAAGTAGAGGAATTGAGTAACAAAGGATATATTTTCCCAAGTGTTTTTCCAGGGGGATCCCTTGTTCTTTTTGTTAAGAAGTAAGATGGATATATGAGGTTGTGCATTGACTACAGGGTGATCAATTCTATAACAACAAATAAAAAGTATTCCCTACCTTGCATTGATGATATATTCGACCAAATTTATGGATCTCAATATTTTTCAAAGATTGATCTTTGATCTGGATATAATCAGTTATTTGTCAAGAAGAAAGACATTCCAAAATAAGCCTTTCGAACCAGGTATGGGAATTATGAGTTTACAGTAATTCCATTTGGATTGACTATTACACCCTCTATCGTCATGGATTTAGTGAATAGAGTTTTCAAAGAATATCTTGATTAATTTGTAGTGGTATTTATTGATGATATATTTGTTTACTCCAAAATCAATGAATATCATAAAAATCACATGCACACTATTCTGAAAACCCTCAGAAGAAATGAATTATATGGGAAGTTTAGAAAGTGTGAATTCTGGATTCAGGAAATTTCTTTTCTT
Source organism: Viscum album (assembly GCA_963277665.1). Taxonomy (NCBI): domain Eukaryota; kingdom Viridiplantae; phylum Streptophyta; class Magnoliopsida; order Santalales; family Viscaceae; genus Viscum; species Viscum album. The sequence continues at coordinate 591,720,468 of OY728140.1, read as the reverse complement.
GTCCATATTGTCTCTAAGGATGGAATCCCTACTGATTATTTAAATACAAGATCAATACAATAATGGCTATCACCGAGGAGTATAATCGATGTACACAGTTTTATTGGTTTAGCAGGTAATTATGGTCATTTCATCCAATATTTTTCCATATTGGATAACCCATTAACCAACCTCACATGTAAAGGGGTTAATTTTTTTTTGGAAAAAAGTGTGTGAAGAATGTTTCGAAAAATTGAAGAGAATATTAGTCAATGATCCAATCTTGACTCTACCAATGGGGAATGATGGGTTTGTTATTTATAGTGATGCTTCAATGAAAGGACTTGGTTGTGTCCTTATGCAGAATGATGGAGTTATTGCCTATGCATTACAACAGCTATAAATTCATGAGAAAAACTATCCTACTCATGATCTTGATTTAGAAGCTATAATATTTTCTTTGAAGATATGGAGACACTATATCTATGGTTAAAAATATGAGATATATACCAATCACAAGATTTTGATGTATATTTTTTTACAAAAAGAACACAGCATGAGGCAAAGGAGATGGATTGAACTACTCAAGGATTATGATTTCATTATAAACTACCACTCAGGGAAGGAAAATAAGGTGGTAGATGCTTTGAGAAAAAAGGATCACAGAGTTTTTAACAAGATGTTTGTTGAAAGGGATCCTTTGTTCATCGATCTAGTAAGGATGGATATGGGAATAATCAGGGAAGGTAAAATATCAATACTTTTTCAAATGGTTTTTGAACCATCTTTAAAATAAAGGGTAAAAAGTTCTCAGACTGATGGTGAAGAGTTTCAGAAGAAAATTAAAGCTGTGAATGATGTGAGATTTATTGACTTCATATAAGAAGATGGAATTTTAAAATTTGAAAAGAGACATTATGTTCCTGACATACCCGATCTAAAAAGAGAATTATTGGATGATGGTCATAGCTCTAATTTCCCGATACACCATTGTAGCACTAAGATGTATTTGGATTTGAAGGAACATTTTTATTGGGACAAAATGAAGAGGGATATTTCTAATTATGTGTCAAGATGTATGGTTTACCAATAGGTGAAGGATAGAAAACAACATCCTTGAGAATTAATGCAACCTAATCCCATACCTGAGTGGAAATGGGATGATATTATGATTGGAATTTTCTTGGGGCTACCAAAGACTCCTAGAAGGAATGATGCAATATGGTTTATTGTTGATTGTCTTACCAAGTCAGCACATTTTCATTTTATAAGATAATATTTAACAGTTAAAAAAATTTTCAAGACTGTATATTAATGAAGTTTTAAGACTTCATGAATTACTGCTATCTATTGTTTCTAATCGTGATCTTCATTTTAGATCCAGATTCTAGAAATGTATTCAGAAATACCAAGACACTGAACTTCATTTGAGCACTACCTACCACACTCAAATTGATGAATAATCAGAATGGACTATTAAAACCTTAGAAGACATGTTTAGATCTTTCTCACATGACCTTTAAGGTATGTGGGATCAATATTTACATATGGTAGAATTTTACTATAACAATAACATCCATTCAAGTATTCAGATGGCACCATATGAAGTGTTATATGAAAAGATATGTCGCACACCATCCTTTTGTGATGATGTTGGTGGAAAAAAATTTATAGGCCCAGATCACATTGAAGAAACAATGGAAAATGTGAATATTATCCAAGCCAACATCAAAGATGCACAAAGTAGGAAAAAGACTAGCCAATAACTGAAGGAAGGATTTCGAATATCAAGTAGGTGATCATATTTTCTTGAAGTTATCTCCATTGAAGGGTGTTATTCATTTCGGTAATAAGGGTAAATTAAGTCCTAGGTACATCAGACCTTTTGAAAATCTAGAACGAATTGGAGTAGTAGCTTACCGTTGGGCAATGCCTCCATGTCTCTCGAAAGTTCATGATGTGTTCCACGTATCACTATTGAAAAAATACATGCATGACCCAATGCATGTAATCACCTATGAAGAAATTGAACTGGAACCCAATCTCTCTTATTGTGAAGACTCTGTCAAAATTCTTGATAATAGAGAACAAGTGTTGAGAAACCAGAAGACTCGTCTGTTAAAAGTTCTATGGAGAAACCATAATATGGAAGAGGCAATGTGTGAACATGAGGAACTTATGATGAAGAACAACTTGAATATTTTTATACAGTAATATTCTATAAATTTTGAGAATAAAATTATTTGTAGGAGGTAATAATGTAACCCCCCAAGCTTCTACAATACACTTCTCTTTGAATAATGCAATAGCTTGCGTTGTACACAACTTTGAGTTCTAACACACCACGACCTATCAAAATAATCGTTATTAATAGTAATAACCACTTTTTGAAATTTTTTTAATTTTATTTTTCAAAATGGAATTCATTTTTTGATTCGGAATATCAAAATTATCTTAGGGTGAATTTTTGGTATTTTTTTGTAAAAATTCAATTTTTTATGTATACTCTAAAACACCGCGTTATTGTTTAAAACTAAAATTTTATTTAAATAATTACTTCTTTTATTTAAATTTAATTTATTCCAAAATATATAAATAATACTGATCTATGTTTAATTTAATTCATTAGAGTCATTTTATAATAAAATTAGATGTATAAAATTTTATTGATTTTCTAAAGTATTTTACCCACCTTATAGGAATGTTAATAAATTTGCATAAAAAATAATTTTACCACTTCTGTGAATTGAGTTTCAAAAATTCAAGAGACATGGTTGACATCAGTAAGTAATATGTGGTTCAATAAGATGAAAATATTTTCAGGTGAATAGTAACTTTTGACTTTTATTTCCCACGATTAAAAGTAAATAAGGTCATTAATGGTAGAAATGATATTATAATTACCCTAATAGTTGTCTTAATTCTATTGGATAAGTGTATTTTGACCGAAACCAACCTTAGGAAGAAAGTATGATCTTTTTTGATCAACTTGGATTAGATTATGACATTTATTATTATTTTATTTAAAGAAGATTTAAAAGTGTTAAATTAAAATTTTAATAACTAAAACATTTTTAATATAGGGTTATACAAAAGATAAATTAGACTATAAATATTCATTAGAAATCTACAAAGGTTTACTATATAAGGGTATTTTATTTATAAATTTTATAAATTAAATTATTAAATTTTTTTATGACACAATGATGATTTAGTAATTACCTTATTATTGAAATATTAAATTAATTAATAGTATAAATATTAATATAATTTTAAATTGAGACTTTTTATGTATTAAAAGAATTTTATAGGTTGATATCACATGTCAGGGTGGATTAAATAAATTTTTCCTAAGTGATAAAGTTTTTCTTACTTTCACAGAAACCAAATACTAAATATTGTCTAAATTCACACAAATGATTTTTTAAAACAAATACTATATTACTAATTGATATAATATTCCTAAAAATATATGGTCTTACCAAAGTACTTATATAATAATATATATGTCATTATTGAACCACTTGGGGTTCTCTTTGAATTTTATTGAACATTTATTATCCATGTAATATAAAAATACAAGAAAACATTGTAAAAGTTAAAATATTTTACTACAAGTTAAATCTAAATGATAATGATAAGATATTGACTAAAACCTATCTAAAACCAATTGTTTGAGAGGTTTTGGACCCATACCCATCTTATCCATGAAATAAATCCTTTTGGATACATTATAAACATAATATGGTTGTATAATAAATTAGTATATCAAGATTTTCTTAAAGTTACCCACACATCTCTTATAAAAGTGTACTCACCCTTCTCTCATACTCACACCACCAAATCCATTTTTATTGGCCAAACCATGCCCAAATATCCTCCGAACTACCCTCACTTCAACCTAGATGCCTTAATGTGATCATAAATCCAACCCAATGAGCCATTTTGATCAAATAAAAAGGAAGCACCCGGAGAAAAGGTAATAAGTTCACCACCTCTTTTGAATTTCTTTTCTTCTTCCACTTTCCCTTTATTTTTTGTTTTCCTTCCAAAATAATACTCCAGTACCTTATACATACTGTGATGGTATTATAAATATGTTACTACCATATTCATTATTTTATCCACCCTCTGAATGACAATGTCACCATACGTGTATACGTACGGCTTACCGTCTTCACGTCGTGGTGTAGTTTTTCATTCAACACTTCATCATTTGAGTGAGTATAATAATTAGTATAATTGATGTCAATAATAAATATAACATGTTAATTATTTTGTATATATGATATACCATCCATTCACATACGATTTCATCCTCAATATAATGGCATTATTGCCCGTGTGTATGTACGGATTATCGTCTCCACGAACTCAATGAGATTCATTCCCCATCATAACCATTAAAGAATAATTTTTAATTTATGATTGAAAATAATATTTATGAACTTGATATCATTCTGGATATGAATTAGATACATCCTATCCATAACAATCATGAATTATGTTACAAAACATATAAAATAAAACAAATCATTTTACACCCGAAACAATGATACTACTGAAATATTATTAAAAAATCAATATTAGAAGATCATATACCATATAATATTTTTGTATGTGGTTCTTTTATAATTTAATAACAATAATTTAACTATTTTACAAAAGGCTAATGAACCCTCGATCAAGGAAAAGTACAATGTAAGGGTTAATTTTACAATCTCTTCATTATTTGAGGTTGTTTATATGTAAGTATCTACTGCTCCCCCTTTATCATATACCTCTGTGTTTCTTAAAAATGAATTTCAAAACATTTTTAATATTTCCTAGACTATGGGTTAATTTCATTTATACCCTTTTTTTAACTTTTATAAAAAATTTTTAAAGGAATCTTTCCATCGTTTTCCAAACAGGGTACTTTATGAACTTTTCGAAAAATTAATTTATGAAAGTTTTTTAACATATATGGAGGGTGTGGCTATTTTTGGCCATTATAAAACATTAAATGATTACCTTACAAGATTATAATAATATTTTCAAAATAAATATTTTCTTTTATAATTATGTGACTTTTAAATGATTTCAAAATATAATGTGATATTTCATTCAAATAGTTTTGATTTCATCTATGTCAACATCCATTGACAAGTTTTACACTTGTTTGAAGTTAATTTATTATGATAAAAATATTACATATTATATTGATGGTTTTGTGATATGTTTGAATATGGATGTGTTATTTTTAAACCATTCATGGTTTATGGATAATGCTTAACATTTCGTATGCTAGTTTTAATATTAATGTTAATTAAATGTTTCAACCTTTTCATATGAGGATTGCATTGGACATAGTAAGTGACGGGTGAAGCCCTCTATAGCACCTTGATGCATCAGTAGGTCACACGAGACAAGAAGGTGTCTTGGCATAATTCCATGACAAAATTTTATTTGCAGTCTTGGCATGAGACCTTGACTATGTGGTTATGATGTCTGATATTATGCATTCCATCAATATGAAATGGGATATTGATATTTCATGTGATTATTCTACTAGTATAATATCCATGTGAATAAATAAATAGAATTATTAAATTTATATTTTCCATATTATATTGAAGTTTAAGTTTAAAAGGCTTATGTTTTAGTCTTATACATTTCCTTAAATATTAATTCTTATTTATGAATGTTTCCACTACATTGTTATCCTTACTGAGCATCTGAGATCACTGCTTTGTTATGTTTTATTTTTCTTAGGATGCAAAGAAGTATAATCTGATTAACCTACCAGAATAGGATATGGGATATGAGTGCATTCAAAGGGGACACAATGTTGTTGTTTTTCCATTTCATGATGTAATGTAAAACTTATGTATGTATCTAGTACTCCCAAGGCTACTAAACTAATCGGTCATTCGAGACATGATATCTTGTGATCATTCCAATGTTATGCAATACTGCACCAACTTTGGGTAACTAGGGTTTGGGCGTTACACCGAGTTCCATCCAATGCCTTTAAAAATCATCTTTGGGTAGTTGATTTGACATAATTTATATATCTTAATTTTGTTTAGACACATACTCTTAATTCACTAGTCCTTTATCAACTTTCTCTAGAATATTTTGATACATTATTTGGATGTTTTTTTCCTTCAATTATGAATGATATTTTTTACATGTTCAATAGAAATTGAGTGATCACACATAATAAAAATATAATATTTCACATCAAATCCAATATTCTCAAGTTGTTTTTAAATCCAGAGTAATTGAGTACATACTTGAGTAGCCATAATGTATCTATCACCTTTGTTTATAAAAGAAATGTATTCTTGATTTTAACTAATTCAAGAAATTTATGATCTTCTAAGATATAATACACCACCTCATTCTGAATTCCATTCATCCATTGAACCTAACAAATCTGTATATATGAATCCCAATAACTCATATGGCGATGTTCTTTGATAAAATATCTTGAAATCCACTGTAAAATTAATGTATTGAAGTTTCCTCTTCATATCTAGCATGTAGATTTCCATGGGATAGATTTTATACCTTGTGATTTAGAATGTGGTCAGAAAAATATTAGGACATCTTTTCAAGTAATATAATCTTTCTGTAATCATTTTATACATTTTGATGCTGACCTCCTTGCTACAACCATCTATTAAAAATTTCATCCTAGTAGACACATATGTCATCATTGGGTTAGAATATTATATTAAAAATTTATTATTTTATTATTCAATTTTTTTGAGAAATAAATGTTCTATACCTTCTTTGTGTCACCTGTAAGCTATAGAAAAAATTTCAACACACCATTAATAGTTATCCCAAACTTATTCCTTCTTTATTCTAAAACATCTTTCATTATGTGCCATTTGATATTAAAAAAACTATATCAACCATTTAAACAAGAACAAACATCCTTCAATCATTTTACTTATTTCTATATAGGTTCTAATAATGTCCTCCTTGTTGGAATCAAATCTTTCCGAAGTATTGATCATTCCTAGAGTACTATGCTCTTAGCAATTACAATAGTTTGTATAATATTTTATTCAATATGTAAATTTTGATCTTATCTTTAAATATAATAAAACCATACGGTTTCTCAATGAAAAATCCCCCATACAGAAATACATTATGAAATGATGAATTATAATCCATTTGATACACATAGAATCATCTTTTCACTGACATGGCCAAGCAAAGACGAATTATTTATGATCGACAAATAATGAAAAAACTCTTTAACGTCATAAATTAAATTTGGATATATCCTTTTCACACTAGTGATTATTTTTTCTAATTAACCATTATATCATAATTTAGATTATTTTGAAAAATCCATTTGGTTCTAAGGAAATTTTTATCTTCATAAATTGGGAAATTTTTCAATGCTTAATTATTTAAATTTATTCTTATTATTTAAGCATTTCATTGACTCAATTAATATACTGAGTAGACTATTAAAATGTTTTAGGATGAAATTATTATAAAATAGTGGTTCTTTAATTATTTTATTATTTATTTTTATTTTGGATATATCATGTCACCAATAATGTTTTCACTATTGAGTTCATTTATGCCCTTTCACTTAATTATAGAGACGAACTTGTTGTATTTAACACTTTATCAGTGTCGTATTCTGAGCCTCTAATAGTCCAATATGCTACCCAAGGTTTATCACTTTTTCATATCTTCCCCTGATATTTCATCACTATTATGTTATAAAAACTTCTCATTTTCAACAACTATTACATATTGACTTTTAGATAATTTCATAATCATTTTTTTGAATCATGTGTATGAAATGTTTTAAGATGAATATCCAGGGAATACATCTTCAAGCTCATGAAATTCAAACTTCTGTTTATACTCTTTGTTTAGAATAATTCAATTGCATTTTAAGACCCAAAATGTATTTTAGAATTGGATTCTTGGTGTACCACATCTCATGAGGTTTATTCTCTTCACATAGACATAACAAAGACTTTTTGGAGATTTACACTAATATTTAAACAACATATTTTCTATATTTCTCCAAAATATTTTTTCTCCACTAGAATTTTAAATTCCATGTGATGAACACCTATCATGGTGTGTGGAAAAAGATACTTATTTTCCCCTAGGGTTGTAGTATTAATATTAACCAAAACTCATCTCTAGAGGGAAGTGTTTTAATCATATTTTCAGGAATGCCAAAGTAAATAAAAAAACAAGATTAAAAATACTAGAATATAAATTATCTTGGAGTTTTGGAATTAAAATTAGAGATATGTAATTGTATTTAGGTTAGGTTTTCCCTTTTGTAATGCTACCACAACCCTCAATAAAAATGAATATTTTTTATCCAAAAGATTAAATTAATGTAATAAAAATGGTTTATCTTTTATTCACATTTGAATAAGATATTTCAATGTCTGAAATTCATAATGTGCATTATCTAAATTATTTATGAAATATGTGATCTAGTATTTAAATTCCTAAAATAGTCAAATTAGTCCACTTTTCTTTCCTCATGTGTTTTGAAATCACTAAATCACACCATTACTTCATTTTAGATCAACCAATTTGTACGATACAAAACCCAGCAATGGGAGAATAAAACCATTAATTAAAATAATTTAAAATTTTAGAATTATATAAAACACAATAATATTTCATTTAAATTGAAGGGTTATCAAATTAAACGTCATCCATTTAATAAGAAAAGAATGTTAATATTTATTCACCATAAAACTCATGAATCAAAAAGGGGTCCCCATTCCTTCACTCAACCATAAAGTGTTATACCCCAACATTGAGGAGGGGATTATTGAATAAGAATAAGAATATGAAATTATGAAGATGAAAATAATGTATAAGGGAGAAGAGAGTATGTGATTTATAGGAGACTACAATCTTCCTTCAACTCATGGAACCTCCATCGATGTGTGATAATTCTCCAGCGGGTTCCATCTTCTCTTCCCAGTACCAACTCTAAAAAATGATGTATCTCAAGACATTCCTAGATCTCTTTAAATAATAATTTTCATTGACCTATAATCCATCTTAAAGGACACATCTTGAGTCTCAAGTGATTTAATTTTAAATAATGGAAGAAATCATCTTTCTATAACCCGTGGTGGTCGTATTCCTTATGGGAAACACTTAAATAAATAGGGTGTTAAAAATATAATCCATATAGGGATGGTGGATTCCACATGGGCCAAGTGGAAGGGGAAAATGAGGGGAATCCTTGGCCTACTTCTTTCATTCATGGGCTCTTTCTTGGTATGTCAATAGTGCTCGGAAAAGGTATGGTGGCTTGAGGTGGAGAGGGTGGCATGGCTGGTGATTCATACACGTGGTAGGGTGCTCAGTAGTGGTGGGGAAGTGAATTGGTGGCACCCAAAATAATCCTTAACCCCTATGTCCTTTGAAGTGGATGTAGGGAGTTCTAATTTATATTCATGGGGGTCATCTGAGGGGCTTTAGATGATCCAAAATGGTCTTAGGTAGTGAAAGAGGTAGATGGATCTTAAGCTGAGCTTCAGGATGGATTTGATGGCATATTCTGGTGAGTATTAGTGGTGGATGATGAGTGAAAAGGTGATAGGTTATTAGGAGTGACGGAACATGCTCTATTCCAGGTAGGCATACAAGATTTAAAATGAAGTGAATAATAACCAGGAAGAACACATCCAATACCTATAGGGTATTTGGGTGAGTTTTTTTTATAATGATTCTTCTCTAATATACTACTCAGAATATTTTAATTATAATGGGTTCCCATATCACTCACACAAACCACCTATGGCCCCCATCACATGCATTATGTGTGGGACTTCAGGCTTACTCTTCTCCCCCATGTGATTGACCACACACGGGCCAGCTGTATGAGATTTGATAACTCATTCTCATGTTAGCTTTGGCCAGCTCTCATGCATCCCTACTTGGATTATCAGCCCCAAGTGGTCTAGCTATGCGGTTGGTGGGTGGTGTGGTATAGGTTTGGCCATGCTTGGCTAGTTTTTTATAAACACTCCAAAAATATTAAATAGCAACATCATTTCAAAACACTTATTAAATTTATCAATCAAAATAATAAAATGAATACCAACATTGAACTATTAGTATTTTTACCAAATTTTAATCATTTTACTTCCATTTTCATTATTTCCCATTATTTTAATAAAATATTGTATTATACGAGAATTAATATTCAAATTCAATAATAAAATCATTAAAAAATGATTAAAAATATGCTTGATATTTTTTTTAAATACACCCACAGTAAAACCATGGTTTATCTCAAGTATACAATATCAACATTGATAATCATAGGGTAAAAATTCTTCCAATATTCAAATTTGAATGTAATAAAATAACATGATTAGGAATTTTAAATCAAACTATCAAAATTCACATAAAATATCAATTCAATTTCTCAATTTTCAATGAAATAATCAACTCATGTATTTTACTTTTTCCAATTTTAAAATGATAGAAATTATATTATCATTCATTCATGTTCGTCAATTTATTATTTTAAAACATTCCAAATTATGATGTACCTATCTTTTTGATATTTTCACTGATAAATCATTTTCAAATTCAAGTATATTTATGATCATATCATGAATACATGATCCTTATCCATAAAATCGTAAAAAATATACTTTCCACATTTTGTAAAGAAAAAAGACACATAAAATCATGATAAATTTAATTAAAGGTTCAATTGTCCCTGATGTATAAAATTGGTAGGAATTGATTTTTAATGATAAAGGCTTAAGGAAAAGTTTTATATCTTAAATGATAAATCATGATATTAATATTACAAGTTTCATGGAATTCTATCCTTTAAAGTTGCAAATACAAATTACCCTAATGATCAAAGTAAAGATCAGGATTATATTAATCATAATCAATTATCAGTGAACTCTATTTAATTTTTTTCTAGTTATATATAAATATATATATATGGTTTTTTTCGAACAATTTTATTGAAAGTTATGTTAAAAAAACATCACACACAATACTTTACCCCAAATGATAAAATCCTAGGTCTAGTAAAGATGAAATTTGGTTTTCTTAAATAACAACTCATTGTACAAGTGCCTCATCCCAGTTGGTGGGGACTCAACAAGTGCATCCAAGAGACTTGAAATCAAATGAATGTAGAGAAATATTTCTAGGTTACTATTCCAGTACTATATAAGAACTGTTGCAGACACTATTATGTACTGTAATAGAAAGAACTATTACTCAATGTGGGCCTCTGGGCCACCAGTTTGGTCATTGGGTCAAACAAGGATTTAAGGCCACCGAAGGCCTTTAGGCCAGTTTTCTCTCAAGGCCCTTGGGATACCTTAAGGCCTTAGGGCAACCCTAAGGCCTTCTGGCCACATGATTATATAGATGTACCAGTCAGACTACAAGGGACAAGGCTCAAGATAATGATTTAGGTAAGGGGCATTAACTAGAGAAGAGATAACTAGAATTGGTTGAATTACTGTGTATTGCATTGACATTGGTATCAGGCCTGTGTAACATTTCCTAGGAAAGCTAGCCGACCATCCCTATGAAGGTAGAGCACTGTTATATTATGACATATGTTGGGTAGGAGTAGTTCCAAGTTGTCTTTTATGGGTGATTCCCACTAAGAATTATGGGTTATGTAATTGTCTCTAAGACTTTAGGCCTTATAAGGGTTCCACCTCACCCCTTCAAAGGTGGATTTTAAAATTTTCATAAAAAATGAAGGCCTTTGGGCAATTCCGACTGACCAAATAACAACTCATTCATTTTATATTTTTGTGGTTCTTTTGTCTTTTTATTTTTTTTAACAAGAGGGTCCAAATAATTTTTTTTTACAATAAATAAATCAAAAACCATTCTTATTACCCAGACTGTCACCCCACAATTATTTCTTACAATATAAATAACTCATTTCACTATGAATCCCTTCAACCCCACACTTAAACCAAAAATATCATTAAAATACTAAGAGGTTGATGGGAATAGATAAAAATGGCTTAAAATGGATCATTTATAACAAGATTATTCGTTGTTTCTATGTATTATCAAAATTATTGATGTAATTGTGGTATTTTAGGACACAGTATTTTCAAAAGATGCCTTAATAATTTTAAATTTGTTTTTGTAAAGTCATATATTTGATAAGTTCAAATTCTAGTTTTAGAATGGGGAATGTCCCATGATCACTCAAGAAATATGCTAAAGAATATATTGGAATTATTTGGCCTAGAAACCCTCTCAGTAATGAAACATTCGATTTAGGACAATAAATAAAGGCATGATTAATATTTACAATAAAATATACATGAATTTCATAAATTCAATGCATGAAATATTATTAGTAAATTTCATTTAAAATAATAAATTAATTATATCAAAGAGTGAGTCCTCATATTAATATCCATTCATAACTATAGTCATCTAGTTCTTAATTTTACGCAATAAAAATCATTCATATTGAAATCTAAAACATGGAATCACATGATTCCTAAGAAACTCATGTCTCTTATATAAGTAAAGTAAAGTATAAATTCAAACGTGGGTATTCAATTTTCATGTTTAAATATCAAATCATGTTTTCGGAAAAAAATGTATTGTATTTAAATGATAAAAAATAAATCTAAACACCCTTTTGGAAATAAATCATTGGTATTATTTCTCAATTACTTGGTGATACCTTCTGTTTTACTTCCATAATATTTCGATAAGATAAAAAAACTCATACAACTGTAAGAAATAATAAATTATAGCACAAATGGGTGATATAATATGTAACTAAATCATAAATTCTAATAAAATAGTACAACTCAAGTTACCTACCAGAAGCCCCATTGGTTAATTTTATTAGCTTGACCTAACATCCAAATAAGAAATCAATACTTGGGTTGGATATATTTTTGCTCTTCCACCAGTTTTTGAGGTAAACATCCATGGAATGGTTTTTATACTTTTCTCATTTATAGTGAAGGGGTTTCCTTTATCTTATTTAATTATATAGATGACCCTAAAAGGATATAAATTAGTAATAATAATAGGTCTTTCCCACCTATAAAAAACCTTACATGGCATTAACTTTTGTCTATAATCATAGAGCATGAGTTGGTATCCAATTTGAATGTTCTTTGGATGAATAATTTTGTCATGTTACACTCTAGTTATTTGTTTATAAATTCTTTAATTTTGAAAATATTCTATTATAATCTCATCCATCTCATGTAACTGATATTTTCTCTCTTTTCCAGTACACTCTGGGTCATAATTCACCTCTTTTACAACCCAATTTGCCTTGTTCGCAAATTACACCAATAGAAGATAAATTTTTTCGAAAAAAAAAGTAGGGGATCATACCTATATGTGTCTTGTATGTTTTCTGGTATGACCATGCGTTGTCTTTAAGCATTTGGATCGAATCGTTTCGGGAGTTTTGACCGTTTTCCCCAAAATACTTTAATCATCTTATTGGACACTTCATCTTTGACATTTTTGGTGATGATAAGGTGTATATTTCTTATGATGAACCCAATACTTTTTAAGAATCCCCTCCATTCTTCTATGGAAAAAATTTATCCCCTGGTCAGTAATGATTGATCTTGTCATTCCAAAACAAAAAATATGTTGGCCTTGAAAAAATGACAAAAAACTTTGGCATCACTTGTCTTGGTGGCCTTAGATTCAACCAATTTAGAAACATAATTATAAATAATTAAAATTTAAGATTTACCATAATACGTGGGAAATGTTACATATAATCAATGCCCCATACTTCAAAAATTTCAAAAAAATGATGGGGTCTTGGGGTGTCTCTTTCCACTTTGTAATATTTCAAAAAAAATTGACACTTTTCACATTTTTTACAATAATCACGTGTACCTATAAACAAGGTTATGCAATAGAATCCATTTTCGAATACATTTATAGCCATTATTTATGTTCCAAACTAAACTCTATAAGTATGTGTAAGAAAAAAGTGAAATAAATTATATTTCACTTTCCGATAAGCATATTATTTTGATATAAACTTTGAAAATTTTACAAATAAATGGATATTCCCATATATCAAATCTAGATTCAACTTTTATTTTATGCTTCTAATGGGACTTAAGGGAAGAAGGTACCTGAGTTGTGACTAGATAATTTACTACATTGACATACCATGTTACTTCACCTTCTATGATGTAAAGATGCTATCCAAGTACGTGATCATTGAGGGGGATTAGTTCTGGAATTCTGGTTTAAGCAATGTTGTGTATCATAATGAGGTGATCTACTACTTGGTTTTAATCTCTTTTTTTCTTTAATCTCTATATTAAACTATTAGAGGAGTAGTATCCATCATACCTACCTTGGTTTGGAATCAATCTTATTCATCAAGGGCCTATGTGCCTCATGATCAGAAAGTAAAACTACTTTAGTTCCAAGTAAATATGACATGAATTTATCCAATGAAGGCAAAACAATAAGAAACTCTAATTCAATGGTTGTGTAATTTATTTTTGTTTAATACAATGTTTGTGACGCATTGGTTGTGACTTGGGGTTTTCCTTCAATTCATTGGTAATGAACTTATCTTAAATCTTGGTTTGATGCATAAAAAAAACTCAAATGGATGTTCCCACTCTAGTGGTTTCATTAACTTTGGGGTATTAAACTTATATTTTAGCTAATCAAATACCTCCCTTTAATTACCATTATAAAGTCATATTTTTTAAAATAAATATTAAAAGGGGAATAGAAATCTTAATAAATCCTTGATGAATCTTTTATAATATCCAAAATTCCCAAAAAATGATCTAATGTACCTCGCATTGGAGGAATATGGAAATGAATTAATCACATTAACATTATAATTATCCATTTCAATACATTTTTTTTTGTGAAATGATATAACCTATAACTATTCATTTTTCAACCATAAAGTGACACATTTCAAAGTTCAAAACTAAAATTTTCTGTATGTATGTTTCCAAAAAATTCTCAATATTACCTAATAAATGATCAAAAAAGTTTAAAAATATAATATAGTCATTGGGAAATACCTCCGGGAAGTCCATAGTGTGATCTGTGATAATAATTACCATACAACACTGTAATTTACCTAGGACATTTCATAATCCAAAATCCATCCTCTTGTGAGGAAAAGTTGTAAAAGGAGAGGTGAATATTGTCTTCATTTGGTCTTATAGAGAAATTGGTATTGGAAAATAACCCAAAAACCATTGAAATAGTAGTAATGCGTCTTAACTCGTAGCCTTTTTATCATTTGATTAATAAATGGGATTGGGAAGTGATCTTTCTTGGTGACTTGGTTTATCTTTTTTATAATCAATTAATAACCTCCATCTTTTTTGGACTCTGATTAGAATTAATTCATTATTTCTATTTTCCAAAATGGTCAATCTTATTTTCACGGGAACCACATGGATGGGGTAGTCCCATTGGGAGGTAGAAATGGGGAAAATGATGTCGGTTTTGAAAAATGATTAAAATTAATTTATAAAAAATCTACGATGGTGGGGTTATGACTTATATAGGGATGTTAGTCAAGTTATGAGTCCTCTTATAAAAAAATTATATTAGATCAAACCATGGGGTTGATTCTGGTTATATATCCTAGACTCAATCCTATGGCTCATAAATTTCTTTTAAAAAGGTCATTCTGAGTTTTTTATTTTGTCTCAGATTGATTATTGGAAAATATCATTAGAAAAGTTTCTCCCTCCTCAAGATACACATATTTTAATTCAAATGTGAGGGGGTTTAATTCAAGATTTTGGGGTTGTTCTAGGGATGATATTGAATTCAAAATACCCTTTTAAAAATCATCAATTAACATGGTAAAGGGTATCATATTAGTTTCTTCTAGAAAATTTTCAATGAATTCAGAGGTTTTTATTCTTTATTTTAATATGAATAATTTTCATATTTCTTAGTAATCTCTTATTAATTGGTGTTATCAATTACATGGTTATATCCTAAGGGTAATTATTCTTAAGGAATACATAAATATTCTTGGAGATAAATACCTTATCCTTGGAAAATATAAGAGTTAGTGATTGTTTAAAGGGTTACTTTTGGAGTCTAGAACACTAATGTTCACCTTTATATCTCCCAATTATTGGTTGAGGGTTCCTTCATTCACATTAATGATAATTTTGGATGTATTTCGGAATGGTCTTCCGAAAATAATGGGTAAATTCTCTGGGGATTTATCTTCCACCATAGTGAGGATGTAAAAATCTATTAAAAAAATCATTCCTTTAAATCATACTAGTACATTTTACATGACCCTAACTAGAATAATTGTGGATTGGTTTTCTAATTAGACAACCAATATTATAGGATTCTATTCAACAATTTTCAATGATTCAATGATAGAGTTATACATGATGAAAATGGAATAACCAAGACCACATAAAGCATTATAAAATTTCAAATAACCCATAGTGAAGTGAAAATAAAATTTCCATTGATCTGGATTTTTTTTGGTAATGGTAGTATGATCCGGTTTGAGACACTTCCTACAAAGAAGAGTATTTCATCCCCATAAACCCTCTTTCTCTTTGTGCACATTTATTTTAGAAATGTTTTATAATATAGGATTTTGTGGAGTTCTTATAGTAGTGGAATGTTGATTACAACATTTTTGAAGGTCTCCTTAGTCTATTTTTTATGTTTTTATTCTTCAACACTTTTTGATCGAGTTAACATAAAAGGGAACGGTGACTTTTTGTCTTTTTATCTATTTTTTGCCTTTGTAATTGTTTTTATGGACTCTATTTTGAGTGGATGAGTTAATATTTAGTATTTTTCTTAAAATAATTAAATTTACTTGGTTTAGGTATCAGAATCAATTTCTCTCTTTCTGTCATAATTTCAATGACATTCTCTTTGGGATTTAGAACTATTTGGGATGTCATCATTCCTAAATTCTTGGTTAGAATATCGAAAACAATCTTTAACAGGATGGATAAATCATTTACATTTTCTTTTAACCCCTCAGCATCATAATTTAGTTGTTGGTTCTTAGTTGATGGTGCACTGGTTAATGTCTTCTCAAAATTATTTTGTTAGAAATGTGGGGATTAAAAATATTGTTGTTAATGTAAGGGTTTTTTTGTAAGATTTTTGGAAGGGTTAAGGGTTTTGATATTGTTGTTGGGAAGGTGGTTGATTGGAAAATGATAGTTTGGACTTGTTCTATTTGCCTTTAAATACTTACTGGGATTGTCCTCTCCATTTTTGATTCTATAAAAATTGACTTTTCTAGAATATAGTGGAACAACTATCTATACCCTATATCTCAACACATTGATCAGTGAAATGTTTGGGTGATTATCATAATACACATACCAGTGGTGTATATTTTTTCTCACCAAATTTCTTTATAACCATATGTATCACTCAGCTGGTAAACTCTTCAATTTTATTTTCAAGGAAAGGTGATGAGTCCAAAGTTCCTTCCTCATGAATACCTCTCATACCAGTGCCTCTTGTTCCGAATTTTTATCTAATTCTATGATATATTATCAGTATGATTCCGAGATTATATTGGTGAATTTTCAATCAAATCTACCATAGATGATGCGTCCAATAGGTTCCTATCATTATCAACCAATCCTTGGTATAAGAAGACTAGGAAGTGGTTCTATTACACTATTTGATATTGGAATCTTGAAAAAATCTTATTAACATGTTGAAAGTATATAAAAACAGTATCACCATTATCTTGATGAATGGTGTATATCTTCTTAAAAATTATTTTGATTTGTGTGGTTATGAAGACCCTTTGCATGATGCATTGTTGTAGATCATCCCAGTAATTAATCTCTATGGTTGTAACGAATACAACCAATCCTTAGATGCTCCCTAAAATTAAAAGGGGAATTCCATCCACTTAGCTTGCTCCTAATATGCTCCTATTGGCTTGAAACTTGAACAAACAAATCTGAATTCTTGAATGTATTGGTTGGGGTCTTCACCTACAATTCCATGGAATTCTGGTAGCACAAGAATCATTTTGACATGTAATACAATATCATTTTTCTGTATAAGCATGGTTAATTTATTTTTTTGGTTGAACAATTGTGGGAAAAAAGGAATCATAAGGTATATTTTTGATTAATTACCATGTTTGGTGGTTTAGAGTGAAAACATGGGGGTTCATTTAAGTCCTAAAAATTGATTTATTCAGAATTATTTTTAATGTTAAGACAACTAAGACTAGTTAGTAAAGTTATTTCTTTCTCTATGTCTAAATAATTTAGTTTCTCATTGGAGGTACTAGTCATTCAAATTTTAATGGTTAGATTTAACACTTACTCCCTGGAACCAGTACCATTTTTAAAGAAAACCTATTGTGGGGTGTCCAAAAAGAAAATTTATTTTATCCTGGGGGTGTTGTATTAGTTGTAACCTAACTTTATCTCTAGAGAGATGTAATTTAATATAGTCGTGACAAATTTGAACATAAATAAATGAAAATGATTATAAAGCCTATAGAGAAAAGGAACTTGGAGTTTTGAAATTTAGATTATTGGGAAGTGATTGGATTTATGTAAGTTTTTCATTTTTGTATTACTATCACAGTCACTAATAAAAATGATTCATTTATCAAATAAATAAATTAAAAGAGTAGCAATCATTTCTAAATTATTCACCATTGATTAAGATATATCAATGTGTGAAAGTCATAGTTTGAATTTTTTATGTTATTCAAGTAATACCAAATCTATTATTGACATTATCCAAATTTCCATATCAGTCCACCGTTGTTTCTTAACATGTTTAACAATCACAAGACCTGTACTATAATTTATTTTATGTCAACTTAATTAGTGCGATCTGAAACCAAGAAAATATAGAATTAAACCATCAATCAAATATATTTAAAATTTTATAATTAAATAAAACATAATTATATTTAATTTAAATTCATATATTATCAAATTGAAAACTATTCCATAAATAATAGAAGAATTTTTAATTTGATTACACATAAAACTCTAGCACCACAAAGGTGTCTCCTTTCCTTCATCGAACCATAATGGCTTCTACCCACCCCCATTGAGCAGGGGATAATTGAATAATAAGAAGAATATTACATAATTAATATGAGTAGAAGCGAGAATAAATAATGAGAGTCATAGAAGGCTACACACCTCCTTTAACATGGGGATCTTACTTTAGCATGTAATAATCCACTAGCAGGCGCCCAATTTTCTCTATTGTATTGAATCTCAAAAACTGATTCCTTCCAAGCTTTTCCTATCTCTATTTAAATAATATCGATCATTTTATTGGCCACCCTCTTAAATTATCTATCCTGATTCTCAGGTTATTTAAATTTTAAAAATAGGATAAAATTTTTCCTCCTAACCCACGACAGTCATATTCCATTTGGGAAACACCAGAATAAATTAGGTGTTCAATATTTAAACCATATGGGCAATATGGCTTCCACATGGATAGTGTGGTAGGGAAGAAGATTTGGGGTATCCACTACCTCCTTCGTGTGTTCATGTTATCATTCATGTCGGGACAATGATGCTATGAAATGACATGGAATATTTCGGTGGTGAGGGTCTCCTGGAAGGGGATTCATACATGTAGAAGGGTGATCAGTAGTGGTGAGAAAGTGTGGAAATGCCACCTCAAATAATCCTCAATCCCTCTAGATTTTGTAGTGGTCATAATAAGTTTGAATATCTCTTCACAGGGCTTGGATGAGGTGTCACATTCCATCTTGGCAGTCACAGGTGGTGACAATAACGGATAATGCTCAACCAACACTTTGGGGTGGCCTTGATGGAATCACATAGTGAGGAGTAGAGGTGACCAGTGAGTGTAGATAGTGGTAGGTAGTGAGAAGTGGTTAAAATATATCAGTATGAGGTTAGTGGGAGGGATTCAAAATGACATGAATGGTAACTAGTAAGTACCCATCCCACATCAAAACAGAACTTGGGAGGGTGCCACATTTATAATGAATCTTCTCCCATCCTCATCTCAAAATCTCATAAAGGGGATGTGATCCCATATCACTCGCACACACAACCTATAGGTCACAAAACCCATGGACCATGTGGGACTTGGAGAATTCTTTATAACCATGTGGGATTGACCACCCTCGATCCACGTACATGTTATTTGATAAACCATGCTCATACTGGATTTGATGGATCTACTACAACCCTTCTTGGACAACAATCTCATATTTGGTTTTGTAGAAGGTGGGTGATGTGGTTGAGTTCTAGCCATGCTTGGACAATTTATTGGTAAGAACCCTCCAAATTTAAAATAACCAGGTCATTTCAAAACACTTAAAAAATTTATCAATAAAAATAATAAATATATTTACAACATTTAACTCGTAACATTTTTACTAAATTTTAATAATTTTACTTTCAATTTCATTATTTCCCATTATATTAATAAAATAATGTATTATAAGGGAATATCCATAAAAAATTATAAATTAAATAATTATAAATTTACTAAAAATATTCACGATACTTGTGTCTATCACTATGTTATTGACTTTCTATACAATTATCAGTCTAGCATTAATTATATTTCCTTCAATGCAATTTATTTTCCAAAATATGATTTCACATCATGCACTTGAACACGTCATACTTATGGAATATAACCACCAGCCATGTAATGCCATTTTGATAATTAATAAATAAAATATAACATCTATTCCCATATATTGATTTGGGTGTTATATGCACACATAAATGAACACACACTAACTCTAAAATATTTTTTTGACTCTTTATCATTCAAACTACAGGTCTTTCAAATTATTTTACCTTTTTCTCAATTATCACATAGATAAGTTAAATTAACTGAAAGATTTTGGATATGTCATGATTGTTTAATATATCACTAAGTCCTCCAATTAATTTTGGTTCATGTTACTATGCCATTTATACACCTCATTCTATTCCTACTAATATAAGAAACAGTTGTCTTCCTCTGCACCAATATAGTAGATGTTCTACTTTATTCACTTCCCATGGATAAAAATTGATCTATATATTCCTTTTATAATGCAATATTTATTGTAAAAATTAATAACATGCCCAAAGTCACACAATTGACTTACACTATGTAAATTATGAACAAGCCCTTGAACCAATAATAAATCCAAGCACCTCAATTCCCATGATCACTAGTCCCTCACCATTACCAAAGGAAAAAAACACATTTTTGTTATACTTTATAGAAGTTATATGATATTTATTTCCCATTATGTAAGAAGTTCATATGTTATAAAAAATCCATATTTCAACTTGAATTTTTGAAAATTAAATCATAGTTACATATGTCTTCTTTTCTTTTCCTTTCCCGATCCATATTTTTTCCTTTTTTTATAGTTGAATAATTTTTTTCATTGATGAATCCATAAAATTTTCATAATATCTCAAGGTTATAAATTTATTATGATTTTATAATTCATTTGACCATTATTTTCAATGTTGTGATCTCCTTTAGTACCATATATAAATAATTCATAGTTTTGTGTCTATAAAATTGACAATAAAATAAATAGAAGACATCAGGTACATACCAAGTACATGAAGTTATACATGATTTTTTTCTATAGAAGACATATATTGTGTAGGACGGATATTTAAATAGTAATAACATTGGATTCATGGTAATGTATTTTCTGTTTTCACAGATCTAACAATAATTTTTTATGTATGTGGAATGTTACTCAAAACAACATTATTATTGGGAATGAGTGATTATGGTCTCTCATTAACCACTATTGATTGTTTACTTATGATCAAGCCCATAAATAGATATAATTTTATCTTTGAAACAACAAAAATGTATTAATGTGTTTATTTTTTATACTAAATACCCATTTTCATAATTTTTTTCTTTTTAGCATCTCGGGTCCAATTAAGTCATAAGTAACTGAATTTGATTGGCCATATTACCTCAAGTGCACCTCCTTGTATTCCAGATTCTTCCAACTAGTAGTGAGAGTTTGTTATGGCATGGTGGGGTGACTATACCCTCATGAACAGATTGGCATCTGTTGGTAAATTAATAGACGAATTAGTGGAAGTATAACAACCAAGATAATAATAAGAAGTGGAATAGTTTCAATAAAGTACCAAACCCAATAAATATGTTCACATCCAAAATCATGTACAAATGGATGCCATGAATACATGTAATAAAAAAAGGTATAGGGTATAGAGCCAAAGGAAAATAAATCAAGTTATAAAAAAGTACGTAAGATAAAAATCTATCTCCAACATCATTATTGTAATAGTCTTTGTCCTTTTCATGCATACTACCTCCTAGGAAATCATGCTTTCAAAGCTGGAACCTTCCCTTTATACCTAATTGAAACCATGAAATCATCCAGAGTACCAAACAGTGTCACAAACCTAAATATACTCTCTAAGGGACCACCAATGATCTTTATTACAAATCCCATCATACACTGAAATTTTATGAAATTTTTATTTGAAATATATTTAACTTCTTGGACAACTTATGTTACACACAACCAAGAGTTTATGTGAATCATGATATAATATTTAAAATACTATTATTAACTAGATGTTAAATAAGAGGGTATGAATAGCATTAAATAATTTATGAATCATATAAAAATTCCTTACATAATATAAATACATATTAATTAATCAATCAATTTTTTGTAAAATGATTTTATATAAAAATACGTTTTTCAGAAAAGATAATTTGTTAAAAAAATTTGTGATAAAATATTATAATTATTTTTTTGGAAATTTTAGAAAATATATTTGATTAAAATAAAATAATTTTTTAAATCAAGATATCAAAATTATCTTAGGATAAAATTTTTGTATTCATATGAAAAGGTTAAATTTCAATTGAATAGTGAAAAGTATTGTTTTTTATCAAAATTTCATTTTTATTTTTATAAAAATTATCATTATGGTTTTAATTTTATCTCCACGTAACATAATTATTATTTAATTATATATAATATAAATAACTTAATTTTATTCATCAATATGCCAGATTTTCTATAAGTACATTTTTGTGTTTAGAAAACAATTTTCTAAAAATTATTTTTAATGCATTTTATGAATTTATATTAAATGTAATTTATGACACTTATAGAAATAAATTATTGAAAAATGGATTCCATATTTATAATCTATATGTTCAAATTTGGTGAATGTTCTTTCTTTTTGGTTAACATTTATAGTAAACAAGGAAACATTAATCATCTTGGTAAAGGAAAAATGAAATTAATCTAGGCTAATACCTGTTGGTAAGGTAATAATTATTTATATTAATAATTATTCAGTGAATAAAAATAAACCCTTATATTTTTAGGCTCCAATATGAGTTTTTTAATGTAAAATGTTCCATGAAAATGACTTATATATTTTTTATACCACTACAAGTGACAAAATGTCACTCTCTTAGTTTTAGATATCATTTATATATTCACATAGTGAAAACATTTGTTATGGATGAATAATAATTATAATTTTGTTCCTCATGAAATTATTTTCATGATGGTAATTTATTTATAATTTATAGGACTTAAATAATTATCATAAATATTTAAAAAGTGATGATGTAGTAATTAATTAATTTATGAAAAAATAAAATAAATCATATAATATCTATTAATGTATTATAATTTGTGATAATTAAGGTTATCCATAAATTTTCTATACTACCATGAATTTTTGAGGATTTCATAAAATATGTTTTTCAAATTATGCATATTTTATTGATGTTGTTATGGTCAAAGTAATGTGTATTGTCAAAATTGAAAATAATTATATTTTATGAAAGTCGTATTTTATAAAATTATTTGAATATCATAAAAAAAGAATAATGGGTTATGTTATGGTATAAAATAACATCCCTTATCCATTTAAGAAACAATAATTACCTTATATATAGAATTATAACCTTTTAAGAGTGCAAAATATATTACCATGATTAATGTAAAAATTGATCAATCAAGGTGTTAAAACAAAAGACTATGTTTAAAATAGTACATGTACTTTTCCAATGATATTTATTGATAGAATTTAAACTATATCATACCCTAGGTTCTAATTGATTAAAAATTGGATGTATTTTCTCTAGAATAATCTTATCATATTTTTTGAATAAATTAAAAAAGTGGCATTCACCTCAATTATAAAAGGACGCATCCTCCATCACTTCATTATACCATTTTGAGCCTTATATATTGACCATAATCTGTAAATTATCTTCTAAACATCTATATAAAAAATATATAGGATCTGGTCTTCCCAAAAGAAAAACCCAGGAGCCCTTTAGAGTATATATAAAGGAGTTGTTTTGAAGAATAGGTAGTCCCTATAACTGAGTACTTTCTTTTTCTATTCTTCAATAACTCCACTAGATCAATGATAATTATCACTAAATAATAAATTAATTATAATAAATATTCTGAAATTTTATAATGATAATGAAAACACCATTATAAACCATGTTTTCCATCAAATGGCTCCTGCATACCTAGGAATTACTGTCTCCACACAGTGATACAATTCATTTTTCATCACCAAATTTTATGGATGGGATTTATGATGTGTTTCATTTTTTATATTTTATATTTTACATAATTATACCTATTTAATTATAGTATAATTTCTACCTTTTTATCATCCATTATTTTTATAAACTATAACGTCGCTTGTGCATATGTTAAGACTACCATCTTTACAATGCGATGCGATTATTTTTTAATTTATATTTAAAAAGGATTGTAATAAAGATGAATTTAATGAATATATATATATTATATAGTAATATATATTTGAATTTGAATTATTTTTTACATTTTATTTATTCCATCAGTCATGAAATGGAAATAGCATTCATGTGTACGTACGACCAACCATCTCAATAAACAGTGTAATTCATTTTTCTATCTCTAATTTTTATGAATGATTATAAATATTAATAAAATTAATATATATTATTTTAATACCATGAATAAAATTATTTAAATTACGGTAACATGATCATTTTATAAATAATGATACTACCAAACCAAAACATGCTTGGAAAATGATGCAATTATCACCTAAAACAGTGATTTTAATAAAATATTATTAATTATTGGGTGATAATATGTTATAAATAATTAAAAAATTATATGAAAAATATATTGATTTGTAATATATTTATAATAAATCTATAATTATTATACATGATGTTTTAAACTTGAACAAGGAAATGAAAGACTTAAGATAAGGGCTTAATTCACAATCATATCATTATTTTGGCTTGTTTATAATTAATTCTATACTCTGAAAAATTTCTATTTTATGTTCATGTTTTCTAAAAACGATTTCAAAAAGGTTTTTAATATTTTCCTACAATTTTTTAAATTACATTTTTTGACTCTTTACAAAATGGTTTGAAATGAATCTTTTTTTTCATTTTCCAAATGAGGTACTTTGTGGCTATTTTGAAAAACATATAGAAGGAATGTTTTTTAACCTATACAAAATGAGTGGATTTATCCACAATAACTACTACTCAATAATTTGATACTTCATAATTTTACAAGTTTATTTTCTAAGAATTTTTTTTCAATTATAAGTGGACATTTTTTTAAAAAAGTGATGTCTTTTTAAAAAAGAAAAGTTATTTACAAAAAGAATTATTCCATGTGATCATTAAAAATAATTTTTTCCATATAAGATTACATATTTTGATGATAAATAAGTTTTACTTGGGATATTATCCATAAAAACTATACATATTCTTTTTCTATATGGTTTATGTTTATGATGAAAAGATGAGGATGAAATCCATCCACTTTTCATGGGATACACTTACAAAAATTAATTTATTATCACAAGTTCTAAGATGATTAATGTTTTATGATCTTTGGGAATATGCATGTATGATTTTATTTATGTGATGAGTGGGAACTATATATCCCTCCATTTTATTAGGTAAATATTGATTATTGATGAGGTAAATATCTCATGCATGAACCTTATTTCATGTTGACAATTTTATGCATCATCCTGGATTTCATGTCCACAAGTTTATGTGTGGACCAAAATTTCATGTCTATTAGTATATCCATGTACCTAAGTTTCATGTCTATATGTTTTTGTGTGGACCTAGATTTCATGTCCATATATTTATGTGTGAAACTAGTTTTTATATGCATAAGTTTATGTGGGGACATGGATTTAACGCCCATAAGATTATTTGGGGACCTTGTTACATTTACATAAGTATATGCGATGGATTTATTTCATGTCCTTAACTTAATAAGTGAACCTTTTTCTATTTACACATATTCAAAAAGTTATAATTTTTTTTTGTATACCAAAAATACATTTAACATATCATTATTCTTCTCTCATTGTTATGTTATTTTATTATTGTATAATTCATGTCTTATGAAATTTCAATACGTTATTCCATTACTTTAGACTATGATCTATGACATGAAAGGTGTATATTTAAAATGTTAACTTCTTGTTCTTATTCCATTATTTTCATGTTTCACTTATTCTATTATTTATATCTCTCTTTTATAGCCTTACTGAATATTTTATCTTACCCTTTATTATGTTTCCTTTATCCAAGTTGTAAAGATAGGCTTTAGAATTGATGTTTCTTAGAAGGGCTCTAGATTTGAAGATCCTAGTGGGATATGATATAGAATATTTATGAACCATTTGCTTATGTGTCTAGGTTTCCAAAGGAACTAGACCTATATGATGGAAGCATGGATCAAAATGTTTTGTAATGAATTTTCTTATAATTATGTATAATAAATTTTTAAGAAAATTCCAGGACATTATAGTCAGTAATAGTGAATGGTTTAGTTAAAATTTATAAAATTGGAAGAAAAAACATTACTAATAAACCTACGGATAGATCTAAAGATAGGATAACATCATAAATGTTTTGATCATGGATGACGCAGGTTAAACAAAAGGAGTTGTAGATTAAAAATAATATGTCCTAATTTAAACATTTAATGAATGATGCTTCATGATTATATGGTTTTTCATTATAGTTTTTATTTCTAAGACTATTATTTTTTGTTTTAGTCAATGGATAAAACCAACATGAAATGTGTGAACAATGAATGTGATGATAAATTAAATGATCTTCCTCATGATAAATCAAATGGGTTAAGAGTTGGGATGTAATATCCTATTAATATTATCTCTCAAATCAATCAATACATTGGTAGAGATATTTATCTTTTTAAATTTATGAATGCACTAAAGAGGGTTCAACAGGATATTGTATCATGCATTCGACAATGACCACCATCCATTTATGGGTACTTTGGTCCACTACTTGCAAGGTATGATTCATGTTTAGTAATCATCCCTAAAAGACAAATTGATTGATTATTTAGTGTTATGAAACCAAGTATTTGAAAGGTATTATCCATAATGTACTTTGGAAGATACGAAGAAATTGTTATATGTGCACTAAAAATGGAAATCAAACATGGAAACCATCAATGTTCTAGTGATATGAAAAGGATGATGGAGATTCATGGAACCTCCAATAGTTTTCTTGGACTCAAGGGAATGTTTGAAAGGAAAAATAAAATGTTTCATGTGTAGGAAGCCAGCCTATTGAATGTTGGAGTGATTTAATGAGTCTTGTCAATGGAATAAATGGAGAGAAATATAAAAAAAAATAAACCACTAACACTACAGTGCTATAAATATAAATAAGATGAGAACTGTGTGAATAAATTCCTTAATCAATGTTCTATTTAATATAGTAACCCCCAAAAACTGATGATGTCAAAGTTAAAAGGGAAGGCTTATGAAATTACAATTGTTAAAGAGAATCATGATAGTTAATTTACACATATCACCCACTATAGAATAAGGGATTCCATGATTACATTTTTATGAATAATCCCTATGAAAATATTTTCCTTTAGTGAAGTATGATGCCACAACTCAAAAACATGGCAAAATACATGGTTTATAACCATGGATATATACACTGAAACCATGGTTATAGGTAATAGTCATGGTTTCACTAGTTGTGAATCCCATTGGTGTGGATATAGAGAAAAGTCTATAGTAATGGGTTTTAGTCCTAGAAGTAGCCTTATTTCTATGCTTCGAACTGTTCCAATAGCCCTATATCTCTGGTTCAAACTATGGAAATATTCATATTTCCAAAATGAAATTTTTTTTTATTATTCAATTCCATGTAAAATAAATTCCATAGTTTGTTACTATGGAAATAAAATTATACCCACAGTTCAAAACCAGGAAATTATTTTTAATGCCATGGTTTTATACCATGGATACATCTACCAATTTGCATATAGAAGCATCTGTTCTAGTTCTGGGGATTAAAAAAATGGATATTTTTCTTGTTTTAAGAAAAAAAACAATGTCTATTTACACACTCCACTATTTACCCTATACATTTCACCCTGTAATATGTAACCTACAAACTAAAATTACAACCTACAGCTTGTTAAAACCCATGAAAAAATGGGTAATGTGATTTCATAAATTTATTTCCACCCTATTTTATATTATTGGTGATCATTATTGGTCATTATTAATCTCACTGATGACTAAATAAGAGTATTTTTTCTTAGATAGATAGTTTCAAGTGGAGGGTGGGGGTGAGTTTAAGAAAACATCCATATTAAATAGGTTATTCTTCATAGGGAATAATAAATTTCCATTTTTAACTACCTAAAATTAATAGAAAGAGAATAAGAAATTTAGAGGTGAAAAATCATTTAGTATAAAAAATAACTTAATTTTATTTCATAATGGTATAAATAAATAATTTATAATGTATATGCACACTTTTAATTAAAGTAATTAATAGAATAAGAGAATACAATAATTTCACGAGATCAAAACTAAATAATTTAATGAAATATTAGAAAGAAAATATTCAAACTCTTAAAAAATTATATCAATGAAATAAATATTGTTTCATATCACCAGAACTATTTTATTTTGACCCAAAGTAGTGGGAGTATCACTCTCTGAACATGGAGTATCATATTTTTATGTCAAAAATCATCGATATAAAGGTCAAGGCTAGGTAGTCGATACAAAATGTCATATTCGATTAAAATATTAGTATTAAAAGTTCTAATATTTAGAACTTATTTGATCATAGGGAATCAGAATGAAAAAATATTACAAAAAAAAATACATTGGGATATTATAACAAAACCTCTCAAGAATAGAAACCCTAAGTATACAGAGAAAAAATTATAAAAAAAAGAAAAATATCAATTAATTACAGATCTAATGATCTATTATTAGACAAAAAATATTTTTTTTTCTCATGTCCCAATCCTATATTTATAAGAATCAGTGGTAAAAAAAACTTGTGGGATCTTAGATAATCTTGTTTTTACTAAAAAGGCTTCAAATTTAGCTTTATAATATTCATTAATTATTTTATGGTTTAAGTGACTCCATAATGACCAAAAAAATAATATTATTAATGATCATGATATTAAATTAATATATTTACAAGGACTAAAATTTTTAAGAAATTATTCTATAAGAGAAAAACCTAAAAAATTCCAAGTTAAAAAATTAAAATGTTATGTGTATTATGATTTAACAAAACAACGATGAAGGAGATTTTATTTAGGTTTATGAATCAAAAAATATTATGAAGGGTTGGGACATGATTGAATAATATCATACTATTTTTTAGGATGGATTTTGGAGTATTGAAATGGGGATTGAATTGAGTTATTAAGAAAGTGGTATATCTAAACATTGTAAATGATGTAGACCATGTAACACAGTAAATAGTATGACTATCAATGAATTTTAGTTCCAATAACTTGGTTCTCCACTAATTAAATTTCATGGATTATTTACTAATTTTAGGGTACTGTGTTATGGTGTGCATGAGCCATTTGGTACTTGTACATGATTATTGTGCATATAAAATTGATTTTTAATGATTTTATGGATGGATTTTGTAGGAATGTCAAAAATATTGATATCTTTAGGATTTGGTACTCTTTTACTATAATTTCATTATATAATATTCATTACATCCTCATTTGATCCAATTAGAGGAGAAGTAATAAGGTTATGATGTAGTTCATGAAAGGATTAGACCTGTAATAGAAGATTCCTAGAATGATACATTATAGTAGTTACAACAATGGATCTTACTCAGATATGAGTGGTCTATTTCTAATTGGGAACCCAAGAACTGGCTTAAAGTGGTAGATATTTGTTTCTAGTTTAATTAGATAGAGGGAGAAAATTGGATAACATTGTTGGATATTTTACTATGTAGAATTGCTCAGAAATTGTCAATTCATTATCATGGAGATTGAGATTTGTTTAAGGGGTCATGGGAAAAATTATGAAGATGTATTATGTGAGTGTTTATTTTTTTAACTCTTAGGTTATAAAAAATTCATGAGCTATTTGTTATTATATCAGGAATATATAACACGTAAGAATTTGGAGTTTTTCTCATGAACCATTTATAATATTTATAAAATTTCCTCATTGATGAGGAGATGGGGGATGGAATTTTTGAGAGGGACTTGTGCCATCAGAATTTACTCTAGGTTAGTCCACTTACCTTGGATACCTTTTTAGAAGTGATTATAAAATTAGATATGATTTATATGACATTATCACACAAAAATGTGGATATAGAGGGGATTTATATGAGTTATCTAGTGTGTGGGAGTAATAATAAATGTTCTTATCTTATGAGAAATTTAAATTTATGACATTCACTGAAGAACCAAAAATCATATCTATCTCAAAACATTTACAGTGATATTTCCTTTGAAGATAGAATACATTGATAGATAGGTATTTAAATTACTTTATCTTTTCACACACTAATTAATGATTTAATATTTTGAGGGCCTTTAATGACCAATATATTTGGAATGATGTGAAATCATGTGAAGATCAGATACTGAATGTTGGGAATAACATATTTCTTAAGAACCCCTATAATAGCTTGTCCAATTCTTAAGGGTTTTCCTGATTGGTATATGAATCTTTATATTGACTATGTGAAGAAGTATCCTACTGTGAGTACATAAATTATTATCCCTAGTCTATTTATAAGAAGTTATTCCAACCGATGTTATCTTATCTACATGAGAAACCATCACTCACCTGAATAAGTATCACTATAGGAAAATAATTCATTTTATACTATAACGATACATTGTTAGTCTAAAAATTCAAAAGAACCTATACTGACTCCTGTTTTAACTCCAAATGAGTAAGTGACTCTACACAGTCTACAAACTTCTATTTATTTTAATGTCTTTGAATATATATATATTGTATTGGTTCATTAATATTCTACAGAAAACTATAATAAAAAATATATGTGAATGTTTGTGTCAATTGTGAGTTGGAAGAAGCTATAAAAGCTTATTTAGATTGGATATGAGTATTCCACATAGTGAAATAGAGTAAAATGAATCAATTACACATGAATCCTAGTAACAATTTGTTGCAACACCTTGGTGAAATGAGCTAGGGAATCTCCTAAAATTTAAAATTAGTATAATATTAATTCAAAAAAATTATAAGAGAACATAAATTATTAATTATATTTGAAATAATCAACATATGAAAAACCATAAATTTTTTTACCTTGGTTACTAAATCGATGATTTATATTTTTTATATACACCATGATTTACATAATTCCCTACAAATAATACACTTTTAAAACCATCATACTGCACTTAAATCCCTACACTCTCGGTATCCCTCAGACCTTGAAGCATACAACAAAAAAATCAAGGAGACAATATTAACAGTCCTCAAACCGAATACAATATATATCACAAGAATTAAAACATTTAAATCCATACCAAGAATATAGTGTATAAAACAACATGCTGTACCAAAATACCTACCTGACCATCAACACTCAAATAGAACTCAAACCATTCACCTTACAACAGACTAAAAATACAAGATTACAATATAAGTAGAACTGGAATAGAATAAAATATATTTCACAATAATTTAAACTATCTCCAAGATAAACAATAAAATTTTTTAATATCAATTTCATCAGAATAGAAAAAACTATATGATGAAATGAAATTAAAAAAAAATAAAAATAAAATCTGAAATGTACATAAATATCAATATCACCATAACTATCATGAACCTCATCATCTCCTACAGAAACACTAACAAAATTTGCACCTCCTCTTGGACCACCAAAATCATCATAATTATGAGCATAAATATACTTATGGAAATATGAACCTAAATCAGTGTAAAGATAAGAATAATACTTAAAAACCAAACACAAATATATGTAATAGTGTTTCTAATTCCAAATTAATGAATTAAACATAATAAATTGAAAATAAAAAATGTGAAATAAGTTTAAATATTGTGCGGAAATCAGTTATCCATTGAGAAATTAACTAGTGGACTTCTAATATACAATATTAATAATGACTTTAGATATCTAAATAAATAGCTGAAAATAAGTAAGATGTTCCAACTCCTAGAGACAAAAAATATATTACTAAGTTGAAGAAATAGTTGTTATATAACATGTAAAATACTATCATGTGATAATACGAATATTGTAATGAAAATGAGATTAAATTTATGACAACCACTATATTTTTTATTTTATATATGGTTTTAATGATCCATATATAAGTGAATGAATTTAAATAAAACATATAAAAATTACTATTTGAATACAAGTAACCCTTATAAAACCACACCATAACATAAGATATAATGTTTATATAATTTCAAATAATAGATTCGTATTAATTAAATATAGATTCATCTAATTCAATATATATTATACCTATCATCATCAAACTGACTCAAAAAATAAGTATATAATAGTCAAAATTATAGTTGTTTTCCTAACTCGGAATAAATTTATATAATATGCATATAGGGGAATATTTAAAGGTCGCATTTAAAAATATCCATGGTATAAATAAATTACAAATACATGGAATAAAGTAATATAGTCAGGGATTAAGACTTATATATATTTGGGAAAGAATTTAATTTTCTTATTGAAAAAAATCATAATTAGATAAAACAAAATTCCTACAAAACCTACTGAAGTATGTTGTTATTATCACACACAGCTTTAATGATAACCAAACACTCAATTGGGTATTTATAGTTTCATTTTTGGGTTTTATAGTTTCACTTTATTGGTCTTTAATCATTGATTTTTTTGAAAATAAATATGATATTAAAATACATTGTTGAATCTTGTGGAAGGAAAGAACCAATATTAATTAATGTCTTCAATACATTACATGATGTTGGAAGACTAATAGAGTCTTATAATGGAGGAAATGATGGATAAGGAATCCATTGGAGATGTGAAAAATATAACTCATAGCCGGTGCCATGTAGAAAGACTGGAATATCTCCAAGAAGCACACTAACTACCAGAACTGGGTATTTAATAGACTATTAATGGCTCCCTTGTAGACATATCAGACTTGTAGTAGTTATAACATGATCATAGGCTACTTGGTGGCCTGAGACTAGATTGCCCATGGTTTCATGACAACATGTCCAAAGTGTCATAATGGAATGGTCAAAATGTATTGAATTTGGGAATTTATCATTAGAAGACACTTTAACATCTCCATCAGTATTAAAGATATAAATAGGCCCATTTGGGGCCTTGGAAACATACTATCTCATTTGATTAACAATGTTGAAGTGCTATAATCTCCAAATTGATTCCAAGAGCTCTCAATTTCATTGTTATCTCATTATTTCCAATTAATTAGTGTTTGAACAAGGAAAATGAAAAAAATGAAAATATTGATATAGTAAATAGATTCAAAAAAGTTATAAAACATGCAAAAAGAATATTTATAGACTAATATGTTCAACACTATAATTCTAGATTTTTTAAACAAGTGGAATGTAATTTCAAATAATTTATTCATATTATATGCATACATGGGTGTGATAATAAATGATTTTTTATAATATTATTTTAATCATTAGTATAATCATTGGAATCATAAAAAATATGTCTTTACCATAGTATTCATGTATGTATAAAAGAGAGTATGTATTTCTTAGGAATTATATTTTATATTCTTTATATATTTTTGTATTTTTTAATGTGTATCTATAATTGGATTTTTATATTACAATGATTGACATATTTTTTATGATTTATATACAACCAAATATTTTACTTTTTCATATCATTTATATGTTTATAAATTAATATTAGTAAAGGTAGAAACATTTTATCTTCATGTATGTGAATGTAGAATAATTACATAGAATGGAATCAAAATATATGAGTAATTATAGAGTTTCCATAGATAAGGCTGTACAGAAGAGGCAATGGTATTAAAAAATAAACTGCATACAATACTTTATAATGTATTAAATTAAAAATGTTACTGATTTTTGGGAAGTTAATGAATGAACTATAATGTTAAGGTGTGTAAAGTAGAGGGGTAAATGTAATGTTTCTACAACTATGATGTT
The DNA here is from genome assembly GCA_963277665.1 of Viscum album. Lineage (NCBI taxonomy): Eukaryota > Viridiplantae > Streptophyta > Magnoliopsida > Santalales > Viscaceae > Viscum > Viscum album. Next base: position 591,685,924 of record OY728140.1, on the reverse strand, counting down.
CCATGGAAATAAAAAAGCCGATATGAATAAATCTATAGATGAACTGGATGAAGAGTGGTATAGGAATATAAAAAATATAAAAACACGAAACTATGTGAAAATTAAATATTGAAGAGGAAAACACTTGAATGTATCAAAGGATAATTACTCATTATTTTCAAGTTTATATCTTTATATATTGTTTTTGAGTAAACTATTCTCGATTATCCTTTGATGTTGATTTTCTATGACTGAAATCATTTATGAATACTATATTCAATAAATATTTCTTCATCATAATCATGAGGTAAATCTTTGAAAATATTACATTAACCACAATGTAGGAGGTTATAAAGGATTTAATTTATAGATGAAGAAAAAATAGGTTTATAAATATAAAAGTAAATTTATTTTAGTTGATTAAATTAAAATGACACTGTAATCAATTTAGACATATAAAAGTAAAATTCATAATGGAGGACTACAAGGAAAACATATAGTTTATAAATAGACTATTCAAAGGTGACATTAAAAAATTTATCTCAACTGAACTATACATTTCATACTTTTGGACATTATAAAATGTATAGAGTTTTCTTTGGAGGTACATCATTTTATACAACTATGGATATGTATTTATTTATGTATATTTATGAATAATTTCATACAAATATTTCATTTTTTTAAATAAAATATAGTATTACTAACATGATGAAAATATTTGTGAACATTAAAAAAAACAAAATATATTTAATTTTCATGAAAAAGTATATTTTCAATATATTTTTCTAAAAAAATACATTTTGAATGAATTTTAAATCCATCTTAAATAATAACTATCTATTTGAAAAAAGAAATATATTAGATGAATGTATTTTTTTCCCTAAAAAAATAGAGTCTAAAAATTATTTAAAATCTAGTTTCAGTAACCAAAAAATCTTATAGGAGGAAATGCGACAAAAAACCAACACAAAAAATCAAATAATTACTTTGGATATACTAAATCCACACAGATACACATATATATAAATATATATATATATATATATTATAAAAAAATGACATATTACGGTTATGTTAATGAAACAATTAATTATATGCAACTGTTATCCAAAATAATGAGTTGTAATTGAAGATTCATTATGTTTTTGATACTTGCGAAAAATAAATTTGATTTAAATAAAACTCACAGTATAATTTAAAAAGGTAAACAAATAAAAATTAATTGAAAAATTAAAGTAATGAGTAAAAATTAAAGAAATACAAAAATATGAAAACTTTATGAAATAATGAAAAACACAGTGTACATTTGAGATACTTTAGAGAAGAGTAATGAAAATATTAAATAAATTCAAAGAATATAAGTTGATATTATTCTCATAAATTAAAGGATATAATAAACAAATATGATTTTATAATTTGTAGTTGTTACTCTGTGATAACAAGTTTTAATTTTAAAATAACAAAAAGTAGATATTATAAATCAAGAAATAAACTACCTAATTTTATTTAAAACTACAATATGAATGTTGCAATAGCAAATAAAATGATTTTAAAATACATATCAATTTTAAAAACATCCACACAACACAATTGAGTAGGTAAAGAATAAATTTAATCTATCATAAATTTCAAATTTTCCTTCATATTAAGTTAATACAAAATTTCAATTTCATATAAAATTCATCAAAGACAAATTATTCATCACAAAATTTTAGTCAAAGTTGTGGAATTTATATTTTCAGTTAAAAAACACATTTATCTTTTGTGGTTCCTAGAGATAATTTCCCATTACACAGTGAAACATTTATTGATCTAAAAAACCATTCAGCAATAAAATTTCAAAATAAACAATCTGAAAATTGAATGCCAATTAGGTAATATAGAATTATTAGAACTGAAAAGAATAAAAAATTAATTTCTCCAAAAATTATTAGTGATGAAAATGAGGGAGAATTGAAAAATATTATCATGTGTAGATAAATCAATAAAAAATGCTACTGTAACATCATTCTTCAAGACACATGTTCATATATCATGCTTACCAATGTAAGTATTTCCTTAAAGTAAACCAATTAAAAATCACTTTTCAATGTAACCCATAGTCATTGATATGAAAATACTAAATTGAAGTTTGAAACATGAAATAAATATATCAAGTTAGAGAAATATGAATAGAAATAATGAAAATTCATTAATTGGGATCCAATAATATATGAATGTGAGTATTAAATATTTTATATTCACCTTAATAGAACAATTCAATTCACCCTTCCAGTTGAATAATGACTATGTACTCAAGGGAATTACTTCTTCATGTAAAATGAATAATATAGAGAGAAAATATTATTGGTAAACACCCATGTACTTTGTGCATGAAAAAAATTAACAACCCATTTTTAAGACAACACAAAAAAGAAAAAAACCAGCAAAAATGATTTTTTAAATATAAATGAAATTCAACAGAATTAAAATTTAATGGAAGTGTTATTTTAAATATAGTTAGGAAATAAAAAATGAAATAGAAAAAATATATTTTTAGTAATTTCATTAATTAATATAAAATATTATATCAAGAATAGATGTTCTTATACAGATCTTAAAATAATTGAAATTAAATGTAACATAGGAATTTAAGATGAAATGAAAAATAAAAATGACTTAACAAATTTAGTTTAAAAAAAATCATAAATACTAATATATTGATTAAATATAGGTGATACAAATAAAAAAATATATTCACTTGAAGAAAATTATAGATATTAATTGGTATTGAATATTATCTAAAAAAATGAGTGATTAAAATTAATATAACTAATAGTATATATTAATAGTTCATCCAATTTATTCTTGGATAAAATATTTTATTAGAAGTCTAAGTGAATTATTTTGAGGTTGATGTTATTTGGTCATGGAAATATTGGAAATTTTTGTGGGGAAATATTGGATGGAAAAATTTAGGGTGCACGATTATAGTGAATTTGCCACATTGGAAATATATTGAAATTACGATTCATTGGTATAAAACATTACACAAAAAAGATGATACTTAACTTGAGTTGGAATTAAAAATTACGTAGTTTTTTATATTATTATTATTTCACAGTTGAAAAATTTTTAGTTGGCGGGACCAGGAAAAGAAATATCGATTAAAGATTTATAATAGAATGATCACTAGGGATTGTTATGAATTGTTTGAGAGAGAAGCAATCATGAAGGAGTAAGAACAAAAATATTCACATATAGATTAGGGTTCGACTCATACTGATCATTCTCGTGGAAGGTCTCAGTTCTGACGATGCACCGAATGGAGTAGGAACGTGCGATGAAAGTTATAAAAAAGGTGAGGAAAAATGATAAAGTGGATGGGAGGTATCATGTAAGGGATAGAAGAAACAAATGGAGAATCCTTTGAGGATTAGAAGAGAGAGAATGTATTGGTTAATGATAATTGATCAAGGGAGAATGGTTTTGAGATAATGGATTACAGTTTGGAGTGGAATGATGTGAGGGAATAATTTTTTTTTGAGAACTCTATTTACATGAGTAGCTTCTTCCTATGGCTATATTTAATCCACTTCATGATTTTAAAATATCCGTGGATATATACCAACCTATATCCACATAACAAATAAACCGTATCTATAGGCATGTGGTTATATGTCATTTTATTACTAGTGTGTGATTCTATGCATTGATTAGCTCTCACTACATAGATTCTACATATATTTATAGAATTAATAGATCATGTTTTATTTTGAAATACCATTAAATTATCCATCAGTGCAAGGATGAACCTAAAAATCCAATGTAAATATTTTTGGCTAAGATAAAATCTTATTTAAATAATAAAGGGTGAATTATATTTTATAAGAATATATTATTGTCACCTTTTTGGAAATTATTAGTACACCTTAGAGAATATAAGATCAATGTATATAAATTTAATATGATACTTTATGAGTAATAAATATTATTGTTTTTTTTTTCATCGAAGGATATGAGATAAATTATTTTTTGGTTTTGAATATGGTTGAAAATATTTTGGAGGAATTTTAAAGTTGAATACTTGTGGATTAGATTATATTGAAAATTTCTATATTGTTTCTTAAGGTTAATGTATGATCATATCCTATACTAAAATTTCTGGTTTTGGTAAATATTTATAGGCTAAAGAAATTATTTATCAGTCATATTAATTTATTAGAAGTTCTTTATTCTTGAAAAAATCCTCTTGAATATCCACTTCATGGAGTAAGATATAAGGTGGAAATAAATTGAAGATCAACCAAAAGATGAGATTATTCTTACAACATATAAAGAAAAAAAATTAGTTTATTTTATTGAGTTTTTTAAATGGAATATAAAAGTACCCCTAGAATTTAGGAAAAGGACATTGAAAAAAAATGTTATCAGTTTATGTTTCTTACTAAGAAATCAATGATCTTTTAACCTATCATAAATTTATAGTTTGTTTATGGTTAAATTTCTGATGTCCATGATCTCTATCACTATATATCATAATTTTGAGTTAGGAATTTCTTTAATATCTATGTTTTCACTTCCCACATATATTTATCTATATTTAAACCTAGTTATGTGGTATTCCAGATGACCTTCATACTTCCCTTTTTTTCATTTCAAGAGAAAGTTTTATTATCCCTTGTCATGATGTGGGTTTCCCCAATGAAATTTTCAACTGAAATTCCTTTTATTACTGAGAACAAATAGTGATGATAAAATCTATTAAATGGGGATAATGCAACACCTTAATATTTTATGAAATTTTTCTTTCAAATATAGTTAACTTATTCGATAGGTTGTGTTACACGCAAAAGTGAGTTTTTGTAATCCACGACATATGATATAAAATATTATTATTTCATAGTTATTAAATTAGAGGGTACAAATAGGATTATATACATTAAGAAGTATACAGAAATTTCCATCTCAATATAAATACTTATTAATTAATCACAAAATATTTAGTAATGACATTTTATTTTTTAATTTTTTTTTCAAAAATGAATTTTTGCTGTTTTTTTGGGAAAATATTATAATTAATTAATGGAAATCATTAAAATTATATTTCAAAAAATTAACATAATTTTTTTAAATAAAAATATCAAAATTATCTTTTAATGGAATTTTGGTATTTCTCTAAAAAGGTTATTTTTAGTGAATAGAGAAAAATACAGATTTTTATAGAAAAATCATTTTGATTTTCGTATAAAGTTTTTTATGATTTAAATTTTATATCATAGTAATTTAGGTAATATTTAATTATATATAATCTAATAAAATTAATTTTATTCATCATTATACATTATTTTTTGTATAAATACATTTATGTGCTTAAAAACTTATTTTTCCAAAAACAAATTTTTATTTCATTTTATATATTTATATTTAATTAAATTTATTCCACTAATAAAAATTCAATCTTAAAAATTTTATTCCATATTTATAATCATGAGTTTTATTTTTTGAAAATAGAATACATTTATTTTCGGTCAAAATGAATAGTAAAGTGTTAAAATTTATCTTCTCGATAGAGGGTAAATAAGGTAAATCTAGGTTAAAAAAGTGTTAAGGACCTAAATAATATTTTTAATTATTATTTGATGAATTTAGTTAGAACATTATCACATAAGGATATAAAATTTGTCGTTTAATGGAAACTATTCCATGAAAATGAAATATTTATAATTTAAACAAAAGAAATTCCAAAATATCATTTTCTTAATTTTAAATATCTCTTAAGTGGTTAAATAGGGTAGAAAGTTATTTATGAACGAATATTAATAATAATTTTTACCTAATTAAATTATATTCATTATGTTATTTTTTTATAATTTTTATGAATTAAATTATTATCTTAAATACTTAGACAATACATATATAGTAATTATTCAATTTATGGAAAAATTAAATGGATGATTTTAAAATATTAAAAGTATTATAATTTGAGAAATTAATGTGATAAAATAATCTTATAAATGAAAATGTAATTTTAGATATTTAATAAAATATATGGTTTTAATTTTATGTGTTTCCATTATGCTATTAATGACAATATAATGAATAATGTTAAAATTGACAATAATGATATTATATGAAAATAATATTTTAATAAATTATTTAAAAATAATAAAAAAACTAAATAATTGGAAAGGGGATAATATAGGGTCAAAAAGTTTATCCCTTGACCATTTATTAATCAATAGCTACATTACATGTATAATTATAACCTTTTAAGAGTAAAAAATATGTTTCCACAAATAATTTTAAAAAAGGTTAATTAAAGGGATAAACCAAAAGATAAGGTTTTAAATAGAACAGAAACCTATAAAAAAATTTGGTTCATGGTATTTTGACCATATCAATCCTTTGGTATAAATTTATGATTATTTAAAAGAATTTGGCTCTACATTAGTGTTATAACATTTATTTTTTTAAGAAATACCAAAAGCTCCTCTCACCTCAATTATAAAAGAAAACCACCTCAATCACTTCATTACACTAATTTGTTTTTGTTTCCTTTAAAAATGGGAATGACCTCATTGATTTAAGGTTCAAACATTCCAAGTGGTTTATAACGGTATTGTTCATAGAATCGAAAACATCCAATGATTCCATATCCATTTGGATCTACTTTCCAAAGGTTGGTGCTCATTAGTTCTAAACCGATGAGGCTTAAGAATTTTAATTAGTCGAGAGGATGGGAGTTCAAACACATCACACCATTTTGAGGGGAATTATTGTCTACTCCGAGACTCTATTTATAGATTTATGTTATGTTCGTGAATCCTTATTAAATTACCAGGTATGAAATTGATCTTTCCTATAGATCTAATAATCAATAGTTAGTATGAATAAGATTCAGAGAATCTTGTATATATATTTGATGTTCTTCATCGATAGATAATCATCTTTATTTGATAGAGATTCTTAGTCAATGGTATCCTTTGACACATTATATAGAAATCTCTTGGTCATTATGATAACCAAACTAGTTTTAAAGCCACTCAGTGGGGCACTTAAAGTTTATTTTCATTCAGAATGACATAGATTATTTCAGAGTTGGGATCGTACTCGCAGATGGGCTACCTATGTATCCTTTGTTTTAGAAAAAGAATCAGAACCCATGTAGTTAGAGTAGAGAAGTATGAGGTTTATGCATGATTGATGGATCAAAGAAAGATGTCATAATTACTTTTACACTCTGAGATCACGTGAGTCATGCTCGGTGTGAGAAACAAGAGGTATTGGTAAAACCAGACAGTTGTGCCATGAAAGATGCAATTATAAGAATTGGCATGGGGATTATGTATGTATGACTGCCCATATAGATGAAGATTAGGATTTACTTCAGGGAAGAAACAAGGGAACAAGGTCCATAAAGGTATATGGGCTTTATGGAGAGTTGGATACTTAACATAGGACTTAATCCTGAGAAGGATTCCAAAAATAAAGAGGACTTATGATTGGGTTTTACCCTTGAGAAGGAAGCCCAAATCAAAAGTAAATTAAGATAGGTTAAGAGAAATTATGACAGGGGATTACTCTTAAAGGAGAGGCCCAGGTTAAAGGGAATTATGGCTGGGGCTTACTCCAGAAAAGGAATCCCAGGTTAAGGGAATTTGGATTTTGGCAACTTGGGGATTATTCCTAAAAAGGATGCCCATATTAAAAGAATTATGGTTGTGGATTACTCTTGAGGATGATGCCCAAAATTAAGGGAACATGAAGACTGGGGCTTACTCTTGAAAAGGAGGCCCAGGTTAGGGGACATTGGGCATACTTCTAATGAGGATGCCCACATTTGGGATTTTGAGATTGGGACTTACTCCTGAGAAGGAGTCCCATGTTAAAGATCCTATCATCTTTAAAGGATGAGGTTGAATGAATGAAATCTCCAACCGTAGTGACATAAAGATATGTAAATCACTAGGTTTTGAAAAATGTTCCACATAATTTTTTTCAGATAATAAAGACAACCATGGAACCATGCCATAAATGGATTTGAAGAGGGTTCTGAAGGCTAAATTTTTAAGGGGAGAGGTGGATTTTAAGAAAGAAAGTGAATCAGAAGGAGGGTTGCCCAAAAAGAAAGAGGCACGCAAGTCCTGCATGGGCGCGCAAGTCCTGGTCACGCAAGTATACTTGCACGACACATGGGTACTTGATCGAAAGTCAACCCTTAGAATAATAATTGGTCAAGACTTGGCTCAACCCTTATAATTATCCATAAATGCTTCCAAAATATTGGCACAAAAGTTTTATTAAAGGGATAAAGTGGTGCGCAAGTGTGGCCATTTCCCTTAAGGGATGGCCACTTAGGCGCACAAGTGTTGATGAGTTTCAATACTTAGGCCTTGTATCCCCTGTTTAGAGATTCCATTCTAGGTAAGATGTTACCTTAGAAGTTTTCGGAAGTCTTCCAGAAGAGACTAGGGCACCGAGAGCTCAAATCTGAGTTTTTGGAAATTTTCCATCTCAAAATGGGGGGCCCACAAGGGGTATTTATAGGCCAAGGAAGACCTTGGGCGAAAATCAAAGAGGGTGCGCAAGTCACATGCACGAACACTATGCGGCGCACATGTATATTTGTACGACCATGATGAAACTTGAGCGACCCAAGTGGGAAGAAATCCTTCTTCATGTATTTGTTGATTTTTGATGTTTCTTTAAAGGATGAATCACTTTGAGTTAAGGTATTTCCCTTTTTTAGTCGTTAGACTTTGTGACGGAAAGGAGTGTCAACAAAATTCCCCCCTCAGAGTTGGATCCGAAAGAAATGAGGATGTGACTCTGAGGTAAAGACGAAAACCAAGGAACATATGGCATGCAAGTGTTGAGCACGCAAATAACGACGCACAAGGGTGAGCCGCACCGGCTTCAGCACATAGGGGTGTGGCCTTTCCAATATATAGATGGTCATTCCTCGTGAAAATCACCAAATCTTAATTCTTATGAGCTCTCGTCGTGCATGTTTCCTTCTCCGTGCAAGTTACTCATTTTTCTACTTTTTCCTTTTGTGTCGCGCTACTGTAGAGGTATTTGGACTTGTGTGGTGATACCTTCATTCCAAAACTTGCACGACTCACTTATACTTGCGCGCAAACTTTGGGACTTGTGCATCTTAATTCCTTTTCAATTTTTTCACTTTTATTCAAAACTTTTATGGAAAAATAAACTCACTTAAGAGTTAATTAATCAACCTTTGTCCAGATTCAATGGCTCCTAAAAGAATTGGAACGGCTGATGAATTGGCTAGTATGGGAATTGATGACATGATGAGAATCATTGGCCATGATTATTATGATATATGCGACAAAAATCTCCCAGATTTGGAAAATTACTTGAAGAAATATCATGTAAATTTCCAACAGAGAATTTATCTGTCTTTATATGGCCATGGTCTTCTGCAACGAGTCAACATTCCAAAGCTGAATAACTATACACCCGAGATGTAGCCACACCGTTATCCCTCTATTTTGGTTATGCTGTGCATTAAGAGCAGCAACATTGGTGTGAACTTTCAAATTTTTCCTTCATGACATTTCCTTGTAGATAAGAATATGGAAAACCATGGGCTGATATTTTTTCCACTCTCGGTTGATGGAGAGAAGAATATCATGACATTAGAAACAATATCTGAAAGGAGTACTCTCTCGAAATGTCTCTTTAATTCCAATGCTCCATTCTCAAATCCATGTATCCATCTTCCAAGTCTCCTGGATGAAAACAGAGTCACTTTTTGATTAGTGGAATATTTTCTCAAACTGCACTCAAGAACATTCTTTTACAATTGTTCCAAGAAGAGATGATATCACTGAATCTCTTATTGTATCAAGTTGAATGAATGAATTCTAGGTGGTTGCTTATGAATCTTAGGATACCGTAAATAAAATGACGATTTTTGTTGAAAGCCTCTTGTAATTCTTGAAAAAGATAAGAGACTCTAATCTGTGGATGTCTTTCTAACTCTTGTGAATCAATGAAAAACACTTTCATCTTCAATCATTTGTGCATGACCTTTTTTTTAATGTTTTAAATTTTTACCTAAACCAATGGGCCTAGTAAGCATAGTTTTATTTTTTCTAGGATTATAAAAAATAACCCTACAAACATTGAATCTTTTAATTGGTCATTATTAACTAAATCATACGATTTGTATGTTTAGTGAGCTAGATCTTGAATTTTTTTAGAGTTCCCTTGTCTTTTGTGGGCAGTTTAAAGTCATGAACGTCGGAAATAAAAAAGGATGATGTTTAAGGTCAAAATATATTTGACCGAATGGATAAAAATTAACTCAATTCCTTGAAAATTTATCTGAAAACATATTACCACACTCAAGCATGAGGGAAACAATGTAAACTATGACTTAAGAAATTTTGAATCTAAGGAATGACATGGAAAAGGGAAAAAAACCCTTAGAAGAAGTATTTTCCATGAATGAAGTTACCACTATTTAACAAACCCGTTAGGGGGTTGAATTATGCAGGGATGCTTAAGGGAATTGGTTGCATAGTCCAATAATAACATCTTTTGGCCGAGAGGTCTGTTTTGTAGACTACTTATGCAAGGATGCCTAAGGGATCGTGCTAAATAGTCAGGAAAAACAACTCCCAGAAATTTACTTTTCTACCCCTAAAAGCCAGTGGAAGATTATGGAGATTCAAATTTTCCAAAGCATAGAGTTTACTGTATGGAGAGAGGTACTTGAATATGGAGAAGATATTTCCAAACAAGATTGTCTAAAAACTGGATGAATGTCACTCCTACGAAGTTCTGACGCAAACGTAGGGAAGGGAAATATAAACCATAGACTTGAATACATTCAGATCATGAAAAAGAGTGTGGGACAAATATGTTAAGGATGGATATTTTTTTGTAGATCTTTACATATTTTCATTACGAAAACTAAAGACAAAAGAGGTTTTCCTCCCATGAATGAAGTTACCCTTATTTGAAAAACCCATTAGGGGGTTGAATTATGTAGGGCCACCTAAGGGAATTGGTTACATAGTCAAATAATAGTATCTTTTTTGCTGACAAGTCTGTTTTGTAGACTGTTTTTACAAGGACGCCTAAGGGCACGTGCTGCATAGTTAGAAAAAAGAAATATCAGAAATTGGACATTTTTGTGAACATAAGTCAAAAAAAGGGTTATAGAGATCTGTAAGTATTTAAGGATAGGATTATGACACATGAAAATGGGTATTGTCCAATGCATGAAAGAGATACATAGATCAATGCTAACCATAATCTTGTTGTGGCTGGGTGATGAATTGAAATGATGGACTTCACTACGTATCCCATAATGATGAGAATCAAGCCATATGTAGTTCTTGAAATACAGTTTAACGTCATGTGGGATGAAAGTTTGGGAAATCTTAGTTTAGGGTCATAGAACTTGGATCATTATAATGAATACACAGTGTATGTTTCTATAGGGACTTTTTATCCAGGGGACTGAAAGTAAAACATGGGGTTAGGCCCAAAGACTTGGGGCTAGATTCGAGGGATACTCGAACGTTCCTACGTATCCCAAAAGGATGGGAATCAAGCCGCATGTAGTTCTTGAAATACCCTCTGTACAGATTTGGTTCGGACATATGAAGGGTGAAAGGGGACTTTAGTGCAATGATGGTTTGACCCAAGATAAACGGTTCCTGAATTGCCATGTATTCACGTAGTCTTTGGAATATAAAATGATTGGAGATCAATGTAAATAATGATTCCCTCTCAGGTGAGGGTGTCAAATAATATTGTATTTTATTGTCGTACAGGACAAAATTGTTTATATTTTAAGGTCATATGCATGGATAGTGGTGAACAAATGTAAAAATATTGTTTATGGGGGTTTCTTTCATGGATCGCCATCATATGAGACGGAGGTGAAACGACGTAAAGAGATTGGTTTTGGGATTAAACCTCAGAAGGTTGCCTACGTACCCAGCCTAGAAGGAAAGGACCAAAGTCCACATAGTTCAATTAAAGAATAAATTAGTAATCAAGTTGTTTTTTAGAACAACGACCAAAAAAATTGTGTTGGGACTTACACATGGTTAGCGGCTTAGAGAGGGTGTTATGGTTGAAGTTTACTCTTACCTCACGCGAGTCATACTCGGTGTGAGAAACAAGAGGTAGAAACAACCTTAAAGATTCACATTTTAATGTCATGTAGGAAATATGAAAGGACTATGCGGTTTAAAGTATTGTAGTGAGGACTATTGGTGCTGCACAGTTTAGTGTCATGTAGCAGGGACAAAATAAAGTTTAACATCATGTAGGATGTATTATGGGACTTTGTTCAGTTTTACATCATGTTGGAAGAATGACCAGTACAGTTTAACATCATGTAGGACAAATATAGGGACACAGCTCAACGTCATGTTGGACGTGAACACAGTTTTGCATCATGTTGGACAATAAGGGTGTTGTACAGTTTAGCGTCATGTATCTAAGACGGTGGGCAAAATACAGTTTAACGTCATGTTGGACAAAAGAGGGACTATGCTGTTTAAAGTCTTCAACAAGGACTACATAGTTTGACATCATGTTGGACGATATGAATGCAAATAGTTTAAGGTCATATGCATGAACCATGGATGGTGTAGTTTAATGTCTTGGTGGATGTAAAGGACTTTGCAGTTTGAAGACTTGCAGCAAGGACAATAGAGTTTAACATCATGTTGGACGATAAGGGTGAAAATAATTTAAGGTCATATGCATGGATTGTACTGATGTATTTTCTATTTATAAAAAATACATCTTCAGAAATCTGGCATTGGTTGGAGTCGTGATGAGTTCTCCATCCATTGAGATTAAAGAATAAGCTCCATTGGAGTAGTCCTTACATATTGAATAAAGTCCTTCCAATTTTGGCTCCAGCATGGGAGGTTTCTTTCCTGGTATCATTGGAGTTCTAAGAACCAATAACAATTCTCCCTGAACGAAGGAACGAAGATGAACTTTTTTGTTGAAAGCTCATGCTATTCGATTCTGATAGACTTCCAAGTGGTGCAGGGTGCACATTCTTTTCTCATTTAACCATTCCAATTCATCTAATCGCTTTTGAGATTGTTCATCTGTAGATGACTGATCACCAATGGCTACTCTGAGCGAGGGTAATTGAACCTCAATGGTCAAGACTACTTCTGTTCCATATACCAATGAATATAGAGTTTACCGAGTTGTAGTGCGGGTGGTGATCCGATAAGCCCATAAAGTATGAAAGAGTTTATCAGGCCATGATTTATTATCTTTATACACTATCTTTTGCAGTATGTTTGAAAGAGTCTTGTTGAAAGCTTCTATCTATCCATTGGCCGCTGCATGATACCGAGATGAGTGATTGGATTTGATGTTGTATTCTTGATACAACTTCCTCACCTCGGATGAACAAATGTTGGTGACATTGTCCATCAATATGGTATGAGGGACACCAAATCTTGTAATGATGTTAGACTTGATGAAGCTAACAATACTTTTAGAATTGAATTCTTTGAGGGGTATTGCCTTTGCCCATTTGTAAAAGAAGTCAGTAGCAGTAAGAATGTACTTAAACTGCTTGGTTGTAGCTAAAGGGTAAGGTCCCACCACATCCATTCCCCATACGGCAAATGGCCACGTGTATTTAGCTGTATGAAGCAATTTTTGGGGTTGATGAATGAAGTTGGAATGTACTTGGAAATAATGACATTTCTTTGTGAAATCAACACAATCATGTATCATTGAAGGCCAAAGTATCCAAGCCTTCTAATTTGATCAGACAGTCTGTATCCAGACTGATGGGCACCACAGATTCCGGCATACACTTCTTTCATGACAACCATTGTCTCTTCACCATCAATGCCTCTGAAGAGAACTCCATCAAAACCACTTTTTAGAAAATTTTCTCTAGGTGATCCGGGCTATCATAAAGAGTAAAATTAACCAAATGTTGCTGGATTTTTTCTTTCCCAGCTCTATCAGGTGAAAGTGTTCCATTTTGAAGGTATTCCCTGATAGGTGTCATCCATCTTGTAGTATGACCATATGATTCGGGAATGAGAATAATTTCATTGATTTCCTATTTTATGATTTGAACATAAGGTGAAATTGTATGGTGATGGGCAATACTGATGCCTGTCTCCTCCCGATTTGGATCTGCCAGAGCTGTGGCTATATTAGCCAATGCATCAGCTAGGGCATTTTTTGATCTCAGGATATAAGAAAATGTCGGTTCCGAAGGAAATTACACCATTAACTCTCTAACGTAATCATACAAAGGGATTAGTTATTCTTTTCTAATTGCATAATCCCCATTGACTTGTTTGATTACCAGGTCTGAATCACCTTTCACCCTTAAGTGATTCACTTGTGCTTGAAAAGCCAACTCCAATCCTGTGATAGGAGCTTGGTATTCTGCTTAATTATTTTTACCGCCTCCCAAAAATGAGAAGGAATAAGGTAGCACTGCCTTTTCAGGGAAATGAGTACAATTCCTAACACCACTTTCTTGAATTTGGGACCGTCCATTTTCTTCCATGTTGGACTTCTAGAAGCACCATCAAAGTATATTTCCCAAATTTGAAGTCTATTTTGAATAGAATAGACTTCCTCATTAGGATGTTGAATATCTAAAGATATATGTTGTACTAAAGGATGTTCAGAAAGGAAATCAGCCAGATCTTGGCCTTTATTTCATTTTGAGACACATAATAAATATCAAATTGTTGCAAAATAACTACCCACCTTTCCAGACGTCCTGTAAGAATTGGACGACTAAGGATGAATTTGAGCATCTTATTACGAGATAAAAATTGTGCCTCGTGATGTTGCAGGTAGTTTCTCAACTTCTTAACTACACATATTAATGTTAGGAATCACTTATCAATATTTGGATATCAGGTTTCTACTTTAAGCATAGTCCGACTGAGATAGTTGAAGCTATTTTCATTCCTATCATCACTCTTATGAGCAAGAAAGGCACCCAATGATCGCTCTAAATCTATCAAATAGAGGATAAGTGGTCTTCCTTCAACAGGTGGAATTAATACCAGTGGACTCAAGAGATATTTCTTGAGAATATTGAATGCTTCTTGATATTCTTCAGTCTACTAGTAAGTGACTCCCTTCTTTATCAATTTGGTGAAGGGTAAACATTTTCCTGCTTAATCGGCGATGAAATGCAAAATATAGGCTAAGTGTCCTTAAAGTACTCTCAATTATTTCAAATTACGAGGAGGTAACATACCAAGGATTGACTTTTTGTTCTCAGGATCGACTTCGATACCACGATGGAAAATAATAAAGCCGAGAAATTTTCATGAGGTTACCCCAAAATCATATTTTAAGGGGTTCATCTTCAAATTATGTTGCCGAAGTTTGTGGAATATAATTTCCAAATCATCCAAGTGATTAGAAAGTTTCATGGATTTAACCACCAAATCATCCACATAAAATTCAACAAACTTCCCTAAAAAGGGTTTGAACATACGATGCATGGCACACGGATATGTTGCACCTGCATTCTTCAGGACAAAGGGAATTACCCAATATAAAAACACACCCTGAGGGGCTTTGAAGGCTGTAGATTCCTCATCTTCTGGAGCCATTCAGATTTGATTATATCCTAAATATCCATCCATGAAGGAAAGTGCTTCATAGCCAACAGTTTCATCAATTAAGAGTTCTGTAATCGAAACTAGAAAATCATCCTTAGGATAATGCCGATTAAGATCTCTGAAATCAATGGAAACTCTAATTTGACCATTCTTTTTTTTCACAATGAAAATATTATCCAACCACATGGGATATTGAACTTCTCTGACAGAGTTATATTTGAAAAGCTTATCCTCTTCTGCTTCAATTTTGGAAGCATAGGTTCGGTGTGTTCTTCTTGCAGCTTGCTTAAATCCTCGATGTTCTTCTACCAAACCCAAACGATGAGTAGAAACATCAGGATCAATCCCTATCATCTCTATATAGTTCCAAGAAAATATATCTTGATTTTTCTTTAAGAATGAAATATACATCTCTTGCTCTTCAAGAGTCATGGATGCACTAATTAAAGTGGGGAATGGATCTTCTTTTGTACCCATATTTATTTCTCTGAGTACATCCACGGTGTTAGAGATACCCTCTTCAAATGTTGGAGGAGAATCCATGATATATTCCTCTTGTACTTCCTCAACATGTGTTATTTCTTCTGTTTCTACTTGCATATAAGATGGTGAAGTAGAATTTCCATGATCAGAAGAGATGTTAAAATTTATACATCTTGAAGAAGAAGCTTCCATTTCCGAATTGATTGATGATGAAGGGTCTTCCTTGGGTAATAAAGAGGAGATGATGGATTTAGAATCTACATCATCATTCACCTCGGACATTGATATAACTTCTTATGGTCTGGTTGGTGATGTATAGACTTGCTAGATTTCAGCAGATGAAATGATGACATCCCCATTTGAGCCTTCATCATTGCTTGGTCATTCACCGATTTCTCCCATGCTATCTCGCTTGATTGCCGTAATTGACATTACATAGGTTTGCATAAGAGTATTTTTATTTGGGTCTATCCTGTAAATTTGACTGCTACATAACACATAATCTGCACTCACATGTGTAAATGGATTTACTGGAGTCTTTTCCAAACCAAATGGAACATTAACCTTGGTAACCTCCCTTACTGTGGATTTCTCCTTACCCTTCATGTGATAGAATCCCACCTCAATGTATTGAGATTCACATGTTTTGAATGAGGTTTTATCACCATAAAATTTCCCAATTTGATCATCGAAAAAATATTTCAGACATTGATGGTATGATGATGGGATTACTACAAATTGATGTACCCAGGGTATTCCAAGTAAGATGTTGAAGGTTGTGTCATGATCAACAACCATGAAATCTGAATTGGATAAAAGGTATCCAAACTGAGTTCTGAGTATTATCTTGCCCAGTGGATCTTGTTCATTTTTATCATATCCTTGTAACATTAAAGTAGAATGATATAAATCAGATTCTGTGAGGCCCAATCGACGATGTGTACGAATGGGGATGAGGTTGACTCCTGAACTATTATCAATGAAAGATCATAAGACATCTACACTATTGACCTTGCCAGATAAGTATAAAGGTCTAATATGTCCATGACCGACATCATATTCATCTTCATCTATGAAAGATATCAATGCATGACATTCTGCAATATTATTCTCTACAAGGTAGACTTCAGCTACAGCAATTTCGGTTTCAAATTCTTTAGGACTTGACAAATACTCGATGAGTGCCTCAAAAAGATCCTTTGATAAATTTAAGGCATCTGAAATTGATAACATGGCCGGTACATGGGACAAGTGTTTCAATACATCGTACTTTTGATCCAAAGGACTGTGTTTCCCAACAGGAACATGTGGTTTCGCTGGTACCTTAGAAGTTGATGCTTTGGAAGTAGATGAATCTTGTATCGGGGTCGGAGTTGGCAATACTCCTGGATTTGGAAGATTAGACTGAATAGGTCTATTTAGTTGCTGAGAGGAAGAAGGTGGAATCTCTAACCAATACTCCAGAATAACAGTTCCATGACTGAGTCTGCTATTGGTGGAAGAATTTGCTTGTTCTTGTTCAGCCTGTTGAAGGGCTCTGCCATGAGTTTCTGCTTCATACACAGTTCTAGAAGGGGTAGAATTGGAATAGTGGATTCTGGGATATCCATGTCTTCCTATGTATCCCAGAACTCTGGAACTCCCTTTAATTCCTCTGTTTGATACAGGTAATTCAGGATCATAAAAATCAAAACTACGACTGGCATAAGGATCTGTTAAGTGAATCATATTAACAGAACCAAAGATCAACTCTTCATCCAATGATGAATCTACATGATTAACCAATTTATGCTGTGTTGTTTGGTGGGGAGATGCACGTGGCTTTGACGTAGATGTCATGAAATCTTCCAGAGTCAAAGACATTTTGGGCTTTGACAAGATCTCATCTTCTTCTTACTGCTCTTCTTTCTTTGAATGATTCCATTTATTTGATGATTTTCCTTCTGATGAAGAGGGTTTTGCTGTGGAATTCATGGAAGCAGACACAATTGGATTCATCAATTGTGTTCTCAAAATGGAATGAGCTCAGTTGATCAATTTTCTGACCATCCAATTATCATATTTTTGCGCATTTCTGTTCCTAACTTCTTTCCACTTGCCTTATTCCTCTGGGTTTTTAGCAGTTACACATGACACCTGAGCTAAAGAACCTTTCAATTTGACTTGTCCTGAGTCTACTATTTTTTTCAAGAGGTCTTTGAAGACAAAACAATCTTGAATGGGATTCCCCAACATCTGATGAAATGGGGAATAGTTGGGACAGTCTTTATCTCTTTCCTTGTTCGGCCTCTTGGGCCTTGGAAATTGAACCAAATTATTTTTCTGAGATGAAATGAAGTAACCGAGAACTTTTTCATTTCAGAAAGAGTAAACATTACTCTTCAGATCCTCAAATTATTTTCTTCTTTGATATCTTTGATCATCTTGATGAAACAGTCGATGTTGTTGATGCTCAGTAGGTGGAGCCCTTAGTTAAGATGATGGTTTTGAAATAGAAGCAGGTACAGGTGCCTGTTTAAGTGTAACTGTATCAGTCCCTACTTTACCCACTCTCCTTCCTAGAGATGATGAAATAACACTAGTTTTGTCCTTATTATTCATAAGATAATCTTCAATCTGTTGAGTGATCTAATTAAGGTCTCGAAACACACTTCTATGTTTCATAGGTATCAACAGTTTGCACAACTCAACATGCAAATTTTCCACACATATTGGCAACAATTCTTCTTAAGGGATTGCTAAGCTCAGGGAATATGTTATTCCCTTCCAGCAAGCAATGAAATATGAAAACCTTTCATTATCCCTTTTCTTATAGTTTGTAATATAAAAAACTGTTGACTTTGGAAACGTTGAGCTGAACTGAAGAAAGAATCGTTGACGGAGATCCTCCCATCCGGTAATTGACTAGGGTTTCAAGCTTGTATACCAACCAAAAGCAGGTCCTTGTAATGACTGTACAAAACATCTGATCTTAACTTCTTCTAGTTGCTGAGGGGCTCCCATCAGAAGATCACAACAAGAAAAAATTTTTGTTAAGTGTTTCTCTGGGTCTCCCAAACCATTAAAGATTGGGAATGTGGTTCTTGAAAAATTTGACGGGGGAGGAATTGCATCAACCCATTCAGGGTAAGCTTTCTTTTATGGTTGAATTTGAGCTCATTTCCCTTCATAGATTCCAACCGAACTGTTAATGACTCAATAGTAGTTATTATCTTTTGAGAAACATTCGGTTGATCTTGGACCTGGGCAGGTGCAATAACTGGAGCTTGGACAGATATTGTGGATGGTACTGCAACTGATGATAACACCACCGGTTGTTGTTTCACCTGACCCATAGGATTAGACCTATGAGGGTGTACTGATAATGCAGTATATTCTTGATCCATCTCAGTAGCCGAAACAAATTCCCTTGGCTAGCTAACTTCAGAACACTTAGGAGGAAGACTACCTTGAAGTAGTTCTACATTCAACCTCCTTAACTCCTTCATTTCTTCCTCCTGTTGTGCAAATATTTTCTCAAATAAGAGCGATTGGCCTTCTCCAACTCCAGAGGAAGGTTATGTAACCTGATTATTTCCTTTCCGCTTATTGGACACCTTTCTAAAAGGGGGAAGTGGGTTACTTGAAGGATTACCTAGACTCTGGGTAATCCTTTGATTTCGTGTATGCACACCTTCTTCATTTGTGTCTGTGCGTACAACCTTTTGAGCAGGAGCTTCCTCATCTGATCCCTCTAAGTGAGCCTCATCTGGGGTATCAGAGCCAATGGAATTGATGACATTAATTGATGCATAACGCATTTCATCCCTTCTATGAATATTTTTGTGATATTGTCTTCTTCCATGTCCTTGATGAGACATTGCCTTTTGTTGATTCGATCCCTCATGAACTTCTTCACGAACCGTAATATGGAGGGAATATCCTAATAATTTTTCTCTTCATTCCTCTTGTGTCTTCTTCCCTAATCCAGAGAAGACAGAATTTCTCTGAGGGAGAGATTGAGGATTTGAAAAAGTCCCCAGTCTTGTGGACTGGTGCTGTTCCTACTGTTTCTTCTCAATTCCACGAATCCTATTTATTGATTCTAAGGGTCGGGTTAAAAGGGTCCCCAATCTGGAAAGTTGGGGTGGTTCTTGAGCTGCAACATCTGATATATTCTTGAAATCTCTCCTGATCTTGCGTAATTTACTCTAGAAATTTGTTGGATGCATCAACCTACATCCACTCTTATCACCCAGCTCAAAAGACCGTTGGATGATTTCTGACACTTCTATCACTTGATGATGTGCACTCTATAAAATAGAATTTTATTCAATATTCTCTTTCTCTTGATGTAAGATTAATTCAAAAACTTGTTCTCTTTATTCTTGATTTTGAGAGGAACTAGTTGAGGCATGTTCTTGAGCGAGCCTTTGATTACAAACAAAGCCAATAGGATATGGCCGGCAATGGGAAATAACATTTCATGATACCATTTTCGGAAGGCTTTTCTGACTGGAGAGTACAGTGAAATGTAGTGCTCTATGGACAACCCATCCCTTGATATGAATATCAGATGGGGAATTGGCAATTAACTAGCGCAATCTTCTTAGTGCGCCAAAGCATGAATGTTGAAGGGATCTTTTATGCTTTTCAGCCTTCAGATATCGAGAAACTGAGAGATATACCATGTCAAAATGGCGTTGTAACCCTTCTATTATCTTGAAATGATTTTCATATTCATCATAAGATAATATTTTATTTTTCAACTGAAAAAGAGTTTTTTATATTTTGAGACGAATATCATGAATTACATCTTCCGTTAACATCTCTGGAATGTCAAACTGCGAGTCAGCCAATGGCCAAAACATAACTAGTACTTCACCTTTTTCCAATTGTTTTCTCATATTCAGTATTTCCTCCTTATCATTTGATGAAGATTCTTCTACCTGATTAGACCAGAGCTCTTTCTTCCTTGTTGATTCATCAGATTCAACAAGATTAGTAGAGAATTAACTGATCAAACTAGAAGATGAATGACCCAGGG
Organism: Viscum album; assembly: GCA_963277665.1. Taxonomy (NCBI): domain Eukaryota; kingdom Viridiplantae; phylum Streptophyta; class Magnoliopsida; order Santalales; family Viscaceae; genus Viscum; species Viscum album. Next base: position 591,664,816 of record OY728140.1, on the reverse strand, counting down.
GTGGTTCGGAGAATGACCTACACCCCAGGATATCTTCTGATTGAGAAAGTATTTCAACTTCTAGTGGTAAAGCATCAGACATAACTGGCTTCACATTTAAAAGTGCCTTAAGAAAAGAGGTCTTTCTCATCACTACATTGTCTATTGGAGAATTTTCCAGGAAATGTGAATTACTACTACGGAGTAGACTTTCGTAGGTAAATTCATAATCATGGGGAGGACCACCATTGTGGGTTACAACAAAATATAAAACATTTTGCTCCTTGGTCTTCTGGCCACACAGAGGGTTCTTGTGGCTCTCATCTGAAGATGAAACTTCAAGATCAACCAAACTTTCATGAAGTCATCCTTCATGATGAAGTATCTGATGCATTCCTTCGTAATTAATGTTCCAACTATTGGGAACTGAGAGAATAGAATCTTGATTTGCAATAGATAATTTTCTGAGTTCATCAAGAACTCCAGCATCGAGCAAAGCTTTGTTACAGATTGGAACTTGATTTCTTGACTATGCTGGGAAGGTCATATTCTTAGACACCTTCTTACTCACTTTGGGAACCACTTGTGGAAAAAAGTGTTTATTATGTTCTGTTGTATGAGCCTGCTCAGGATAAATGATCTGGTTAGGCTGATTATCTCCACTCAAATCAGGTGTATGTGCATGACTTGGTTGTAAATATGATATGGGGAAGCACGCCCCACAACCCTCTTGGACTAGAACAAAGGTATGTGTCTGTTCCAGAGTGAAATATTGATGTTTCACTCCACTAATAGGGATATATTTTCATTTCATTACCTGTGATGCTGCTGAAGCTGTTATAATATACTGGAAAGCATCCAGAATATGAGCAGGGATTTGATTCTGCTCTTTCACCATCGATAGAGTATGCTTGGTGACTTCAGCTGCCGGAATGGGAATATACGTCCATTCCGTTCTTGGAGTAGGTGTGTGTTTCTTCTCATGTCCGCCTTTTCCTGCTAGTGAATTCTGACTGTACTCATGAATGGGGGAAGAGAGTTGAGTCTTCATCCTGTTTGTCATTGGGGCTTTCCAATTGACTTCTCCGGGTTCTACCAAACGAGACTATTGGTAATCTTGATCAATACTGGAAGGTGTATGTGCCTACTTATTGTACTCCGCCGAACGTGTTTGAAAATATTCCTTCAATGCTGACAGACGAGGCTGCTAGCAGGATTGATGAGTGTAAGCAGGTGTATGTGCATGTTTACCAGTTTTCAACACATTGGGTTGGCGGTCTTCATCGTATGTAGTCAGACGATCCTGCTAACTAGCTGATGACTTATAAACAGATGTATGTTCATGTCTATAGTACTTCGCTGTAATTTCCTGGTGGGATTGGTGTGTTGCTTCCAGACGAGTCTGCTGGACAACCGAATTAAAATGGATGGGTGTGTGTGCCCGCTCATTGCTTTCCACCAAGTTAGGCTGGTGGACTTCTCTGGAAGTGGCAGAGATAAGAACTCAATCACTGTTGACCGGATTTTACCTCTGGAGGTTCGTCTTGCATGCTCGGGTCTGAGTGACCTGATCCGAACCCCTGAAGTCGATACCCTCATCATGTTGAGGGCGCACTGACGCATGAGTCTGGCAGCGATTGTTGATGGGAGCCCTTGAGAAGGACTCATGTCTCTTTGAATTAAGGCCCTGAGGGACCTACTCATTCACCTCCCTAGAATATGGGAGGGACTTGTGATTGCGTTTCGGGGATAACAACCCAAAATGGTTGGAAACTGTGGTTGGAACTACATTCTTCTTGATCACTGGTCATCGGTGTCCGGAAGACCAGGATGCATTATTGACTTGGAGGGATTGTCTAGCGGCCTCCAGAGTCAGAATAGTACCATTTTGACGGTATTACATAACTAGTGAATTTTATACCCAACATTGAATATGCTGAGTAGGTGATGTCGTTCTCAGAGCAGTTGACGATCCAGCAGGAGTAGCAATTGAGGCATTCACAGCCGAGGCATTCACAGTAGAGGCATTCACAGGTGTGCATTTAAGATAATCCATTTCTGTAATGCAGAAGATCGTGGAAAAGAGTGCCTGTTTTATATGACATACATAATCAAGATAAGTTCGGCCAGTACATCTTTTGGATGAGCTCATATGTTATTGATTACTTTGTTATCCCTCTCATTGGGTTTAATAGGGGCCTAAAAAACAAGTAAAACATCATTTTAACTTGGTTAAGGATTCACGTCGGGTTAAACATTTTTTGTTTCCTCTGGAAATGGAAATGACCTCATTGATATAAGGTTCAAACATTCCAATCAGTTTCTAACAGATTTGTTCGTAGAACCGGAAACATCCAATAATTCCATATCCATTTGGACCTACTTTCCAAAGGTAGGTTCTCATTAGTTTTGAACCGATGTGGCTTAAGAATTTTCATGGGTCGAGAGGATTGGAGGTCGGACTCATCACACCTTTTTGAGGGGAATTATTTTCTACTCTGGGACTCTCTTTATAGATTTAAGTTATGTTCATGAATCCTTATTGAATTACCAAGTAAGAAAATGAGCTTTCCTTGAGATCTGACAATCAATAATTAGTATAAATGATATTTAGAGAATATTTTTTATGTATTTGAGGTTATTTATCGATAGAGAATCATCAGTATTTGTTAGAGATTCTTAGTCAATGGTATCCTTCACCACATTATATAGAAATCACTTGGTCATTATGATAACCATACTGGTTTTAAAGCCACTCAGCAGAGCACTTGATGTTTATTGTCATTCAGAAGGACATAGATTATTTCAATGTTTGGATCGTACCCCCAGATGAGATACCTACGTATACTTTGTTTTAGAAAAGGAATCAGAACCCACGTAGTTCAAGTAAAGAAGTATGAGGTTTATACATGATTGATGGCTCAAAGAAAGATGTCATAATTACTTTTACACTCTAATCTCACATGATTCATGCTCGGTGTGAGAAACAAGAGGTATTAGTAAAACAAGTCAATTTTTCCATGAAGGATGCAATTATAAGAAATGATGTGGGTCTTATGTATGTATGACTGCACAGATAGATGAAGATTAGGATTTACATCAGGGAAGAAACCCGGGAACAAGTTCTATAAATGTATATGTGCTGTATGGAGATTTGGATACTTCACTTAGGACTTAATCCTGAGAAGGATGCATAAATTATAGAGGACTTATTATTGGGTTTTACTCCTAATAAGGAAGACCAAATCAAAAGTAAATTTAGACTAGTTAAGAGAAATTATGATTGGGGCTTACTCTTAAAGAAGAGGCCTAGGTTTAAGGGAATTATGACTGGGGCTTACTCATGAAAAGGAAGCAAAGCTTACGAGAATTTGGATTTTTGGAACTTGGGGCGTACTCTTAAGGAGGATTACCATATTAAAAGAATTATGGTCGTGGCTTACTCCTAAGGAGGATGCCCAAAATTAAGGGAACTTGAAGACTCTGGATTACTCTTGAATAGGAAGCCTAGGTTAGGGGACTTGGGGCTTACTCTTAAGGAAGATGCCCAAATTTGGGATTTTGAGATTGGGACTTACTCTTGAGAATGAGTCCCAGGTTAAATATCCTCTCATATTTAAAGGATGATGTTGAATGAATGAAATATCTAACCTTAGTGCCATGAAGATATGTAAATCACTATGTTTTGAAAAAATTTCCACAGAATTCCGTTCAGATAAGGAATCCAACTAAGTAACCATGCCATAAATGGCTTTGAAGAGGGTTATAAAGGGTAAATTTGGAAGATGAGAGGTTGATTTGAAGAAAGCATGTGAATAGGTAGGAGGGGCACCCAAAAAGAGAGATTCACGCAAGTCCTGCATGGGCGCGCAAGTCCTCGTCATGCAAGTATACTTGCACGGCACATGGGTACTTGCACCATGGTCAACCCTTAGGGTAATACTTGCGTGATACTTGGATCAAGCCCTTAGTATTATCCCTAAATGCTTCCAAAAGAGTGGAGCACAAGTTTTATTGAAGGTATAAGGAGGATGCAAGTGCGGCCATTTCCCTTAAGTGCTGGCCACTTAGGCGCACAAATGTTGATGAGTTTCAACACTTAGGACTTGTTTCCCCTGTTTAGAGCTTCTATTCTAGGTACGAAATTACCTTAGAAGTGTTCGGAAGACTTCCAGAAAAGAGTAGGGTTCTGGGAACTTGAATCTGAGTTTTTGGATTTTTTCCGTCCCGAAATGGGGGGCCGACAAGGGGTATTTATAGGCCAGGGAAGATCTTGGGAGAAAATCAAAGAGGGCGCGCAAGTCACCTGTGCGACCATTATGTGGTGTGAAAGTATATTTTCCATACCATGATGAAACTTGCATGACCCAAGTGGGAAGAAATCCTTCTTCATGCCTTTGTCGATTTTTGATGTTTCTTCAATGGATGAATCACTTTGGACTAAGGTATTTTCCTTTTTCAGTCATTAAACTTTGTGACGGAAAGGAGCGTCTAGAATTCCTTATAGATCAAACATACTCAACTAATTTCTATTCTAAAGGTCCACAAAAACATTATAGAGGTGATGGTTATAACGGCCTAGGATTCATAAATGATATTTGTTTCCTGAAAAAATGTGTGTTACATCATATATTATTATACAAGTATGAAATATAGAGGAACCAACAAAACATTATCTCATTATTAAATACTGTTTAATTAGTTAACTATGAATCCAATAAAGTTTCTTAATATTCAATTAGAAAAAAAAATAGAAAAGCTAAAATAGGAAAATATGGATCTCCCAAATCCACTAGAATCATTTCCCCTTTGTCCAACACTGTAGGAATGATAAAAAATATTAGTAAATCAAAAAAATATATAAAATGAAAATATATCCTTAAGAGGAATTCCTGTGAATATTGAGTGATATAATTAAGTGTTATTTATAGGGTATAATGTGACTATTGGAATAATAACATGAACATTGGTCTAATTATATTGTTGGTTTCCAATGGTCAAATATACCAAGAAAAAGGTTTGATACTTTAGATATAAATTATTCTCATTTTGAGAATAATTTTTTTACTTAAGACTAATTTGATAAATTTATTATTGGAAAAAAATAAGACATAATTATATTTTTATAATATATATATAATTTTATTATAAAATGTAATATTCTGAATAATATTTGTTAAATAATATATAGTTTTAAAATATTATTATTTTAATATAAATGTTAAAATAAATTTATAATAATATAAGAAATTTTTATAACTGTTAGAAATTTGATAGTGTCTTAAAAATGATATTTCTCAATAAATAAGGATATATATATTTAAATTTTAAAATTATCATATTTAAATAATTATTTTTATAAATTAAATATCATATTTTAAATTAACACAATTAAATTAGGTATGGTTTAATTTTTTGAAATTTCATGTGAAAATTAAATTTCAAAAAAATAGTAAAAATATATTTTTGGGTTTTTGGTATGTTTTATGAGTTCATATTTATGTAGTAATTTATTAATAATTAATTAACTACAATTCAAGACCTAAAAAACAATACTTGAATAATATTGTTTACTTTTATTGTTTTAAAAAAATTTGAAACCAAGAAGTGACTTTCCAGAGTCTAAAATGGAGAATTTGATTTAAAAACATTATTTTGTAGAAAATATAATTTTCCAGGTCAAAATAAGTATTAAAAAAGTGTGTTTGGTTATAATGGATTAAAATATATTAAAATTGGACTCATATTTCCTAAACCAGGAGAAAAAACTGTGGTTAAACTAATGGGTTTTCATTTTCCACATCCAAGATTTAAAAAACCTATATTTGGGAATTATTAAACAATTCGCACAATTGTTTCTATAAATAATCACCCATTTCACCTTTCCCCTTCAATCCTTATCCATTATCCACAAATTTAGGGTTATTGTTTCCTCCCAAATCCCCCTCAAGGTTTCTTAATTCCCAAAGGTTCCATATATAAGATTTAGGAGAAACTCTTCAAGGTAATGGAATTATCACAATACATTTTTCCATTAAAGTAAATATTTTTGTGTACATCTTCTAAAGGGTATGATAATTTATTTTCTTATGATATTGATCATAAACTCACTACTAAAATAATATTTTTTCATCTTGAGACCTTCCCTCCCTCTCATTTTACCATTTTATAAATCTGTTTTTTATACATATTATGTTACCAAATTTACATCTCAATTTACATATTTTACATAAGAAATTATTATATTATGAATAACCAAAACATTTATTCATGCATGGGTATTCACCCATATGTTAATATAACATATTTATTTGGTTATATACATATACAAAACCTACATTCCCATTTATTTGGTAAAACATTTTTTTATGTTCAAGCCTTCGAGAAAATACATAATCAATTATTTTTTATAAAAATTTTAGATTATTCTCCAAGGGTTATTGAAAAAATGATTTATTATGACCAATTTAGTTCACATGAAATTAATACATATGAAGGGTTCACCCAGATATCACCCCAATGATTTGGGTAAATAATATAATCACTAGAGATGCCATGTTTTACGATACCTTGGTGAATAACCCTGGTAAGTTTGATTTATGAAATTTTGGTGATAAAACATGGTGATATAATTATTAATTTCTCATTAAAATTTTGTAGCCACATTTCCATATTATGATTCTTTTGGTTTTTATTATGATATGCCTCATGTTCTCTTGATCATGTTATATTGTTATACCTCATGTTCTTATTGATATTCCTTCGTGATCACAAGATAAATGTATACCTCAATTATTCCCTTATTGTGCTCATGATCACACCTTTACTTTGATGTATTTTCCAAAGATCTGAGATTTATTAAAAGTATCTTTGGTTGAAACCATCAAGAATAATTTCACATGTATTAGAATAATGTTTTATTTTTTTAGTATTATGTTCTTAATTTACAAGAAAATAAAATTTAACAGATCCGAGGTTTTCTTCCTTGTAATGAAAATTTTATGTTATGAAAAGTCATGATTCCATACTGGTATTCCAAAAAAACACCCCATATCCCTTTAGAGGATACCTAAAAGAGTTGTTTCGAAGAAGGGGTAATCGATCTAATAGATCATTTTTTGTACTCTTAATTTCCTCCAAAAAAACTATTATATTTATCATTAAAAATTAAATTAAGTATCCTAATTATTATTAAATCTTTTTATGGTTATGAAAAAATATTATACACCCTCTTTCCCATCAAATGGGAAGTGTATATGTCACTCATGCATACATACGACTTACCATCTCCATGTTGCGATAAAATTCATTTTTCATTACAAATTTTTGTATATGATAATTATGATGGTATTATTATTTATATATGATATTTATGACAAAATTATACTTCAGGAATTATAATATGATGTACAAATTCTTATCATACAATATTTTGGGAAATGTTAACATAGTTCATCTTTATATATGGACTACCATCTCCATGATATGATGTAATACATTTTTCATTTATATTTCACATTGATAGTAATATAGATTAATTTTATGAATATATACAATATGATAATAAATGGTGAATTATTTTTTACCTTTATTTCCTTCAATTTCTCAAAAAATGGAACAACATTCATGCGTACATATGACCAACCATCTTCATGAATGGTGTAATTCATTTTTTATCTCCACTTATTATGAATGATTATAAATTGGTATATAATTGATAAATATTATTTTTAAACCATGATTAAATTTTATGAAATTATGTGAAAATGATCATAGTATAAATATGAAGACTAAAAAACTAAAAACATGCTTGGAAAAAAAATTATCAACCAAAATAATGATTTTGAAAAATAAATTATTAATAAATGGGAGAAAAGATAGAATAAATAAATCATACATGGTACAATAGATATATAGTTAAGGAATAATTTTATAATAAATAAATATTTAGTATAATTGAGGTTTGAACATTAATGATTAAAGTAGAGGCTTAAGATAAGGTTTTATATCACAATCTCATCATTATTTAAGATTATTTATGTTTAAGTATCCACTGGGGACCGTTGGTCTTCAAAGTAAATGTTCTGTAAAAAAATTAAAAATGGTTTTTAATATTCTCATAAAATATTTTGATCTTATTTTTACCCATGTTTTAGCTTTTAAATAATGGTCCGAAAGGTATCTATCTATCATCTTATAAATGAGATACTTTGCGACTTTTCTAAAAAAATATGGAAGTACTGTTTTTAACATAGATGGAATGAGCGGATTTTCCCACCATTAGGATTCCACAATGCTCTGAAGATTAATTTAAAATATTACATGCTTCTTTTCAAATAAAATATTTTCATTTATTATTGATATTTTTTTAAGATGGATGTTATATTAAAATATAAAAGTTATTTACCTAAATTATTATTCCATGTGATACTTCAAAATCATGTTCCATCTTAGATGAAATATTTTTATGATAATTATGTTTCACTAGAGACCATATCCAAGGATACCATCCTTATTATTATTTATGATGGTTTATTTTTATGATGACATGATATTAATTAAAACCATTCCTTTTTTCATGGGTTATACTTTTTTGAAATTAATTTATTTTCATAAGATCCGAGATGATGAATATTTTATGATATCCTGCACATGTGTGTATGATTTTATTTATGTGATGGGTGGTACCTATATCTCCTTCTAATGTATTGGGTAAATATGGATACCTCAGGGTGTAAATATGTTATGCATGAACATTATTTCATGCTCTCAATTTTATGCATGGTCCTGGATTTCATGTCAATAAGTTTATATATGGACCTGACACTTGTGTCTATAAATTTATGTGTTGACCTAACTTTCATGTCCATAATTTTATGTGTGCAGCTATATTTCCTTTCCATAAGTTTATTTGTGGATTAATCATTCATGTCCATAATTTTCTATGTGGGACTAACTTTCATGTCTATAAGATTATGTGTGGACCTAGTTTTATGTCCATAAATTTATGTGAGGGCCCATCTTCATGTACTTAACATAAAAAGTTAAACTATTTCTATTTTCACATGTTGAAGAATTAATATGTTTATATGTTGACCAAACCACAATTTATTATGTAAATGTTACGATCTCATGGATTATTTTATTTGATTATTTTATGATTCATGTCTTATGAACTTCCATTCTCTATTCCATAAGTCAATGTTATAATATATGATATACATGGTGTATAATTAAAATGTTATGTTTATGTTTCCACACCCTTATGATCTTGTTATGTTTGTGGGATTATTAATAAATCTTTTTTATCCTTACTAAGCATATTATCTCAACCATTCTTAAGTTTCTTTTTCCTAGGTTATAAAGAATGGGTTTAAAAATTATTGTGTCTAAGAAGGGTTCTAGTAATGATGAAATTTGTGGGAGACAATATATATAATTTAAGAACTAGTTTTTTGTGTCTTCATGTTTCCAAAGGTAATAGGCCTCTATGATTCTAGAATGGATTGAAATAATAACACCCGAAGGATTTAAAAATATATCTAATATATAATTAATGAAAACCTGAGTCTATATGAAGCAACACTTTGTCATAACCTAGAAAATAGACATAATTTTCGTTCTTTTATGATTTTAATTTTGAAAACCTTACATACACTGTTGCATTCAGTAATATATTTAGAGTCTGATAGGGCCAACTCACTTTTTTGGTGAATAGTAACCTGACACTTATGAATAGTAATATTAACCAAATGAATAGTAATATAAACCTTATGAATAGTAACCTCTTGCATGAAATTATAAATAAAATTTAGGCACCTTCTAAATGAAATAGAATTAATAATTAAGTGTTGATATTTTTCTTGTGAATATTAAATATGTAATTACAATTTAATAATAAATAAATTTATTTAAAATAAAATTCATCTTCATAAAATATATTCCCAAATCAATATTTTTTTATTCATATGATTTTAGGATAATTAAAGAGAACCATAGTTAATTTTTTTTGGTGTTATAAAATCAGTTTTTAATTTAATGACTATATTTTTCGAATAAATGATGATTTTAATTTAAAATTAAATTTCTCATATTTAGAAAATTATATTGATAAAATTTATTCCGTTTTTTATTCTATATTGTGAAAAATGTTTATGGTAAATTTTTTAGATTTTTCTAAAATATTTGAATTTTTAGTGAATAGTGAAATACAATAATTTACCGTATATATACATTACATGTTAAATACACTATTTTTTCCATAATGGATGATTTAGGAAACCATTAGTTTGAAATCACAAGTATATATTACTATTTCTGGTCAATAGAATCAAACAGTATTTCTTAGTTTGAGAAAAATAATAAAATAATGAATAAGTTATTCAAAAATCACCCCTCTCCTGCACTATAAAAACCACCCCTCACTCACTCTTCTCTTCACCACTATAAGACTTAAATATTCTAAAATTTAAAAATATATACACATTCCTAGTATCTAAAACCTTTTATAAGGTCTTGTTATTGAAAAATGACCAAAAACCATTCACTTAAGGAGGTACTTAAGGAGGATATTTCAAGAGCTAAACCCTCCCCATTTTTCTTTTAATATCATTTTCAATTTGGTTTATATTCTTATATTCTCCTCACCACATCAGTCAAAATGATCATTATAACTATATAATCACTTTTATACTATATTGAGGTAATTCTAATGGAAGGCTCATCATCAATCTCTGTACTCCCTCTCATTTATTTTAAAAACAAAATCATTGTTCAGGAGGTTCCTGTTTACAAACTTCATGGATGAAGAACTTCGTTCATCAATTTATACATAAATACAGGTCATGAAACCATTTTTAAGGATTAACCAAACTATAATACATGTATTATAAGCAATTTAATATTATAAAACCAGTATATATACATAATATTAATTTATACGACCAAACTTGTTAATAATTATCGAAATACTGCCAAAATAATCTAAGTGATTGTAATTAATGTTTCATATAATAACTCATCCTCATACCATATAATATAATGACTTATATAACCATTTAATCATATATATTTTTATTATCATCATATAATATCAAAGTTTTAGAATTATATCCATTCCACATGAACTCCACTACATATAAACAAGCAAACCCATTATGAAACCAAGAAAACGAACACACTGGAACGACAGAATTAAATCTTAATACTTATCAGTAAGGACATGAGTTAACATAATAAAAAAATAATTAATAAAATATATGTATATAATGTTTTTGATTAATTAATTAATGGATTTAATTTTATTATCTTGGACGTTAAGGTCTTTGGCAGAAAACATTCGGACATAAACTAAGTGTTTTCTCATCTGACATTCACTTTCAAAAAATTTCAATTATTTTACACTTATTTCTTATATGTGGTGAATGTATATATAAATTTAATATATAATATGTTCAATATCTTTATATTCATGTTATTTAATGACTCATTGGTTGATTTTTAACCTTTTGACATATGATTCAATTGATTACAAAGTTGTAAGGGGTTTCCCATCTCACTTTTATTTCTGTAAGATTTCTATTATTCACCACTTATTTTTTATATGTGGTGTATTTATAGTTAAAAATGATATATAATATCATGAACCTATTTATCTTCATGGAAAAAATTTATTCAATGGATGAGTGTTAGTTTTTAGATATATGATTTAATTGATTACAATGTAGTAAGTGTTTTCTCAACTCATGTCCATTTTTTTTTGAGATATTACTTTTTTACCACTATTTCATGTATATGGTGTAAGTATACTCCACATTATATTATCATATCATTAATATATTTATTTTAATGGCATTAAATGTATCATTTTTAGGTAATTAATTTTGGTTCATATGATTCGATTGATAACAATGTGGTAATGGATTCTTCCCGAACACCAATTTTTCCCCTAGGTTACACATTCTATAACATTAATCAAATAAAATTATTCTTTATTTTTTACATATTTCTCCTAAATTCTATGTATATGTTTGAAAATCATATATCTGAATCACATCACCCTTATTTTTGGGGTATATAAATGTTTTTAGATGGTTCCCTTCTTTATTTTTCCCGGTTGAAGGGAACTTTTTGAATACTTATCCATATACTAGTGCACTATATAATGTATTTTAACAAATATTTTTTTCTTAAATCCCAAATTTTATCATGAAAAAATATTTTTGTTAATTTCTTCTTTTATGATAACAAACATTCCATTTTGCTTTAAAATCTCCAATATTTTCTTTAAGCCGCACTAAAATGTTTTATTTATAAATCATATTTAAAAAACACTTTTAATTTATTTCCCTAGATTGGGAAAAAATTTGTTACTCAAATATAATTTAAATTCCTATCCGTTTTATTATTTTGGATATACATGTTTACAATATATTTTTATGACAAAGACAGATGATTTTCAAAAATAATTCTTCTTTCTAAAGTAAAAAAGGACTTATCTCATCTCACTTTAACTTTTATTATATATATTCCTGGTTCAACACATATTACTTTCATGTGTTATATTTAGTTACCTTTGTTATATCATATTTAGAGTTTCCTTATTCTCATGATATTCTATGTGATTATGATTTGAATGTTTCAAGGTGGTATGAGACACTTTGGAATTTTTAAGAATTATTTCCTCAAGCTTTTTTCAATTGTATCATATAAAAGTATATTATAAAATATAAACATATTTCGTTTAATATTGTAATTCATTGAGTTTTATCTCTTATTATATCATAAACAATATGTCATTGAAGGGTTTCTGATCAGTTTGACTGTGGATGTGTTATCTTGAAACAATTCACAGTATTACTCCGAATGTTTAGTGTTTTCGTTTAATGATTGGGGAAGGTTATTTTCATTGCACATGTTTGTTTCAATATAAATTTATATGTTTATTATGATCACCCCTTTCATATGATGAATGAAATGGACTTAGTATGTGAATGGTGGAGGCAACTATCGCCCCTCCTTGCATCAGTAGGTCTCATGAGAAAAACTAGTTTGGGGTTTTACCCGTTTATGTATGGACTTGGAATATGGCCTTAGAAGAATGGTCATGATGTCCTGTATTATGAATTCGTTCATTATGAACCTAGTAATTGATATTCCATGTGGTAATTTGACTATTATAACAATCATGGTTATGTTTTACTATAGAATTTTTTATTCATCTCTTATTACTTCCTTGTTATAGTCAAACTTATTTTATAAAAGGCATGTGTTTTTATTTATTCACCATGCTTAATGTTTATATTTAGGATTTCTTCCACTGTATTAATTACCCATACTGAGAATCTAGTCTCACCACTTCTTATGTTTAACTTTTCCCTAGGTTGCAAGGAATTATATAATTAATGAATTATCGGGATAATTTAAGAGATTTGGATGTTTATTGTAGAAATTGTATAATTTATTTCATTTCCATGTGTAAAATTGAACTCATGTAGTTATCCTATTTTCCAAGACAAATTAATTATCTGGTTCTTCAGGATTTTATTCCTTGTAATTATGCCAATTCAATAAACTAATGCACACACTACGAGCTTCTTGGGATAGGGAATTATAGAAATGTAATGTAATGAATGGTAATCTACATAGATATGATTACTATGTATGTGTCACGACCCACCCCCCGGGGCTCGTTTCACCACCACGCCAAGCCCACCTTCCATAGGCTAGGGGCTGGCGACTAGCACCGAAGGAGCATTCCCTAAAACTGGGAAGGCATTGCCTTTATAACGTGTAACACACACAACCATGCACACAAAAAGATAAAACTCAAGTAAACTGAATAGTAAATAATGTGAGTATGGTAAGTAAAAGGGGCCAGAATACCAGCCCAACTGGAATGTACAAGGAAAACTAGAAAGTACAAGACGTCTGATAGGTGAATAGAAGCTCTGGGATTGTCCACCACGAATCCTACATGAAGGGTAGGTACAGCTCACGAACGACTGTCTCTATGGTTCGCCTCATCTAAGGTACACCTCCGAGCTACCTCCATTCCTGGTACTCTCATCCTCAATCAGTGTTGTTTGTCTTCTGCACCAAACACAACGAGGTGCGGGCAAAGCCCTTGTAGGGGTGAGTATAACGCTACCATGTAGGGACCCGAGACCCTCAAGGTCTCACAAAATCCACAAAGGATAAACCAAAAAGCATGAAATCAACTAATAACCCAAATTATGAATATTAAAATACATATACCTAAGTTATCAAGTATACCCATCTCAATCATGAGGAAACATAGATTCCAACTCAAAAGCCCAAATATCAACTGTTCCACAGAGGAAAAAATACCACGTAGGTAAGTACCACACAGGAATGCCACACAGAAGAATACCACCAAGGTATTACCAAAAAGGAAAGTACCACATAGGTATGGACTCAGCTCACACAAGGTATAACATAAGTACAAAAGTACAAATTATTAGTTGAAGGATAGATCATCTTATTCTGTTAAGAGGCTTTGCTGCTGACCCACATAGGATCGCTCGGTGTTGACCCACAAAGGTTTTCTAGGTGCTGACCCACGTAGGATCTCTCGGTATAGACCCACACAGGATCGCTCAGTGCTGAACCACATAGGATTGCTTGATGCTGACCCACAAAAGATCACTAGGTGCTAACCCACACATGATCGATATTCATTCATCACGTCACAACAAGCTACTAGGTTCCCGCACTAGGCTTGCTCATCTCCGGGAGGGTCTGTACCTCAAGCCACAGTTTTATACTCTAAATTCCACGAATTTTCACTATAAAGTATCACGAAGTACCGCCACGTCATATGGGTCTCAACGCAACAGACAGTGCGTTAATCGGATGCCCGGTCTTTAAGTTATGATCTTTTTAGTTCATAGGGCCCTGTTAGATTCGCACTCGATCCAACCCGACCATATCCTAAAATTATCCAAATATCATGTGGGGTATACCAAAGGGACCTTCTCGCTCCAAGGATTGAAGCATCATTGACGGTTTGTCAAATGAATGTTTGGTTCCAATGTTATGGCTGATAGAGTGAAAATGCTCATAGGTGGTCTAGGTTCGGTCCGTCCCAGTCGGACCAACCTGAATTGGTTTGGGTCGACCTTTCCCGACTCGATTTGGGTTGAATCGGCCAGCTAGGTCTGGCCTAGCCCGCACTAGATCTGGACCGGCCCACTGGGTTTGGCTAGGCCTGCGCTGGGTGGCACGGGTGCCACGAAGCAGCGCGAGGCCGCGAGGGCCGCGGAGGGCCATGAGGCGGTGAAAGACACATGGTCCACAGAGGGTTGCAGAACGGGGAATCTGTAGAGGGCTGTGAGATGGTGGGGCCGCAGAGGGTGGAGGGTCAGTGGGGCCACGAAGGGGTGCTGGATGGTGAAGCCTCAGGGGCTGTGAAAGGTCGTGGGACGGCGAGGCAGCGGGGCTGCGGGACGTCGAAGCTGTAGGGGCCACGATGCCCTAAGGGGCCTGAGGCCGCAGGGTGAAGGAGGCCGTGGGTGGCGGAGGCCGCAGGGTGGTGGAGGCTACAGGGCACCAAGGAGGTCTGTGGGGCGGTGAGGCCATGGGGAACCACGGAAGGCCACAACGGCGAGGGAAATGTGCAGCACGAAGGGCCACGGGGTAGCAAGGCAGCGAGGCGTGAGCCCGTAGGGCGGAGGAGGCCACGTGCAGTGGAGGCCATGGCTAGCAATGCGGCGCGGTCACACGTCATGCCTTTACCGACGATCGGCATGACTGGTATCCCTCTGTTTGTCGCCTTCTTCACGACTGACCATGGTGCTGGTCGCGGTTCTCGAGTTCCATTGGTGCCAACCGCAGTCACCAGTCACTTTCACCATCACGAAGAACACACAAGAGAACCATACAGTTTATGGAGGGTTCGGTCAATGTTTGTTTGGATGATAACCTCCACTTTAGGGCGGTAACAAGTGTCTCAAGGGGAATGATTCATTATGAGAGGAAATTAAACTTTATCAATTTATAATACACCCCTACCTCATTTGCTCGTTGATGTTGGAAGGGGAGAAGTCGGTGACATCGCCATTTCCCCGATCGTTGTTTCGTTGTCATTGAAGACCTCCTATGTTGGTTGCCTCTGCAAGGGGCTTCTAATCTGGCTCGAGGTTGGTTTCCTCATTCATCAATCTATGGTGGTCATTCTTCTTTGGTAGGTGTTCTTCGTTGGAGAGGGTAAAAGTTTTCCAAGTGCTTTTCCAACACCTCTCCAAACCAAAGAATATCCAATATAAATTTAATTATGTTTTATTAATTTAATTTTAATTGGGACCATTAATCAAGAGATGTTGTCATAACTAATGAGGAGGAATTTCAAGAGAATTCTCCACATTAAAGATGTATTTTAAGAGTTATCTCCATATTAAAGAGGAAGTTTAGGGGGTTCAGGTGGTCCCCACCATTAAATTAAAATTGGATGGTTTTGGGATTGGTGGTCCCCACCTCCAGTACCCATGTTGAGGGGTTTCATGAATAAAAATAAAATGTTAAAATAATTTTATTTTTATTTTCCCAA
Organism: Viscum album; assembly: GCA_963277665.1. Taxonomy (NCBI): domain Eukaryota; kingdom Viridiplantae; phylum Streptophyta; class Magnoliopsida; order Santalales; family Viscaceae; genus Viscum; species Viscum album. The sequence goes on along the minus strand of OY728140.1, from coordinate 591,648,270 downwards.
GAAATGTTGAAAACTAACATTCACCCTCAACCTACTACATTTGAGGTGAAGGTCTCCTTAAGTGAATACCGGCACTACGAGTTCAACGGTGTCCCCAGATATAAATTCCGAGCACCAGTTCAAAAGTCAGAAAAGCCCACTTGTATGTTCACTAATCCTACCCGAACATAAGTTCAGAAATTCATTCTGGGCACAACAGGCCTCAGAATCACACACCGTTAATTTTCACAGACTTGTAAAATCCCCATATAATAATAAAAAAAATTATATGGAAATTATGGCTTGTTACATTCTCCCGGCCTCAGGTATTTGTTTCCCCGAAAGCCACATCACAAAACTAGGAAAACAAGTGGGGGTACTAAGTACGAATCTAAGCCTCCCACTCCCATGAGCTCTCCTGGAGGTTCATGTTCTACCATCTAATGTACACCCTAGGTATCGACCAACCATTAAGGACTTGCTCCTATCGATCCTCAATCTCTACTGGAATCTCCAAAAAAGTCTCCCCATCTTCGACGTCCAACTCATTGTGTTCGATGATGTGGGTAGGGTCGTGCACACATCTCCTCAGCTGGGAAACGTGGTAGACGTCATGAACCCGGTGCAACTGAGGGGGAAGATCTAGGCGGTAAGCCTCCTTGACAACTCTGCTAAGGACCTGGAAGGGTCCGATTAACCTCGGAGATAACTTTCCGCCTCATCCAAATATTTGGAAACCTCGTCGGGGTGAGACCCATAGAAAGACGTGGTTGCCATCCTCGAACACCAGAGGTCTCCATATCTTGTCGGCCAAAGATTTCTACCTTCTCTATGCTATCTTCATAATCTCTGGGATGATATGAACTTTCACTATGGTAGCCCGTACCAGTTCTGGTCCCACTACTGCTGACTCCCCTGGGTCAGTCCAACACAATGGTGATCTGAAAGGTCGCCCATACAAACCCTCAAAAGGTTCCATCCTAATGGTGGAGTGATAGCTGTTGTTGTATAGAAACTTCACAAAAGGCAAGTGATCCTCCCAGTTGTGACCGATGTCGAGGACGCAAGAACGTAGCATGTCCTCGAGGGTCTGAATGGTCAACTCAGTCTGGCCATTCGTCTGAGGATGGAAGGCGGTTCTCAAATGAAGTTGCGTCCCAAAAGCCTCCTGCAACCCCTTCCATAGCCGGGAAGTAAAAAATGCATCAGGATCGAAGACAACCGTCGAGGGTGATTTGGTGGTCTAAAACCAACTACTTTGTAATTTATTCATTAAATAGAAGCCTTATCACATATTGATTGTTCTTCTACATGACATGTTGTGTGATAATGTCCTAAGGACAACTGTTTCATTGAAGGGTCATAGCAGATCCCTGCTATGATGAGAACCCGGAAGTGCCATAACACTGTTCTTGAATGTATGTTCTATGGCCTGATGATATTATTTGAGGGACACAAATAATACAGGTCACTAGGGGTGAGGACTCATAAAAATTTGAGGCACCTTCTCATGGTGTGAAACCTTGGTAATATCCAGGAGGATATTATGAGAACGAGACCTGCTAGTAGGAAATCGACATTTCATAGTGTCATTGGATGTTCCTATCTGCGGACGTGTTTATTTGTCCATAGACTTTATGATTATTATTAATGGGTATTACAAATCGCGCACTTAGATGTATTGACGAAAACTGTGACGACACACTGTTCACAGTGAGGTAGGATACGTTGGGTGCGTCACGAGTAATACCGCATTAATAGATAATGCGAGAAAGGATTTGTTCCTTCCGTTCCATAACGGAAGTAGATATCTTAGGCCCTTTGAAGGAATTGATATAGCCTAAATAAATCCATGGCCATGGTATGGTATGGACAAGTTCAATTCCAGAAAATCAAAGAAAGAATAATCAGGAACATGGGGTGATGGCACTAGCATGCAACCCGCTTAATTGGAGATATCGAGACAAAGGGACTATATTACATGGTTAGCATTCGTAGTAGGTGACACGTCATTGCGGTGTTAAATTCTTTCTCTATGGGTGCCTTGGCGTGTTGCTGGACTCTAACCTTGGACTTTTGGCAGGGTCAGCCTAATGCCACTGAGAAAGAGGCCAAGAGGGTCACACACTAAGTGTGTCCATGTATCTCAGTTAAATATTAATTTAACAAGTTAAATAAATATTATTCCCGACTGTGGAAAACCTTTTTACAACGTTTTAGCGATAACCCATAATAAGTCATAACCTTGAGGTGAACAAGGTAAACCCATCACAAAATCCATAGTGATTTCATCCCAATTCCCATTAAGAAATTGTAAAGGATATAAATGTTCTACCAGTCACTGGTTCCCTTTCTTTACCTATTGATAGGTGGTTCACCATGTAACAAATCCATCTATATCACTTTTCATCCTTGACCATTAGTACTGCTGAGTGTAAGTCATGATACATCTTGGAAAGACTCAGATGTACCACCTAAGTAGAGGTATGGGACTCTAGCTTCAATTCCTCTCAGATGTCTGATGTAAATGAGATTCTTCTATTAATGATCAAGATTCCATCCCCATAAATGTCCCAAATAAGCAGTGAGTGTTGTGAGGAACCGACCCCAGAAGCCCGATGTCAATGCCTAAAACATGGTCGACAATCTTTTTTTATAAAAACATGCTGATAAAATTACACATCACATCTCATCACTAAGAATATTCATTGTCTAGGTTCTCCAAAACTAGAAACAACTGATAAATTTCATCAAAACTGATCAAGATAAGCTTCATAATGCATCGACCACATAGAAGAACTCAAAGTTGAAAAATCTACTAATCGTGTAAAAATAGATCAAAAATGTAGGTTGAGAATTTAAAACATTCAGTAAGGAGTTTTAAAACCAATTAATGAAATTAATTTTTAGAAACATAATTTTTAAATAATTATAAAATATTTTCTTAAAAGGATAGAACATTTATTGCAGAATGTCATCATCATTTTTCAAAGGTTACATGAAATATTTTTTAAGGAAATATCATACTCAGGAAAACATATATTAATTTTAAAGAAACAAATAATACACTTTTGGGAATAGGCATACTAGTACAAAAATGCATGGAACACTGCATAATATCCAAAAGTTAATAAAAATAATTTAATAGAGACATGTAAGTGTGAAGGTATGAATTAACATATGTAATAAATATTTATTGGAATTACACTAGGTACAATGTCATAATCCACTTAACACATAAAATGAAAATCATGAAATGACATGTGTATTTCTAATTTCGGTATCATTGTGTTGAGAATAGATGCTACACATTATTTATAAAAGACATTCCATGTACATACTTCATTATGCCCTGTGCATTTATTACCAATATCACAAGTAAAATATTCTTAACCAAGGAAATTCTAGTAGTCGAATAATCACATGTTCAGTTAAATATTAATCACATATTATGTAAATGCATAATTTCAGACAATCATAACATTCTTTTGAGGATCGTGCCAATACCATTGATAATCATTCAGTCAAGGCCTCATGCAATAACCTAGTTTGTCTCATGAGACTTACTGATGCATTGAGATGCTATATCAGGCCTCAAATTTCACATAATAAGTCCAATTCATTTCTCATATGTCTAAATTTCTTGAAATCAAAGTGTCTTATACCACTTTGATTTGTTAAATTAATTTTTTTATTTGAAGTGTCCCATACCACTTTAAATAATTAAATTATGTATTTTATTCGAAGTGTCCCATACCTCATTGAATAATTAAGTTATTAATCCATAAGTTAACATAGGAGATAAATTTTATTTTTCAATTATATCCATATCCATAAATAAGATGAATCAAGCATTAACTATTAACATTAATCTAAATACTGAATGGTTTGTCATTTATGGATATATCAAATTTTTTCATTGACATGCATGGGAACATAGATGTACATTTGTACATGTGATGATAACTCGTGCACATAAAATAATATATTTATTGGGGTTTTCACTAAAAATATTAACTCTTAAATTAAAAATCCGTGTTTCATTAAATTATACATTTTATATACAAAAATACATTTTTTGTTTTGAAATTAACATTATTATAATTCATGTTCAAACAATGAACTGATAAACGAGAGTGTAAAAAAATTAAATCATTAAATTAAATAACTAATCAGATTTATTTGGGTAGATTCATCATGAATGAAAAATATAATATTTGTAAATGTATAGAATTTATTTCCATTGAGGGATTAATGCTTAAATAATCAAAAAAAATTACTATTCATGTATGTGTACATGAATAAAATGAAAGATAATTCCTACTATTTATCCTAAAATTATAAATTGAGATTCATGTAATATCAATTGAAATAATAATGTGATAACTTCATTTAAACTTTTTAGGAACAAAAAAACCAAAAAAAGTTTTGTTATTGTTTTCCAATATCAAATTGTATTTGTGATCATTCAGACAGGCATGTATGTAATTGTAGTACTTAATCATACATGTGGGTTTCAAAATCAGGATTAAAAGAATATATATAAGAATAGGAATCACCTTTTAAAATAATTTTTTTTATCTTAAGACGAAATTAAGCTTAAACTGAATAGGATGGAAAACATTATACATTTGTATATATACTAATAAATATATGTATTAGTTTAGCAACCCAAAACCCTTACTAGTAAACACATTTTTCAAGTAATACATGCATAAAAACATTAGATAAATTTTGGTAAAAATTAATTGAAAAACCCAAAATATATTTGGTTTGTAGATTATATAAATTTATATATATACAAAAGTGTATACATGGGATTTTCAAAACACAAACAAGGTTTGATAAATCTGTATATGTTTCATACTCTTCAAAATCATTATTTAATCACTAAAATCAATTTAATGAAAAAATAAATTAGTTTATAATGAAAATATATTTGTATATATATATATGACTGTATATACACAAAGTGTATATAAGGGTTTTACACATCAAATCCCACGCTAAAATAACCCTTACATTCATTAAATGAGTAAACAACATCATACCAATATTCAGCATTTAAAAAATATGGAATAGAGTAGGTTTGAAATATATATAAATGTATATACACATATATTTATATAAGGGTTAACCAATCACCATACTAAAAATAAAACCCTTACATAATTTACAGGCATTAAGAACAAAATTTCAAAACATATTATCATCATTAAAAAAATATAAAATAGTAACAGTTTGATATATATATATATATATATAAACATACATACACTTATATGTATATAAGGGTGAGTGAAAATAAAAATAAAAATAAAACCATTATATGATTTACATGCATAAATAATATCACTTAAATAAAAAAGTTCATCATTCGAAAATCATAAAAACAAATTTGGTTTAGTACATATATATAAACGTATACATACATATATATATGTATATATATTGTTTAAAATTATTCCCTTACATGAATTCAAAGGTGTGGTTTAGTTGAGCAGCCATTGGAGAAGAGTTGGGAGGGAAAAAACATATAGGGTTAAGGTGAAAAAAGAGGTTTATATAGACAGGTTATATAAACTATTTATATATATTTTATATATATGATGGTTAAACATAAAAAAATAAACAAAGAGATCCAAATAACCAGATCTAGCTATTTAGACATAAAAAACCTTAATCAAGGGAAATATTACGTGGAAAAGTTGTCTAATAATATATATTTTATATAAAACATGCATGATACACCGAATATATTTTTATTACTACACCCTTACTGGACTTGTGGAAAGAAGAAAATGGGTCGGGTCTAAAGAGAGTGGTAAGAGATCTCACAATAGGAGAAAAATTAGCGTAGAGGCGGGTGACAAATACTTATGCGGTGTAGGGAAGAAGAAGAAGAAAGCAAAAAGATGAAAATAATGGATGGCCACGATTGACAAAGCCTGATCGGATGGCTGAGGTGAGTTTCCCAGTTTTAAAAATAGATAAATGGATTATATTAACCAAGGCTTTTATCAGATGGTTGTAGAGATACCATGATTTTAAAAAAAGGATAATCAGTTGAGATCAGCCGAGTCTTGATTAGAAGGTTGAAGGAAAACATGGTAAAAGGGAGAGAGAGTGGAGTTTGAAGGCTGGATAGGATTGAATGGGAGAGATCTCATGCAGTAAGATCAAATGTATCATATTAGATCCCATGTAAAAAAATCATCCCACATAAAAATGGGAAGAGATCCTTGAATGCCTTATATACATTGATGCTCCGACCATAAGTCCATTAACTCCCTTCCCCCTCCCCAGTACTACCCCATACCGATTCTCTTGTGGGAACACTCTGCACCCACCCTTTTCCACTATGCCTCTTGCACGGTGGCACCACCTTGGTTCTTCCTCTCCCCCCATGGGTGTGCACTAGTCCCCAACATGGCTAACCTATTTTAGCTAGCTCGGGAGTTAAGGCTCAGCTGCCCCAGTCACAGTGGTGTGTGCAGCCTCCCCCGACTGTCATGTAGGCTTGGCTAGTTAAGGACCATTTTCTTGTAGAAAACCAAAAAGACTTAAAAAACAAACATTCCAAATAAATTGAGGAAACAAAGTTCATTATCAAAAATATCATTATTTTTTTAATCAAAAACATGATTTTATAGTAATTTTATGTCTTAAAAAATTATAATTTCAAAATACAACTTCATTTAAAAACATGTCATTGCTTGAAAAAATTATATTCATTTTAAAATAAATATCATGGTTATTATATTTTTAAATAAATTATATAATTAATTAAAACTATATTATTATTTAACCAAGCATATAACATTATAATATTTAAAGCATTTTAGATCATTTTAAACATATATATTTTGTTAAAAAATAATTAATGACATTTCATTTCTATTAAAAGATAAATAACTAAAATCATTTAATTCATAGATAGGTATTCTTTCAAAACATTACATTTAATTAAAAATATAAATTTATTAACTAAAATATTACTTTAAAACATTATAAATTGTTAAAGTTATTATGGTACATAAAATAATTAAGATACTTTAAATACTTAGAATATTTATAATACTTATATACATAGAATACATAAAATAATTAGAATAATTAAAATACCAAATGGTTAAATAATTTTATTACCATTAAAAAACCAATGGTATTCTAATGACCCAAATGACTATGAGAGGTCATATTTATCTCCAAGTCCTTATAAATACTTTTTTAGTGTGATCCAAAATTCAAAAACCAATTCCATGAAGATGGTGCCCTATATCCCATCGATGCTTAGTACGGTTTCCATTATACTTTTCATAATGTTTTTCAAGGTGGGAGACCTGAAAAATTTCACTATTTTCTTGGTCTATTTTTTTTGTTTGGTGGTCTCTTGGTTATTATGATAGGTCATCTACTAGGTATTCCTGGTTAGTGAGGTTCTTTTGGCCTTATTACAAAGGCAAGGTTTCAGCATTTCTGTTGAATAAAAAATGTCTTATTTTTATTTGTAAAGAATTTATTTTAGATGGAACCATTATTTAATAAAAAATAAAAATAATACTAACAATTAATAAAATATTATTATTATAAATATATATATGTTAGGGGTATCACAATATTCCCCCCTCAAAAGAATTGCATCCTCACAATTCTATAAAACTCTTATACTTCCCAGCACCATCTCACAGACATCACTCATGATGCCTGTAATTTTTTTTAATAATTATTAATTAAAAAAATATGATTGAAAAAACAATATTTCATTTATACCTTCACCAGTTCAACCGGTGTCATATATTTTCCTAGTTCCTTTCGGTTAAATGAATCTCCCAAAAAGTTACAAACTCCTCGATTTCTTTGGTCAAGATGCGGCATGAGAAACCTGGGTCGAAATCATGTGCAAAACAATAATATATCAAGAGAGTGGCATGATTGGTGTAAAGTTGAAAGACGTCAGTATGGACCTCATGTCTATAAAATGATAAAAAAGGCTCAACCTCTAGAATTTCAAAGTCACTAACTCAACCATATAGACCGTGTGACAAGATTTGACAATGATATGTCACGTGAAGGTCACCCTCTCTTGATGCTTCATGGAAATCCCTCAGGGATAGAAAGATATTGGCTAGGGTAAAACATTTAAGGAGGACCTCAAATTCCATTCCTCTATCTGTATACAATAGGAGTTGAGCATGCACCTTGAGGAAATAAACAATGCCTGATCCTCAATAGAGGTGAAGAATTCTTGAATTGTTAGATATGCGGTAAAGATGTTTATAGGACAAAAACATTTTTCAAAAGGGCTCAAAGTCATCCATGCATGACTTGAAATTTATAGTTTTTCGTGCCTTAGTAGGAAGAGACAAGGGGTTTATTAGGGAACTCACACCTTCCACCTGAAAATGTTATGAAAAAGTTCTACTCAGCGAAACATAGTAATTTTTTTTCTGTTCAAATTTTCTTGAATTTCCTGGATTGTTCCTCTAATACCAACTATGAAGACCCAACCCCAAAAGCCTGGAGTTAGTTCCTAAAACATGGTGTTTACTTTTTTTATAAAATCATGCTGATAAAATTACAAATCACAAATCATCCTAGAGAATATTCCCAGTTAATGTTCTGAAAAAATTGATACAACTCATACATTTCATTAAAACTAAATGAGATAAGATTGATAATGCAGCCATAACATAGAAGAACTCAAATAAAAAAACTATCCCTGTAAATATAATTTGAAAACATAGGGTTAGAATTTAAAATTATCATTTAGTGTTTTTAAATCCAATTAATGAAATACCTTTTTAAAAACATCATTTTGAAATAATTAAAAAACATTTACTTAAAAGGATATAGCATTTCTTACAGAATGTGGTCATCATTTTTCAGAGGATACTTAAAATAATTTTTAGCGAAAAATAACACCCAATAATGTATATATTTATTTAAAATTCACAAAAAAAAAACTTTTTGGAATAGGCATACTAGAAAAAAATCATAGAATGCTTCATAATATCAAGAATTTGATCAATCTAATTTAAGGGTGACATGTAATGGTGAAGTTATGAATTAACACTTTTAATAATTCTTGCTTGGAATTTCACTTGGTAAAATTTAATAATTCAATAAACATAAAAAATTAAATTCAAGAAATGACAGGTGTATTTCTAAATTTTGTATCAATGTTCATAGAATATATGCTACACTTTATTTATAAAATACTTTCCACATACATACGTCATTATGCTACATGGTTTTATTAACATTATCATTAGTAAAAGATTCATAACCAAGGATATTCTAGAAGTAGAATAATCACATGTTTGGTTAAATAATAATAACATATTGGGGAAATTCATAACGGAAGAAAATCATAATATTATGTCACGGCCTCATGCTAAGAACATACATAATCATTCAGTCAAGCCCTCGTGCCATGACATAGTTTGTCTCAGGATACTTCTCGATGCATTGAGAGACTATAGTGGGCCACACCCATCATATAATAAGTCCAATGAATTCCTCATACGTCTAAATGTCTATAAATAAAAGTGTCTCATATCACATTGATTTATTAAATTATTTCTTTTATTTTAAGAGTATCACACAATTCGAATAGATTAATTATGTATTTTATTCCAAGTGTCCCATACCACTTTGAATAATTAAATTATTAATTAATAAGTTATCATAAGAGATAAATTTAATTTTTCAATTATGTCAATATTCATGAATAACATGAATCATGCATTAACTCTAAACATTAATCTAAATACTATAAGGTTATTTAGTTATGTATATATCAAATTTATCATTGACATTCATGGACACATAGACATATATTTTTACATGTGATGATAAATGGTGCACATAAAATAATATATTTTTTGGGTTTATCACATAAAACAATAACTCTTATATTAAAAACCATTGTTTCTAGAAGTTAAACATTTTAAATACAAAAAAATATTTTTTTTGAATTTATGATAGTTATCATTCATTTTAAAACCATGCACTGATAAATGGAAGTATCAAAGAGAATAAATAATAAACAAAAATATCTAATTTTATTTAATTTGTTAGATTTATCATGAATTAAAAATATAATATTTGTAATTGTATAACCTTTATTTAATGTGATTGATTGATGCATAAACAATTAAACAAACTTCACTATTCATGTATGTGTGTATGTATTAAACGAAAGATAATTCCAACTATTTATCCTAAAATTCTAAATTGAGATGCATGAAATATCAATTGAAAAAAAAAGTGACAACTTCTTTTAAAATTTTGAAACACATAATAACAAAAAAAAGTTTCAATATTGTTTTCCAATATCTAATTGCATTTGTGATCATTCAGACATGCATATATGTAATTGTGGTACTTCTTCATACATGTGGGTTTTGAAATCAGTATAAAAATAATATGTATAAGGATAAAAATAACCTTTTAAAATAATTGATTATCTTATGAGGAAATTAATATTAAACAGGTTAGTATTAAAAACATTATACATATGTATATATACTTATATATATATATATGTATTAGTTTAGAAACCCAAAACCACTACTAGTAAACCCTTTTACAAATAATATGCGCATAGAAGAATTAGCTAATTACTGATAAATATCAATTGATAAACACAAAATAGATTCGGATTCATCATTAAATTAAACAATATATATACAATGGGTATGCATGGGAATTACATAACAAGAACAAGGTTTGATAAATCCTTATAATTTTCATACACTTCAAAAATCATTATTTAATCAGAAAAATTAGTTTTATGAAAAGATAAATTAGTTTATAATAAAAATATATATTTATAAATATGTAACTGTATAAAAAAAGTGTACATATTGGTTTTACATATTAAATTCCATGCTAAAATAACCCTTACATGTATTACATGAGTAAAGAGAATCATACCAATATTCATCATTCAAAAAATACCAAAAAAAATTGGTTTGATATATATATATATGTATGTATGTATGTATGTATATTCCCATATATGTATATAAGGGTTAACCAAACACCAAACTAAAAATATAACCCTTACATGATTTACATGAATTAACAACAACATTTCAAAACATATGTTCATCATTCGAAAAATTTATAATTGAACTTGTTTGATATATATATATATATATATATATATATATATATATTAAAAAACATACACTTATATGTATATAAGGGTTAATCAAACATAAAACTAAAAATAAAACCCTTATATGATTTACATGCCTAAAGAACATCATTTAAATAACACTGTTCATCATTCGAAAATAATAAAAACATATTAGGTTTGGTATATATATAAATGTATATATACATATATATGTATATATATAGTTTTAATAAAAAATAATAATCCCTTACAAGAATTAAAATGTGGGGTTGTGTTGAGGACTGGTTGGAGAAGAGTTGGGAAGCAAAAAACCTATAGGGTTTATGTGAAAAAAGAGGTTTACATAAACTGGTTATGAAAACTATATATATATATATATATATTATATACAATGGTTCAACATAAAATAATAATCAAAGGGACCCAAAGAACTAGATATAACTATTTAGACCAAACAAAAACGTTAATCAAGACAAATACTAAGGAGTAGTTGTCTAATAATATATATATATATTATATAAAACATGCATGATAAAATGAAGAGAGTTGTATTAAACTACTCCGCCTTCAGTGGACTTGTGGAATGAGGAAAATGGGATGGGTATAATGAGAGTGATAAGAGATCTCACAATAGGAGAAAAGAACAGTGTAGTGGATGGTGACAGCTATTGGCGCGACGCAAGGAAGAAGAATAAGAAAGGTAGAAGTAGAAAAGAATGGATGGCCACAATCGACTGAGCCTGATCAGATATATAAGGTGAGTTCTATGGTTTAAAAAACATAAGAATGGATGATATTAACCATGTATTTGATCAGATGGTTGCAGGAAAACCACGAGTTTTAAAAAAGGATGAGCAGTTTAGATCAACCACATCTCTATCAGACGGTTGAAGAAAAACACAATAGAAGGTAACCTCAGTGGAGTCCGAAGACTGGATTGGATTGATTGGTCTGGATCTTGCGTCGTAAGATTAGATAGCTCAGATTAGATCCCCTATAAAAATTCATCTCACATCAAAATGGGGATAGATCCTAGACCACCTTATATACCTTCATGTTCTGACTATATGTCAATTACCTCCCTTCCCCCTCCCCGATACCGCCCCATACCGGTTCTCTTGCGGGCTCACTCTGCACCCACCCTTTTCCGTTATGCCTCCCTGTACGATGGAGCCACATTGGTTCTTCCTTTCACCCCCTCGTGGGTGTGCACTAGTGCTCTACATGGTTGGCCTATTCTAAAAGGCTAGGGAATTAAGGCTTGGCCGCCCCACTCATAGTGGTTCATGCTGCCTCCCCCAGCTGGCTAGTTGGCTTGGCTAGACAAGGGCCATTTTTTTTGTAGAGACCCAAAAAAATGGAAAACAATGATGTCAAATAAATAGAGTACACAAAGTGCATTCTCAAAAATGTCATTAATTGTTTTAATCAAAATCATGATTTTATAGTAATATTATGTTTTAAACCATTATAATTTCAAAATACAAATTTATTTAAAAACATGTCATTACTTTTATTAACTTATATTCATTTTAAAATAAACATCATGGTTACTATATTTTTAAAATAAAGTATATACTTAATTAAAACTATGTTACTATTTTGAAAAGGATATAACTTTAAAATATTTAAAGAATTTTAAACATTAAAAACATATATATTTCTTTAAAAAAAATTGACTACAATTCATTTCTATTTAAATCTATATAAGTATACAATTTTCATTCATAGAGATGTATTCTTTCTTAACATTAAATTTAATTAAAAATATAAATGTATTTACTAAAATATTAATTTCAGACATTAAAAAGTGTTAATGTTCTTAAGGTACATAAAACAATTAAGTTACATTAAATACATAGAATATTTAAAATACTGATATACATAGAATACATAAAATAATCAAAATACTTAAAAATACCTAACGATTTTAGAATTTTTTGACCGCTACAAAAACCAATGGTATTATAAGGACCCAAATGACTAATAAAGGTCATATTTATCTTTGAGGTCTTATAAATACTTGTTTAGGGTGGTCCAAAATCCAAAAACCAATTCGGTGAAGATGGTGCTCTATATCTCCTGGATGCTTAGTACAATTGTCATTATACTTTTCATAATGTTTTTCTTTGTGATATACCTGAAATACATTCACTATTTTCTTGGTCTGTTTGTTGTCTTTGGTGGTCTCCTGGTGATTTCGATTGGTCATCTAGTAGGTATTCTAGGTTAGTGAGGGTCTTTTGGCTTTATTTCAAATGTATGGTTTCAACATTTCTGTTGAATAAAACACATCTTATTTTTATTTTTAATGAATTTATTTTGAATGGAACCATTATTAATCAATAATAATAATAATAATAATAATAATTTACAAAATATTATTATTAAAAATAAATAAATATGTTCAGTGAGTCACATTATTCCCCTATATAGAATTACATCCTTACAATTTGATCATACTCTTATGCTTCCTAGAACCATCCCACATATATCACTCTTGATGTCCCAAATTTTTTTAATCATTATTAAATAACAAAATATGAATTAAAAACAATTATTTATTTATAGCTTCACTAGTTCCACCAGTGTCAGTGATTTTCCTAGTTTCTTTCGGTTAAACGAATCGCCTGAACTATTTCAAAGTCCTCGATTTCTCTAGTCTAGATGCAGCATGAGAAACTCAGGTCAAATTCAGATACACAACTGAAATATCTCGAGAGAGGGGAATGAGGAGTTTAAAATTGGGAGACATTGGTATGGACTTGATGTCTATAAAACGAATGAAAATACTCGACCTCTAGAATTTCAAAGTCACTAACTTGACTATGTAGACAACAAAACACGATTTGACAATGATATGACACATGAAGGTAACCCTCTATTGTATCTTCTTGGAATTCCCCCAGTGATAAAAAACTATAGGCTGGGGTGAAACACTTACAGAATTACTCAAATGATATTATTCGATGTGCATAGAATGGTAGTTGAGTATGAACCATGAGGAAATAAACAATGCATGATCCTCGATGGAGGTGAAGTATAATAGAAACGTGAGATTTGTGGTAGAGTTTTTTACAGGTCAAATAATGGTTTCCAAAGGGATCAATGTCATCCACAAATGAATTGAAAATTATGGTTTCTAGGGCCTCAGTATGAAGAGACATGAGGTATGTTAGGGAACTCTTTCCTTCCATATGCAAATTTTAAGAAAACTGTCTACTCAGTGAAACATATTATTTTTTTTGTTCTGTTCTAATTTTCTAGAATTCCCTAGATCATTCCTCTAATACCGACTATGAGGACCTGACCTCAGAATCCTATAGTCGGTGCCTACAACATTGTGTTCAATTTTGTTTATGAAAACATAATGATAAAATTACACGTCACATATTATCATAGAGAATCTTCCCAATCTAGTTTATGGAAAAAATAGATATTGCTGAAACATTTCTTCAAAACTAAACAAGGCATGCTTTATAATGCAGGCACCACATAGAAGAAATCAAATCTAAAAAAATAATAATCTTGTTAAAATAATTTGAAAATGTAGGTTGAGCATTTAAAATTCTCTGTAAGGGGTTTTCAAACCAATTAATGAAATACCTTTTTAAAGACAACCTTTTGAAATAATTACAAAACATTTACTTAAATGGATAAAACATTTATAAAAGCATGTTGTCTTCATTTTTCAAAGGATACTTGAATTTTTTTAGGGACATATAACAATCAATAATGTATATATTTATTTAATATTTAAAAATGAAACACTTTTCGGAATAGGAATACTAGTACAAAAATTCATGGAATAATGCATAATATCTATATGTTGATCAAATAAATTTAAGGGTAACATGTAATGGTGTAGGTATGAATTAACACTTGTAATAATTATTTCTTTTAATTTCACAAGGTAAATTTTAAGAATCCACATAACACATAAAATGAAATTCCTAAAATGATAGGTGTATTTCCATCTTCTGTATCAATGTTCAGAGAATATAGGCTACACATCTTTTATAAAAGACTTTCCAAGTACATACTTCATTATGACATGTGAATTTATTACCATTATCATAAGTAATAGATTCCCAAAAATGTATGGTTGGTGAAATATTAATCACATATTTATGAAATACATAATGGCGGAAAATCATAATATTCTTTCGTGGACTCTTGCCAAGACCATACATAATCATTCTGTGAAGCCCTCATTCTAGGACCTAGTTTGTCTAATGAGACCTCTCGATGCATCGAGAGGCTAGATTGGGCCTCACCCATCACATAATAAGTCCAATTAATTCCTCACATGTCTAAATGTCTTTAAATCAAATTGTCCCATACCAAATTGATTTATTAAATTATTCCATTTATTTGAAGTGTCTCATTCAACTTCGAATAATTAAATTATATCTTTTATTTAAAGTGTCCCATACCACATTGAATAATTAAATTATTAATCCATAAGTTATCATAAGAGATAAATTTAATTCTGTATTTATGTCCATATTCATAAATAATATGAATCATTTAATAACTGTAAACATTAATCTAATGACTTATTTGGTTTTTAGTTATGGTTATATCAAATTTGTTATTGACAAGCATGGACACATAGACATACATTTGTACACGTGATGATAACTGGTGCACATAAAATAATATATAGTTTGTGTTTGTCACATAAAATAATAACTCTTAAATTCAAAACCCTTGTTTCATAAAATTAAGATTTTTATATACAAAAATACATGTTTTTTTGAATTTAAGATAGATATTTTTCATGTTAAAATCATACACAGATAAGCGGAAGTATCAAACAGATTAAATCATAAACTTAAATAACTAATAGTATTTATTTTGGTAGATTCATCATGAATTAAAAATATAATATTTTTAATTGTGTAACATTTATTTCATGTGAGGGATTGATGCATAAACATTTAAAAAAACTTCATTATGCATGTATGTATATAAGTATTAAACGAAAGATAATTCCAAATATTTAACATAAAAATATAAATTGAGATGTATGTAATTTCAATTGGAATAACTAAGTGATGACTTATTTTAAAAAAATTGGCACACAGTAAGAAAACAATATTTCATTATTGTTTGCAAATATCAAATTACATTTGTGATTTTTCAGACATCCATATATGTAATTGTGGTACTTATTCATAAATGTGGGTTTTAAAATGAGAATTAAAATAATAGTTATAAGGATAAGAAACAACTTCTATAATAACTACTTATCTTATGGAGAAAGTAATATTAAACAGATTAGGATAAAAAACATTAAACATATGTATATATATTTATACTTATATTTATTTGTTTACCAACCCAAAACCACTCTAAGTAACCCCTTTTACGAATAATACATTCATAAAAACATTACGTAATTACTGATAAATATCAATTGAAAACCCCAAAATAGATTAGGATTGATGATTATATAAAACTGTCTATATACAAATTGTATATATGGGATTTTTATAGCCAGAACAAGGTTTGATAAATCCTTATAAGTTTTATACACTTAAAAATAATTATTTAATCAAAAAAATCAGTTTTATGAAAACTTAATTTAGTTTAGAATTTAAATCTATATGTATATGTATATATAACTATAGATACAAAAGATGTATATATGGGTTCTACATATCAAATCCCATTCTAAAATAACCCTTACATGTATTACATGAGTAACCAACATCATTCCAATATTCATCATTTGAAAAATATGAAATATAATAGCTTTGATATATATATTTATATATATATATATATATAAATGTATACACATACAGAGACATACATATATGTATATATATATTTAATGGTTAACCAAACATCAAACTAAAAATAAAACCCTTACATGATTTACATGCATTAAGAACATCATTTTAAAACAGATTTTAATCATTCGAAAAATATAAGACTGAACTAGTTTGATATATATATATATTTATATGTTTATATGTTTATAAGGTTTAATAGAACAGAAAACAAAAAATTAAACCCTTACATGATTTACATGCATAATTAACATCATTTAAGTACAAATTTTCATCATTTGAAAATAATAAAAACAAAATACGTTTTGTACATATATATACATGTATATATACATATACATGTATATATATGATTTAAACAAATAGTAAAAAAGTCCTTACCTTAATTCAAAGGTGGGGTTGAGTTGAGTAGTGGTTGGATAAGAGTTGGGAAGAGAAAAACTCATAGGGTTATGGTGAAAAAATAAATTTATTTAAATGGGTTATATAAACTATTTATATATATTTTATATATACAATGGTTCAAAATAAAAAAAATAAACAAAGATACCCATAGAACAAAATATATCTATTTAGAAAAAACAAAAACCTTAATCAAGTAAAATCTTAAGTGGATGGGTCGTCTAATAATATATATATTTCATATAAAACATTCATGATAGAACAAAGAGATTTTTAATAAATTATTGTGCCCTAAGTGGACTTGTGGGCATAATTAAATGGGTGGGGTCCAAGGAGATTGATAGGAGAGCTCACTGTAGGAGAAACAAATAACAGAGAGGAGGGAAACTACTACAGGTGCGACGTGAGGATGAAGAAGAAGAAAGGGAGAATTAGAAAAGAATGGATGGCCACAATCATCCGAGCCTAATCGAATGACTAAGGTGGGTTAGGTGGGTTTAATAACAGATGAACAAATGAGATTAACAATGGCTTTGATCAGACGGTCGTGGGAAAACTACGAGTTTAAAAAAATGATGACCGACTGAGATCAACTACGTCCCGATCGGACTGTTGAAGAAAAACATGGTAAGAGGGAGTGACAGTGGAGCTCATAGGCTCCATCGAATTGAATGGTCAAGATCTCATGCAGCGAGATGGAACATCTCAGATTAGACCCCCTATAAAATAATGTGTCCCATATTGATACGAGAAGCGATCCTGGACTTCCTTATATACCTTGATATTCTGACCATAAGTCAATTAAATCCCTTCCCCCTCCCTGGTACCGCCCTGTACTAGTTCACTTGCAGGAATTCTTTTCACCCACACTTTTCCACCGTGCCACCCCACATGGTGGTGTCACCTTGGTTCTAACATGAGCCCCGGGTGAGAATGAATTATCACTCTACACAGCCAACCTATGCCAGCTGGCTGGGGAGTTAAGGCTTGATGGCCCCACTCACAGTGCTGCGTGCTGCCTCCCTCGACTGGTTTGTTGGCTTAGCCAGGGAAGGGATATATATATCTCTAAACCCAAAAGCACATGAAAAAAATGAGTGAAATAAATCGAGTATACAAAGTGGATTCTAAAAAATTTCATTAATTTTATAAATCAAAAACATGATTATAATGTCATTTTATGTTTTAAGACACTATAAATTTAAAATAGAACTTTATTTTAAATCATGACATTACTTTTGAAAATGTATTTTTATTTTAAGATATATATCATGGTTATTATATTTTTTAAATAACATATATCCTTAATTAAAACAATGTTATTATTTAACCACGGATATAAAGTTAATATATTTAGATCAATTTAAAACATTTGAAACATATATATTTATTTATAAAATAATTGATTACATTTAATTAATATAAAAGGCTTAATAAGTATTCACATTTAATACATATATAGGTATTCTTTCAAAAAATTACATTTACTTAAAAACATATATTTATTAACTAAAATCTTACTTTGAAACATTTAGAACCGTTAAAGTTCATAAGTTACTTAAAATAATTAAGATACTTTAAATACATAGAATATTTAAAATACTTATATACTTAGAATACTTAAAATAATAAAAATACATAAAATACCTAATTGTTATTGAATTTTATGACCATTACCAAATATAACGGTCTTCTAAAGACACGAACAACTATTAAGAGTCATATTTATCTACATGGCCTTATAAATACTTCTTTTGAGTGTTCCAAAATTCAAAAAAGAATTTGGTGATGATGGTAATCTACATCCCCTTGATGCTTAGTGCAGTTTCCATTGTTATATCCATAATGTTATTCTTTGTAACATACTCGAAGGACTTTCACTATTTCCTTGGTCTGTTTGTTGTCTGTGGTCGTCTCTCGGTGATTCTGGTAGGTCTTCTAGTAGATATTCTAGGTTAATGAGGGTCTTTTGGCCTTATTTAAAATGTAAGGTTTTAGCATTTATATTGAATAAATATTGTGTTATTTTTATTTTGCAGGAATTTATTTTGGATTGATCCATTATTAAAAAAAATACTAATAATTATATTTTTTTTATTATAGAAATAAATATGTTTGGGGCATCACAAGTGCTCACCTGAAGAACTCTCCCTTTGGACCAATCCCTCTAGATCTGAAATTTTTATCATATTCACTCTACTAAAAAGTTTATATTCCATTGAGAATAATGATATTATAGGTTATAATTCATTTTCTGGAACCTATAAATGCATCTCATAATGTTGGGATATCAACTACCATTTTCTAATTACCTCCTAAACTACTTGTGTTTGAGGCTATTGGCTTAGAGATTCATCCACAACATTGACCTTCCTAGGAATATAAGTATGATCTAAATCAAAATACTATAATTATTCAACCCATATTCAGTGTCTGAGGTTCAAGTCATGCTGTATGAATATGTATTTGAGGATTTTATCACCTTTATATACAAAAAATCAATCACACATAAAATAGTGTCTCCATGAACACAAGGAAGAAACCAAAAATGCTATATTGAGATCGTGTGTCTGATAATTCTACTCGTGAGGTCTCAATCGACGAGAACCATATTATAGGAATCAACCCCCAACAACTTAAATTCTCCCAACCTGATGCCTCATTCTTCATAATAAACTATGTATCCCCTTACATTCAAAAGGAAGATTTGTAACATCCCAATATTTCATAGTACGTTATTTCTTCAATGTAATTCAATAACTTGCACTACACACAACACCGAGTTCGAGCGCACCACGACTTACCAAACTAGCGGTTCAAAAAGAGGTTATGAATATTTTTAACTGAATTTTTAATTATATATATACTATATAATTTTAACATTCATATTTTGTGTTTATTAGACATAATATAAGTAAAAATTCATTTTTTCAGATAAAAGAAGTATTTTTCAAAAAATGCAACTTTACCGCCTATTTAATGGAGAATTATTTTTAAAAAAATATTTGACACTTTTATATATTCAATTTAATGAAATTAAATTCTTCTTTAGAATTGGGACATAAAATTTTTTTTTGTATAAATTTTTGGTAATTTTCTGATAACTTTCATATTTGGATGAATAGTGAAAATACTATATTTTAATTGAAAAAAACTTTTTTAATCAAAATAATTTATAGTGTTACATTATTAATTTGAATGTTTCTGAAGAATAATTAGATTATATATTTATAATTTAATATAACGTAGGTCATTATATGTAATTTCACATTTAAAATTGACTTAAACACATGATAGTCTTTTGATAATTTTTACTTTTAAAAACCCCTCTTTTTGGTTTTGACAGTGAGAATTAATTTTAAATTATTTAATTGAACACCTATGTTTTAAATTGGTAAAATATAATTAATTTTTGAATTCAGAATATTACAATTAACTTAGGGTGGATTTTTGGTATTTTTCTAAAAAAAATCAATTTTAATGAATAGTGAAAAACACTACGTTATTGTTTAAAACTGAAAATTTTTTTAAATAAGTTTTTATTTTATTTAAATTTATTTTAAATAAAAATAGAAATATAATACCAATATATGTTCAATGTAATTCGTTGGAGTCATTTTATAATAAAATTTGGTGTTTCGTATTTAATTGAACTTTTTATAGTCTTTTACCCATCTTCAAAGAGCATTTGAAAATTTGAAAAAAAAACATAATTTTACTACTTCTGTAAGTTATATTTCAAAACTAAAAGTGACACGGTCGACATCAGTAAGTAAAATATTATTCAATAAGATGAAAATAATATTTTTCGAATAGTAACTTTTGACTTTTATTTACCACAGTTAAAAATAAATAGGGTAATTAATGGTTAAAATGATATTATAATTACCTTAACACATGTCCTATTTCTATTGTATTAGTGTAATTTGACCAAAAACAACATTAGGAATAAAATATGATCATTTTTGTCCACATGGATTAGTTTAGGAAAATTATTATTATTTTATTTAAAGAAGTGTTAAAAGTGTTAAATTCAAAGTTTGTTAATTAAAACATTTTTAAGATAGGGTTATATATAAGATAAATTAGAATAAAAATATTCATTAGAAATATAAAAATAATTAATACATCATTGTATTATATTTATAATTTTTAGACATTAAATAATTAAATTTATTTATGACACAATGATGATGCAATAATTACATTATTAATGAAGGAATCAAATAAATGGTATTATAAATATTAAAATAAAAATACTTTAAACATTGTGAAGCCATCACCAAATTTTCTAGGTTAATATGAAATATTATGCTTTATTAGATAAATTGTTTTCTAATTGATAAGGTTGTTATGACTTTTACAAAAAAAATAACAAATAGTGTCAAAGTTGACATAAATTATTTTTAAAAAAATACTATATTATTGGTTGATATAATATTCCTAAAAATATATGGATAGGCCAAAGGGCTTAAATAATATTATATATGTCATTAATGAACCACTTGAGGTTCTCTTTGAAGTTTATAGTAAGTATATTAACCATATAGAGTACGAATACATGAAGACCTGGTAAAAGTTAAACTGTGTAACTAAGAGTTAAATCTAAATGATAAGGTTGAAATGTTATCCTAAAATTGACTAAAACCCATTTATTGAGAGGATGTCGACCCATAACCACCTATGTTTCAGAATAAATTAATTTGGAGACATTATTAACTGAATCTGATTGTTTAATAAATTAATATTTTATTCTTCTTCTAATGTGACCATCACCCCTATAATAAAAGGGAACTTCAACTTCTCTCAAAATCACACTTCCAAAGCCATTTGACTCGGCCAAAACCTGCCCAAATATCCTCCAAAATTCCCTCAAATCAACCTAGGGTCCTTAATTTGATCATAAATCCAACCTAAGGAGACCTTCTGATCAACTCAAAAAGAAACACCCGAAGAAGAGGTAATAATTTCACAACCCTCTTTCAAGTTCTTTCCTTCTTCCACTTCCTCATTCTTTTTTTCCATAAAAAAATAATAACTCTAGTACCTCATACATACTGTGATGTTATTATAAATATTTTACAACCGTATTTTTTATTTTATCCATCCTATAAATTATAAAGTCACCATACGTGCGTACATACGGCTAATCGTCTCCACATCGTGGTGTAGTTTTTTATTCAAACACTTCATTAATTTGATTGGTATAATAATGAGTATAACTGATGTTAATAAAAAATATAACATGTTAAGGATTCTGTTTATCTGAAATACCTTTCAATTACATATTATTTCACCATTAATATAATGTTATTGTCGCTCATGCATACGTACAAATTACCGTCTCCACGACGCGATAAGAATCATTTCCACATTCACCATTCAACAATGATTATAAAAATATATATTATTAATATGTAATATATTAAATAGTAATTCTACTGAATATATATATATCTCTGTGTGTGTTTGTGTACTAACATATATCTTATTCACTTACTTCCATTCAATACGATATGAAAATGGAAACAGTGTTTATGCGTACATACGAACTACCGTATCCATAAACGGTGTTTTCCATTTCATATATCTATCTATTATACATATTTATATTCTAAATATATATGATATATAAATCTTGTGTTATATTCTGGAAGTATGTAAATCGTGATCTAAATGATATGGTCAAGAATAACAAGTTAAAACATGTACGACAAAGAAAGTGATTCTTACCCAAAATGTTAATTTAACATGGAAATCATTATTAAATGAGTAGTATAAAGTCATAATGGAATCATTTGTGATATAATAAATAGTAATATGGTTGTGGTATAATTTAATAACACACTATGGTCATTATACAATAGGTTAAACATACCCTCGACCAAAGGAAAGTGCAAGGTAAGGGTTATTTCATCAATCTCATTATTATCTGAGATTGTTTATGTGTAAGTATTTACTGGGACATATTTATCATAGATACCCATGTTTCATAAAACTGTTTTCAAAATGAATATTTTAAGGTTTTATTGGAGGTTCTATTATAATACATCATCATTTAAAATGTTTTAAATATTTATCTATTTAAATCCGTTTAATTAATATCCATGTTTTCAAAATGATATTATAGATTTATTTATATAGACATGAATGTTTTGATATGATAATTTGTTTCAAAAAATTTAAAGTGGTATGTGACAATTTTATTCAAAAATATCTTTTAAATTAATTCCATTATAAATGTGTGACTTTTAAATGATTTCACAAAAAAGGATATTTCTCTAAAAAGGTTTTACTGGTCATTTTCAACTATGTCAGCATCTTTTACTAGATATTATTCTTGATTGAGGTTGAATTACTATAATACAATTTTCCATATTGTATTGAATGAGTTATGATATGTTTTATTGCGAATCTTCAATTTTTATACCATTCATGGTTTATGGTTAATGTATTGACATTTTTTATGCTAGTTATGTTTTAACTTTTTCATATGAGGAATACAGTGGACTTAGTAAGTGACGGGTGGAGCCCTCTATAGCTCTTTGATGCATCAGAATGTCTCATGAGACATAATAGTGTCTTGGAACAAGTCCTTGACAAAATTTTATTTGTATTCTTGGCACAAGTCCTTGACTATGTGTTAATGATGTTGGGTGTTAAACATTTCCTCATTATGAAATTAGTTATTACATGTGATTATTTGAATGGTAGAATATCTATGTTCATGTTTATATGGTGATGTTTGATTTATTTTTTCCATATTATGTTCAAGATTATGTTTAAAAAGGTTGTTTTTATTATTAAAAATCTTGCCTTAAAATTTTATATCATCCGCTAAATTATTTACCCTTACCAAGATTCTGAGCTCACCCTTTTCAATGTTTTATTTTTCCCAGGATGCGAAGAAGTATATTATGACTGACCTGAATCGATAGTCTAAGGGATATGAATGTGTTCAATGTAGAATTTTTTTTTTCATTTTATAATGTAATGTAACATTCATGTATGTAATCTATTTTCCAATACTGCTAAACTGATTGTTCCATTGGGACTTGATTCCTTGTAATCATGCCAATGTATTAAAATAATGCACCAACTCTAGGTAACTGGGGTTGGAGAATTACAGTTGGAATCATATGAAGTTTAATAACAACCTTGGAAATATATTTAGATAAACTCGGATTTGATAACATTACCCTAAAATAAAATTTGAAGATTTATATAGAATAACATCCAAGAATTTTAGTAATATATAGATTTTGTGTATTTTCCAAGAAACACATCCCTATCTGGATACGAGCAGGTAGAGGCGGATCTGGCACAATTGTACCTATGAGTGAAAACTTCGGCAAGGAGTTTTCAGCTTGACTTGGGGTATCCTGGAACACGACAACGGGTCTTGCTACACTCTTGGTTACGACACTCCCAGGGCATATGCTTAGGATAATTAACATTTTCATTACACACCATTACGATGGATTTAGTAGCAAAAACATTCCCAATGAAAACATTTTTTTGATTATATATTATATTCATAATCTTTTAAATTTATTTTAGGTTTTTTACAAGATTGGAATTATGAATTGTGATTCATAAACAAACCTAGTGTATGCCATTGTTTAGAAATGGCACCTCGGAGAAGGAATGTGAATTCTAGAAATACTCATGATCGAAAGATTAAGAAGGATAATATATTTCATGGTATTAATCCAACATTTAAAATGGAAATGGTCTCCCATGTATTCTCATAATATGAATAAATAGTATCGTGTGTTAATAAGATAAGTAAATAATCATCTCAGTCCTATGGATTTGAAGGGAAGCAAGAGAAGAAACGGGTGGTAGAGAGAAAGATGGATCAAGGGAATAAGGAAAAGAAGGATTTTCCCATATGTGATAAATGTGGAAAGAATCGCCTTAGTAAACAATTGAAAGGAATGGGAGTTTGTTATAAGTGTAGAGAAGAAGGACACCGAGTATGTGATTGCAATGGTAATAAAAATGTTCCAAATGTACAATGCTTTATCTGTAAGGTGTTGGGACACTATGAAAATTAATGTCTAAATCATCAGAGTATACCAAAAATGATGTTGTTCGATAATAATAATGTAATGATATTACCACAGATGAAGAGTAATGACTAGTGTTCATATGTTGACATTAAAGAATTATGTCATTTCAGTGTTGTATCAACATTGTACAGGTTATAATAATTATGGAATATATAAGGATTGTACTACAGTACTCTTTCATTTAGGATTTGAGATTGTGTGGTACCAATAAATGTGAATCAATAGCAAGTTAATTTTTTTAAATACATGGTTAAAATAAAGATAAAACTTTAACATGGTCCTAATACTGAGGTATTGACTTTGGAATAAGAGATGATTGATTTGGATAAAATATATTTCTATATTATTGACATCCTTGGAACTGATTAATGGTTGGTTTATTTGATCTATGTTAAAGTTTACCACATTTGTGGATATAAGAAGAATATCTAGTATTATATTGAAAATAAGGGAGAATTAATGTAATCAATATGGTTTTATGGTAATTCAGGGTGTTACCATGTTTTAAAAGAATACACGATGAAGTTATTCACATGTTATTATGTGGAAAAAAATATCATCATCATGTTTACCTTCTTTATATATTTTGGACTGTGAGTTTGGAAAGAGGTATGTTCAATAAGAGTAAAGTTTTTAATGGATTAAGTTTTACATTGGATACTATTGTTATGGTTAAAGAATTTATTAATATTATTTTTAGATTTTTATGTAAAAGACAACTGGGAGTTCATGCGATAACCCATCGCGTCCGTCAAGGCTGCGAGACTTGAACCCACAACTGAAGGGAAACAAGGGTGCATCACCTAACACTAGCCTACAATATGTCCTGGTTTGTATAATCTAGTTTATTTAATAGTCTGTAAAATGAATTATAAATTCATTATTTTTGGAACCCTATACGATTAGGCTAAATTGAATATTTTTGAATTCTATTATCTTTTGGAGCGAAAGATGAGTTTGTGGTAAGAATTTGTTGAAGGAAGGAACTCTACTTGTAAAGAATATATTTGCCCTCTTACTCTATGAATAAATTAATTCTTAAAATTTAGGAAAGGGATCCTAAAACCAAAAATGTGTTATCCTAATACCTTATGTTTTGTTGAACCGATGATATTTTAAGTCATTATAGATTGATGGCTTTGAGGCCCTAAATTTTACACATGTTTTTTATTGATGAACACAATCAATCCCTATAAATATTTACGTTTTTCCTCCAATTATGTGTCTCTAACTACCACCAATGTTCTCCTAATCTAGATCATAATTTGGTGGTGAATTTTTAGTTCCATTTTTCTCTTATTAAGACAAAATTTTATTAACCCAATTTCTTATGTGGGTTTTCCACAAAGGTATTTTTCTATTTTTAAACAATTATTTTCAAAGAAAAATTTCAAATTGAGAGGACACAATTTATTGATATAGGGGATAATGTAACACCCTAAGATTTTGTAGTACATTATTTCTTCAAAGTAATTCAATAACTTTCTCTATACGCAACACTGAGTTCGAGCACACCACGACTTAACAAACTAGCTATTTGAAAAGAAGTTATGAATAATATTAACTGTGTTTTGAATTTTATATATATCTTATATAATTTCAACAATCATATTTTATATTTCTTAGATATAAAATAAGGACAAATTCAATTTTTCAGATAAAAGAAATATTTTTCAAAAAATGCAATTTTACCACATATTTAATGGAGAATCCTTTTTAAAACAAATATTTGACACTTTTATATATTCAATTTAATGAAATTAAAACCTTCTTTAGAAAAGGGACAAAAAATTCTTTTTGGATAAATTTTTGGAACTTTTTTGATAACTTTCATATTTTCATGAGTAATAAAAAATACAATATTTTAAATGAAAACAAAATTTTTAATCGAAATAATTTATAGTGTGAAATTATGAATTTGAATGTTTTTAATATATAAATAAATTATATTTTTATCATTGAATACAATGTAGGTCATTTTAAGTAATTTCACATTTAAATTTCACATAAACACATGTCAATCTTTTGACAGTTTTTACTTTTTAAAAACCCACTTTTTGGTTTTGACCACGAGAATTAATTTTAAATTAATTAATGAAACTCATGTGTTTTGAATTTGGAAAAATAGAATTTATTTTTGAATTTGGATGATAAAAATTATCTTAGGCTGAATTCTTGGTATTTTTCTGAAAACATTCAATTTTTAATGATTTGTTAAAAACACTACATTATTGTTTAAAACCAAATATTTATTTAAATAATTATTTATTTTATTTAAATTTATTTTAAGTAAAAATAGATATATAATACCTACATAATTTCAATGTAATTCATTGGAGTAATTTTAAAATAAAATTATATGTATAAAATTTTATTGAACTTTTTACCATCTTTTACCCATATTCTAGGAGAATTTGAAAATTTCCATAAAACATAATTTTACCACTTCTGTAAGTTACATTTCAAAAATCTGAGAGACATGGTTGACATTAGTATGTAAAATTTGATTCAATAAGATGAAAATATTTTTTCATGAATAATAAATTTTGAATTTTATTTATCATGGTTAAAAGTAAATTGTGTAATTAACAGTAAAAATGATATTATAATTACAATAACACGTGTCCTAAGTCTATTGGATAAGAGTAATTAGACCAAAAACAAACTCATGAATAAAATATGGTCCTTTTTTCCACTTGTATTTGATTTGGACATTTATTATTATTTTATTTAAAGAATAGTTAAAAGTGTTAAATTCAATGTTTATTAACTAAACCATCATTAATATAGGGTTATACATATGATAAATTCGATTATAAACACTCATTAAAAAACTAAAAATATTTAACACATCATGGTATCTTATTTATAATTTTTAGACATTAAATAATTTAATTTATTTATGACACAATGATGACGTAGTAATTACCTTATTAACCGAAGAATCAAATAAATGGTATTATAAATATTAAAATAAATATAATTTAAACATTTTGATTCCATCCACCAAATTTCTAGGTTAATATGACATGGTAGGGTGTATTATGGAAATTTATTTTTTAAGTGATAAGGATTTTAGTACTTTCACAAAAACAAAATAACAAATACTGTCAAAATTGACAGAAATCAATTTTTTAAACCAATATTATATTATTGGTTGATATAATATTCCTAAAAATATAGGGATTGGACAAAGTTATTGAGTAATATTATATATGACATTAATGAACTGCTTAAAGTTCTCATGGAAGTTTAGAGTAATCTTATTAACCATATAGTGTATCAATACAAGAAGAAACGGTAAAAGTTAAACTATTTAACTAAGAGTTAAATCTAAAAGGCACGATTAAAATGTAACCTAAACTTGACTAAAACTGATTATTTTAGAGTATTGCGACCCATAACCACCTAATGCTCTAAATAAATTCATTTTGAACCATTATAAACCGAATAGGATTGTTTACTAAATTAATAAATTAGTATTTTCCAAAAGTGACCCTCACCCCTCTTAAAAAAGGGAACTCCCCCTTCTCTCAAAATCACACCTCCAATGCCATTTGACTCGACCAAAACCTGTCCAAATATCCTCCGAACTTCCCTCACTTCATCCTAGAGTCTATAATTTGATCATAAGGATAACCATTGTATCCCTTTTCATCAACTCAAAAGGATACACATGAAGAAGAGGTAATAATTTCACCACCCTCTTTTATGTTCTTTTCTTCTTCTAGTTCCCCTTTATTTGTTGTTTACATACCAAAATATAAAATCCAGTACCTCCTATGTTTGATGATGTTATTATAAATATGGTACATCAATATCTATTATTTAATCCATCCTATAAATGAAAAATTCACCATACGTGCGTACGTACGACTTACCGTCTCCATGTCGGGGTGTAGTTTTTTATTCAAACACTTCATTATTTAGATGTGTATAATAATGAGTATAACTGATGTAAATAATAAATATAACATGTTAATTACTATGTGTATATGATATACCATCCAATTACATATTATTTCACTATCAATATAATGATATTGTCTCTCGTGTGTACGTACGTTTTACTATCTCCACGACACGATGAGATTAATTTCCAAATTCATCATTCAAAGATGATTATAAAAATATATATTATTAATAAGTATGAAATAATTGACATAATAATGCTGCTGAATATATATATCTGTATGTATGTACTTACATATATCTTATTAACTTACTTCCATTCAATACGATATGAAAACAGAAACAACATTTATGCGTACATACGACCTACCGTCTCCATAAATGGGGTTTTCCATTTCATATATCTATCTATTATACATATTTATATTCTAAATATATATGATATATAAAGAATGTGTCATATTATGTAAGAACGTAAATCATGATCTAAATGATACGATCAAGAATAACAAGTTAAAACATGTTCGATAAAGAAAGTGATTATTACCTGAATTGTTAATTTAACATGGAAATAATTACTAAATGGGTAGAATAAAGTAATAAATGAAGAATTTATGATATAATAAATATGAATATGGTTATGGTATAACATAATAATATACTATGGCCATTATACATGAGGTTAAACATAACCTCGACCAAAGGAAAGTTCAAGGTAAGGGTTATTTCCTCAATCTCATTATTATCAGAGATTGTTTATGTTTAAGTATTTACGGGGAAATATTTATCATTTATACCCATATTTCATAAAAATGTGTTCAAAATGAATATTTTAAGGTTTAATGGGAGGGTCTATTTAACTAGATCATCATTTTATTTGTTTTAAATATTTATCTTTCTAAATCCTTTTAATTAATGTCCATCTTTTCCAAATGATTTTAAGGATTTATTTATATGGATATGAATGTTTTGAAATGATAATTCTCTTAAAAAGATTCAAAGTGGTATGGGACACTTTGATTCCAAAATCTATTTTAAATTACTTCCTTTATAAATGTGTGACTTTAAAATGATTTCAGAAGAAGGGATATTTCTCTCAAAATGTTTTACTGATCATTTTAAACTATGCCATAGTCCTTTACAAGATATTATTCTTGATAGATGTTGATTCATTATAATAAATCTTGAATATTTTATTAAATGAGTTATGATATGTTTGAATGTGAATGTTCTATTCTTATACCACTCATGGTTTATGGTTAATGTATTGACATTTCATATGCTAGTTAGGTTTCAACTTTTTTATATGAGGAATGGAATAGAATTTGTAAGTGACAGGTGGATCCCACTATAGATTCTTGATGCATCGGTATGTCTCATGAGAAAAACTAGTATCTTAGAACATGGCCATGACAAAGTTTTATTTCTAGTCTTGGCACAAGGCCTTGACTATGTGGTAATTATGTCTAATGTTAGGCATTCCCTCATTATGATATTAGTTATTACATGTGATTATTGAACTAGTATAATATCCATGTGCATGTTTATATGGGGATTTTTTATTTAGTTTTTCTATATTATGTTCAAGATTAGGTTTAAAAAGTTTTTTGTTTTTATTACACATATTTCCTTAATATTTTATGGCTTCAACTAATTTATTTACCCTTAATGAGCATCTGAGCTCCCCCTTTTCTATGTTTTATTTTTCCCAGGATGTGAAGAAGTATATTATGACTGACTTGTAGGGAATTTCTAAGGGTTATAAATTTGTTCAAAGGAGACAATGTTATTGTTGTTTTTTATTTTATAATTTAATTTAACGTTCATGTATGTAATCTATTTTCCAAGACTGCTAAATAGATTGTTTCTTCAGGACTTGATTCCTGTAATCATTCCCATGTATTAAAATAATGCACCAACTCTGGGTAATTGGGGAAGAGGCATTACGAGATCATGATCAATGCTGAAGCAAGCTGTTCTTTTTAGCTAATTAAATGCCTTCTTTCATGTTTCAGACCATGTAGACT
The DNA here is from genome assembly GCA_963277665.1 of Viscum album. Taxonomy (NCBI): domain Eukaryota; kingdom Viridiplantae; phylum Streptophyta; class Magnoliopsida; order Santalales; family Viscaceae; genus Viscum; species Viscum album. The sequence continues at coordinate 591,616,925 of OY728140.1, read as the reverse complement.
TGTACCCTTACATGGTCAAGTCTATAAGTTATGTTTCGCGGCAGGGTAAATCCTTTATAAATCACCTATAATATCCATATACCCCAATAAAATACTTATGTCAAATACAATATTATAATACTCATAGTAAAATAAGGTTCTCACCTTATATGATTCCATATATACTCTTGATTATTATATGATGTGACCCATGAAATGAACCTGGATGATCCAAATAAGGTTTTTAGTCATCTTATCATACATTAGGTTCTCTCTCATGGAATTTAGTATGATCCCAAGATATATAGATTAATTTTGTCAAGTGTGAGAATACACTAAAATGTATCCCATGATGTCAAAAAAAATGAATCTAAATATGTGTGAAAAAACCAATCTATCAGATCCATGGAAATTTCTAGTGAGTTTGTGAGACAAAAAAACATGACCATATGCTCTAAAATCCATATCAACTATGTAATTCTATATATGGTATACATGATGGTATAAAATTCCCTTAATGATATACCAACCATAAATTAATACCATAGAAAACTTTCTCTCCTATAATATGTTCAAAGAGGTTATTTATTTGAGTTAAAGGATACTAGCTCTTAACCGTAAGATGATTCAATTTCTAGAAATCAACTCACAACCTAAGAGTCCTATGCACCTTCTTAGTGAAAAGTAAGATAAAGACACAAGGTGAAGTGACAGGTCACATAAAACACATAGTTTATAGGTTTTTTAGATATCTCATGATATCACGAATCTCAGTAGTAACCATTCAATAAAGTGGATTGGGTATTTGTGTAACTCATAAAACTAGCAGTATAGTAAACTATTGATCTATCTCAAAAGATAGTCAAAAAAATTATTTAGGGAAAATGTCCATGAATTGATTGAATGCTGGTGGTGAATATGTCTAATATATTCCTTATTCATCTAAAAAGTGACAATAATTATATTCCATTAGTTTTCACAGCCCATGATTCCCTAGTCTATCTTGGATATCCTAGAAATCCCATTCACCATTATGAGTATAATTACCTCCCTCTGGTGATGTGAATGACATACTATGGAAATAACAATAAACATACATATGGTATGGAACCAATGATTCTATCCTAGTAATGATGTTAAAACCTATCATCTCATGGATGAAGAGGTTCCATGAAAAACAATAAATGCCTACCTCAAGGGGGAATTCATTGTAATGGAATAATTTTTTTGGATTGAATTCCCAATGGGGCTTCTAGTTTCACCCCCCCGATAAAAATAATGGATCTCAAGACCAATTCTATCCACAATTGGAATAGATATAAAGGTTATTAAATCTGCCATGTCAATTAAAATAGACACTAATGTAGAGGCTACTAGAACCGTACCTAAAACTATAGTGGGAATGAATCTCTGATCCTCAGGTATCTATTGTACTATATATATTTGTCTTAATCTACATGCCTGTTGTATAACCAGACTACCCTAAATATTTAATCACTATTATCACATTATATACAAATGATGACTTCCCTAGATTCTTCCACCTCCTTAGATTGAATGGCCGGTAGTACCCCAGCTCCCCGTCTAGCATAGATCCACTGATCCCACTCTTGAGGGTGGAGCTGGTGTAGATCTTCTTCCACTAAACAAAAGAGGAATGGTATGAAAAACCTCTGAGTATGCCTTATTCATCTGCAAGATCCACAATCAATTAGGTCTCTATCAAATTTTGACCTCATATGGTCCTTCTTACCACACTAATGATAGATCACATGGATATCTTGGAACACACTTTACTTACTACAACCTCCAAAAAAAATACCAAAATAAAACTTCCTTCCTCCGGACGAACTACTATGCTTTTGATGTACTAAACTACTAAGTCCCACACCAACAGCTTCTATAAGGCTATGTCTATTAACAAGGGATTTATTTACAATTTCAATTATAGTATTCAAATAAAACACATTCAACTAAAACCAGATGGTGTATAAGATGCCATTATCAAAGTGTCTATATACAAAAAACTCATCACCAAGGAGAGAAGGAAATAAATGATTAAGTTTCATGAAATGAGATGAATAATATTGAATAGATAGAGATCCCAACTCTAGGTGCTAAATTCTCAGAATCTATCATCCCTTATCATCTTAGGAATGAAATAGTCATGTAAAGAAGTCTTGAAATCCCTATAGACCATAAAATAATAATGGCCATCAGGGGTCAAAACATCCCACAATTTCATAGATGACCCCTAAACAAATATTATATAAGAGAAACCCTCCTCTCAAGTGGAATGCATAGATTATTAAAGAGAGATACCATGTCCTCAATCCATGACATAGTAGCTTAAGGACTAATATTCCCAAAAAAACATTGGTGAATGTTTCTTCTAAAATTAAAATATTAATACTTCAATAGTTGAGGAAGGCTTTGAGGCTTCCTACATTGTTTCCATGATTTATAGAAAACCTTCATGAAACTAGGAATCAATGCAAAGGTTAGGTATAATAGAAGGTTTCACATGTAAAATTACATATGTTAATACTAGTGGATTAGTGACCACCACCTCTGGAGTATGGTCATCAGCACCCTTCTAGAAAATGGCTTGAGGATTTTCTATAGAAATATCTCTATAATTCCAAGAAATCACCTCAAAATAATATTTTATTATGAAATGATCACAATTAAAAAAATATGCTATGTACAATCCTTACAATGACGAAGTATCACCCATATTCTTACTCCTAAATCTAGGTCTAGGTGATATAAAATTCCATATAGGTCATGAGAGAGACTCTCTACTTACAACTACTAAGGTCCGGTTAAAATCATGTTCCTTATTTCAAATTAGGGGTTCTGGTATATAAAGTTTCAATTGTAGGTTATAGAGGGAAATACCATTTAATTTTCAATTTCCATCCTCATTGAGCATGCAACATTTCATTTACGAATTGAAATTAATCCTCTCATATATATTTATATACTTCTATATTATGGTATAGTTAGATGAGTTACAATTTCCATGTTATAATGTATTATTATTTATAAGTTTGAATTGCAACACTATGTAACAACAACTTGTAATTTATGATGATTCAATTATATAGATCACAATTCCAAATTTGTATAGGTTAAAAGACTCTTTAAATTGTAATTTTTATCCATTTAATTGATACCACTAATATATCATCCCATATGACCAATGATACATGGATCAAACATACCACGATTGGAAAAGGAAGATGCCACCATCATGATATATGGGAAAACAACATTTTGGTTGATGCAGAAACATTAATTAACGAATTACTTACCCTTTCATACAATAAAATTTAGCACATTTTTAACATATTAATCAAGGTACTAAAACATGCTCTAGGAAATGAACATGGTAAAGTAAACGTGGCTTGATATATGCATGACATGTGAATCCATGGGTGGTTAAAATGATGCATGAGGGAGAAAAACCTTACACTATTAAACACGTGAAAAATAATATCTATAGTAATATTAATATCATCATAAATAATGTTAACCACCCAATGGTGAACACATTACAACTATAATAAGAAAAAACCAGAACATCTAGTCTGATTCTAGGTAATTTGACTTTTCCTTGTATGTGGGTTAACAACTCATTGGCACAATATCATTAGAAAATTAAAACACATTATTAGACTTCCATCTACCAATACGAAATAGTAATAAAAAGTGAAAATGGTTCGGATAAAACATATATCATACTGAGTCCGGTTAACTCATAAGTAACCGAACTCGGTTGGCCACATGGCCTTAATCATGCCTCCCCTTACGCTATAGGATACCGACTAGCAGTGAGGGTCTATAATGGTAAAATGGAGAGAGTATACCCTTATGACTAGATTAACACATATCGGTAATATAAAAGATAAATCAATGAAGGTATAACATCCAAAATATAAAATAGTAAGAAAATAATATCAGAATAAAAAAAATAGGTCCACATCCACTATCATATACAAAAGATTGCAATGAATTCATGCTATAAAATATGGGGTATAGGGGATAGAGATTCCAGAATATAAAATATGATATCAAAAATCCCAAAAAGATGAAACTCTCTCTCTAATAGAACCATAAAAATAAGATTAGTCCTCTACTTCTATACTCCATCCTAGGAAACCATGCATCCAAAGATGGAACCTTCGCTTTATCCCTTCCTAAAACTATTAAGTCTATTCATGTTCCAAATGATGACCTGAATAGGGTGTGATATATACTTAGTAGGGAACCACAACCAATGTATATAACAAACCTAACCTATTCATATAAGCTGTAACCGTTTATAGGTATAAAAAAATAAATTTGTAATGATAAAGTGATGAAATCCAACACATAAGTAAATAATGTGAAAAGTAGTCTACAAATGAAACAAAAAACAATATATGAGAGTATAAAATAATCTAAAACATACAATAACTATATCAAGTATCATACCTATGTAGGCCAGGACCAAGGGATATAGACCTAGGAGTCCTCTTTGTGTCCACAATGTCCACCCATAACAAACTTTGTATAATGTAGACCAACATGGGAAATGACGCAAGGAAAATGAAAATGGATTGATCTTTAATTCCATATAACTCATCCATAGAAAAGAAAATATAAACTTTGGATGATCCAAAGTGTTAAATCTAAGCGTTTCCAAGCAAGCTAGATCCATGTTAATAATTTAATGCTTCTAATATAAAATAATCTTAGGTGCTAGACCATAATTTCTGTGCCATACTATGATGTCAAATTTATATCAAAGTATTCATCATTTAAAATTTTGTATATAAAGTATAATCAGTCATGTTAGTGTAAATTCCATTTATTAATTCAATTCATCACATTTAATTGATTACTAAATTCACTTATATGTGATAAAAGGAGGGGTTATGTTAGTGTATATACCACATCACCAACCATTTACATAAATACATATGATAAGAGGACATAAAACTTAATTCATAATTATCAATCAATCCATTACATAGTCCCCATTAATTTATAAACTATTTGGGTCCATAAGAGGTATTTAACCTTTAACATTCCCTTTTAAATCGTATATGCATTCCACTCATTTATGCCATGCCCATCTCACCCAAAGGGGTGGCATAATCATATGAATTTGAATGAACCCATATCAAGTGGTGGTTTGGGTTGAGGTAGGTGACCTCCAACTATTTTATTGTGTAATATAACATAGATACATGTTTTAAAATATTCAATTTATAGTATTACACATTTCAGATGTAATGAATGGTGAGTCTGGTATACAACACTATTGCATGATCTATAAAAATAATGACTTTAAGGGAAAGTTATATATGACATACCTTAGATAGATATTAGAATAATCATCCATATTATACCTCTAATATGATCTATAACTAGAAAAAATAGATTAATTATTTAAAAATATGGAATATTATCCCATAATAAATTATCATTCCCAATGATATGATGATCAAAGAATGGAATGAAGAAGAGTCTAAGGATTACTAAAGGAAACCAACCTGATTGATGGTTCTTGAATTAGATGTCATATGGAAGAGATTCTTCCCAACCTAGGTTTATAGGGGGAGGTAATCCTTTGATGGAGGTTTCAAAGCATGGAAATAAGGAGGAGGGAAAAAGAGTTAGGTTATAGGTATTGGGTGTGAAAAGGTAATTTACCCACTTTTTAAAGATGAACATCCTATTTATGGGTTAAATTGGTTATTTATTCCCTATTTACCTACTCATAATGAGGTCTTTCTAGTAAATTTATAGTGTAATAGGGGTTTACATCAAAAATTAATAATTTTTATTATAAAGCATTGATTTATTATGTATGGTTTATACATACAAAAGTCTGTGGTAGCTTCTTTACAGCTACTGCTTCCTCATAGAAGCACAAAAAAACAAATTTAGTATCTGTTAACAGTTTCCAAACCAATAAAACAATCCCAGAATGTTTTATTTAAAAATAAAATAAATCGTACCTCATTGAAAAGTTGGGATATTACGTCCATACCAACCAGTGAAATTGAACTTCTTAATGAATTTGAAATAGTTAAATGTTTTCCTTGATCAACAAGATTTTATCCAATCATCATGAATTCTCCTTAGTGTTCATTAATTATTTTTATATGATCTTTCAATAAAACAGTTATCCTATTAATAATACATTCATGTTTTGAAATTTTGAGCTTATTTGGAACTTTGTACTTTTAGTTCCCAGTAATTCCCTAATTTCATCATTCAATCTCTACCTTAATCATAGAAATATATTCTTATTTGTTATAAACATAAATTATAGAGTCACATACCACTCCATTTTCATACATCATCTAGCTCCTCAAAATATAAATTTCTTCGAGATAAGCTTCATGTTTGGCCATGAAGTCAACCCTTCCCTTGATTTATACACCTCCATCATCAATATAATCTACTAATGATTTGTCCATAGTAATACAAATAAAATCCAAGTTATGGCCCTTAATGTCATAAAATAATTCCACATATATTTATTTAGAAATGACAAATTCATTAGGTCTAAAGTACCTCTTTTTTAAGAATTAATGTTTCAGTCTTGTCTTAATTTTGTCACCATTAATTTTTTAATTCACTGGTTATCATTCATCATCATTATCTCTAACATACATAATACACATTGCAGGATGTTGGGAAAAAATCCCTCAAGGTAACATTGAGGAATTTTTGGGATGATTGTGTTTGTTTAAAAAGACGATCTCTATGGTCTGTTGTAGAATTCAAGAGTTATTTTTGACATACTATGTTGACAAGAATCCATGAAAAATGAATGGATGATTTGGAGGTGGTAAAAAATAACATATACAAGGTGGAACCATTTTCTACTGTTCACCAAATTTTGGAACCTTAAAATCTAGATAATTAAGAAGTGTGTTTTTAGTGAAAGATGTTACATGTAATATTGAAGGTTGTTTAGAATTTTTGGCACAATGCATGATTCAGGATTTGAAAATCAAAATATGGTAAATGCATGAAGTTCGTGAATGATATGAAATGTGTGAGAAAGATGATGTTGTACGAAAGAGGATTTCACATGCAATATGAAGTCAAATTGGGTTTTACGTGATTGTAGGGGATATTTTATGATGTGTTGAATCTTCTGTGCAGGGGTCAGTGATGCATTTAAATAAAAGGTTTTTCCCTCATTTTATAAGATCAAAACTTAGAAGAAATCGGAGTTCTAAATCACATAATAATTTCATGTAAAGGGAGTTGCACATAAGAATTGGTGTTGTGTGTAAGAAAGGAGGTTGTTCGTAAGATTGGTGTTGCACATAAGAAGAAAGTTGCGCATAAGAAGAGGTTTTGTGTGGAAAGAATAAAATTTTCATGAATGTCTATGTGAGGGTTGTATGAATGATACTATTATTCTTAGTACATCTGGGGTAAACCAGTATTCATCAGTGGGTTAAAGTTGGACATCAATAGAGCATTTATTTAAATTAGAAGATGCATTAATTGGAGATAATGAAGGTAACTTCAAGTCTGTAAAATATGAGTGGATCTTTTGAAGAAACAATGAGAAAAATTCATTTGAGAGAGTAGTTAACATTCAAATTGTGATAGGTTATAAACGAAGAGGTATATGAGTCGGCACCGAACGTTGTAAAAAACAGTGCACTTTTAGTGGATTTAGCACATCAACACCTTTCCACTGTATGATCCTTGAACATATCATAGTGAGAGAGAACCAAGTAAAAATTTATGTGTCTCATGCATTCTTTAATTTTTTGCCATACTTTTCTGTGGGAAAGAGTGAGAAGAGAGTTTTTTTTACAAAAAACAAGATCAAAATGGGAATTTGTTTTAATCTATCATACTATGATTCATGCCCCCACTAAGGGTAATTGACCTAGTAGACCTAAAACAATATGATTGCAATCATCACATAAAAATCATGTAAGTGGAAGTTTTAATTTTAATTTTCCATTTATTGCATTTAGGATTGAAGAAATAAAATACAACACTTCATCAAAATCACATTATTGAGGATAATCATCCACTATGAGATTCTTCATAAACTTTAGTGATTCTTACTGATAATTATCTTTTCTCAAATCATCAATATCATTATTCCTCATATCATATGAAAAGTGAGTGATATAAATATTTTCTAGCATCACGTCATTTGGATCATTATCTTCAATAATAGATACCTTTAGGTTGATTCATGGTTGTAGTCTTCTTAAGATCCATGTTATGATTTTAACATCATTGAATATTTTTATGAGTCCTTACATGTCTTACAAAATTATTCTCACTAGATCAGAAAATGTCTCAATATACTTATTTATTTATATTCCCTGGTCCTTATACTTTTTAAAATGTACTTACAACTTAATCTCATATAACGTGTAGTTTTATTCATAAATATAAAAAAATTTCCTACATGGTGTGTGATTATTTACATGAAATCACTTAAATATATATGGAATTAGATAATGGTCCTTCGAATATGTGGACACCTTTTATGTTAATATCAATCTCCATTGAATATTTATTTAAAAATTCCACATGTTTCATACTGAGTGAAATCCAATGTATTATATCCATGTAAAACTCTATTCCCAATGAATGGAAGTAATGTTGCATTGAATTCTGACACAATTGTAAATTTGTTCAATCAAATATTATAATTCCATTTTTTAATAATCACTACCATTATGCCTTAGATAGATCATAATTTCACCAAGATCCAGAAAGTTAGATACCAATTATTGGTCCCAAATAATTAGTATACCCTAAACGTATGTGTGGGGATGGGTGTGTGAATCATGGTTTATCAATTTTATAAATAACCCTTTCCAATGATATTATATGAATTTTAATAGGAACACATCTCTATTTCTCATATTTGTTATAAAGCAATAAAACAGTAAAATTGAGACATATAATATTTTTAATTGGTTCACACAAATAAATATAATCCAATGATTATGCAATGGTGATGACCTAATTCACCAAAAACACTAAGATCAATACTTTTATTTTATAATATATAGTGTATGCACTAACCCTCTTGATTTATAACCTTCACCAAATAAATTAAAAATGATATACTATTCCTTTATGATATATTTTAATTATCTAATTATAACTACCCTTTATATTTCATGATTATAAAGTTTAAATTACATAATTGTTTGTGTGGTAATAAACATTACATCCACAAACATCAATTGAGATACCTCATGGAACACCTTGTTTTTATTTACCAACATTACCACACATGGAATTAAATTCTTCTTCTATAGTTATTAAGATTATGATATTTAATATTAGTATCACCTCTCTATTCTTTAGTTCTATAATTAATAATGGTACCGCTCATGTATTAGTTTTGAGATGGTCTCAATGATCTCACATCCTTTTCTTATTTATCTTTTCAAATATTATATTCACTAAATACCAATAAGGGAAATATTTTTATTTTTGAATATAAAAATTCTAAATTCAGAGGCATGTACTTCTAAAACATTTTATTATAAAAAAAATAATCTAATATTATGAAAAAATCATCACCAAAATCCTCGATCAAAACCCATATTTAAATTTCAACTGAACTCATTTCTATAACCTACACATCATGACTTCCATCTTCATGACGTGTTGTCAGGTCAAAATTAGATCCACAAAATCAACAAAAAACTATGAATTTAAACCACTAAAAAACATAACTATATCATTCCATTAATATTAATATTATTTCCCTTATAATGGGAAAAAATTATTAGGTATAAATTACAATTGATAATGTGAATTTAATTCAATGTGGTTGATTGTGATTAGCTCACATTCGTGAAGATGTAGTAATCAGAACCATTAGATACTAATAAAAAAAATCAACCATATTTTTTAGATATGAATTGAATTTTCTTACATAGTCTCCCATTAAATTTTACATATCCACTATCTTCATATGTATCATCCAAATTATTATGCATGAAACAAAACATCTTATTTATGAAACAGAACTTATTTTTTATAAATGTGAACATCTTATGTATTTATTAACCTTGAATGTGGAATATTATAAACCACCAAACAGACATTCGACACATTTATTCAGTATTCCTATGTAAATAGGAAAGGTTTTCCCTTTTCCATAGTTCATCATGTTATTTAATATGTCATATCCCCTCTAACTTCTAATGTACTATTGTTGGTTTATTTCCTATTCCAAATTTTCATCTTCTGATCATATTATATACTCAAGGATATCTATCCCTCTTTAACATATCAAATGTACTCAAGATACCTCAAATACATTGTCCTATAATTTATAATATATTTAAAGGCTTAATCAAACCACCAAATATTATTAAAACAAACGTTTATAGAATTCATCTAGAGAACTCTCAAAAATTCTCAAACCTTCTCAGAACACATTACTCTTAGCTTATATTTTTCCCTTGAAGGTTCCCTCAAAAAAAATTTAAACAAACATAACCCAAAAATAATTACAAGGTGATTATTTTAAATAGTAATTGAGGAATTATTTATGATTATCCTTTGTTATTCAAGGATTTGTAATTAAAAAATTAGTTGATTTACAAGGCTTTCAATTTGAAACCCGTTTTATGCCAACACGGGATTTAATAAAATGTTTCAAAGGGTATTTTGATCCTAAATTTATTTTAGATTATTTTTTAAAATAGAATTTATCTGGGAATTATTTACTATTTATTTGAAATCCTTTTACTTATATAAAGATTTGTTGATTATGTGGTTATGAATACTAAACATGTTGTGAGAATTTATTTTTTAGTGGGTTGTATGTAAGAAACATTTGGGTGGGTTGGTTATCCTATACAAGTGTTGATCTGAATTAGTTTGTGCATTTTCTAGGGGGAAATTAAGTTTATACTATGAGATCCAAGGATATTGGTTTGTTTTTTAGTTTCATATAGGTGGAATGTTTTCCATATGTGTTTCCCAGTTACCATCACCTTAACAGGTTGGCGCTGTTGTTGCATGTGTGATGTGTTGCAAAGATATGTCATTTATTTATATATCAGTTATTTATTTAGATATTATAATGACGATTATTCCATGTTCATTGAGTTATATTTTACATTTTCCTTGTTCATGAGTACTTTAGAACTTGGGTTATTTTTATAAGACCAAAGGATTTTTAAATGGGTTTCCACTAAATATTATATATAAATATAGGTTTTTTAAAGTATTTTTTTCAAACTATAATTACTATTTTTCATTAAGATATATATTATAAATATTAATAGTTGTATCTTTTTGGGATTTTTCCTAACACCCTATATATTATTTTGGGGATAAGACTAGATTATGTATGATTCATTTAAAGGTAATGTATTTGATTTTGATGGAGGTGTCTCTTGATTAATTTATTTTCATTATTAGAATGGAATTGGTGGTGATCATAGCTCACATGGACTTGGATTGATTTGTAGATTTTTGGGATCCTCTAATTTTGTCTTTGGGTTTGGTTTTCTATTATCAGTATCATCCTTCAATATATTTTGGTTCTATATAATTTGTGATATTGTTTTTTATTTTTCCTTTAGTTTAAAAAGTAATATTTATTTTGGTTATTGTTTATACTGTGTTATATTATGTTTCATTGTTTTATTTATATGGTTCTATATATTCATGTGCATAGATATCTAAGATATAGATTCATTATATCAAATTAATGAGTGAATTAATTTTTGTAGATTTTTTTTTGATTTTGAGGGTAAAATAATTCCCATTTGAATAGTTTTAATATCCTATATCTTTCCAGCTTCTTGTGATGACCAGGAAAACATGTGAGACAATATGGTGAATTGATTCTAATGACATGGTAGGTTAACCTAAACTAGTTCATTATAGACTAACTAGCTATCATGTAACATGCATCTCTCATGAGATAATGGACACACCGACCCCAAAAATCTGGAAACGGTATTGTATTGAATAATGTGTGTCTATCTCCATTGAAATAATATAATCATGCATGGTTTACATAGAAATATCATCCCATTAATATATAAAAAATCTCAATCATCTACTACATATCATTACATACCATTTCTAGTTATATCTACATACAAATTTTATCATTGTTAATAAATACTTAAACATCATTGGAATTTATTTACATTTGAATCATCAGGAATAAATAATTATTACCAAAATACATATTTGTAATTACTCAAAGTTTTATCATTAAGAACCACTGAAAAATTATTTAAAATCACCATCATTAATTACCGTGTAAAAGATGCTGTTAAATACAAAATAAGACCCATTTTTAGTCTCCTATTAATAACACTAGTAACTAAGTGAAAAAATATCATTAATCTAGAATTACAGTATTAATAATTAACCAAAAGTACCATTGAAAATTACGCTATATTAGGAACAAAATACACAAAATGGAATCCCACAAACACCCATATTCAAATCCAATTCCATGATCACACAAAATACCAAAATCCATATCCAATTCCACATTAATAACGACAACCATTCCTTATCTACTAGTACATCATTATCCATTATAATCACTATTTATAATCACTTAATTCACCATTAGTGATTTTCAAAAATTTAATCCATTGATTGTTACCATAAAATATTTTCAACTCTCACTAGGAATAATCTAGAATTGAAATATGACCAATAATTATATATTTTATTTATAAATGTATTAAATTCAATAATCATCAATATAATAACAAATAAGATCATAACATGCCTTTAAATATTCATTAAATTCATCTTATCCCATTATATAAGAACTTTCAATACTTCATCCTACTGGCTACCTAGAATATCACTAACCTATCATAAATTACACTCTCGTAATTACCCACAACTATATCTCGAATATTTTTATATAATATCTTTATAAAATATTCTATGTTAGTAGATATGACTATATTTAATATGAGGTAAAAATACTTTAATATCAAAATTTCACACACTTGTACATAATTTGGAATGAACTATACCAAATTGAGATGAAGCCATGTATGTTTTACTCTACCTTATGAAAAAACAATTATAGGAGCCTCTTCTTACTATAATATGTAACGACACCATTAGAGAGAGGCATGATCAGTGCAACTATCTATCACTTCACCCCTTTAATGCCTTATGCTATTTTTGAATGTCCCATGACATACCGTATAAATATTCATTCCTTAACTCTTAAAATATTTTCCACATATTTCAATAATTTAAGATCGTATTTTAATTTCAATACTCTAAGATTCTTTTATATAAGAAAAACATCATATCCCAAAAACTATAACATAATAAATTTTTTATTACCCAATCATTATAGAATAGTATGGAGATTATTTATTCAAAAAAATATTTAAAAATTATGTTCCTAAATTTTATAATTTAAATGTAATAAACTATACATCATTTTTATATTCCGAATATAATTTTTATATTTAGGTGAATTTTTGGGATTTTTCTAAAAAGATATCTCTTCAGAGTAATAAAATTTTATGATTTGTGTTTATATATAAATATTAATTAAATTTATACATTGAATCTAATATAATTTAAAAGATATAAAAAATATTGTAACATTTAATTAATTAGTAATTTATAACAAATAAGAATGAAAACCCTTAATATATAAAAAGATATTTTTCTATAGAAATTAGTTTTTCTATATCATATGTTTTTATTTAAAATTTTTCTTCATCGTATTTATAAACATAACTAGAATAAATGGAGTTAAAATTCAGGAAATATAATGTCTAAATTTTATAATATAGGCCCTCTTAGATTTTTAGTATTTGAATATTCACCATTTAAATTATCCTATCAATGTTAAGGGGGTAAAAGGGGTAAATGAAAGTTACTTGAAATTTTATATATTAAATGGATAAAAACGTATAGAAGATCTTTATTGGGAAGTAAATTAAAAAAAAATCACAAAGATATCATTTCAAAATTACCTAACTACCATTTAAATCCATTTTTATCCTTCACCTAACACAAGTTTTTGAAGAAATTTCCCTTTTCACCTATAAATAGAACTCATTTCCACCCACTTATGGAGACAAAAATCCTTAAAATTACTATTTAATACCTACCCATTTCTATTTTCCAGGAATTATCTTCCATGTTTGTTAGAACATGTTTACAGGAATGTGTTACAAGTCCTCGATTCCCAATAAGTCCTTCTGTAGAATAATCAAGACCTCAATATGAGTATTATCCAATAATTAACCTTTCATTATCTATCCTTTTCATCCACATCTTATAAAATATAATTTATATTATTAATAAAATTTAAATTATACCATTAAACTTCTTTTACAATTATATTATATCAAAATAACCACTTTCATAACCATTCTCACCCGTAGATTATATCATATATTTTTTAGGGTCAACATAACCACCTAAATAAAAGAAGTTATATATTACTATCATAGGAGACCAAGGATAGTTAAATAATATATATATATTTGATACTAATAAGTAAAAAATTATTTTTGGTTATATAACAGAAAAATTAATATTTAAATCATTTTTCATTTATCATCTTTTATTTGGTAAAAATTATCAAAATAATATCTTAATTTACTTCATCATCACAAATAATATATAAAACTCCGAAATAATGATATCAGAGTATTATAAATCATTAAATAACTTCAATTATGGAATCATGAATAATTTAGAAATGATTAAAAAGGTATCAAAGAGTGGGGATTGACATCAAAATTACAAAAAATGTACAAAACATTCAATGTCATTAACATCCAATGATGAAAATAAATAGCATCTAATTAAAATAAGTATAATGTCTAATTATAATTGGGTAGTAAAGGTAATAGATAAGAATAAGCTTGTCAAATAAATTTTTTAATATGGTTATGTTTATTATGCTAGAGATTAAAACACTTTCATGGAAGTTAACAATAAAGGAAAGTGAATCCTTAAATAAATTATATTTCATTGAGTTATGATTATTTTGTAACATTCTCAAATTTCAAACTATTTAACACTATTATGTTCATACTTCATTGTAAATATTCTTTTTATATTTTCATGGTTTTCTAATGTTAATGCATTTCCCTTTATTTTGGGAATTTTTCATTCAATATTAAAATAAATATAAGAGTTCCCAATCCCCATATTTCCTTTTCAATTTTAATACATTTATTATAATATCATTTACTACAATTTTTCGTATATTTCGATGACTGTAATTACATGGTATTATCAATAATTAAAAATATTTTGAATGAGATATTATTTTTTCCATGTCCTTAAATTACCATTAAATGTAATTAAAATTATCAAATATTATATAAGATACATGTAATAAATTAAAATAGAAGAAAACATACTAAAATATTGGTAAGTGGTGGTAGTTTCTTATAAATTCATTCCCTATCTGTATTAAAATAAGTTGATATGGTATTTATTATAGATTCACTTTGGGGTAACAAATCTTAAAAAAATAGTTCAATATTAACTCAATCTTTACTCAGAGAACATCTAAGGGGCCTACCTGTATATATGGTTTCACAATCTTTGTCGATATGATTGGAAATTTTAAATTATTATATAAAATCATAACAAGGGATTTCTATGTATTTATTTTCAATTTATGTTTTCTATTACTCTCCATCCCTCCCTTGAAATTATTTTTCACCTTCATAACCAAGTCCTTTAATCTCATTGACATATAATATATCATCTTCATTATGAAATTATCCATATATATATTACTCAGTATGTTTTGAACGCCATACATATTAAGAGGTTTTTCCATGAAATTTATAACATTTATTGACTTAATATTTAGAAGAAACCCAAATAATAATTAATTTAAATATAAAATTATTGATTACTAATGCATGCTGATGAAATATTTTTTTATTCATTACTTTAATATGATGAATACAATAGAAACATTTAGTGATGAGTGGGACATAGAAATATATATCCCCTCAATTAATTAGATGGTATCATGAGACAAAATTATTTGGGAATTGGAATATTGCTTACCTTATAATATGATGTCTTAGTATGGAGCCTTCATGATAATATTAAGATGTCAAAAAATATTCATTATGAAATTATTTTTTATTGTGTATGGGATTTTTTAATTTATTTGGATATATTCCATAATAATGATAAATTTTTTAGAGAATATTTTAATATTGTTTATTTTTTTTCATATATATCATTCCTTATTAATATATTATAAATTCCACTATATTCTACCTCTTAATGGGCATCTGGTCACACCCCATTATATTGTTTCCAATTTCCCAATGAAACCATGAAGAATAATAAGTGGGATATATGAAATTTTAAATAGAAATAACAATGTTTTCATGTCTTCAAATAATTTTTCATAATTTTTCAAATAAGGGTTTCATGTATTGTGTATCGATATGATAAAATAACCACTGTATCCATGGTACTACAGTTATGGTATTATAGATAATATTTCAACATTTTAGTAGAAACCTTAGGAAATTAATTTAGGTAAACATAGTTAGTGTAATTAAACATATGGTAAATCCATAATACTGTATATAAATATTTCTAGATAATGTGACATGAATTTTTCAAAATTTCATATAAATTATACTCAAAAATTTATAATCCATTGGTTTATTCATGAACTAATCATGTTTATGACATTTTTTAGAAGTCGATCCTAATTGAAGAAACATAAACAAAGTTAAGACTCATCATCATTGTATATATTTTCCACTTTATAAAATCAATAAATATGAATAGATAATGGGATTATTAGTGTAGCTAACTCAATTTAGGAGAAATAACCATCCTTGAATGGAATAACCCATTTCAATTCAGTATGGTGTAACAATATTGGATCTCTTCATGTGGTAGAAACCTACAAGATTTAATAGAACCACTAATCCATTAGTGTATGATCAATATATGAATTCATTAAATAATAAATTACTTGATTATTATATAATTAAAGGGAGAAATTTATCATAATTTTATAACTAATAAAGGGAGATATTGATCATTTGTGCGATTTAATTCAAAAATCTAAGGTGCAAGATATTCTAATCATGGAGTGGAATGTTTTTAAAGTGAAATTCATGGTGAAATATAGTCATCCTGAGAAAAGAGTTGAAATGAAACTGAAATTTATAAATTTATGAAAAAAGTAAGAGAAATATATTTTTGAATATGAGTCTATCTTTATAAGGTTATTAAGACAAGTAATAGATTACGTATACAATCATGAATGATTGATTGATAACTTCTTTTATTGATTAGAGATAATTCTTAGAATGAAATTAGTTACTCAATCATTTTCATATTATGAGTATATTTTTACAATTAATATAAATTATTATAATGATTTATCATTTTTTTATGTTAAAAGGGAATAAAGCTAAGAAAACGGAATTTTAGAACCATGTTGAAAGGAATTTGGAAAAAGGGAAGAGGGGAAGGGTAAAATATCAATCCTGAATTAACTATGAGAAGAAACTTCTTAGGTTTTTCTTGAAGGGAATGTTATTTTGATAAAAGTGCGGAGATAAATTTCATAAAAATAATGAGTTAAATAGAAATAAAGATTCCAAAAATGTTCAATGCATCATTTCTGAGGAGTTGGGTCATTATTCAATTTAATGACCATGCGTTAATAGAATTCATCCTATAAGCATACAATATAGAAAGGATAAGCCTATGATATCACATTAGTAGATGTAAAGGTCCCAAATGATGTCATAGAAGGAAATTTTATAACAAAATAAAATTTAGATAATATATTAGTTGATTCAGGATCCACACACACATTCATATCTCTTAAATTTTCCAAGAATATTGAATCATCTCCTAATGCATCAATGAAGGATTTCTCAATAAAAACATAATATATGAGTATTATAGAAATAAAATTATGTTTCTATATCCCTATTAAACTACATAGAGTTTATTTATTTGCAATCCTTGTTTTTATATCAATGGTAGGATATGACACAATCCTTGGTATAGATTGTCTCTTAAATAATAATACATTAATTTATTATCAGGATAAAGAGATTATAATCTATAAAGATGGAATATAATATATTTTTTTAATGGGATAAACTTCATTTTATGAGTTAGGTTTGGAACCACCCTTATTGACTTACCGAAATGAATTTTGTTTTGGGGGGATGAATCAATAAATGGTAACATCTTTAGAATAGATGATCTATCTATATTGTGGGATTATATTGATGAATTGCCTACAAAATTTTGTGTATATCCTCCTAATAATGAATTTGAATAATCAATTGATCCTATACCTAAAAACATGTATTTAAGAGTCTATATAAAGTTACTATAGTTTACTTAGTGGAATTAAGTAAACACTCACAAGAGTTTTCTGATAAGGGATTCATAAACCCCCCTTTTTTACATTAGGGTGGAATGTTCTTCTTTTTGAAGAATAAGGACAGTTCTATGATCTTATACATTAACAATAGGGTACTCAATTACATTACTATAAATAATATGGATCCTTTAATGTTTATTGATGATTTGATTGATCAGATATGAGGGCCATAATATTTAGAAAATATTGATCTTAATTGTAGGTGTCATCAATTAAAATCTGATAACATACAATGGATGGATTTTCAAACTAGTTGGGTGAATTTTTGGTTAATAAGAATTTCCTTTTGGTTTCTCTAATGTCTTGGAAATCCTGTGTAATTTTTATTTATTAAATGGACTTATTTCGATACCAGGAACTGAGATTGCGTGCAATTATGAGGCCCAGAGTGCCTGGAATGATCTGTCGAAAAATGTTAATATTTAAATAGTGTTCATGACCAGTTGTTCTTTTGAAAAAGTTGAATAAATCTTAGATGGGTGCCCATATCAGAAATATGATGGTACTGTTTTGTTGGGGATGGTGGGTTTACCCTAGACACGACTTAAGGTTAGCTTGTGCAACCCTCTAGTGAGAATAACTAAAAATGTAATAACCTTAAATAAAATTATTAAATAACGTTATTTTATTTTTTAAATTATTATAACTCACAAACAGCGACTCCAATTAAAAATATGAGACCACCACTGAGCTCGTGAGGGTATGATTTCTTTAGGCAGATACTAACAATGGTTGGTGCATGCCAATGATGGAAGTTAGTTTTTGGACGTAAATAAAATAACTAAGTAACACTTATTTTATTTTCCAATACTTATAATGCCTAAATGGTAACTCATATTGCAAATCCAAGAGTACAATTGGGGTTGTGAGGGCGTGTTACCCATAGGTGAAGCCTAACCTTGACCGACGTGGGTTGTGGGTGAAAGTTAATTTGTTGAACTTTTTTAAGGTAGATTTAGAAATCATGCATGGGGGTTTATTTAACTTTTTAATTGGTTCTCCGAACAAAAATTTTAGGGCACCATTAAACCGAGAATGCTAGTATTTTTCTCTAAATGAATTAACTTCGCCCGGTAAGGGACGACTGGAAAATTTATTTCTTAGACTTTTTGAAAAAAAAATTAATTAATTAAAAGAATTATTTCATTTCATTTATCACTGTTGACTAGAGGAAATTGATGTTATGGGGTAGCAATAAGGCGGTAATGGGGTGCATTAATGGATGGTCGATAATGGATCATCTTAAACCGCGACACCGTTATCTCAATGGCCCATCAAATCTGGAAAATTTTATGACCATCATTAATGGGTGAAAATTCACTGTGATTTTTATTTCTATTAATAATCAAACTTGTTGAAGTTTTTGAATTAAAAAACAAAGGGAAAAATATGAATAATATCAAGCAGAATCCCTCTCCAATGAGGAATGAATAATGAAGTGACGAACGTTGGAGAATAGGATCCATAGGTTGGAAAGCGGCGACAAACCCTAAGACCATAGATTGCTGACGATGTGAATCACATCCTTTATCATTAGTCGATATAATGAATCTTGGTAGGGGTTTGTTTATTGTATGTGTTTGATGATTTCTTACTCATCACTAAAAATTAATGTTGAATGTGGATCAACAGACTAACAGGTTGATCTATGAATTTCTCTTTCCTACGGGAGGATATTGTGTAGGGGTTTGATTTGGTGGTTTTCATGTTGTATGGTTATCATCAGGTTTATCCCAATGAAGGAACTCAAATTTGGAGGGTGAGGTCCAACATGAACAACTCCTAGCCCCTCTTCCATAGTTTTTGTTGGATCATTCTTCAAAGTGGACCCATAAAATTTCCATCAAGGAGAATTCGAAGGCTTCACAGTGATGGGGGTTCCCTATGGACACCGTAGGTGCAGACAGCTCCAAATGTCGATTACCGGAGCAACTATGGTGGCTTGTCGAAGGCATAGAAGGCCCGCTAGTAGGAGGCGACCACAAGATGAAGGTGGCAGTGCACCTATCTGTCCACCACAACAGCATGATTCCATTGGTGTATTTCCATAGCAGTGAGGAGACGCGGTGCCGGGCGCCGTATGGAGGGATGGCATGCATCCGGGCAGTTCGGATGGCTGGCGATCCATGGTCTGTAGATCCCAGTTGGAAGAGGCCCAACGTATGTGGGAAATATAGGGTCAAAAAGTGGTGAGGTTGCCGAGTTTCTATAGGATGGAACACTATCGGCCACCCTTGTGGCTGGGCCTCGGGCTGGTGTGTCACGCCCCCAGCCAGTGGGCCGGTCCCACACCGGCAGGTCTGAAGTTCAGCCTAGCTAGCTGGTCCCAGACAGGTGGGTTGGACCCACACCCAGCAGCCAGACCTATGCCACCATGCCTGACCCGCACCCTTCGGGCCAGGTCGGACGAGACAAAGTCACTGAGTGACCTGGTGGGCTGGACCCTTGACCAAAATAGGCTGGGTCCAGCGAGGCCTATTGGGCCTGGCCCATAGGCTAGGACAGACTAGACCAACCCCGACAAGAACCAGGTCAGGTCTAGTTAGTCAAATTAAACTGGGTTATGTAGGACCCCTGGGTCAAGTATGTCGGGTCGGTCCGACTGGGTCAGACTAGGCCTAGATGCAACGATCCCTAGTTTTCTAAAAATCTAATAAATTCCAAAATGGGCGTCCAATTGATGTGCCATCAGGGGATTTTGGGCCCTTAAAAAAGGGGGTCCTTCTGAGGTACTCTACATGAGTTTTGGCAGAAGTTCGCGAATGACCGGGTTAGATCGAACTTGAATACAATCAGGCCTTTTTACTAAAATGCCCATATCTTACATACCAGACGTCCGTTCAATGCACTATCTATTGCATTGGGACCCTTACAATGAGATGATACTTTGGGGTTACTATATGGGGGATTTGATTGTGGTTGAGGTATGAATGATGGATTGAGAAGAAGATCCTCATGGAATCAAGTGTGCTATGTGTAGGAATCTAGTTGTTGGATGTGACATAAAGAACGAATAACAATCATGTGTGGGTCATCCTGTAGCGATCTTGTGTGGTTCAACATGTAGGAAGCATGTGTGGTTCATCACCTAGTGATCATGTGTGGGTCATTACCTAGAGAGCTAGTGTGGGTCAGCACCTAGCAAACCTATGTGGATCAGCAACAGATTATCTCTACTGAATAAGATGATCTAGCATTATAAAAAATAATCCTTACTTTTGTACTTAAGTTATAATGGTGTGAGTTTCATCTTTAACATTATGCAATGTTTTTGTGGTTTTTATTGGCGGTATTACCTCTGTGGTATTTACATTGTGGGTTTTTCCTTCGTGGGCTATTGGGAGACCTTCAGGGGTCTCGAGGTCCCTACTAAGTATTATTATACTCACACCTGCATGGGCTTCACCTGTACCTATTGTGTCTTGTGCAGACGATAGACAACATTGAATAGAACATTTGAGAGCCCGGACTAGAAAATTATCAGAGGTGGAATGATATACATGATATTCTGTAGTGATATCTGTCAGAGAGCTATACCTACCATTCAGGTAGGATCCTTGGCGAATGAACTCTAGTGCTTTTTCTTATTTTCCTATACTTGGCACTCATTTGGGTTTACATTCGGGCCCCTTTAGATTCAGTTTACACACATTAATCATAGAGG
This sequence comes from Viscum album, assembly GCA_963277665.1. Classification (NCBI taxonomy): domain Eukaryota; kingdom Viridiplantae; phylum Streptophyta; class Magnoliopsida; order Santalales; family Viscaceae; genus Viscum; species Viscum album. The sequence goes on along the minus strand of OY728140.1, from coordinate 591,594,840 downwards.
ATGAAATTTTTGGTGGTGGTATTTATTTTCTTCCCTTCGTGGTTAGCTTTGTGCAGTATTCCCTAAATGTGTCTGTACAGGTTTAAGGGAAATGACTTCCCTTTTTAGGATATGACTTTCTGGTGCTAGTCACCAATAGGTGACCTCTAGAAGGAGAGCATGGGGAAGTCATGATACCATCTCGAGGGGATTATTCGTGATAAGTGGTATCAGAGGTGGTCAGTTCTACCTCAGAGACCAAGAGTCTGTTGTTTTTGTTTTGGGGCAACAATGTTAAATGATACGAGTCTGACTTTCAGATTAATGGAGTCCAATATTGGTGCGGCGTCCGACATATCAATACACCAGGACCCAAAATTATATTTTCTGACTTGGTAGATGAAAACACTGATTTCATGTGTTTTATATATGTTTTTATCTTTATCTATTTGAGTTATCTCACCATGTATAAATTATTGATAGTGGTTCATCTTGATTCATTTTAAAGATGCCTGCACATACCCAGCCAACCAGGATTCTATTGTGTGACTAAAAGGATGGTCCACAGAGTGATGGGGCATCTGTACAGGGACCATTTCTTGAGATGGTACCTTCGGGCGGTGTCCCAGCAATACCACTACTCACAAGTCAGCAGTTACTCCAAGTGATACCAGTATAGGGAACATATAGGCTCAGTGACTTCCACATGTTTCAGTGATATAGACCCCTCAGGATCTAAGGTGATCCAGACTCACAGGTGGCTAATAACAGACTTGAGGTGGTGATTATGATTCCATCTAGGAAGGGAACTATTAGATCATATAGAGGTCTTAGCAGTGAGACTTTTACATGGCTCAGCAAGGCGACAAAGTTGTTTAGATTACCCCTATCTTACGATGATGTGAAATTTCCCGGACATAGTTTAAGATCATTTCTCAATGAAGGGGTCTCTTACCATGAAAATATAAAGGGTATGTGTTCCCAAGATCTTTTATAGCTTCAGATGGTCAAAATTTCGGTAGCTGAGTATTCATTACGGAATACCGGCAATTCCTGATACTCTGTGAATACGATACTACCAGTGCTTCAGGGCTCAGACCTCCGCAAAAGATGTGTTTAGGGAAATATGAGGAAAAAATATTACTCTTTTCATTCCTACTAATGTTATCGTTATGAATAGAACCTTTTTGGTTCAAATTTATTTGATTGAGAAGATACAACATGGGAATGTTAGTAGTGGAAAATCGTGAAACTGACTTTAGTCTCAGAGACATGGACATGTAAAATGTTTTGGGAAGAGGATGTGATAGGGAAACATGAATATGTTGGGAAGAAGACATGGAAGACATGCTAGGAGAGAAGAAAGATGTGGTTTACATTTAGAAATGTTACAACCACCACCCCGATGTATTCCTCACCAGGATCAGGGATCTAGAGGATTGAGGAAGGGAGTAGCTACATTCAGTAAAAGAGTATGAACCAAGGGATCCATGAATTATTTGAGGTGTGGTATGTGTCTACTATTAGATTCTATATTAATCGACATATGTACTAATCATTCCTTCATTCCAAAAATCTTTTTCATGACCTAGAGTTTCTGGTTAAACCACTTACTTGATACTTAAACTTGAAGATACCTATGGGAGGAGACTTGACAATAACACTTATGATGATGGTGTGATATGACCCTTGAGGTGTGATTTTCAGTTAGAAAATCTTGGTGGATGCGTTAGGGAATTAAATTGTTAGTTTGGATATGGAATGGTAATCTATAGTTCATGTTGAGATTTACTATTTTAGGAAAAATGATGCGGTATATCTACATCATTGGAATGGGGTTTTCCTTGGTGGGAGAAAAAAGAAACCCTAGCAGCACGAGATAAACTCATGCATAGGAGGGTGCAGCTGATCACTCTTGAGTCAACCAGCGTTACACTCGTGGTAGCATATGTTTTTAGTCTTCAGTTCCCAACAATAGTGGCAGAGTGCTGGAATGTCCTTTCAAAATATGTTTACAGGATTTACCTATCTATAGGGAGATGGACTTTTTCATCATTCTAATCCCCGAGATGGAACCAATATCAGCATCAGGATATCGGAGGGATTTTTTATGCTTCATGAACAGGGGGGATAATTGGGGTGACATGAAGAGAAATGGATTAACAAGAACTAGTGTTCGAGATTATGTGTCGATTACCAACAATTTAACCAAGAGACTCTGGATAATGAGTACCCACTGCCAAATGGTTGATGGGAACATCAATCAACTAAAAGGGGTAGCCATTCGCATGGATGGAGAGGTTCCTATAGGATTTTATGTAGTCGAGACAATGGTGATGACCATAGTTACTCCAGGACAATTTCATTGAGATAGTATATACTCCCAGAAAGGGGAAAGTGGTGGAAGACACACTTATCACGATGACTAGTTTGCATCTGCTGAGTGAGGCAACAAAGGAGTTGGCCGCAATGAAGATATCCTTCGTGGATAGTGATAGAGTATCTTACCTCCAGTATATTACTATCACTACCTCATTATTACAACTAGTTAGGAATGGCAACTTGTCGATGTTGAATTCGAGGCTCGATGTGCTCAGTTATCCTTAAGATGGGATCCTGATGGACTTTCAATCGGTGGGGTGCACATCATCCTTTTCAAAGGGCGCACCATATTACCAGTGAAATTCCAGGAGGAGGAGTTGAGGGAGTTACATACATCCCCTTTGGTAGTACATCTTGAAGTAGAGAAGATGAACCAGGACCTCCAATGATAGTACTGGTGTCTAGAGATAAAGAAAGTAGTGGCCGAGTCCGTTTTGTGTTGCCTCACTTGTCAGCAAGTGAAGTCCAAGTATCAGGCTCCAGCAGGCTTGGCACAACCACTCGAGGTACCAGAGTGGAAATGGGATGGTATCTCGATGGAATATTTGACAGACATGCAAATTACTTCAAGGGGCCACAACTCAATTTGGGTGATTGGTGACTGCCACACCATTTTGGCTCACTTCCTACCCATCTGGGAGTAGGGACCAGTAGATGGATTGAGACGTCTCTACATCCATGAGATAATGAGGCTCCACAAGGTTCCTTAGACGATTATCTTAGACTGTGATGCACGTTTTAATGTTTGTTTGTGGAAGGGTTTGCAGGAGGCATTTAGGACTCAACTGCGATGGAGCACAATTTTCACCCCCAGACGGATGGTCAGACGGAGTAGACCATACAGACCTTGGAGGTCGTGCTATATGCTCATTTCCTAGATTTTGGTTATAGTTGGGAGGACCAACAACCAGTGATGGAGTTTTCATACAACAACAACTATCACTCCACCTTTGGCATGGCATCGTTTTAGGCCATGTATCGGTAGCCTTGCAGATCAACGCTATGTTGGATAGACCTAGGAGAGTCGACACTCATGGGATCAAATTTGGTACGGGCTACAACTGAGAAGGTGCAGATCATCCAGGATCAAGTGAGGACTACATAGAGTAGGCATAAGTATTATTCCTATAGAAGATGGAGACCCATGGAGTTTGAGGAGGACGATCATGTATTCCTTCTTGTCTCACCCCAATACAGAGACTTGGCTAGGGCGACATACTATCTCTGAGGATCATCAGATTATTTCAAATCTAGAGCAGAGTGGGTGAGGTGGCATATCACCTAGAACATCCCCCACAACTTCACTAGGTGCATGATGTTTTCAACGTGTTGCCGTTGAGGAGATATATGCATGATCCATCGCACATCATCGACTGGGGAGAGATGGAAATTAAAAATGTGGCAATGTTTGCACCATTCTCATTGGAGATAGAGGATATATTGGAATGGGTCCTTTGTGGGCAGTCTATTCCTATGGGGTGAGTTTGATGGTAGTACTAGAATCTCTAGGAGACCACATGGGAGTGGGACGCTCATATTCATGCTCTGTAACCCCATCTATTTGATTAGTTTTTGTCTTGGATTTTGGGTTCCTAAAGCTCTAAGGTAAGAAGAAGGTAATTTCCCAAAAATTCCATGTGATATTTTTATTATATGGAATTATTTCAAGACAAGGTGCTAAGAAAACCTACTATTCCGAGGCCCAGAGAGTACAGAATGATCTATCAAAAAATGTTTTGCTTTAAACCACACATGTGAGTGGTATTCCTAAAAAAATAAAATAAATATTAAATGGCTAACTGTGTTAGAAATATGAGGGCACCATTGTGTTCAGGATAGCAGGTTTTCCCTAGGCCTGACTTATGTTAAGTCGGTGCGGCCCTCCAGTGAGAAAACCTGAAAATGGAAGAACCGTAAGTAAAATAATTAAATAAAATTATTTTCTATTTCATATTCTTATAACTCAAAAATAGTGACTCAGATTAAAAATAGTAGATTGTCGCTGAGCTCACGAGAGTATGCTTTCCTTAAGCAGATCCTAATATTGGCTGATGCGGGTCAGCAATGAAAGTTAGTTTTTTGGAAATAAATAAAACAATTAAGTAACAATTATTTTCTTTCAAATTTTTATAACTCCTAAATGGTAACATGATTTTAAAATCTAAGAGTACCTTTGAGATCTTAAGGGAATTTTACCCTTAGGTGGTGCCTATCCTTGACTAACACAGGTCAAGGATGAGAGTTAATTTTTTGATCTTTTTTAAGGTATGTTCAGTAAAAGTGCGAGCATGTTTTTCTAACTTATGAAATGGTGCCCAGATCGAAAATTTGATGGATGTTTTGAACTCAGAATATCAGGATTCACCTAGAAATTTCAAAATTTTGATTGAAAAGGTCTGAGTGGAAAGTTTTTTTCAAACATTTCAAGAAAAATAATAAAATAATTAAAATATTTATTTGATTTAATTTCTCATAGTTGAGTGGTGGATGGTGATGCTGCGGTGCAGCAGCGAGACACATTAATGGAGGGTCAATAATGGTTCATTTGAAAAAGTGATGCTATTATCTAAGTATCTCATCAAATGTGGATCCTTAAATGTGGATTATTTAACGAGAATCATTAATTGGCACAACGACACTCCATTTTTTATTTCAAATAATAATACAACATGTCAGAGTTTGGGAATTAAAAAACACGAGGTAACTATAACAAAACCACCAGAGGAAACCCTCTCCAATGAAGAATGAAGAAAAAAGGGACAAACATGGGAGGATCGAATCCGAAGGTTGGAAAGTTATAAAGAACACCGAAGACCATGGATCAATGACGATGTTAATCACCTCCTTCATTATAGAAGAATCAAATGAATCTAGGTAGGGGTTTGTGAATTCTATGTATTTTAGGATTTCTTCCTCATTCTATAAAATTAACGATGAACACAGATCAACTGACTAACGAGTTGATCCGCGAACCCGTCGTTATTGCAAGTGGAGGTTGTGCGGGGTTTTTATTTCATGTATTTCAAGTTGTGTCTGTATCATCATGTTTATCCCAATGATTAAACACTAACACAGAGGGTACGGTCTGACCTAAACTAGGCCTGATCGCTCCACCGTAGTTGTTTTTGGTGCGTTCTTCGAAGTCGATCGATCAAATTTACAGCAAGGAAAATTTGAAGGCTTCGTTGTGATGGTGGCACACTACGGAGACCATACAAACAGATGGATCCAAAAAATTGACCACTGGAGAGACATTAGTGGACGGGAAAAGGTACCACCAACACAGCATCAACTGGCGGTAGTGGATGCGGGATAAGGGTGGCAGCGCGCCGGTTGACACGCTGTTGCGGCAAGCTGACGTAGCGTTGGTCACCACTTGGACAGAAGGCCCAAATCCGGGCCATCTAGGAGGCTGGTGAGATGAGGTCTATAGATCATAGATAGAGGAGCCCCCACTTATACAAGGAATGACATGGTGCAGCTGCCACATCCCAGCTAAATGATGCACCATCGGCCACCCCTGTGGCCGGGCATTGGCCTGGAGGGCCGCACCCCATGCCAGTGGGGCCGGTCCCACACTGGTGGGTTAGACCCACTCCCCAGCAGGTCGTAACCGCTCCCAGGAGGCTAGATCCACACCGGCAGGACAAACCCACACCCTTTGGGCCGAACCGGACAAGACTGGGTCACTAGGTGACCCGGCGGGCTAAACCCTCGGCCAAACCGGGTCGAGTCCAGCGAGGCCCGTTGGGCCTTGCCCACAAGCTAGGTAGGACTAGACCAACCCAAAACCTAATCGAGACAGGTTGAGTTAGTAAAATTAAAATTTCTTATATGGGACCCCCAAGATGGGTTGGTTGGGTTAGTCTGACTGAATCAGACCACCCCTAGACGCAATTGGTCCCTGTTTACTAAAATGCTAATAAAATCCAAACCGGGAATACGATTGACAGGACGTTAGTAGCGTTGGGACCCTAGTGACGAGGTTTTTCTTATGATATAATTTACATGTGTTTTTTTAGATGTGGTAAAATGACTGGATTGGATTGAACTCTAATCCAATGGGCCCTTTTTAAAAAATACCCATATCTTACACATCTAGCATCTGTTTGATGCACCATCTATTGTGTTGGGACCCATAAAACAAGAAGATCCCTTGGAGTTACTCTATGTATGACTTCATGGTGGTTGTGGGATGACTGATGGGTGGGTGATTAGATACTAAATGAATAAATAGTGCTATATATGGGAATCTAGTAGTTAGTTGTGATGTGAAGAACAAATAATGATTCTGTGTGGGTCATCTCCTCGAGATCCTGTGTGGTTCAACATGTAGCGACCCTGTGTGGGTCAGCACATAGTGATTCTTTGTGAGTCAGCACCTATCAAACCTGTGTGGGTCAGTACCTTGCGATCTTGTGTGGGTCAACACCTAGCGACCATGTGTGAATTAGTAGCAGAGCCTCTCGACAGAATAGGATGATCTAGATTTCCCACTAATCTTTGTTACTTATGTACTTTTGTTATATATGGTGTGAGCTTCATCTTTTACTTTTTTCTATTTTTTGAGGTATTACTTAGTGGTATTATCTTGGTGGTATTTCCTTTGTTTTTTTTGTTCAAGGGCTACTGAGAGACCTCTAGGGGTCACGGGGTCCCTTCTAGGTATTATTATACTCACCCTTGCAAGGGATTTTCCCTCACATGATGTGTCTTTGGTAGATGACATAAAACATTGACTTGGACATTGGAGAGTGATAAATAGATGGTGGTAAAAGGTGGATCGATAGACGCAGTGTGATGTAGTGTCCTCTGACAGAGAGTTGTACCTACCCTTCAGGTAGGATCCTTAGCATACGACATCCAGAGCGTGTTCTTCTTTTTCTATTCTTTCCTTTCAGTTGGGCTTTTATTCTAGCTCCTTTACTTTTATATTACACTCTTTACTCTCAGTGGTGGTACTTTTTGGTGGTTGTGTTTCTTTTCATCCATTCATGGTTAGATTTGTGCATTTTTTTCACTCTCTATGCGTACTTGTTTAAATGTAATTTCTTTCCTTTTTGGGATATTCCATTCCAATTACACTCACCTGCCCCTGGCCTATGGAAGGCAGGCTTTGGGTAGTCATAGCACGGGCCCTGAGGGACGGGTCGTGATAGTTTACTATTTCACCCTCATTGTTTGTGGACTTTATAAATAGAGAATTTAAGGAATAATTTGATAAATTGTTATGGTTTTCATTGGTGATATATTTATATACTTTAATATCCATGAAGTGAATAGATACTATATACAAATCATCCTTGACACTCTAAATAATAATGGTCTATATAGTAAATCTTTTAAGTGTGATTTTTACCACAATAATCTCCTTTTCTTGAAAATATTGTCTCTAATGATTGAATATCTATTGACCCCATGTAATGACCAAAAAAAATTTAAATAGAATTTCCCATATTATTATTATGTTAAATAGTATACATAATATAAAATAACATATAGAAAAAAATAAAAACTTTATAAATGTAGAATGAATGAAATAAAAGGTATTAAAAGAAATTAAGGAACCTATACCGTTAGAATACTAATTCGGCAATTAAGAATAAAAACTTATCCCATAGAAATGAAACCTCACTTATGAAAGTAAAACTAAAATTTAGTTATATTATAAATTAAAAAATAATATATTTATATTATGAAATAATTAAATAAATGTTTTAAAATTGATAAATTGTGTATTGGTATTTGTGTAATGTGACAATGTATATTTACAATTTTATAATTAATTTAATGTCTTAATTTTTTTCAAAAAAGATATAAATAAATTAGTATTTTTTTACCATAATATTATAAAATAATATTATAAACCTTACTTAGTTTATGAATGTGTTATAAAAGTATTAATTTTTTTTAATATTGGTATTTTTATAATAAAAAATAATTTTAATTAAAAAATAAAAAATGTCATTGTTAGAAAAATATTTTCACAAAAAAAGTCTTTATTTTATAATTTTACTAGTGAAAAAATGGTTATGGTGATTTTTTGGTTTTTTTCTAAAATAATTTATTTTTTGGTGAATAGTGAAATAAGGTAATTTACGGTACTTAAAATTATAATTAAAGAAATGATTTTTTGAGTCACGGATGATAATAGATGTTATTAGTGGCCATTATCTAGAAATATATTTATCTATTTACCTTATTTAGTCATTTGAATCAATATTAATTATTTTATTGATCCAAAATAATAAACAAATGGATAAAATAACTAAAAAAACACCCCTCTCCTCCCCAATAAATACCCCCCTCACCACCACTTGTACTAAAACATTCAAATACATGAACCATGTCGAAATTTTACCCAATAATCTTCCCAAGTATCTCCCCACTTTCAAGATATTTCGGATTCAACAAAAGGCCAAACCCAATTTTTCTAATGTGGTTCTCAAGGTGGAGAAGTTCAGAGGTAAAATCCTCTTGCATTTTCTTTGAATTTATTTTCAATTTATTTTCTATCCTTATCTTCTACTCACATATGACCATTCAAGTGAAATTATAAATACATTACCTTAAATATACTATAATTTTATTATGTTAATGGATGATCCTTCATCTAACATCTTCTCCTCTCCCTTTTATTTTAAAAATGAAATCATCGTCTGTTATGTGTCAATTTACCGCCATCTTGGATGATGCCTTTTAATTTTTCCATTACTGCATTCAAGGATGGATATAAAATCATTTTTATGATTCAAATAGATTATAATATATGGATTAGAGAATATTGTTTTTAACCAGTATATATAAATAATATTAAATAATTAACAAAACTAGTTCACGATGATTGAAAATTCATCAAAATAAACCAGCATTCATCATTTAAATTTTTCCAAATGAATCATCCAAATATCATAAAAAATATATATATAAGGTCATTTTATATTTTTTTGTTCATTAATAACAAATAATTTAAATTCTTTATAAATATTTCCATTTTAAATGATCTTTCATACATGTATTCAAGTGAACAAATTATGAAAAATGAGGAAACAAATACACAAGAACTACGAAATTGAATCTTATAATTCATCAAAAAAAATTATATGATCTTAATAAATTCATAGTAAACAATAATAAATTTTAATATTTTTTTAATTAAATTATTTATTAATATAATTTCATTATCTTGGACAATAAGTGAAAGTGCATTACACTTTTGGACATTTGGTAAGGAATTCTCTCCGAACAACAATTTTCTTTCATGTTACACTTTTTCTATCTTTAACAAAATGAAATTACTAATTATACTTATTTAATCCTCATAAATTATTTTTTTATGTTCCAAAAACATGAAACTTTCCCTTGTATTTTTAATTTGATGGGAAAATACCTTTTTTATTAGGTTCCTCTTTCAATCCATCTCGATAAGCGAGCCCGATTAAGGGGAACTTCAAAATTTCATACATATTTTCAAGTACACTACATAATATATTTTAAGATACTATTATATTTGAAAAATAACTCATTTTTCATGAAATAATATCTTGGTTCATTTATATATTTATCAAAAACTAATATTTCTTTTTATCTTTAATGTTTCTTTAATATTTTCCCATAAACCATTATAAAGAGGATATTGTATGAAGTTTTGTAAAAAATATTTTTAAATGTTTTCAATTTAGTTGAATAGCATTTATAATTATATATGTTTATTTTACCTAGTTAATTTCCATGTATTATTTAAATCAGTTCTTTTATAGACACTTTTATGATACTCTCATTTGTTATGCTCTATCACATGATTATGATACCCAATTTCTTCAATTAGTGGACCTTGTTTTTATACTTTATTATTCACGTGCAACCAATATGAATGATCATGTAATTATGGGAACATGTAGAGATCACTATAATGTATTGGGTAATGTATTAGTCTCTTGAGAAATCTTGTTAGGATAGGGAGTGAACCAGATTCCTTTTTGGGACATCGTCTGTCATGTGTAATGGTATTTTAATGAAGCCTTGAATCATGATTATGTAATGTTTTTTATTGTTTCAAAATTTCTATTATGACATGATTACATGATCCCTTGTTCTACATGTTATACTTCCTTATTTTTATTCACATTCCATTAATTTTAATTTCATTATTTTATGCCTTCTAACCCATGTGCTATTCTTTATTCCAATGTTTATTCCATTAATCGGCTTTGTCGGTCATCCATTTTGTTCACATATTCACCATGTTATCCTATCTAGATGAATGTTCTCAAAGTAACTTATTATATCCTTAAGGATTTTAAATAAATTATGGATTTTTTTGGTTTCATGCGTTATAATTCTGTACATAATATTCCAAAGACACTAGACTTTACAATCCTTGGTTTTTATATAACTATTAATTTAGCTTAATATCATGTAAAAATATGTATAAATTTATAAGTCTATTGTAGTTGGAATCAGAGGCATGCAATAGTAATTTTTTGAGACTAAGACTAGATCACTTCTGTATGAACCCCTAGTATAAATCTATCACCATAGATAACCGAGATTGATACTTAGGGAATCACAAGATATTTTATCCATTCCATTTAAAATTTTATCCTCCTATATTCAATGTTTCATTTTTTAAATTATTTTTTCCTATGTATTTAATCCTCTTTATAGTACTTTATTTTTCATATTTAATTTCTAGGAATTAGAGAACCCATGCCAATAATCAATGCGATAGGAAATGTGCAGATTTACCAAAGGAAATGACAAATATGATGGAAACAACTGCTCAAAACATCATGACTGTAAAAGATCAACTAGACCACGTTATGAATAATGAATTGAATCATATAAAACACCCTATATCTCCTAAAAAAGTGTATGTCATGGTTGAATCCTTTATGAAAAAAATTCCTCCTATATTTAATAAATATTTTGATCCCTTCATCATAGAACAATGGGTTAACTCCATTAAGAGGATATTATATGTCCTTCAATGCTTAGAAGAAGAATTTTTTTAATGGAGGTCTATCATTTTTATAGGGAAGAAGATAAATGGTGGAAAATAATCAAAAAAAACTTATAAGGTGGAAATCAATCCCATGGAATGAGGAGATTTCAATAAAAAAACTTCAAAAATTATTTTCCCCAAACTATCCATATTCTGATGTGAAGGGAGTTTATATAACTAAATAAAAATGAATATTAGTATATTAGGGTGCATGAGGAAATATTTATAATTATTCCTTGACACACCTCTATCTTTTTAATGGAAACTGAAAGCAATGTTGATTTATTCTTTAGTAAAAATCCTTAGAGATCCAAGACTTTTATAGCTATGAGGAGATTTTCCATTGTTCCCTTAAGGATTAAATGGTGATCGAAGTCTCTCAGTGGTATCTTGGTACCATAGATAAAAAGTAGAAAATACTTTTTAATATGATTCAATCAATAGATAAATCCAATGATGGAAGGAAATCCAAACATCCTACACATCAAAAGTTTTGGAAGTAGTCTCCAGGGAATTGTCTAAGGGGAACCGGGAGAAACATAAAATGTGTAAGAGAGGGGTATCTAACTAATAGTTTCCGAAGGTAAATGAAGAATCATTCTAATGTTCAAGAAGAAACTAAGGTTTAGATCAACACTCAACTTTTAGTAAGTGTTTCAACAACAAGGAACATGGGAATTTTGTGATCCAATACCCTATGCCAATGGTTTTTGAAGGCAATCACCAAAAACAACCACCAAGACAACAAAGAAGGCCATATTTTATCAATACTACTAAAGTGGAACCTGGTAATGTTGTGGGGATGGTACACTGGTTATTCATTAAAGAACAAAAAAATTAATATTTTATTTTATTTATGCACATTATTGCATATCTATAAGGTTTTGTATTTTTCATCAAAAACCACCTCAAAATATTGAGGTTGAGTTACCTATGATAATAATAAATGAGACAGTTACTTCATATAAAAGAATATAACTCCCCTAATTAATGTTTGTGGATTTATCCTCTTATAAAATATTTTTTCAATTCATTTGGTAGATTTTGATGATATATTAAGCATGGATTGTTTAGGTTTATACAAATCCAACATCAACTTTTGGGAAAGGTTGATCACTCATCACATCCTGATGAATCCTCCAATTCAATACATGTCTAAGGAGAGGATGAATCTTGTTCAGAATCATCATCTCAAGTGTTGATATTATTTCCTTATGAATAAGAAAATCTATATCAAATGATAAATATAAAGGATAGAATCATGCACGAAGATATGCCCATTATGAAGGATTTCACTGATGTGTTCCCCAATGAATTTATTAGTTTTAAACCTAACTAAAAGGTTGGGTTCTAAATTGAAATTATTCCTTAATCTCCACCTATATCAAAGACACATTATTTAAAAACTACCATTGAGTTGGAGGAACTAAATAAATAGTTGCAAGAGAATCTGGACAAGGTTTTTATAGGTCTGAGTTCTACACCATGAGGTCCGCCAGTCCAATTCATCAATTAGAAGGATAGATCTATTGAGATTTGTATTGATTATCATGAGTTCAAAGAAATAATGATAATGAAAAATTATCCCATACTATGGATAGATTACGTGTTTGATCAACTTGATAGGGAAAATTATTTCTCTATGGTGGACCATCAGCTAAGATATCACTAATTATAGGTGAGGGAAAAAATATTACCAAGGAATCCTTTTGAACAAGGTGTGGACTCCATGAGTTCATAGTGGTTCCCTTCAGAACCAATTGTTGGTCGGAGTGGACACTCAAGAGGGGGGTGAATTGAGTTCCAATTGAAATTTCTGTTTAAAAACATTGTCTTAAAATCCCCCAAATAAAACACAGAATTAAACTGTAGTGAATTTATATCAAAATAAAGGTTCTGTTAGGTTCTAAAAGGATTGATTATTTCCCAGTTAATCAAATCATAAGAATTGATAAACTTTTGAAACTAACTTACTGATTTACATCTAATATTAACACTTGCGAGTTTAATTATCAAAGTGACATTAAAACAGTTTTGGATTTAAAGTAGGTTGCAGCAGAATAAAAACAAACTCTAAAAATAAATAAGCACAGCAGGTTTAACCAAGAGGTTCAGTCTCAAGCTAAGACTTAGTCCTCTCAAAACTTTATATAAAAGTGATCCACACCCTATATCGGGGTTTACAAAAGTATATAACTATCCAGGTCCAAGACCTCTACCACTGTTATCCATGGGAACAAATAAAAAACAACAGCAAACCAGCTGTCCAGGTCACGTACGACATCTACCACTATCCCAATGGGAAAATAAGAGATGTAAGAGTTTGAGTGAGGATTTACAGATCCTCCAGTTAAAGTACAGGAGACAGTGTGTGTGTTAAATACAGTAGATAACACACATTGCTCAAAATGTAAAAAGTAAATCACGGAGGAAAATATTTAGAGTTTAGAAATGGCTCTAGTGATTGAGGTGCAACTCTTGACTCCTTTGGATTGATCAGAATTGGTTCTGATTCCTCATATAGTTTTTTTTTTGGAAAACAGAGTGTCATCTGCTTCCTTGACTTCCAGGTGTAGAGGCAGAGAAAAAGGTAGTTGATGATGTTCTTGTGTTATGTTCTCATTCTCAGCTCTTCACAGGTATGCAGTAATGAATGAGTTCTTCATATAAGTTCAGTCGTCTCTTTGAATTCAAACTCTGCTGTTCTTCCAGCATACCTTTTGGTATGTATGTATCTATGTTCATTCCTTGTCTTCCTATCTCTTTGTAGCAGCACATCCTTCATTCTTTTAAAGCACGAGATCCTGCAAAAGAAATGATTTATTTTTGCACGTATGAGGTACGGTTCCCTGAAATCCAACAACACACATTAAATAAATGTTAGTGTATTAAAATATACCGGATATGACCGTTGGTTAGATTAAATAATGATAAAGAAATTAAAGCAGTGTCGGGTTCTGTCTCTGGAACGGTAGCTTTGATATCAGTAGGTAGATGTCACGGTAGGCCTGAGTAACAGTAGCTTCTTGTGTAACGGTAGACTTGAGTAACGATAGACTTGAGTAAGGGTAGCCTTTCTATCGACAAGCTTAGTATATCGGTAACCTTCTGTGTATCGGTAGACTTGCATATCGGTGACCTTCGAGTATCGGTAGGCTTTGATATAACGGTAACCCTCTTATATCAGTAGCGGTAGCTCTGTCTTGGTAGCGGTAAGTCTTTCTTGTATCGGTAGCATTATATTGGTAGCGGTGACTCTATATCCGTAGCGGTAGACTTTTCTTATATTGGTAGTGGTATGTCCCTATCGGTAGCTGTAGACTTTGATGTATCAGTGACTTGTATATATCGGTAACTTTCACATATCGGTAGGCTTTGCATAACGGTGATCTTTACGTATCGGTACACTTCCTTGGATAACGGTAGATTCAACATATCGGTGGACTTGTGTGTATCGGTAGCTCTGTTATGTAACGGTATCTCTCACGTAGCAATAGACTCAACTGTATCGGTAGCTTTGTTCTGTAACAGTAGCTCTCACGTAGCGGTAGACATAACTGTATCGGTAGCTCTGTTCTGTTTAAGCATTCTATTGGCAGAATAGGTTATGTCAGAGTGTACAAACATCCATTAACCTAAAGACTAGTATTTAAACATAAAATAATAGAACAATACTTAACACAAATAAGTAGCTAGATTCCCAAATAAGTATTTAACCATTAATCAAATAGGGATTATCAAAATAAAAATAATCATAATTGGGACTATCAAAATATAATAAAACAACTAGATTCCCAGAGGGTTCAACAATCTCCCCCTTTCTGATAATCACAACTTATGCTAAACAATGAAATAGTATCAGAGGAAAAAGTGGAAAAGAAATTAGGTCTCATTTCTTATTTGCTCTCATTCCCCCTTTGTTAACTCTTAGGTCTCATTTCCTATTTTCTCTCATTGGTTCATTTTCTTATTTTCTCCCCCTTTGTGATTAACAAAAAGAAGGGTAGCAGAGAAAAGAAAAAGACTAGCAGAGAATAAATGACAAAGTAATAGAAACTCCGTAAAGCAGAGAAGGAAGAGGAATTTCATTAATATACAAAAGGTACACTAATAAAATCCGAACAAAAATACAAGTGAATCCTATCAAAAAGATCTAGAAACACTCAATCCTCCACTTGAATATGTGTCTTTCCCTTAGGATCACCAGAGGGTTTCGGAATAGCTGAAGGCACAACTGGTGGGTCAGCTACAGAAACTGTACCGGATCTGAAATCTGTACTCCTTTGAGTGATCATAGGTGTCAAGCTCCTGATGGCTTGAGCTGGAGTCAATTGAGGGGTACTCCCAGAGGCAGAAGCAGGAAGGGCAGGAGGTATAATTACAGGTCTTGCATCCTCATGCAGGAATGGCAGCAACATGTTCCTAAAATCCATTATAATTCTTCCTCCTCTCTCCATTGCAGACACAAAATCATCTCGATTTTCAATGAATTTATCCAAATTAGGAGTAACCTCCCTGAGCTTACTAACCTGTTCTATGAAGGCTTGGGTAACTGGAGGCAACTTATTATTTTCCCGTAAGAGCTTGAAATGGTTGGTCAGCTGATGCTTGGTATAAACCTTTTCAAAATAAGCATCCACCTTATTCTTTATTACCTCTTGAGAAGCAGTAGCTGCCTGGAGGTGATCATGAACAAAACTACCAACTTCCCTAGTGGTAGTAAGAATCTGAGTATCTAATGCACCATTGAGACTGGCCTTAGACAATTCTTCCTGAATAATAGTGCGGATCTGTTCAAGGTTCACACTGGAGCTAGATGAGCGAAGTGGTTTCATTGAGAAGGCCACTGTCTCCCTGAAGGATTGAGTCAGACTACTCACTACCTTCTGAACAAGTGTATCCTGACTATTCAGATGTTCTTTGACTGACTTCTTAAAGGCCTCAAAAACTTACCCAAATTGCTTGAATACCTCTTTGATATATATGATATCAGTGTGCACTTGGGTTTGAGAGTTGTTCATGGCAGTCAGAGAAGCAATCGATTGTCTCAAGGCAACGACAACTCCTGTCCAACTCTCAATCTGAGTGTGGAACACTTTAATTTCATCCATCATTTCTTTCACAGGACTGGACACACCATATCCAATGGATAACTCAAGGGATTGCTCCATGCTTTTCATCTCTTCAACCATACTTTTCTTCATATCATCCACTGATCCCTTTAATGCTTCTTTCAATTCAGCTTTTAAGGCCTCAAGGTCCTCCTTAGTTGCCACATTTTTAGCCACAACAGGTAGGATAACTGATTCCTTTAGGGGCTGATCTTACTTATCCGAATCTTCATAAGAAAGTCCAACAACCATATATCCAGGATCTGATTTCCAACCTTCAATGTCATAAATCACTGATACTGATCCAAGATTCTCCCCCTCACTTGGAACATTCTCCTTAGCTATCTCCTCCAATGGTTCTTCCTGAGGTAATTCTGCAACTTCTTCTACAACTACAGCAGATTCAATAGCCATTTGTTCTGAGTCATCAATGACTCTTTCATCAATAGATGCAGCTTCTCCTTCCTGATCAAGCATTGTCCTGAATGTACTGTCTATCAGAAGGCTCAAACTGAGCTCTTCTTCTTCATTTTCCTTATCATCTGCTTCACCAGAAGCCTCCTTTTCTTCATTAAAAACATGATCAGATTCGATTTCCTCATCCTCCTCAAAGGTGTCCTTAACAAAATACTGACATGCTTCTTCTTCTTCTTCCTCAGTCTCAGTGTCATAGTCCTTCAAGATAGTTTATCTTCTTGGTAGTTCTTCTGGAGGGCTAGCTGCTCCATAAGAGATATTTTGAGGCAAAGGACTAGGAGGTAAATCAGGGTCTCCTCCTTCCTCGACCAATGTCTCTTCCTCCTCAGCTTCATTATCACTATACACCGTTTTTGGGTCATCTGGTCCAAGACTAGGATCCCTCACATCCTTTGGTCTAGAAGGATGATCCACAAGATTATACATGTCATAGATTTTTCCATTATCATTAACCCATGATTTCTTCCAAGGATTCCAACTGACTTTCATGTATTTACAGATAGTCCTGGTGATGCAAAAGTTATCCTTAACTACTATCATTTCATCCTGAGGTCCAGCCACCTGCTTTTCTTTCATCAACACAGAAATAAAATTTGAGAAGAATAGTGCATTTGAATTAGACTTCGGTCTAGTCAGATCCTCAATCTGAACCATAATCAATCTACACAAATTTACCTTAACTCCATGCTTCAACAAATGTAGAAAATAAATGTCCTGGAATCTCAGTGTAGCGAAGTCTCCTCTCCTTGGACTAATCACACGGTGAATAAACTTGAAAATTAGTTTATCCTCCCCTGTCATCTCTGCCGTGATAACCTTTCTAGGAGTTCCATCTCCCATCAGCTCTAACAAAGCATCTTCATAAATAAGAACATCATTGGTTGAGGGAACAAATTTTGAATAGAAAGCACAATCTCCTTCATGCGGAACTCATAAGTTCCCTGCCCATTCCACTGAAGTAAAAGAAACTTTTTGTCCATTCACATAAGAAATCATTCTGCTTTCTTCTTCAGTCTTCTCAAAACGAACAAATTCATAGAACTATTTCACCAGTCCTGGATAATAAGATCCACTGATTTTCAAGAAGCAATCGGTCCAACCTTGTTCTTCTAAAACTTTAAGAACCAAGGACTTACTCTCCATGAGCTATTCCGCACAAACTTCTTTCTCAACGACAATCTATCGCTTTAAGAGATGAGGGTTTACTGGATTCCTTCGAGCTACACTTCCACTTCCACTGGTACTAGCATTCGTTGCTTTCTGTCTTCTCGCTTGCGGCTCATCACTCTCATCTGTAACCTGGGGTCTCTTGACGCGGGCCATTACAGATTCGAGGTTTAGAGTTTTGCGGCTTGAGAGGGTTAGGTTAGAGGGATTCGAACAGATGAGTTCGCGGTGAGATTGAGTGAAGTCTAGAATCAGTTTAATGTCATTTAGGATCAACAAATAAAATAAATCATAAAAAAATTGAAGTCTCGGCTTTACAGAATTTTAAAACAGCGCGAGATGTACCGATAAAGTCTCCTAACGGTGAGGTATTCTAACGGTGAGGTCTCCTAACGGCGAGGTTTCTCTAATGGTGAGGATTCTCTAATGGTGAGGATTCTCTAACGGTGAGGTCTCCTAACGGTGAGGTCTCTATCGGTGAGGTTTCTAACAGTGAGGTTTCTAACGGTGAGGTTTCTAACGGTGAGGTTTCAAACGGTTAGGTTTCTAACGGTGAGGTTTCTAACAGTTAGGTTTCTAACGGTGAGGTTTCTAACGGTTTAAGGGTAAGTCATCATTCCTAATTCGTGTGTAATGAAGCTTAATCTTTCTTAACTTAAAGGTTTAGTGAAAATATCATCTAATTGAAGTTTAGTGCTTATAAATTCAAGAGTTATATCAACTCTTTGATAATGATCTCTTAAAAAGTGGTGTCTAACATCAATGTGTTTCATTCTAGAGTGAGACACGGGGTTCATAGAGATGTTAATCACACTAGTGTTGTCACAGTTAATTGAAACATGGTCAAAATTAAATCCATAGTCCATTAAAGTGTGTTTCATCCACCGAATCTGTGCACAACAACTACCAGCAGCTATATACTCTGCTTCAGTAGTAGATAAAGCAACTGAGTTCTATTTCTTACTACACCAAGACACTAGGGATTTTCCAAGTAAATGACATGTTCCAGATGTGCTCTTCCTATCTATCTTACATCAAGTAAAGTCCGCATCTGAATAACTAGTTAGGTCAAATGATTGTTTTTTTGGGTAAAACAGTCCCAATTTAGCAGTACTTTTAAGATATTTGAAAATATTTTCAACAGCAAGTAAGTGTGACACTTTAGGGTTAGCTTGAAATCTTGCACACATACATACACTAAACATAATATCAGGTCGACTAGCAGTATGATAAAGTAAACTGCCAATCATACCTCTGTAATTAGTTTGGTCAACTGGTTTCCCAGTTTCATCAATATCCAATTTATAGGTGGTACTCATAGGTATATTACTTCCCTTAATAATATCCAAACCAAAACGTTTTAATAAATCCTTAGTATATTTACTTTGATTTAAGATAATTCCATCTTTAGTTTGAAAGATTTGAAATCTAAGAAAATACTTAAGCTCTCCCATTCTGCTCATTTCAAATTCATTTTACATAACCTTTGAAAAATCAGTACATAAAGAATTTTTCTAAGATCCAAAAATAATATCATCAACATAGATTTTTGACTATTAAAACATCTTTTGAAATCCTTTTTATAAAAAGAGTGGGATCATCAATTCCTTTTGTAAATACTTTTGAAATAAAAAAATTTGTATGTCTTTCATACGAAGCTCTTGGAGCTTGTTTTAAACCATATAAAGCTTTAGAAAGTTTAAAAACAAGATTTTGAAAGTGAGGATTGGAAAAACCAGGTTGTTGTTATACAAAAACATCTTCAACAATAAAACCATTTAAAAAAGAACTTTTCACATCCATTTGATATAACATGAAATTCAGATGTGATGCAAAAGCAAGTAAGATCCTAATAGCCTCTAATATAGCTACAGGAGAAAAGGTTTCCTCATAGTCAATTCCTTCTTCTTGATTGTAACCTTGTGCAACTAGCCTAGCTTTGTTTCTAATGATGTTTCCAGATTCATCAACTTTGTTTCTAAATACCCACTTTGTGCCTATGGTTAAAGTGTCCTTAGGTCTTTCTACTAATTCCCAGACATTATTTCTTTCAAATTTATTTAGTTCATCTTGCACAACCATCACCCAAAATTCATCATTGATAGAATCATTGATACTTTTAGGTTCTAACATTGAAAGAAAAGCTTGATGTTCAACCTGATTTCTTAGAGAAGCTCTAGTCTGTGTTCCTCTATCTAAATTACCTACAACAGCATCTACAGGATGGTTCTGTAGAGTCCTAGTTGGTCTAGAAAAGGTAGGACTGGAGATTTCAGGTTCATCTACAGGTTGGGGTTCAACATAAGCAGGTTCATGAAAATTTCCAGAACTGGATGTTTTAACTACAGGTCCACTGTCCTTATCATTAAGGTTCAAAACAGAGAGATCATCTTCAAGATTTTCAAGAGAGGTCTTAGGTTCATGTGGATCAGTTTCATCAAATTTGATGTGAATAGATTCCTCTACACATTTGGTTCTCTTATTAAAAACTCTATAGGCTTTACTAGAAATAGAGTAACCTAGGAAAATTCCTTCATCACTCTTGGATGAAAACTTGTCAAGGTTATCTTTAGGATTATGAATAATGACTTTTCAACAAAAAACTCTGAAGTGGTTAACCTTAGGTTTCCTGTGGTTCCACAACTCATAAGGGGTATTCTTAAGAACAGGTCTGATTAAGACTCTATTGATAACATAACAAGCCGTATTTACAGCTTCAGCCCAAAAATAAACAGGTAGGTCATACTCATTGAGAATAGTTCTAGCAATTTCCTAAAGGGTTCTATTCCTCCTTTCTACTACACCATTCTGTTGGGGTGTCCTAGGGGCAAAGAAATTGTTACTATATCCATTGTGTGAGCAGTAGGATTCAAACTCGTGATTTTCAAACTCACGAACATGATCACATCTCAAGTTTTTGATCTTAAGTCCACTAAGATTTTCTACAGACATGGAATATTTAACAAAGTAATAACAGGATTCACTTTTGTGAGCTAGAAAATATTCCCAAGTATATCTAGAATAGACATCTACAAGAATATAGTCATAGTGCTTCCCATTTAAACTAGAAACTCTAGAAGGTCCAAATAAGTCCATGTGAACCAACTCGATTGGTTGAGAAGTTGACACTTATTTCTTTGATTTGAAAGAAAATTTATGTTGCTTTCCCTTTTGACAGGGATTACAATCTTTATCAGCTGGGAATTCAAGTTTTGGTAGGTCTCTAACTAAGTTCTTCCTAGTAAGTTTTCTAAGTGAATGTACATTGCAGTGTCCTAATATTCTGTGTCAAAGCCAAGACTCTTTATGAAATGCATTTAAACAAGTAATATTTTGCATAGCTAATGAATTTAAATCAACAACAAAAGAATTTTCTTTTCGTAAGGCAGAAAATACTAAATCAATTTTAGAATTAAAAAAATTGCAAGAATCGTTTTCAAATTTAACATAAAAACCACCATCACATAACTAAGAAATACTTAACAGATTATATTTCAGTCCATCAACGAATAAAACTTTAGAAATTAATACTGAGTCAGTGTTACCAATCTGGCCTAAGACGATGATTTTTCCTTTTGAGTAATCACCAAAAGTGACAAACCCTCCATCAACTTTTACAAAACTCTTGAAGCATGAGAATTCTCCTGACATAAGTCTTGAACATCCATTGTCCACCTACCAAGTCTTTCTACAGGATCTCTTTAAGTAGGTTTCCTACAAAACAGATTTAGACAGGAAATGATTTTGGTACCCAGATTTTCTTGGGTCCAGAAAGGTTATCCAATAAAAATTTAGGTACCCAGATTTGTCTAATGGGTCTCATAAAATTTGTAGAATCAACAGATTTTGAAAGATAAACTTTATAGAATACGTAACTATTAATATAACTGGTTGAACCATATAAAGTTCCAGAACTAGCTACACTCTGTCCAGATTTAGGAATGAATTTAGTTTTGGTAATTTTCCTTTGTCCAGGTTGGTATCCGATACCAGTAGTGTATATAGGTGCTATTTTCTTACCTAGCATCTGAGTAAGAGTATCTTTACCATTTGTGAACTTTTCTAAGTCTTTCTTAATTGTCTCATTAGATAATTTTAGTTCAGTATTCTATTTAAGTAACTGAGCATTATTTTCTATTTCAATATCATGATCAGATTTATGTTTAACAGTTTAAGTATATTGTTTCTTTAAACCTTTATATTTGTATTTCAGCACATTACAGGTGTCTTCTAACATATCACAATATTCAAACAGTTCAGTTTTTGACATGTTTTCTGAGTCAGAATCATCTCCAGAATAATATGAATTTAAAGCAAGAGTTTCAGCTGTTACCTCAAATGTGTTTGTCATAAAACACATGTTTTCCTTATTTCTGTGTTCAGTTTCATAAATTTCATATTCACTAGAGCTATCCTTAGAAGCACTCCAGGTATCCTTCATGGCTTTCTTATTCTTATTGTTCTTTCTTTCATACTTCTTCTTGTACTTCATTTTTGGACAGTCTGCTTTTATATGTCCTTTTCTTTTGCACTCATAGCAGACAACTTCATCACTTTTATCTGGATTTTTCTAATCCTTCTTCCAATGACCCTTGCTGTCATACATACCTTTGTAATTTGATTTTATGAAGAACTTTTTCTTCCTATAAATCTTCTTAAACCTTCTAGAAATGTGAGCCATCTCAGCATCACTATCAGAATCACTTTCAATGTCTTCACAGCTTGAACTCTCATTTATAGCTTGAAGCTTCTCCATATCCTTGTTCATTGAAGTTGAAGTCTTGAAAGAAACTGACTTCCTTCTAGGTTCATCTTCTTCTTCTTTATTTACCTTAAGTTCTTCTTTATACATCATTAGCTTGCCAATTAGTTTCTTGACTGGCAGTTCACCAATATCACACGATTCTCTAATTGAGACAGAAGTTCCTCTCCATCTTTCAGGTAGACATCTCAGAATTCTCATGATTTGTTCCTTTGATGGAACATCCTTTCCCAATGAGATCGTTGTGTTGAAAATTTCGTTGCACCTGAGATACATGTCAGAAATGGGTTCATCAGGCTTCATCTTAAAATTATCATACTTAATAGTATAAGTGTTCAATATCATTTCCTTAACATTAGTTGTTCCTTCATGAGAAATGTCACGACCCGTCCTCGGGGCCCGTGCCGTGACTACCCCAAGCCCGCCTTCCATAGGCCAGGGGATGGCGACTAGCACCAAGGCGTAAATCCTGGTAAAAAGTGAAGGAATTGCCTTTGTAAAGTAAACAAGCACCACAGAGTAAGAAATCAGAAAAGTAAACACTAAGTAAAAGCTGGTACAACAGTAAATGCGGAAAAGTAAAGGGGGCCGGAAATACAAGCCCAACTGTAAAGTACTACTGAAAGGGGAAAAACAGCAACAGAAAAAGTAAAGCCGCAACGTCGAGATGTCCTCTGGAAGTCCCACCCGATGGGTGGGTACAGAAATCCTCCACTGCTCCTCGGGTCCAACCTACCGCTCCGAGTACACCTCGCCCAGTGGTCTACCTCCAGGTACCGTCCTGCTCCTCAAGCCTCTACCACGATCAGCGCTGTCTGTCGTCTGCAACCAACACAACGTAGTGCGGGCATAGCCCGTGCAAGGGTGAGTATAATCTACTCAGTAGGGACCCCGAGACCCCCGAAGGTCTCCCGAATTCCACAAAGGATAAACCACAAAGGAATGATACAATCACGAAGTAACAACCGACACTACTTTGGTATATGCCCATACATATACTTAAGTCATCAATTCCCATTCGGCTCCAACATTCGAGCCCAATCACAGCCCAGTCCACACAGGAAAGCAAAAGTAATCCACATAGGATAGCTCAACACAATCCACAAAGGATGGTAAACAGTAAATCCACACAGGATAGTTCAACACAATCCACAAAGGAGAGTAACACATGATTTAGCTCACACAGGTATACTTCTTCGGATGACGATAAAGATGATCACTGATCCATCTAAGTCATCGGACCCACAAAGGATCGATAGGTACTAACCCCCGCAATGACCCACAAAGGATCTGACCCACAAAGGATCGATAGCTAACTAACCCCCGCAAAGACCCACACAGGATCGGGCCCACACATGACCTGTAGGCGCTGGCTCACACCGAACCGTTGAGCACTGACCCTCACAGGATCGGACCCACACAGGATCGGGCCCACACAGGACCTGTAGCACTGACCCACAATGGATCGCTGAGTGTTATAGTCATCGCAGTCCACTGAGGATCTCTGCACAGTCGTCGTCGCAGTCCACTGAGGATCTCTGCACAGTCGTCGTTGCAGTAGCAGTCGCAGCCAGCTCTAGGGTTCCCGCACATAGCAAGCTCGTTCGGGAGGGTCCGCTCCACGAGCCGAGAGTCTGATACATCAACTGACACAAAGTCTGAATTTGATGTATCCCAAAAGTTCCGTATCGTCAACAGGAACTTCACGTCGTAGACGGCGCGTCAATCGGACGCCCGGTCTGAGAGTTATTGGCTTTTTCGTCCCAGGGGCCCGGTTGGTTTTTAAGGCAAAACCAACCCGACCATACTCCACCTACGTCCAAACCTCGGGCGGAGTGATCCAAAAGATCAGTCTCACTTAGAGGAATTCAACGATGTCGACGACACGTCAATCGGACATCCGTAGCTCAAGATATGAGCGTTTCCGCTCCGAGGGCCCGGTTGGTTTCGTGAACGAACCAACCCGGCCGAACACAACGTTTCTCAAAACCTTGAGTGCAATATACCGAAATGACCGTCTCGATCCAAGGATCGCATCTCCACTAACGGCGCGTCGTTCGGAGGCCCGTAGCTCATGTTACAGGAAAAAGACCGAAAATGGTCCGAAGACGGGGGGTCTGGGCCCGGACCGACCCGGCCCAACCCCCCCTGGGTCGGCCCGAACTGGGTCCAGGTCAGACCCGGTTCGGCACGGCCCGGTCCGGCCAGGGCGCGACCCGGCTGGTCGGACCGGCCTGGCTCGGATCGCCCGAGCGGCCGACCGAGGGAGCCGCGGGGCGCTGCCCCCGCGGGATGAAGAAGCTGCGACCCTTGAGGGGCCGCGCTGGAGTCAACGGACGCGGAAAAGGCCCCGTCCCGTGTGTGTGATGTGGACCCGCGCGGCCGCAGGTCCGCTGGCCGCCGCCGCCTCCGGCCGCCGGCGCCACCGGAGGCTTCCGCGGGCCACCAGAGTTGCTCCGGTGGTCCGTTTTCCTTCCTGTTTGCGCCGCTGCTCCTTTCGGGTCCCATTCTTCCCTGTGGAAACATCAAATCGCTCTTGCGTCACGTTTTATCGTCGCCCGCCAAATCCGGACAATAACGAAGAACTGCTGAGGGTTGTCGGGCCATGTTCGTTTGGCCCGCACCCTCCGCGTTAGGGGGTATCAATCGGGAGGATTAATCAACACATAGAAAACATAACCAAACACAATTTTAATGAATTAAAATTGTTCTTATGAATCGGGTTCTTCATTTTAAAAGAAACGATCACGATAATATAAATTATTTCACAACAACCCCTACCTCGTCAAGTCGTCGCACGCACGTTCTTCACGGATTTGATCGTCGTGGAAGGAGGCGATCATCGTGTCGCGGAAGGGCGTCGCGTCTTCGCGGAAAGGCGTCATGTCGTCGCGGAAGGGCGTCGCATCGTCGCAGAAAGGCGTCACGTCGTTGCGGAATACGGTGACGCGTCGACGAACTCCGAGGTTCAAGAACATGAAGATTTAATTATATCGATTAAATCCATGTGTTGTTATAAACCACAAAGAAGATTTAAAAGAAACCCGAAATCTTCTACCTCAAGCAGTTGGTGATCAGAGATCGTTGCGGGGAAGGACGTCTCGGAAGAAGTATCGTCAATCTCCGAGGGTGACGGCGTTCTTCGCGTTCTTCGCATTCTTCACGTTCTTCGTGAAGGAGGATGAAGGCACAAAGTTGTCAAAACCTCTCAACGAGCATTTTTCCATAAGTCGTGTGTTGGTCTTATTTTATTATTACGCCAACGGATTGAAAACAGGTTAAGAAAAAATTAAATTAATTCATCGAATTAATTCAACGAATAAAACTGCCCAATTAATTCAACGAATAAAACCGCTCAATTAATTGGTGCGTTAAGAAATTTAGAAAACGCGTCAGTAGACTTTCATAATAACGGGTTTTCACAGGTGTGTTACTTAGCGAAAAGAAACGGTGGGGATCATGCGGGCCCCACCTCACAAATATCCTACCAAGAGGGTAGGACATATCTGGATAGCACCATATCCGCATCAACTCAGCTTAAGCTGCTTTAAGTGTCTTCAAGTGGCTTCCATGCGGTTTAAGTGAAATAAAATAAAGTTTGTCGTACAATTTATTTTATTTCTTAACATTAGGCCCAAAAATTAAAAACCACACCCGAGCAAACGCAACTCCGGAAGAGGCATTTCTAAGCAATTACCGGTGCTGCGATTCCATCGGTGCCCTCAGAATTCGATTCCGAGCACCGGTTCAAAAGTTAGAAAAACTCGCTCGTCCGTTCACTGAACGTACCCAAGCCAAACTTCGGAACATGATTCCGGGCACATCGGGCCTCGGAATCAGGTGCCGTCAGAAACTGTGCTCTTGTAAAATTCCAAAAAATATTAAGAAAAAAAATTCCTTGAAATTTACGGGTCTTTACATTACTCCCACCTCAGTGTTTTACGTCCCCGTAAAGATACATCATAAACTAGGGAAAAAATGTGGGTATTGAGCACACATCTGAGCCTCCCACTCCCAAGTGCTCTTTTGGAGGTTTATGTGCTACCATCTGATGCGCACAAGAGGAATCGATCGTCCACGTAGGAACCTCTCCTGTCGATCCTCGATCTCTACCGGGACCTCCGCAAAAGTCGCCTCATCATCCACGTCTAGCTCCCCATGGTCAATGATGTGCGTGAGGTCGTGCACGTATCTCCTCAGCTGAGATACGTGGAAGATGTCATGCACCTGGTGCAACTGAGGTGGTAGAGCCAGGCGATAAGACACCTCACCAATCCTGCTGATGACCTAGAAAGGTCCGATGAAGCGTGGAGACAACTTGCCGCCTCGGCCAAATCTCTGCAATCCACGTCGAGGTGAGACACGCAAGAAGACGTGGTCACCATCCTCGAACTCTAGTTGCCTCCGCCTCCTGTCAGCATAAGACTTCTGTCGGCTCTGAGCTATCCTCATCCGCTCTTGGATGACCTGGACCTTCTCTGTCATGGCCCGGACCATCTCTGGTCTCACAAGTGCTGACTCCCCAGGGTCTGTCCAGCAAAAAGGAGATCTGCAAGGTCTGTCGTACAACACCTCGTATGGTGCCATCCCGATGGTGGAGTGGTAGCTGTTGTTGTACCCGAACTCCACCAAGGGTAGGTGGTCCTTCCAGCTGCGACCAAAGTCGAGGACACATGCACGGAGCATATCCTCGAGAGTCTGAATGGTCCTCTCTGTCTGACCATCCGTCTGAGGGTGAAAGGCGGTGCTCAGACGTAGCCACCTCTCGAACGCCTCCTGCAACCCCTTCCAAATCCGGGAAGTAAAGTGAGCATCTCGATCAGAGACGATAGATGATGGCACTCCGTGAATCCGTACAATCTCCTGGACATAGAGACGCCTGAAGCTCTCCACTAAGCCCTACTCTCTGATGGGTAAGAAGTGAGTCGACTTGGTGAGTCGTTCGACAATCACCCAGATGGAGTCGTGACCTCTAGAAGTGCATGGAAGTCCAGTCACGAAGTCCATAGTTATCCCGTCCCACTTCCATTCTGGGACCTCCAAGGGTTGTACCAAGCCTGCTGGTACCTGATGCTCTGCCTTCAACTGCTGGCAGGTGAGGCATCAAGAAACGAACTCCGCCACGAACTTCTTCATGCCTGGCCACCAGTGCTGTCGTCTGAGGTCTTGGTACATCTTCGCCACCCCAGGATGTACCGCCAAAGGAGAAGTGTGAAACTCTATCAGCACCTCCTATCGTAAAGAGACTGGTACCATGGTCCGTCCTCTAAAAAGGATGTCATGCTCTGCTCCAAAGGAGAAGCCATCAGGTGCATGTCCAGAGGATAACTGTGCACGCCGCGTCTCACAGTCGGCGT
This sequence comes from Viscum album, assembly GCA_963277665.1. Lineage (NCBI taxonomy): Eukaryota > Viridiplantae > Streptophyta > Magnoliopsida > Santalales > Viscaceae > Viscum > Viscum album. Next base: position 591,566,601 of record OY728140.1, on the reverse strand, counting down.
CCCCACGCTGTGCCTCTCTGACCTGCTGCAGTAGTGGAGGAGTGACTGTGAGAGACTGAAGGAAGGCTGCTCCATCTCTATCCACGAAGGATATCTGCAAAGCGGCTAGCTGCTCTGTCGCCTCCTCAAGTAGCTGAATGCTCGTTCTCCTACTAAGGGAATAATCTACCACGTTCCCCTTCCCAGGAGTATAGACTATCTCAAAGTCATAATCCTGGAGGAACTCAAGCCATCGCCGCTGTCTCAGGTTCAGGTCCTTCTGTGAGAAGATGTACTTGAGACTATGGTGGTCAGAAAAGACTGTAAAGCGCTCGCCCATCAGATAGTGTCGCCATGTCTTCAGAACGAAGACCACTACTGCTAACTCTAGGTCATGGGTAGCATAGTTCTGCTCATGCAGCCTCAACTGATGTGATACATATGCGATCACTACCCGCTCCTGCATTAGGACACATCTGAGTCCGGTCCCTGATGCATCGCAGTAGACTATGTATCCAACTCCCTCCTCAGGAAACCTCAAGATAGGTGCGCTGGTCAATCTCTGTCTCAGCTCCCGGAAGGTCTGCTGACATCTGTCTGACCACACAAAGGGTTGCCCCTTATTCTTCAAAGTAGAGAGTGGTGTCTCAACTCTGGAGAAGTCTGGCACAAACCTCCGATAGTATCCAGCTAGTCCCAAGAATCTTCACACCTCTGTCATGCTCCTGGGATGCTCCCATGCTAGCACCGCCTGAATCTTCGCAGGATCCACTGCAACTCCCGTCTCAGAAATGTCGTGACCCAAGAAGTGGACCTCACATATCCAGAACTAACACTTCGAGATCTTGCCATAATGCTGGTGCTCTCGGAGTGTGTCTAGTAAAACAGGCAAATGGTAGGCGTGCTCCTCCTCAGTCATCGAGTAAATCAAAATTTCGTCGATGAAGACCACGAAAAATTAGTCGAGGTATGGCTGAAAGATCCTGTTCATGAGGCCCATGAACACCACTAGAGCATTGGTTACGCTGAATGGAATAACCAAGAACTCATATTGGCCATACCGACATCTGAAGGCCGTCTTTTGCACGTCCTAGTCTCGAACTCTGAGCTGATGATAGCCTGGCCTGAGGTCTATCTTCGAGAACTACCGTTCTCCCTTTAGCTGATCGAAGAGGTCATCAATCCTCGGCAGCAGATACTTGTTCCTCACTGTCACTTGGTTCAGTTGATGATAATCGACACAAAGTCGCAAGCTCCCGTCCGCCTTCTTGGCGAACAATATCGGCGAAGCCCAGGGTGAAACACTGGGTCAGATGAAACCCTTTCCCGGCAAGTCCTCCAAATGTACCCGTAGCTCTCGAAGCTCAGTGGGGGACATTCGATATGCTAGAGTCGATAGCGGGGTTGTCCCGGGGTACAGGTCAATATGGAAGTCTACCTCTCTGCGAGGAGGTAGTCCTGGAACGTCGTCGGGAAAGACGTCTGCATACTGATCCACCACTGCAGGAAAACTAGGACTCCGCACCTCAACAACTCCTAGGATGAGGCTAGCCAACTGATGAGTGATGGGCTGTCCTCTCATCTGCGGAACTCCATCATGTGCTGCGAAGGCTCCCTTCTCACCGGTAAAGGTGAACCTTCTCCCGTCAGTGCGTACACATCGCACCTTGCGCCTAATACAGTCAATCTGTGCATGGACTGTAGATAACCAATCCATGCCCAAGATGACGTTGTAAGGCCTCGACGCTGCTACAAGAAGATCCCAGCCGAAGCTCTCGCCTCCTAGAGTAAGTTCACATTGCCGGAAATAGTGCGTAATCGTCGAGTCTACTCCTGTAGGAGTCTCTAGCCGTAAGGATCGAGCCAACGGCTCTGTCGGAATCTCCGAGCTCCGAACAAGGGCAGCGGCTATGAAAGAGTGACTCGCTCCTGTGTCTATAAGAACTGCAGGAAGGGTGGAATAGACACAGATCGTACCTCGAATCATCTCGGGCGTGCCGTGGTCGTAGGCCTATGCTGCCTGGAGCTGTGCCTGTCTCTGCCTGCCAGCTCCCTGTGGTCGGGGCGGTCCTCCTGGTGGTGGTGGTGGTAGATCCTCAAAGCGTCGCCCACCACCTGCTGCTCAGCCAACTCCTCTGCCTCGTCCGCCTCCTCCCTGCGGACCACCACGGTCGACCCTCTGCCTCTGCCTGTGTGGCCCCTCAACTGTCTGCTACTCCTCGGCACGGTGGGTCGGGCAGTCACGAGCCATGTGACCCTGCCCGCCGCAAGTGTAGCAATGCCTGCCTCTCGAAAGACTGACTCTGCGCTGTGTGCCCCGCACTGCTGAGCCAGTGTCCTGAGGTCGTCTGCGTGAGGGTCTGGTCTGCCGGGACCCCTGAGTCATCCGTCGGCTACCCGCTGCGGAAGACTCTGCTACGTGCCGCCCCGCAGTAAGTCTCGCCAATGGAGAAGTCTCAGCAAGGAAGCTCTCGATCAAGAGGGCTCGCTCCAGTACTCCTGCTTCGGTCGGGATGCTGAGGTAGATCAGCGATGCCTTGATCTCGTGTCTCAAACCCTGCTCAAAGGTCCGGGCCCGGAATAAGGGGTCTCGTACCATATCTGTCGAGTAGTGAGAAAGATCGGTAAACCTCGCCGCGTACTGGGCGACCGTCAAGCTGCCCTGCCGCATCTGAAGAAGCTCCTGGATGCGCACCACACGGAGGGTGGCCGGGACTAACTTTGAGTGGAAGAGGCTCTCGAAGTCCGTCCAGAGAAGAGATGCCTCATCGTGCACCTGGAGCATCAAGCTCCACCATCGGCCCACTACTGCGTGCAGTAGGCTCGTCGTGAGGATCACCATGAGGTCTGCTGGTGTCCTCACCAGCCTGAAAACTCGTACAACTGCCTCCAGCCAGTCCTCGGCTGCCTGGGCGTCCGTCTCCCCACGAAACCTGGGTGGTCGCTGGCGCTGGAACTAGTGCAGAGCTCCGAGGCGACGAGCATCATCAGCGGTCGTGGCGGGGAGCATCAGCGGCTCATCGGGTAGAGGTACCGCCGATGCCTCTGCTGTCAACAGGCCCTGTACCGAGGCCTCGTCACTCAGTGGGCTGTCATCGCGCTCTACTCTCGGAACCCTAGTTGGCTGCCGTTGTGGGGCCATCCTGAAAAGGAAACAAGTGTGCCACGGTCAAAACAGTATACCTGGTGAGCTGATACAAGTAATCACAAGGAAAACTTGAAACACACATGGAATCAATGTTTTCGTTCATTAAGTCGGAAATCAGAAGTCAGGGTCATGGTGTACGGATACGTCGGTCGCCGCACCAACACTGGACTCCCTGGACTGATAACCACACCCAATACGCTAAACACTATTTCTTCACATTGAAGGAAGATCAGAGTCTGTGGTAGAACCGACCTCCTCTTATACCAATTTGTCACGACCCGTCCTCGGGGCCCGTGCCGTGACTACCCCAAGCCCGCCTTCCATAGGCCAGGGGTTGGCGACTAGCACCAAGGCGTAAATCCTGGTAAAAAGGGAAGGCATTTCCTTTGTAAAGTAAACAAGCACCACAGAGTAAGCAAGAGGAAAATTAAACACTAAGTAAAAGCTGGTACAATAGTAAATGCGGAAAAGTAAAGGGGGCCGGAAATACAAGCCCAACTGTAAAGTACTTCTGAAAGGGGAAAAACAGCAACAGAAAAAGTAAAGTCGCAACGTCGAGCCATCCTCTGGAAGTCCCAGCTGAAGGGTGGGTACAAAAAGCCTCCACTGCTCCTCGGGTCCAGCCTACCACTCCGAGTACACCTCGCCCAGTGGTCCACCTCCAGGTACCGTCCTGCTCCGCAAGCCTCCACCACGATCAGTGCTATCCATCGTCTGCAACCAACACAACATAGTGCGGGCATATCCCATACAGGGGTGAGTATAAGCTACTCAGTAGGGACCCCGACACCCCCGAAGGTCTCCCGAATTCCACAAAGGATAAACCACAAAGGAAAGTTACAATCACGAAGTAACAACCGACACTACTTAGGTATATGACCATACATATACCTAAGTCATCAATTCCCATTCGGCTCCAACATTCAAGCCCAAGCACAGCCCAGTCCACACAGGAAAGAAAAAGTAATCCACATAGGATAGCTCAAAACAATCCACAAAGGAAGGTAAACAGTAAATCCACGCAGGATAGTTCAACACAATCCACAAAGGAGAGTAACACAGGATTCAGATCACACAAGTATAATTATTCGGATGACGATAAAGATGATCATTGATCCATCTAAGTCATCTAACCCACAAAGTATCGATAGGTACTAACCCCCGCAATGACCCACAAAGGATCTGACCCACAAAGGATCGATAGTTAACTAACCCCAGCAATTACCCACATAGGATCGGGCCCACACAAGACCTGTAGGCGCTGGCTCACACAGAACTGCTGAGCGCTGACCCACACAGGATCAGACCCACACAGGATCGGGCCCACACAGGACCTGTAGCACTGACCCACAAAGGATCGCTGAGTGCTGTAGTCGTCGCAGTCCACTGAGGATCTCTGCACAGTCGTCGTCGTAGTCCACTGAGGATCTTTGCACAGTCGTCGTCGCAGTAGCAGTCGCAGCCAGCTCTAGGGTTCCCGCACACAGCAAGCTCATTCGGGAGGGTCCGCTTCACGAGCCGAGAGGCTGATACATCAACTGACACAAAGTCCGAATTTGATGTATCCCAAAAGTTCCATATCGTCAACAGGAACTTCACGTCACAGACGGCGCGTCAATCGGACGCCCGGTCTGAGAGTTATTGGCTTTTTGGTCCGAGGGGCCCGGTTGGTTTTTAAGGAAAAACCAACCCGACCATACTCCACCTGTGTCCAATCCTCGGGCGGAGTGGGCCAAAAGATCCGTCTCACTTAGAGGAATTCAACGAAGTCGATGGCACGTCAATCGTACATCCGTAGCTCAAGATATGAGCATTTCCGCTCCGAGGGCCCGGTTGGTTTCGTGAACGAACCAACCCGGCCGAACCCAAAGATTCCTGAAACCTTTAGTGTGATATACCGAAACGACCGTCTCGATCCAAGGATTGCATCGCCACTAACGGCGCGTTGTTCGGAGGCCCATAGCTCATGTTAAAGGCAAAAGACCGAAAACGGTCCGAAGACGGGGGGTCTGGGCCCGGACCGACCCGGCCCAACCCCCCTGGGTCGACCCGACCCGGGTCCAGGTCGGACCCGGTTCGGCGCGGCCCGGTCCAGCCAGGGTGCGACCTGGTTGGTCGGACTGGGCTGGCTCGGCTCGGCCAAGCGGCTGACCGAGGGATCCGTGGGGCGCTGCCCCCGCGGGATGAAGATGCTGCGGCCCTCGAGGGGCCGCGCTGGAGTAAACAGACGCGGCAAAGGCCGCGTCCCGTGCGTGTGAGCAGGACCCGCGCGGCCGCAGGTCTGCTGGCCACCACCTCCGCGGCTTCAGCCGCGGTGGCCCTGTCCGGCGGCCCGCAGGGGCGCCGCCGCCGGAGGCTTCCGCAGGCCAACGGAGTTGCTCCGGTGGTCCGTTTTCCTTCCCGTCTGCGCCACTACTCCTCCCGGGTCCCGTTCTTCACTGCAGAATTATCAAATCGCCATCGCGTCATGTTTTTTCTTCACCCGCCATATCCGCACAATAATGAAGAACTGCGGAGGGTTGTCGGGCCGTGTTCGTTTGGCCCGCACCCTCCGCGTTACACGATATCAATCGGGAGGATTAATCAACACATAGAAAACATATCAAAAAACAATGTTAATGAATTAAAATTGTTCTTATGAACCGGGTTCTTCATTTTAAAAGAAACGATCAAGGGAATATAAATTATTTCACAACAACCCCTACCTAGTCAAGTCATCGCACACGCATTCTTCGCGGATTTGATCGCCGCGGAAGGAGGTGATCGTCGTGTCGCGGAAGGGTGTCGTGTCGTCGCGGAAAGGCGTCGCGTCGTCACGGAAGGGCATCGCGTCATCGCGGAAAGGCGTCGCGTCATCGTGGAAGGGCTTCGCATCGTCGCGGAATACGGTTACGCGTCGACGAACTCCGAGGTTCAAGAACATGAAGATTTAATTATATCGATTAAATCCATGTGTTTTTATAAACCACAAAGAAGATTTAAAAGAAACCTGAAATCTCCTACCTCAAGCAGTTGGTGATCAGAGATTGTTGCGGGGAAGAACGTATCAGAAGAAGAGTCGTCAATCTCCGAGGGTGACGGCGTTCTTCGCGTTCTTCGCATTTTTCGCGTTCTTAGAGAAGGAGGATGAAGGCACAAAGTTGTCAAAACCTCTCAACAAGCATTTTTTCAGAAGTCGTGCGTTGGTCTTTTTTTATTATTACGCCAACGGATTGAAAACAGGTTAAGAAATGATTAAATTAATTCATTGAATTAATTCAACGAATAAAACCGCCCAATTAATTCAACGAATAAAACCGCCCAATTAATTGGTGCGTTAAGAAATTTAGAAAACGCGTCAGTTGACTTTCATTATGACGGGTTTTCGCGGGTGAGTTACTTAGCGGAATGAAATGGTGGGGCTCGTGCAGGCCCCACCACACAAATATCCTACCAAGAGGGTAGGATATTTCTGGATAGCACCCTATCCGCATCAACTCAGCTTAAGCTGATTTAAGTGGCTTCAAGTGGCTTCCATGCAGCTTAAGTGAAATAAAATAAAGTTTGTCGTACAATTTATTTTATTTCTTAACTTTAAGCCCAAAAATTAAAAACCACACCCGAGCAAAAGCAACTTCAGAAGAGGCGTTTCTAAGAAATTACCAGCGCTGTGATTCCATCGGTTCCCTCAGAATTCGATTCCAAGCACCAGTTCAAAATTTAGAAAAACCCGCTCATTCGTTCACTGAACGTACCCGAGCCAAAATTCGGAACATGATTCCGGGTACACCGGGCCTCGGAATCCGGTGACGTCAAAAACTGCGATCTTGTAAAATTCCAAAGAAAATTAAGAAAAAAAAATTTCCTTGAAATTTATGGGTCTTTACAAGAAACAGCTAAGGTATCCCAAATTTCATAAGCAGTTTTACAAGCAGATATTCTATTAAATTCCTCATCTCATAAAGTACAGTACAGAGCATTCATAGCTTTACAATTATTATTGTAGGTTATCTTAGTAGCTTCATTCCAAGTAGATCTAACTGTAGTAGGTATTTTATATTATGATTCTATAGCAGTCCAAATATCAAAACCCATGCTCTCTAAATGAATTTTCATCTTGATTTTCCACTGAGCATTGTTAGTGCCATTGAAAAATGGTGGTCTATTGGTAGCAACAACTTCAAGTCTGTTATCCATGATAAATTACTTAAAGCAATGATTTTAAAGAGATAAAAATTTAGAAATAACAGAAATTTTTAGAACTTTAAAATATAACTAAAATCATAGTTGAAAAACAGAGTACTTTAGAAAATATTTTAAACAACCTCTGATACCAATTGTTGGTTGGAGTAGAAACTCAAGAGGGGGGGCGAATTGAGTTTCAATTAAAATTTCTAATTAAAAACGTTTTCTTAAAATCTCCCAAATAAAACACAGAATTAAACTATAGTGAATTTATATCAAAATAAAGGTTCTGTTAGGTTCTCAAAGGATTGATTATTTTCCCAGTTAATCAAATCATGAGAATTGATTAACTTTTGAAACTAACTTACTGATTTACAACTAATATAAACACTTGCGAGTTTAATTATCAAAGTGACTTTCAAACAGTTTTGGATTTAAAGTAGGTTGTAGTGGAATAAAAACAAACTTTGAAAATAAATAAGCACAGCAGGTTTAACCAAGAGGTTCAGTCTCAAGCTGAGACTTAGTCCTCTCAAAACATTATATAAAATTGATCCACACCCTGGATAGGGTTTACAACAGTATATAACTTTCCAGGTCTAAGTCCTCTACCACTGTTATCCGTGGGAAAAAAAAAACAACAGCACACCAGCTGTCCAGGTCATGCACGACCTATACCACTATCCTAGTGGGAAAATAGAAGATGTAAGAGTTTGAGTGAGGATTTACAGATCCTCTAGTTAAAGTACATGATACAGTGTGTGTGTTAAATACAGCATATAACACACGCTGCTCGAAATGTAAAAAGTAAATCACAGAGGAAAATATTTAGAGTTTAGAAATGGTTTTAGTGATTGTGGTGTAGCTCTGGACTCATTTGGATTGATCAGAATTGGTTCTGAGTCCTCTACTGGTTTTTGTCTGGAAAACAGAGTGTCGTATGCTTCCTTTACTTCCAGGTGTAGAGACAGAGAAAAAGGTAGTTGATGAAGTTCTTGTGTTATGTTCTCATTCTCAGCTCTTCACAGGTATGAAGTAATGAATGAGTTCTTCGTGTTAGTTCAGTTGTATCTTTGCATTCAAACTCTGTTTTTATTCCAGCACACCTCGTGGTATGTATGTCTCTATGTTCATTCCTTGTCTTCCTATCTCTTCGTAGCATCACATCCTTCATTCATTTAAAGCATGATCTCCGGCAAAAGAAATGATTTCTTTTTGTAGGTATGAGGTACAGTTCCCTGACATCCAACAACACACATTAAATAAATGTCAGTGTATTAAAATATACCTGATATGACCGTTGGTTAGATTAAATAATGATAAAGAAATTAAAGCAGTGTCGGGTTCTGTCTCTGGAACGGTAGCTTTGATATCGATAGGTAGATGTCACGGTAGGCCTGAGTAATGGTAGCTTATGGTGTAATGGTAGACTTGAGTAACGGTAGACTTGAGTAACGGTAGCCTTTATATCGGTAGGCTTAGTATATCGGTAACCTTCCGCGTATCGGTAGACTTGGATATCGGTGACCTTCGAGTATCGGTAGGCTTTGATGTAACAATAACCTTCTTATATCGGTAGCGGTAGCTCTATCTTGGTAGCGGTAAGTTTGTCTTGTATCAGTAGCTTTATATTAGTAGCGGTGACTCTATATTGGTAGCAGTAGACTTGTCTTATATCAGTAGTGGTAAGTCCCTATCGGTAGCTGTAGACTTTGATTTATCGGTGACTTGTCTGTAACAGTAACTTTCACATATCGGTAGGCTTTTTATACCGGTGATCATTACGTATCGGTAGACTTCCTTTGATAACGGTAGCTTCAACATATCTGTGGACTTGTGTGTATCGGTAACTCTGTTCTATAATGGTAGCTCTCACGTAGCGGTAGACTCAACTGTATCGGTAGCTCTGTTCTGTAACGGTAGCTCTCACGTAGCGGTAGACTTAACTGTATCGGTATCTCTATTCTGTTTAATCATTCTATTGGCAGAATAGGTTAAGTCAGAGTGTACAAACATCCAATAACCGAAAGACTAGTATTTAAATATAAAATAATAGAACAATACTTAAAGCAAATAAGTAGCTAGATTCCCAAATAAGTATTTAACCATTGATCAAATAGGGATTATCATAATACAAATAATTATAATTGGGATATCAAAATATAATAAAAGAACTAGATTCCAAGAGGGTTCAACACCAATAATGCTACAAAAAGTTTCCTAGACTTAATGATAAGAAATTTATAGATTAACTTGAAATAATTTTGGTAGTCTTTTTTGATTATATTTTGATATACTCCAATAGTAAGGAGAATCATGATGATAATTTGAATACTGTGAAAAACATTTGTGAAGAGAGAAACCCTATAAAAATTAAATTAAATGGGTGTTATGGATGGTTGATGTGTCATTATTGGAAAATGTTGTCACTATAAATGGAATATTTGTGGACCCTTCTCAGAAAACGGAAATAAAAGAGTGGTCCAGACCAACATATTTAACACAGATCTATATTTTCCATAGTCTGGCTAGGAATTAACGAAGATTTGTTATTTTCTTATCATGATTTTACTAACTACTTACCAACCTTAATCAGAAGGGAGAAAAGTTTTCCTAGACTAGTGAATACAAATACTACTTCAAAGAGTGGAAAAAGATTCATATCACTACACCAGTGATCACACATCCAATAGGTAGGGAGCACTATGTGGTACACAATAATGCTTAAAATAAAGTATTTGGTCTTTCATGAATGAAAAATGATAAAGGGATAGACTACGCCTCAAGGTAGTGGAATATTCATGACCAAACAATCATATGCATGATCTAGAGTTGGTAGTTGTGATATTCACACTTAAAATCTGGTGGCATTATCTCTATGGGGACAGGTGTGAAATATATATTGATCATAAGAGCCTCAAATATATATTTACACAGAAAGATCCCAATATGATCCAATAGAGATGGTTAAACCACACCAACGATTACACCATATCAATAAATTACCATCCTAGAAAGGAAAATAATGTGGTAGATTCTATAAGTAGAAAGGATCCTACAATGTTATCAATGATGATAATTGAGAATGGTTAAACATTCTTAGATTTACAAAGGACTAACTTCTGAATCATCAATGAAGGAACACCATCAATTATTTCTCAAATCATTCCTCAACTATCCCTTGTATAGAAAATAATGGATGCTAAAAGAAATGATGAAAAGATTCAAAAAAATGTGGAGTTATCAAATAAGAGAAATCATCATATTTAAAAATTAATGAGGAAAGAGTCCAACGATTTGGGTCACAACTATGTGTACCACCTAATCAAAAGATAATGGGAGAGATTATGAATGATACACATAGATCAACCTTATCTATTCACCTAGGAAGACCCAAGATGCCTCTAAATCCCCAAGGGAACTATTGGTGGGACAATATTAGGAAGAAGATGGCCAAATATGAATCAATGTTATGTTAATTTCAATAAGTGAATAATGAATAGAAAAATTCAACAGGGATGATGAAACCATTACCCATACAAGTATGGAAGTGGGGAAACATAACCATGGCCTTTCTTACTATAATTCTAAATACATTAAGGCTAAATAATACTATATGTGTTATTGTGCATCATCTTATAATGATAGCTAATTTTATCTCAATTTGGGAGGAATTATCATTGAATCATCTTGCACAGATATACATCAAATAAGAAGTAATGATTCATAGAGTACCAGTATCAATTTTATCTGATTGATATCTAACATTCACCTCTATATTCTGGAAAAGTCTATAACATGATATAAACACAGAGCTGAACATTAGTATGTCCTATTATCAAAATGTTGATGGCTAATATAAGAGAACTATTCAAACACTAAAAGACATGTTTTTAGAATATTCTATGGACTTCATTAGTGGATGGGACCAACATATGCCTTTGGTCAAGTGGTCCTACAATAATAGTTTCCACTCAAGAATCCAAATGGATCTATATGAATCCATTTGTAGGAAAAGATGTAGAACATCAGCATACTGAGATGATGTTGGTGAACAGAATCCGCTAGGATAAAAAATGGTTTAAGAAATAATAGAAATTGTGAAAACCATTCATCATCCTATTTGACCCACCAAAAGGTGATATAAGAGTTATGAAGAAAATTGTCAACAGGACATGGAGGTTATGTTTGGAGACATGAGTCTCCTCTATATAACTATATAGAAGATTATCATTAGATTTGGGAAGAAATAAGAGTTGAGTCTTAGGTACATTGAACCTTTTATGATTTTGACCCTATTAGAGATTTTTCTTATCGACTTTCACTTCCACCAACTATGTCTCAAGTACTTTATGTATTTCACATATCTCTCTTAAGAAAGTATATACTCTATCCCTCACATGTACTGAATATAGAAGTGATAAATTCGGAAAATGATCTCTTATATGAGGAGAAGCTAGTGAAGATCTTTGACCATAGAGATAAAATTTTATGCAACAAGACAACTCACAAGGTCATAGTACTATGGTGGAACCATATGTATGAATAGGTAACATGGGAAGAATAGAAAGAAATGTAGGAAAATTACCCTAACCTATTTTCAAAATAGTATGTAAAATGAAATTTTGAGGGTGAAATATCCTAAGGTGGGAAGAATCCAACGTACCGAAATTTTATCAATGAAATTTAACTTCTTATGATTAATTTATATATTATAAATCACATAAAATCAAAGATTAATCACAATACATACTTTATAAATGAATAATTAATGAAATAAAATGTATTTATTGAAATTAAGAAATTTATACTGTTGGAATAGTAACGTGACTGTTAAGAATAAGAACTCATCTAATAGAGTAGTAACCTCAACTATAAAATTATAAATTTAACCATGTCATCTTATAAATGAAAATATAAAATATTTATATCATGGAATAAGTAAATAAATGTTTAAAAAATTATAAATTAACTTTTGGTATTTTTGTAATGAGAAAATGTTAATTTCAAATTTTTTAATTAATATAATGTATTAATATAAAATTATATTTCAAAAAAAGAGATTCATAAATCAATAAGTTTTTTTCTTATGATAATAATATAATTTTAGGATACTTTAATAAATTTTTCATAGTGTTATAAAAAGTATTGAAATTTAAAAATTAGTGTTCATAGAATAAATGATGATTTTAATTAAAAATTAAAATTTTCATTTTTAAATAATAAATTTTTCATTAAATGGATTCCATTTTTTATTTTAACCGATCAAAAATGAATAAGGTTAATGTTTGGTATTTTTATAAAAATGTTGAATTTTTTGTGGATAGTGAAATACGATAATTTCCGATATGTAACACTATAATTAAATAATGAAATTTTTGAGTAATGATTGATTAATAGGTGATGAAATTTGAAATTATATCAATATCACTTCCTCTATTTACTTTATTTATTCATGGTAATCAATAATATTACTTATCTTATGCCAAAATAATAAGAAAATGAATGAAATAATCAAAAAACATCCCTTTTAAACCCTATAAATACCACTCCTCACCCCTCCTCTCACCACACATAAAAAGTATTGAATCTTGTCCAAATTATTCAAAATAATCTTCGAAATTATCTTAACCATGTCTAGGAGAATTTTATTTAAAGAAAAGACCAATACCAATTACCCTAAAGTGGATCTGAAAGAGAAGAAACATTATAGGTAAAATCCTCATTCATTTTCTTTTAATTTATTTTAAATTTATTTTCTTTTCATAACCTTTCCTAAAATACCCTTATAAATCTGAAATGATAAGTCCATTTTATATATATATATATACATTAATTTTGTTATTTTAATTGATGATATTTCATCTAACCTCTTTTCTTCACCTTTTGTTTCTAAAAAGAAAACATCGACCACAATGTGTTGATTTACAGCCATCGTGTTTGATGCATTTTAATTTTCTCATTACCCACATAAAGGATGGTCATAAGACAAATATTATATTTTAAAATGATTATAATAAATGTATTAAAAATTATTTAATGATTCTAAACCTATATATAAGGATAATATTAAATAATAAAATAAAACCTGTTCACAATGTTAAAAAATTCACCAAAATAAACAAACATCCATCACTAAAATTTTATCTACTAAATCAACCTAATATCTAGGAAAAAAGGTATATAATACCATTTAATATTTTATAAATTCATTATTAATATATATTTTTAATATTGGATATTTTTACCTTTTTTAAATGATATTTCATACATATATGGAAGTGAACCAATCATGAAAACCATAGATACAAATAGTCCGGAATGATAAAATTGATTCCTATAAATAATACAGAAGGCCATAAATGAACATAATAAAACTATAATATATCAAATAAATATTGAATAAGTTCTGAATTAAATTAATAACTAATATAATTTCATTATCTAGGACAATAAGTGCATGTGTAGAACACTTTCAGACAAAAGGGAATGGATTCTCCTCGAACTTCCACTTATTCCTTAATGTTATTATTTATCTATAATTAACCCAATGTAATTCCAAATTATTCTTATTAACTCCAAAAAAATTATATTTTTAGGTTATTAATAGATATACGTAGCTCAATTATTCTTTCATTTATGGGGAAATACATGTTTTATCCGGTTCAATTTTTAATCTTTTCTGATAATCATCCCAGATTAAAGGGAACTTCTCTATTTCATACCCATTTTTATATAAACTAAATAATATATTTTAATCCACCCTTATTTTTATAATATCACTAATTTAATTATGAAAAAATATATTGTCTTAATTCTATTTTTATTCAAACAATTATTCCCCTTTCACTTCAAAGAGTCTTTAATATTTTACCTTAAAACACACTAAAGAGGCTCTTTTATAAATTTTCATATAAACTATATTACATTTTTTCACTTCAATTTAACATAATTTATCTTGATATATTCCTATTTTACCATATTTATTTCCATGTATGATTAAAATCCATTTCTTTTTGGACAATTTTATGATACACCCATTTTTTATGCACCATGATATGATTATGATACACAATTTATTATATTGGAATACCTTATGTATATGTTTTATTTTCATGTGGAACACTTATTCATGAACATGTTATCATTTTTGTTTCTAGATGTCACTCCAATTCATTTGGTATTGTTTTAGTATCATGATAGGTCATGTTGATATTGGGAGTGAACCTGATTCCAATATGGAACTTTGTCCGTCATGTGCAATATTCTTGGCAATTAGCCTTGAATCTTTCTTATGTAATGTTTTATGTAGATTCAAAATTCCTATTATTCCATGATTACATTATCAAATTTTGTACATGTTATTATTTCTTATGTATATTCACATTCCATTCATTTATTTATGTTATATTGTTATGCCTTACAACCCACGTGATATGCTTTATTCCAATGTCAATTCCCATAATAGGATTTCTAGATTATTATTTTTGGTCATGTATCCCCCAGGTTATCCTATGAAGATGTAAGACCTCAATGGATTTTAGAAGATCATTGGGGAGTTTAAACAATAATTTTTTATTTTAGTTTCATTCCTTCAAATTATGTACCTAATATTCCAAAGAAATTAGACTTTATGATCCTTGGTTGGTATTTCATGGGTAATTTCTCATAAAATAATGTATGTATATATATATAATGATAGTGCCATTATAACCCGTAAAGGAAAATTTTGTTAAATAGTAGAAAAGACTAATTAATATCTCTAAAATAATTAGTTCCTTTGGTTTATTTGCTTGGCGTAAGGTAATTACTTATTTTCCCCAACTAGATAATATATTAACCAAATTGATGCATAAAGGGGTCAAATTCACATGGTAAAAAGAATTTGTAGAATGATTTTAGGAATGGAAGTGGAGATTTATAAATTAAATAAATTTGACATTACCATTGATAAAAAAGGATTTTTTATATGAAATTACTTATTAAATAAAGGACTTAGGTGTGTACTTTTGAAACATTATATATTTGTTTGTCATGAATCTATTCAATTTAATAGCCATGGGAAAAACTCTTAAAATTAAGATATTGGGTTGGAAACTATAATATTTTCATTAAAAATATAGATACAATATTATTGTGGTTAAATATATAACATATATACTGATAAAAAAAGTTCAAAGTATACTTTCCCATATTAATATATCAACATGTGAAAAATGATTGGTCTATAGATACTCAAGTAACATAATTGTGAAATACACTACCACCATGGGAAGGAAAACATGGTGCATATGCATGTATTAAGAGGGATCATGGTGTCCTATCTATTATAAGGATAAAAAAGGATCCAATATTCATAATTTAGTAAATTTGGATATGGAAACATTTAAGGAAGGTGAAAATCATTCCTTTCACATCTAATTTATCAATAATATTTACTATTGAATATAAATGAGCCTCAAAAGGATAAAATGAGTTCACAAAAGAAGATTAAAACCATTAAATATGGGAGATTGAAAAACCCCACCAATAAAAATTGTTTTTTGATGCTTTTAAAGAGAATATTTATACCATATATTCTGGACCCGATGTAGGAATTATTGGATGAATATAATTGCTTTAATTTCTCCATCAATCCTTGTAATATAATGGTGTATATGGATCTAAAGGAATACTTATAGTCGGAACACATGAATATGTAAATTGTTGACTATGCTTCAAGGTGTCTTATATTCTTAAAAGTAAAACTTGAGAGACAACTCCCAAAGTGTGTAATGAAACCCCTACCTATTCTAATATAAATGTGGGAAAATATCACAATGGAATGTGTTACTGGAATTCATAATACATCTACGATGAATTATTTTAAAAATAAATTACTCTTAAAAATGTATTTTTCTCTATATTATGTTCAAATTTAAATGTCAATTTTCTCTTTTTTTTAAATTTAATTATATTAAATGGATTATAAATTCACAATTGTCATGTTCAGATTTGGTAAAATTGGACATCATATATTTTTACAAAATGAATATACACCATATAAACTATTTTATAATGGGTAATAGGGGTAAATAAGAAAAAATTGAGTGGATTTAAATTTTAAGGAATAAAATGATATAAAATCCATATATAATACATTTTTATGTATTAAAGTTAATCCCACATATCTTCCAAATATAACTTTACCTAAAACACCAAACCCTCATGTGATTCCATCCTTACCCTTCATCCAACAAAAGTTTCCAATGAAATTTTATTATGTTTCATCTATAAAAGGTTCTCACTTACATCCATATAAATACAAACATATACTTATAAATACTACTTAATAAATTCCCATGTTCATATCAATTTATAATCTTCCATGAATTTTTGACCCTGGTTATAAGAAAGTATCTCAAGTACTCCATTTCCAAGAGAACCTTCAAGAAAAGAATTCATCACTCAATTTGAGTATTATCCACTCCATAACAATTTATTGTCTATATTTCTCATCCATCATTCTTAAATATGATATATCACCACAAAAATCAAAACAATACCCTTATAAATCTTTTATAATGATATTTTAAAAAAAATAATCATGTTCACAACCACACTCATCGATATATTATAACATGTATATATTTAGGTCGGTTTAACCACCTATGTGAAAAATGCTTTAAATTTATTTATTGGATGGAAAATTAATTAATGGTAAAATTTTATACTAATATGTAAATAATTTATTTTTTGGTTCTTTAATGGTATCATTAATATTCATCTTATTATTAATATAGCACCTTTTGTTTGAAAAAAATTACTGAAATAAGAACATTACAAATTTAATCTTCATGAATCAAAACTAAAAGTCTCATAAAATGAAATTGGGATGTTATAAATAATTTGGGAAATTATATTCCATCACCATTAATTGTATAAGAATTATGATATAGTTATCAAGGAGTGGGGATCAATATCTCTATTATAAAACTTGTATAAAATAATCATGGTTACTAACATCTGATGATGAAGATAATAAAAAACTAGATTATAAATGTATAATTAATTTTTATAATTGAGGTATAAAAATTATAAATGATATAAGTATTGTTTTAAAATAATTTATTATTATACGTGAGATTAAATCAATTTCATTGTAGTTATGATTAATGGTTAGGGGATCCTTAGTTCAATTACTTTTCATTGAGTTTTGATTATCATTTACTGTTATCCACTTACATGAATTTTATAGGCATTAGGTTCATTATCCATTAACTATATTCTCTTTAAATATTCTTGACTTTACAAATTAAATACTTTTCCCTTATTTTTAGATTTTTTTTAAAATAAAATAAATATAAGAGTCCAAAATCCCCATATTGAATTTTTAATTATAATAATTTTATTGTTGTATCATTTAATTTAATTTTCTTAAATTTAAATTTTTATAATTACATGGCATTATAATTCATTAGATATATTTGAATTGATATATTATATATTCCCTCTCACTATTATACCTTATAAATCCATTTAAATTAGTAAATATTTTTTGGAATCCAAGGAAAGAAATATAAATATAGGAAAACATCCTAAAATCATGATAAAGTAATGAGTGGTGGTTTCTTAGAACATCATTCACATCAGTGTACAAATGAGTGGATATAGTCTTTGACTTAGATGAATCTAGGGGTAATAAACCTAAAAATGTTGGCTATGTATTAACTCAATCATCACTTAGTTCACAAATAATGGTCCTAACTTCACACATGGGTTGAAACTCCAAGGGGATATTCTTGGATGCTTCACATTATTCTTTACAAACCATATTTAGGGATTTCAATGCATTGATTTTAAATTTAGGTTCACTATATCTCTTTATACCTCATTTTACATTACTTTTCTCCTTAATTTCTATGTTATTTAATCACATAGACACATTCTATATAATTTTCAATATAATATTAACTAGATATGTATTACTCTATATGTGTGAACTCAATAAAAATGGAGGGGTTTTAAAAAATAATTTTTTCCATTTATTAACTGGGAATCTATAAAAACTATGTATACTAGTTATTTTAATATGGAAAATTATTTATTACCAAGTCATGTTTGCTAAGTATTTTTATTCATTCCACTCATATGACGAATTAATTACAATTATTTAGTGATGATAAAGACACAAAATTATATATTCCCATAATTCATCGATAGGTATCGTGAGAAAATATATTTTGAGTATTGGTGTATTCCTTACCTTTAATGTGTGATGTCTTTGTATAGTGCCTCAATGATAAAATTAATATGTTTGAAATTATGTATTCCATCACTATTAAATTAGTTATTATTTTCAATGTGATTATTTTTTATTTCATTAATATAATCCATAATAATTTTAGTAGTTTTATATTATAAATTTTAATTGTTTATGTGTGCCTAAAGAGAACTAGGATTCTTATATAAGGATAATACATCATTTTAGATTAATATTCATCATATTAAAAAATAAATACTTGAGGAATATAATAATTTACTGTATTTGAAAACATTGTACAAACATTCTTATTTGGTGAAAGATCTTCCATGTTTCCCAGAAATATCTTCCCATTTAGTACTCATAATTAAAACCTTTATTCATTACATTGGAAAAGGAAACATAATAAATTTAGAGCTCAACTGGTTAGTAAGGGAAAATAATGTAGATACATAAGCATAACATGTACATAAGGGTATGATAAAATGGGTATAAAATTTATTGATCAGCCTCTTTATATCAAATAACATAATCATCAGTCATGGAATAAAGATTATAAGATCATAATACATAAATCATAAGGGAATAAAAAGCATAATATATGAGATCATAACATATTAATAAGACATGGAATTTTGGAAAACATATAAACATACAATATTATTTCCATAGTAGTCAAGGATAATTTCCAAGCCCATATTAGAGGAATGTGTTAAATCCCAAAACCATATTATTATTCAAGCTTCACTGCCTATAACATCATTGTGGGAAAAGTTATTTACTAAACTAGGTTCTCTACCCATTACAGCCATATATTACTGAATCACGTTCAAATCCCATTCTAGCATTGTATTACTGAACCAAGTTCACTTGATGTTCCACTCTTTTCTTTATAATGAGATATAGATATTTACCTGAATAATTAGAGGGAGATATAGTACCCATCTATAATATAATGAAATTATACATGAGTTTTCCATAAGATAATAAAACATTCATCATATCATGACCCATAAAAAAGAGATGTTTTTCATAAGCATCATATCATAACCCATGAAATAGAATAGGTATTATAAAAATTTAATCACATAATAACATTTTTGAAATAGATATGTTTCATAATAATTTTATCATAGAACAAACCATTAATTTAATTAGGTTTCATAATCATTTTATTGTGTTATAACTTGTGGAAGAGAAATAGGTTTCATAAACATCTTTCCATCATAAACATAACCCATTCAAATAAATATTAAGAATGGTGTCCTGGGATCATATCCCTAGTATAGAATAACATATATCAAAGGATATAATATTATATCTAAAATAATTTTGAAATATATTTTAATATAATTTCTTGATGATAATTTCATTTATGTTTTGGAAATTTTTTTAAAAATATAAAACATTTAGACAAAAACATTCTTTGAGAATAAACTTGAAAACCAGTAAAGAAATATTTCGAAACTATTTTAAGATTATTTAAAACATTAAACATTTTTAAAATAACATTCTTTTAAAATGATTTTACAATTAAATTTTAAAAAATATTTTTAAAAACCTTATTATAAAACATG
The DNA here is from genome assembly GCA_963277665.1 of Viscum album. Taxonomy (NCBI): domain Eukaryota; kingdom Viridiplantae; phylum Streptophyta; class Magnoliopsida; order Santalales; family Viscaceae; genus Viscum; species Viscum album. Next base: position 591,546,491 of record OY728140.1, on the reverse strand, counting down.
GGTTTTGAATAAAACAGGTTTCCAACTTACTAGAGCAATAAGGCCAGGTTTTAAAAAAATCACTTTATTAATTACAATTAGTTAAAAAGAGTGAAAAATGGTACCATTACATGAATATAGCATTAATAACCATAGGATATGAAGCGAACTAATAATTCTTGAGATATGGATCTTATGATTTCATCAATGGAAGTACAATCATAAAGAATCACTATAAATGATGAGATTGTATCAATAAAGTCATTCGACTTTGGTAACTTTCAATCGTAATCCCAATGAAAGAATAAAATGACATGAAGGATAATATTTCCAAAAAATAATTATGTTCATTGTATAAAATTTTAAAGGGAATGTATATAAACCTCTTAAAATAATATAGTTTCATTACATAAGATGTGTCTCAATAGAGTAAAATTAAAAAAAAATCCATTATCGATTTGGTAACTTTTGAAATGTAAACCCCATAAAAGGGAGATCCAAATATTGATATGTAAATAAAAATAATTCTAATTTTAATAATAATAAAATAAGTCCATGTTATTTATACATAGAATATACAATAAATAGGTGGTGAACATGGCTTGTGTATCACAGAAAATAAAAGTGAGGCTAAAATCCATTGCTACATGAGTAACTATTGAACCATGAGTTACGTGAAAGAATACAAAAAATTGAATCTTTAACTATAATTAAATAAATTAAATTAATGATATAAAATATCATGCAATAGTATATAAATCAGAAAAAACAAATGAGTGGTGAATATGTTCTATGTGTTACAGAAATAAAAGCAAGACTAGAAATCCCCTAAATGTAATTCTTGACTATCATCATACTTGTTCAAACATCTAATTTAATAAAAATATGTTTATTATAAATATATAATAGAATTATATTAGTATATATAACCCCATATATGATATAATTATGAATTTATATTACTCTTTTATTAACAATTTCATGTCAATGTTATGTTTTTGGTAAAAACTGCTTTGTTTTTCATACAAGTTTGACTTGCTGTTATTGGACAACGTACTTAGATCATGATATAATTATTTTCCATAATTTGAATCACTAAATAAATATAATTTAAATTTTTTATATATCTATTTATATTAACTTATAAAATATATAAATAGGAAATGAAATACACTATTTCCAAAGATGGTAGGATATACATACCCATGAATGTTGTTTCAATTTTATTTTCATATCGAATGAAAGATAGTAAATTATGTGTATATATATACATATATTATAACTAAATTAGAATTATTATTTCATAAACATGAAATATTGTTAATAAAACCATCCTTAATAAATACAAGTTAAGTGTGAACGAATCATTTTTCTTTGAGGATACTATAGTCCACACATCCACAAACGATGTTATCATACTCCCACAAGAGGTAAATAATGACGGTACATATTATATAATAATTAATAAAGAATAAAAATATCATAAATATAATAAATATCAAATAAATATTATTTTTTCATCACTATTACCAACCCTTAGAGGTGGTAAGGGAAGAACGAACGACATTAGTTCGCGAGGTAGTATTCCACAGTACACAGGAACAATGATTGAATATCCCATTTGATGGAAGGGTTTAATGTGTTTGGTAGTACCATTAACATAAAATAATATCAGTATATTTAAGATATATATGTGTTTAGATAACCATAACACAGCATAAATTTAAGGGGTTTAGAAATAAATAAAACTAATGTTTTTATTGAAGAACATTACCTCTTCTTCAGCTAACACATTTTTGGATTTCAACAAAAGAATTATTTGGTTTGATTTATTAAAAAAGTGATTATTCTAGGATTATAGTAAGGAATTTGGTATTTTATTTGATTAGGGTTTTGATGATTCAATATTATTGATATTTGTGAAGATATGGTTCGAGATAATGGCCTTTTTAATGGAGGTGAGTAGAAAACTTCTAAATACCAAAAACATAAAAACTCTTTAGAGGTATCACATACATAATGAGCCTCAAATAAAAAAAATTTAAAGATAAAAGATGATATTGGAGTAAATAAGTCAATAATATTGGAATTTTACACTTTTATAAGTCATTTTCCCTTTTAATTTAAAACTTTAACCACTATGTAAACCCATTTTTACTTTAATCGCTACAATTAGTTTTAATTACATTCAATAATATTTTTGTAAAAAAATAAGATAAAATTTACAGTCATTAAAAATTATTATAATTAAAAACATGGAATAAAATTTTCTAAATTTAAATCACATAAGAATAAATTTTTAATTTAAAATTAATCCCACAGATGGGACGTAACAATGGCGTTTTAATGTAAAAATTTCAAAAGTTTGAAAATTTTTTATATCCAATTTCAATATGAAATTTAATACAATTACTTGAATTGGATTTAATAACGTATAATTCAACTAAGTATAATATAAAACCAATTTAAAATATAATTAATCTATATAAATAAATTAAATGAAAATGTAATTTTCAATTAAAATGCAGTGGTTTTTACTATTCATAAAAAATTGAAACTTCTAAAAAAACATGAAATCCATCCAAAGTAAATTTTGATATTCTAATTTATAAAATAAATATTATTTATTAAAATTAAAATCATATAAGTGTGAAAAATTTGTTTTAAAACAAATCTACTATTAAAAGGTGGTAGTGCGTCTTTTTTAAAATACACTTTTTATGCCAAAGATTAGATGATTTATTATTTTATTCCTATCAAACATATTGGAAAAGTTTCAATTTTTATTGAATTTATAATATATAAATTTTTTTAAGATCTCAAACTAATAATTAATAATTTAATTTATAAGATAAATTCATTAGATGGCATAAAAGTTGTTTTTTTTATAAATACTCATCCTTTATATGGAAATGGTTTTTATTTTCATTTCTAATTAATTTATAACTGGATAATTCACTTAATTAATATGTGTGAACCATAAATTTCGAATTTATTTAATCTTATTCGTATATAATGCTCCAACAGTTAGGTGAAAACTGAAATAATATTTTAATAATAATAAAAAAATTGTATTGTTATTAAATAAAACTTTGTCTAGAATGTAACACATGACTTCAAAAGAAGTTGAAATTGTGTGTATCAATTAAAAAATTAGTGTTTATTTAAATAAAGATGATATACATGACTCATTTAGTGAAATCTTAACTTGGTGTTTCATATAAAGAATTCATATGTTGGGGTAGCATGCATCACAAGACATAAAAAAATTATTTATTCGAAGAAAAATTAATTCATAAAAAATAGAAGTTTTAAATTTTACATAACATAAAATGAATTTAGCCCCCCTAAAATGAATTTAGCCCTATAAATTTATTTTCATCATCAATGTCTTAATACATGAAATTTCATTTCATAAAACCCCACATTGTAAAAATTAATAATGAAACTTTTTAAAAAAATGATTGTTGAAAACATAATGGTAAGCGGTAGTAACTCAAAACTAGATTTCTATATAGGAGAACACATGTGTTTACTAAAAAATGGACACAGAATAAGTGTAAATAAATATTGATATTTTTAGATATGACTGATCAAAATATAGTGGGTGGTCTAGAGAAGGTTAGTGAAAATAAAATCGTAACCCAATTAAGAGTGAAGAGGACATTGATGTCATCAAAGGTGATAATAACTTGATAACATTTTATCTCAATATCCTTTTCCTAAAGATCAATTATTTTCACAAGGAGATATAAATAATTGATTTTATTCCATTTTTTATGTACAATTTCCCCATTTGGTTGTGCATTGAAAAATTACCACTACATCTCTTACTCTAAAAATGATGGTGAATTTTGTTATTCCTAAAGCACTAACTGTATAAGAAAACTACTCTTAATTTCACATTAATACATGACTAAATACTTAATTTTACACTTAATACAACCCGTAAAATCGATATTTCTAGTTTATTTGGGAATTAGGTACATTTCATAATAACTAATAATAGGAAATACATCAGTTTTATTGAAAATATCCTTAACATGATCATAATATTCCATGGATTTTAAAACTGCACAGGATAACATGTGGAAATATATAAGAAATGGTTGTGATATAAATCCCATATTTGGAATAATAATTGATTAACGTAAAAAATTATATAAAATAGTTATATGTTTTGGGAATAAAAATACCATGAATAATAAGGCATGATATATAATGATAAGAAGAACACGGTAAATGTGGAATCAACTTTCAAAAATTCAACATAAACATTAGTTTGGATAAATACTAATAAATCATGATAAAAATGTCCAATAAAGGAATTATGTTCACTCCCTATACAAAAAATATGTCTAATGAGACTAGACATTATCCAATGCATATGAGTGTAATAATGTTTTTTGTGCACCCATCACTATCATTTCATTATAATGCTTATGTGTGCCACATAGATCATACAACATGGATTCATGCATTATTAGATTGTGTTAAATGATTAAGGACTATGGAAAATATACATGTAATCCCCATTTCAAATAAGTATAAGTATATTAAGGTGAACACCCTTGATATGAAATTGATATGATATTCACTACACAATTGGTTTGGCATGGAAAAATCATGGTGAAATTTCAACAACAAAACAACATCACATATAATTCATAAACTTTTATTATGAAATAAAATGGGTCTCTTGAAATTTTGAAATCTAATGGGTCATAATGGAGACATGGAAAGAGATATCCCAATATTAGGAATTAGAAATATAAAGCATAATATGATATAGAAACCTAAATTATGAAGATAAGGTGAGAATCCCTTACTAAATTTTTCCATGGTAACAGATGTATATAATGGTTTGTGGGACAGACAAGTGAGAGTGAACGAGATCTCTCATCATTTATAAATAAAATTGGAATTAATGGGGATGTTTAAAAATATAACCAAATACCCAAATATTTATACTAATAATATTAACATGGAAGAGATTCTTAAATGGAAATGAGAAGAGGGAAATCCCTTACTTGGGTGTGTGACTCCAAATACTTGGGAGGAGATTATTGAGAGATTGGAGGAATATTTGGGGTAATTTAGAGATGGGAGGGTAGAGTAAGGATGTGCTCCAAGTATTTTTATTGAAGAGAAATGGGAGCTTGGGTGGGTTTATATAAAAAATGAGTGGGGATTTCATTTTTATTTCTCAAAATTAGGTTTTTTAATATTTAAAATAAAATAACCAAAACTAGGATCCTTCCCATGGTTCATGAAAAATGTGAGCAGTTTTAATTATTCTATAAGTTCAAGGGACCAAATTAATAAAATAACACCTTTTTTATGTGGATGTGAGTCATACTCTTAAATAAATGATTTTAAAACCATTAAATATTTTAATGGTTTCAGACGATTCATAATTGATTTATAAAATTAATAAAATTAAATTAAAATATAAATATTTTAAATATAAAACATATATATGTACTTGGATACCTTTTATAGTATTTATCATGTAACACCCCAACCCTAGTTTCCCAAAGTCACTTAATTATTTTATCACATTAGCATGAATACAAGAAAATCAAATCCCAAAGGAACAATTAGTTTAGTACCTTGGAAATACAAGATACAAATATAAGTATTAAATTACAACTTGAAATGAAAAAACCTAGTAGCTTATTTGAAAACACTAATATTTTTTACCCTATAACTACTGGTATGTAATAATATACATCATCACATCCTGGGAAAAAATTAAACATAAGAAAGGGGTGATCTCATGTGTTCAGTAATGATAACCAATATTGTGGATGCTGTCATAAATAAGAATAAACCTTTATGCCATGGTATAAAAGTAAAAAATGACTTTTTAACATTAATATTAATAATAATATGGTAATAATAAATCAAATAATATCACTTAAACATTCATATGGATGTTATACTAGTCTAATAATGAAATGAAATATTAATAACAAATCTCATAGCAAGTAAATGCATATTGAAAAACATCATTACCATACTGTCAAGGCCTCGTGCCAAGACCATAAATAACCATACCATCAAGGAAATTTTCCAAGAAACTAGTTTTATCATGATAACTACTAATGGATTGATGGGATATAGAGGGCCCCACCCATAAATTACTATGTCAAATGAATTCCTCCCATGAATGGTAAAAAACATAACATAAACATTCTTATTAAAACTAGCATACCAAATGTTAATACTTTAACCATAAACCATGAATGGAATAAAAATAGAATATCTATAGTGAAATATCTCATAAACCCTTCAATACAAAATGGAAGACTGTATCATAATAAATGAACCTCAATTAAGAAAAAAATCCAACTATGGATGTTTACAAAGATGAAAATAATCTAATAAATGCATTAAAACTCTTTGAGAGAAATACCTCTATTTTAAAATGAAATCATTAAAAATCCACAAAATTATAAAATAAAAAATATCTTATGAAAAGAAACATTTAGGATTTTAAGTAAGGCTTTAAAATGTTAAAGTGTCATAATGACATAAAATATACACTCACTCTATATAAGTTAAAAAAACATTCCTTACTTAATTTGTCGAAAATTTCATAAAGTACCTCATTTGGAAAAAGACAAAAAGATTAAATTCAAAAAGTTTTATAAATATAAAAACATGGGTAAAGTTTTTTTAAACAATTTTTTATAATATTTTGATTTAAAATTTATGAAACATGGACATGGATGTTAAATATGCTCTAGTAGATACTAACTTATAAACAACCACGTATAAAAATGAGATTGTGAAATTAACCCGTAACATGTACTTTCCTTTAGTCAAGGGTACATTAACCTATTGTATAATTATTAAATAATGTCATTAAATTATACATGTACCATATCCATATTTATGATATCATATATGGTCTAATTATATCATTTTTTAATAATATTTCAGTAAAACCGTTGTTTTTTGTGTTATCTGCTTCATTTTCCCATTCCTTCTTTGTCATGTAAGTTACGTTTGTTATGAATAAGATGTATTTTATTCATATTAAATATAAAATTAAATTCATAATTATTATTTTTACTTATGATATAAATTTTATAGTCATTGTTGAATGGTTAATGTGGAGAATGAATTTCACCGCATCGTGGAGACGATAGGCCGTAGGTACGCACGAGCGATAATATATTTCCCTTGATAGTTAAATGATATATAATTAAATAGAATATTATTTATAAATAATAATTATAATGTTATATTTATTATATATATCTATTATAATCATCATTATACACGTCCAAATTAATTAGTGTTGAATAAAAAATTTCACCACAACGTGGAGACGGTAAACCGTACGTACGCAAGCTCAGTGATATTGTTATTCGTATGATGGATAAAATGAGGAATATTGTTGTCCCATAATTATAATAACATATAATTATATTTATTATACTGTATTTATTAATTTGGTGTTGAAATACATAGAAAGAGTAAGTATAATAAAAAATAACTTTGAAAGAGGTGATAAAACAATTACCTCTATTTTGGGAATCTTCTTTTGATTTTCACAAAAGGACTCCTTAGTATGGAGTTATTAATAATGTATGGATTGTCCGTTTTAGTGTGGGTTGTTTTTAGAGGAGAAGATTTGGTTTTGGTTGTGAAAAATGGCTTTAGAGGTGTGAATCAAAGAGAAGGATAAGTAAACTTTTATAAGAGAGGTGAGGGGCCCTTTTAGAAGATCTTAAAATATTAATTTATTTAAATTTTTTTCGGTTTAAAATAGCTCCAATGTTATTTCGTTAATGTATAAGATGAGGATGGGTATAAATACAATAAAAATTGAATTTCATACATGTTTAGTTCATAAAATTAACTTCATCTTTTCGGTTTAACCTTTAGTAAAAAACTAAACCTTTATTGTGAAAACTTTTGTTTTTTACACTATAGGATTAATTTAGTTATTATAAAATTACAAAATGACCCAAATTCAATCAGTTATGAAATATTTAACACTATAAAATTTATTTAGAATATCATAATATTTTTATTAATTTTATAACATATAATAAAATAATATTTATTTTAAAGTATCATTTATGTCAATTTTGATACTATTCAATATTTTTATTTTTAGATCAATAAAACCTACATGATAAATTCAAACAAATACATAAAATATTTTAATAAAATATCTATTTTATACAATAATTATTTTTTATATCATTAATTAAGTCAAATTATATTTATTTTGATATTTTTAATATAATTTATTTGATATTTCTAGTAATAAAATAATTTCTACTTCACTATTGCGTCATCATTAATGGAAATTATTTAATATATAAAAATTAGAAACCAATTTCTATGATTAATTTAATTATTTATGATTTCTACAGACTACTAATAATTTATGTTATCTCATGGAGATATCTATATTAAACATATTATACTTATAAGAAATGAGAGTGTGACATTTTGGCCCATTCCTTAATTTGAATAATATTTATGACATACTCAAGGAAAAGGGTCCATTAAATGATTCAATTTAGAAACATAGGTTATAAATGTCAAATTTGTTCATATAATAGGTTTATTATAGGTGTTAGATAATTTTATAAAAATATTTTTTCCTTTAATTACCCGATTTACACTTAACCATGGTAATAATTAATAAAAAATGTTACTATTCATAATATCCAAAAAAGTTACCTATTAACATAATTTGGACATAATGATTCCAAATATGGAATCAGTTTTTCAAAATTTAAAACTTATAAGTTTAATTAATTAATTTATAATCAATCCTCATGAAAAAAATGAGAAAACATATTTTTTAAAATTAAAAACCATTAAAAGATTGGTATGTGTTTATATCTAAATTTAATGTGAAAATTATTAAAATTAAATAAAATATATTAAAGGATAAAAACATAATATAATAATACTTTAAAACCAACTAAAAAGATAATATTAAAATATAAATAAATTAGAAGAAAAAGGGGTTTAAAATTAAAATTCTATATTTTTCACTATTCTTCAAAATCTAAAAAATTCCCGAAAAATAAAAAAGAAAATTCAAAAAATTTTATTTATTTCCCACATGTAAAGAAGATGTTTATTTTCTAAAATTGAATATGTAAAATTTTAAAATATCGGATTTTAAAAGTGTTCTCCATTAAAAATGGGTAAAACTATATTTTTAAAATAAATATTCTTCTATAAGAAAAATTGAATTTTTTCTTATATCGTATCTAAGAAACACATGATATTGAATATTTAAATTATATGGAATATTTAAAATTCAACATTTAGTAAATACTATTCATAAAATCTTTTCAATTTGTATGTTTTAGGGCGCTCAAACTTGGTGGTCTAGGCAGCACAAATTATTGAATTATTTAAGAAAAAGCGTATTGTGAATGATTAGGGCGTTACATATCATATCACCTTTAGGTTATTATGATGTCATAATATACAAAGTATATTTATACAGTATTTAATTTCTACCTAAAAATTCAATTGTCTAAGGGAACGATGAAAAATTCACCACCGGAAAATTTTGATGTTCTAATTCCAAAAATAATATTCATTTTACTTAAATACATTTAAAAATATGTGAATTTTATATTTTAAAAAAAATTAAATTTATTATGAAATTCATGGTTTTTTTAAAATAATTCCTTTCGAACCCTTATAAAAATTACCTTTGACTAAATACTATTTACAAGATCATTTAAATATAATAATTTTTTTAATAAAAATATTTTATTAAAATATTAATTATTTCAATATCCCTTAATTCATTAAAATAAATCCCTAAATAGAATTTTAATATGATCCAAAAATACTATTTGTATTTTATTGTATTGAAATAATAATAATTTATAATGTAACAGAAATATGATGAAAATAAGTCCATCATTCCATAAAAAATAATTTATATACTATTATGTATAGTGTCTTGATAAATATCTCATTAATACATTAGAAAAATATCTAAGATTAAGGTGTGTGATGGTGAGACATTCATGGGGTGGTTCGAAATACATGGTGTGGGATGTGATATCAATGAGTTTGAACAAATCTGGTAAATGGTTTCACTCATGCTTATGTTGTGGGATCTTATCTTGGTATTGGTCAAATTAAAATCCTAGTGATGTTATATCCCTTGTAAGCAATGATAAATGGGATTCATAGGGTATGTATTCTACTGGTTGATGCCATCACTTCCTTTGTATGTATCAAATAGATCTGTTAAAACCCAATATTTATACTAATCACCTGATCAATGTTAAATTGATATATTCTCTATGGTAATGATAATTAAAAATCATTTAAATATGTTAAGATATAATAAAACCAAAGAATTTCATTTGTTTTCCATAACCATATTATATAATAATACATTTTAATTAATCACAAGAGGAATTGCATTTATAATAGTTTGGGTCATTACAAACGAATCATAAGAAACATATATAGAATGATAAGTCATTTTTAAATCTTCAATTAACATAAATACAATATGGGTAGAATAGGTTATCCAATATGGATAAATTTTCATACAGAAAAATAATTCTTTAATATATAAAACCAAATTCATTGTTCGACAAAAACCATTTCATAAATGGATATCCTTTTGAATCTTTTCAGAATAATAAAATCCAAAAACATGGGAACAAATTAACAAGATTTATAAAAATTACCTTAACATTGATGCTCTTTATTTCATAAAGTATCTCATGATTATCAATTATCATACATGTGAATACCTTCATGACTTATTATTTTCAAACATGGTACTAACTTGAATTATCATAAAACTAAATTGAAAACATATATACTTATTCATTTCTTATATAAGCTCATTGGAAGTTTATGTTATTCTTTATACAGATAGAATATTTGATTTCATTATTCCAAAATTAAAATATATAATCCCATTAAATTTCAATAATGGATAAACTATAATAGTTTCATAGGGATCATTCATATAAAATCAAACATGAAATTTCCAAAAATGGAGAGGAAAATGAGTATTCCCTAATTATCATTGTTCACATCATCCATTATGATATTATGATATTTACCTTTATCCTTTTCTAAGATGTTTTTCTGTCTTATCAACCACAATAGTCCTTGGAATTCAGTAATTGTTATCATAATATCAAAACTCCATGCAATTGAAACAATGATGTTTGGGAGGTGAATTCTGTGTAGACTTCTCATTATTCCCATCATTAGCTAACATATCCACATCAATTTTACATTAATCCAATATATAAACCTACTTTCCTCACTTAAAAAATAAGAATTACCCATTATACAATTCCCTCTATGTATATTCCCACACTTTTTTCATAAATCAAATCTCATCTTCTTCTCTCTATGTTTTTCAGAGTTTCCTTTCAATTTTATCATTTTTTTCTTATCTTAACCATGATATTGGGGGGGAATATATTATATCTATTTTTTAAGAAGAATATGGTTTAGGTAATTACTGAAAAATAAGTACTTGAACTAATCCCAATACATGGATTCAAATTTATTACATTGCCTCATATTTTTTATAGTGGTCCACCATTGATTCAGTTCACTTTGCAAGTAATAGGAGGCCAAACTAACAGTTTAGTATTCTAGACAACTGATAATGAAAAATACATTTTTAGTGGGAAAAATCCATTTTATAGAAACTAGTGGAGCTGTGGTTCCACTAAAAGAAAGTGGAAATTTCCTTACAAGGTTTTCAATAAATTTTTATTCCCTCCTTTGATCATTTTGATGCTCTATATGATTCATTGATTAAGGAAGTTGAGTGGTCATAGAAATGAGGTTTTTCATTTCATTTCCCATAGCTTTTGTTTTCTAACTAGAGGAATCATTTCATTCCCCATTAATATGGTTCCTTTGGTTTCCATCCATATACTAGGATAAAAATCAGAGTTTGAGAAACACTTACCAGAGAGGAGAACCATATAATCCTAAAAAGATACTTATAGGATGTTCAAATCATGAAGCCTTATTATTTAATTTATAAAACATTTTTGTTGTCCTTGTTTATTCATAATAATCAACAATTTAAATCCTTCATGATGTTTCATAATGAGTTTTTCGAATTTAAAATGAAAATCCCTTCGGAGTGTCAAACTAGTGGTGAAACAAGGCATGTTGTCATGCACCAGTTCCCGATATAGTATTTCTAAATATAATGATTTTACGAGTTTTTATTACTAAGTACACCTATTTCAGATCTATATCCTCTTTTAGTAACTAGATGGTAATTTATTTCTAGGAAACTACTTACTCTATCCTTTACCAAAAATTTAGGATATTTTCTTATACTCAGATTCCACCTAATACATCACTAGAAATATTATTAAATATATCATTAGGGATCTCTCTAATATTTTTTCATCCTAGTTTATAAAGGTTGGATAAAAATTCAATTTTATACCATTTATATAATCCCATGATTCCTATACATGGATATAAAATCATGTTAGAGAAGTATTTAGCATATTACAAAAGTACATGCCTGAGGACTGTATTGGTATAGTGTGTTTGGATACTTGTGACAAAAATTATAACTTTTTGAGTGATCTTTAATGATTCCCATAATTAACATAACATTTATTACTCTTAATTAAAACATTTTTTCATAACATGGGAAAAGGAAACATTATAAATGTTGAGCTAAGATTATCGTTAAGGGTAAATAAAAGAGACACATAAGCATAACATGAACATAAATGTATGAGAAGTATAGAATAACATTTTAAGATCATAAAAAAATATCAAATAACATACACATGAGTTAGGGAATAAATATTACAAGATCATAAGGCCTGAATGATAAGGGAATAAAGAGGATACTCTTTGAGAGAATAACCTGTCAATAAGACACGAAATAGTGGAAACCACATAAACATATAATAGGATTTCTATTGTAGTCAAAGATTACTTACAATGTCATCTTAGTGGAATGGGTTCACTCCGCAAACCATGTTATTAATAATTGTTCACTCCCAAGACCATCTTAATTACAAAGTCCATTATTGGACCAAGTGCACTACACATTCCATCCATGTATTACTAAATCGAGTTTACTTCCTATTCCAGCCATGTATTCCTGTACTGAGTTCACATTCCATTCCTATATTGACTAAATCCAAATATATGAATATTTAACCAAATAATTATATGTGATATAGAGGTTCCACCCATCACATGATGAAATCATACTTACATGTTCCAAAATATAGTAAATCATCAATCATACTATGACCCTTAAAAAGATACATGTTTCATAATAATCATATAATAAACCATTAAATGAAATGGGTACCATAAATTTTTAAAAATATCATGGAATATTAAAATAAGTAGGTTTATGAATCATTTCATCAAATAATAACCCAATAAGAGAATATGGTTTCATAAGTGTTTCATCATGGTATAACCCGTGGAAGAGAAACAATTTTCCTAATTAAATTTCCATCATAAATATAAACCACTCTATGAAATAATAATAAAGGCATCCATGATTCATGTAAAAAACAAATAATAAAATATATAAAAGGATATCATATTATATGGATAATATATTTTGAATATATTTTCAAAAAAATATTTTATTAAAATATCCTTTTATACTTTGAAAAACTATTTTTAAATCATAAAACATTTTCAAAACCTTTTCATTGAAAATAACCATGAAAAATAATAAATAATGATTTGAAAAAAATTAAACCCTTTTTTAATATGTAAAAAAATTGTAAAATTATTTTCAATGAAAATGATCTCATAAGATCATTGAAAAAAAATTTAATACACTTTTAGAAAACATGGGTTCTAAATAATATTTATTTCTAACTGAAGAGAGAAATTTGGTTTTTTTTCTTAAAAACAATATATTAAAAATATTATCTACCAAATATTTTAAAAGGTAATAATATAATAAGAAAAAATTAATAAATAGAGGATAATAAAATTCATGATATTTATTGAGAGAATTTGTCATATGATTTCATCAATACAATCATAATCATAAAGAATCACGATAAACAATGACATTTAAGAAATAAACCATTAACACATTCATAAATTTGAATCATAATAACAATGATATCATAAAATTACATTAAGATCAAAATATCATTAATACTAGGATATTCATGATGTATTATTTCAAAAGGGAATTAGATACACCATGTAAAATAATATAGGTGCATAACATAACATGCGTCTTAAAGAAGGAAAATTGAGAAAAAAATACTTTATTGATTAGGTAATTTTTGAACCATAAACCCCATGAAATATATATACTAAAATGGATATGTAAATACCAATAATTATAATTATAATAATCATAAAATACAACCATGTGAATTATAAACACCACACATAAGAAATAACCAGTGAACATGGCTTGTGTAATATATATACTAAAATGGATATGTAAATACCAATAATTATAATTATAATAATCATAAAATAAAACCATGGTAATTATAAACACCACAGTTAAGAAATAACCAGTGAACATGGCTTGTGTATTATGGAAAATAAAAGTGAGATGGAAATCCCAAAAAACATGAGTAACATTTTAATCCTATGAACTGTGAATGAATAACCTCAACTTAATCATTTAATATCATTAGATAAAATAATTCATAATATAAAATTTAATATTTTTGTATATACACCACAGAAAAAAAAGAGTGGTGAATATGACATAAGTCTTTCCGAAATAAAAGTGAGACTAGAAATCCTCTTACCCAATGTATTGACACTCATCATCCTTATTCAAATCTCCTATATAATAAATATAAGTTTATTATAAATATACTATATAACCAAATTCATATATACAATATCATATAGGATTTACTTATGACTTTATATTACCTTTTTATTAACTAATCCTTGTTAAGGATATGTTTCAGGTAATAACCACATTGTTTTTCGTATATGTTTTCACTTTCTTTGCTTGGTCCTCTTACCTAGAAAATGATTTACTTTTTTTCAATATTTTTAACCATTATATAAATTTCATATATATTCATTATATATTTATTTATAATAATCTATAAAATATTGACACATGAAATGTAATACATCATTCATGGAGACGATATGACATATGTATGCCTGAACTCTATTTCCATTTTCATATCTTATTTAAGGAAATAAAAGTAAATGATATATATTAATATATATTATAATTATAGTATCATTATTATTTAATAAATTTCACATATTTTTTCGAAACCCATCCTTAATACATTCCTTGTAAAGCACGTATGAATCTTCTCACTTTGGGGAGATGTTAGTCCACACATCCACAAAAGATATTATCTTATTACCAAAAGATGTAAATCATCAATTTATGTGTCATATGATAATTAATTATGAATAAATAAATCATAAATATTATAAATATAATATAAAATTAATTTTTTGATCATTATTACAAACCTTGAGAGGTGGTAATGGAAGAATGAACGACATTAGTTCAGGAGTGGGTAATCCACCGTACACATGAATGATGATTGAATAACCCCTTTTATTGATGTTTGTAATGTTTTAGGTCATAAAACTAAAAAGAAACCATATATTTATAATTATTATATTTAGTTTATTGTATTATCTTTATATAATATGAATTTAAGTGTAAATGAAATAAATAAAACAAAAGTTCTCATTGAAAAACATTACATTTTCTTCGGGTAACTTTTTTTTGGTTGGCATTGATTGATTCCGTGGTTTGATTTCATCCAAATTTTATTATTATAGAATGAGATGATGTATTTTTAGATTTTATTTAACAATGTCTTGGAAAATACAAATTATTTAGAGGTTTGATGATAGGGGTATAGGTGGTGGCCTTTTATAAGGGTGGGGAGTGAAAAACATGAAAATACCAGAAAGATAAACATTATTAGGAGTTCTCCTTTACATCATGTGACTCCAATAATTAATAATATTTTATAAAATATGTGATATGATATAGATACTGGATAATAATGGGGTTTGCATAATTTTATTGGTCGTTTCCCCTTTAAGTTTAATGTTTAACCATCATGTAAACTCAATATTACCTTAATCACTAAAATTAATTATAATTATTTTCACTAATATTTTTGAAAAAATGTAGACAATAATAAAAATTATAATTTATTCTTATTAAAAATATATAATCCATCTTTCTAAATTCAAATCATACATTGGGAGGAATTAAATTTAAAATTAATCATACATACGGGACAAAACACTTTGTTTTTAAAATAAAAAGTTCAAAAGTTCTAAATGTTTTAATATCCAGTTTCAATGTGAAATTGATTACAATTAAAATTATTATATTTTTTAATTTATAATTTAACTAATTATACTTTAAAACATCTTATAAATATTATTTTACTATATAAATAAATTAGACGAAAATGCATCTTGAATTAAAATTTATTGTTTTTCACTAATAATCAAAAAATGAATCTTCCTAGAAGAAGTAAAAAAATTCAACCAATGTAAATTTTGATATTACAATTTCAGAAATCAACTTTTTTCTTTCAAATAAAAATTATATAAATTTCATAACATTGTTTTAAAATAAGTCTTCCAATAAAATGCTGTAAAACTATTATTTTGAAAAATACAGATTTTTATGCCAAATATTTGATTTATTATTATCTTATTCAAATAAAAAATATTAAATTAATTTCAAAATAATATGTTGAATATATAATATATAAAGGTAACCAATATCTATAACTAAAAATTATGATATTAATTTATTAATATAAAATGGATTTGAGGGCATAAAATAGTTTTTTCATAAAATCACACCATTTATATTAAATTTGTTTCTAATTTCATTTATAATTAATTGATAACCAAAGAATTATTTTTATAAATATTTGAAAAACATAGTTTCATATTTTTTTTAAATATTATTAATTTATGTTATTATAATGACTAGGTGATAAAGAAAATAATTTTTTAATAATAATATCAATAGTATATTGTAGTTCTGTAAAAATTCGTCTTGAACTTGATGCAATATATCAATAGAAGTCATAATTTTGTGTAATATAATTAAAAAATATAATTTCATGTTTTGAAATATAATACAATAGTTTCATTCAGTTCATTATTAACTTTGTGCTGCATAAAAAGCGTAACTTGATGTAGTGTATAATTTCTGCCAACAATGAAATTTTATTTTTTCCAAAAAATTAATTCATAAAAAAATGGGTTGTTAAAGTGACATATATTCCATGCCATGTTGTTAGAAGACATATTTGAATTTACAGTAAACCTTATTGAGAATTTTATATCACCGCTAATATATTGCTTCCCATTTCCCCTGGAAACTATAAAGATTACTATATGTGAATTATAGAGTTTAAAGGATAAATAATAATGTTTTTTGAACTAAAATAATGTAAATTATGTTTTACATCTAATTTAATGTAAAAATTATGCAATTAGTTTCCCTATAATACTAATATTTTGGATCCTATGTATTTTTATATATTTATTATATGTTGATGTAATAAAATAACCAATGGATTAGGGGTAAAAGAGTCAAGGTGTTAAACTAATAAAGGGAATTTATGAAATTTATTCATATATAAATAAGAAAAATGTTTTATACTAAATAAATTGTAATAATATATCATGAAGTTATTTACCACTCTTGGATTTCATAATTATATGGAAAATTTTATAACCATATAATTTATGTCTCAATCATTTGATATAATACAATTATTTATCATTAATAAGGTTATCATAAATTAATAAGTATGTAATCATAAAAATAAACATAATTTTTTTAATTACTATATAATATTTGTCCACGATTTTTATATATTTCATGATTCACATATAACAAAAATATTCTTTATTCATAAAAACCTAGAAAAGAATAAATAGTTCCAGAGTCACCTATCCCAAATCCCTGATGAATACATGTCTCACTTCCTCCAATGATGAAAACCAATCATTCTTGTACTTATATTCTATGTCATTCTATAATATTTCATAACAGTCAAATAAAAAAAAGTTATATTCCATGAGATAATAAGGAAAAATAGAATATTCGGTATAATAATACTCTTAGTGGGAGAAATGAATAATAGGTTCCATCATCTAATTTCCCACACCATTAACATTTCATTTCCATTTATTCTTCTTTATGAATCCTCTCTCTCTTCCGATCAAAAACCCCTTTAACTTCTAATTATCTTCAACTTTCCAAATCCTCTAATTTTAATTTTCATCAATATATATTTTTGGGTCCACTTATACTAATATTCTATGTCAATGAAACATCATGAAATATCTTAAATTCAACAAAAACACATTATCTAATAATCCACAAACAAATACATAAATAAAAAATAAAATTTAATTGGTTTCACCAAAAAATAATACTCACGGGAAAAATTATAAAAACCATTGAAAAATACCAAAATTCATCCCACATACAAACAACATGTCCCAAGCCCAGGGAGATGTTAAAAATATTTTGTGATAAAAGGAAAAATAATTATTTTACACTTCATAATCAATGTTTCTCAAAATTTAACAAACTACAAAACATTATATTTTTGTGTCACTACATTTGATATTTTTTTAATCGTTTCCATCCCAAAAAATCTACATCATTAATAATAAAATAAAAATAAACCACATAAATAATTTTACTCGAACAAATTTCATTATTATATAAAAATCCATCACAAATATTATGGAACGAAAGTTAATACCTATCCAAGTAATTGAGTTCTCCTATGGGATTCCCATTCCAAGGTATATTCTTCTTTTATTACATTCCCTCAAAGACCAACACCAAAGTTATAACATGTAAAAAAATTTCTCACATAGACCGTGATTCCCGTTTGGAATTTCAATAAAATTTATATTTTCATCCAAATAATAATTCCCCAAAAGATCCTCTGAGAGGGGTTTTGGTATATTTTCTATGTCAAGAGAGATGAAATAAATAATTAATGTTAACCAAATTAGTATAAGGATTTTAATAATGGTAAATGATTCCTACAACATTGGCCAAAACTAAGAAAATTCGAATAACTTGTGGTGAAATTTTCCTACCACTTCAAAAACATTGTTGCCCGCACTGAGGAGATACTCTCAAAAGTACATGGTAACAAATAAAAAAAATTCAATGATATTTTCCCCAAATATTCATAATATTTTTTCTAATATAAAATTTATTATATAATCTTCAATTATCTGAATTATACCAATTGTATCCTATACCAATTTTGGTCAAGTAAAAGATGAGTCACCAATGTCAACCTATCTCAATGATGACTGAAAAGTTCGACCATATAATAACTCAAATGGTTCCATTGAAATATAAGAATGAATACTTTTATTATATGAGAACTATATGAGAGATAAATAATTTTATAAGATCACATAAATTATACAAAGAAACTTTAAAAAAATCATATAGAGTTTATATAGTTATTTTAGTCTAAAATTTAATTTCATGAAAAAATGTCGTGTTAAGAAAAAACTAGGTTGAAAAATAATATTTTAATCCTTTAGATAAACAGGAATTGAATTAAGGACCATGATTAATTGTGATTTCTCATAGAACACCTTGTAATACGACCATATCCCCTACGCATGGTTTTGCTAAAATCACTATTAAACTATGCTTTCGTAATTGAAATTAAATGAGGGATATATTTGACCAATCCAAAATAACTGAAATTATGTCATAACCCTTATATGATCAAGGTGAACCAGTTACCATGTCTATAAAATAAAAATTCTAATTCATACTCATTACCATGTAGCTTCTTACAAGAAACATATTGTTACTTGATGTCTAGTCTTTACCAACTGGCATGTAAGACATTTTTATATAATTAGAATATTTATTTCTTCGTCCCTAATGAAAAAAATTGTATCTTCAAGACATAATACATCTTATAAATACCATTATATGTTTCCACATGTGAACTATGAGACCTTCTCAAGCCATATTCACACAATCTCTAAGGAATAATCTAGTTGTCATCAAATATTAAATAATGGTCCTCTCCTACATTACAACTATCTAATTCATCATTATCAAATGTATGATACCTAAACACATCAATCATAGGGTTTCTAAATTGATACATGTCCAATCCTTCATTCATAGAAGAAAAAAAGTATCTTATAAATAAAAACTTACTTTCCTATTTTTTCCAAGCCAAGATGCAGAACTTCTAACTCTAAAATTGCCTTCTATTCAATTTAAAATCCCCAATCAACAACACCATGATATCTCCTTCATAGAGAATAAGGAACTATAAAACCTTTTCTTGGAGTCTAAAAAAATCATAATTCATAATTCTATAAAAATCTCACCCATTCTTTTACCTTGTGATTGAATATTTAAAAGAAAATATGCAGTTACAAAATTATAATCCATATAGAGCATAACGTATTTTATATTATAATAACTAATCCATAACATAAGATATTAAACTATAAAAATAAGTATTAAAATCATTATTAGTATAGTTAAATTCATTGGGATGTGATTATCTAGAAATATATGTAATAACTCTTATATCCTACATTAAGAAACTTTGGAATACATAACGATTTAAATCACAATATACATCATAGGTAATCCTCTCCATATGTAATAAAAGAATTGACATAGTTTCCAAATTTTACTTCACTTTCATATAAATTATATATAACCCCTTTAACAAAGAAATTTTTTATCCCTTATTAGTCTAATTTGATTGAAGTATCATTATATGATAAACAAAGCTATAAACCTTTTATAATACCATCCCAAACTAACGAAAACTTTCATATTATAAGAATTATTTGGATCTCATTAAGAAAAAAAATATATCTTTGATGGATCGATTACAATACCTTTATCTCATACTACATACCCATGAAATTATCTTCATTTTTTAAAAGTGATTATTTAACCTTTTAACATACAAATGATTCATCGTAAAAAGATTTTTAACAAACCTAGAATTAACTTCATGGTCCCCATTTATCCTTGAATAAACAAGGACGTCATTGATGAATAAAAAAACTAATATAGATGTTGAGACCATTATTTCATTTGTTTTCGATGATGTTTCAATAGGTTTTTAGTGAGATTTGGATAAAGAGGTGATGTATGGAGAAATATTATAGATTCATCTAATGGAATTAGATGTCATGATTTGAGAATTCCCCTTGAAAAAATTTAACAATTGTAAGAACTGGACATTGAATTCTTAAATATATGTTCCCACAAGATTTTTCACATTAGTTACAACATTGAATTACATGAAACTGTTAAACATTTATGAAGAATATATATTCATTGGAAAAAATAGTGATCCATCTTTATGTTTCATGAAAAATAAATGAGGAAGAATAAGTGAAGAAGATAAGTGATGTTTCCATGGAATTTTCCTTGAAAATGTAATTTCATTTGGGATTATATTTATTATAAGTAAATTTTATTGGAGGGTTACAGAAAAATATTACCAACTAATCCCAAGCCGCATTGACCCCAGCCATATATGGGACCCTAGAGGGTCGACCACAACTGAAGGAAGCTACCCGGTCCAAGCCAGTAGGCCGAATGAGTGGGCCTAGGAGTTCACCGACAAGGGCCCCTGTATAAAGCATAGAGAGTGCATGAGAAGTGGTGGTTCCACCATATGAGGAAGCGCAACAGAAGTGGGTTTTGGTTTTTTGGACACTAAAGGAGGTGGTTGTTTGATATACCACACCCTAGAAACATCTTCCATTCAATTTTGGATGTGTATAGTACATCCTCCTTAAAAAGATAGACATAAGTGAAACTTCACGATGAATCACATCTGAGATATATGATTAATATCATAAATTTTATTCCTCCTATGACCTTTTTGATGATATATATTATGTTATATAACCATTCAAGCCTTCCATGATCAATATATATCCATCTTGAAAGATCTAGATGGTTGAACGAGGGCTCAATGAGCCTACAAATCACCATTCATGCAGGATACACTTTTCATTCATGTGATAACTCAATTAAAACAACTACATACCAAACAAAAAATACAGTGGCAGGAGGTTTTTTTAAAAAAAGGGGTTCATCAGGAGAAGAATGTTATAATAGAATGTAAATTATGACTTCACTAAAAGTAACATCATGAACTCATGAATTTATGGCCCCATTATTTACAACATATATTTTAAATAACCCTAAAGAATCAGGTGTTTAAAGAATTGAAGAAACTCAAAATTATTCTTTAAGATTTGAATATGGCCTAGGAACATCATGAAAAGAGGTGGATAAGTAGTTACCATTAACAATAAATAAATGGAAATCAAGGCCTACAAGGGTTGATTTTGAATATAAGAAATTCCATTATTCATATGGAAGACAAAGAACCATGATCATTCTGGTTCATGAAGAGAATCCCTCTTGGTGATAGATATTCTAAAAGGATAATAAGAGCCCTACATGCCTTTAAAAAATGAAAATCACTCTCCAAGGTGATTTTATATGAACAGTGTTTTGTAAATCAATATGAACAACACAATAAAAATTCTCCCGATATTTAGTTAATAAAAGAGACCC
This sequence comes from Viscum album, assembly GCA_963277665.1. Classification (NCBI taxonomy): domain Eukaryota; kingdom Viridiplantae; phylum Streptophyta; class Magnoliopsida; order Santalales; family Viscaceae; genus Viscum; species Viscum album. Next base: position 591,523,888 of record OY728140.1, on the reverse strand, counting down.
GTGAAGCCTTCCATGTTTATCAAGGATATTGAGACTGACACAAGATAGTGTGTACATAAACTGTGTCTCATAAAGAGGAACATGCTTGTATATTCTACCATCACCCATTATGGTTAGAGTCAAAGAAGAAGAGGAACAATGCAATTACCATGGTGTGATACTAATTTTATGATTACTATTAGTGCATTCATATATAAATTCTAATTTACACATAAAGACGGAATTGATGTTGTGTGTTTGAAGGACACTTGTAAAAATGTGACAAGTAGGAAGTGAATGATAGTCATATAAGACACACATACTGAAAACTAAATCTAATGAATCAAATTATATAGTGAGTATAACTTTCATTATACATGATACACATGCATATGATCACATTCATCTAATATTTATAAACAAAGTGTGTCAATAAAGAAAGAATAAAGTAAAATGAGTGCATTTATTCTTACGTAAACACATGAAAAATTTGATCACTACCGAAAAGGAAATTGGGAAGAACAAAAAATAAAAAACATAAGTGAATGTGCCAAGAGTTTCAAATGCCATGAAACCAAAGCATGATGTGTGATTCAATTGATAATTAAACAACGAAGCGGTATGAGATTTTAATGTTATTCCTACATAAAATATCAAGTGAAGAACTTGTGTGCACAATTTGAACACATATGATCGTGTTTGGGTACTCATATTAAAGGATGAATTGACCAAGCATTGTTTCACAAAAGAAACTAATCAAATCCATGTGATCAGAATTTATTAAGAAAGACCAATAGAATTCAAAGGTATATTAATCGATACACAAGATAGTGTGATTCAGAGATCTTGTGGATAATGATCAATATATCATCCTAAAGTATACTATCCTTTATGAAAGGAGAAAGTCTTTGGTTGGAGTCAGAGCATAATTATCTTATGTGATTTAAAAGAAAAATAATCCAATGAGGATTATAGAAATTTATAGTGTGGATTTTGGAAACATTGTGAGATGTTGTATAAAGAAAATCTTGTGTGGATTCATGAGAGATAAAGTGTGATTCATTATCAACCATTATAATCATTAGAATAATTTAATAGTGGAGAATATAATATGGGAGAGTAACTAACATGTTAAGAAGTATGCCTTTATACTAAACCTTGTAAATCCTTATACTCTATGCCTTTTACTTACAGAATTATTGGTGGTAAGGTTTAAATATAAAAGAATAGTAAATTGAGGCATTATCAATTCATAGAGGTTTAATAGAAAAGATTTAATTTGGAAAAAGAAATAGAGGTCACAGATTTACCCCCTCTCCCTCTTAGTGGCCTTACACTGATATGGGTACTACAAGTGGTATCAAAGTGAAGGCTACCTCTGAAAGATACAACATACTTATTAGGATAATGAAAATGAATTTATTAAATAATAGGGGTATTATAGTCTTCAATGGTTAGAACTGTCATGGCTAGAATAATTGGATGAAACTGTATCTCTTATCACTTGGGGTTGAAGTGAGAGGTGCTATCATAGTGGGATATTCATCCAATATTGAGAATGATCATACAGATTTTGAATATAATATGAACTTAGATATAGATGAAAAGTTTCAATATTATATATTTATTTCCTTATAAGAAAATATATATACTAAATTGATGGGTATCGAAACCAAAAAATGAAATATGGGATAAAATAAGAATTAATTATGATGAAAATCATAATGTTAAAGAAGCTAAGCTATAAATATACATATATATACTTTAATATATTAAAATGAGTGATGAGGAAAGTGTTGATAACTACTTTATGAGAGTAATTGACAATATGAGCAGCATCAAAGGTTTTGGTGATAAGTTGTATAATTCAACCATTGCGAAGTAGCTGATGACAAAAATTCTAGATATATTTGATTCAAATTTTAATACACAAGAAGAACAAGAAGGTATATTATTAGTTTAAATTTATAATTTTCTAATAGCATGTGAGGTGAGAAAAATTATAGATTTTAAGAAGAAACAATTGGATGAGATAACCTTTAAATACTTGATAATGGGTAAACCTATAGTTGAAGAAGAACTATAATCAATGGATTCTGATGATGAATAATTTGAAGATTATTATAATTAAATGATGACCTTGATTATAAGGATGTATACTAGAGACAAAATAGGAAAAGGGATGAAGCAACTGGAGTGCTTCAACTATCATGGTTTTGAAAATATTTCATATGACTATCCGATGATGAAGGGAAATGTCACATAATCAGATAGAGAAAAAGATAAGTCTTTAAAGAAAAAAATGGTGGCTCGGGGAGAAAAATTACTATTACCGAATGAGAAATTATAGAAATATTATGGGAAGATAAAATGATGAATATTCATCATCAACCAGTGAGACAAAAGGTGAAAAAATATTCTGTAAATTAGGTATGCCTTATAGAAAATCAAAAACCACTAAATACACATTTGAAGGTGAATAATGTCAAGAGATAAAATATCTAGAATGGTTCGGAAGGGATAATCTATAAGATACACATGAGGATAATATAAACCTTAATAAGTAGAAAAGAAAACTCATAAAGGATAATGAATAACATGCCAAGAAGGAAGAGACACAACACAATGAAATAAGGTTATAACTCAAGATAGTCTATAATATAAAAAAGAAACTACAAGCTACTAAAAAAATTATCTTTTAAGAAAACAATTCAAAAATGATATAATATCACTCATTATAATGAATAAATAATATAGGTTTAATATTACTAAACATGAAATGATGGTGAATGATATGAAATTAATACTTTCTATAAAAGAGGTTGTGTTATTAGAGACAAAGTCTATCTAACTTTCAACTCATAATGAGTTGAAGAAGATGAATAAAGATTAAAATTTTTTGATTAAGGGTTAATCTTATAAAGCTAATAAGAATAAGGGTCCCCAGATAAAGGGTAGTTTCTATACAAATGGATCATAATGTAAATTTTTTACTCCTTACAATGCATAACCTAGAGAAAAGACCGAATTTAGCTGACTAAAAAAAATGAGGAAATATCTTCCACAAAAAAGAGTTGATTTATTTAGTTAGAATGATTACTTATAATAAAAAACACCCATTTTTTATGAAAATATTGAAAAAAATATTATGAGAAGAATTATTATCATTTTGGAATATCAATTTATGGAGGATATTTCTATTGTTATGTAGTGTTTGGTTACCAATATTATTCATTCTTATAAAACATCTAAGTACTAGGAATTATTCATGAATCAAGGGGGGGGGGATTCTGGAAAATTAGACCATAATATCAAAAAGAGTTTCGTGTGACCAAGAAATCATTAAAACTGCTAGCACATCATAAATTTTTATGATTAAAGATATCTTGTGGATGATGTGGCCAAGTAGGTCAAAAATCTATGTAATGATCAGAAATACTAACACGAGATATTACCTAATATGAGAAACGGAAAAAAGGTCAATAGAAAAATAGTGGAATGTTAAATAGTGATATTGAGAAGATAAAAAAATTCAAGAGGGAATAAATAGTTCATTTTCGAAACCAATTGAAATTAGATAAGAAATTATAGAATGCTAAAAAAATTAAAAAATAATAAAAAAGAAATTTATTATAGAATCTAATGTTGAAAAAGTTAGTCCAAACCATGTGAAAGTAGAGTGTATTAAGAAGACAAGGAATGTAAAAAAACAATGCATCTGATGCTAAAAAGGAATGTATATCCACATCAGAAGTGTCAACTGATAAGTAAATATCAACAAAACATTATAAGAAAACTAAAAAGAAGAAAAAGTCAAAACTAATAGGAGCCTCCATTTTGAATGATATATCTAAGAAACCAAGAGGTCCCTCATTATTCTCTATTATTGTATGTTTATTTAAATAATAATGCAAGGAATTGAAGTGAATGTTTGAGTCCGTCGTTTCTAGACAACATGATTGGATTGTACTTCATTGAGTTGACTAGATTCCCTGAAATGTGTACATCCAAGAAGGGGTAGAAACCTTGGGAATGATACATTATGGGCATTAATTCACATGCTGGGTTTTTTATAGAGGGCATTGAAAACCATGGACATATATCTTTTATTTTCTACACCATGTTATCCCAATGATACTTGGAATTGATTTACTAAAGGATCATTTCAAATATAACCATGTGATATCATCCCTTTCCTAGAGGTATTCATGAAACAATATTCAAATGGTAGAGAAGATTTTTTTGAGAAAATTTACAATTTTCATTTGAATTTTGTTTCCAATAAGGGGGAGAAATGTTTTTATCACTCATATTGACTCTTAAAATGTGTGTTATGGATGTATTGACACAATATAAAAAGGGGGAGATCGTTGGTACCATTATTAATTTTTTTTCAATAATGACTCAATATTTGTTTGGGTGGGATGTGTATGTAGTGTTTATGCTTAGAGACTTTTTATAGAATCAGCTAATTTCATTGGATGTCATGCTTGGACAATTCTCCATAAAATAATATCATTTGTTTGAACATGTCTTTAAATTCATAAGGATATGTGCCAAGGAGTCTTCCACATTTGATATAAGAGTGAATACCGTGTAAATGTTAAACAATCAAGAATAAAGTTTATTTCCTTGAAAAAATAGGGTTTCATATTTATATTTCATTAAGAATAGATGAGGAAGAAGAATTGAAGAAGGTTAGTGAAGTTGACATGTCATTTTTTTGAGAATGGAATTTCATTTATTCTTATATTTATTTTGTGTAATATTTATAGAATGCTTACTTAAAAATATGTTGAACCTAAGGGTCATACCTAGTAATAAATACTCCATCCATATGTGGGACCCAAAATGTTAGACCGTGGTTGAGGGAATGAGCTCGATGTATTCCAGCAGGAGGCATGAGTGGGTGATGGAGCATTCTCACATGGGCCCAAGTATGGGGCCCAAAAAGAGAAAGGATAAGAGGAAGAACCACCATGTGTGTCATCAAATCAGTTGAGGGTTTTAAATTTCTAATATCTTGATCAGGTGGTTGTTTGATATACCACACCCCAAGCACATCTTTACATCGATACAAGATGCATACTAACTATGTACTGTTTATCCACCAAAAAAAGATAAACATAAGAGTATCCATACTATGTTCTTTATCTGAGATGCCTCATCAATCTCATAGATCATATTACTCTTCTATACTTTTTGAAGTGATACAATAATCCATATAAACATCTGCTCCTTCCATGATCGATCTTCATCCATCTTTGAAAATCTTTATGATGAAATAAGGCGTTGATGTGCCTTCTAATCACCATAAATACATGTTACACCTTTTCATACATGTGATAAATCAACAAAAGAATCCACGAACAAATGAAAAATGAAATTTATTGGAGATTTGTTTCTTAAAAAATGATATCATAAGGATAAGAATGTGATAATTTAATAATAATGAGGATGACACTACAATGAAATATCAGTAACATAGAAAGTTAAGGCATAGTGATTTGTGGTGTACATTTGAGATACGATGAATGAATATGGTCTTTAAGGAAGGCTCAATAATCAAAATTATTTTCAAATCGATTAATATTGCCTTATAATGGAATGAAATGTAGATGATAGGTAGTCATAATCACCTATAAATAAAGAGGAATCATGTCACGACCCATCCTCGGGGCCCGTGCCATGACTACCCCAAGCCCGCCTTCCATAGGCCAGGGGCTGGCGACTAGCACCAAGGCGTAAATCCCAGTAAAAAGGGAAGGAATTTCCTTTGTAATGTAAACAAGAACCTCAGAGTAAGAAAGCGGAAAAAGTAAACACTAAGTAAAAACTGGTACAACAGTAAGTGAGGAAAAGTAAAAGGGCCAGTATACAAACCCAAACTGAAAGTAAAGTACAACTCGAAAGGGAAAAAAGCAACTGAAAAGTAAAAGCCGCTATGCCGAGCTGTCTACTGTAAATCCCACCTGAAGGGTGGGTACAGATATCTCCACTGCTCCTCGGGTCCCGCCTTCCGCTCCGAGTATGTCCCGCCCAGTGGTCCACCTCCAGGTACCGTCCTTCTCCACAAGCCCCCACCACGATCAGCGTTGTCCGTCATCTGCAACCAACACAACGTAGTGCGGGCATAGCCCGTGCAGGGGTGAGTATAAGCTACTCAGTAGGGACCCCAAGACCCCCGAATGTCTCCCAAAATCCACAAAGGATAAACCACAAGGAAAGATACAATCATGAAGTAACAACCAACACTGCTTTGGTATATTCCCATACATATACCTAAGTCATCAATTCCAATACGCTCCAACCTCCGAGCCCAAGTACAACCCAGTCCACACAGGAAAGTATATGTAATCCACACAAGATAGCACAACACAATCCACACAGGAAAGAAAACAGGATTCAGCTCACACAGGTATACTTCTTCGAAGACGATAGAGATGATCACTGATCCATCTAAGTCATCAGACCCACAAAGGATCGATAGATACTAACCCCCGCAAAGACCCACACAGGATCGGACCCACACAGGATCTGTAGGCGCTGGCTCACACAGAACCGCTAAGCACTGACCCACACAGGATAGGACCCACACAGGATCGGTAGCACTGATCCACATAGGATCGCTGAGTGCTGTAGTCGTCTTCGTCGAATCCACTGTGGATCTCTGCACAATCGTCGTCGCAGTCACAGTAGTAGTCGCAGCCAGCACTAGGGTTTCCGCAGACAGCAAGCTCATTCGGGAGGGTCTGCTCCACGAGCCGAGAGGCTGATACATCAACTGACACATAGTCCAGATTTGATGTATCCAAAAGTTCTATATCGTCAATAGTAACTCAACGTCGCAGACGGCGCGTCTATCGGACGCCCGGTCTGAGAGTTATTGGCTTTTTCGTCCCAGGGGCCCAGTTGGTTTTTACGGAAAAACGAACCCGACTGTACTCCACCAGCGTCCAAACCACGGGCAGAGTATGCCAAAAGATCTGTCTCACTTATAGGAACTCAAAAAAGTCGACGACACGTCATTCGGACATCCGGAGCTTAAGATATGATTGTTTCCGCTCCGAGGGCCCGGTTGGTTTCGTGTACGAACCAACCCGGCCGAACTCAAATTAATCTGAAACCTTGAGTGTGATATGTTGAAACGACTGTCTCGTTCTAAGGATCGTGTCGCCGTTGACGGCGCATCAATCGGAGGTCCATAGCCCTAGTTATGGGCAATTGAACCAAATCAGTCCGAAAACGGGGGTTTCGGGCCCGAGACTGACCCGGCCCGAGACCCCCTGGGTCGGCCCGAACCGGGCGACCCACCCCGGGTCCGGGTCAGCCCGGCCCGGCTGGGCACATCGCGCCCAGCGCGATGTCCGGCTCGGCCGAAGGCCATGCCGTTTCGGCAAAGGGGGGTCGCCTTCACCCCTGTGTAACCACCCCCCCCCCCCAATTAAGGGGGCCGTTTCGGCCAGCCTGTCGGGGTTTGAACCCCCGGTTGCACACCGGTCCGGCCGGCCTGCCCTGGCCGGCCGGTTCCGGCCTCCATGGGACCGGCGACGGCCGGTCCCCTTCTTCGCCGACACCGGCAGCCCGGAACCGGCCGCCGGTCACCCTGCTCCGCCGCCGCCCGGAACTGGCCGCAGCTTGGTTCGTCCGCCGCGGTGCGACGACACCGTGCCCTTCCACCGCGGCCCCGCTCCGACCGTGGTGTCTTCAGTTTTCTTCGACGCGGCGCGACGGCGTCACGTAATACTTTCGGTGTGATTCCCGCATGGTGCGACGGCACCACGCCATTCCGTTCCATCGACAAAGAATCAAACAAGAATAAAGGAGGGGGTTCGGCCGTGTTTGTGCGGTCCAGCCCCCTCTCATTAATCGTTATCATTTAGTCGTTTTAACCACGAAGAAATACAATCTAGATTTCAAGAACGAAAAAAATAAATAAATAAGATAAACCCCTACCTCGGTTCAGAAACGGTGCATGTCAATCGAGCCGCGGAAGACGAGCGTCGCGGAAATCGGGCATCGTGCGAAACGAACGTCGATTCCGTTGTCGTCGAGGTGCGTTCGAAGAGGAAACATCGTTGAAAGAAGACGTCGCATTCTTCAGCGGAGATGTTCTTCATTGAAGAACGGTGTTCTTCGTGTTCTTCGTCGAGGTTGAAGAAGAAGAAGACTTCATGCTTCCCAAACATCTCACAGTGGCAAAAAATCTAACAATAATAAAATAAGACCAAGTCTTAATTTATTAACACAACCTAACCATTTAAATTTCATGAGTTTGAAATTAAGTAACTCACCTTATTAATTATAACAATTTGTCAAAAAATTAATGAAAGTGAGTTAATGGGGAGGTAGGAAGGTGAGGGGTTAAGAGGAGTTAAGGGATTTGAAAAGGTGGGGGGTTCGTGTGGGCCCCACCCTTTCAATTATCCACACATGGGAAGTTGGGTGAATGTGGGCCCCACCACCAACTTCCCATGGGAGAAATAAACCACCTTTATATGAAATAAAATTGATTCAACAATTTTATTTACTTTTTTAATTAAACCCCATTAATAAACTTCTTCACTCGCACAAACACAACTACGGTAAAGGTTCCCTTAAGCGATTATCGGCATTGCGAGTTCATCGGTGCCCTCGGAATTCGATTCCGAGCACCGGTTCAAAAGTTAGAAATTCCCGCTCATTTGTTCACTGAACGTACCCAAGCCAAACTTCGGAAATTTATTCCAGACACACCGGGCCTCGGAATCAGGTGCCGTCAGAAACCGCGTCCTTGTAAAATTCCAAAGAAAATTAAGAAAAAATTTCCCTTGATTTTTACGGGTCTTTACATTACTCACACCTCAAGGATTTACGTCCCCGTAAAGATACATCATAACTAGGGAAACAAATGAGGGTAGTGAGCATGCATCTGAGCCTCCCGCTTCCAAGTTCTCTCCTGGAGGTTCCCGTGCTGACATCTAATGCACACTAGAGGAATCGACCGTCCACGTAGGACCCACTCCTGTCGATCCTCGATCTCAGCTGGAACCTCCGTAAAAGTCTCCCCATCGTCATAGTCAAGCTCTCCATGGTCAATGATGTGCGTCAGGTCGTGCACATATCTCCTCAGCTGAGATACGTGGAAGAGGTCATGCACCCGGTGCAACTGAGGTGGTAGAGCCAGACGATAAGCCACCTCGCCAATCCTGCTGAGGACCTGGAATGGTCCGATGAAGCGTGGTGACAACTTTCCGCCTCAGCCAAATCTCTGTAAACCACGTCGAGGTGAGACACGCAATTAGACGTGGTCGCCATCCTCGAACTCTAGTGGCCTCCGCCTACTGTCAGCATAAGACTTCTGCCGGCTCTGAGCTGTCCTCATCCACTTCTGGATGACCTGGACCTTCTCTGTCGTGGCCTGGACCATCTCAGGCCCCACAAGTGCTGACTCCACAGGGTCTGTCCAGCATAAAGGAGATCTACAAGGTCGGCTGTACAATGCCTCGTACAGTGCCATCCCAATGGTGGAGTGGTAGCTGTTGTTGTACGCAAACTCCACCAAGAGTAGGTGGTCCTCCCAGCTACGACCAAAGTCGAGGACACATGTGTGGAGCATGTCCTCGATAGTCTGAATGGTCCTCTCCCTCTGACCATCCGTCTGAGGGTTAAAGGCTGTGCTCAGACGTAGCTGCGTCCCGAACTCCTCCTGCAATCCCTTCCATAGCCGGGAAGTAAAATGAGTATCTCGATCGGAGACGATGGATGAGGGCACACCGTGAAGCCGAACAATCTCCTGAACGTAAAGACGTCCCAAGCTCTCCACTGAGCCCTGCTCTCTGATGGGTAAGAAGTGAGCCGACTTGGTGAGTCGGTCGACAACCACCCAGATGGAGTCATGTCCTCTAGAAGTGCGTGGAAGTCCAGTCACGAAGTCCATAGATATTCTGTCCTACTTCCACTCCGGAACATCCAAGGGTTGTACCAAGCCTGCTGGTACCTGGTGATCAGCCTTCACCTGCTGGCAGGTGAGGCGTCGAGAAACGAACTCTGCCATAGCCTTCTTCATGCCCGGCCACCAGTGATGTCATCTGAGATCCTGGTACATCTTCGCCACTCTGGGATGTACCTCCAAGGGAGAAGTGTGAAACTCTCTCAGCACCTCCTCCCGTAAAGCAACTAGTACCAAGGTACGTCCTCTGAAAAGGATGTCGTGCTCTACTCCAAAGGATAAACCATCAGGTGCATGTCCTAAGGATATCTGTGCATGCCGCGTCTCACAGTCGGTGTCCCCACGTTGTTCCTCTCTGACTCGCTGCAGTAGTAGAGGAGTGACTGTGAGAGACTGAAAGAAGGTTGCCCCATCTCTATCCACAAAGGATATCTGCAAAGTGGCTAGCTGCTCTATCGCCTCCTCAAGTAGCTGAATGCCCGTCCTCCTGCTAAGGGCATCAGCTACCACGTTCCCCTTCCCAGGAGTATAGACTATCTCAAAGTCATAGTCCTGGAGGAACTCGATCCATCGTCGCTGTCTCAGATTCAGATCCTTCTGAGAGAAGATGTATCTGAGACTCTGATGGTCATAAAATACTGTAAAGCGCTCGCCCATCAGATTGTGTCGCCATGTCTTCAGAGCGAAGACCACTGCTGCTAACTCTAGGTCATGGGTAGCGTAGTTCTCCTCATACGGCCTCAACTGACATGATCCATAGGCGATCACTGCCCTCTCCTGCATCAGGACACATTCGAGTCTGGTCCCTGATGCATCGCAGTAGACTACGTACCCTACTCCCTCCTCAATCAACCTCAAGATAGGTGCGCTGGTCAATCTCTATCTCAGCTCTTGGATGCTCTACTGACATCTGTCTGAGCACACGAAGGGTTTCCCCTTCTTTGTCAAAGCTGAGACTGGTTCCGCAACTCTGGAGAAGTCTAGCACGAATCTCCGGTAGTATCCAGCTAGTCCCAAGAAACTCCGAACCTCCGTCACGCTCCTGGGTGGCTCCCAAGCTAACACTGACTCGACCTTCGCAGGATCCACTGCAACTCCCACCTCAGAGATGACGTATCCCAAGAAGTGGACCTCACGTATCCATAACTGGCACTTCGAGAGCTTACCATAAAGCTGGTTCTCTCGGAGTGTGTCTATACAACCCGTAAGTGGTAGCCGTGCTCCTCCTCAGTCGTCGAGTAAATCAAAATGTCGTTGATGAAGACCACGACAAATCAATCGAGGCATGGCTGAAAGATCCTATTCATGAGGGCCATGAACACTGCTGGAGCATTGGTTACGCCGAATGGAATAACCAAGAACTCATAGTGGCCATATCTACATCTGAAGGCCGTCTTCTGCACGTCCTCGTCTCGAACTCTGAGCTGGTGATAACCTGACCTGAGGTATATCTTCAAGAACCACTGTGTTCCCTTGAGCTGATCAAAGAGGTCATCAATTGTCGGTAGCGGATACTTGTTCCTCACTGTCACTTGGTTCAGGCGTTGATAGTCGACACACAGTCGCAAGCTCCTGTCCGCCTTCTTGGCGAACAATATCGGGGAAGCCCAGGATGAAACACTTGGTCGGATGAACCCCATTTCCCTACAAGTCCTCCAACTGTACCCGTAGCTCTAGAAGCTTAGCGGGGGCCATCCAATACGCTGGAGTCGATATCGGGGCTATCCCGGGGTACATGTCAATATAAAAGTCTACCTCTCTGTGAGGAGGTAACCCTGGAACGTCGTCGGGAAAAACGTCCACAAACTGATCCACCACTGCAGGAAAACCAGGACTCCGCACGTCAACTGCTCCTAGGATGAGGCTAGCCAACTGATGAGTGATGGACTGTCCTCTCCTCCGTGGAAGTCCATCCTGTTCTGCAAAGGCTCCCTTATCGCCAGTGAAGGTGAACATGTTCCCATTGGTGCGTACACATCGCACCTTGCGCCTAAAACAATAAATCTGTGCATGGACCGTAGAAAACGAATCCATGACCAAGATGACGTCGTAAGGCCTCGATGCCGCTACAAGAAGATCCCAGCTGAAGCTCTAGCCCCCTAGAGTAAGCTCACACTGGCGGCACCAGTGCGTAATGGTCGAGTATTCTCCTGTAGGAGTCTCTAGCCATAAGGATCGTGCCAACGGCTCTGTCGGAATCTCCGAGCTCCGAACAAGGGAAGTGGCTATGAAAGAGTGACTCGCTCCTGTGTCTATAAGTAGTGCAGCAAGGGTGGAATAGACACAGATAGTACCTCGAATCATCTCGGGCGTGCCGTGGTCGTAGGCCTCTGCTTCCTGGAGTTGTGCCTATCTCTGCCCGCCAGCTCCATGTGGTCGGGGTGGACTTCCTGGTGGTGGTGGTGGTAGAGCCTCAAAGCGTCTTCCACCACCTACTGCTCAGCCAGCTCCTCTACCTCATCCACCTTCTCCCTACGGACCGCCACGGTTGACCATCTGCCTCTGCCTCGGTGGTCCCTCAACCGTCTGCTGCTCCTCGGCACGGCGGGTCGGGCAGTCACGAGCCATGTGGCCCTGCCCGCCGCATGAGTAGCAGTGCCTGCCTCTCGAAAGACTGGCTCCGCGCTGTGTGCCCCGCATTGCTGAGCCAGTGTCCTGAGGTCGTCTGCCTGAGGGTCTGTTCTTCATGGACCCATGAGTCATCCGTCGACTGCCTGCTACAGAAGACTCTTCTATGTGCCGCCCTGCGGTGGGTCTTTGTGCTGGTGTTGACTCAGAAAGAAAGCTCTCGATAAAAAGGGCCCGCTCCAGTACTCATGTCTGAGTCAGAATGCTGAGGGAGATTAGTGATTCCCTGATCTTGTGTCTCAATCCCTGCTCAAAGGTCCGGGCCCGGAAGAATGGGTCTCGTACCATGTCGGTCGAGTAGCGTGAGAGATCGGTAAATCTCGCTGAGTACTGGGAGACCGTCATGCTGCCCAGCCACAGCTGAAGAAGCTCCTGAATGTGCACCGCACAGAGTGTGGCTGGGAAAAATTCGGAGTTGAAGAGGCTCTCAAAGTCTGTCCAGAGTAGAGGTGCCTCATCGTGCACCTGGAGCATCAAGTTCCACCATCGGCCCGCTGCTGCGTGCAGTAGGCTCGCCGCGAAGATCACCATGAGGTCTGATGGTGTCCTCACTTACCGAAGCACACGTACCACTGCCTCCAGCCAGTTCTCGACTGCCTGGGGGTCCGTCTCCCCATGGAACCTGGGTGGTCGCTGGCACTGGAACTCATGCAGTGCACTGAGGCAACGTGCATCGTCAGCGGCTGGTGCTGGAAGTATCGGTGGCTCGGCGGGTAAATCTACCGCAGGTGCCATTTCTGACAAAGGGCCCTGCACCGAGGCCTCGTCGCTCGGTGGGCTGTCGTCACGCTCGGCTCTCGGAACCCTAGCTGGGTGCCGTCGTGGGGCCATACTGAAAAGGAAACAGGTGCACCATGGTCAGAACAGTATACCTGGTGAGCTGATACAAAGTAATCACAAAGAAAACTTGAAACACACATGCAATCAATGTTTTCGTGCATTAAGTCGGAAATCAGAAGTCAAGGCCTTAGTGTGCGGATACGTCGGTCGCCGCACCAACACTGGACTCCCTGGACTGATAACCACACCCAATACGCTAAACACTATTGCTTCACATATTAAAAAGATCAGAGCTCTGAGTTCTGTGGTAGAACCGAACTCCTCTGATACCAATTTGTCACGACCCGTCCTCGGGGCCCGTGCCGTGACCACCCCAAGCCCGCCTTCCATAGGCCAGGTGATGCCGACTAGCACCAAGGCGTAAATCCCAGTAAAAAGGGAATGCATTTCCTTTGTAAAGTAAACAAGTACCTCAGAGTAAGCAAGAGGAAAAAGTAAACACTAAGTAAAAACTGGTACAACAGTAAGTGCGGAAAAGTAAAAGGGCCAGTATACAAACCCAAACTGAAATTAAAGTACAACTCGAAAGGGAAAACATCAACTGAAAAGTAAAATCCGCTACGCCGAGCTGTCCACTGGAAATCCCACCTGAAGGGTGGGTACAGATAGCTCCACTGCTCCTCGGGTCCCGCCGTCCGCTCCGAGTATGTCCTGCCCAGTGGTCCACCTCCAGGTACCGTCCTTCTCCACAAGCCTCCACCATGATCAGCGCTGTCCGTCGTCTGAAACCAACACAACGTAGTGCGGGCATAGCCCGTGAAGGGGTGAGTATAAGCTACTCAGTAGGGACCCCGAGACCCCCGAAGGTCTCCCAAAATCCACAAAGGATAAACCACAAGGAAAGATACATTCATGAAGTAACAACTGACACTGCTTAGGTATATGCCCATACATATACCTAAGTCATCAATTCTAATACGCTCCAACCTCCGAGCCCAAGTACAACCCAGTCCACACATGAAGGTATATGTAATCCACACAGGATAGCACAACACAATCCACACAGGAAAGCAAACATGATTCAGCTCAAACAGGTATACTTCTTCGAAGACGATAGAGATGATCACTGATCCATCTAAGTCGTCGGACCCACAAAGGATCGATAGGTACTAACCCCTGCAAAGACCCACACAGGATCGGACCCACACAGGATCTGTAGGCGCTGGCTCACACAGAACCGCTGAGCGCTGACCCACACAAGATCAGACCCACACAGGATCGGTAGCACTGATCCACATAGGACCGCTAAGTGCTGTAGTCATCATCGTCGAATCCACTGAGGATCTCTGCATAGTCGTCGTCGCAGTCACAGTAGCAGTCACAGCCAGCACTAGGGTTCCCGCACACATCAAGCTCGTTCGGGAGGGTCCGCTCCACGAGCCGAGAGGCTGATACATCAACTGACACATAGTCCAGATTTTATGTATCCAAAAGTTCCGTATCAGCAATAGGAACTCAATGTCGCAGACGACGCGTCTATCGGACGCCCAGTCTGAGAGTTATTGGCTTTTTCGTCCCAGGGGCCCGGTTGGTTTTTAAGGCAAAACCAACCCGACCATACTCCACCTGCATCCAAACCTCGGGCGGTGTATTCCAAAAGATCTGTCTCACTTAGAGGAACTCAATAAAGTCGACGACACGTCATTCGGACGTCCGCAGCTTAAGATATGAGCGTTTCCGCTCCGAAGGCCCGGTTGGTTTCGTGTACGAACCAACCCGGCTGAACTCAAAGTAATCTGAAACCTTGAGTGCGATATGTCGAAACGACCGTCTCGTTCTAAGGATGGCGTCGCTGCTGACGGCGCATCGATCGGAGGTCCATAGCCCGAGTTATGGGAAAATGAACCCAATCAGTCCGAAAACGGGGGTTTCGGGCCCGGACCGACCCGGCCCGGGACCCCCTGGGTCGGCCCGGCCCGGCCGAAGGCCGAGCCGTTTCGGAAAAGCGGGGGCACCTGCCCCCCCTATGTAACCCCCCCCCCCCCAATTAAGGGGGGGGGGGGGCGTTTTGGCCAGCCGGCCGGGGGTTTGAACCCCCGATTGCACAACGGTCCGGTCGGCCCACCCTGGCCGGCCGGTTCCGGCCTCCACGGGACCGGCGACAACCGGTACCCTTCTTCGCCGACACCGGCGGCCCGGAACCGGCCGCCGGTCACCCTGCTCTGCTTCGGCCCGGAACCAGCCGCGGCTTGGTTCGTCCGGCGCGGTGCGACGTCCCTGCGCCCTTCCACCGCGGCCCTGCTCCAGCCGCGGTGTCTTCGCTTTTCTTTGACGCGGCGCGACAACGTCGCGTAATACTTGCCATGTGATTCCCGTGTGGTGTGATGGCACCACGCCAATCCATTCCATCCACAAAGAATCAAACAAGAATAAAGGAGGGGGTTCGGCCGTGTTTGTGCAGTACAGCCCCCTCTCGTTAATCGTTATCATTTAGTCATTTTAACCACGAAGAATGACAATCTAGATTTCAAGAACGAAAAAAATAAATAAATAAGATAAACCCCTACCTCGGTTCAGAAACGGTGCACGTCAATCGATCCGCAGAAGACGAGCATCGCAGAGGTCGGGCGTCGCGGGAAATGAACGTTGATTCCGTTGTTGTCGAGGTGCGTTCAAAGAGGAAACGTCGTTGGAAGAAGACGTCACGTTCTTCGGCGGAGATGTTCTTCGTTGAAGAACGGTGTTCTTCGCGTTCTTCGTCGAGGTTGAGGAAGACGAAGACTTCACGCTTCCCAAACCTCTCAAAGTGGAAAAAACTCTAACAATAATAAAATAAGACCAAGTCTTAATTTATTAACACAACCTAACCATTTGAATTTCAAGAGTTTGAAATTAAGTAACTCACCTTATTAATTATAACAAGTTGTCAAAAAATTAATGAAAGTGAGTTAATGGGTAGGTAGGAAGGTGCGGGTTTAAGAGGAGTTAAGGGATTTGAAAAGGTGGGGGGTTCATGTGGGCCCCACCCTTTCAATTATCCACACATGGGAAGTTGGGTGAATGTGGGCCCCACCACCAACTTCCCATGGGATAAATAAACCACCTTGATATGAAATAAAATTGATTCAACAATTTTATTTACTTTTTTAATTAAACCCCATTAATTAAATTCTTCACCCGCACAAACGCAACTATGGTAAAGGTTCCCTTAAGCGATTACCGGCGTTGCGAGTTCATCGGTGCCCTCGGAATTCGATTCTGAGCACATGTTCAAAAGTTAGAAATTCCTGCTCGTTCGTTCACTGAACGTACCCAAGCCAAACTTCAGAAATTGATTCCGGGCACACCGGGCCTCGGAATCAGGTGCCATTAGAAACTGCGTTCTTGTAAAATTCCAAATAAAATTAAGAAAAAATTTCCCATGAATTTTACGGGTCTTTACAAATCATGACCGAGAGGGGTTGCAAACAATTTTGAGTTAATATCTCATTTTTATGTAAAATGATGCACTATAATATATATGCTTTTTGAATAGAAACCCTCATCATGATAGTTTTTTATAAAGTGAATTGGATTCCCATGGGCCTTTAAAAAGTAGAGAGAAATCTCAAAGGAGATTAATAGAGAATTGGGTTTTGTGAAGTAATGGGGACAACATAATGACACATCTCCCTAACTTTGGAAAAGAATTGAGATACATAATTTCTTCTTGGTTCTCGAATGATCTTGAGATATCCACAAGATAGTGTATACACACAACATGTCTCATGGAGAATAAAATGCATTCATATACTACCATCACTCATTTTTATTATTTCATAATAAGAAGAGGAGCATGTCAATTCACTTCATGTTATACACCATGCACGATAACTACCAGTAAAAGAATACATACATGGTAATGAAAATATTAAGAAGGAATTTATGTAGTGTGTTTCGAAGACAATTGAAAGAAGGTGTTTTTGAAGTGGAATGTTCATAAAAATCATGAATGATAAACATAAAAATAACCTAATATAAATAAGTAGAAAATGAGTAAGACATGGAAGGTATTTGATACACATGAAAATGATAATATTTATGTAAGAGATACAAGTGATTTTTGAGAATATTGGAAGATTAAATTGAATTTTGTGCATGCACGCTCACAAGAACATGTGAAAAAATTGAGAACAATCTGAAAAATTGAGTCACATAAAATAAAGAACTTAACTTAATGTGTTGAGAGTTTCATATACCATAAAACACATGCGTGTAGTGTCATTAAATTGAAAATCCAAGAATAAAATGGTTTGATATTGTTCATGTTATTCTTATAAAAAATATAAAATTAAAAACTTGTGTTCACAACATTCACATATATAATTGAGTATGGGACTTCAGATATAAGGAAGAGTTTCCCAATCATAGTCACACTGAGGAAAATGATCATATACAAGTGACCATAATTGATTGAACAAGACTAGAAGACTGAAAAGAAACATGAAAGAGTACAAAAGGAAATTTTAATTAGTGATATTTTATTGAAATATCAATAGATCATCCTAAAGTGAATCATCCTTGAATAAATGTGTAAGTGTTTGGTTGGAGCCGAAGCATAAATACCTTGTGTGATTCAAAAGTAGAAGACTCAACTACATATTCTAGAGTAGGCTAGTGTGGATTTTTGTAACTCTAGAGGATTCAGTATAATGGACCTCCTATGTAAGTTCAAGGGAGATATAATTTGATCATGAATCGACCATTTTTATCATTGAAGTAAGATTATATTTTAGAATTTGATTTGGGGGAATAACAAACATAGCTAAGAGTATGAATTTTACCAAAACATGTAAATCCTTATGGTTTTTACTTTTATTTGTACCATTATTCTAGGTACGGCTGAGGAAAAAAGGATGAGTGGATTAAGGATTTAAACATCCACATAGTTTTAATTGAAAAGAATTAATTTGTAAAAATATAAAGGGATAATTGATTTCACCCTCCCCCTCCCAGCAAACATTCACTGATCTAGGAACTACACTAGATATGGTTGAAACAAAAAATTCACCAATACCATAAACACTGAAATCAGAAATGGTATTACAAATAATTTAAATTACCAATACTAACATAAAATAACAATTTTATTAATATATTCAGCTTTATCCAACATCTAAAGGTAACTGGTTCAACAACCAATCATCAATAACAATATTCCACCTATTAATTGACAAAAGATATCATCAACATGGGGTAGGAGATAATAGTTGTTTACTATTATATGGGTCAAATATTTTTATTATATTCATAATATTAATCTACCTTAATATTTCATAAAAAATAACACTTGGTATTCCCATGAAAATATACTAGGATTTATAAATCCATTCTATAGAGAGTTATTTATCTAGATCCTTAGATTCCACAATGTAGTCAGTACCTTATAATAAGATACCATCTCAGTAAGAAAGGCCCCTATATAAAGGTATATTATAATATCAATATAACATTATGGATATAAAGTTATTACTTCCTTTGGAAAACCATTCAACAATTCCCAAAAAAACTAGTGAGTTCCTCCGCCTTTATCTCTGAAGCACATAACATCACACATGAAAACTATGAACTAATGTCTTGAAGATTAATATGTTGATGTCCAATAAAATTACATATCTATCTAACAAAGTATGATATATTTCCTTTAGATTTGGGGATAACAAATATTTTTTTATAATAATCTACAATATCTCACACAACATGAAACCAATCCATGAAAATGATTTCATTATTCGGTTGCATATGTAGCATGAATAGATCAAAAAAAATATATAACATTCGCGAATTTTATCATACCACTAAAATACACCTTGAATCCTTTATCATACCCCAATAGGATTTGAAAATTCAAATGGAATATGATTTTTTTTTAAAAATATCTCTTGGAAAAGATTAAAGATGATAAATGAATGTGAATATCTACCTCAATAATCCCGTATGAGGTTGTACTCTAAAATTTGTACACTAATTCTTTAAAAAAACATTATGATTCCATGTTTGAGATCTCACCCGTCATATATTGAATAAAATGTTCTGGCACCTCCACTTTAGGCTCATCATATCCATGACTTCGACATCCTTATCCTCTAGGTATCTCTATAATAGGACACAAGTACATCAGTCTTCACCTCATTGATATAGTTTTGTAAGGAATACATCATCCCATAGTCCACCCCTTACATACAATTCTTCTATGTGTAAACAACCTAATATCATGATTTTATTTTATATGGTTCCTATCCATAGATGATATAATAACACGTAGATATCTTAGAATACTCTAAGTATAGTCGATATGAAATCAATATCCTTACATTAAAATACATCAGTTTTTGTCATTTTTTTAGTTTAACAAGTTTGATTTCTACATTAAGTAAAAATATACTAATACATCACTAGTTACCAAATGTAAAAATCACTAATTCCAACTCCAAACATTATCATATAAAGCTTAGTATGATACTATTTCATTATGACCAGACCCTACTATGATTCCTCTTCAGTAGTGATCATGGCCAAATATGACCCCCATGTCCACCTTTAATTGGAAAGGGGCTGGTGAATAGAACTGAATGTATCACAAAGAAAGAAATGGGAGGCATTACCCACTACAAAAGAGAATTCTATCCTTGTAGTTAACATAAAAAAATGAAATGTAATCAAAGGCAGAATATATTATATAACATTATAATCCAAAGATAAAAACTATAGAGATACATCCACTAAATTTCTCTATATATATACATTAATAGACAAATGAAATTAATTGTGTTGAGTGCTAAAGATATATTAACTGAATATATCAGCCACTAAAACCACCAAACATATACACTTGGTAATATATAATATAATATATATAGAATTAATGTGAGTATAATAATAATTGGTATGTTCCAACCCTATAATAACACGTGTCAATTTATATAGAGAATAATAATTCATCAGTTATAGGATGAGATAAATTGAATAACTACAAATATTGTTCTCATAGTCCAGTTAACCTAATTACAAACACAATCACCATAAAATTAAATAATACACAAGTAAAATTCACATGACGAGTTAAAATCATATGAAGGGTCCCTACATACCAAATCTTATATATTATTTCACCATATATACCAATTTAAAATTTCCTATCTCTACTTATCGAAATCAATTCATGAGTGATGGATACTATAAATTGTTTAATTTTCTATCCATAAACCTTTATCTCCTAATAAATATTAGTCATGACTGACCTTGACATTAGGATGATGGTATTGTAGAAGATGTTAACTGACCATTACTTTTCCAATAACATAAACATACATGGAAAATGAAAAAATATCATTCCCATTAATTTCCACCAATTTAATATCTTATTCTCCAAATTATCTTGCACTGTTGGTAGTCAGAACTACCATGAATTAACACCATTTAAAGAGTACCAATCCACTGTTGAGATTTAACTAAAATTAAACCTTAGTGAACCATTAATAATTACTGAAATCAATATTGGAAATTACCCATAATTTCATCATCATGAACCATTGATAATTATCTAAATGCACCATCCTTAATTACATAGTAAAAACTATTTTCTACTAACCAGTAACAACCATTATTAGTCACCCTAAAATATATTTGGTAACTTATTATAAAACCATCAACAATCAATTGGTATATTTTAAATAGTTAATCTCAATAACTTTATATAATTACCATATATCGGGTACACACTTACCATAAACGAATCCCACACACACCCACTTGAATACCGAAATATATAATCATAACTGTAACCACAATAGATATCAAAAATAACATTCATAACTAAAACCATTATATATATTATATAATATACATATCCATTCTAATCACCATTTGTAATCACTCAGTTCATCATGGTTGGTTATAGAAAATTTAATCTAATCACTATTACTATGCATCATCAATAGATCTCTCTATTAATAATCCAAAATTATAGAATAATCAGTAATTATATATCATTTTCTTAAATATGAATAATTTAATGACTATCACTATGTTCATTACAATGGTCATATTATAACTTCTAATATCAACCATAATCATCATATCCCATTACAAAAGCGTCATTGATGCCACATCCTTATATGTACCAAAACTTTCATTGACCCATTGATAAATACACTATAATAATTAATCAAAATTATTTATTTCCCTTCTACACATAATCTCAACTACACATACTCTATGTTGTTACACACTAATTAATTAATTTCAAAAAAATATCTAAATATCTAAATTTTACATCCATATGACATATTTTAAATGGCTCGTGCCAAAGTGATCAAAACTCGTGTAAATTTTAAACGACCCCATATAACACACATATATAAGTATTTTACAACTAGAACATGGTCCAGAACTGTGCCATAGTGTCTTGATTCATGTAGCTCTCTACCACTTCATTACCTTCAAACACCAACTCCACAACCCGCTTTTCTTGATTGTGGAGTGTACCAATTCTATTTTGGAACGAATATTCATAGATTATTAAATCATCCTTCCTCACCAACAAGAATATTTTCCCCATATTTCTATAATTTCCACCCATATACTTTAAAAAATCATTATTACACCTAAAAGAGAAATAAAATATATTAAATTATTCATAAAGAATATATAATTATGGGATTAATAATTATATGAATTAATTATAATATAAAAAATTCTATATCTGTATAATTTTTCAATCACTCATTTCATAAAATAAAAATCTATATCACTTAGATGTTTTGAATAAATCAAAAAATTGAATAAAAAAATTAAATAGGAAACCATTTTAACTACCCACTAATATTTCTCCATATAATTTTATATATTCCATTAATTTAATATATAAAATATTCTATAACCATAGAATCCTAGAAACAAAGAATATTTCTTGATTCCTCTACCTAAATTCCATAATAAAGGAAAGTATCAATTCATTAAATGGTCAACACCAATCGTTTGTATAATTCCATTCTTTATCAATCTAGAGTTATCCACAACATTTTAATTTATATAGGTTATCATTAATGATATAATAAAGAAAAATAGAAAAATTGTAACAGAAAGTCTCTTGGTGGATGAAATGAATCTGAGATTTCATAATATATCTCCCTCTATGAATTCCAAATTAAGTCTCCCCACACTCTTCCCATTGAAATACCTTTTAATTCTTATTAATTATATCATTTTAAATTTTTTAAATTGTACTTTCATCCAAATAATACTTTGGCTCTACCTCTTCTAATATTCAATGTCTATGCCATTATTTATGATTTTTTATATTCTACATAAAACCATTATCAAATAATTCAGAAAAGGAATACATTAATAAGAAATAAAATTTATTTTATTTCCACAACAACCAATTGTAATAAAAATAATATAGACATAATAAAAATTCACCAAAAAATTTCCTATAGAAAAAAAATTATCTTCAATCCAAAAAGTTGTTCAAAATTTTGGCCTGATTCCAAGAAAAAATTATTATTTCACCCTTTACACTCAGTGTTTCTTAAACATTCATAAAATCCAAAAAAATATTTCCTATGTTTATACAAACTATTCCTATGAATTTAGTTATTAAGGATATGTATTTATCTTAAAGAATACGTTTGAAAAATTTATAAAGAATGAATAATTGAAAAATCAATTTGAAGAAGAAACATAGAAAATAAGATAAGATTCATTAATTTGATCTGGGTGGAAAATACATGATCATGGAATATACTAATAATCAGATATATTAGAAATGTTTTCACAAAATAGTCCTTCTTAAGAAATATACTAGAATTATGTATTTTTATAGGAGGATTCTTAACTTTTTGGACAAGATGTAATAAAAAAATAGTTAGTGTGACCATTGTAGACCATTGAATAGGTATTCTCTATAAGAAGAAGCTTTTATACAAAACCAGTGACACATATAATGTCATAAGTGTGTATTTATTAAATCTACTATTTATTATATAATGTATCCTTTAGTTTGAGTAGAAATAAGGAAATTTTGGATGATTCATAGAATACACTAGTAGGCTGCATGGTCTAGAGGATCATGTAAGGGGACCATCCATGTTAAAAATATATCCTATGAGTTTCCATGTATTTTTGAATGGTTAGGTATACCATGTATTTGAACCATGAAACTTTTTTAATTTTATTAATTAAAAAATAATTTTGAGTGTTTATACAATTAAAAAACATCAACATAGACCAAATATTTAGTAGGAGAGAATCTAAGGTGACTCCACACATACCCCTCCATCTTCAATTTAATAACTATTTCATATTAGTTAAATATAAAAATTATTTCAATTTTATTATATTACGCCTAATTTCTATAGTATTTTTGAATATTTTATCGCAAATCACCCATTTTTCTTTGATTTATTGATCTTGGTTAATCCAAAATTGGGGGGGGGGGGGGGGTTTAATCATGTGTTTTGATCAATTTTGTAGGCCATGATCTAGTTTAACATGTTCTTATTAAATATATTTATTTGGTTCATGATTTATGATTTCATAGAAAGCCTATTGTTTACCATAACGTTCAATTCATGGGTTTTTATATTTGGGATTCCATTGAAATAACCTTGATTTTAACCATCCAAGTGTCATTTATGGTATATATTAAATTTTATTTAAAAATTAATTTTCATTAATTTTTTTATCACTTTTATATTATTCCCAAAACCCACTCTTGTTTTATTTTATGAATAATATTTCCTTTGTGTAGGTTGATCTATTTTCCCATGTCCTAAGTAAAGGGATGGTATCTTTAATTTTGTGTTATGGGACATTGCGGCATCTATGAAACCATAGTGGTGGTGACATGGGATGGATGATCATGTATCAAATGGAGATATATTTGGTTTTATTGTTTGGGTTTTATTTTTGTTCAATTATTAGATATTATGTATATGTCTACTGTAACTACCCATACCACACAAATCATGATATTTACCTCTTTAGACCCTACATCTCTTATGGATTTTTTCATGGGGAAGCACTGTAAAAGAACTCATGTTGTGACAGGTATCAAAAATATTTTATAAATTTGTTCTTTATAATGTATTTCCATTAACACTAGATACTCACTACACCACTGTAATTGGAAATATCCTTACTGGAACATCGACTCGGTGTTGGATATAGTTCTATTTGTGATAAATAAAACCAACAATGATAATTATATCTTACACATTGATACCTATGTCCCCCAAGGTTGTGTTTTTCTCAAGAAACGTCACGCAAATTCCTCAAGATGGGAGATGTATCCACACCACCTTATAAATGGGTGCATCATTCTTGACCTCCTCTGATGTGGGAAGTTCACTCTACCCTCAAGGAAATTATTTATTACATTACAAACCTATCATGATCATGAAATTTTCTATTTTGGTCCCCCTATTAACTAGAATTTTATTTTTCTCAGAGGACACACTGGAAAGGCCTT
Source organism: Viscum album (assembly GCA_963277665.1). Taxonomy (NCBI): domain Eukaryota; kingdom Viridiplantae; phylum Streptophyta; class Magnoliopsida; order Santalales; family Viscaceae; genus Viscum; species Viscum album. The sequence continues at coordinate 591,499,058 of OY728140.1, read as the reverse complement.
GTTAGATGTGAGGTATCAACACCACATTATAAAAGAGTTTTTTTACCATCCACCACAAATGATATGGGATACTTAATGACCCAAGGGGGTAGAAGGAGTTTCCCACATCTATGGAGGATGATAGTGAAGAAATATTTTTATAAGGTGTTGTAGATACCTCTCCCATCATGGGGAATATTATATAGGCAACCGACGAAAAAAAATAATGAGGGAGGTATGGACTAAATTGAAACATATTATAATCATCAGGGGCCAAGGCTATTAAAAAGTTTTATTATAGATTTTTTTTCTTTATATTAATATTTGGGGATATGGTGTATAGAAATAGGAAAATTCAAGACCAGGGATGGAAAATATGTTTATTCCTAGCCAGTCCATACCAGATCTGAATTCAATGTTTCCAGGAAGTTTAGATTCTTGTTCTGATTTTTTACTATTATAGTTGGATTGAATTTTATAATTATGATTTTTTGATCTATTTTTTTTTTATTTTTTATTCGTTTGGGGATGAAATAGGAATGTTTTCATGTAGCATATTTTTTATGTTTTATTCTTATAACATTCATTTATTTGTTTGTGATTTACAACATGATTTTATTAATAGATTAGAAGTTTGAAGCGTTAATAACAACTAATATAGTGTATTATGATATAAATTATCTGTAATATTATAATTAATTTAACCTTGTATAATTGTTATTATTTATGATATACTAGATAGTTTTAATGATCTATGAATATTTGATAACTGGATCAAGAGTGGGTATGTTGTGCAGGAGTCGAGTCCATGTGATATAAAACCTTTTTTCCATAGTTTGTGTGTGGTGAGGCATGTTGTCTTCTTATTATATTCCATTATTCTGTGGGTATATAAGTTTGATAATTACGTAAGAGTAAATATTTTGGTTTTTATGATATCTAATGTTGATAAAAATCCTAATATGGGGCACTGGAATATGAGTTACCACAATGTTTAGAGAAAAAATTAATGTAGGTAGAATTATGATCTATACACTAGGTGTGGTGGCCAAACGATGATAAGATATGACCTTGTATATTAGCAAGTCATGGTATGTTAGAAAAATAGTAGGTAACCCTTAGTTTAGTATTATGATTATATGTGATGTGAGAGATTTTCCCTATAGATATATGGGATAGCCTAATCATAGGGATTCCACTAATGATGAGAAGAATGGGTAGATGTTTCCTGATACTGGATTGATACAAGAGAGTTGTGATTATGTATATAGTATAAAAATGTGATGGATACCATGGTTTCTATTGGAAAAAAGGTAAATAGGGTGGTTATTGTGAAGAATGTGTCTTCCATGAATTGGAGTCATGGTCAGCTATTTGATTAGGTGCATGTTCCTAGAAATAATGGGATACCACATATGGTGGAATGAGATGAATTAAGTGGAGGAGAATTACCAGGGTAAAAACATACATATTTATATGTTGATATGACATAGAGAGTATTAAACCACCATTTTGAGGTGTTTATTCTAATCTCAATTACCTTGGGAAAACAAAGAGAGTGTTTTTTTGAACTAGTGATGTATTTCGTATGGAATGAACTAGGATTTACCTTGGACAATGAGATTAGTTTTTTTATAGGTTTGATTGACCAAGGATTGCATGTAGGACGTGTATAATTTTTATTTCTAAAATATTTCTTATTTTAGAGGTTTGGGGTTGTATGTCACTTTACTCTCAGGGGTTAGGTCATATTGATGTTGTCAATGCATAGTGATGGCTAATGAAACATTCATAGTGGGTGTATTAGGATGATATGGGTGTATTATGTCCCTTTATAATGAGTGTGATGTAGAACCCTAAGGGTAATTATATTTCCTCATGGGGTATATGGATCCTTATCTCTCATCACTGTCTTAGAGCTAGGTAATGAGATTCTTATTTCTTTTCAGGGATGATAACACATTGTTGTGGTTGAGTGTGATATGAATGTTGAATGGTGTGAGACACCTTATATTTATTGAAGGATATTTTGTGTGATTGTGTAGAGAGGACCCATGTATTATGGTATTACTCTCATGTGGGATGATTTCAAGATAGTGTAATGGTGAAATGAGATATTTCTCATAAGGATTGTAAAATAAAAAATGTGGTTTAAAAACTATTGATTCTTTTTAAATTCCAAGAGGCCGAGTGGACCAATAAGATTACTATGTAATTAGGATAGAATAGTAGTTATGATAAGTTGGAAACTAAGGATATATTGAACCAATAGCCATGATAGTGTTTGACCAGTGGCTAGTTGTGTATTGGGAGTCTAATAATGGAGAGTTCAATAGCACCGAGTGTTTATCGATGGAATTAAAGAGCGATAGTCTAGATAAATGATATTTTATATACCCACAGGTGGGGATCATGGGATGGATCAATATAGATAGGAAAATAGAGTCTTGATAGTTTTAGTGTTTAGTTGATATTATATTTTATTGATGTTCATGTTTTTTGATCAAGAATGATATAAATTTTATGGTGTAGATAACACTATTTAGATGTTTTGATTTTTAGACTTATTTTTGGTACAATTTGGTGATTATTGGGTGAAATGAATTTAATGATCGTAAACTGGTTGTGGTTAAGGTTGTATACAAGCTCTTAGATAAAAACCATTATGTTATGTCTACTAAATAGGAAGTACCCATATGTGAGTACTAATCGATGTGGATTAGATTATTTCAGTATGTATGGTAGATGGAAGATGCGCATTATGGTAAAACATATAGTAGGATTACCATGTATATATGTGTTGATAATTGTATCATTAGGGTTACTAAGGGTGTAATGATTTTTTAGTCATGGGAGAGTATGATGAATTCCATAAAAAGTGGTGATTCATGTTATGAGTGAAGTCTTGTTTGCGAGGCTATTGTTTCTAATGGAAATAACTAATAAGTTCTCAAGAGTATATCTTAGTAGGATAAAATCTATTTTAAACTATTAAATTCAACCATTAATGATATATGTTTGTGATTTTAAAATTCATGAATTTCAGCAGGAGGGGTAAATCATCATGGAGTTTGTGGAAGTATTTTGTGCCACAATGTTTGAGTCATCATGTTTTTAGATGCTGTTAGTGTGGCTAAGTATCAGATAGAACATTTCATATGTTATTGGGTTTAATGAACAAGATAATTATTTATACACAATTTTAGGGTAATGACCACTAGTTATGATGGGATTAACCGGGAGGAATAATAGTTTTGTGTGTTTGTTGGTTTAAGTGTGGATTGAGGTGGATATCGCGGGACCTTCAATGGAACAGATTTGGATATAAGTGGGTGGCGAATTTTGATGGATGAACACTGTGGTTTATGAATCATGGGTTTAATGTTTCTCTACCTGAAATAGATTGGGGCAATTAGAGTATTGGTGTCATGGTGGAGTCATGAGAAGAAGGTTATCATGTCTGAAGAAGAGGATATGTAAATCTATTGATAGGAGGAGGATGCCTGCTATGGATGATCGGCTTGACAATACACATGGCCTGGGTCCCCAGGTTTCATCGGTTCTGGAAAAACCAGTACAGGTTCTAGTGAATCCCTTGGTATCTACAGTGTTAAATAAACTTAAACTAGACCTGAACTGGGGGTGGTGTAAAGGGAGCTACAGTTAAGAGTGCTGCTGATACTGGTACGGCAACTAGAAGACATAAAGTTGCAGGTGAGATGTAGTAGGAGCCAGGGGTCCCTAAAAAAGGCTTTTCTCCTCTTAATATCAACCGGAAGGAGGGTGGATTGGTCGAGAGAGATGTTTCCATGGATAGCCACAGGAAGTGGTGTAACACTGGAGATGTGAGGGAAGGGAATCAGGGGTCTGATATGAAAGCCGAGGATAGAAGGATGCCTATTTCAATGGAGAATTGTGGTGTTAGTCTACCTGTTGGGGATCCAGAGGTCTGTAGACGAGTTGATGAGGATGGTGGTGTGCTGATGACAATGTCCACAGGGAAACGATTTCAAGGGTTAGATAATGAGGGTGTGGAATCCAACATGCTGATTGAGCTTTAGAAAAAGGATACAATGAATTAAATAATGGAAAATGGGTTATGTACAGGTTAAGAGGTGGTGGAACACCCCAAATGCCCCACTAGGATTGACACGAGCTATCAGCTTTTGCAAAACTGGATAGTGGATATCAATAGATGCAGGTCCCTGGAAAATGGATGGATATTTCTAATAGTGTTAAGGAAGACAAGGGTGGAACAGTCAGACCCTCATATAGAGACATTGTTTATGGAGGGAAGAAGATGTTGTCTAGGAATTAGAAGGATATGATTTCTTCTCCAAGAAGAAGATCAAGGAAGGACTACTCCTATCTTCCGAATCCAATGTCCACTAGATCCTCTATCTAAAAAGAAGGTGGGGCAGTATCTTGGAAAATTAATAATGAATTTCCTTTATTGGAGTGGTTGAACCTTAGAAGGAAGTATTCCACAGTTTTGAAGCATTATGAAATATCAGAGTGGGAATCAATGGCTGTAGAGGAATATTTTTTATCATGGAGATGGTGATGGGTTTGGTTTTGATGGTCTGTAGTTGTTGTGTATGGTTTGTGGTACCTTTTTACTAAAATTTACCTTTATTAATAAATGGATCTATGTTTTCTCTTACTACGATTTTCTAGAAAATACAACATCAAACTGAAATTAATCATGATATTTTTTTGAAATAAAATATTATAATAAAATATTGACACTAATAAATTATAAGGATTCAATATGAAACTATTGGCGCCAAAATATTGCACGAAAAGAAGGGCTAAAAAAGAAGCCCCGCACGCTGCCTCGCGAAGCTCCCCCGAGCATCGCGAGCCCGCCGCAAAGCACCGGAGGAGGTAACACTCCGCGAACGGCATGACGTTCGTGAGCCCGCCGCGAAGCACCCGCCGCCCCTTCGCCCCGTGTGAGATCTGCTTCGTGGTGCCCCTTTCCTATAAATATTGGGCTCCCCCTGAGTCCAGGGGATGAACAATCCGACCTTTTGGCTTCTCAACCCGCCAAATCGCGAAGTACCCTTCACCCCGGGAATCATGAGCTTTGTGAGGTATTTTTGTTTCGCGAGCTGCCTTCACCTTGTCTTGTTTTGAGCCCCTCTTCCGAGAGTGATGCCCTTTGCGAAGCCTATGGGCATTCGTAAAGGAAGGGGATTCCCAAGGGAACCCGAGCAGCCACGGAGAGTTTATGCTTCGCGAAACACCCATCATGTACTAGTGATCCCCATGCCAAGGAAGGGTTGCTGCATTTCGTGAAGTACACTCCTTCGCATCACCTTGCATCATGAGGCACCTCTGCTTCACGAGGTAGTGCTCCGCGAATACTATTCCACTTCGCGAATCACCCCCCATTCACACCTCTTCCCCATGCTAAGGCCAATGAACTCCACTTTGCGAAGCACACTCCTTTTCTTGACAATTATTCTTCCCGTGCGACCCTCCAGTTTTGCATGATGTGATTTCAAAGCCCCGTGGACAACACCACTCATAGCATTGCTTCACCTAATTCTTCTTCGCATAGGCATGCTAATGACTATTTCTTCTTCGCATATCCACGCTAACGTGGACCCCTCGATGGTTCGCTCTACGACCCCCTTGACCACGACCTTACTGGTACCTTCCCTCCCCCAAGGAGCAGAGGGTGCCGGTCATGTAAGTCCGAGGGGTGTAGAGTGAACCCGCTTCATCCAAGCTGCAGGACGCTAAACTGCCAAGCAACTCATCCTCAACACATGACATTAAACTATGATATGACCACGCGCCTCGAATGCAGGGTCCCCCCATCTCGGACATTCTTTACGCCACTCATCTCCACGGGAATGGAATCACCCCCTCCACAAGGGATGATATCCTCCTTATCAGAGCGGATTATGTCTATGGGAGAAGGGAGACACCCCTTGGTGTAAGCCCCCTTTCCCCTCTTGAAGAAGGTATCACTCATGCACCTCCGTACTTCCCCACTACCAAGGTCAGTGGAGGGCGCGATAGGGAACGAGGCACCTCCCATCATTGGTCCCAAATCAATCTCTCGCTGCGCTTTTCCACACTTTGGGCCTCCATCCAAGAATAAGTCCCATCACCATGGGCCACCTACTGCATAAGCCCCTCTTCGCTTCTCACGGATGCACCCTTCGCGAAGTTATTGTCAAGTCCTTGCTGCCTCTTCTTTCTCACACCGAGCATGACTCACGTGGGATTAGAGTAAGCATCGACCATGGAAATTCCCTCATCTAGCATGACGTTAAACTGTATGCCCTCGTCCAGCATGACGTTAAAATGTATGCCCCCATCCATCATGACGTTAAACTGTATGCCCCCGTCCAGAATGACGTTAAACTGTATTCCAGTCCAACAACAAGCCGTTGTGACCACCCGAACTATGAGGACATTGATCCATGTCAAGGCAAGGTATGTAGGAAGCCTCACTGTGGTTCAATCCCATCTCCCACCGGACCCAGGTCCTTTTCCCACGGTGGACGCCTTCGCCGACACCCACCATTATTTCTGAACTACGAGGTCTTTGATCCATGTCAAGGCATGGTACGTAGGAAGTCTCACGAGGTTCAAGCCCACCATTATTGGACCCCCAGGTTCACCTTCATGTCAGTTCGCCAATGAATCCCTTTGAACTATGAGGTCTTTGATCCATGTCACGACATGGTACATAGGAAGCCTCTCAGAGGTTCAAGCCCACCACCTGTTGGTCACTCCGACCTTCTTCACGTCAGGTCACCATCACCTAGGCAACCTAGTGTGTAAGCCCCACACCATCCGGACCAAGGTCCTCACTCGCGTCGGTTCACCGACACACCATTATAAACTACGTGGTCTTTGATCCATGTCAAGGCATGGTACGTAGGAAGCCTCCAAAAGGTTCAATCCCACCAACCAGTCATTCCGACCTTACTCACGTCGGTTCACCCCCGTCCCACATGACATTAAACTATATTCCACATTCCATATGAACTACGGGGACTTTGATCCATGTTATGGCATGGTATGTAGGAAGCCTTCACGAGGATCAAGCCCACCACCAGTGGACCCCCGGGTTTACCTTCACGTCGTTTCAATGACGATGCCCATCGGACCAAGGTCCACATTTACGTCGGCCCACCGACACCATCCTAAACTATGCAGACTTTGATTCCCTGCCACGGGGATACGTAGGGGGTCTCTTCGAGGCTCAAGCCCAATTTCACTATCTCCCGTGCGATAGTCCCATTTCAGTCTCCCTCCACTTCATCCGTCCATCCACCATCTACCCTGATTCTCACCCGGACCACCATATACCAACAAGATCATGCCATTCCGATCCTCTTCACAACATTCCGGAAGCCGCCCATGGGCTGGCCCAGATGTCGGCATCCCGTCAAGGGAAATTCCTCAATCCGATCTATTCCAGATAATGTTCTGATCAGGCTGATCCGTCTCCTCTGGACGTTAAACCTGCGGCATACTCTATGTTAAACATATGAAGCTGAGAAAAACCTCAGATATATGCCCATGGCATATAATTCCCCGCGCTCGATGTGGGATTCCTTGGGCTTCTATGCCCTCGAGAAGCCCTATGACAAGGGACAAAAGGTAGACACTCCAGTTCCCCAGTGTTCAGACACGCTACTGATGCCTCGACATGACTACTCACTTGACTGAAGGTTGCTGCCCTGACCAGACCATTTGGAATGTCCTGACAGAAGTAGTGTAATTAACTAGCATCCATGGAAACATGGCACTGGGAAGAGTTTTACAAACAATGTATTAAATCTATGAGGGAGACCCGGACTAGGTGACGAGTTCTGAGGAGGAATCCACGGAAGGAAGAACCGACATCCCATCATCCCGATTTCGATCAAGGAGAAGACATCCATGAATAAAGAACGAATGTCACCCACCTTTGGAAAACGGGAATGCGGGGAAATAGTTTCACGTCATCCACAGACGGATGCATGCGACCCGAAGAAAGCATCGGAAACAGAAATGGTGAACCCAACATGAACTTCTTCTCCTTAATGTGGAGATTAGTAGCGTTCGAGACACTAGTAGATTAACATGTCACCAGATCCAGATATCCAGCGCTGGGTCCCGCCAAGCAAATAGCGGGCCTGGCGTGAAACTCACCGGACGTTGGGGAAGTAGAACGTGGGGCATTCCGTTCTGCAACATGTTGGTGTGGATCCCTCTTACCGACCACGGAGGATGGAATGACGTCTAGGCACTGGTTGTCAACCCTTTTCCTCGTAGTGCTGATGAGTCGATCTCCCTATTTCCCAGCAACCAGGTTGCTGATATGGAGACACGAGCACCGCCCGCTCGCCTACACAAGGGCATGGGCAATACTAGCACAGCCGCACCGCATGACTCCACTGCCGCCATGACAGCCTCTACACCAGTGAATACAGGGCGCCCACATCCCCTCTCCCCGTCAGAGATCATCCAGCGAAGGGTGATCAACAAAATTGTATGCATGTACAAGGAAGAAGGGGTCATCCTATATCGGGATATGGCCCACCTGGACCTGGAGGCATCCAGGCCCCACTGTCAACGCCGCCCTCAAAGGCCGTGTAGGGAGCCCCTGCTTCCCACCCCAACGTTCAATCGTTTCGGGAGCATGTCCCCGGAACACCTCAACGACTTCTCACCTTACGCTGATGAGGCAGGTGATGTCCAGCTCGGCCCGCTCAGAGTCCCAATCCAGGGGCTCTAGGCAAGGGCTCCCATCCAGACGAGTCAGCGCCACCGTCCGGCTTCGCCCGAAGAGTAGGTAGGCTATGCCCCTGCACCACCTGCGCCAGCTCGTCTGACCCGGCGTCAGCGTCGGGTCCGTGCTAAGGATGCTCGTCAAGGGGCGTCGACGTCAATAGATATTGTGGCCCGATCCACCGTCGACGTGCATCATGGAGTCCCTGCACACACTGAGCAGGGCCACTCCTTCACCCGACCAGGACCGAGGCTCCAACATCCCCATGGGCAGGTCGGGTTGGCTCTCGGGGTTGCAAGACTGAGTGGTGATTTCCCCGAACCAATTCGTGGTAATGTCACCCCATACAGAGGGCATCCTCATACCACTATTCCGTAGAGAATGGGCCTTCCCCGCTCTGATGCTCTTCATGGAGGTATGCCTCGTGCTACCCCCATCCCGAAGGAAGGCATGCCCCGCGGAAGTGATGCTCGGCGCGGAAACCTCTCCCGCGCCCACCATATAGGGTATGGAGTCCCTCCTCCTGCCTCCGACCGTCGATGTGAAGGCACTGCCCACCCGGTCCCTCTTCAACTTGGGGGGTCTTCCCTATGTCCTCTCGGCAACTGGAGAAGGTCCTCCTCACCCTGGAAACTCGAGGAGTGAAGGTGAGCCTCACTCCGCCCGCACCGACCATGGAGGTCCTCCCCATGCTCCTGCTGATTCCAACAGAGGTTCTGCCCACGTGGGTGTTATTAATGAAGTTCCTCCCCATGTACCATTCGACATTTTCCCTGGTGCCCCTCACACCCCGACTACCTCAAGAGGGATCCCTCACCTCCATGGTGCCAGCGCCGCCCCGAGACTACACGGTGAGAATCAACCTTGTCCCAAAGAGCCATCTAGGGGCAGGATAGCGGGTCGTTACCGCCAAAATAAGAGTCCTGGGAAGGCCCGAGTGGATGTCAAACCCGCCCATTTCTGAGGATTCTAAAGTGGAATGCTACTTAGTGACAGAGCCTTCTCCCCGCTCCTCCGTGTCAAGGAATGGGGCAGGAATGAGGCTCGTAAGCCTCATCTTCCCAGAATGCGCAGTCCACTAGATTCCTTCCACTCTCCGCAGGTACATCCAGGAGGAAGAAATTGTGGAAATTCAGCAGGTCCCGACCGTGCGATCACCACTGTCATCACCAGAAGCTCCCTCTACCTCTAACAGAGATCACATAGAGCTATTTTGGGGACCAACGACGGTAGAGCAACGACATGACCTATCACCGGAAACTGTAATTCATGCACCAGAAGTTGTGGCTATCATCCCATAATTTCGTGATATCGTGGTCAGTTCACCTCACTCCTCAGAGGATGGCCCGGAATTCAGAGGCCAGTCAGCTCGTTCGCCGTATTCTTCGCCGCCAAGTTTACTGTCCCAGCGGTCCGCATCAGTACCGCTACCGGTCCCTCAGCCGCCTCCGGTTGACGAGTGGGGAAATACGAGGCCAGACCCCGAGTCCGAGACCAGGAACTTCTGGAACATTCCCACAGCGGATCACTTCTCGGAGAAGTTCTGGTCGACGGCAGTGTCGAACTTTTGCGCACCAGAGTCCCTTACCCCAGAGGAAGTCGGGTGCTTCCGCCGAACCCTATGGGCGACACAATTCCTCCTTGGTTATGAGAAGGTGATGTACCCCAGGAGTTGAGAGCACATTGAAGAAATCGGCGAGCAATGCCGCCTGAACGATTTGGCCGCACTCCCTGTGGCCCCACACCCTGAGTCAATAGGCTGTCAGAGAATCCTTCAACGGAAATGCGTTCAGAGTTTCAAAGTACTCCGCAGATTCATCAGGGAAGCTACCCTCCATGTGCCATTCCATGGCTGGGGACACTATACCGCTCTCCTCTTCAGCTCTATCAGATGGAAACCTGCTTCGTTATGCGACATTGAGGGCATTCCCTCGAGATGGGTCGTGGTCCACATGGCTGACTTAGTGGACAAGGAAGATAAGCTTGAATTTATCGATGGGGACTTACCCCCTGAGGGTGTACCTCCACTGCTAGACCCATCAGGGAGGGTTAACCATCACCATAGGAACCTTCTAGGCCTCCCCATACCCACTGAGTCGCTGGTACTCAGTCTAAATGTCGGTAAGGGTAAGGAGAACATCAGAACTGTCAAGCACTCTGACTCGTCCGCCTCTGTACATAAGACGGACGATGATACCGAAAAGGCCGCGTTGTGCCATCAGCTTGCTGAAAAGAAGAGTCTAGTTGACAAACTCCTAGTCGAGTGTGCTGTGGAACGACGACCTGACTACGGTAATCCCAAGCCGGGGCAACATGGGCCGAAAGAATTTCCCCCCGGCGAGATGCCTCCGGGAAAACCTAATCATGCTGCTTCGGTAAATAGGGCAGAAGTCGGAGCCCACAGAAAGAGGGTGCTATACGTCTTGGAAAACCCTCCTGAACGATGGGGCAATCTGAGGAATCTAGCTCGGGTTCCCCCAATTGCCCTATAGGCCGTTCCGCCAGTCGTCCCATGAGCTGCTGAAGCCATCTACCATGTCGATGAACCCGACAATTAACTTGTGATTATGGATCCCCATCAAGACAGGGACCCCCACCCGGATGATCTTATAGCGGAACTCATCGCTTGCCTCAAAGCGTTGGAAATGCGGCAGGTGGCAGTCCTACCGGATGGTAAGCCATATCCCGCGTGGGTTCATGACATGCCCGCACCCCCGGGTTATGGGAACCACACTATCTAGCCCTTCAACGGGACAGGGGACCCACCACAGCACTTGGCCCATTTTTCTTCCAGGTGTGGCCCCATGCTGAGGACTCCGGCCCAGCAAGAAGCCACCAAGCTCCGATGTTTTGTGCAGAAATTGGAGGGCCCCACATTCGTCTGGTACAGCCAGCTCCCTATCGGATCGGTGACCGGTTGGGAGGTTGTCCGCCAGAAGTTCCTATACCAATTCTGCTCCACCACACGAAAGTCCAGCATCGCAAACCTCTTCAAGTGAAAGCAAAGGCCTGATGAGCGAGTCGCAGACTTCATCGCTCGGTGGAAGGGGCTTACATACTCCCTTGACATGCCACTGACTCAGGAGAAATTACTGACAATGTTTGTAGGGAACGTTAAAATGGAGATGGTACCTTCCTTGATCTCCCAGAACTACCCTAAAGGGTTCCAAGATTTTTTAGATAAGGCTCATCGCCTTGAGGAGGCTCTGCAACAGGCTAGTCAGGCATGTTCGCTGCCCCCTGTGATCCTAGACAGGAGGGATTCCAGAGCCAAACCCGCCGCGGTGGACCAAATAGAAGCCCCCAGGTAGCTGGAATTACTGCCAGTGGCACATGCCCTGCAACCCTACAGAGGTCCTCTACCTCAAGCATAGGCTCCATCCCAGCAGCGGCCGCCTCGGAATCGACAGTCTCCACCGCGCAATGCGCCACCACCACCTATATGAGACAATCAAGCACTACTTCCTCAGCAGGCCCCTTCGGCCCCTCATCAGGGACAGGCCCCCAGGGCCCCCTATCCGGAAAGAATGCACCAGACCTATTCGATCAATGAGAATCAGGTCCCTGGCTACTTCTAAAGTGCTCTAGAGCAAGGGATTGTGCGCCTACCCGAGTGCAGAAGGCCGGCAGAGGCGAATCTCACAGATCACCCCAACTACTATCCTTATCATTAGATTCTAGGGCACACCCTCAAGCAATGCTTTGTGTTTAAAGACTATATTCAAGACCAGGTCGACAACAACATAGTCAGGTTGGCCCCAGCACTGACACAAGTAGCAGGTGTCTTTGTAGGGTCAGAGTTCGGTAGCGACAGTGAAGGCGAGTGGAAAGAGGTTCCCAGCCATGGGTCCCAGAAATACGACGACTGGATGGCTCAAAAAACCATCACCCGCGCCCATGGTATCATCCGAGCACACTTGAATCAGCCAGAGCCTTCGTAGGAAGTAGTCGGTACCTCTGCATCGCCATTATAGTCGACCTCTTCCCAAAAGGGAAAGCAGCGACGACGCAAGAAGAAGCAACGCGCTCCACCACTACCGTCGTCATCGCACACTCTTGGTGAATTTATTCCCCTGAAATGGGGATCCCTCCCAAAATCCGCCTGGTGGTGGATAACTCGTCGAGCGACAGCTAGGGGTAGGCTTCGGTTAACACCGTGGAGCTGGTAAAGCCCTATATGACTCCCGACGAGGGGGAAAGCCAGGCAAACCTCCCCAACATTTCCAGTCGATGTCAATGTCAGTGGAACCGAAACCATGCCGGTCGTCGAGGCACATCAGCGGGCACTTTTAGTCAGGATGTGCACGCTACTGAAACCAGACAGCAGCCTCAGCGCAGAGCTCAGCACGCACAACCTCATCTGATGCCCTCAACTCTACCTTCACCGCCGTTTGTGCTACTAGATCAGGCAGAGCTGCCTCGTCCGTATCATAGTCAGTCTTTCCCGGCTACAGGCCAATCTCCCCTATCTGATCCTAGTCCGGCGACTACTCTCTAGGCTTCAACTAGTAGGCAGCAGGATGTACCCAGCACTAGCCAACCGCCGGTTCAACCGGCAGGACCCGTTATGCCTCCAACTGTAGAACATCCTCCTTTAAGTAGAGGCTCACGCTTGGCATTAAAGTATGATGTCCTGAAGCACTTGTCTAGCATACTGGAAAGGATTTCTATCCTTGAGGCCCTTCTCCTATCGTCTGAAATGCGCGAAGCACTTTCCGAGGCCCTAAGGAGATCCCTTCAGTTTGAGACGGAGGTAGAAGATGTGGACGTCTTCAATGCTGAGGCAATTGAGAACACCGAATTTCGGTAATTTATCTCATTCTCAAGTGAATATGAAGACCCTCACATACAGGGGCATATTCTCCCACTGTAAATCACTGGCCACTTCAATGGCGTGGAAGTATGCCGCTGCCTCATTGACACAGGTTCCGGGATCAACCTAATCCCGACTCGGACACTGCAAAAGCTGGGTCTGTCTGAAGATGATTTGACTCCCTCCAACCTCAGAATCCAAGGATATGACAGGATTGAGCAATCCCTAGTTGTCATGATCCGCCTGAAGACCTAGTTCGGTGACCTAATTGCCAGCACCGAGTTCATATTTGTCTCTCAGGACACCGCCTAAACACATTGATGTGTAGGACATGGCTCCATCTGCACGCAACGATTACTTCGTCGTATCACCAATTCCTTAAATACTCACTCAATGGTCGAGTAGGCATGCTCCATGGAGATGCGCCTCCTTTTGCCTCTTGTGAAGCCCGCTATCTGGATGCCGATTATTACAAGATCAAGGATAAGAAAATTCTGGTAAGTGAGGATGAACCCGCCCCGGTCACAAGTGATCCATGGGCAGGCCTGGATGACACCTACATCTTCATGATCCATTGATTGGAGGCCACGACCCTGGACATGGGGTAGTGTTTTGTTGTTTCAGGTATGCAAGGAAGGCGTGTTACCATGTCCAAGTGATGATGGAAAATCACCTCGTACTCCTACACCAACCAGGCTCAAGTGATCCTGGAGCCTCCTACCCCTATGTGCTACCAGAATTTCAAGATTATTACAATGGAAGTACGTCATACGTGTCTCTTCCACCGGGCTGGAATCAACCGACTCGGGCTGACGCGTCACCACTGCTTTGATGTCATCAAACGTGGCCCCTTAGGCCAAAGGCCAGATGGGATAGGATCGACTGCCATCATTACTATGGTCTCAGTTGCGAGTGGGTCTCCTGATACGATGACCACTATTTCCCAAGCCAGCAATAGCTGCCCGTCAGGGTTTGATAGCTCAGAAGTAGCTCCTTTTTCAAGAGACCCCTCCATGGGTGCAGAGAAAAATCTAGAGGATGCTCCCACCGCCTTTGAGGAAGGCGTCTCTAACACGGTTGATGAACTGGTACAGGTGATCCTTGGTAGCGAGGCAGATCCGAGACCCACATTGATCAGTGCATCCATTTCCCCCGAAGAGAAGCAGCAGTATGTAGACTTTCTCAATCAACACCATGATGTGTTTGCCTGGAGTTAAGATGAGATGCTTGTACAAGATCCCCAGGTAGTTGTTCACCGCCTGGGCCTCCCATCAAACCATCGCGGGTTTAAGCAGTCTCCCAGAAAGATGCACCCTTCTCACGGTTCGATGGTTGAGGCTGAAGATGACAAGCTTATCAAGGCCAACTTCGTCAAGGAAATCCAATACCCCAAGTGGATTGCCAACATTGTTCCATTCAGGAAGAAGAATGGGCAGATCACGGTCTGCATTGACTTCCGCGACCTCAATCGCCACTGCCCAAAGGATGACATTCCCCTCCTAGTGACCGAGTTATTGATTGTTGCAACAGTTGGGTTCCAAGCTCTCTCTTTCATGGATGGGTATTCCGGGTACAACCAGATCCGGGTGGCCCCTGAGGATGAGGAGTCCACCGCCTTCAGGGCTCCCCATGGTACATTTTGTTACCAGGTTATGCCCTTCAGCCTGAAAAATGCAGGTGACACTTATCAGAGGTCCATGCATCGCATATTCAAGACAATTCTCGGGATGCTGGTGGAGTGCTATGTGGATGACCTAGTGGTCAAATCGTGCCAGTGCTAGGACCATCTCAAATAACTTGAGAAAGTGTTCGGTTTCCTCTGGTCCCACCACTTGAAGATGAACCCATTAAAGTGTGCCTTAAGGGTCACCTCTGGGAAGTTTCTTGACTTTGTTGTTAGATACCAAGGCATTGAGATAGACCTAGAGAAGATCAAGGCCATCAGTCAAATGACTCCCCCAAGAAATATTCACGAAATTAGAGGTCTCCAAGGCCACTTATCCTATATATGCCAATTCATCGCGAATTTGGTCGGCAAGTGTAATCCCTTTTCCCGGCTCATGAAGAAGGGCACCGCCTACGAATGGGATGAAGAGTGTCAGACCTCCTTCGAGGAAATCAAGCAGTACCTTCTCCAACCTATGGTTTTGATTCCACCCATCTCCGGAAAGCCACTGGATCTTTACGTGACCGCCCGGGAACGGTCTCTCGGTGCACTTCCTGCCTAGAAGAATAACGAGGGTACAGAGAACAGTCTCTACTATCTCTGCCACATGCTTCTCGATACAGAGATCAGATACTCCCCTATCGAAAAGGGATACCTTGCGCTTGTTTTTTCCATACAGAAGTTGCGGTATTACCTGCAACATCATGAGGTACAATTAGTCTCTCGGGTAGACCCACTGAAGTACATCCTGAACCGCCCCATGTTGACTGGCCGATTAGCACGGTGGGCGGTGATCCTCCAGCAGTTTGATATCAGGTTCGTACCTCAGAAGGCCATTAAGGGACATGCATTGGCAGACTTTTTAGATGCCCATCCAACCTCTGCGGATCAATTCATGGACCTAGATTTTCCTGATGAGACGATCCTCTCAGTCGATTGTGTCGTCTCATGTTGGCAAATGCACTTCGACGGTGCCTCCAAGAGCCCCACCAGTAGGAGGCTCAACGATCCTAAGCTCAACAGAGTGGGCCTGGGTATCGTCTTCATCACCCCGGCGCAAGCCATCCTATCATACTTATTCCTATTGTTAGAAGGTTATACCAACAACATGGCAGAGTACCAGGCTCTCATCACCGACCTCGAGTTGGTCTTCGAGATCGACGTGCCCTATCTACATGTGAAAGGAGATTCCAAGCTGGTAATCAAGAAGTTCAATGGCAATTATGTCATTTGGAAGCTGGAGCTTGTGCCATTGCTGGAGTGAACCCTCCGCCTAATGGCCTAGTTCTCATCTTGGCCAGAGGTCACCCATGTCCCTCGGTCACAGAACGGTTGAGCTGACGCTTTGGACGGCTTAGCTGCGTCGCTCACGGATCCTGAGAAAGATGATTTGATCATACATGTGGCACACTGGAGATTCATTTCCCCCGTCACCCAAGAGGAAAATGATGGCATGTGGGTAAGTCATCTCACCGCCGGACCCTCTACATCAGGGGTCCTAGGGTTTTCAGACACAGTGTTTGAAGCCACTCCCGACTGGAGGGCACCTTTTCTCGAGTATCTCCAAAATGGTTGCCTCCCGGACGACCGGGCCGAGTGCGAGCGAATCCGACGCCACGCGCTGCAATTTACCCTCCAGAGTCGTCCCAGTCTTGAGCATATCCTCTACAAGAAGAGCTTAAATGGTGTTCCCCTCCGTTGCATTCAAGGAGTCGAGATTTCTGAGGTTATGCAAGAGGTTCACATCGGTTCCTATGGTTCCCATCAAGCTGGGCCAAAGCTGTCCCATCAAATATGGAGGTTGGGGTACTTTTGGCCCTCTATGATCCATGATTGTATCGAGTTTTCCAAGAGATGCCACACGTGCCATGTTCATGCCAACTTCCTGCATCAGCCTCTGGAACCCCTCCACTCCACTAGGTACTCTTGGCCATTTACGGTGTGGGGACTTGATGTAGTGGGACCATATCCACTGGCGACAGCTCGCCAGTGTAGGTTTATCTTAACTGCTACAGATTTCTTCTCCAAGTGGGCAGAGATAGTTCCACTCAAACAGGTCAAGTCCCTTTTCATCGTCGCTTTTGTGAGCTCCAATATCATCCACTGGTTTGGGGTCCCTCACGGTGTCCTCACTGATAACGACACCAACTTCTGAGCGGTTGATCTGAAAAAATTGTACTCCAAGTACAATATCCGTTCGAACCATACCTCCTGCTATCATGCATAGGAAAATGGATAGAACGAGGCGTTCAACAAAAACCTCTCTAACATTTTGCAGAAAATGGTTTGTCAGAACAAGAAAAGTTGGCCAGACAAGCTCCCCAATGCCCTCTGGGCTTATCAGACGACAACTCGCAATTCCACCCAGGTGACCCCATATTCCCGGGTGTATGGGGCTGAGGTCATCCTACACATTGAGATCCATCTGCCATCGTTACGCACCGCAGTCTATGACCAGCAAGCGCCAGATGACATGGCTGAAATCCATCTAGATGAATTGGAAGCACTGGACGAGAACATGCTTCATGCCATGCACAATCTGGAAGGGCGCCAGAATAAGATAGAAAGGGCCTTCAACAAGAAGGTTCACCTTCTCTCTGTTCTGCAGGGCGATCTGGTGTTGGCCCTTCGAGCGCCAATGATCCCCGGTATGAAACCACCCAAGCTAGAGCCCAAATGGGAAGGACCTTACGTAATCCACAAGGTTTACCCCAACAGATCATACTCCTTGGAAACCACGAATGGTGATCACATAACTCCTCCCACCAACAACATGTTCCTCAAGCAGTACTTTGCCTAAGCACCCATGGTCCTGCATGACCTTAAACTGCATCGTAGTCCTACAAGACGATAAACTGCAAAATGGTCCGAGCTCTATGACCTTAAACTAAGATCTCCCCCCGTCCTTACTGCATGACATTAAACTGCGAGCCAGTCAGGCCTTCCTGACCGAGGAATAGCCTCAAGTCCCTTGGCCCTTTCGAGCCCACATCCCCCTTCCTCACTATTGGACGTTAAACTACAAGCCAGTCAGGCCTTCCTGACAGAGGCTTAGCCTCAAGCCCATTGTACTTTTCGAGCCCATGACCCCCGTCCTCACTATATGACATTAAACTGCAATCCATTCAGGCTTTCCTAACTGAGGCTTAGCCTCAGGCCCCTTGGCCTTTTTGGTCCCACGGCCCCCGTCCTCACTATAGGACGTTAAACTGCAAGCCAATCTTGCCTTCCTGACCAAGGCTTAGCCTCAGGCCCCTTGGAATTTTTGGGCCCACGACCCCCTTCCTCACTATAGGATGTTAAACTGCAAGCTGGTCAGGTCTCCCTGACCACGGCTTGGTCTCAGGCCCCTTGGTTTTCATCGAATTAGGCTCTCTTATGGGATTTTATATTGTGGTGTGGGATACACCCTCATTCGCGTTGGATTTCCTGCCGTACCATACATATCCCCAAATGAGATGCATCTCTTGTCCAGCACGACATTAAATTGTGCATCAAGAAATATGTGTGGCTTGATTCACATCCTAATGGGATACGTAGGAATGCTCAGACGCCTCGTCTTGAGCCCAGCCCCAAGCTCTTCCCTTCCACTGCCCCTAGGTATAGTTTCCATGGAGGATCCTTTCATGACGAGGATTATGCTTTCTTAGCCCCGCTCATACAAGGATTATAAGGGTTGCACCATGTTCCCTCTCCCGTTCTTCTATCCTCCCACATCCTCACCGCATGACGTTAAAATGCATGGCCTTCAAGAACTACGTATGGATTGATTCCCATCCTAATGCTATACATAGGAATTCCCAGACATTCCATCTGTTGGCCCAACCCAAAAGCCAAAAATATTCCCCTTGGGTCAAGACATACGACATGGTGTACCCTTTCGCCCTAACTCACGTCGAGAAAGCCCTAACCTGGCTGCACGTCCCCCTGGAGATGTTCACCTTTTTCGTGGATGGATAAAACTATGCTTCATCCACTCCTTGACTGGGATTCCATCATCTTTCACACTCAGAGGGACCCCCATGAACGGCCTGGATACAATGCCCAAGGGATCTCTTACCGACATGGGATGACGCCCCCGAGGGTTTCTGAGCAACAAGCCGATACAAGTCCCGCGTTGCGAATTTGGTCAACAGTCGACGCTCATTTGTTTCTCTCGTATCAGGTCACCATAGGAAGGCTGTGTTTCAAACATGGTCAACAGTGTCCTGGATCTTCGGGTCCACCCCGAGATGTACCAATCATCGAGTACAGTGATTCGTTCTTCCCCATCCTAAAGCGACAAACTTCCCTCCGGGTGGTGCCAACGGTCGTGCCCACGACCCCGATTCTCTTATAAGGGATGTACAGTGTGGTGTAGAATTATGTCCTTTTTCACTCCGAGTTACTTGCCATGCCGTACTCCTCCCCGGATGAGATACAGTTATCTCTTTTACCCATCCTCATTGCAAGATGTTAAACTGCAGGCTATCTAGGACTCCCTGACCAATACCTAACCTCAGGCCCCTTGGCCTCTCCGGGCCTCCGGCCCTCTTCCTCACTACAAGAAGTTAAACTGTAATACAACCAGTCCTTCTTGACTAAGGCCTACCCTCAGGCCCCTTGGCCTTTTCGGGCCCATTGGCCCAGTTTCTTTCCTATAGAGCTGTGCGGTATGGTGTGGGATTATGTTCTCATTACCAGTCGCGCCATACATCTCCTTTTTAGAATATTCTTCCCCTTGGGTATCCCTTCAGAACTACGTATGGCTTGATTCCAGTCCTTATGGGATATGTAGGACCACCTGAATATCTAATCTTCGGGTCCAGCCCCATCTCTTGGGAATCTCTATCCCAGCTCGGCTCCTCGGCCTACTCTTCCTCCATGAGGGGATTATATGGTGTGGCGTGGGATTATGCCCTTATTCACATCAGTCTTGTAATGACCACGCCATGTACCTCTCATTCTCAACCGGTTTCATCAACCATTTCTGACGGTTCACCAATGTGCCTAAGGGTACTCCAGTTTATTACCTAGAATGTACGACTTTACTCAGACATGTACGCACCCGCTTTCCAAGCTTTGTGTATCCCTTCATTAGGGCTTCCATCATCTTTCACACCCGGAGGGACCCCCAAGAACTGCCTAGATACTATGCCCAAGGGCTCTCCTACCGTTATGGGCCAATGCCCCCAAGGGTTTTTGGAAACAAATCGATAAAAATCCCGCGTTGCGAATATGGTCCGTGGTCAGTGCTCGTTTGTTGTTCCCACCTCAGGTTAACGTGATATAGAGACTATTTTTTCCACCACGGTTAACAATTATCCTCTATCACCATGCTAGCCCCATAAATCCCAAAATGTAGGCTACAAGATTCACATCCTCCTCCAGTCTCATCGTTCCCAAGCAGAGTTTCATAACTCTTGGTACTACTCCTCTGTGCACGTCTGCACAGTAGGGGAACAAAGCCATGTCAAAGGTGTCTTTTAGGGCTCTTCACCGACTCCCCCTAATGGGATGTTTTGGGTATTGCAATGAGGATCTTCCCCCCTTGTTTCCCACACCGAGTTTAACTCACGTGGGCTTAGGTATCGGGTCGAGGATTGCGCTTACCTGGAAAGTAATTACCCATTCATGGTCCGAGTTCTAAGACCATAAACTAAGACCTCCCAAGAGCTACGTCTGGCTTGATTCCCATCCTCATGGGATAGGTAGGAACGCCCAGACCTCCTATCTTTGGGTCCAGCTTGAGTTCAACATCCTGCCTTCAGGACCCTAACTACGGGATTGCGTGGTGTGATGAGGGATAGTTACCTCATTCACGTCAGTTATGTCGCACGACACCATACACATTCTCTGCCTAGAATCGTCTCTGCTATGTCTATGCTTCATGATGTTAAAATGCATGCTTGGTCCTATCATACGACCCTAAAATATGACATTATCGTCCTGGTTGCACGACAAAAAAACGGAACTGCGTTGTGATGACCTTGTTATAGAGGACATCACGTTGGGTATCGGTCACGCTCCATGACATTTATCAATGCCTATCACGGCTTGATTATTGTGGAGACACCAGGGATTTCTACCCTAGGCCTGTCACTTCAAAAAACCCACCATATTAATGTAAAAACAAGATTTTTCAAATTCCTCTTATTTTAGTGCAAGGGCCACGCCCACTCTCCCCTTTTTACCCTGGCACTGCTACCTTACCGTTCCACCTTTCAGAACTACATATGGAATGATTTTCATCCTCATGAGATACATAGGAGCGCCTGGGTACTTCCCCGTAGGCCCAGCCTAACCTTCATGTTCGGTCCCTCGACTCGAGAATTTCCCTATAGAACACATGGTAAGTAGGGCTTAGGTCATCTTTCACGTCGGGTTTTGTAACCGCCTTGCCATGTGTCCCCTGCTCCCCTTACCCATTCATGGTCCAAGTTCTAAGACGTTAAACTAAGACTCTCTCAACAACTACGTTCATCTTGATCCCCATCCTAATGGGATACATAGGAATGCCTTTTAATTTTTCTTTAGGCCCAACTCAACTCTCATTTATGGTCCCTCGACCTAGAAATGTCCAAGAAGCACATGGTGGTCGGAACACCCGATTCCCAATCACGTCAAGTGTCTGAGTTACCCCACCATGTGCCTCTTGTGTTTCCTCCAGCCCATGGTCCAAATTCTACGTCCATAAACTAAGATCTACCTATGGGAAAGGACTCTGGTCCCTATATCAAATACGTCTCATTGTCGTATTCAGATGTGTTTTGACAAAGATCCCTAAGTGTGGGATTTTCATGGGGGCATTCCCCTCGTCCCATGACCAAGCTTCGTGAGATCTCTATTTGGATCCTCATCCTCTTCCACATCCAAAATTACCCTCGGACGACATGGATGCTAGGCTTAAGGGCTCTCCATGGATGCTGGACCTAAGGGCCCTCCAATCGTTTTGGGACAACGTCCCAACGGATCTCTGACAACATTTGTGACATGGTTCCGTGTTTCGAACATGGTCAACGGTCGACCCTCATTTTTCTGTCCCCATTCTAGGCTAACGCGATATAGGTGTTGCGTTTCCTCCACGGTTAACGGTTATCCTCTATCGTCGCACCGCTATCATTGTGATCCAAATTTTGAGCGTCATGATTCACACATTTCCACTTCCTCATGTTCAAGTGGAATTCCAACATGCTCGGCTCTATCTCTTTGCTCATCTAGATGCGCCACATGGTCATGTTAGTGTCATTGGTCCGGTATTCATTGAGCGTCCCTTCACCCTAACCCACCCCTTTCTGTGTTGGGAAAGTCCCACCACTACTTATTGTTTCCCACACTGAGCATGACTCACGTGGGCTTAGTAGTTTTGGCAGGATGTGTACCAACATGGCCAGGCATCTCATCGTCCCGCATGACATTAAACTGCGCTCTCAGAACTACATATGGCTTGATTCCCGTCTTCAAGGGGTATGTAGGAACGCCAGACCGCTCTGCTTCAGGCCCAGCCTAATCCTCACTCTTGGACCCTCGACCTGGAGAGTTTCCTCCGGGGGTACGTGGTGTGATTTGGACTCCAAGTCCTCATTCACGTCGGTTTCATAACTACCACACTATATGCTCCCTGGGCTCTTCTCTTTCACTCCACGTCCTATCATATGACGTTAAACTACAGGAGTCCATATGTCCTCAATGCATGACACTAAACTACGGTTCTACCCTGAACAAGTTCAGGATGCCCCGTATTAATCATGGGATGCACCCGAGCCACTGCCCGAGAGGATCTCACCTGCCATTGTTGGTCTATGACTACATTGTGCTTCCAGAACTACTTGTGACTTGATTCCCATCCTCATGGGATACATAGAGAAACCCTAGTATTTTTCCTAGGGTCTAGCCCATATGAATCATTAATCCTATCCTTCCCCTTTCTGGCCCCTTACCGGACCCCTCGCTAGAGAGGCCCTGTCCCAAAGAAGGAAGGATCCATAACCAAACCAATGCACTCATCTGGTGTACTCCCACCACGGTGGTGTAATTACATGAGTGTTGGATTCTGTTCGGAAAAATTTTCATTCCATATTCCACGCTTTGCATACCCCTTATTCGGACCCTCGTCCCCTTTAATGTCTGAAGGAACCCCCTAACGGCCCGGTATCATGCCGCATTGGCTCACCTACCATCCTAGGTGAATGTTCCGTAAGACTGGTCATGTTTGGAAGGACCCCCTCACAGTATGGATGCTCGACCTAGGGTCTGCCTACTATCCTGGGCCATCATCCCGAAGGATTGATCGACAACATTTATGACATGGTCCCATGTTTCGAACATGGTCAATGATCGACCCTCATTTGTTTTCCCCATTTCAGGATAACGCACTAAGGATATCGTTTCTCCTCCATGGTTAATGATTATCCTTTATTGTCACGCCATCCCCACAGTGTTCCGAATCTTGGGCATCGTAATTCACACTTCCCATTTCCATCTGTTCGGACTGATTTCAGCGGCCCTGTCATTGCACCGTTTGTGCATGAGGGCACACTGAAGAAACAGGAATTCGGCTATTTTGAGAACTTCCTTATCCGGCCAGGCCTCTCCCATATTTCGGAAATCCGGAATGGTTATCCAAACGCCGGATGCCCGAATCTTGGTATCCACTCCTATGTTCAGTGGGACGAGAAGGGAACTATCCCATGTTTCTCACATTAGTCTTGACCCACGCGAGCTTGGGGAATTATCACCGAACGTACCGCAAACATCGTAGGGATGTAATGAACTGATTAAAACAGTATAAATCATGCACGCTGCGGCATTCAATACAAAGAAGGAAGCAATTGAAGCACAAAAGTACCATTAAAAGGTTTGTAATTTGTTACAGTACCCAGGGGTCAACTCCCCCCATGAACGGGTTGACTCTGTCAAAAGAGCATTGCAGCTCTGCCACCCTTCGGCTTGTGGCGTCCAAGACTTGATGCCGCTGACTTAGCTCCCGCTCCTCCTCAGCAGCGGTGGGGTGTAGTTCGCCAGCCATGGCCTTGGCCCTCTCTACGCCAGCCTGAATGGAAGCCATCTTTCCAGA
This sequence comes from Viscum album, assembly GCA_963277665.1. Taxonomy (NCBI): domain Eukaryota; kingdom Viridiplantae; phylum Streptophyta; class Magnoliopsida; order Santalales; family Viscaceae; genus Viscum; species Viscum album. The sequence continues at coordinate 591,474,802 of OY728140.1, read as the reverse complement.
ATCCTACCTCATATTCTCATCTGCCTCTGCCAGTTGGGCCTTCAACCATGAGACCAGCTCAGATTGTGCATTAAGAGAGGCTGAGTGCTCATCTTCCTGGGTCTGCAGCTGTTGGACCTCACTTTTAGCCTCCTGGAGCTTCTTGATGTTTGTCACCTTCCTCCACTGCCAGCCCACGCTGAGCCCGCGATCATACTCCCGGATCTTCTCGGCCATGAGATCTTGGATGAGCACATGAGGACATTGGGCATCCACTCCCCCAATGCACAGTTCCCGCAGCCACGAGGGAAGTGTATCCATTTCGTTCAGCCATAGCGCTTGGGGGTGTCCTTGATGAAGTGCGTGATTAGCTTCCACGATCGGCGGTGGACTATGCTGATGTCTTCCTCGTCGGAGGGTGTTTCATCCCAGTCTGCGCGATTGGCAGGCTCGTATGCAGGATACACCCGTAGGAAGTCATCGACAGGGTCTGCATCTTGTGTTGAATCTGGCGCGACATTTGGTGCCGGAGCAGGCATGACGGGACTTGGGTCGGCCGATTGATCCTCGTCATCAGACTCCACCTCATTAACATCAGGCACGACCCTGCTGGTGGTCCCGCCGATGATAGTGTGTGTTGCAGCTCGGGGAGATGGGGGGACTATCTCCAGAATCACTGGCATGCCCCTAGGAGGGATGCCACCAGACATCCCGACCAGCCTTGCCGCATTAGCCCATGCCAGTCGGAGAACTGTACGACAAAGAAGGAAACAAACATTAGTTGGCACAATCTATATTTGACAACAATGAATCCAGTAGAGGAAACTTATGGAGATCGATCTCATGGTGCTGCTCTTGAGTCGAAGATGACGGTACCTTGAGGCATGGTCCTCTGTATACTATTGGAAGGTCTGGAGATTCCTGAGGAGCCGGCTCGGGTGCTCTGGTCCCACCAGACATAGAACTGGGCGCAGCCATAGACGCAGGTTTTGAAGGTCCTGCATCGTCACCCGCCAAGGGGTGAGAGCGAGGCCTGCGTAAAAGTTCCTCCTACATGGTTCAAACATCGGTGAGAAATATATGATGGACCGAGAATGGACCATAAGGAAAAAAGTTTTGAATTCTACCTCGAGAGCCTCTGCAAAATCGTCTGAATCTAAGTCTTGATCTCCGACTTCACCCTCCTCTAACAGGCTCCCTCCGCCAGCCTCATCCTCCCGAGAGGAGTCCTCTGATTCTTCCGGCAGGGGGAAGCGCTCCCTCAGATCGGCAACTGATAGCTGTGGGGGAACCGTCCGATCTAGCAGTACCCTCACCCGGCCTTTCATTGGGTGTGGGACACCACTGGAGTGAACGTAGTCCTCTAGCTCATCCAAGTATTGCTCATCCTTCGCTAGATATGCCGTAAAACCATCCCGGACTGGTCCTATACCGGGTAACTCCATCCCGAGGCGATTCAAGTGTTCCCACAACTTGGGTGGACTGAGGAATTGCCGGTTGACATCCCAAATGTCCCAGGCCTCCGGGAAGAAATCATCCTCTGCCATGTCGATATGACGCAGCCGCATCCCCGGAGCCTGGGTGGATATCCTACGAAATCCCCCCGGCGGCCGCCCCTCCGGATGGCCCGACCCTTATGGAATCACCGGATCTGCCACTGCTGTAACACCCTCGGCCGGTACGGGTCTCACCGCCATGGCAGCCCTGCTACTGCGAGAGGCCCTTGCTGCCCTCTGACCCTGACCTCGAGATAGAGGAGGCCATCCATTACCAACCCGGATAGTTGGCTGCTTCAACATCTCCCCCGGATAAGCAGCCTCCCAGCTAGGGGCATACTCCCTCACCAATCCGAAAGCGGCGGTGGATGGAGGCAATGTAATTCTCATATTCTCGTCTTCCCGCGTGAACACGAGCCACATCTGCCTCATCACACACGGATGCTCCTCGTAACGCACCTCCCAGTAGACCTGCGAGTTCAGCCACTAGAGGCACCAGAACTGCCTCGCAAATCGATACGGGATGTACAGTTCACAGAGCGCCTCACTATCCACTCATGCCACCAAAACTCCACCTCTAAAGGCCAGGATATAATCTTGGTTCTCTTCCGTTCCCTGCCCGTCATCAGTAAGTATCCCCGTCGGTAATGGGAATGGGTGGAATTTAAACTCATCCGCCCTCCACACCCGGTTCAACACCATTGGCACGGTTAGTTTGAATGGGAAGCTCCCAGCCGCATTCAGAGTGGAGGGGCGGAAGTTTGATCCCGGCGGAAAAATAGGGTTTGGATACTCATAGATCCCCTTGATGTGCGCCTCAATCCACCCATAAAGAAGGTGGAAGGGCCCGCATATCCTTGGCGGCTTCTTGCCCTCGCTAACGTGCCGCGGCATCCTGTACAGCTTGGTGAGAATTGGAATCCCCAGATTGACTCGTTTCCCCATGGCTAACATGGACGCCATGATAAACAAGTTGGTCCGCACCCCAATGCTGGTATCCCTCAACGGTAGGATCCAACCGTAGATAATGGCCGCGATGAATGCCGCCAGCTGGACTATTGGCTGTTGTTCAGTGCTGACACTGAATCCCCAAGTCTTCCATTGGCTGTCCTCCAAGAATCTCCAATACAAGTGCTCCTTTCCCTGTTGATCCTCCTTCGGACAAGTTCGAGGCCTCAGAGAGAACTCTCGATTTTCCGGGAAATTCAGGAACCGCTTGAACCACTTCTTAAAGTGGACATCTCTCACCACTTCCTTGTCCCCTCTAGGGACCAGTACCATCAGTGCCGACACCAGTCGCGCTATCTGCTCTGTATCCTCCCACGCGCACATGACGGGGAGGAACTCATCATACATGGCCCCCAAGATCGGGACCCCAAAAATCTGATGGACATCCCACATACTGATGCCCACCTCCCCATGGTTCAAGTGAAAAGTATTGGTCCTAGACGACCATCTCCTCAGAAACTCTGGAATTAGCTGTTTCAGTTGGTGAATGTGGAATTAGGAGGCCCATGCCGCCTCATACAAACCCACTCTCCTCAGCTCGGCCCCAAACTCCTCACATGAGGCACCTACCCAGTAGGCCCATGCCCAATCATTGGTGAAGTTTCCACCATGGCGCAGGTCCCACTCATCGGACCAACCCTTCTTCGAATCCTGCAAATCCGCCATTAGCATGGTACGGTACACAGGAGGGGACATCTCCGGTTGCAGTGGCTTCCCGTCAATATTGTTCACATGATTGTAGAGACAGTTGGTGGTGACGGGTGTGAAGTCCTCCTGCGCATGACCATCGGCCACCCTGAACCACTGGCACTGACATGGTGTGCTCCTAAACCAGCAAGCTGGTTCGTCCCTACTCACCTCAGGGATGAAGATATCATCCCACAACCTGAAGCCATACAAGGGCAGATTCTTGCACTGCGAATAGTTCTTCTGACCCTCTGATAGTAGTTCTTTCAAAGAATTATGGTCTGAGTGGCTTCGGACCATCTCCCCAAGGCCTAGATAGTTGTCCATCTCATCCTTCCGGGCGGCATCTGCAAGCACCCCCAATACAGCCTCTCGATGGGCCATTACAGTTTCGGCACTCAAAAAAGGATTTTTTTCGGGCTGGGTCCCGAATCTTGCTCTCAAAGATCCCTTGTGAAGCTCGGGAGAAAAACCAAGCCGCAGAGTCTGGCTTAGGCCAGCAATCAGATGTTCGCTTGGCGCGGTCGCGGAGTCGGAGACTCACGGTTCGTCGCGAAGCTCGATTCGCGGAGAGCAAACGTGGAGTAGGCGGAGCTTCACGAAGTCGAGAGCGCAAAAGGACAAAAGTCGTGAAAGGACAAAAGAGAGGTCAGCCCCTCTATTTATAGGCGGTGACCCCGGAGCTTCACGGCACGCCCCGCCCGTGCTGAGCATCGCGGCGTGTCCGGACGCGTGGATGCTTTCAGCATCACGGGCCCCTTTGCGAGGCCGCATCACGAACCGCCGATAATTTTGGAAAATTTCCCTTAGACTTTGACCCTTCATCCCTCCACGGCTCCACGTCTGAGGGGGGGGGGGTGCATTTGTTGGAGCAAAAATATTGCACGAAAAGAAGTGCTGAAAAAGAAGCCCCGCACGCTGCCTCACGAAGATCCGATGCGAAGCTCCCCCAAGCATCACGAGCCTGCCGCGAAGCACTGGAGGCGGTAATACTCCACGAACAGCCTGACGTTCATGAGCCCTCCATGAAGCAACAGAGACGGTAACACTCCGCGAACGACCTGACGTTCGCGAGCCCGCCGCGAAGCGCCCGCCTCCCCTTCGCACCGCGTGAGTTCTGCTTCGCGGCGCCCCTTTCCTATAAATACTGGGCTCCCCTGAGTCTAGGGGATGGAAAATCCGACCATTCAGATTCTCAACCCCCGAATCGAAAATCACCCTTCACCCCAGGAATCATGAGTTCCACGATGTATTCTTGCTCTACGAGCTGCCTTCGCCTTGTCTCGTTTTGAGCCCCGCTTCTGAGAGGGATTCCCTTCTCGAAAACTAAGTGCATTCATGAAGGAAGGGGATTCCCAAGGGAACCCAGGAAGCTACAGAGTGTTTATTCTTCACGAAACACACATCCTGTACTAGTGATCCCCATGCCAAGGCAGGGTTGCTGCATTTCGCAAAGTACACTACTTCGCAGCACCTTGCTTCGCGAGGCACCTCTGCTTCGCGAGGTAGTGCTCTGTGAATACTATTCCACTTAGTGAAGCACCCCCCATTCACACCGCTGCCCCATGCTAAGACCAAGTCAGTCCACTTCGCGAAGCACACTCCTTTCCTTGGCAATTCCTCTTCCCGTGCGACCCTCCAGGTTTGCACGATGTGATTTCAAAGTCTCGTGGAAAACACCACTCATAGGGTTGCTTTGCCTAATGCTTCTTTGTATAGGCACGCTAACGGCTATTGCTTCTTCGCATAGCCACGCTAACATGGACCCCTCGATGGTTCTCTCTGCGACCCCCCTTGACCACGACCTTACTGGTACCTTCCCTCCCCCAAGGAGCAGAGAGTGCCGGTCATGTAAGTCCTAGGGGTGAAAAGTGAACCCTCTTCGTCCAAGCTACAGGAAGTTAAACTGCCAAGCACCTCGTCCTCAACACATGACGTTAAACAGTGATCTGACCCCGTGCCTCGAACACAGGGTCCCCCTATCTCGGACATTCTTTATGCCACTCGTCTCCATGGGAATGGAATCACCCCCTCCACAAGGGATGATATCCTCCTTATCAGAGCGGCGTATGTCCATGGGAGAAGGGCGAACCCCTTGGTGTAAGCCCCCTTGCCCCTCTTGCAGAAGGTAGAACCCATGAACCTTCGTACTTCCCCACTGCCAAGGTCAGTGGAGGGCGTGATAGGGAACGAGGCACCTCCCATCATTGGTCCCATATCTCTCTCTCACTGCGCTTTGCTGCACTTCCAGCCTCCATCCAGGAATAAGTCCCAGCACCATGGGCCGCCTAACGCGTAAGCCCCTCTTCGCTTCTCACGGACTCACCCTTCGTGACGTGATCGTCATGTTCTTGCAGCCTCTTGTTTCTCACACCGAGCATGACTCACGTGGGCTTAGAGTAAGCATCGACCATGGAAATGCCCTCGTCCAGCATGACGTTAAACTGTATGCCCCCGTCCAGCATGACGTTAAACTGTATGCCCCCGTCCAGCATGACGTTAAACTTTATTCCCCCGTCCAGCATGACGTTAAACTGTATTCCAGTCCGACGTCAAGCCGTTGTGACCACCCGAACTACGAGGACATTGATCCATGTCAAGGCATGGTACGTAGGAAGCCTCCCTGAGTTTCAAGACCATATCCCACAGGACCCAGGTCCTTTCCCCATGGTGGGAACCTTCACCGACACCCACAATTATTCCCGAACTACGAGGTCTTTGATCCATGTCAAGGCATGGTACGTAGGAAGCCTCAAGAGGTTCAAGCCCACCATTAGTGGACCCCCGGGTTCACCTTCATGTCGGTTCTCCGACGAAGCCCTTTGAACTACAAGGTCTTTGATCCATGTCACGACATGGTACGTAGGAATCCTCTCAGAGGTTCAATCCCACCACCTGTTGGTCACTTCAACCTTCTTCACGTCAGGTCACCAGCACCTGGCCAGCCTAGTGTGTAAGCCCCACACCATCCGGACCAAGGTCCTCACTCGCGTCGGTTCGCCGAGACACCATTATGAACTACGTGGTCTTTGATCCATGTCAGGGCATGGTATGTAGGAATCCTCCATAAGGTTCAAGCCCATCACCCGGTCATTATGACCTTACTCACATCGGTTCACCCCCGTCCCGCATGACGTTAAACTGTATTTTACATTCCATCTGAACTACAAGGACTTTGATCCATGTCAAGGCATGGTACGTAAGAAGCCTTCACGAGGTTCAAGCCCACCACTAGTGGACCCCCGGGTTCACCTTCACGTCGGTTCACTGACGATGCCCATCGGACCAAGGTCCACCTTCACATCGGCCCACCAGCACCATCCTGAACTACGTAGACTTTGATTCCCTGCCACAGGCATATGTAGGAGGTCTCTTCGAGGCTCAAGCCCAATTTCACTGTCACCCGTGTGATAGTTCCATTTCAGTCCCCCTCTGCTTCATCCGTCCATCCAACATCCACCCTGATTCTCACCCGAACAGCCATATCCCAGCGAGATCATGCCATTCCACTACTCTTCACAACATTCAGGAAGCTGCCCCTGGGCTAGCCCGGATGTCGGTATCCCGTCAAGGGAAATTCCTCAATCCGATTTATTCCAGCTAATGTTCTGATCAGGCCGATCCGTCTCCGCTGGACATTAAACCAGCGACATACCATGTGTTAAACATAGGAAGCTGAGGAAAGCCTCAGATATATGCCCATGGCATATAATTCCCCGTGCTCGATTTGGGATACCTCGAGCTTCTACACCCTCGAGAAACCCTATGACAAGGGAGAAAAGACAGACACACCGGTTCCCCAGTGTTCAGACACGCTATTGATTCCTCGACGTGACTACTCCCCCGACTAAAGGTTGCTGCCCTGCCGGACCCTTTAGAATGTCCGGACAGAAGCAGTGTAATTAACCAGCATCCATGGAGACATGGAACTCGGAAGAGTTTCATGAACATCGTATTAAATCTATGAGGGAGACCCGGAATAGGTGACGAGTTCTGAGGAGGAATCCACGGAAGGAAGAACCGACATCCCATCATCCTATTTTCGATCAAGGAGCAGACGTCCCTGAATAAGGAATGAATGTCACCCTCCTTTGGAAAGATGGAATGTGGGGCCACAGCTACGCGTCCTCCACAGATAGATGTGTGCGCCCTGGCGAAAGCGTTGGAAACAGAAACAACATGAAGAAAACAATAAATTGAGTAAATTATCATATATATAAAAATGCAACAAACATTAACTATTTATACTTATATATTTCCATACATATTGTGACCCTAACTGAAGATATATAAATGAGGCATATAATTAATAATACATTAAACATGATGAGAGATATGTAAATGTGTAAATATTAGTGGAGAGTGCATGGATTTATAGTTGAAAGTAATATGAACATTATATATATGTGTATTGAACACATATTTATGGTATATATATATATATATTTCCACTAGATTTATAACTATTTGGTATAAATAAATTCAATTGGTTTGAAATGATGATAAAATCTTTTGATGAGAAAAGTGATAAATATATTTTAAACCATTTTCAAGTCTATAATGTAGTTTTATATTAATCGATTAAATTAATGAACATTTATTAATGATTAACAAGAAATAAATAGATAATTTATTCCATTTATTGAATTAATATTAATCAATTTATTGGTATTAGGAAGGGATTGAGAATAAAGTCATTTTATTCTCCAGGACTATTTTTTCTTAAAAAAATGGGACATATTGCATTTTTGGTGTTGACAAAAACATACATTTATAAAAAAATTTAGAAATTATATTTAATAAAAAGTTTATAATTTTTGATATCATAATATTAAAATCATTTTAGGGATAAATTATATTATTTTAATGAAAATATTTATTTTTAGTGAATAGTGAAAAATATTGATTTTATAGAAAATTGTCGTTTATTTTTATTTATTTATAAGGACTCATTTTATTCTAAATCAGCTTTAAAATTTCATTAGTTAATTTAAAAAATCCTATTAGATTCATTTTAAATGAAATAATTCTTAATTTTTTATATAAAAACATTTTTATACATAAGAATAAAGTTTTCTAGAAAACCGTTTTCATTATGTCTTATAGGTTTATTTAAAAAGTATGTTTTTTAATTAAAATAAATGTGATTTTATAATATAGATTACATATTTTGAATTTTTATTTACATTTTTTATTGTGTTAACTTGCATTTTTTTCATTATGAATTGTAACTTTGGTAAAAATTACATTTACCATTGAAAGAGTTAAAACTTGTTAAAAGGGGTAAAACAAAAAAGATAATGGTTAAAATGAAATAAGAATTTTAAAAATGATATTTCATGTCAAATTTACACCCTATATTATATTTTCATTTAAAGGGTTGCATTTTGGCTCCATTTTATTTATGTAAGACTTTAATATATTTTACTTTTTCTAAAATATTCAAATTTTTTCCTCTCCATCACTTATAAAAAGAAACCCCCTCTCTTAAATTCTACAAGATTATGGTTCCTATTAAATAGATAAATAGTTTAGAAAATACCTTCCAAAAATACCTCCTCACATCCTAGAGGTTGTAGTGCTATCATAATACTATCCCAGGAAGGATTTCCCTATAAAGCTAACGATATTGTTTGAAGAAGAGGTATAGTTTTTTAAACAAGTGTTTTCATTTTATTTATACTTTTTCGTTCTTTTGTAGTTTTATAAACATTTTAATATAATTTAATAATTAAATATAATATTGTAAAATTTTATCATGTTTATGTTATAACCCCTTTTCATCTACTCATCCACCAAAAAACATCTCTCCTGCGTACGTATAGACTTACTCCTTATGAGATGATGCATTTCATTTTTCATCACCAAATCTTATATATGGTAATAATGATAGATCAAAGTAAAATAATTTGAAATATGAGATAATATTTATTTAGTTAATAGTAAATGAATACAATTATTCATTCTTTACCAATCAAAAGAAAATAAAAATATCGCTCATGGGTATGTGTATACTACAACCTCACAAATCAATGTATTTTACATTTCATTACTATCTGATATGGGTAAAATATATAGTTTTGTTTAAATATATTATATTATAATTAGGATGTAAATATAATTTTTAGAGGATAAAACTATACCCAACAATTTCCATCATGTTCTTTAATATAGTGGAAAAGTTACTCATGTGTAAGTACAAAATTACATGTCTATGTTGTAATATACGTCATTTTAACTACCACCTTTCATATTTGGTTATAAAATTATAAATATTATTTAAAAATTATAATTATAAGAATATTAATATTCATTTAATGTTATCATAATGTTCTAATTTACCATACTAAACCAACCAATGTCATTTTGGGGTCATGAACCAAACATCCTTAAAATATCCAAGGTAAACTTGATCAATTAAGTGATTAAGTATGACATGTTAATAAGTGAAATAAGGGGAATAAAAAAATTATTATAAAGTTAAAGACAATTAATAACCATTAAATACTTAAAATAGAATTATTATTTAGGAATATAAAGAACTTACATGAAAAGCTAGACTCGAGGTATGTTATTTTTCTTTAAAACCCAATTTTAATGTTTTAATGTTTTATTATATTTTTTACTTCATATCCACATTCTTCAGAATATTTTAGAAATTTCATTAATTAAATAAAAATTATTTTAATTTTAATTTAAACCATTTTTTTCTTTCTTTATATATTTTTAAAAATAATACCTTGTAACATTTTCTATTTGGTTTAATTTTTTTTGATATTTTTACAAAAGTGTTGAAGGAATATTGTTAATGTATATGATTTGAGAATAATTTCCCACCATAATGACCATTATTAATTAATAAAATTCCAATAAAAATATTTTCTTTTAAAATAATATATTATCTAACATTATTATAGGAATTATTTTTAATGATATTTAAAATGAAAAGTATTTGTATCATTAACTTTACATAAATATTGAAAGTGATTCTACAAAAGTGTTAAACAAAATATTTTATTATAGGTTATGATTTAAATGAAAGATTATTTGTGTTTTATGTATTTTATGTTTCTTTTACATTTTCTATTATGTCATGTGAGTAAAATATGACTCTAAAATACATTGGGTAATTATTATGTTCTCTAGAGAATTTTTTTCGAATTAACAGAGCAAGTTATTCCCTTTTTAAGGGTTCTTAAGAGGGTCTATGAATATGATATCCCAAGGAACCTATATAAATTTTATAGAAATTAATTTTCATTGAAATATTTTTACTTCATAAGTTAATATAATGATATTTTTAAAGTAATGATTATGACCCCAATGTGTAAATGGTATGTTTTTAAAGAAATGGTTTTCATGGGTTCTCATGTTTTATAAGAAACCATAACGATTATGCTTTTGAATTTTTGATTTATTATAAAGTGTTTTATCAAATATTTTTGCTATTAAATAATATTTAATATCTAAAGGAATTATTATTTATGTTGAAATTTAATTATGGTAATGAAAAAATCTCATATGATTCCATGATTTTGGAAATATACTAACAAGTATATTTTTTTTCTTTATATATGTCCGTGATTTATTTTTTGGTCATCTAATGTTTTTAAATTTCTTTCAAAGGGATTATGGTTGGGTTGGAGTAATCATGAACACTTAATATGAAAAAAAGAAGATCTAGGTATAGTGAGGGAAATAACCACTTAAAGACGTGGGTATTATTATGTATTTGTTTTTCCTAATTCTCTAAAAGTATAAAAATAATGGGTCATTGGGTATTTAAGTGATAAAATATTTATGTTTGATGTTTTATGTCTTGTATGGATAAACTTGGGTCAAATATATCAGTATCAAATCCAATAATGTGATGATTATGTTTTTTAGCACCATATTTGGGAGTGTGGGTTCTAGGAAAACATATTTGTTATCAAAGGAAAGGTTTAAATAACAATGTAGGATAATGTTCCACTAAAATATTTTGAAGACTTTATTGGAAAAAATTCTGGGCTGTTATTATATGTCATAAGACCCTTATTATGTTAAAGTTTAGTAATCTAAGATAAATTTAGGTTTATTTTGAGATTAGTATAATAATTATAAGAGAACCAAACATAAGGAATCCTAGGTAGAACCTATGGTAAATCTAAACAATAAAAGAAATAATGATCGATGAAATCAAGTTATACATTAACAATTAGATTTCTTTTCATATTCACTTTAATTTACATAATGGTATTATTGGATTTTTTTCTCACAAATTTGTTTCATTAGGGTAATTTTACTTTTTAAATATGGATGGTTTGGGATCAAATAAAAAAATATTTTATTATTTAGATGTTTCACTTTTAATAATAATTGAAAAATTTCACTCATGTGATTTAGTCACATTCACGTGTATTCAACTTACAAGTGAAACAATTTATAATATATCTTAGTACTCTTCTATACTTCGATATCATGATGGACCATGGGATACATTTGACCATGTTTTAAAATACATTCATCTTATCATACCCATTTTTGAAAATATGAAAAGTTATATTATCATGTTTTTATAATAGATGAATTAGAAAAAGTATTTCCAACCCTCAAATATGATCCTATTTATAGTGACCATTGAGAAGCTTCTGTATTTATCTTGTTATCTTTTTTTTTAATTTTAAAAAACACCAAACCTTATTTTAAAAAAATCAAACCATATTAGAATTTATTACAGTAAACAAGTTCATGAGTGATGTCTCGAATCATTTTTTTCAAATCCCAGTCCCTATGAACATCCATTTCAATCATGATTTGATTATTATACATGGATAAAGGATCAATTATAACTTGTAATAATTTTGAGGAATTAAAATAACTTATGTACTCATCCTATTAGATCCTGGGCCATTCGTTTTCAAAAATGGGACTACAATGAATAGTGATTTAAATTTCAAATGTGACTTATTTATCTTTGAATAAGGAAAAATAAATAGATTTAAATCTATGAAACATAGGACATTATTTATATACTTATTTTTTGGAACTACGTAACAAGGAATAAGATTGAAAATCAAGGTTGAAGGTTTATAAAAAACATTGAATGATTGAAGGGAATATATATATGATTTTAAGAGTTATGATGTTGTCATATTTTATGAAGCAGGTGATAAATTTTAGGATGATCATAAGTTGAAATGAATAAATACTCTTTGGAATTTTTATGTGATGGGGTTACATTGGGAGAAATTTATTGAGTTTTAGTAAATGTTTGATGATTATATATCCCATATGTTTAACTTTAATTTCAGTGAATAGGTTATTTAAGGAATAATTATTTTATATTTTATAGATATAAGTATATGGGTGTTGATAATCATTAAGATTAAAATTATCTTTAATGTTGAGGAAATTATGGTTAATTAGGATAAAAGGGTTATCACTTTTTGGGAAAATATGTTTTATCATATCGATGCCCATGAGATTGAAATGTGATATGGGGACAATGTGATTAATATTATTTAGATATAAATGTTAAGAATATGTGATCAAATCCATCTTATTTTTGGGTTATAAACTTTTATTGTAATATTTTGGAGAGAATTAATGTTAGTTATTTATTGAATGATAATCATTCATGACTAGGTTTCATTATTGAGGGCTTGAATAATAATGTAGTATTTCATCAATAAATAGATTTTTTGTATTGGGTATTTCCCTACTATGACCTAATAATATTCGTTTTAGTAAGAAATTTATGATAGCATGAATAATGTTTTATTATTTTATGCATCATGTGATATGTTAAATGTTGACTTTAGTGCTTCTGGCATGAAAAATTAATCTAGAATATTATTTTCAATGAGTAAAAGATAAGATAAAAGTGGAAACTTCTCGATGGAAAACCAAAGATTAAATTGTTCTTATTAAATCGAAATAAATCAAGAAAAAGTATTTTTTTCTTATTCTCAATCATAATATTAAAAGAACCCATAAACTCTAGGAAAAAGATGTCGAAATAAATATGTTACCATTATCCCTTCATTTTCAAGGAAATGATGTTCTTCTTTTTCCCCATAGTTTTTTAGGTTTTTAGTCAGTAACATTATATGGGAAATTTACTCTATCACTCTATATTATTCCATGGATGTTATGTTTTTTCCATATCTAAATTTATACTTCCCTCGAAGGAATTATTTATTTAGGAACCCGATTTTGTGGTCTTATTGGTGAACTATATATTTCACATTTTCGCATTTCAAAAGGCTATTTTATTATTACATTTTAAAATTTGCGTTTTCAATTTTTTTAAATATTTAAAATATGTTTTTTTCATGATTTTATATTTTATTTTACTCTTTGATGTTAGTTTAGAAAATGTTGTATTCCATTTTTATTGGGAATGAGATAAAATTGTGAGGATACAATTTCTTTATGGGGGTATAATTTTACACCTAAAGATTTGAGAATTTATTTTAATTAAATTAACAATATTTTTAATATACTAAGATACAAAAAACATCAAACTAAAATGAACCATAACACATTTATTTAAATAAAGTAACACATTTGAAGATAAGCACAATTACATCATGAGGTTTCAAAATGAAAAATTAATAAAAATTTCAAGTGGAATGAATAAAAATGTATATAAAAATACAAAAAACATAAAATCATTACCCTCTTGGTTAACCATGAAAATTGGGTCAGCAACAGTAATTATGGGAATAAGAAAAAGACTAAGGAATATAATAGACAAAATGAGTGAGAAGTAAATGAATAAATTTTAGTGAAGCATGTATGGATATATATATAGAAATATAATATGAAAATTATACATATGGTCTCTGGAAATATTTTATTTTAAATAAATATCCATTAAATATATAGATGTTATATATATTAAAATTCAATTTTATGGAAATGAAGATAAAATATTTGAAAGAGAAAAGATATTTTTTAAAATATTTTGTAAGCGTGAAATCTATTTTTATGTTAATATATTAAAAAAAATAAATATAAATAAATTATTATAATGAAAGATATAGGTTTTTTGTTCAACTTAAATAATTAAAATTTATTTAATCATTTTTATTTGTAAAATAATGTGAATAAAGTGAGTTTTTGCATTAAGAATACTTATTATTTAGAATTTGTTTATTACATTTTTCATACAGATATTATAATTTATTTATATATCTTTAATAAATTATATTTTATAAAAATTATATAATTTTTAAAAAATTATATCTAAATTATATTAGGGTTAAATTTTATTATATTTAGGAAATTTGTTTTTTAGTAAATAGTGAAAAATACCAATTTTATATAAAATAGCCATTTCTTTTCATGTATTTATAAAGATAAGTTCTTTTCAATTAATTTTAAAATATCATCAGTTAATTTTGATTAAAAATAATACAATTAATTTAATTTTAATTTAATTAATTTTAACAAACCAGGTACTTATAATATATATATTTTTTTCATCAAGGAATTAAATAGTTAAACTCATTATAAATGTATAATGAAATAAGTAGTATTTATCAAAACTAAGAAATAAATACTAATAGAATAGTAACCCCAACTATGAGAACATAAATATAATTTATTCATTTTAGATGTGAACATTTCATATATTTATATTTTGGACTAAGTATATAAATGTTTTGAAAATGATAAATTAAGGGTCTGTATTTTTGTGAAACATAAAGGTTTATTTACAATTTTATAATTAATATTCTTATTTAAAAGAGAATTTATCCTCCTAAAATATATTCACAAAATTATATTGTGTAGTATTATTATTATAAGATAATTTTATAATTCCATAATTAAATTTTCATAGTGTTATGAAATCGGTTATAATTCTAAAATTTGTATTTTTGAATAAATAATGATTTTCATTCAAAATTCAATTTCAAAAATTGAGAAAATTATTTTCATAAAATGGAGTTCAATTTTTAATTTTACATGTCTAAAAATGGTTGGGTTTATTTTTTTGGATTTTTCTAGAATACTTGAATTTGTGGTGAATAGTGAAATATAGTAATTTACAGTATTAAAAAAAAATTCATGAGTTGTTGAGTCGTTGATAATATAAGGATGATATATCCCCAAAATATTGAAATATAATACATCATTTAAATATATTTAGTGATAATTAAAAAACTATACATATTCTTAATCCAAACTAATAAACTAATGAATATAATAATGAGAAAACACCATTCTCCTCCACTATAAATTTCACTTCTCACCACCTCTATTCCTCACACCGCAAAGTGTTTTAGCTTGTTTAATTTATACCCAATAAAATTAAAAATACTATTATTCAATTCTATGACCATATGGACTCACTAAAATTCCAAAACCATGTACTGTAATGAGGTTCTCAAGAAAGAGAATTCAAGAGGTAAAATCATCTTTCTTTTTATTTAATTTTCTTTTATTATTCTCTAATCACCTCCCCTATATAACGGTACATGATAACACTAGTATCTTACATATACTATAATTTTAATGTATTAATGGAATATACATCATCAAAACCCTAAATAATCGCTTCTTATTCTAGAAAATGAATGTATCATCAGAGACATGTTGATTCACCACCTCCGTGGATGTCAAATTATCATTTTCTTTTAAAACCTTCAAGACTAGCCAAAAAACCTTTATTAGGGTAAAATAATATTTTATTAAAGATATTGTAAGTTATTTAATGTTTTCTAACCTATATATAAACATGATATTGAATAAAATTATATATGTTATGAATAGACGTAAAAACCGTGAAAATAAATTAAATCACTTTCATTAATGTTTATTCTAACAATTCATCCTTATATCAGGAAAGAATGATATATGGTACCATTTAAAATTTAATAAAAATATTAATAACATATTTCTGCACATATTGTTTTCTTTTTTGGATAAGAAAATCCATAATGAACTAACCATTGAAACCATGAAATAAATGCACAAGAAATAGTAAAAAAAATATTATTAATAAATGGGGGGAAATATGTTATAAGAAGATCATATAATTAATTAATAATTATTATGTATATGTAATGTCGAAATTATTTAAAAATATAAACTGAAAAGTTATTTTAAAATGTTTAGAAGTTAATTATTGTCGAGCTAACTAGATTATGAAATGTTTACGGGAAAATCCTTATTATTAGTATCATATAATGTGTTAGATAACTTTATGGTTTAGCATGGTGTTAACAGAATACCATAAATTATATTTAAATTATCTTAATGTTGAAATGATATAGAATTTGAAAATTAACATGTTCTTTCATCTAAGATATGTATCTTTAAAATATTTTTCTGAAGAATAAATATGGAACCTAAAGTTGGAATTCACCCAGAGACTAATAACTTTCCAAATCTAAAACCTAAAATGGTGGGGATTGTAATTGAGTAGTTTTTGAATGCAATGGATCAGATGAAATATGCTATAAATGGTGGTGGAAACCATGAAATAGAATAACTAAAACTACAAAAAAGTATCACGATGATAATTGAAAATTTTATGAGGCAACAACCTCTATATTTTAGGGGATCTTCTGACTGAGTGGTCTCCAAAGGGTAGATTAAATCCCTTGAAAAGATATTCAATTTCAGGTTGAGTTCCTATAATAAATGTTATAGTATTTCCATTTACTTTTTTGTTGATGAATCTGACAAGTAGTGGTAAATTTTTAATAATATCTGAGATAAAGATTAAATCAATGCCTTAGAATTGGTTGAA
This sequence comes from Viscum album, assembly GCA_963277665.1. Lineage (NCBI taxonomy): Eukaryota > Viridiplantae > Streptophyta > Magnoliopsida > Santalales > Viscaceae > Viscum > Viscum album. The sequence goes on along the minus strand of OY728140.1, from coordinate 591,457,888 downwards.
TTTAATAAATATTTTGTTGAAAAATATTTTCCTAATGATGTTCAACATATGATGGAAAATAAAGTATATGAATTGAAACAAAATTATATAGATTCAGTGGCCGTGTATGAAGAAAACTTCACTTGATTGGAATGATACACTCCAAATTTTATTAAAGATCCTGCTAGTAAAATCAATAATTTTTACTCCTGATTGAAGCCAATATATTAATGGGCATTGAACTCTGATGAATTCAGTCCTTTTTTGAAACGTTTCAGAAGTAATGATAGGGTTGAAGTGTGATTTTTTCATGAACAAAATAACATTCAAAACCATCATAAGAAAATTTTCAAATGGAATTATATGGGTGAGAATTAATCAAATAAATATAATGGTAAGAAAGATCAATTTTGAGTTTGTGAAATTTGTAATAAAAAGAACCATGGGGAATTCTATTACAAAACTAGAATTATTTTCAGTGTGGTAATTTTGAACTTATTTCTCAAGATGAAAATAAAAATTTTCTTAAGATTAATTATGATAAGAATAATAGTAATGTATTTTAAATGTTGTGAGATGGGGAATTATGAAAATACCTAACTAAAGAATAATTTGAATGATTGAAATCATCTAGATTAAAAGAATAAAGGTTTAGTGAAATATTAATCTATTACATTAGATGATTTTGGGACATCAAATGAAGTGGTATTATATAATTTGATAGTTTACTCAAATTTTGATAATGTTTTGTTTGATATTGGTTCTACGAAGTCCATCATTTTTTTAGAACATTTTCTATAATTTGGAAAATTAACATCAGGAAATGAAACTCGAACAAATGGTTAAAACATGAGTGGAAAATATTATGAAAAAAGAATTATAATAATATCCTTATTGTTTATGTGGAAAGAAATTACCTATAAACCTTATAGTTATTACTATAGTGGACTTTGATGTTATTCAAGGTATGGAATGGATTTCTATTTATCATCCTATGATTGATTATAGAGATAAAGTAGTTGATTTTAATAAAGAGTTTCATTTTGTATAAAAGAATGGATCAATACATTGATAACATACCAGGATGATGAGAAACTGTGAAAAGATAGAAATGAATGTTATATTTCACATATTGTTGAAAACAATTGGGATTCTTGGGTAAATGATGATTTAGTGGTAAATGAATACCTATTTTTTCCTAATGATTTTTCATGTGTTATACCTGAGTGGGATGTTTAATTTACCATCGACATAGTTCTTGATACTACGAAAATTTGAAATCCCCCTTACCAAATGAATCACGTAAAACTTATTTAATTAAAAATGCAGTTATAGGATTTTCTTGATAAATGCTTCATTTGTAACATCACTTCACTGTGGGGTTCTCTTATTTTCTTTGTTAAAAAGATAGATGGTCCTATTAGACTTTTCATAGATTATTGATATTTCAACAACATTACTGTTAAGAATAAGTATCCACTTCCTCATGTTTATGCCATGTTCTATTTTCTCTATGGGGATTAGTATTTTCCATAATTAATTTGAGATCTAGGTACGATCAGATGAAGGTGAGAGGGGATGAAATCCCAAATAATGACATTACATACTTGATATGGCAATTATTAGTTTTTTATTCCCTTTTGTTAAAGAAATATCCAGATCTATTTATGGATCTAATGAAATGAATTTTATTTAAATTTTTTGATAAATTTTGCATTTTTTTTATTTATAATATTTTTTTCGTTTAAAAATTTTTGAGGATCATGGAAAACATATATAAACATTCTTAAAAACTCTCAAAGAAAAGAAGTTATATAGGAAATATAGAAAATGCATGTTTTGTGTCACACCTCGACCGTAGATATCTTTATTTTACATCTTTCTTGGTCCCGACGTAATTTTTTTTTCAAGGTTTAGTTGTGTCGGCGGTTTCGCGCCGGCGCGCGGTCATCGCATCGCTAGCGGTGATCGTGCGTTCGGCTCGGGTGACTATGTGTTCACCCGACGTTTTAAATATTAATGTTTTTACGTTGACTTTTTATTATTATTACTATTTGAGTTGCGTTTTTATTGTTGTAGTTGTTTTCTGTGTATAAGTATATATGTATATATGTCTATATATGTATATACTTTAATACGTTATGTTTATATATGTATATGTGTATATATATATATGTATATATATTGTATCTATGTGTATATGTTTATATGTAGGTATATATATGTATATATATGTTTATATGTGTATAAATATATATATGTCTGTATATGTTCAAATATATGTATATATATATATGCGTGAGTGCGCGCGCACGCGCGCACATTTTTACTTTCAAATGGTTTTAATATTTTAAAATTTTGATTAAAGGTTATTATTATAAATTTTTCTAATTATTAACATTATTATTATTATTATAAGGTTTTATTATTATAATGTTTTATTATTTCTTTAAAGCGTTATTATTTTTAGTATTTGTTTTATTTAATTACTTATGTTTAATATTATTATTAGTCTATTATTATGATTATAGTATTTTATTACTATTATTACATATTATTATTTATATTATTCTTATATTATTATTTATATTTTTATTAGTATTATTATTATTATTATTATTATTATTATTATTGGTTATGTGTATATATATATATAGTTTTTTTTAACCCTCCTAACCCTAACCCGGTTTTCCCCCTGGCGGCTCCCTCTCCCTTCTCTCCTCTCTTCCCGTATCCCTCCTACGCTCTCTCTCTCTCTCCCCCGCGTCGTCCTCTCCCTTGCACCCTCCCCGCCGTCCCGAGCCCGCTCCCTGCACCCGACTTCCCAGCGCCCCGGCCTCGTCTGGCGCTCCCCGTCCCGGCGTCGTTCCCTCACGCAACCCCAGCTCCCGACCTCACTCCCGCAGCCCGGCGACCCGCTCCCTCTCCCCCTCCGGTGGTGACCCTCCCCCTGTCCGACCCCGCTCCCGCTCATCCCAGGCGCGCTCCCTCTCCGGCGGCCGCCCCTGCTCTCCCCCTGCACCCCCGCCTTCGCCGCGCCCAGCGGCTGCCTCCGCCCCCTGCTGGTCGTCCTGGCTCCCCCGCGCAACCCCCTCCCGGCGTCCCGGCCTCCCTGCTCCGCCGCCTCCCGCGCGAACCCCCCCCCCCAGGCTGTGAGTTTTATTTCTTTTCTTATTTTCATTTTGTTTGTTTGTTAATCTTAATTTTATAACGTTAATTATTTTTTATCATATTAATAACATTATAATTATATTATTATTATTGTTTTATTATTATTATTGTTTTATTATTATTATTATGTTAATATTATTTTATTATTATTATTATTATGTTAATATTACTTTATTATTATTATTATTGTATTAATATTATGATATTATTATTATTGTTATTATTGATATATTATAACTATGCTAATTATATTATTATTGTTATTATTATAACATCATTATTATTATTATGTTGTGTTATAATTATTATTGTGATTATTGTTATCACCGCGATTATTTTCACATTGTTATTATTATTAATATTATTCTGTTATTAATATCGTTGAGACCGTTTAACGGTCTACTGTTTTAGGACCCGCGCAGGGCGTTTCCGAGAAAGCGCCATCGCTGCGCCTTGTTTCCGAGGTTCTGCCGTCTCCGCGCCTCAGTTTCGAGAGTGTTGGACTTTATCACGTGGCTTCGGACACACGTCGTGTCATCGCGCCTTGGTTCCAAGGTCGTTTTACCATCGCGCTTGGATCTTGAGGTAGGTCTCCCTATGCACATGCCTCTAAATTAAGAATTTATTTATTCCTTGTCCTTTTATTGAATTTCAGTAAATTAAAAAAAATATATTAAGTAGTTTTTATAGTGTGGTGATTTGCTGATAATGCAAACTGTTTAATTCTAGCATTTCATTAAAAGTGTTTTCTTGGATTCAATTGTGGGATTTCATAGTAATGTCGCTAAATGGTTCTTCCTGAGTAACGAAAGACATGTTGAATTGGGTTTTGAAATGTTTTTGGCATGTGTAAATTAGTAAATGTACTGTTTATGGAAAATGGTGTTTTCTTATAACCTTGATTAGAGAAAAGTTCGTGTGACCCTCTGAAATTGTTTTTGGAAACTTTACGTGTGGTTCTTGGTTGACGAAAGATGTTTTCCCTTGTTGTGTTATTAAAAATAATGCTTTCTGGGTTGTGAAAGTTGTTTATGTTCTTGTTTGAGTGTTTCCAAAAAGGGGTTTTTGCGAAATGATTAGGTAATGACAATTATGTTTCTAGAAAGGTATTTTTGGCGTGCGTGAGTTTTGAAATATTGTTTGGGTGTGGAAATGGTGACTTTTGTGTGCAATATCTTGTTTGGCCTGCGATATGAGGAAGAAACATACTCTGTGAATGTGAAACTTGTTTGAGCACACGGGGAAACCCTTGGTATCTAGGTGGGCGGACTAGAACTAGTGCGCTAGTGAGCCGGATGGGTGTCGTCCCTGTTTCACTTAGCTGTATTGACAATTGCAACACTAACAAAACATATGATATCTGAGGGTTGTGGCCTTCTAAGCCACGTGTTCTGAGGGTCATGGCCTTCTAAGCCACGTTTTCTGAGGGTCGTGGCCTTCTAAGCCACGTTTCACCGAGACACGAGGTTCTAGGATCCCACGCGAGCTAGATGAACCTTAGGGGATTTACCCATTGTGCTCTACCATCTCTGGCATGGTGCCTTCCGTCGGCATACGGGGGACCACTTGGGTGTGAGTGTGTGCGTGTGTGAGTATGTGTGTGTGTGTGTGAGTGTGTGAGTGTGTGTGTGTGCCCATGGTTATTGCTGATAACTTCTGGTTTATTTTTACTTGTACTTGGTTTTCCTTGCCTGTTTACCTTTACATGAACTTGTTTCCCTGCTTGTTTGCCTTCAGTAATATTTCACAGCCTATACTGTTAGACTTTGGGAAAAATGGTTTTCAAATGAAAATGCTTTATTCTCTTTGGGTTAGATTTGAAAATGTAACACTTTGCTTATCAGAATGAGTTTAAAACTAATGGAATGGAACTAAATTTCTAAAAGGAATAAGGGAAATGTCTCGTGTTTGATTTTCAAGTAAAGCATTGTGAAAACTTACTTTTATACATTATAGCTCAAACCTGGATTATGTAGATTCTTTATTTACTGGCAGTGCATTAGGATTTGTTGTGGGGCTCACCTACTGAGTACTTTTGTGCTCACGCCTATCTTTTACCTTTTCAGTTGCAGGTTCCTTGTGTTCAGGTTTTCCTGGCTTGAGTCGCTCAGTGTGGGAGCGACGTTGGTTGTAGTTGGGTGGTGACCGCGAGGTCACATGGAGGTATGTCGTGGTGTAGGTTTGTTTATGTCTTTAGTGTCTGTTTGTTTGTTTAGTTTATATTCATTCTTTCGATCCTGTTTTTAGCTTGGGCTGAAATAGTTCCCAACGATTAAAGTTTCAATGCCCGGCACTTGTTGCCATCCCGGGGGGATCGGGAAAGCTCCTCGGGACATGCCACGGACCGGCTCGGGTGACCGGTTCAGGGTCGACCCGGGCTGGTTCGTGACAAAATGGTATCAGAGGTGGTTCTTGTTATTTGGGTTGTCCGGTAGAAGGAGATTAGGACTGTCAGAACTCGAGGGGTATGTACGGGAAGAGCGTTGCGAACTCTTGCTCGCACTGATCCTCGAGTTACCAGGGATAGTTCGGGAATTGTGTCCTTGTCTTTTCTGGTTTGTCTTGGATTGAGAGATGATAATGGAGGAAAGTCGACGTTACATCGTAATTTCACATGGAGTAGTGACCCATGTGGAGTCCGAGTACGTGGTTTAAATTCCTCCTAGTGGTCGACGCTGACTTGGGACATGGCCCACTACCATGTCGCCAGGTTGAGTGTGACTACTAGTCCCTCATTTCTGTGATTGATGCAAATTTGGATGTTGTTTCCGTTTTGGTCTGTGTGAGTGCGTAGTTGGAAATGAAAAAGGGTTTTTGAAAATTGGACTGGTTTCTTTTAAAGGACTTTAAATATATGAAATGGGTTTTAAAACTGAAATCTCATGATTTGGAAATCTGTTGTTTTCTTGGAACCGGTTAAGAATGATTTGGGTTGAAACCTCAGTTTCTCTTTATGAACGTCTGCACATGTGTGAGAATGCATGGAAAGTGTGTGTTGACGCACGTATGAATGGAATGTGGATAAATACATGTGCAACGGTTCATGAGATTACCTGGGTGTGTTTGAAATTTAACGCTTGACTTTGTTTTCTAAATTGGTTTTAAAGGGGAAATGGTTTTGGAAAGTTTTTGGTTTGAAAGTGGATTGGTTTTTGGAAAGTGATCTTGAGAAAGGGTGGTTTTGAAATCAAAAATAAAAAGGGAATTTTAAAGAGGAGATTTTGTTTTGGGTTGTGTTGTGTTGTATTTGTTTGGTCCTTGTGTTGACTGTTTTTGATGAAGGCGCTTTTATTGATGTTGCTTCGGTTTGATGTTGGTTTTGGCCTTGTGTTCTATATGTCGCTCAAAAAATGCCGCCCAGAAAGGTCTCTAAGGATTCGGATATGTCATGCCCAGTTTTTAGTCCTCCTCAGACTCCGCCTATTCTCCATGGCGATCAGGGTCCGTTAGAGGCAGTGAAATGGCTCGAGGAAGTGGACCGTGTCTTTAGAATGTTGGGAACTACCGATAATGTTAAGGTTCGTGCAATTATGGAGTTGTTTGAGGGTCCAGCTCTGGACCAATGGAAGAGGTTTACCCCATCATCAATGCAAGGTGAAATGACGTGGGATGTCTTCAGAGTCGTTTTCATCCAATGGTTTGTACCTGAGGAAGTGAAGCTGGAGAAAAAGGGAGAGCTTGTGAATATTCAACAAGGTCAACGGACGGTGAAGGCATATGTTGACCATTTCAAGGAACTGATTCCCTTTTCTCCAGAGGTAGTGTCGCATGAGCTCGTGAAGGTCTCTCTTTTCACTGGGGGTCTTCGTCCAGAGATCAAGGAGCGAGTCCTCCCTTCTAAAGACCTTTGTTTCGAGAAGCTGGTGGAGGAATCTTTCTTGGCTGAGTTAGTTTCTGGTGTGCGGGTGGTTAATACTTCAGCGTCCCCTGTTTCTGTTCGTAAGAGTTCCCCCTCTGGTGAGGAAAAGACGCCAGAGAAACAAGTTCCTAATGAGTTTTCCCCTTTGGTCCCAACTTCCAGTTCATCAGATCGTTCGATGGTATGCTTTTAGTGTGGTCGTTTCGGGCATTTAAAGTCTTCTTGTCGCAACCCTCCGAAGACGTGTCATCGATGCGGTTGTCTAGGTCATCTGGAGAAGTTTTGCAAGAAGCGTCGCTTGAAGAGGAAGCTGTGATGGGAGAATGTCAGTACCTGACTGTGAGGCAGAAGATGCTTCAGCCATCAGAGCCCCAGCCACAAGTCTCGGGGTGAAGCTCGCGCACAGTCAGGAGTCCCCAGGGTTGTGAAGCCTTGGTCCAGGTTTTGTGTTCCGTATTAGTAGTGGAACAATCAAGATCTTTTAGTACTTGTTTTTTCGGCTGTTAAGTTTTGACGTTGTTGTATGTTCATTGTTTTACCATGGGGTTATCATGGACTTGTTCTATTATAATCCAAGTAGTCTGGATTATGTAAATGTGTTGTTTTTCTAAAAAGTGACAATGGACTTGTTCTATGATAAATCTAGGTGGACTTGTCGTGTGAATGTAATATTCTAAATCGTGTGTCCTTCTTAAAAGTGTGTTTGACTCTCATGTGGGTTGACCTCGTTTTAGTTATGTTGTCGATGTGGTTATGCTTTGTGGAATTCAGTGGATCATGTCTCCAATTTGATGTTGGTTAAATGTTTTCCATGGGTTTTCCCCCTAGTGTTGAAGGTTGTTGACTCTGGTCGAGGATTTAATGTCTTGACGGAGGTGTTGTTTTAATCGTGCTATAAGAGTTGGTTTAAACCGGTTGGGAGTTCCCACGTCGACCCCCCTTTCCTAGGGGTTTCTATTTAGATGGTCAACTTTTCTGCACTAGTTAAGTTCTTGTGGTGGGGAGAAACCCTTCGTGTTCTCCCCTCAATCTCGGACCTCAGTTTTCTCTTGAATCGGTCGGGTGTGACCTGTGTAGAGTAGGTTCATCCCCGAGATTCTCAGTTTTCTTCAGTTCCTTTAGTTCTGTTTGGGAATAGACTTGGTTTTTGGCTGACTGGTGTCTTGGTGACTTTCTGGGGGCAGAAAGTGTCTGTGGTGGGGAGAATTGTCACACCCCAACCGCAGATATCTTTATTTTACATCTTTCTTGGTCCCGACGTAATTTTTTTTTCAAGGTTTAGTTGTGTCGGCGGTTTCGCGCCGGCGCGCGGTCATCGCATCGCTAGCGGTGATCGTGCGTTCAGCTCGGGTGACTATGTGTTCACCCGACGTTTTAAATATTAATGTTTTTACATTGACTTTTTATTATTATTACTATTTGAGTTGCGTTATTATTGTTGTAGTTGTTTTCTGTGTATAAGTATATATGTATATATGTCTTTATATGTATATACTTTAATACGTTATGTTTATATATGTATATGTGTATATATATATATATGTATATATATTGTATCTATGTGTATATGTTTATATGTAGGTATATATATGTATATATATGTTTATATGTGTATAAATATATATATGTTTGTATATGTTCAAATATATGTATATATATATATACGTGAGTGCGCGCGCACGCGCGCACATTTTTACTTTCAAATGGTTTTAATATTTTAAAATTTTGATTAAAGGTTATTATTATAAATTTTTCTAATTATTAACATTATTATTATTATTATAAGGTTTTATTATTATAATGTTTTATTATTTCTTTAAAGCGTTATTATTTTTAGGATTTGTTTTATTTAATTACTTATGTTCAATATTATTATTAGTCTATTATTATGATTATAGTATTTTATTACTATTATTACATATTATTATTTATATTATTCTTATATTATTATTTATATTTTTATTAGTATTATTATTATTATTATTATTATTATTATTGGTTATGTGTATATATATATATATTTTTTTTTTAACCCTCCTAACCCTAACCCGGTTTTCCCCCTAGCGGCTCCCTCTCCCTTCTCTCCTCTCTTCCCGTAGCCCTCCTACGCTCTCTCTCTCCCCCGCGTCGTCCTATCCCTTGCACCCTCCCCGACGTCCCGAGCCCGTTCCTTGCACCCGGCTTCCTAGCGCCCCGGCCTCGTCCGGCGCTCCCTGTCCCAGCGTCGTTCCCTCGCGCAACCCCAGCTCCCGACCTCACTCCCGCAACCCGGCGACCCGGCGACCCGCTCCCTCTCCCCCTCCGGCGGTGACCCTCCCCCTGTCCGACCCCGCTCCCGCTCATCCCCGGCGCGCTCCCTCTCCGGCGGCCGCCCCTGCTCTCCCCCTGCACCCCCGCCTTCGCCGCGCCCAGCGGCTGCCTCCGCCCCCTGCTGGTCTCCTGGCTCCCCCGCGCAACCCCCTCCCGGCGTCCCGGCCTCCCTGCTCCGCCGCCTCCCGCGCGAACCCCCCCAGGCTGTGAGTTTTATTTCTTTTCTTATTTTCATTTTGTTTGTTTTTTAATCTTAATTTTATAACGTTAATTATTTTTTATCATATTAATAACATTATAATTATATTATTATTATTGTTTTATTATTATTATTGTTTTGTTATTATTATTATGTTAATATTTTATTATTATTATTATTATTATGTTAATATTACTTTATTATTATTATTATTGTATTAATATTATGATATTATTATTATTGTTATTATTGATATATTATAACTATGCTAATTATATTATTATTGTTATTATTATAACATCATTATTATTATTATGTTGTGTTATAATTATTATTGTGATTATTGTTATCACCGCGATTATTTTCACATTGTTATTATTATTAATATTATTCTGTTATTAATATCGTTGAGACCGTTTAACGGTCTACTGTTTTAGGACCCGCGCATGGCGTTTCCGAGAAAGCGCTATCGCTGCGCCTTGTTTCCGAGGTTCTGCCGTCTCCGCGCCTCAGTTTCGAGAGTGTTGGACTTTATCACGTGGCTTCGGACACACGTCGTGTCATCGCGCCTTGGTTCCAAGGTCGTTTTACCGTCGCGCTTGGATCTTGAGGTAGGTCTCCCTATGCACATGCCTCTAAATTAAGAATTTATTTATTCCTTGTCCTTTTATTGAATTTCAGTAAATTTAAAAAAAAAATATTAAATAGTTTTTATAGTGTGGTGATTTGCTGATAATGCAAACTGTTTAATTCTAGCATTTCATTAAAAGTGTTTTCTTGGTTTCAATTGTGGGATTTCATAGTAATGTCGCTAAATGGTTCTTCCTGAGTAACGAAAGACATGTTGAATTGGGTTTTGAAATGTTTTTGGCTTGTGTAAATTAGTAAATGTACTGTTTATGGAAAATGGTGTTTTCTTATAACCTTGATTAGAGAAAACGTCGTGTGACCCTTTGAAATTGTTTTTGGAAACTTTACGTGTGGTTCTTGGTTGACGAAAGATGTTTTCCCTTGTTGTGTTATTAAAAATAATGCTTTCTGGGTTGTGAAAGTTGTTTATGTTCTTGTTTGAGTTTTTCCAAAAAGGGGTTTTTGCGAAATGATTAGGTAATGACAATTATGTTTCTAGAAAGGTATTTTTGGCGTGCGTGAGTTTGGAAATATTGTTTGGGTGTGGAAATGGTGACTTTTGTGTGCAATATCTTGTTTGTCCTGCGATATGAGGAAGAAACATACTATGTGAATGTGAAACTTGTTTGAGCACACGGGGAAACCCTGGGTATCTAGGTGGGCGGACTAGAACCAGTGCGCTAGTGAGCCGGATGGGTGTCGTCCCTGTTTCATTTAGCTGGATTGATGATTGCAACACTAACTAAACATATGATATCTGAGGGTCGTGGCCTTCTAAGCCACATGTTCTGAGGGTCGTGGCCTTCTAAGCCACGTTTTCTGAGGGTCGTGGCCTTCTAAGCCACGTTTCACCGAGACACGAGGTTCTAGGGTCCCACGTGAGCTAGATGAACCTTAGGGGATTTACCCATAGTGCTCTACCATCTCTGGCGTGGTGCCTTCCGTCGGCATACGGGGGACCACTTGGGTGTGAGTGTGTGCGTGTGTGAGTATGTGTGTGTGTGTGTGAGTGTGTGAGTGTGTGTGTGTGCCCATGGTTATTGCTGATAACTTCTGGTTTATTATTACTTGTACTTGGTTTTCCTTTCCTGTTTACCTTTACATGCACTTGTTTCCCTGCTTGTTTGCCTTCAGTCATATTTCACAGCCTATACTGTTAGACTTTGGGAAAAATGGTTTTCAAATGAAAATGCTTTATTCTCTTTGGGTTAGATTTGAAAATGTAACACTTTTCTTATCAGAATGAGGTTAAAACTAATGGAATGGAACTAACTTTCGAAAAGGAATAAGGTAAATGTCTCGTGTTTGATTTTCAAGTAAAGCATTGTGAAAACTTACTTTTATACATTATAGCTCAAACCTGGATTATGTAGATTCTTTATTTACTGGCAGTGCATTGAGATTTGTTGTGGGGCTCAACTACTGAGTACTTTTGTGCTCATGCCTATCTTTTACCTTTTCAGTTGCAGGTTCCTTGTGTTCAGGTTTTCCTGGCTTGAGTCGCTCAGTGTGGGAGCGACGTTGGTTGTAGTTGGGTGGTGACCGCGAGGTCACATGGAGGTATGTCGTGGTGTAGGTTTGTTTATGTCTTTAGTGTCTGTTTGTTTGTTTAGTTTATATTCATTCATTCGATCTTGTTTTTAGCTTGGGATGAAATCGTTCCCAACGATTAATGTTTCAATGCCCGTCACTTGTTGCCATCCCGGGGGGATCGGGAACGCTCCTCGGGACTTGCCGCGGACCGGCTCGGGTGACCGGTTCAGGGTCGACCCGGGCTGGTTCGTGACATTTTGTTTGCAATAGAAATGTTTTCTTGGAATCATTGTCAATAGATATGGAAAACAATTTGGTCTATCCTAAACAAAAGTTGTTGATGAATGTATATGAACTAAAAATGTCATAGAGCTTATTATTTTTCATGGATTATATGGCTATTAATGATATTTTTTAACTCAAATTTCATGGTTATCTATCCTTATAAATAAGTTAACATGAAAATGGGTTAAATTTTTTTGTATAGAAGAATGTAATGTTTATTTTCAAAAATTAAAGAGGTTATTGGTGGATGATATAGTTTTTTCTAAGACATCAGGAAATGATGATTTTTTATCTAAAGTTATGCGTCATTGATGGGAATTGGTTGTGTTATGATGTAGAATGCTCTGGAAATTTTATATGCTTCAAGAAAATAGAAACCTTGGGAGTTTAATTATCCCACATATGATTTGGAATTAGCTTATATGGATTTCACATTAAAAATTAGGAGGCATCATTTATATGGGGATAAATTTGAAATATATAATGACCATAAAAGGATTAAGTATATGTTTACAGATAAGGAATTTAACTTGAGGTAGATAAGATGGGTGAAACAGATAAAATATTATGATTTCATGATCTATTACCATCCAAGAAATGAGAAAAGTGGTGGTTTCCTAGAGTCAAAAATAGAATACATTGTTAGCCATGTTACATTTAGAACATGACCCCTATGTTTATAATTTGATGTATTTTTTCTAGGAAGTTGTGGTTGTAGGAAATATCACTATTTTTCTGGTGTCATTGTTCTCTATTCTCTTAGATAGAATTAACCATGTGTTTATGGAAGACCATGAGTTATAGATAAGCGTATAATTGGTTAAAAAGGCTAGGTTTCCAAAATTTTAATTTAATAAAGATTGTTTTTTGATTTTTATAAAGATATTGTGTGTGTAATAAGATCCCTAAATGAGTAAATAATTGTTATGTGAAGCTCATAGTTCATCATTTTAAGTTATTCCAAGTTTCACTAAGATGTAAATAGACCTCTGAGAGTATTACTGAAGAGATGGAATGAAAAGAGATATTACAGATTTTACCATGAAATGTTCGAATTGTCAACATGTTAAAGAAGAATAACAACTACCAAAAGTGATGACTTAGCCTTTTCCAGTGCTAGAGTGGAAATGGGAAAATATATCCATGGAGTTTATGGTGGGACTACCAAAAACCTTTCAATGTAACAATTCTATTTGGTTTACTATTGAATGATTCCCTCAATCTTCCCATTTCTTTCCTATTTCAGATATTATAAATTTAGATCATCTTTCTTGATTATACCTTAAAGATATTTTCGGTTTATATGATGTTCCTATCACTATTGTAACTTAATGTGACCTAAAGTTCACATATAACTTTTGGAAATGTAACACCCTGAGATTTTATGAAAAATATTCTTTTTAATTTCATTAATGTCTTGTGTTGTATGCTACACCAAAAGAACCTTGCACAACACGCATCCTTGACTTTCCTTTCATTACAGGAAATCGCGGCCTTCCTCGATAGCGTGTGTAGTACGCAATAACGAGTTTCACTAAACAACAATATGCTATTAAAATATTATTAAAACTATCCGTTATGAATACTAATAACCACTTTTTGAAATCTTGTAAATTTTATTTTTCAAAATGGACTTCATTTTTGGAGTCGGAATATTGAAATTATCTTAGGGTGAAATTTTGGTAATTTTCGGATAACTTTCATATTTTGATGAATAGTGAAAATTACTAAATTTTAATTAAAAACAACTTTTTCAATCAAAATAATTAATAGTGATAAATTATTAATTTGAGTAGTTTTAAAGGATATTTAGAATATATTTTTACAATTTAATACAATGTTGGTCATTGGATGTAATTTCACATTTAAACCAGACATAAATAAGTGTCAATCTTTTGATAGTTATTATCTCTTAAGAACACGCTATTTGTTTTGATGACGAGAATTAATTTTTAAATTAATTAATGCAACTGATATGTTTTGAATATGGTAAAATAGAAATAATTTTTTAGTTCAAAATATCAAATATAGCTTAGGCCTAATTTCTGGTATTTTTCTGGAAACTTTCATTTTTTCGATGAATAGTGAAACCACTAAGTAGTAGTTAAAAAAATGATTTTTTCATAAAACTTAATTTTACCACTTCATTGAGTGGAATTTCAAAAATCCAAGAGACAAAGTTGATGTCAGTAAGTAAAATGTGGTTCAATGAGATGAAAATAATTTTTGGTGAATAGTAACTTTTTACTTTTATTTACCACAGTTAAGAGTAAATAGGGTAATTAAGGGTAAAAATGATATTATTATTACCCTAACACATGTACTAATTCTATTGAATAATTCGACCAAAAACAACCTTAGAAATAAAATATGACCATTTAGGCCCACTTGGATTAGATTAGAACATATATTATTAATTTATTTAAAGAAGGGTTAAAATAGTTAAAATCAAAGTTTAATAAGTATATCATTTTTAATATAGGGTTATACATAAGATAAATTCAACTATAAATATTCCTTATAAAGCTAAAAATATTTCCTACATATATATATTTTATTTTTAATTTTTAGACTTTATATAAGTTAGTTTATTTATGACACAAAGATGATGCAGTAATTATCTTATTAATGAAATATTGACATAATTGATGTTATAAATACTCAAATAAATGAAATTTGAGACTTTTTATGAATTAAACTAATTTTCTAGTTTATATGACATGTTAGTATTGATATAATTAACTTTTTTTCGAACTAATCAGTCTGTTATGATTTTCACAAAAATCAATTACTAAATAGTGTCAAAATTGACATAAAATAGTTTTTAAAACAAATATTATATTATTAATTGTTATTTTTTTCCAAAAAATTTAAGGTTTGGACAAATGACTTAGATAAGGTTATATATATTAATAATAAACAACTTGGGGTTCTTTTGGCTTCTTATAGTAAGCTTATTAACCTTATAATGTAAGAACACAAAAAGACACGGTAAATGTAAAATTATCTAACTTAATGTTAAATCTAAATGATAAGGTTAAAATAGGAACCTAAACTTGTCTAAATTATATTGGATGAGAGGATTTCGACCCATCACCACCTTAGCTTCAAAATAAATCAATTTGGAGCTATTTAAAACTGAATTTGGCTTTATAATAAAATATTATTTTTAGTTATTCCAAAGGTGCCCCTCTCCTCCCTTATAAAAGGGCACCTCCTCCCTCTCTTCATCACACCACTTTGAGCCTTCAAGTTCGCCCAACCCCTGTAACACCCCGAGATTTTATGAAAAATATTATTTCTAATTTCATTAATGTCTTGTGTTGTACGCTACACCAAAAGGAGCTTGCACAACATGCATCCTTGACTTGTCTTGCATTACACACTATCACGACCTTCCTCAATAACGTGTGTAGTACGCAATACCGAGTTTCACTAAACAATGATATGCTATTAAAATATTATTAAAACTAGCCGGTATGAATAGTAATAACCACTTTTTGAAATTTTGTAAATTTTATTTTTCAAAATGGACTTCATTTTTGTATTCGGAATATCGAAATTAGCTTAGGTGAAATTTTGGTACTTTTTGGATAACTTTCATTTTCTGATGAATAGTGAAAATTACTAAATTTTAATTAAAAACAACCTTTTTAATCGAAATAATTAATAGTGATAAATTATTAATTTGAGTGGTTTAAAATTATATTTAGAATATATTTTTACAATTTAATACAATTTTGTTCATTGGATGTAATTTCACATTTAAACCAGACATAAATAAGTGTCAATCTTTTGATAGTTATTTTCTCTTAAGAACACGCTATTTGTTTTGACGACGGGAATTAATTTTTAAATTAATTAATGCAACTGATATGTTTTGAATTTGGTAAAATAGACATCATTTTTGAGTTCATAATATCAAATATAGCTTAGGCCTAATTTTTGGTATTTTTCTGGAAACTTTCATTTTTTGATGAATAGTGAAACCACTAAGTGGTAGTTAAAAAAATGAATTTTTCATAAAACTTAATTTTACCGCTTCTGTGAGTGGAATTTCAAAAATCCGAGAGACACGGTTGATGTCAGTAAGTAAAATGTGGTTCAATGAGATGAAAATAATTTTTGGTGAATAGTAACTTTTCAATTTTTTTACCGCGGTTAAAAGTAAATAGGGTAATTAATGGTAAAAATGATATTATTATTACACTAACACATGTCCTAATTCTATTAGATAAGTGTAATTCGACCAAAAACAACCTTAGAAATAAAATATGACCATTTAGGCCCACATGGATTAGATTAGGACATTTATTATTTAAAGAAGGGTTAAAATAGTTAAAATCAAAGTTTAATAAGTAAATCATTTTTAATATAGGGTTATACATAAGATAAATTCGACTATAAATATTTATTATAAAGATAATAAGATTTCCTACATAATGATATTTATTTGTAATTTTTAGACTTTAAATAAGTTAATTTATTTATGACACAACGATGATGTAGTAATTATCTTATTAATGAAATATTGACATAATTGATGTTATAAATACCCAAATAAATGTAATTTGAGACTTTTTATGAATTCCACTAATTTTATAGTTTAGTATAACATGTTATTATTGATTTAATTAATTTTTTTAGAACTATTCATTCTATTATGAGTTTCAAAAAAATCAATTACTAAATAGTGTCAAATTGACATAAAATAGTTTTTAAAACAAATATTATTTTATTTTATTCCTAAAAATCTATGGTTCTTCCAAATGACTTATATAAGGTTATATATAATAGACATCTTGGGGTTCGTTTGGATTTTTATAGTAAGTTTGTTAACCTTATAGTATAAGAACACAAGAAGACACAGTAAAAGTAAAATTATTTTACTTAATGTTAAATCTAAATGATAAGGTTAAAATAGGAACCTAAACTTGTCTAAATTCTATTGGATGAGAGTATTTCGACCAATTCCCATCTTATCTTTGAAATAAATCAATTTGGATCTATTTAAAACTGAATTTGACTTTATAATAAAATAATATTTTTAGTTATTCCAAAGGTGCTCCTCTCCTCCCTTATAAAAGGGCACCTCCTCACTCTCTTCCTCACACCACTTTGAGCCTTCAAACTCGGCCAAGCCCTGCCAATTACTCCTCTACACTTATCTAGAAACATCATATAGGTTCTTGTATTCTTTAAAGACCTATTTTAGTGCCCTAAAATGTGGTCTCAAAGAAGCACTTCAAAGAAGAGGTAATGTTCGTTACCGATTCTTTCATCTTTATTTTTTCTTCCACTTATTATTCTTAGGTTGTTTCATTATAAAGTAATAACATCAGTATCACTCATATACTTATATTTTATTATAAGTATTAAACAACCCTATTTCACCATCTATCCATCCTACGGAAAACGAAATCACCACACGTGCGTATGTATGGAATACCGTCTCCACGCCGTGGTGTAATCTATTTTCCACCACCGCCTTACTTGTATGGGTATAATGGTGTACATAATAAATATATATGATTATTGTAAAGTGATATTGATTCTGAAATAGTATACATATACTCAAATACAATTCCACAATCATGAGAACGATATCATCGCTCGTGCGTACGTACGGACTACCGTCTCCACGACGTGATGAGATTCATTCTCCACGTTAACCATTCATGAATGATTATAAAGTATATATATAATAATTAATCATGAAATATATGACATAATAATGATACTGTATTTATGTTTATATATATGTATGTCATCTACTTAATTCCATTCAACTCAATAAGGAAACAAAAACAGCGTTTATGCGTACGTACGACCTACCGTCTCCATGAATGGTGTATTTCTTTCATTTACTGATCTATTATATATATGTATATTATGAATATATATTATATATAAATCATATTTTATATTCTGGAATTAAGTAATCCTGATCTAAGTAATCATATGAATAATTACAAGTCAAAACACGGATGACAAATAAAACGATTTTAACCAAAACGCTCTTTAACATGGAATTTACAAAAGAAAGGGTAAAATAAAGTCATAAGTGAACCATATATGATATCATAACAATGCGGATGATTCTGGAATAATTCAATGACATTATTTAAATAATTATACAGGAGGTTCGGACACTTACGAAGCAAATCAGACCTATGGTAAGGGAAAATATCACAATCTCATTTTTATCCAAGATTGTTTATACTTTGGTATTTACTGGGGTGTATTTTATCATCCACATCCATGTTTCCTCAATATGTAATATTTATATCTTTCTACAGTAGTTTATATCCAATTTTACCCTTCGGTATGTTTTTAGTAAATATATGAAAGGAATCCTTTGTCGTTTTTCATATGAGGTACTTTTTGACTTTTCGACAAAAGTACGAGAAGAATGTTTTTTTAACTTATACGGCATGAATGGATTTTTAAAACATTATATCCAAGAAGCATCCTTTACAAGTTTTCAAGTTTATTTTTAATCAAATTATTTTAGTTTAAAATTGTATGACATGTTAAGAAACGAAAAATGTTTTGAAGTAGAAAGGATATTTTCCTCAAGAATGGAGTTCAAGTGTTTTATCAAAATTATTTTCCATCTAAGAAAATATAGGGTTCTGTTTCTATCCCTATTATTACATGGATTTTATTATGTTGTGATGGAAATATTTTTATGAATTCCTTTATCTTATATTAATTGTTTTATGATGTCACGATGTTTAAGATTCCCATTTTTCTTTCATGGGTTATGCTATGATGTATGGTTTATGATTTTGTGGCACACATAAGAATGGTATCATTATGAGATGGGTGGGACCTATATCTCCCTCCAATGCATTGGGTAATGATTTTATTTCTCATGAGATAGACATGGATGGAACGACAGGTTAAATAGGTTCAGTGAAACTGGATTGAAATGAGGAGTGAACTCGGTTCAGAAATGGACTTTTTCCACTAAGATAGTCCTGCCAATGAGTCTTGACTAATAAGAAATTATTTTCTATGATTATGTGTGTATGACACAAAGTTTCATGTTTTAAGTTATGATTATTGGGATTACATTTCACTACTATGATTTATCCCATGTTATGATATTATGATCTCTTTTCTAGGTTAAGATTTCCAAAATGTTATGTTCTTATGAATATGATGTGATTGATATTTCTTTTGTTTACCCTTACTGAGAATTTGAGCTCAAAATTTTATGTTTTCTTTTCCCCAGGATATAAAGAATGGTTTTAGGGAAGAAAAGAAGAAGATATTTATGGGAGATGTTGAAGATCTTTCACCACAATTAGAAGATTATATTCGGAGTTTCCAAAGACACTAAACTATTACGGTCCTTGTGTGTGTGTTTTTGTTATGTACTAAGTATTCTGCAAAAGTAATGTAATTTCCATGTACGTCAAGCTTCGGGGCTCTATAGTTGGTATCAGAGGAAAGGTTTAGTCATCCTTTGGAATCTAGGATGCGAGAACTTTAGTGAGATCCCTAGAGATATTTCTAAGGTATGTCTAGGGATGTCCCTAAGGTTAAGTATAAGTATAGGTTATAGTACTAGAATTATGGTAACCTAAGATGTTAGATATTGAAGGTACTCCCCCTTTATTATATTGTTTTCCCTAGCATGAATTTTGCCTCTCATACTATTCTTATTGGGTTTTAGACGATGGATGGAACCCGAAGGAACCGTGTTGATCAATGTAATGGACAATGAAATGATTGTCCTCCTGAACAAACAAATTTAATGGGAGATGGAGTTCAAAATCTTATTTCTATACTTACACAAGCTATGAATCATTCTGGACTTCCAAATGAGCAGATAAGGGAACAATATTCTATTGATTCCATCATTAGGAAACGTCCACCTTCTTTCAATGGGTCTTCTGATCCACTTGTTTCTGAACAATGGATCATTACCACTGAAAAGATATTTTCAGTTCTTCAATGTTCTGAATATGATAAAGTCATCTTAGCAGTATATCGTCTTGAAGGTGAAGCTGATCAATAGTGGAATCTTATCAAGAATATGAGGCCAAGAGATGAAATTGAGTCCATGGAATGTGATGAGTTCAAGAACTTATTTTTCAATAAGTACTTCCTTCGTATTCTTCGAACAAGGATGGAGAAGGAGTTTCTTGAACTAAAGAAAATGGATGATGAATCTGTTGGTGTATATGAAGCGAATTTTACAAGGCTTGCAAGGTATGCATCTGGCTTTATCATCCAACCTGAAATTAAAGTTGATCAATTCTTCAGTGTCTTAAAAAGAAATCTTCGAAGGGCATTAGCTATAAGAGACTTCAATAGCTATGAAGAAATTGTGCGTTGTGCTATTAAGGTAGAAATAGAAGTTGGTGTTACATATTCATCTTATGGTTTTGACAAGAAACGAAAGATGGAGTTCAAGGAGAAATCTCTGAATAATGGTGAAAAGAAGATGAATGTTTCCTTATGCTCGAAGTGTGGAAAGAAGCATGGTGGAGATTGTCTTAAAGGGACCAGAAAATGTTTTAAGTGTGGAAAAGAAGGTCATCGAGCCGTTGAGTGTCGAAGTAATGGAAAAAGGGTTTCTAATGGTGTGAATAAAGAAAAGACTGCAGAGAATTCACCACCAACACTTCAATGCTTCAAGTGCAAGGAAATGGGGCATTATGCTAATCAATTCCCTAATCCAAGGGTTAATGATGATTGACATGAGCAACAACTTAAGGAAAAGGACAAAGGGAAGTCACATGCGATCACTATTGGCGATGTTGAATATGACAACGTTGTGGTGGAATGATTAAGTGTTTATGTAATGGGATTCCAAAATAATGTTGTATATAGTATTGTGGAATATTGGAATATTTATGTGTTGGTCTATTGTGGTTTTCAATAATTTTATGGTACCGGTAACCAAGAAAAGTGATTGAGATATTTTTGGTAAGCAGATGATATGCACATAATGAAGGGATAAGAAGATAATGAGATGTTTGATTGTATTCATGAGCTCATGATTGATATAAGGACTAAGTGATATCATGGTTTGAGTATAAAGAATTCTGAGGATTTTGGTTTGTGGAAAGTGTTATCTTTTGACTGCATTCATGTTTTTAATAAGGTTCAATGGGTATTCATTCTTCAATAGAATACATGATTAAGGTATTCACATGTTTGTAATTTGACCAACAAGATATATCTTATGATATATGGGGGATAAATGATGGCATTCATGTGATTGTTATGTGACATTTCAAGTAATCATTTTCTTTATACTATGATCTTGGACCGAAGTATTTTAGATAAGCCTAAAGATTGGAATGGATTATGTTGGAAATAAGTTAGGATAAAACTTTTTTTCAATATTATTAATGGGATGCTATAGGAATATATCTTTAGAAAAAGGACAACCTGCATGACGGGCGACAACCCATTGTGTCGGACAAGGCTGTGGGAATCGAACCCACAACCAAAGTGCAACTGGCCTTTATCGCCTACCACTGGCCTACAAGAATTCCCTATTTAGTAGAAACTAGTTTTATTATATTAATCAGAATAATATAAGAAGTATAAGTCCATTTTAGGAACTATATATGGTTAATCTCACTATAGATGGACTTACGTATTTTTTGATAACTTTTCTAACCTTTTGATTGAGATAGATGGAATGACCCATAATTATATCACATGATCTGCTAAAATATCACGAATGACAAATTCAACTTCATTTCTTTAAGAGATGAAGTGCAAATTTTCCAAAGAACAACCAATAGTGAGACTATACCAAAATCACGAAAGTATTTCTTCTAATTCCAATTTCATCAACTTTAGGGAAGTGATCTTGAAAACCAAAAATGTTGTCCTAGTACTCTTATATCTAATGAATCAGATGATACCTTATATCGTCACAAATTTCTGGCTTTGTGATTTCTGGATTTTCAATAGCCATGTTCTCTACCACTCTCCATCATAACATGATGATTAGATTTTTCTTCCATATCTATATTTTCACCTATGTGGAAACCCAATGATTAGTTTATTTGGGTAACCGTTACGTTTCATACTTTTGTTTTTAAAGATTGGTTTTGGTATTCCTTTTTATGATGTGGTTTTCTTTTAAAGAAACTTTTGAGTAGTAAACTATTTATAACCCTGACGAATTTCGAGGGTGAAATTCATTTTAAGGGGGGTAGAATGTAACACCCCGAGATTTTATGAAAAATATTCTTTTTAATTTCATTAATGTTTTGTGTTGTATGCTACACCAAAGGAGCTTGCACAACACGCATCCTTGACTTGCCTTGCATTACACGCAATCACGACCTTTCTCGATAGCGTGTGTAGTACGCAATACTGAGTTTCACTAAACAACGATATGCTATTAAAATATTATTAAAACTAGCCGTTATGAATAGTAATAACCACTTTTTGAAATTTTGTAAATTTTATTTTTCAAAATGGACTTCATTTTTGGATTAGGAATATCGAAATTAGCTTAGTGTGAAATTTTGGTACTTTTTGAAAAACATTCATTTTCTAATAAATAATGAAAATCACTAAATTTTAATTAAAAACAAACTTTTTAATCGAAATAATTAATAGTGATAAATTATTAATTTGAGTGGTTTTAAAGTATATTTAGAATATATTTTTACAATTTAATACAATGTTGTTCATTGGATGTAATTTCACATTTAAACCAGACATAAACAAGTGTCAATCTTTTGATAGTTATTATCTCTTAAAGAACACGCTATTTGTTTTGACAACGAGAATTAATTTTTAAATTAATTAATGCAACTGATATGTTTTGAATTTGGTAAAATAGACATCATTTTTGAGTTCATAATATCAAATATAGCTTAGGCCTAATTTTTAGTATTTTTCTAGAAACATTCATTTTTTGATGAATAGTGAAACCACTAAGTGGTAGTTAAAAAAATGAATTTTTCATAAAACATAATTTTACCGCTTCTATGAGTGGAATTTCGAAAATACGAGAGACACGATTGATGTCAATAAGTAAAATGTGGTTCAATGAGATGAAAATAATTTTTTGTGAATAGTAACTTTTTACTTTTTTTACCATGGTTAAAAGTAAATAGAGTAATTAAGGGTAAAAATGATATTATTATTACCCTAACAAATGTCCTAATTCTGTTGGATAAGTGTAATTCGACCAAAAACAACCTTAGGGATAAAATATGACCATTTAGGCCCACATGGATTAGATTTGGACATCTATTATTTAAAGAAGGGTTAAAATAGTTAAAATCAAAGTTTAATAAGTAAATAATTTTTAATATAGGGTTATACATAAGATAATTTCGACTATAAGTATTCATTAGAAAGCTAAAAATATTTCCTACATAATGATATTTAATTTGTAATTTTTAGACTTTAAATAAGTTAATTTATTTATGACACAAAGATGATGTAGTAATTATCTCATTAATAAAATATTGACATAATTGATGATATAAATACCCTAATAAATGTAATTTGATCCTTTTTATGAATTCCACTAATTTTATAGGTTAATATGACATGTTATTATTGATTTAATTAACTTTTTTCGAACTAATCATTCTATTAAGAGTTTCACAAAAATCAATTACTAAATAGTGTCAAAATTGACCTAAAATAGTTTTGAAAACAAATATTATTTTATTTTATTCCTAAAAATCTAAGGATCGGCCAAATGACTTAGATAAGGTTATATATATTAATAATAGACAACTTGGGGTTCGTTTGGATTGATATAGTAAGTTTATTAACCTTATAGTATAAGAGCACAAGAAGACACTGTAAAAGTTAAATTATTTTACTTAATGTTAAATCTAAATGATAAGGTTAAAATAGGAACCTAAACTTGTCTAAATTCTATTGGATGAGAGGATTTAGACCCATCCCCACATTAGCTTCGAAATAAATCAATTTGGAGCTATTTAAAACCTAATTTGACTTTATAATAAAATAATATTTTTAGTTATTCCAAAGGTTCCCCTCTCCTCCCTTATAAAAGGGCACCTCCACCCTCTCTTCCTCACACCACATTGAGCCTTAAAGCTCGGCCAAACCCTGCCAATTTCTACTCTCAACTTCCCTAGAAACATCCTAGTGTTTCTGTTTTTCTTCAAAGACCTATTTTAGTGCCCTAAAAGGAGGTCTCAAAGAAGCACTTCAAAGAAGAGGTAATGTCTGTTACCGATTCTTTCATCTTTATTTCTTCTTCCACTTCATCTTCTTAGGTTGTTTCATTATGAATTAATAAAATCAGTATCACTAATATACTGATATGTTATTATAAGTATGAAACAATCCTATTTCACCATCTATCCATCCAACGGAAAACGAAATCACCACCCGTGCGTACGTACGTAATACCGTCTCCACACTGTGGTGTAATCTATTTTCCACCACCACCTAACTTGGATGGGTATAATGGTGTACATAATAACAATATATGATTATTGTAAAGTGATATTTATTCTGAAATAGTATATGTACAATCAAATACAATTCCACGATCATGAGAACGATATCATTGATCGTGCGTACGTACGGACTACCATCTCCACGACGTGATGAGATTCATTCTCCACGTTAACCATTCATGAATGATTATAAAGTATATATATAATAAGTAATCATGAAATATATGACATAATAATGATACTGGATTTATGTGTATATATATGTATGTCATCTACTTAATTCCATTCAACTCAATAAGGAAACAAAAACAGCGTTTATCCGTACGTATGGCCTACCGTCTCCATGAACGGTGTATTTCTTTCATTTACTGATCTATTATATATATGTATATTCTGAATATATATTATATATAAATCATGTTTTATATTCTGTAATTAAGTAATCATGATCAAAGTAATCATATGAATAATTAGTAGTCAAAACACGGACGAAAAATAAAACGATTTTACCCAAAACGCTCTTTAACATGGAATTTACAAAACAACGGGTAAAATAAAGTCAAAAGTGAACCATATATGATATCATAACAATGTGTATGAATCTAGAATAAGTCAATGACATTATTTAAATCATTATACAGGAGGTTCGGACACTTACTAAGCAAATCAGACCTAAGGTAAGGGAAAATATCACAATCTAATTTTTATTTGAGATTGTTTATACTTTGGAATTTACTGGGGTGTATTTTATCATCCACATCCATGTTTCCTCAATATGTAATATTTATATCCTTATACAGTAGTTTATATCCAATTTTACCCTTCAGTGAGTTTTTAGTAAATATATGAAAGGAATCTTTTGTCGTTTTTCTTACGAGGTACTTTTTGACTTTTCCGACAAAAGTACGAGAAGAATGTTTTTTTAACTTATACGGCATGAATGGATTTTTAAAATATTATTTCCAAGAAGATTCCTTTAAAAGTTTTAAAGTTTATTTTTAATCAACTTCTTTTAGTTTAAAATTGTATGACATGTTGAGAAAGGAAAAATGTTTTGAAGTAGAAAGGATATTTTTTTCAAGAATGGAGTTCAAGTGTTTTATCAAAATTATTTTCCATATAAGATAATATAGGGTTCTGTTTCTATCCCTATTATTGCATGGATTTGATTATGTTGTGATGGAAATATTTTTATGAATTCCTTTATCTTATATGAATTTTTTTATGATGTCACGATGTTTAAGATTCCCATTTTTATTTCATGGGTTATGCTATGATGTATGGTTTATGATTTTGTAGCACACATAAAAATGGTATCATTATGAGATGGGTGGGACCTATATCTCCCTAAAATTCATTGGGTATATATTTTATATCTCATGAGATAGACATGGCTGGAACGACATGTTAAACCGGTTCAGTGAAACAGGACTGAAACGAGGAGTGAACTCGGTTCAGAAATGGACTTTGTCCACTAAGATAATCTTGGCAATGAGTCTTGACTAATAAGAAATGATTCTCTATGATAATGTGTGTGTGCCACAAAGTTTCATGTTTTAAGTTATGATTATTGGGATTACATTTCACTACTATGATTTATCCCATGTTATGATATTATGATCTCTTTTGCAGGTTAAGATTTCCAAAAATGTTATGTTCTTATGAATATGATGTGATTGATATTTCTTTTGTTTACCCTTACTGAGCATTTGATCTCACCCTTTTATGTTTTCTTTTCCCCAAGATATAAATAAAGGTTTTAGGGAAAAAAATATAAGATGATCTTTATGGGAGATGTTGAAGATCTTTCACCACGATTAGAAGATTATATTCCGAGTTTCCAAAGACACTAAACTATTACGGTCCTTGTGTGTGTGTTTTTGTTATGTACTAAGTATTCCGCAAAAGTAATGTAATGTCCATGTACATCAAGCTTCAGGTCCCTAAAACCCTAGACAAATTCTCTTCTCCACTTCCCTAGAAACATCCTAGAGGTCTTGGTCTTCTTCAAAGTCCAATTTCAGTGCCCTAAAAGGAGGTCTCAAGGAGGCGCTTCAAAGAAGAGGTAATGTCCGTTACCGATTCTTTCAAATTTATTTCTTCTTCCACTTCTTCTTCTTTGTTGTTTCATTATGAAGTAATAACATCAGTATCACTCATATACTGATATGTTATTATAAGTATGAAACAACCATATTTCACCATCTATCCATCCTATGGAAAATGAAATCACCGCTCGTGCGTACGTACAGAATACCGTCTCCACGCCATGGTGTAATCAGTTTTTCCAACACCACCTTACATGGATGGGTATAATAGTGTAAGTAATAACTATAAATTGTTATTATAACATCATACTGATTCTGATATATTTTAACATCCACTCCAATTCAATTCAATGATTATGGAAATGATATCATCGCTCGTGCGTACATACGGACTACCGTCTCCACGACACGATGAGATTCATTTCCCATGTTAACCATACATGAATGATCATAAAGTTTATTTAATGAATAATAATGAAATATATGAAATAATAATGCTACTGGATTTATGTATATATATATGTATGTCGTCTATTTATTTTCATTCAATTCAATAAATAAACGAAAACAGTGTTCATGCGTACGTACGGCCAACCGTCTCCATGAACGGTGTATTTCATTCCTTTTATCGACCTATAATATATATATGTATATGATGAATATATGTAAATCATGTTTTACATTCTGAAATTATGTAAATCAGGATATAAGTAATAATATCAAGAACGACAAGTCGAAACACATACGATAAATGAAATGATTTTAACCAAAACACTGCATTAACATGGAATTTACAAAAGAACGGGTAATATAAAGTCATAAGTGAAACATATATGATATCATAATAATGAATATGATTCTGTAATAAGTCAATGACATTATTTAAATCATTATACGGGAGGTTCAGATACGTACGAAGCATATCGGACCTAAGGTAATGGAAAATTGTGCAAATCTCATTTTTATCCGAGATTGCTTATTCGTAAGTATTTAATGGGGTTATTGCTATCATCAATGTCCATGTTTTATAAAATTGTATTCATGTATTTTTAAAGACCTTTTTACCCTTTTTTTACTTTTACTACATGGTATGTAAGGAATCTTTCTTTTTTTACGTTAAGAGGTACTTTTTTTTTACTTTTTCGACAAAATTACGATGAGAATGTTTCTTTAACGTATACGGCATGAAAGGATTTTTACGGTTTTATAAAGCCTTATTTTCAGGAAGCTTCATACAAAAGATTTCATGACTATTTTAAAGAAAATCCTATTATTTTAAAAATTTCATGGCATTTTCTGAAAGGAAAATTATTTGGACGAAGAAATGATATTTTCCTCAAGAATTTATTTCACGTGTTTTATCAAAAACCATTTTTCATCTAAGATAACATTATTTCATATGTGTATGTTTCAAGTATAATGTCTCTATGATTTACATGGTTTAACTTTTCTTATTATGAAATGATATCCATTTCTTTTATATGGATTATGTGATGATGGGATGATGTTTATGAAACCCATTTTATTTATTGGGTTTTTACGAATGATGTATGTTTATTTTGTGGCAAAAGTAAGAATGATTTCATTATGAGATGGGTGGGACCTATATCTCCCTCCAATTCATTGGGTAAAGATTTATATCTCATGAGATAGACATGGCTGGAATGGAAAATTAAACCGGTTCAGTAATACAGGACTGGAACGAGGAGTGAACTCGATTCAGAAAGGGACTTTTTCCACTAAGATGGTCTTGGCAGCAATGCCTTGGCTACTATGGAAATAATATCAAGTGCTTAATGGTTTCCACAATTACATGTTTTATTAACATGCTATTTTATCATTCTTAATGTTTCTTTATGATATATTCCTTACGTACTTCCATGTTTTATGTCATTGCTCAAGCTTTTTATGTTTAAACATTATGTTCATGTTTTTAAGTTCAAATGTATATGGTATGTTTTATTTTATCCATGATTACCCTTACTGATCATTTGAGCTCACCCTTTTTATGTTTTCTTTTCCCCAGGATATAAAGAAAGGTTTTAGGTATGAAAAAAAGGGAAGATCTTTATGGGAGATGTTGAAGATCTTTCACCACGATTAGAAGATTACGTTCCAAGTTTCCAAAGACACTAAACTATTACGATCCTTGTGTGTCTGTTATTTTTATGTATTATGTATTCCACTAAAGCAATGTAATATCCATGTACGTAATGATTCGGGTCTCTACAGTTGGTATCAGAGGCAAAGGAGGTTGGAATGTATCCGATCCTTGGGAACACTCACATGTAAGCGTTGGACGAAGCATGGCTCTCCGCCCAAGGGCTTCATGAGGAAATGGATGCCACTGGGGATGGTGGTGTGTCCCGCCCAGGGGCTGTTTCCACCCATGGAGTGCCCTAACAGGTATCAATTATAGTCCACTAGAAGTAATTCCAGACCTCTACAGTTGGTATCAGAGGAAAAGTTTAGTGAACCTTTGGAAACTAGGATGTGAAAACGTTAGTGAGATCCCTAGAGATATTTCTAAGGTATGTCTAGGGATATCCCTAAGGATAAGTATACGTATATGATATAGTCCTATAACTATGGTAATGATATTAGATTAAACCAAAGATGTTAGATATTGATGTTACTCCCCCTTTATTATGATTATTTCCTCTCACACTATTCTTTTTGGGTTTTATAAAATGGCTGGAAACAAGATAATTCACGATAATGGAGGATATGATGGACAATGGAATGATATTCTTCATGAACAACCAAATGAAATGGGATTTGGAAGTCCAAACATCATTATTATGCTGAATCAGAAATCTCATAATATGATCAATAAAGTAAAATTTGGTAAGTTTCCTGACTCGGCTAATAAGAGAAAGATGGAGTTTCATGATGATCATAGAGGAAGGAAAGTTCAATTTCCCCTATGTAAATCATGTGGGAAGAGGCATCAAGGAGAATGTTTCAATGTAACTGGAAGATGCTTTGGGTGTGGAAAAGAAGGACATAAATCCAGTAAGTGCAAAAGAAAAGGTTTAGTTAACACCAGGAATGAGGATAATGGTATTGCTACGACATCAACAATGGTTAAATGTTTTAAATGTGGAATGTACGGGCATTATGCAAACCAATTCCCTAAGGGAAAGTCTCATGAAGAGAATCAGTATGGTCGTATGGGTAGTATTTATGTTGATGATGATTAAGAGACTACAAATGATATGTGAGATGAAAGAATTGTTGAAGCTCGGTAAATGGTTTAAGAATATAGTGGAATGATTACATGTTTATCATGTGTAATGTTGTATAATTAATCTCATGGTACTATGGAATAAAGAGACATCTAAGGATTTTTACACTGTTGTCTTTCCTTGAGTTTTGAAAGTGTGTGATTAATGGTACCAGTATCCATGAAAGGTTATTCAGTTATTTTTGGAATGTAGATGATATGCGCATAATGAAGGGATAAGGAGAAAATTAAATGTTTGATAGTATTCATGAGCTCATGACTGATATAAGGAAATAGTTATATCATAGTTTGATTATACAGAATATTGGGTTTTTGGTATGTGGAATGATTTAACTTTTGACATCACTCATGTTTTTACTAGGACTCAATGGGTATTCATTTTTCAAGAGAATACATGATTAAGGCCTTAGAATATTTGGAATGTGACCAACAAGACATATCTTATGATATATGGGGGTCAACGATGGTATTAACATGCTTGTTATATGAAATCTCTGGTAATCGTTTTCACTATATTATGAGAGTGGACTGCAGTATTATGGAAAAGCCTAAAGATTGGAATGGATTATGTTGGACATAAGTTAGTATTGTTTAAGGATATAAGTTTTTTCGATATTATTTATTGGATGTTATAGTAATGTAGTTTTAGAAAAAAGGACAACCTGCAGGACGGGTGACAACCCATCACATCGGACAAGGCTGTGGGAATTAAACCCACAACTGAAGTGCGACTAGCCTTTATCGCCTACCATTGTCCTACAGGATGTCCCTGGTTAGTAGAAACTAGTTTTATTTTATTAAGCGGTATGATATATGAAGTATAATTTCATTTTTGGAACCATATACGATTAATCTAACCATAAGATGGACTTATAACTTTTGCTAACCTTTTGTTTGAAACAGATGGAATGACCCATCATTCTATCACATGATCTGCTAACACATCACGAATAAAAAATTCAACTTCATTTCTTTAAGGGATGAAGGGGAAATTTTTCAATTCACGAACAACAGTGAAATTGTACCAAAATCATGTAAGTATTTCTTTTAATTCACCACATTTAGGGGAAATGATATTGAAAACCAAAAATGTTGTCCTAGTGCTCTTATATAAGATGAATTAGATGGTACCTTAGATCGTCACAAATTTATGGCTTTGTGATTGCTGGTTTTTCCATATCCATGTTCTCTACCACTCTCCATCAGAACATGATGGTTAGGTTTCTCTTCCATATCCAAATTTTTACCTATGTGGAAACCCAGTGATTAGTTTATTTGGGTAACCGTTACGTTTCATACTTTTGTTTTTAAAGATTAGTTTTGGTATTCCTTTTTACGATGTGGGTTTCTATTAAAGAAACTTTCGATTAGTAAACCATTTATAACCCCGACGAATTTCGAGGGAGAAATTCATTTTAAGGGGGGTAGAATGTAACACCACGAGATTTTATGAAAAATATTCTTTTTAATTTCATTAATGTCTTGTGTTGTACGCTACACCAAAATAAGCTTACATAACACGCATCCTTGACTTGCCTTGCACTACACGCAATCACCACCTTCCTCGATAGCGTGTGTAGTACGTAATAACGAGTTTCACTAAACAACAATAAGCTATTAAAATATTATTAAAACTAGACATTTTGAATAGTAATAACCACTTTTTGAAATTTTGTAAATTTTATTTTTCAAAATGGACTTCATTTTTGGATTTGTAATATCAAAATTAGCTTTGGGTGAAATTTTGGTAATTTTCGGATAACTTTCATATTTTGATGAATAATGAAAATTACTAAATTTTAATTAAAAACAACTTTTTCAATCGAAATAATTAATAGTGATAAATTATTAATTTGAGTGGTTTTAAAGTATATTTAGAATATATTTTTACAATTTAATACAATGTTGGTCATTGGATGTAATTTCACATTTAAACCAGACATAAACAAGTGTCAATCTTTTGATAGTTATTATCTTTTAAGAACACGCTATTTGTTTTGACGGCGTGAATTAATTATTAAATTAATTAATGAAACTGACATGTTTTGAATTTGGTAAAAAATACATCATTTTTGAGTTCATAATATCAAATATAGCTTAGGCCTAATTTATTGTATTTTTCTGGAGACTTTCAATTTTTCGATGAATAGTGAAACCACTAAGTGGTA
Organism: Viscum album; assembly: GCA_963277665.1. NCBI lineage: Eukaryota > Viridiplantae > Streptophyta > Magnoliopsida > Santalales > Viscaceae > Viscum > Viscum album. The sequence goes on along the minus strand of OY728140.1, from coordinate 591,426,022 downwards.
GTTAAAAAAATGAATTTTTCATAAAACATAATTTTACTGCTTCTGTGAGTGAAATTTCAAAAATCCGAGGGACACGGTTGATGTCAGTAATTAAAATTTGGTTCAATGAGATGAAAATAATTTTTGGTGAATAGTAACTTTTTACTTTTATTTACCACGGTTAAAAGTAAATAGGGTAATTAAGGGTAAAAATGATATTATTATTACCCTAAAACATGTCCTAATTCTATTGGATAATTTGACCAAAAACAACCTTAGGAATAAAATATGAACATTTAGGCCCACTTGGATTAGATTAGGACATATATTATTAATTTATTTAAAGAAGGGTTAAAATAGTTAAAATCAAAGTTTAATAAGTATATAATTTTTATTATAGGGTTATACATAATCTAAATTCGACTATAAATATTCATTATAAATCTAAAAACATTTCCTACATAATTATATTTTATATGTAATTTTTAGACTTTAAATAAGTTAGTTTATTTATGACACAAAGATGATACAGTAATTATCTTATTAATGAAATATTGACATAATTGATGTTATAAATACCCAAATAAATGTAATTTGAGACTTTTTATGAATTCCACTAATTTTCTAGGTTAAAATGACTTGTTAGTACTGATATAATTAACTTTTTCAGAACTAATCAGTCTTTAATGATTTTCACAAAAATCAATTATTAAATAGTGTCAAAATTGACATAAAATTGTTTTTAAAACATATATTATATTATTAATTGTTATTTTATTCCTAAAAATATAAGGTTCCGTCAAATGAATTATATAAGGTTATATATATTAATAATAAACAACTTGGGGTTAGTTTTTCTTCTTATAGTAAGTTTAGTAACCTTATAGTGTAAGAACACAAAAAGACACGGTAAAAGTAAAATTATCAAACTTAATGTTAAATCTAAATGATAAGGTTAAACTAGGAACCTAAACTTGTCTAAATTCTATTGGATGAGAGGATTTCGACCCATCCCATCTTTAGCTTCTAAATAAATCAATTTGGAGCTTTTTAAAACCGAATTTGGCTTTATAATAATATAATATTTTTAGTTATTCCAAAGGAGCCCCTCTCGTCCCTTATAAAAGGGCATATCCTACCTCTCTTCCTCACACCACTTTGGGCCTTCAAGCATGGCAAACCCCTGAAAAATTCTCTTCTCCACTTCCCTAGAAATATCCTAGAGGTCCTGGTATTCTTCAAAGACCAATTTCAGTGCCCTAAAAGGAGGTCTCAAAGAGGCGCTTCAAAGAAGAGGTAATGTCCGTTACCGATTCTTTCAACTTTATTTCTTCTTCCACATATTCTTCTTTAGTTGTTTAATTATGAAGTAATAACATCAGTATCACTCATATACTGATATGTTATTATAATTATGAAACAACCCTATTTCACCATCTATCCATCCTACGGAAAACGAAATCACCGCGCGTGCGTACGTACGGAATACCGTCTCCACGCCGTGGTGTAATCTGTTTTTCCAAAACCACCTTACTTGGATGGGTATAATGGTGTACATAATAACTATACATAGTAATTATAAAATCATAATGATTCTTATATATTGTATCATCGAATCCAATTCAATTAAATGATTATGGAAATTATATCATCGCTCGTGTGTACGTACGGACTATTGTCTCCATGACGCGATGAGATTCATTCTCCATGTTAACCATACATTAATGATCATAAATTTTATTTAATGAATAATAATGAAATATATGAAATAATAATGCTACTGGATTTATGTATATATATATGTATGTCATCTATTTAGTTTCATTCAATTAAATAAGGAAACAAAAACAGCGTTCATGCGTACGTACGGCCTACCGTCTCCACGAACGGTGTATTTCATTCCTTTTATCGACCTATAATATATATATGTATATGATAAATATATGTAAATCATGTTTTAAATTCTGAAATTATGTAAATCAGGATATAAGTAATAATATCAAGAATTACAAGTCGAAACACATACGATAAATGAAATGATTTTACCCAAAACGCTGCTTTAACATGGAATTTACAAAAAAACGGGTAATATAAAGTCATAAGTGAAACATATATGATATCGTAATAATGAATATGATTCTGTAATAAGTCAATGAAATTATTTAAATCATTATACAGTAGGTTCAGATACGTACGAAGCATATTAGACCTAAGGTAAGCGAAAATTGTGCAAATCTCATTTTTATCTGAGATTTCTTATTCATAAGTATTTACTGGGGTTATTGCTATAGTCCATGTCCATGTTTTATAAAAGTGTATTCATTTATGTTTAAAGTCCTTTTTACCCTTTTTTTACTTTTACTACATGTAATGTAAGGAATCTTTCTTTTGTTTACGTTATGAGGTACTTTTTTTACTTTTCTGACAAAAGTACGAGAAGAATGTTTTTTTAACGTATATGACATGAAAGGATTTTTACGGTTTTATAAAGCCTTATTTTCATGAAGCTTCCTCCAAAATATTTCATGACTATTTTAAACAGAATCATATTCTTTTAAAAATTTAATGGCATTTTCTTAAAAGAAAATGATTTTGAAGAAGAAAGGATATTTTCCTCAAGAATTCATTTCAATTGTTTTATCAAAAACCATTTTTCATCTAAGATAACATTATTTTATATGTGTATGTTTCAAGTATAATGTCTCTATGATTTATATGATTTAACATTTATTATTATGAAATGATATCCATTTCTTTTATATGGATTATGTGATGATGGGATGATGTTTATGAAACCCATTTTATTTATTGGGTTTTTACGAATGATGTATGTTTATTTTGTGGAACAAGTAAGAATGATTTCATTATGAGATGGGTGGGACCTATATCTCCCTCCAATGCATTGGTTAATGATTTATATCTCATGAGATAGACATGTCTGGAACGTCAAGTTAAACCGGTTCAGTAATACAGGACTGGAATGAGGAGTGAACTCGATTCAGAAAGGGACTTTGTCCACTAAGATGGTCTTGGAAGCAATGCCTTGGCTACTATGGAAATCATATCATGTGCTTAATGGTTTCCACAATTACATGTTTATTCCCATGATATTTTATCATTCTTAATGTTTCTTTATGATCTATGCCTTACGGACTTCCATGTTTTATGTCATTGCTCAAGCTTTTGATGTTTAAACATTATGTTCATGTTTTTAAGTTCAAATGTATATGGTATGTTTTATTTTATCCATGCTTACCATTACTGAGCATTTGAGCTCACCCTTTTTCTGTTTTCTTTTCCCCAGTATATAAATAAAGGTTTTAGGTAAGAAAAAAAGGGGAAGATCTTTATGGGAGATGTTGAAGATCATTCAACACGATTAGAATATTACGTTCCAAGTTTCCAAAGACACTAAACTATTACGATCCTTGTGTGTCTGTTATTGTTATGTATTAACTATTCCGCTAAATTAATGTAATATCCATGTACGTAAAGATTTGGGTCTCTACTGGAAAGGCCCTCAGAAGACATTGAAAAATGAATTAAATTTCTACACACATATTCATCCAAAACCTGATGGGTAGATCGAGTGATACATTTATAATTTAAAAGACATGTTATGTTATTGTTCAATGGATTACCAGGGATATCGGGATCAAAATATTTATTTAGTTGAGTTTTCTTATAATAACTGTTTTTATTTTAGTATACATATGGAAATTTTTGAGTAATGATATTGAAAGTGACGTAAAACTATAGAATTTTGGGATGAAGTTAGGAAAGAATGTTGATGGAACCAATATTAAAAGATAAGGTGGTTGATAAAGTAAAAGTGATCCAACAACACATGAGGATGTCTTAGAGAAGGCATAAATGTTTTGTGCATAACCAGAGGAAATACGTTTCTTTTGAGGTAGGAGATCAGGTCATTCTCAATATTTCTCTATATAAAAGTTTGATGCCTTTTGTTAAGAAGGGGAACATTAGTTCAGAGATCATTGGACCATTTCCAATATTATTTAATGTTGGACCGGTTTCAAATTGGGTAGATTTTTCTCTGAGTTTATATTTGGGAAACAATTTTTTTCATGTTTCGATGTCAAGAACATATGTTCCAAATTTGTCTCATGTTTTAATCCAGGAAGTAGTTCTTTTGGTAAAGAACCTTTATTTTGAATATAAATCTATTCTGATTCTTGATCACAGAGAGAATGTATTGTGGAATAAGGTAATTCACCAGGTTATGGTTTTTTGAAAAAACCACATGGTTGATGAAGCAATATGGGAATCTGAAAATGATATGAGGGAAATGTAACCCCACTTTCTTAATAAGTGAATAAAAATTGTGAGAACACAATTTATAGAATGAGGGGAGAGTTGAACAACCTATGTACCTTTAAAATAAATTTTTGTTCATCCAATATTTAAATATCTAATCTCATTATATATGTATAATGAAATAAGTTGTATTTATCTAAATAAAACAAATCAATAAAAATAGAATAATAACATTACCTTTTAGATTTTAAATACAATTGATGCATATTAAAAGTAATAATATGATATATTTATATCATGAATAATTATATAGATGTTTGGAAATTGATAAATTACGTGTTGGTATTTTTGGGAAACAAAAATTTTTACTTATAATTTTATAATTAATATAATGATTTCAAAAAAAAATTATCTTCATAAAATAGATTCCTTAATTAAAATTTTGTTGTATTTATATTATTATAGAATATATAATACCTTAATTAATTTTTCAATGTGTTATAAAAGCATTTATTATTATAAAATTAGTATTTTTCAAATAAATATTAATTTTAACAAATAAATAAATTTATCATATTTAGAAAATTATTTTAAAAAAATGGAGTTCATATTTAGTTGTAAATGTTAAAATTCTTTTTGGGGTGAATGTTTTCTGATTTTTTTAATATAATAGAATTTTTTATGAATAGTGAAATATTGTAATTCACGGTATTTAACAAATTGATGAATTATTGATTCATAGATGATATAAGTCTAATGTGAGCCCAAAATCTCAAAATATACCCCATTAGTTTATGAAATTTAGTTATAGTTCTCATAATATTCATAGTATTGAACCAACATAATAAAAAAATGAATATTATAATGAGAAAACACTCATCTCTTCCACTATAAATACCACCCCTCACCACCTCTTCTCATTAAACCTCAAATCCCTATAGCTTGATTAATTTATTTTTAAATCCATTCCCAAGACTCTTACTTATATTCAAGACCTAATAGTCTAACAAAAAGGCCAAAACATGTTCCTTTAGGAGGTTCTCAAGGAGTCGAATTCAATTAGGAAAATCCTATTTAGTTTTCTTTTATTTTCTTTTCATTCTAATTTAATTTATTATTATCTCCACACCTCCCATATAAATTGTGACATGATAAGTCTATTATCTTATGAATAATATAATTTTGTTCTGTTAATGGAATATCTATCTTCAAAACCCTCTCTCTTCTCCTCTTATTTTAAAAAATGAATTCATTGTTTGTGACGTGTTGATTCACCGCCTTCGTGGACATCAAATTTTAATTTTTTTACCGCCGTTATGTCTATTCATAAAACTATTATTATCGATAAATGATATGATATTATATATATTATATGTTATTTAATGTTTTGTAATCTATATATAAACATGGCATTGAATAAAATGATATACGATCGTGATGGTTGTAGAACCACCAAAATAAATTAAATCATGTTTTTAATGTTTTACATATTGATTCATCCTCCGAACAGAAAATGATACATGTTATCATTTAATGTTATGAAAAAAATTTAATTCCATTTCATTCCACTTGTGGATTTTTTCTTCCATTCGACTAGGAAATCCATAATGAACCAACCATGGAAACCTTGAAATTAATGCACCCAAAACCATGAAAATAACAAAATATTATTAATAAATGGGTGAAAGGATGTTATTATAAGAACATATAATCAACAAAAATATATGAATATGGTTCTGTAATATATTAATAATATTATTTAAATCATTATACATGAGTTTTAAACATGTTTAAAGTAATCCATAATCATAGGTAAGAGAATTTTCTATAAAAATCCTCTTTGAATTTTTTCATATTTTCACAAAATTCAAAAGGAATGTTTTTAGGATGGCAATATTCATGTTTTATGATTATTTTATGGTTATTGGGGATTTTCTTGTGAATTTTGTGACATATATATCCCTCCAATGCATTGGGTTCATTTATATTAGAGGTCAACTATATGGTTACTCCATGTGTAAATATGACGGATATACCATCAGGTAGTAGTGAGGGTTAAATCATAAGGTAGCCACTAGAGTTACACTTTAAGGTAGATATGATGGTTACAAATCACATGGTATCCATATGGGTTATAATATTAATTAAGTAATCCCAAATTTACCTTTATACTTTAATTTATGTTTTATATGTTTTATAGAAATATATTCTTTTCAAAATTTAGGTAATTCCCCATGTTTCTTATCATTGAATTCATCCTAACAATTTGGAGTGGAAAATCTCTTGATATATAATGATTTATATGGTACAATTTGAATATTTGAATAGAAAATATTATTATATGAAAACTCAACTAAAGGTAAATAATTATCCCAAAAAACATTAAGGTCATGTGGGGATGATATCTACATTTCGTTTACTATTTTAATAATTCTTATGGACTATCCATTAGTTTTAGGATTGTAGGCTGTGCTTAAATAAATATCATTATCAAGATAATTTTAAATATGTTCATATAATTTTTATGTAAATTTTGGATAATTATAAGACTGAATTGAATAACGTGAATCATGAAGATTTAAAACATCATTAATATATAGTTTTTAAGGAAATCAAGAGTTAAATATTCTCTTACAGTTAGTAAATGTGTTCATTTGGTTATATGATAAATAATAACCCATATTTCACCATCCTTTATAAGAGTATTTGGTAATCCAGAGAAAATGGACATATTAATGTAATCCCATTTACACATAAGAATCGATAGAGGCTTCATTACTCCTCTAGGATTCCATCTCCCAGCCTTCAACTGTTGAAAAACTAAGCATAAAAAAATTCCCACTTCATATTATTCCAAAACCAATATCCTTTAAATCACTGTACATCGTATTTCTAGCAAGGTGTATAAATATATTCATGTATGAATATAATCCAATAACTCTCTTTTATATCAGATATAGATGGAACACATAGCCTATTTCAAAAATTTAGAATGATGTCTTCATATATGATTTCTTCTAATTTCCCATCCTTAACAACATTAATTTTATTTTGAAAACCATATTCATAAGATTTATAACTTTTTATTTTTTATAATAAGTATGGGTTCACCATCCTTTTAAAATGGGGAGATATATCTCTATCCTCAATAATTATATGATTTATAAGTACTAGATTTATTAACATAGGATCCCAGTCAATCCTCATTTGGGTTATAACTCTATTATATTTCATACTCAATGATTCTACAACCCTCTTTTCCTTCCTCGGGTTTTAGTGCATTATGAAATCATAATCCTTGAGTAGATAGAGACATCATAGTTTTCTCATATTGATCTCCTTCTATGAAAATATTTATTTCAGGATCTTATGGTGTTTGTATATATCATATATAGCACTATAGAAATAATATATATGTATCTTCCAAAAAAATACAATTTCCAACTCAAAATAATGGATTGGTTTGTTTTCATCATGATTCATTAACTACCTTAATGAATATATAATAACTTTATCATTATTTATAATGTTACAACCAATTACCTTATAAGACACATCAATATATAGCAAAAATCCATCATTTCCTGATGGTAGAACAAAATGAGATCATTGAATAATCTCTTCATCAATTCTTCAGAACATTCTTCATATTCCATTTTACATATAAACATAACCCACTTATGTGTAATCATGTTAATGGGTTATCCGATCTATTTTTTTGGAAAAAATTACCAATAATAACCTTCTAAAATAATAAAACTATGTACCTCAGTTATGTTTTTTGGTTTATTCCATTCTTTGAAAATATTAATCTTGATAGGATAAAAAAATTATACACTTAAAGATAATATGGCCATGAAAAGAAACCTTAGAAATATTGAATTCACAAATTATAAATTCCCAATATATGTTTTTTCTTCTAAGTCTCTCAAGAATGATCTAAAAGTGACTCTTATAGTCCTTATAGAATTCAGAATACATAAATATACCAACAATAAACACCACTAATAAACTATTAATATATTCCTTGATAAATATATCTATTGGATCTATAAAAATCATTGGTACATTAATTAATCCAAATTGCATTACTATAAATTCTTAATGTCCATACCTTCTTCGAAATGTTGAATTTAAAATATATTCCTTCTTAAATGAAATTGATGATGCCTAGAAAGAACATTATTCGTCTAAAAATATTTATCTTCATGATTTTGATCAAATAATTCATTAATATGGGGTAGTGGATAATTGTTTTTATCATAAAAACATTTATTTCTATATAAATATTTCATATCCTCATGGATCCCACTTTATTATTAACGAAAATAATAAGGGATCCCCAAGGTGAAAGAATAGGGTGTATAAATCCCTCATCACACAACTCCTCTAGTTTTTTATTCCACTCAATTAATTCCAAAGTGGAAATTATATGGGGAGTCATTCATATACGAATTTCCTCAAATATTATATCAATGGGAAACACAACATATTAGTATAGTGGATGTTCAGGTAATTTCAAAAGAGATGCATCAACGTATTCTTATATAATAGGTACATTCTCAATTAAATGATTACATTTCTCGTCTATAGGTTGTGTCTACCCATATTCACCAAGAATGTTATTCAGAATGGTTAACGATGGTAGATCTAAACTATAATCTGATGATAATGTATCCCATCTAAATATAAGGAATTCTGCATCTTAATCACAAATCATAATTTCATTCTCTTTAAAGTAAATTTTTAAATTTTATTTTGAAATTTAGTCCATAATGTGGATTATATTAAATTAAACCATATATATAACATTAAATTTATCAAATAGATCCCATTTATTTTTCCTAGTGGGAACTTCCTAACCCATCCTTATTGCAATGTGACTTCTATAAATATTTATGACTGACTACTCCCTTTTTATGGTTCCAGGGAAATATCTAATTTTCATGATAAAAATATTGGATATAAAATATTTTAAATATATAGATTCAAATAAAAAATTAGATATATTTAAAAATATTATTAATGTACCCTCCAAAAAATCTTTAGGAGCTTCAACCACACATGTAGTGATCATATAATCTTGACCTTCTCCACTTTGACTCTTCTGTGGTATGTTACCATGAAGCATGTGACATTGGTTTTAATTATGAACTATTTATTTATAGCTGAAGCACTAGATAATAGTTTCCTATTTCTTTCCCATAAATTAATTATCCCGATGACCCTTATCTCAACACTTGTAACAAACTCCCCTTCCCTTCAAACATTTCCCAGGATTTTTTTATCAATATTATTCACATGATGAAAGTTTCTTCACTTTATTTTTATTCTTCAATGATTTACCTTTTTATTAGTGTTAACTCAACCTATTATTCTCTTAATTACCATTGAATATATTAGATCATCAAAACTCATTATCTATTTTGTTGGTGCATAAAACTATTTCATCATACGATGAAAAAGATTGAGAAATCAGTACACTTTCCAAACACGGAATACTATGTTAAAAAACATGATGAATATTACTTTCTATATAAAGTGTGTAATCCATATCATATCTAAGTAGTACTATAATAGTATCCCCAAACTTTGAATTTATTTTTTCCTTTATATTTAATTGGAGTAACTTTCTCTTCAGTTTAGTTCATTTATCAGGACAAAAATATTTTTTAAAGGATGTTCCCTAAAAATTTCTCCATCTCATTTTTTTTTATTCTTCTTCATACCTTGTGTTATGGATCAATTACCACCATTGATCAAAATATAAATTGATACAATATAATAAAATCACAACCATTGCCCTTTCATCTCATCCTAAGGCTAGAAATATATTTTCATGGGACTTAATCCATTTCTCAACAACCACTAGACTAGTAGTTTCACTAAATGGAGAGGAAGTTTTCCAATACAATGATCCAATATAGGTGTATAATATCATGGATCATAATATTAATCAATATGTGAAATTTTATTAGTCATAACCCAGTTAAATTTCTTTAATATGGCCCTAATCTACACATCTCCAACAAATGTTGTATTGGATTACTTATTAGGGAAATTTCTATATTCTCCACGAGTATTTGATATCATTATTTATTTTTTGAGGATCCATTTCTAAAAGATGTAATATAATGTATTAGGTGATGAAATTATGAATTTTTATTTCATAATATATAATTCTAAATCAGGGTTGGAACTTATCATAAATTAGAAAATGACTCATTATTAATCTGAGAATCATAAACATGGTTTATTTGGAAATATAATTAAATCATAAAAATATTTTAAAATATTTCATAATGGGTTTTAATGAAAATGTGAATTATCCTATTCATATCCCATGGGATTGTACAACCAGGATCATAATAAGGGATTATTAACCATTCACCATAATGATATATGAGATATAATCAACTGACTATTCTTGGGGTTATTACCCATAGATGGTTTTGTACCAAGACCACGTCTAATTGTAGAATCCAGATAAACATCTATTTCTTGGAAAACAAAAAAAATAAAAATTCCCTAATATTTTATTTTATAACTGCACAATTTTATATTCCCTCAAGGGAAATCATATTGTTATGTTCCCTAATGAATGTTTTCGAATGATTTCTCCCAAGGAGTCATCTAGATAAGATTTAATAGAAAATATAACAAACCCAACTCTAGTATTCCAGAGCTACTGGTCACTTTATTACATCAGTACTAGATACAATAGATCTCATCCCAATGAACCGGATAGTTTTGGTGTCTTGGTAAACTTTAAATAAATTGTAATATCGCAATAAATTTGAAAATATAAAGTAAAACACATAGTGGAAGTAAATATTCTTCAACCATGAAGTCATTAAATGATTCCTTCTTTATATCATGTGGAAATGAAAAAATAAATATTATCTCAGATGTGTAATAAGAGTTACATATTGTAAATGAAATATAATTTATTAAGATTTTATAAGATATAAGGGATCACATCATAAAATACCAAACAGTTTAGCATCATTGAATAAATAGATACATGTGTGATAAACATTTTAAATTAGCAACAAACTATAAAACATTCAGTATCCTTGATCTCTTATAAAGAATTATTTTTCATATCTAAGGGAATGGAAAAAAATAACTGCGAGATCAAATGCTCATAAGGTTTATTTACCACAAAATCTATCCTGACTAAATATGGAAAATCAATATGTCAAGGTAAATAAATATAAACACATTCTATTTTATCAATAACATGACCATTAAATGAATCCATGGATAATATCAATGTAATACTAACATGGATAATAGTAATTTAATTAATATCGAAGGAAATGTGTAATGTTTGACATCATGATATCAAATATCTTGATATCTATAATGTGGAAGACTTGTGGGAATATAGTTTAAACGATGAGAAGGTATACACCAAAAACCTATTTAATTTGAAAACTGATTTTCCTCATGAGATCCTTCATTGTATCAAGGGTATATCTACATCTAGGCTCCACACATTATTACATGTCTAATTCATTCATAATATATTAAGTGAACCATTCAACCATACTCAACATTTTTTATCAATAAATATCTATATTGAGTTAAAAAAATATAGACTTACATAGATTTTAATGAGAAAATAAAGTATCATTCATAGTAAAATACCATAAGTAAAAAATGGAATAAAATTTGGAAAATAATCACATCTATAACAAAAATTATTTAGATTAAGGTAAATGTAATTTCTAAGGAATACAAGATATTAAAATTTTCAATAGAAAGTTAGCTACAACTAAATTATTAATAGATAATAGTTGACTATAGAATCATCCATCTTATGGGTTCGTAATTAAGTTATGTTGTATGGATAAATAAATAAAATGAGAGAAAAATATTACAATAATATTTAATTAGTTATTTTCCATTTTAAAAGTAATTAAGATGTCTTGATGATAAAAATATTTTAGAATGATTACTATGTAGGGGAAATCTGTTAATGCCATACATGTTAAAAGATTCTCTTTGACGTTTTGTAAAGAATGTTGAAAATAAAAATATCAAAAATGATTCCTTTAAAACCTTTCAAAAAATTTAAAATAACAAAAAATTTCCTCGCTATATCATTTGAGTATTGAAAAGGACATTCTTAAAACAATTTTGAAAAATATGGACATGGATTAAAAATTATACCGATTAAAAGTGAAATAATATTAGTTTTTTTACTTTAAATAATTATTTTATTCAATCATCCAAAAAGATACATGATATTGGAATAAAATATGGAACCTTCTTAAATTTTCATTGGATAGAAAAGTATATGTATTTTATGAAGGATTGATTATAATATTCCTTCAAAAAAATGAAGGGAAACCCCCAAAAATTGATTATAAATAAATCATGACCTCTTTGGTATGTTTTAAGTTGAAATAACATGAAACAATGAACATTAATTTATAAATTAATCACAATTAGTAATTATTTATTCATGTTAATCATATCAAAGGGATATTATATACAACACATAAAAGTAAATAGGTGTGTAATATCAAATTTGTCTCAATAGAATGTAAATTGAGACAAAATCCCTCAACTCATTATTCCTTTTTGATGAATGTTATTTAAACTAATGTATAATTATTTTTAAATTATTTTTTATTTTTAATAGAACCATATATATATTTAGAATATCATATATTGTAATCTTATAACATATTCCCACTCATTGTTCAAATTATTTTATTATTACCATTGATCTGGGTGTTGCTTTATTTTTCTCATGCATGCTTTGTCATGGAAATTTATATTCTTGAGAATATGATATAGTTATATAATATTTTGGATGATACTAAAAAATGAAATATCATATTATTTATTAGATACGTTTTTAGAATCATTTATGATATTTGAGCATGTAAAATTAATCACATCTCTTTGTTGATATAGTAGGCAATACATAGTCATGCGAGACATTATAATTCAATTAATTAGTGAAAGGGTAAGGAATTAGATGAAATTTTAAATTTATAGAATCAATATTGTTTCATATGTTTCATATATATTAATTCATTATATCATTATTACTATCCATGTGAGTTAGTGATGGAAGATAAATTGCATTGTTTCACGTGGTGGTAGTCCACCATACACATGAGTAATTGTTTTATTTCCCATTAATAGAAATGGAGGTGGATAAATATTAATCTATAAAAATAATAAAAAAATAATTATATGAAAGAAACTGGTATTATTGTATTTAAATTATTAATAAATAATTTGAGGTTTTGATGGAAGTATTAAAAAAAGAGTTGGGTGAGGACAATTACCTATGTTTAGAGAAACCCCATTTGGATCCGTTATTAAGGGCCATATGGTTGGTCTTTTTGGAATTCTAATAGTTATTTGACATGGATATTAATTTGAAAAAGATATTTTGTTAGGTTTTGGTTGAGATAAATGACTTAGTAGGTGTAAAGAAGTGAGGGGAAGAGGTTCCCTTTTCCAATTAAGGTTAGTGACACTCTTCTAAATTTTTTTAGTTTTACAATAATTTAAAGTAATGTTTTTCAAAATGACTTCAAAATGGATCAAATTAAAATTTTATAATGTAAGTGTAAAAATAAAACCTTTCAACGAGATTTTAAAATGATTTGTTTTCATTTTAACCCTTATATTTATAGATTAACACCATATTAAACACGTTTTGACATTAACGGTAGTAATTAATTTTTAACATTCTTACAATTCACTAGGAAAAATTTTAAGTTGAAATTATTACCTAATATTAATTATCATAATTCAAGATATGAAATAAATTTTATCATGTTAAATTCATAGAAGTTTCTGAATATAATTTTGAAATAAACCTTCAAAACATGTCAAAAAACTATTTTTCAAGAAATATTATTTTCAAGTGTAAGTTGTTTTTACATTAACTATATGACTAATAATATTATTATTATATAGATCTAAATTAATATATTTATATTTATAATCTATAAATTTAATTTAGAAAATTCGTAATATAATAGTATTTTAATTTATTAAATTAAAAAGGCAATATCCAAATAAAAAATCTTAAAAATAACTATTTTTACCTAAAAACGATCTTATCGGTATTTATATAAATTTTTAGTAAATATATGGTTACTTATACATGTTACAAAACATTACAATAAAATAAAAAAATTAATATTTAAAAACTACATTTTTAATCATTGATTAATCTTATCTCTAAAAAAATATTTCCTGAAATCATTTTAGGATTATTTTGACCAAGTATGGTGAAAGTTGATATTCATCCAATAAAATAACAATATTTTGTTTTTTTGAGATATAAAAATATGTTTTTATTATATTTTTATAAAATATAATGTTTACTTTCTATAATTGAAGCCTAGGTATTGCACATTTTTATTTGACTATCTATATCTCCTTTCATTTTTGATTTAATTAATTATTTAGGAAATCATATATATTGTTGTGATATATATTAGTGCATATGTAATTATTGTATTTTTCATGTTATATATATTAGAATGTATTTTTTAATTAATTATTTGTTTGAATAATAAAATCATACTATATTTTCTTTGATATTAATGAAGAATGTATTTTTATTTATTTATCATAGAAATCCCAACCTATAAATTCTCTCTGAAAAACTTCCAGGATTAATAAAACATTATATTTTTGTATTTTAGAAAGGATAAAATCATCCCAATATTAATTAATGATACCCTAGACACATGAGCCAACCCATTAAAAAATTGGAATGTTCTTTGGTCTTTTTAGCACGACAATTTAGGTAGTGAGTAAGAAAATTATTGTATGTTTTCTATAAAAAGGAACCAGAGACCACATTAAGATATATTCATTGGGAGTCAAGGTAGACATGCCATATGATCATTATAACACAGGTGAACTGTTATGAGAAAGTACCTTTTTAATAAATCAAGACACAATATTTGATTTTCCCTGGAATTTTAGGAAAGTGCATCACAGATCTAAAATTAATTTATTGATTTTATTCATTATATTTTAATTTAAATTAGTGTTATTTTGTATTTATATTAACGTTTTTATTGATAATGTTTAGAAAATTGCATGCATAAAAGTGAAAAAATAGAGGAAACTACATGTTTCATGAGCATATCTCTGGATTTAATCGTCATCCATGTTGACCATGAAACGCATCATATGTCATGCATAGGGTGATTCATGGTTAGGTATGTGTCCCATGGATAGTAGATTCTAGCTGTGCAGAGTGTAAACATTCATTTCATTTATTAATTTCATTTTTATGATAATTTTAAAATTCAAAGTATATTTGCAACATGTATCAAATATCGTTATGAATATATAATGATATGTTGATAATATATTGTTAATACTTTGGAATATTTGGGTAATGTGGGATGTAATTTTTCATTTAATAAAACTTATACAGATATTAATATTTTAAGATAACTTAAGAATCCTTGGGAGGAGGTTATGAATAATTTTATATATGGAAACAATCTTGTTGATGAAAACAATGTGGATATAGTTATCTTGACCATGAATGACCAATGGAAAAAATTATATTGTGACCCATGTTAATTAATTTATCATGATAAAGAGTTCCCAAATCAAAACCCACATGCCTTTCTTGGTGATAAAGTAACATAATAAGCTAAGAATTAGTTGGAGAAGCTTCATATAATTTTAAATATTATTTAAATAACCAAATCACCCATGGTTAAAATCACCACCATTCCTAGAAGGCTCTAATCAGATGTATTGGGAGTGATTGGTTCATAATAAACTACATGAATATATTTTATGAAATCAAATCATAGAAATTTTCATTAAGAAGTTTTAACAAGATACAATGATTATGGATAAATACATGATGTTTTGGGACCTAAATTAGGGTGATCATATTTTAATGGAGTTGGAAATTTGATATTCTATGCCAGTGTAATTCCCAATCAAGATAGATATGAATGACACACTTAAATATCATCGCAATGAAATGGTATTATAACATAATATATAATATATTGTTCTTATTCACCTAAAATTATATATTGAATCAGTTAATAGGGTAGTGGTGTTAGAGATAGACATTTCAGGAAGAAACAACTTGGTAATGTTATTTTACAACAAGCGATGTTCGAAGTACCTCATCTGTAAAAGAGAGAAAGTGTGAAGGTTTTATTACTATAAGTGGTGTAAATGTTAAAAAAAACTTTCTAACCTTATATCATTATATTATTTTGGATGTAGGGAACTACTATGTTTTAATGCATCATGTTAGTGCACTCTAAACATTATTTTTAGGAACCTCCAAAGACTTTTCATTTTTATGGTTGGATGGGCCATATCAATGATTTTTTATGTTTCTTCACCCATAAGGTATTATGGATATAAATAATATTTCAAGGGGATCTCAGTTATTGTAATATGAATCTAATTCCAATGAGACTTATTTCTTGAAGAAATGAATGAGTAATGAATCACTTCAAGGATAATATCATATTAATAGAGGTGAACTTCTTGGTGGAATATTTTTAAATAACCCCATATCTTTGAAATTATTACTTTTGAGGAATGCAATTACATATTCTAAAGATGAACCAATAATAAATTAATTTGCTATAATTATTACAATTTTTATTGTTCCAGTATTGTTTGATTCTACTTATTCATATTCTTTTTTATCTATTATAGTAGTTCTCTAACCAAATTTGAATAATGAATTTATATTATATTATATATAGATCCTTACTCCTTTATTAAATAAGAAAGGCTAAGGATTTTAAATTCCCAATTGCACTTTTGTGATCTCTACTATCAATATCTCATATGAAATTCATATCTGTGGAATTTATGTCTTTTTTAAAATCATAATAATTGAATGAATGGTTTTTATTATTTTCCATATAGATTTTTATTATCTAAAGAATATGTTTATCTGACCTTTGTATAATACTCAAATATTTCATGGAGAGTTAAATATAATTTTGTGTAATTTTGGACAATTTCTCTAATATATTAGACCATATATTATAATCTATCATCATTTCTTTTGGATTTGTTAAAGGAAATACATGAAGTAAACTTCTAATAGTTATGGGAAATACCGAAAAATGTAACATAATGATTTATATTTATTACCACCAGAATGGTAACTAGATTTCCTAATTGATCTTCATCCATGAACGAGTATATAGTGACCGGTATATTTTAGAAATAGTTTTTATGATAAACAACATAATAAAAATAAAATAAAAAATCTAATGGTTTAGTATCATGGAAAAATTAACTTAGTACAAAATAATGATACATAAAACCTTAATCAATAAATAATTTTTTCAACATCACCATCTTGTTACCTTTTATATTCTATATAGTAGATTTAGTCACCTGGGGACAAGAATTTGAGGAAATTGTGAGGTTAATTCCCATATAAGCTGAGGGATAATAGAAAGATAACACAGATTACGATGGAAATGGTTCATGGGTGTGCATAATCATCATCATATTCATAATCATATAATTATAAAATGATTATTAAAATAAAAAAGAGGGAATCATTTGAAAGTGAAAATGAATATAGAATATTAATAATCCTAAAACATCAAAATATTGTTGTAAAACCCCACAACTAAATTGTGATTATAGATAACATCATGTTTACACATGAGATACACATAAAAATAATAATTACATAAAATATTGAAAAAACTATCATCATGTTCATGTATAAAACACATAATCTGATGAGATATATCAAATTACCAATAATATAGTAAGAATTTGCAATTCTATACCCACTCATCACATTATACTATACTCGTAATCATTCACGGAACGTAGAAAAGGAACATATATCTACCATAATAATTAAATAAAACAATGTGATAATAATGTGTTTCTTAATTGTGTCATAAGGATTATATCAACAATATCCCATGATTTAGTATACATTCCATTAAAAATATCTCTATTTTTGTTAGTGCATGCGACATGAAACATTGATCTTAATAAAACTATAACATTATAAATTTTTATTTAAATTAGGTTATTTGGTTTAGCTTATTTTATATCTAGATTAAAATACCTTATTTTATGTTTTAGTAGCATTAATGGTTTTTTTTAAATAAATAATATGGCTTCTAGTCATCGTCGTGGAAAACAGGTAAGATCACAACCTTGGTACCCCTTGGATCCCCTAATGAAAAATGGGAAAGGCTAAAATCAGAATTTCCTTTTGGTAGTATTCCTACCCACCATGACACACATAACCTCCTTGTGACCATGGTGGGCCAAAATATGCTAGACGACATCACCGATGCATGCCCAGATCATATGTTGGATCTTTTGGAAATGTAACCATGATGTGGTGAACTACACTAAGGTGAATTGAAAAGGGTTTAAAATAAAAAATCAGTATAATGGCCTCTTTATCTCTTGAGGGTGGGGGGGGGGGGGGGTGTTACTCCAGTCACATATATCATTAATAGAATTGTTTAATGAATATCTTAACTCTATTTCTCTATATTCAACTACTCATCCACATATTTCTTCATATTTTAGATTGAATGTGTGTTTAGAAAAGGATTTGTTCATTGTAGGTTCAAAAATAAGTGTTTTTGTCTCATCCATTATATTTAATTATTAGTAAATATCTTTACGAAAATTGTGTAATGTATTTCCTCGATCTTCGTGTGAATATCATTGTAGACCTCCTCCTTCAACTATGGTTTCCTTCTTACTCATTGATTATGGATTCCTTGTTGGGTGTTTTTTGATACCATTATTAAGGCAGGTAGTTTAGTAATATAGTCCCTATGAATTGAAACCATTGATTATTGTTTCATATGAAATGGAAATCTAAAATATTTTAATATAGAGATTTTAAATCATTAATAAATTCCTTCAAAATGGAATGATATGTGTTGAATAAATTTGGTAGTGTATTTCAAATAAAATGTTGAAAAATAAAAAATGGTTTGGTAATGGAATAATTTATATGTATATTAACATTGATGATGATTCTTGAGAAATGAAGGCATGCAATATTTTATGGATTTGAAATGAATTTTAATGTTTGGATTGCCTTGAATTTTTATGGTGACCATTTGATTTTGGTTTTTAAAATGTTATGTAATGTTTGAAATATAATTTGGGGCTACTTGAATGGTGATTGATGAAACTAATCTGAGATGAATTAATTTCCATATGATTAGTTTACTTGAACGACATGGTAATCTGTGTAGATATTTGGTGGACTAGGATATGAATTATAGGCATGTATCATCTTTAAAAAGATTGATTTATAGATAAAATAATAACAAAACATGATGTAAGAAGGTGGTTAATTCATTGGGATGGACTACTATTTTTCCTAGTCATGTGATCCATGTATGTGTGCTCAGTTAGAGGCTCATTTCACTGGTAATTCATTGTTCATAGGGACCGATTACACAACTGTGGGACTCATACCCATAATGCTAGGATTGATACTTAATTATTACATTCCAATGTTTTTGATATTTTTTTCATTCCTATTTTGATAAGGATTCATATTCATCACTGTTTTGATAAAAATGATTTTTGATCCTTATTTATACTTTCAAGTGAGATGATTTGAAAGGTGTATTTTTTATAGATTGTGGAAATGATTAACTTTTCAAGATTTTAAAAAATTGATCATTTATAATTTATAGGATACAAAATGTTTATTTAATGCTTGGTGGGATCCAAATGGGATAGTGTAGCTCACACACTACTTCATTCATTTTTGAAATTATAGAGTTTTTTTTCTTTATCCAGGGAAATGGAAATCACCACTTTAAGATGGTGGGTGTTCTTGTTTAACAGGACCACGTAAGTCAGTTGTAATAGGATGTGTATTTTATCCATTTGTTATGAGGAGATCATATGATGACATCATAATTTTCTATGTGATGACTTGGTTTAATTTTCCATTCCATGCTTTGTAATTTTCTACCATGATGCGATTCCTTGTTGATGAAAATATTATCATAACAATTTCATGTCATTCACTTTATATTTCAATGTATTTTTTGTTATTTTTTTGTAGAAATTGTACCCATTGAATTTTTTGGATGATCATGTATTATCCATTATCCCCTAGGGATCAAAAACAACCATCATGATGTTTTAGGGCTGGCTGGGGTTCAAGTTCACTGGGTTACTCAGGCTTCTTTATAAAATATTGGCATCAATGTTATCCTGTGACTCTTCTTGAATGCGAGTATATAGTTTGGGGCATCATTATAGATAGAATACAATATTTTCAACACTGAAGGGGTAGGTTACACATGATTTTTTTTGGATATATCTAATTTTATTAAACCATGATAAACTATAGGTTTTTGGGAAAATTTTCTTTGAGTAAATTAGTTATATGAATCTAGAATTTTCCAAAACAACGATATATGATTTCTATTCACTTTTTTTGTTTAATATGATCTTGTTGATGTTTTTGTATCACTTAAATTATGTTTCCTTTTTTATTATAGATGTTGTGTAGAACCATGCCCCCAAGAAGATATCCAAATCATATTCTGGAGGGAGGTATTAAAGAACCACAATTAGTGAATACTACAGTTGACCAAAACCTCATAGATTTAGTAGTTTGTGTGGTCTATGCTTTGTTCTATAGAGCATCTCATTCTCCCATTCAATCTACATGGATGGAACCTCAAAGAGATGATAGTAGAGATTAAATTCAATATATTCATAATTTGAAACCACTATCATTCTAGTGAATGAATGATCGTTAGGATGAAGTGGATTGGATTAAAAATATGAAACGACTCAGCATGTTCTTGGAGAAGCTAGATTCAAAAAACATGAAGTGTTCCAACATTAAGCATGAGGGGGCCAGAAAGAGATGGTGGGATTCAATAGTTTTGGAAATAAAAATGTCTTGTAGTGTAAGTACATCAAACAAATATTTACTGAGTGATTCCATCCAGATTCACCGATGTTGGATAAGTCCACAATGTTTCTTCAAATCCACCAAGGTGATAATAATGTGCCTTAGTATGCCAATAATTTTAAAAAAATTTATCAGTTTTCACATGAGGTGGTGTTGAATGAGAATATGAGGGACCAAATGTTTATGATGGATATCAGATCATATATCTGATATCACGTCATTATATTATTACTTACTTATTATGTTTACATTCTAGATTAGTATCTGATGACCGAAATCTATATGGCTGGTTATTTAGGTTTTAAATGAATTCCTCTTCCTATTAGTGTTATATTTTGTGGTTTCTTTAAAGGTGGGAGAAAGTGGAATAAGCCTCATAAATAATAGTGGTTTTAATTGATATTTAATTCTTCTAGATATAATTTAGTGGCTAATAAAGACTCACTAACTTGATTACAATATAGAATGGTTGGTTACTCGAAGAATTCAAACATGGACCTATTTAATATTTTATTCTCATATTGGAATTTGAGCAACCTATACAGTTTCTTTTTTATATTGTTACCACTATCTGTAGCTATAAAATCTCATTAGTATAATGGGGATATAAAAAAATTTTATATTATTCAAGGAATATTTGTATCTAGCCAAAGAAATCGAGATTTAAGAAACATCAAATAGTGAAAGAGTCTAAATTAGGAACTGATGTGGTCCCTATAATAGTGAGAGTTACTCGCTTTATTGATTCAACATTCATGACTTCTTTATTTGATATTAGTGACTCTCATTCTTTCATATCAACCCAAATTATGGACATTTTGAATCTTCCTATGGAGCTCGTGTTGTATGTGATGGAGATTACAATGCCTCTCAGGATGAAGTGATAGAAGGTCTCTAATTCCCCTACCGTTCTTTCTCTTTATCAAAAATGCTACTCATCTTGGAATTTTCAGTTATTTAAAAGAATCCTCAAGATAGTATCATTGGAATGGAATGATTAGTGGATCAAAAATCCCATATCAGTTGTTATCATTGGTTTATGTCCTTTATTACCACTTACGGGGACTACCATGATTTCCAAAAATAATAGGACATAATTTCTCTATGATTCAATCCACCTCTTATGGATCTGGGAAGGTTGTGATCTTTTTTACTATTGAACTAGATTTTCTAGCCTCTTGTAATGAATTTCCTCTAGCGTTATTTGAATATACAGATGTTTTCCATCAATGATTTCTAATTTTCCACTGGAAAGGGAGGTGGGGTTCTCTATCAACATCACTCCTAGTACCTGCCCCATATCTGTAACAACCCAATATTGGATGATATGTTTCTATTTAAATAAATTTATTTGATTTCATTATTTTCACAAAACACTACATTTTAGTGAAAAAGAAAAATATATTTAAATAGTATTATATGAAAACTATATCATTTTTAGATTTATCAATTCAATATTATATTAGGGTAAAGTTTTGTGATTTTTTTGAAGAGATTGATTTTTCCGTAAACAGTGAAAAAGTACTGATTTTGGTACAATTGTCATTAATATTAATAAAAAAATACCCATAATGATTTTAATTTATTTCTAAATTTATATCAGTCCCTATTAGTTGTAAATTGTATTATTAATTACCTTAGAATAATCATTAAACCTGATTTTGGAGTAAGTTCATTTTTGGACATAAAATGCATTTTCTAAAATACTATTTCTTTTTTGTATTAGATCTTTAATCTTAAATTAATTTTTGAAAATTTTGTAAATTGAATTTAATAAAATAGATTATATATTTTTAATCCTGGTGTTCAAATTTGGTAAATATGTCCGTTTTAATTTTTTCCATTATTAATAGAATCCTTGGTGGATATTTGTCACCTTAGTAAGGGTAAAATGGATAAAATACAGTTAATATTTTGGACAAGGATTTAAAATTTATCTAAAACAATTGATTATACTTTTAGATTAATGTTGTATGTAATTTCTATCTCTGTATCAAAAAATGGTGACATTATTCCTTATTTCACTCGTATTATCCTTTATATTACTTTAAGAAAACAATAAAAACCAAATATCACACTATTGAATTTAATATCTACAATATGATCTAATAAGATAAAAAGTGGTATTTCTTATTTTTAAAATTTTATTTGTAATAAGAATTAATTTTTTTTATGATGGTAATTTATTTTTAATATTTTATGAATGAATAATTATCAATTCTTGGTTGGATTAATACAATACAGATGGTGTATCTAGGGGAAATCTAGGTCTAGATGGTTACGTTTTTCACTTTCAAAAATCATTTTAGGGAGAATTTGTGATTCCTATATAGACATTATGGTTTAAAAACATCTATTTATGCTGAAATGATTGGTATTTTTAATTCGGTGTATTTTTCAAAATAACATGGATACCTCTATTTATGGATTGAATGTGACTCAACAACCATGATTTAAGCTATCAGAAGTGGTTGTACTCAAATTTCAAGGAATATAACATCTATATGGAGTATCTTCATTAATGATATTTCATCCATGTTCTATATCATTACTCATACAAACTATGTAATAAATCCTTTGGCTGATGGGCTAGCTAAAAAATTAGTTAGTGCTTCTAAGTTGACATAATTAAATGATCTTCATGATTAGCTTTTATATTTTTGTAATCGTGAAATTTGTAAAAATTACACTTTTAGAAAAATTTTATTCAACATATTAGACGTTTCCTTTTGGTAATTCTCCCCTTCTACCTTAAAAAGATTCAGTACCGTAGTTATGGATATAATTGGTAAACGATGTGGTCAATCCAAATGATATAGTTTGAAATGATATCTAAAACTAAAAAAATATTATTTGATAAATATATTAATTACATTTCATCTTTATATTATAATCTATATCATCTTAGAAGCATATTATATGAGTTATACACATATAATATTATAATATTTCATGAATATCCAAAAGTGTCAATCCCCTCACTTATAAAAGGACACATATTATTTGTTTTTATTATCCATCATTGTGCCATATATCATGTCCAAAACAAAAAAAATTCTCTTCTAAAATTCCCTATACATATATTAGAGTTATTTTATTTATAAAATACCATCTCATGGGTCTTTAATATGGAATCAAAAAGAAATATATCAAAGAAGAGATAATCAACATTACCGACTCCATCAAGCTAATTTCTTCTTATAATTCTTATAAATATATCACAACCATACAAAAATAACAAATAATGTTTTTAAAATATAATTATATCTTGTTATTATTATTTTTAAACAATGTTATATATGTTTTACATCCCATGAGAGCTGAAAACATTACTCGTCCATATATATGACTTACTGTCTCCACATAACTGAGTAAGTTTTTTCAGCACCACATTACATCAATTTTTATAAATATGATACTAATAAATAAATATTTTATATATGAAATAATTATGAATCTTCAATTATAATATCTCATATAACTTCTTATTTTTCAATCTGTTGGGGAATGATAATATCATTCGTGCGTACGTGTGGACTACCACCTCCACGAAGTAATGTGATTCCTTTTTCATTTAAGTTTTACATGTATGGTAATAAGGATATATTTAATGAATATATATATATATATATATATATGATATTTTTGATATTTTAATGATCCTTTAATGTTTATTTATTATTTTCATTTCTTTTTTTATCCATCAAATAATGAAAATTGTGTTCATTCATACAGACGATGTACCATCTCCATGAACATTGTGATTTATTTTTCAATATATAACTTTTATAGTTGAATATAAATAAATATATAATAAATATATATTATATTTATATCATGATTAAAAATTTGGATATGATGTAACCATATTCAAATTAAAAGTACTTAAACATATGGACCAAATTTTAATTTAAATCTAATTAGGTAACCCCAAATACAATTTTAAAAATAAAATAAAATTAAAAAAGAGTGAGAATATGTTAATAATGAATCATATATGATATTATGTAAATTTATATGGTCTTATTATATAAGCATAATAAGTATAAATAAGTTATAAAATTGGTTAAAATCACTTAAGAGGGAAGTCAAACATGTGGTACAATATTTCATCCCAATTCCCACTCCAATGTGAGAAATTTGATATTATGTGCCTATTAATTGTTATGTGGTTTTTATACATAACATTTAATGTATTCCACATGAATATTTATTTGTTAATTATTAATAATGCTTCTATTCATGTTTAATATTTCAAGGGGTTTCAATTCAAAAGTATAAAGTGGTAAGAATTTGTTTTAAAATCTCATTTTTTTAGGATTTCACATGTTTTCAAAAATGAAATATTCGAAAATATATTTCATAAAATCCATATATTTTCTAATTATATGAAAATTTAATTAGTTTAAATATTTTATTACAAATTTTTCTCTTTTTTGACCTTAAACAATGTAAAAAAAATTTAATATGAAAACTGATTTTCTTTATCTTTTAATCATTTATATTATTCTTCCATTTATATATTTTATAATTTTTATTAATAAAGTCCACATTATTTACTCTATATAATTTTTAATTATATTTTAGTTCATCCCTCATTTTTACAATTTGTCAATGTAATTTGTGTACTTTTTTCCAAAAGCTTCATTTCTGACTTCCTTAATAAAAATTCAATAGGATTGTTTTTTTAATATATATAGAATTAACATGAATTCCCACTGCCATAAAAACATTGTGCAATTTATATTATTCTATTAGTTTAAAATGGTTTTAAAAAGAGAAATATTTAATAAAATATTAGTTAAATGTTTCTCCTCCATTTTATTTATTTGACTAAATGGAATAATTTTATTAAAAAACTTATATTCTTGATGTATTTAAGGTTATATTTCACCTTTTATCAATATTTTATCATTAACTTTATCTTGAAACATTCAATTTTTTTTATCATGTTTTATTGGAAATTACATTTCTCTTGAATATCAAAATTATTTATTTCATGGACATGCTTATTTCATAATCTATATAACATTTTTACCTACAATGTATTACTACGAAATTTATTTGATTTACTAGGAAAATCATAATATTTTGTATTATTTTCTCAAAATAGATATTTTTTATAATTCATATAATTTATTAATTAAATTGACCATTAAATATATGAGGAATAAATAGGACTTGTAGTGGTGGGTTCATCTTATTTATATATATCCCACTGATTCCTTAATAGGTCTCTTATGAAAATAAGTTGAAAAAATTATTAAATGGTTTTTATATATATAATCATCGACTAAACTATCCTAGAACAAGGCCTTGATGGTAAAGATATCATGATATAATGGATCATGACATCCAAAATTAATCATTTACTACATAAATAAATCAGTTAGCATTATCCATGACATTGAATCATTGATATAAAATGTGGATTCATTTCATGCTCATGTTACTGATTGAATAAAATGGGTTGTCAGTTATTTAACATTCCATATTGATTATGCCTCATTCACTAATATGTATTTTGTTTAATATAACTCTTAATGAGAATATGATCTCACCCTTTTTTATTCTCCTTTCCCCATGATATGAATAAGGTTATTATGAATAATACAAAGGATACGAGAATAATTTTTATGTTATGTATTTTTAATTTCAAAAGTAATATGGGAATCATTTATATATATGGTTCTTTAAAACTACTAAATTAATTATTCCTTTAGGATGATATCAGTTATATATTATACCAATTTAATAAAGTATAAACAATCTCTATTCTACTGGTGTTCGGGATTATCTAATATAATTTTCATCATAACATATGGAACCAGTTGAACAAAAGGAACGAAAGAATTAGTTGGATGACATGATATCAAATGGTTTCATTCAACCCAGAGTGTCACCTTTGGAAGCACTAGTTATTATTTAAAAATGATGATGAAAAATGTTTTTTATGTGTTTAGTACCATAATCTCAATCACGTTTCAATTAATAAAATATATATATTTCCCTAAATTGAAGATTTATTTGACCAACTATAATGGGTGATGTAGTTCTCAAAGAATGATCGTTGGTTTGGTTACCACTAACATAGGGTCACAGAGTTTGATATCCTAAAAACCAATTTTGGATAATTTATTTCCAATATGAGTATCTTGTTATTCTATTTGGTTAGACCAATTCTTGTACTATGTTTTATACTTGATAAAAATGATTTTCAAAAAGTATCTTGACTCATTAATTATGGATTTCATGGGTCAAAAAATTGTCTATCAAAAAACCTTGATGCATCATTTCTTTATTTGAGATAAGTTTAGAATATCTTGAGGAATCAATAACATTATTCCAAGATGTCAAAAGCCAATTCCATTTTCAGATGGTGAATTACATGGGAGAATTTTGTCTTAGAATATGGATCCTAGATGTTCCCGAAAAGGAGAAAGCTATTATTCCATGGTAGGATCCATAAAAGGACTTTAAGATTTTGATACTCCTAGATTTAGGAGGGTGTTAGAAATGTTTTATGAAATACGTTTCCATGATATAATCTACATTTAATGTAATCACCTAGAAGGGAGTGAATTTCACACGAGATTCCAAATTATAGGCTTTATTCAATGAGATGAAGTTCTATTTTAGTTTAGATCTAGTATTAACTCTCCCAAAGAATTGGAAAGGCTGTGCAATCTTTTTTAATTCATTATATTTATGTTTGGTCTATATTTTCATATTGGTTAATCCCATAATGTCTTATGATTAATTCTAGCTTCGACCACATTAGAATAATTAACCCACACAAGATCTCAAACTCTTAGTTATGATGCACATTTTTTAGAGCTAGTGAAAATAGAATTTTTAGGAAAGGATTACCATCTAATCTAATCATAAGTGTTTTAGTAATATCTTCTCACAAATTGATTTGAATATATATCAGAATAAATGGGTGGAGTGCCTATAATATTTTGACATTGAATTCACCTATAACCATATAATGGGGAACATTGTTGTTGATGCACTATGTAGAGAATTAGAATCCCAGGCTATGAATGACCTATCAATAGAGTATAATCGAATGGAAAATTTTTCTCACTTGCATTTAGAAGTACCAAAGGATAAGATAGAGGTTATTTTGGAAATATTTTAGTTGATATCCTCCCTATATGAGTGAATTCTCTAGGATTATCATTGATGATGAGTTACAAAACATCATGAATAATTTATATAGTGGGAGGCCATTAATGAATGGTCCCTATATCAAGAGGTAATCCATTTCCTCAAGAATTTTTTTCATTAAATCACTTATGTTGATGGTTATGATAAAGGATTGTCATCATTTCATGTTGGTGGTGTACTCATTCATGAATATTATGTTTAATGATATGAGAATTCAATTATAGTGGCAAGGTATGACATGATAATCATTGATTTTGTTTCCCATTTTTATTACTATCAATAGATAATAGTCAAGATTTAGAAATATTTTATATTACTCTAACCCATTTATAATCATAATTATAAGTGTAAGGAGTTATTAATGGATTTTTTAGTTGGGTTTTTATGTACACCTTAATTAAAGGATTTCATTTGAGTAGTGATTGACCGATTGACCAAATAAGACCAATGTAATCCTATTATTAGGGAAACTAATGTTATGGATTTTGAATACCTATATGTACTCGAGTTTATCAGGTTTTGTAGATTTATTTAAACCAATATTTCTATTAGGTATTACCATTTAAATTATTTGTTTTTTAAAGGACTCAATGAGGAAATGGGATGCTGAGTCAAGTATAACATGGTGTACCATCCTCAAACAGATGGTTAGATAAAATGAGATATAAATATTATTAAAGACATTATTTATTCTTATTTCATATACTTTTTAGGGTCATGAAATTTTATTTTGGAGGTTTCTATGATTTCCTATAATGATAGATGCCATGAATAAGTTTAAATGGAAACTTTTGAGGCATGATATGGGTACACAGTTAAATCTATTCTTTTTTGGTGGATGGTTCTTGAAGCTTCCTTCGTGGGACCCATCATGGACCAGGAGACTATGAAAATAATCTATATGATTCTTTATAAGTTATGTATAGCCCAATGATTGTATAAGTCAAATTTGTATCATTGTAGATGTAAATTGGAATTATATATTGGTGACCAGGTGTCCATGAGATCCTAAAATATTTTGGGAAATTAAAGAATCAAAAAGGTATATTGGAACAGAGATATGTGTGATAATTTTAGATTTTTGAGAATACTGGAATGGTGGTGTACTATTTTTTTTATTTCCACCTTAGACGACTTTGATCCATGTTGTGTTCCTTATGTCATAGCTAAAGATGTATATTTTTAATCCATATTATGTTTTGAACTGAGAGGACCTTGACATGGAGCCTATTATGAATATAACTGAGAAACAAGTTCATATTGTTTATTCTCTAATACAGTTTATCCAATGGAATTCCATATCATTGGTTTGGGTGAGATGGAACCACATTTTTATGAGTCATGGGATCATGAGAAGGTCATGAGAGAGAAGTTTCCTTATATCTTTATATTCCCATCATCTTGATGAGGATTTATAGGGTTAGAAATATTTATGGTGGGGAGAATTAATAACTTCCTGAATTTTTCTTTCAATTAGGTTCATTATTTTGAATTTCTTTCAATTGAGCATCAAGTTATTTCTTTTCAGTTTAAGAATAACTGGAGACATTTAGAGGCTAAAATGGTTTCGATTCCTTTTTATAAAAAAGGTATAGTACCGTGGTTGTGGTATATGTCATAATCTCCCTTGGGGATCCCAATGTAAAATAAGTGTGGGTGAAATGAGCATGGGCTTGGTTGATGCCTTCCGGTAGTCACAATACTCACCATAGATTGTATATCCTCACAATGATCATGGTTGAGGATTTTTTGGGATGAAACACCCTATATTAAATCACCACTATATTTCTATATCTCTTAGAAAATATTATATAAAATATAGCACACCATGGGGAGCTACACTAGGGGTTTGGTTATGAGGGTTTCAAAAAACAAAAATCATCAAATGCCCTCTTGATCTGCCGAGGGGTTACTCCACCTACCTATATTATTTATGGAAGGTTTAAAGTTATCTATTAAATTTATTTTCCTCAAATAATGCAGTTTTTATAGTCCTTTATTATTGAAATTCTGAATGAGTGTGTTTTACAAAAGGGGTTTGGGAATTGTATCTTTACTAATAGTTATCGTAGACTCAACCATTGTTCTTCATTGACGAGAAATCAGTGTAAGGGAATTAGATGTTGGATTTACTTGATCTTAGAAGATGGATCATTATTGATATAAGTTGAATAATATTGTTTTCTTCTTTTTCAATGGTTTTTTATTCCTTATGGTGTGTTTTAAAATTCCATTCTTGGGGTATATGGTTTTTTAATCTAGTACCTATCTATTGAAACCATTATTTCATGTTTGATTGTAAATGGATTTTTAAATGATTTTCAATTAGTGATTTTAGAATCTTTATTAATTAAATAATAATAGAATGGTGTGTTTTGAAACTCTTTATAAATGAAATCTCAAAGAAAATGTTGAATTTTGGAAAATGAATATTAATTAGAATGATTGATTTGAAAAATTACATTGATGGTGAATCTTTAGAAATGAAGCCCTTATATGTTTTATGGAATTGATATGAAATGAAATGATTTAAAATTGATGAATATTTATAGAATACATTTTATGTTGGTTTTTAAAATGATAATGAAATTTAGGAACATATTTTTTTTATATTCTTGAATGATGAATTATTAAACTAATTAGAATGAATGATTTTCACCTTGATTGATGTCCTTGCAGCCCATAGGATTTTGGTTTCTAATATAATGGACTTGGATATTCATGATGGACACGTATTATATTTATTTAGAATATATTGATGATGTAAAAACTAACTAATTATGGTGAATGGAGGGGGTTCATTAATTGGGGTAGAATCTAATTCCCCCTAGTCATACGATCATGATATCTATCTATACTAGGTGCCATATTTCATCAAGAATGTGTGGAATCTAGATCCATATTCCACAAAATATGGGACTCATATCCATGCATAAATTATAGATAATGAATAATTACATGTATATGTTTATGAAATGATTTATTTATAAATATTTGTTTTATAATGCATACACTAGACTATTTTTATCAATATGAAAATTAGGGCCTACCTTATACATTCCCTTGAAATTATTTTGAAAACATCATTTATTAATGATTATAAAAATGATAACCATTCCATTTTTTGACTAAATTGACCATAACTATTTAATTTTATACGGAAATTTTTTTGAATTTGGTATTATTCTAGGAAATTGTTTCTCACAACCTATATTTTCCTTTGGGAAATTTTATACTTTTACTGTCCATATCCTGGAAAAGTGAAATTACCTCTTGGGGTAGTGGATGTTCATGATTAGTAGGAAATTAAATGTTCATGGTGATTGGCAGAGTATATAAACCTTCTATAATGAAGAGATCATATGATGATGTCATCAATGGTTATATGAAGTCCAAGAATAATGTCCAATTTTTGGTATTGTACTTATCTATATTATGGCACTTCCTTCTTGATGAAAGTATTCCCATATCAGATTTTTTGATTTGTTTTTTGCTTCCATGTATTATTTGATTATATTATTGGTGAAAATTTTCCCTTAGATCTATTATTATTCATATGTGCTTTTCACAAGACCATAGGGATCAAGAATACAACACAATGATAATTTAAATAAAGAGATTCCTATTTGATAATGTATATGACATACAACACCAAGCCTAAATGAAGATCGATATACTATTTCAACATGACTCATATTAAATAGCTATTAAAATTGGTTGTATGAATTGTAATATTATTTTTTTAAATTATGTTTAAATATTTTATAGGAATAAAATATATTGTTAAATAAGGGCTCATTTTTTTTAGTAAAGTCATTATATGCTTCCAAATTTTATTTTTCATCAAAAATAATGTTTTTTCCTTTTTTGAGTGCATATTATAATTAATTTCATGACATTATAGAATTGGTACTTTATAAAAATGATATATATTTTTTAAGTATCTTATCAAAATTATATTATGGTGAAAATGTGAGATTTTCAGAAAAAATAATTGTTTAGTGAGGAGTGAAAAATAATTCCTTTTCTAAATTATCATTTATTTTAAAAAAATTGAAATGTTTATTATTTTAAATAGGATTTTATTTTGGTTTAAAATTAAATTAATTATTCTTTATATATATTTAATATAATTAATTAGATTTGAATCATATTTGTACTAGATTATGGTATTAGTTTATTTGTAGTCTTGAAAATGAATTTTTCAAAAAAAAAAATTAAGTACAAATTTATTTCTCAATTTTATTAATTAAAATAATTCATAATGAAAAATTATTTAAAAAAATTCATAGATTTAAAAACAATCCATATTAATTTATATTTTTATAATGATTACTATAGGTAAAATAGTAAATGTAAGGCCTTATTATGCTTGAGAAATATATTTCTGAAAAAACATTGGGACATATTTTACTGGTTTATTTTTTATATTAAATTACACCATGTATGTGAATTAAATTTTATAAAAGAGATTCCAAATTTCAAATCCTAATAGTTAATATTAGTTAATAGAGTCAAATTAATTCTTGGTCATGATGAATAGTTAAAATTGTAATTACATTTCACCCGAGAGAAAAAGAAAATTAGGTTAACCTAGATTACAAATTAGTGATAAGGCCATAATTATTCAACTTAATTTTAATTAGATTAAAGTATTTTTACACTTTTAACATTAGGGATGATATTAAATTATTTATGGGAAATGGTTTCCAGAAATATACCCATATAATAATTTTAGTAAGGGAAAAGAAAAAATGGCACTCTCTTTCTATTACATATGTCTTAAATGTTCACAAAGTGATAAAAATAAGGGTTGTATGAATATTAATGGGTTTTTAGTGTTATAATTTTTTTCATGATGGAAATTATTTAGTTTTTTTATATATTATATACTTACATTACTACTTATACAATTCATGTAGAATGCATGGGTAAATATTTTAAAACTCAAGGTAATTGATTTTAAAAACATTTAATGTAATTTATTTTGGATGGGATCTAGTACGAAATGAATTTTATATTAAATAATGATTTATTATTTATGGTGAAATTTATTATATTTTAAATTTATTATTATATTCATATCAGTAAATAATTATTAAATTAATAGTGTTAAAAATGATATTAATGATATTTTATGTTAAATAATGATTTATTAAATTATTTAAAAATGATAAAAATATTGAAAAAATAAAATTAGGACTATAAATATTATAATATTTCATCACTTTTACTTTTATGATCCAATTTTTATCTTATAAGTAAAATTATAACCCTTTCGATTTGAGAAAGGTGTTACCATTGTTAAAGATAAAATGGGTTTACTGGGGGGGCGGGGGGTGTTAAACTAAGAGATAAGGGTTAGATTTCTTATTAATATTGACTACGTCATATTTTAAATAAATATTTCAACCATAAACAATCCAAAATTAGAATCCCTATCCATTTTTTGGTAATTTAATTGAATATGACCATATAATAATTTAATAATACAAGAAATTCCATGTGTGTCCTCTCCCAGAATTATAAATAGACACCCCACTCCTTTCCTATCTGAGCATGTAGAAAAAAATGTTTTATCCAATAACTAACAAAATACCTTATTATAATACCTTACCAAATACTAAAGGCATTGTTTCAACTTGAAAACCCCTATAGTATGGATTTTGGTAACAACCCATTGTTGATGTCTGAATAAGAGGTATCGTTCTTAACCGATATGTTTTTTATTACTTATTCCACCTCATAGAAGTTTTACTATACCATGACCATCTAGTAGAAATGGTATATTCCTTATAATAATACTTTGTTGTGTAATGAAAATATGTTTTACCCATCTCCTCTTCTATAAAATTGGAAAAAGAACCTTCATTCGTGTGCATGGAAGACTATCGCCTCGTGAACCAATATAATTTGTTTTCTATAACCACCTTTCACATATGATTTTAATGATATAATTAGAATAAATATTTAATATTAATGTAATATTTATCATTTTGGAAATATAATATATCATAAAATATCTTACAT
Source organism: Viscum album (assembly GCA_963277665.1). Lineage (NCBI taxonomy): Eukaryota > Viridiplantae > Streptophyta > Magnoliopsida > Santalales > Viscaceae > Viscum > Viscum album. The sequence goes on along the minus strand of OY728140.1, from coordinate 591,391,620 downwards.
TTATATTCATTTAAAATTGATTACATTATCTGTGCATACGTGTGGATTACTGCCTCCACGAGGTGATGTGAATCATTTTTCATAACCACATCACAATTATTGTTTATAAAAGTTTATTTAAATAAATAACATAGTATTTATGTTAAAATGATCATTTGTAATGGTAATATAATATTTATTTTATTTCCATCATGATCATTTAAAAATTGAAATGTGAAAAATGCATATATTCAACTTATCATTTCTAGGATTTTAATATAGTTCACTCTTCATTATCATGTTTCTTATTTTGTTTAAAAATAATAATAAATTTATAAAAAAAAAAATAATTTCAGTATTATTATTATTATTATTATTATGGAAGAGCGACCTTCTTAACATAGTCAAAGTACAATATTCATTTGGGATATATGAACTTAATATTGTTAAAACGTATGATGTAAACTTAATTGATTAAAAAATAAATATAACATGGTATTAAATAAAATAATATAATAATAATAATTTAAAGGTCAATAATTAATAAAATAATTATAATAATCTTATTATTTTGGAAGATGAAGAAAATACATGATGAATAATACCTCAGGTAAGGGATTCCTTCCCAATTTTCTTTCATTGAGGCATATTTTAATAGTACAAACCAATTTATTTTATATGGTGTATATAATGATTATTAATTTATTATATCATGAATCCTTCGTACTTAATGGTATGTTTATTTAAAATTAATTATGTATCATAAATGTGGATCTGATTTGAAAGTTACTAAGCGGTAAGTGGTCTTATGACTCAATTTCTTTTTCATTGGTTTATATTACTTTATTATTGTATTTTATATTCAATGACTATGTAGGAAATTACTTTTTATTATTTTATAAAATATTTCCAATTTTTTTGTGGATTTAAAATTTATACAAATAATAAATTCATCGATTAATTATCACCTCAATGTTATAATCATTGTAAGATATTTCGACTCAATTTTCAATCCACTGGATTTTTTTTTGTATTATGCACATTTTTATGTATATGAGGTGTATCTACTTCCCCTTTGATAGGTTATACCATAAATCTCTTTATACTCACTACATTTAATGTTTCATTGGAAATTATTTCTTTTATGGGAGTTGTGATTATAAAGGTACCAAATTGGTAAGAGTTTATTTTGTAATCTTATAATTATTATTTATATTTAAATATTCTATGGGGTAATTATTAGATAATTTAATCATAAATGAAAAATATTTTATTATTATATGGTTATTTTGGAAATTATAAATTTTCTTTTAATTTTCCACTTTGTATGTAATCAAGGTACCTAGATCTTGTTTTTAAGAAAATTCGACATGCTTTTCTACTGAACAGTGTATCTTGTTCTTCTATGTCTACATTTTTCTTAAAATTATTGAAACAAAAATTTAAATATTCTCTAATTTTTTATTAATGGAATTTTTTATAATGATTTAAATTTTACAAAATTATTCAAAATTAATACCCTTATCATTTTTCGAACAGAGTACATTTTGAGTTTTTACCCAAAATAATAAAGAAATCACTGTTTCAACATACTTGGCATGAATGAAATTTTCCCACTATCCAAAGTACCCAAGTTTTTTAGAATAATTTTCATGTTTACATGGATCTTTTAAAGGAAAATATTTTACTTAATATTTTTCATAATATTGTGGAAATTGTTATTTTTTTAAAAGTGATTTTCAAAGTGAAACATTATTTTCCATAAGAATGATTTGGATAATATTTTTAAGGTTTATTGATTCATCATTGAAAAAAATTAATTTATTTATAATAAAATAGGGATATGTAGTAAAGATGAATTCTTTATTCTTTTCTTGGTTGTATTATGATCAGATTGGCCAAGGAAATTTGACCTTAACACTATTTATAAATTTTTTAGGCGTTAAATGTCCTCTGAAACATTCAAATTCTTATTACAATTAGAAACTTATTACACATATTCATTATTATGGATATGATTATTTATTAAACTATATATCATTTATACATATGATGTTTTACTATGAAATTTAATTTATTGACTAGGGAAAACCATGATAAACCTATATCATTTCCTAAATAGAAATATTTGTTAATATGGAATATTTTTTATGACTTTAATTGATCATTATATATATATATAATACATTAGATATGTAGTTAAGGGTGGGAAATATTTTTAGATATCCCCTTGATGCATGGAAAAGTCTCATGAGACTAATCAATTGAATTTTCTTATTTAAATTTGTTTTTTGGCGTATTTCTACCAATCGATTAAACTATCTTAGTGAAATGTATTTATGATATAGATGTCATGAAATTTGAGATCATGATACTGAACATTAAGAATTTACTTCATCAAGAATATAGTTATTATTATACTTTATATTTTTTCATTGATATTATAAATATATTCATTTACTTCACATGTTATTGATTAAATTACATGTCTTGAGTTATTTTGATTTTTATTTTAAATATTCCTTATTTAATAATGAAAATATTATCGATAAGTAACGATTACTGATTATCTAAGATGACATATATATATTTTTCTTTTCTAGCTATTTGAGGAAGGAATATTCGAATGAGTATAAAGATGAAGAATGTTTACTCTCACTTAGTTTTGGGTATTATGTTTTCAAATATAATGTGATATTAAATTATGTATCATGTTTACCAATAAATCAAACTTGTTCTTTCCTTTAGGATGAAATTTATTTTACCTAGTTCCAATGATAAAAAGAATCTACTGGCACTAGGAAACTAGGGTTGGGGTATTTACAATTTGAATCATGGAATGTTTAATAAAAACCATGATAACTTGATTTAAGAAAATTTATATTTTTCTTATAAACCCTATATATTACATTATGAATATGTCTAGTTATATGATAACATCCTAATTTTTTATTAAGATATATATTATAGGGATTTTCCATTAATACATCACTATCATGATATTATAAATTGATGTGGTTTGGGTATAGATTCATCTATGGGTAATACCCAAGAAAAGAGTTCTCAAAGTATATGTCATTCCTCATTCTAGTGCATGATGTGTGTTCCCTTATGTTGAACACGGTTCTAAACTCCAATTAAAAATTCTTTGTTTAATTTATATTCTCTTTATTAACCATTATGATGAATGATAGAATAAAACCTATAGAGACCTATTATATTCCATATAGATGTGGTATTATCTTAAAGTGTATTCAGTTGATAAGTCTATGGTATATCATAAGTTTAAAGGTACATGCACCAATTTCTAGGTTTTATTTGATGTAATTTTAAGATGATTAAAGATATTTTTAAATACTTGTAAGGAATGTAACACTTTTTTTAGTATGTGTTTTAGTGTAATGGTTATTTGAGGAAGAATAATTTTTATCAAAATAAGTATAATGTTGTTGATAACATTTATATTTAATATGATCATAGATGCTAAGGTAATAATATCTAATTTAGATTATTTGTTTTTTTAGAAAAAATTATCTATATATAAATAATTTGTGGTTGAAAAGTGATTTACTGATTAATTTTATTTTAAGCATGTTCAACAGATTTTTAGGAACACTTTTTCAATTCTATTAATATGTTTTTCGAAAATCAAAAACCAATGTGTCAGGTAGAAACCTATCAAATTTGAAATAGTTGATGGGATTAACCCCAAATCCAAATGGAGATAATGGTGTAACTACTACCATTGGACTATATGATGTACTATTTAGTATGTAATTATTTATTTATGGAATGGATTAATTTAATCTTAGGGTGTTACTTTTTATGTTTTAGAGACTAATGTATTATATTAGATAAATTGATCTAACCATTTTTTGTTTTGGTAAATATTTAAAGTCACAAAGAATGTTTTATAACAATTTTATGTAACTTGTGGTCATTCAAATGTTAATTTAGTGTTTCAGGAATAAAAAATCAATCTTGGATATTCCATTATATATGTAATCAAGGAAGTGGAAATTAATGAATGAAAAAAAGGGTGAAATTATAATTATGAAATAAAAAGGCACTATGTAAATATATATTTTGAGTTTCTATATCTTGATTGTAAAATAATCCCACATCTATAGGAATTGGATATTAAAAAAATTGTTTTACATCTACCTTTATTTTATATGAATCAATGTTGTTTTTAACCATTAAAGAATTATGCTTTTGTGTTCATTATCTTTATTCTAACTGTGTTCAATATCACAGTTGTCATGACCCGTCCTCGGGGCCCGTGCCGTGACTACCCCAAGCCCACCTTCCATAGGCCAGGGGCTAGCGACAAGCATCAAAGGCGTAAATCTCGATAACTGGGAAGGCATTGCCTTTATAAAAGTAAACAAAATAACACAGAGTACAAGCGGAAGTAAAACACTAAGTACAAACAGAAGTGCTGAAAGGTAAATGGGTCAGAATACAAACCCAAATGAAAGTACAACTACAACTGAACAAAGTACAACAGAAAAAGACAACAGCTGGAAGGACGGAAGTGGCTCCTGGGTCATCCTCCTCGGATCCTACCTGAAGGATAGGTACAGATGGCGCAGCTCCTGGATCATCCACCACAGATCCTACCTGAAGGGTAGGTACAGATAGCCTCCACAACGCTCCTCCCTCCAGCTCCCTGAGCCTGGCGGGGATAACTAAGGCGGGTGGTTGTTGCATGTTAAAATGTACACCACCTCATGCTGCTCTCCTAGCTCTGCCTCCACGTCTGCTGCTTTGCAGACTCATCTCTCCTTAAAGCTTCCTCTTCTTGAAACATTTAACACGCTCGAGTCTCTAAGACTGGCGCCGGTTTCCTATTTCATATTGCACTGTGCAGTCTTCATCTGCTCCTGGATGATCTGCACCTTCTATTCCTACGATCTGAATGAGCTGCTAAAATTTATCCTTTTCTAAAAAAAGAAACTCGGTCTCATCCCCTGGATGAACCACGCCCATTGCCTAATACAGTCAATCCTACCATGGATGATACATTCATTCCATGGATGACGTCGTAAGGCCTCGACGTAACTACCAAGAGCTCCAACCGTCACTCTCACCTCCAAGGGTCGAGTCATGTTGTCGGCATCAGTGTGAGATCACTGGGTCTCCTCCAGTAGAAATCTCGAAAGTGATGGTCAAGTCAACAGTTTTAACTGGGACCTCTCAGTATCAACCAAAAAAGGGACAGGAAAGCAAACATCACAAATATAAGTGTCTTTTTATTATTGCAGCTCATAGTACAAAGACACAAATACAACAGAAATATGGAACTAGAAGTACAAGGGATGTGTCCACTAGTTTCACTCCTGTCCACCTGCTCCCGGAGCTCTACTACCTTGTCCACTACTCTGTTGTTGCTCAAGAACTCGTCACTGCTTCTGCCTCGGTGGCTCCTCCAACGCCTGCAGATTGACAGTGCGGGGGGGGGGGGGGGGGTCGGACAGTCACGTGCCATGTGACCCTTCCTACCTCATTAATAAAACTTCATGCTCCTTGTACAGCTGGATCTGACCCCACCCCGGTTGCCTCGCACCACCAGTCCCAAAACCCGAGATCGCCCAACTGCTGGTCTGGTCCTCCTGGACCTCTGCATCATCTGTCTACTACCCACAGAAGACTCGGCTACTGATCGAAAAACACGAAGCAAAGGAAGAAGCTCTTGAACACGCTCGGGGTGTAGAGCTACTGGCACAAACTCCACCCTGAAGAAGGTCTCAAAGTCTTACCATGCGAAGGTCATCCTGTCGCAAAACTGGAACAAGTGGCTCCACCACCTGCCTGCTGCTGCCTGAAGAAGGCTGGCAGCAAAGATCACCATGAAGTCTACAGGTTTCCCCACTAGCCTGAAGACTCTCACCACTACCTCCAGCCAATCCTCATCCACCTGCGGGTCCGTCTCTCCCCGGAACCTAGGTGGCCTCTGGCGTTGGAACTCGTGCAGTGCGCTCAAGTGGCGCGCATCGCCTACTGCTGGGGATAGAGGAATCGGTGGCCCAATGTATAGTAGTACCGCTGGTGCCTCCGCTGGTGCATCAACTGCAAGAGGGACCTATACCGAAGCCTCATCGCTCGGCAGGCTGTCAGTACGCACATCCCTCTAGGCTATAGCTGGTCGTCTGTGAAAAGGCATCCTGAAAGAAACATCGTGACACGGTCAAACAATTATACCTGGTGAGCTGACCTGGTTTGAGCTGTTTTAAGGGAAAACCTTTGAAAACACACACACAATCAGTGTTTTTGTGCACAAAGTCAGATATCAGTTGTCAGGGTCCTGGTGTATGGATACGTTGGCTGCCCACCCCAACATTGGACTCCCTGAACTGAAGACCACACTCAGTACCCTTAACACTATTTCTTCACAGAAAGAAAATATCAGAGTTATAAGTTATCCAGTAGAACTGACTCCTCTGATACCAATTTGTCATGACACGTCCTTGGGGCCCGTTCCGTGACTACCCCATGCCCGCCTTCCATAGGCCAGGGGCTGGCGACAAGCACCAAAGGCGTAAATCTCGATAACTGGGAAGGCATTGCCTTTATAAAAGTAAACAAAACACCACAGAGTACAAGAGGAAGTAAAACACTAAGTACAAAGATAAGTGTTTAAAGGTAAATGGTCCAGAATACAAACCCAAATGAAAGTACAACTACAACTAAACAAAGTGAAACAGAAAAAGAAAACAGCTGGAAGGACGGAATCAGCTCCTGGGTCATCCTCCTCGGATCCTACCTGAAGGGTAGGTATAGATGGCGCAGCTCCTGGATCGTCCACCACGGATCCTACCTGAAGGGTATGTATAGATATCCTCCACAACTCTCTCGCCTGTCAACCTCCTCTGAGTGTCATCTCATCGTGATGTCCGCCTCCAGATACTGACTCATCGTGCAGTCCACCTCCGGGTACTGACTTGTCCTCGAACACTCAACCTCCGTCCGCATTGCCCGTCGTCTGCAACCAACACAACGAGGTTCGGGCATAGCCCGTGCAGGGGTGAGTATAATGATACTCATTAGGGACTCCGAGACCCTCATGGTCTCACTAAAACCAACAAGGATAACCATAAAGAAGATCTCAACAGATAACCTCTACTTAGGTATATGCTCAGGCATATACCTAAGTTATCATGTAACCCATCTCAATCATAAGGAAAACACCAAGATCATGAAATCAACGGATAACCACTACCCAGGTATATGCCCATAAATATACCTAAGTTATCAAGTGACCCATCCCAATTATGAGTTGAACACAAAGGTCAAAAGTCTCAGCTCAAACCAGGATTTTCATTATCGAAACCGTTACTGCTGAAGAACTCTGTCTCTGGAGTGTACAGTGGTCCTGTCATGACTCCAAGGTACTGCTCACTAACCTAAGACTGTTGAGGTACTCCTCCTGTCGAGTACCGCGGGTCAGCCACCCAAACACAGTAGTGCTTCCCGATGGGGTATGCCACCCAAACACAGTAGTGCAGACCCCCTAGTAGCCTGCAGAGGTACGCTCCAGACGAGTAACACAGGTATGCACTGTCACACAGGTAGTGCTCCATCCACCATGGGTCTTCACCTCACAAAGTAGTGCTCCGTCCACTGGGCTAGTCGACTCACTCCATGTCGAGTCGGTCAAGCAGTCATCAGGTCTCAGTCGGCTAAACGGTCTCCGTACTCCGCACACTCGTCTCTGGGAGGGTCCACTCCACGAGCTACAGGTCAATACTCCAAGTATCACAATTCCCATTACGAATTATTTCAAATGACCGCCTCTTCATAGGGGTCTTAACGCAACAGACGGCACGTCAATCGGACGCCCGGTCTGTGAGTTACTAGCCTTTTCGTCCTCGAGGCCCGGTTGGTTTCGTGTGCGAACCAATCCGGCCGTATCTCAACTGTACCCCGAACTCTCATAGTGTATACTCATAGGAACCGTTTCTCAACGTGATCACCAACACCACTGACGATTCGTCAAATGGACGTCCAGTATGAAGGATATCAGCTTTTCTGTTCTAGGGGCCCGGTTGGATTTCGGGTGAAATCCAACCCGGCCACTATCCAATTGCATCCAAAACTTGGGCGAAGTATTCCAAATGTTTCGTCTCATCAAGAGGAAAACAACGAGACAGACGACACATCAATCGGACGCCCGGTCTGTGAGTTATTGGCTTTTTCATCTAGGGGCCCGGTTGGTTTCGTGAGCGAACCAACCTGACCGCACTCCGACGACATCCAAACCTCGAGCGGAGTAAGCCAAAAGATCCGTCTCACATAGAGGAATCCATCAAAGTCGATGGCACGTCAATCGGACGTCCGGAGCTCAAGATATGAGCATTTCTGCTCCGAGGGCCCTGTTGGTATCGTGTCCGAACCATCCCGGCCGAACCCAAAGTATTCCGAAACCTTGAGTGTAATATACCGAAACGATCGTATCGATCCAAGGATCGCATCGCTGATGATGGTGCAACGATTAGAGGTATAAAGTTCAAGATATGGGCGACTGACCGAAATGGTTCCGAAAACGGGGGGTCTGGGCCCGGACCGACTCGGCCAAACCCCCCTAGGTCGGCCCGAACCGGGTCGAGCCGACCCGGGTGGCGCGACCCGGCCCAGCCGGTGGGTAGGCTCAGCTGGTTACGGCCGAGCGGAGCAGAGCGGGGTGCTGCCACCGCGTGAAGAACCGCGGCCTCGCGTGGGGCCGCCCGTGCCAACAGACGTGGCAGCCAGCCACGTCCCGCCGCCCCCCTCCGGTCCCGCGTGGTCACGAAATCGCGCTCCGCGGCCGCGGCTGAAGCTGCGGTAGATTTTTCCCGGCGGCGCTCCGTGCGCCGCCGCCCACGACCGCTGGCGTCGCCGCGCCGGCGAGGCGCACCGGTGGGGGCTTCCGCGGACCACCGGACGCGCTCCGGTGGTTCGATTCGCCTGCGGTCTTCGCCAGAGATCATCTCGGGACCCGTCCTTCACTGCGAGGATCCCACAACGCCCGTGCGGCTTCATTTGTCGTTTTCCGGCGCGGCGCGACGGCGCCGCGCTTCTTATCCCTTCCTCATAATTTCTGCGTGGTGCAATGGCACCGCGCCGCCTTTCACGTGCTGCAACAAATTCAAACAACAAGGGGGGAGGAGGGTCGGCCGTGTTCGTGTGGTTCGACCTCCTCCCGTTATAATGATAGAAAGCATCCATCTAATAGAAGTTGACGTATGACAAAGAAATAATTCACGGACAAAAACAATAATCCTCAACATCATTCCGCATGAACGAACGATCCGCGGATCAACCTGGAATTGGTTGTTCCGCGCTCTTCGTTCTTTTCTCAAAAGATAATAGAACACCAAATAAATTCCCCTACTTGGATATTTGACATCGCACGTTGGGTGTCGCAGAGAACGGAGTCGCGGGGGTCGGACGTAGATTCTGTGGACGTCGGGGTGCGTTCGAGGAGGAAACGATGTCTCCTCACTTGTTGCTATGATAAAGAAGGAATGTACGTTTTCGTTGGTGATGTTCACCGAGGTCGGTGACTTCTCCATTTTCATGGAGGAAGATGAAGACGGAAGAATCCGGGTCGCCGAGTCTTCTAAGTCGAAGGGTCGATGTTCTTCGTCGGAGAAGAACCGTTATTCACGTTCTTCAACGTGGAAGATTAAGTTCTTCAAAGTAAAGAACTCTCCCTCTCACAATTCTCCATAGCAAAAACCAAACTGAAATAAAATAAGGCTTTTCCTTATTTTATTTACTTATGGAAACATTTTCAAAAATTCAAAATTTAAAACACATAACTCACTTAATTAAGTTAATGTGTTGGATTTGAATTAAAGTGGGGAGACGGAATGTCACCCTAATCAATGGTGAGTTTTTACGGGTTACACACTTAAGAGGGAGTTTTAAGAATTTGAAGGGGTGGGGCTCGTGTGGGACCCACCTCACAAATATCCTAACAAGAGAAGTTAGGATTTAGTGGGTCCCACCCCAACTCCCTCACATGGAAGTTAAACCACTTAGAAGAGAGAAATAAAGTTGTGACACAACATTATTTCACTTAACACTTAAACCTCTTAGTAAAGAAATAAAATAAAATTTTAAAACAATTATTTTTATTCCTCAAATTTTTAACAACTCCTCTCGAGTAAACGCACCTTCTGAAAAGGTGCTCCTAAGAAAATACAGGCATTGCGATTCCATCAGTGCCCTCGGAATTTGATTCTGAGCACCAGTTCAAAAGATAGGAATTCCCGCTCGTTCGTTCACTGAACGTACCCGATCCATATTTCGGAAAATGATTCCGGGCACACCGGGCCTCGGAATCAGGCACCGTCAGAAACTGCATTCTTGTAAAATTCCAAAGAAAATTAAGAAAAAAATTTCCTTGAAATTTCCGGGTCTTTACATTACTACCACCTCAGGGATTTACATCCCCGTAAAGCTTCAACACAAACTAGGGTCACAAAGCGGTATTGAGCACGCCTCTGAGCCTTCCGCTCTCATGTGCTTACCTGGAGATTCATGTACTTCCAAAGAAAGCGCATCTGAGGAATCGACCATCCTCATAAGATCTGCTCCTGTCGATCCTCGATCCCCACTGGAACCTCCATGGAAGTAACCCCATCACCATCTTGCTGCTCCTCATGATCGATGATATGCGAAGGGTCGAGCACGTATCTCCTCAGTTGAGATACATGGAAAACGTCGTGCACCTGGTGCAACTGAGGTTGATGGGTTAATCGGTAAACGACCACGCCTACCCAGCTGAGGACTTAGAAAGGTCCGTTGAACCTCGGATATAACTTTCCACCTTGTCCAAATCTCCATAAACCTCGTCGAGGTGAGACCCGTATAAGGACGTGATCGTCATCCTCAAACTCTAGGGGTCTCCAATTCCTACTAGAACTGAAACTCAAAACGACTGCTGCCATGAGGGTATGGTTGACCGACTCAAGAGTGATTGTTCGCACCCTCCTGTGCATGAGTTTATCCTATGCTGCCTTGGGTTTAATTTTCGCTGACCAAGGGAAACACATCCCGACATCATAGTTAAACCACAACCTTTTTGCCTAATACCGTCAATTTGTGTATGAACTATGATTGGCCAGCCCATACTCAAACCAATTTCGTAAGGTCTCGACGCTACCACCAAGAGATTCCAACCGAAACTCTCGCCTTGAGGGTCTGACCACACTGTCGGCATAAGTGTGATTATCGAGTCTTCTCTCAAGGTATCTCCAAACGTGAGGGTCAAGTCTACGGCTTACCAGAAACTCTAGGTCTGGGAAAAGATTCATCAAAGAAAGGAATGATTCATATCAGCGTCCGTTACTACAGAAGCTAGTAGTAGACACAGACTGTCCCTTGAAACATTTTTAGAGCCATTGGGTCACACTCCTTGACCGCATCCAGCCGCACTCTTCCTCCGCCCTCCATCTCACTGAGCCTGGCAGGGATAACTAAGGCGGGTGGTTGTTGCATGTTAAATTGCACACCACCTCATGCTGCTCTCCTAACTCTGCCTCCACGTCTGCTGCTTTTAAGACTCATCTCACCTTAAAGCTTCCTCTTCTTGAAACATTTAACACGCTCAAGTCTCTAAGACTGGCGCCGATTTCCTGTTTCTTACTGCACTATGCAGTCTTCATCCGCTCCTGGATGATCTGCACCTTCTTTTCCTACGATCTGAAAGAGCTGCTAAAATTTCTCCTTTTCCGAAAACAGAAACTCGGTCTCATCCCCTGGATGAACCACACCCATTGCCTAATATAGTCAATCCTGACATGGATGATACATTCATGCCATGGATGATGGCGTAAGGCCTTGACGTAATTACCAAAAGATCCAATCGTCACTCTCGCCTCCAAGGGTCGAGTCATGCTATCGGCATCAGTGTGAGGTCACTGGGTCTCCTCCAGTAGAAATCTCGAAAGTGAGGATCAAGTCAATAGTTTTAACCGGGACCTCTCAGTATCAACCAAACAAAGGGACATGAAAGCAAACATCACAAAGATAAGTGTCTTTTTATTATTGCAGATCATAGTACAAAGACACAAATACAACAGCAATATGGAACTAGAAGTACAAGGGATGTATCCACTAGTTCCGCTCCTGTCCACCTGCTCCCTGAGCTCTACTGCCTTGTCCACTGCTCGGCTGTTGCTCGAGCACTCGTCGCTGCTTCTGCCTCAGTGGCTCCTCCAACGCCTGTGGATCGACAGTGCGGGGGGTCGAACAGTCACGTGCCAGGTGACCCTTCCTACGGCATTCATAACATTTCCTGATCCTCGTACGGCTGGCTCTGACCCCACCCTGGGTGCCCCGCACCACCAGTCCTAAAACCTGAGATCGCCCAACTGCTAGTGTGGTCCTCCTGGACCTCTGCATCATCTGTCTACTGCCAACAGATGACTCGGCTACTGATCAAAAAACACGCAGCAAATGCAGCAGCTCCTGAACACGGTCGGGGTGTAGAGCTACTGGCACAAACTCCACCCTGAAGAAGGTCTCGAAGTCTTCCCATGCGAAGGTCATCCCGTCGCAAAACTATAACAAGTGGCTCCACCACCTACCTGCTGCTGCCTGAAGAAGGCTGGCAGCAAAGATCACCATGAAGTCTGCAGACATCTGCACTAGCCTGAAGACCCTCACCACTACCTCTAGCCAATCCTCAGCTGCCTGCGGGTCCGTCTCTCCCCGGAACCTGGGTGGCCTCTGGCGCTGGAACTCGTGCAGCGCGCTGAAGTGGTGTGCATCGCCTACTGCTGGGGCTGGTGGCATCGGTGGCCCAAAGTATGGTAGTACCGCTGGTGCCTCCACTGGTGCATCAACTGCAAGAGGGGCATGTACCGAAGCCTCGTCGCTCGGCAGGCTGTCAGTACACACATCCCTCTGGGCTCTAGCTGTTCATCTGTAGAAAGGCATCCTGAAAGAAACATTGTGACACGGTCAAATGATTATAACTAGTGAGCTGACCTGGTTTGAGCTGTTTTAAGGGAAAACCTTTGAAAACACACACACAATCAGTGTTTTTGTGCACAAAGTAGGAAATCAGTTGTCAGGGTCCTGGTGTATGGATACGTTGGCAGCCCGCACCAACACTCGACTCCCTGAACTGAAGACCACACTCGGTACCCTTAACACTATTGCTTCACAGAGAGAAAATATCAGAGTTATAAGTTCTACGGTAGAACCGAATCCTCTGTTACCAATTTGTCACGACCCGTCCTCAGGGCCCGTGTCGTGACTACCCCAAGCCCGCCTTCCATAGGCCAGGGGCTGGCGACAAGCACCAAAGGCGTAAATCCCGATAACTGGGAAGGCATTGCCTTTATAAAAGTAAACAAAACACCACAGAGTACAAGCAGAAGTAAAACACTATGTACAAAGAGAAGTATTGAAAGGTAAATGGGCCAGAATACAAACCCAAATGAAAGTACAACTACAACTGAACAAAGTACAATAGAAAAAGACAACAGCGGGAAGGACGGAAGCGGCTCCTGGGTCGTCCTCCTCGGATCCTACCTGAAGGGTAGGTACAGATGGCACATCTCCTGGATCGTCCACCATGGATCCTACCTGAAGGGTAGGTACATATAGCCTCCACAATGCCCTCGCCTGTCAACCTCCTCCGAGTGTTGTCTCGCCGTGAAGTCCACCTCCAGATACTGACTCGTCGTGTAGTCCACCTCCGGGTACTGACTCGTCCTCGAACACTTGGCCTCCATCAGCACTGCCCGTCGTCTGCAACCAACACAATGAGGTGCGGGCATAGCCCGTGCAGGGGTGAGTATAACGATACTCAGTAGGGACCCCGATACCCTCAAGGTCTCACTAAAACCAACAAGGATAACCACAAATAAGATCTCAATAGATAACCTCTACTTTGGTATATGCTCATGCATATACCTATGTTATCAAGTAACCCATCTCAATCATGAGGAAAACAACAAGATCATGAAATCAACGGATAACCATTATCCAGGTATATTCCCATACATATACCTAAGTTATCAAGTGACCCATCTCAATCATGAGGTAAACACAAAGGTCAAAAGTCTTAGCTCAAACCAGGATTTTCATTATTGAAACCGTAACTGCTGAAGAGCTCCTTCTCTGGAGTGTACAGTGGTCCTGTCACGACTCCGAGGTACTGCTCACTAACCTAAGACTGTTTAGGTACTCCTCCTGTCGAGTACCGCGGGTCAGCCACCCAAACACAGTAGTGCTTCCCACTGGGGTATGCCACCCAAACACAGTAGTGCACACCCACTAGTAGCCTGCAGAGTTACTCTCCGGACGTGTACCACGGGTCTGCACTGTCACATAGGTAGTGCTCCGTCTGCCATGGGTCTGCACCTCACAAAGTAGTGCTCTTTCCACTGGGCTAGTCGACTCACTCCAAGTCGAGTCGGTCAAGCAGTCATCAGGTCTCAGTCGGCTACACGGTCTCCGTACTCCGCACGCTCGTCTCTGGGAGGGTCCGCTCCACGAGCTACAGGTCGATAATCCAAGTATCACAAGTCCCACAAAGAAGTATTTCAAAGGACCACCTCTTCATAGGAGTCTCAATGCAACATACGACATGTCAATCGGATGCCCGGTCTGTGAGTTACTAGCATTTTCGTCCCCGGGGCCCGGTTGGTTTCGTGTGCGAACCAATCCGGCCGTATCTCAAATGTACCCCGAACTCTCATAGGGTATACTCATAGGAACTGTTTCTCAACGTGATCACCAACGCCGCTGACGGTTCGTCAAACGGGCGTCCAGTCTGAAAGATATCAGCTTTTCCTTTCCAGGGGCCCCGTTGGATTTCGGGTGCAATCTAACCCGGCCACTATCCAACTGCATCCAAAACTTGGGCGAAGTATTCCAAAAGTTCCGTCTAATCATGTGGAAAACAACGAGACAGACGGTGCGTCAATCGGACGCCCGGTCTGTGAGTTATTGACTTTTTCATCTAGGGGCCCAGTTGGTTTCGTGAGCGAACCAACCCAACCGCACTCCGACGGCATCCAAATCTTGAGCGGAGTCATCCAAAAGATCCGTATCACATAGAAGAATCCATCAAAGTCAACGGAACGTCAATCGGACGTCCGGAGCTCAAGATATGAGCGTTTCCGCTCCGAGGGCCCGGTTGGTTACGTATCCGAACCAACCCGGCCGAACCCAAAGTATTCTGAAACCTTGATTGTAATATACCGAAACGACCGTCTCGATCCAAGGATCGCATCGCTGCTAACGGTGTATCGATCGGAGGTGTACATGTCAAGATAAGGGAGAATGACCGAAAAGGGTCCGAAAACGGGGGGTCTAGGCCCAGACCGACCCGGCGCAACCCCCTGGGTCGGCCCAAACCGGTTCGACCCGACCCCGGTTCGGGTCCGACCCGGCCCGACCGGTGGGTCGGCTCGACCGGTTACGGCCGAGCGGAGCAGAGCGGGGCGCTGCCCCCGAATGAAGAACCACGGCCCGGCGTGGGGCCGCCCGTGCCAGCGGACATGGCAGCTGGCCGCTTGCCGCCCCCCCCCTCCGGTCCTGCGCGGTCGCGGGACCGCGCTCTGCCGCCGCGACTTCAGCTGCGGAGGATTTTTTCCTGCAGCGCTGCGGGCGCCGCCGCGAAGGCGGGGCGCACCGGCGGGGGTTTCCACCGACCACCGGACGTGCTCCGGTGGTCCGATTCGCCTGCGTTCTTCACCAGAGATCATCTCGGGACCCTTCCTTCACTGCAAGGATCCAACAACGCCCGTGTGGCTTCGTTTGTTGTTTTCCGGCGCGGCTTGACGGCGCCGTGGTTTGTTTAACTTCATCGGCGTTGTGCGACAGCGCTGTGCTTATTAGCCCTTCCTTATAATTTCCGTGCGGTGCAACGGCACCGTTCCTCCTTTCACGTGCCACAACAAATTCAAACAACAATGGGGGAGGAGGGTCAGCCGTGTTCGTGCGGTCCGACCTCCTCCTGTTATAATGATAGCAAGCAGCCATCTAATAGAATTCAACGTACGACAAAGTAATAATTCACGGACAAAAACAATAATCCTCAACATCATTCCGCATGAATGAAAGATCCGCGGATCAACCTGGAATTGGTTGGTCCGCGCTCGTCGTTCTTTTCTCAAAAGATAAGAGAACACCAAATAATTTCCCCTACTTGGATATTAGACGTCGCACGTCAGGTCTCGTGGAGAACGGCGTCGCGGGGGTCGGACGTAGATTCTGTTGACGTCGGGGTGCATCCGAGGAGGAAATGACGTCTCCTCACTTGTTTCTATGATAAAGAAGTAAGGTACGGTGTCGTTGGCAATGTTCAACGTGGTCTGCGACTTCTCCCTTGTCGTGGAGGAAGATGAAGACGGAAGAATCCGGGTCGCCGAGTCTTCTAAGTTGAAGGGTCGATGTTCTTCATCAGAGAAGAACCGTTCTTCACATTCTTCAATGTGGAAGATGAAGTTCTTAAAAGTAAATAACTCTCCCTATCACAATTCTCCACAGCAAAAACCAAACTGAAATAAAATAAGGCTTTTCCTTATTTTATTTACTTACGCAATCATTTTCAAAAATTCAAAATTCAAAACACATAACTCACTTAATTAAGATAATGTGTTAGCTTTGAATTAAAGTGGGGAGAGGGAAAGTCACCCTAATCAATGGTGAGTTTTTAAGTGTTACACACTTAAGAGGGAGTTTTAAGAATTTGAAGGGGTGGGGCTCGTGTGGGCCCCACCTCACAAATATCCTAACAAGAGAAGTTATGATTTAGTGGGTCCCAACCCAAATCCCTCACATGGAAGTTAAACCACATAAAAGAGAGAAATAAAGTTGTGACACAACTTTATTTCACTTAACACTTAAACCTCTTAGTAAAGAAATAAAATAAAATTGTAAAACAATTATTTTTATTCCTCACATTTTTAACAACTCCTCCCTAGTAAACGCACCTTCGGAAAAGGTGCTCCTAAGAAAATATCGGCGTTGCGATTCCATTGGTGCCCTCATAATTCGATTCCGAGCACCGGTTCAAAAGATAGGAATTCCCGCTCGTTCGTTCACTGAACGTACCCGAGCCAAACTTCGTAAAATGATTCCAGGCACACCGGGCCTCGGAATCTGGCGCTGTTAGAAACTGTGTTCGTGTAAAATTCCAAAGAAAATTAAGAAAAAAATTTCCTTGAAATTTCCAGGTCTTTACAACAGTCCTTTTTTGTTAGATATCAATTCCATGTAAACATTTTCAATTCCCATTAATTTTATATTATTTGGAAAAATATATTTATGTTATTCCATATGGACTGCACATATTCCATTCCCCCTTTTTAAGATGAATTTTTATTAACACTTTTATGATGTTGGTTTTCCTAAATGAAAATTTCAAATGAAAAAAACCATTAATTATGAGAACAAGTTGAACATTTTAGGAAAATATATATTTACAAGGAGGATAATCTCACACCCCAATTTTCTAAAATAAAAACATTATGTTTGATAGTGTTTACGACACACAACACCGAGCCTAAAAGAACCATGATATAATATTTAACCAAGAATTTTACAACCTAACTGTTAAAAATAGTGGTATGAATAAGACTAACTTTTTTAAAAAATATTTATAAATTCTTTAGATTCATCAAATATATAGTTATATAAGGACTAAATTTTTATTAATGTCTATATATGCTTAAAATATATATTTTCAGCAAAAATATTTTTATAGGTTTTTATCTCTAAATTTTATAATTAATTTCTAGAATTTCTAGAATTTGTAATTTATAAAAAGGTTATCAATTTTTAAAATTAATGTATAAAAATTATCACAATGTATAATATTTGGATTTTTTAAAGAATAAATATTTTTCAATAAATAGTGAAAAATTCAAATGTTCATTAAAGTGTCACATTTTTTCTATAAATTAACCAATATAAATTTAAAATTATGATGTGAATTTTATTTAAAAGAAAAATTATTATGATTTTTTTTTGTTTTTAATCTAATTTGTTAAAATTAAATCATCTTTATACCAGAGTTTGGTATTATTTTATTGGAGGATTAAAAACATATTTTTAAAAAAACTGTATTTAAGTGAATAATGTTTCTTTATTTTATTTAATTAAATTAAATAGTATTAAAAATTTATATACATTTAATTTATATATTTCATATATATATATATGAATTTAATATCATATTATGATAATTAGTTTTTATAGTATTAATGTAAGATAATCTCATCCTTGAAAAATATTTTTTTTCAAAAACCTTTCTTTGAATTGTTTAGTGGGTAAATTATTTAAATTAAGTAATGATATTTATCATTATTTATTTTTAAAATAATTAGTTTAAATTTGTACTAATAATTATTAATATTACATTAGGAGGTTAAATTATTTTTTTGTTAGAATGAATAGTTAAAATTGTAAAAATGTATCACCATAGTAAATGTTTAAATGATGTTAACGTAGGTTTAAACTAAGTTATAAGGCCACCATATTTATTGATAATTATTGTTGGATGAATTTATTATAACCATTATCACCTTATTATTTAGGTGAAATTATTTATTGGACACTTTTTCGTGAATGTGACTTATATAATAATTTATGTAAAGAAAAAAAAAATTCACCCTCTTTCCTTTATATATCTATTATATGTTCAGATTAGAGTAAAAATAAACAGTGAAAAACTATTAAATTTTATTTTACGTGTAGGTAAATTTTTCTATGATGGAATTTTTTTTTCATGTAGTTATGTTAAATGTTTATACTACACAGACACATCACAATTGAAAATAGTGGAAAAGTAAAGGTAAAAGATTAATAAAACTAGAATTAATGTATTTAAGATGAGTTATTGTTAGGATATAATTTTATAGTTAGTAATGTATAATTAGTTTTTCATAATAGTATTATATTGTAAATTCATTATTATATTCATTTCTTTAAAATCAAATGAATTGAATAGTGTAAAAAATTGCATTAATGATATTTTATGTTGAATAATATTTTATTAAATTATTTACAAATACTAAAAATAGTGAATCATAAAAATAAGGATGATAAGTAGTATAAAAGTTCATCATATGATCCAATTTTTATCTTATAATTAAAAATTCAACCCTTCAATTTTTTAAAAGTTATTACCGTGATAAAGGATAAAACATGTTTGTCGGGGGTGTAAACTAAAAGACAAGGGTTATTTTTCTAATTAAATAGGTATAAATCATACTTTATGACCATATTTGAACCATATAACATACCATATTTTAATCCCTATCCACTGGTAATTATTTTAATTTAATATGACCATATTATATTTTAACATTTAATGAAATGCCAAGTATTTCCTTTCCAACACTTATAAAAGGACACCCCACATCCTCTCCTCTCAACACTTAAATAACCAATTTTGAACATTAATGAATAAAGAAATTAATTATATCTCTACCCACATCATGGAGTCCATTTTATGATTAAAAAACTATCCTAGGTAGTGTTTTGAGGTAAACCTCTAACGGTTTTCCAAAGAAGAGGCATCAGTCTTAACCAAACATTTTTGTTTAATTCATTGTTCCTCATACTTCAAATATTATTCTACCATCTTGATTTATAAAAATAAATATATCTAATAAACTATTAGGTTGTTATGTTACTCTTTTATTAAATGGGAATCAAAATCGTCATCTATATGTTTGGTGTACTACCATCTCGTGAACCAATGTAATTATTTTTCCCTCAACATCATTCAGAAATGTAATTCATGAAAGATAATATATATATATATATAATATAGTCATGAAATATTTATCATTATTTATAGATAACATATCATAATTTTTTTCATTTCCATTCATTTAAAAATCATAACATCGTTCAGGCATATGGGTGGATTACCGCCTCCACAAAGCGATTTGATTAATTTTTTGTAACCAAATCAGATGGATATTGTATTTAACTGTATATAAATAATTAATTTAATATTTAAATTATAATTATCATTTTTATAGATAAAACAGTACTTATGTTCATTCCATCATGATTTTTGATAAATTGATACATTTCTCATGAAAAAGTATGACTTATCATCTCTATGATTGTAACATATTTCATTTTTCATAACAATATTTCATGGTTTTTTATCTAGTATAGTAAATATATAAAAATTATCACTATTTAAATATTATTATTCAGAAGATGATGGTATATTGACCACTTTTACTATAGTTAAACAACTAAAGTCATTTTATATAAATGAACTGAATATCATCTCAACGTTCAACGTGAACTTAATTGATTAAATATTTTAATAAATAATCGTATTTAGAAAAATAAAAAAAAATAAAAATGAAAAGTAGTTCTAATGAATTTAAATAATTAAGATAAGTATATTATTTAGGAACATAAATAATGTATGTTATGAGTCAGGCATGAGATAAGGGATTCCCTATTAATTTTACTTCATTGAGGCATATTTTAATGGTATGAAAAAATTTATTTTTTATGGTTTATATAATATCAATTTATATATTATATAAATAATCCTTAACAATTATTGGTATTTTATGGTTCAATTCATTTTACTTCCTCCAACGGGGTTTTATTTGAATGTTACCAAATGGTAAGGGGTTTCAAAACTCAATTAATTTTCATTATATTATATTAATTTTTCCTTGTATTTGATATTCAAATAATAATATCATATTTTATTTTGATTAGTTTATGTTTTATTTATTATTTTCATGATTATTTACATTTAATATATATAATAAATAAACCAATTAATTCTCACGTCAATGGTAATATCTTTATAAGATATTTGGTATCAATTTTTACTCCATTGACTCATAATAGGTATTATGCACCTATTTATTTATATGAGATGTATGAACTGCCCTTTTTATATTTTATATCAGAAATATATTTTAAAAAATGTTATCTCATTTTTGATTTTATGTTATTTCCTTCATAGGGGTTATGATTTAAATGTTATCAACGTGGTCAGTGTTTATTTCAAAATATCATCATTATTGAGGATTATTTATGTTTATGTCTCTAAGGGTGTAATTATTTGAACTACTTATATTAAACCCAAAATATTTTTTTCCTTTTATTATTTTGTAAAACTAAAATTTATCATTTCATATTCTACTATTTAATAACTCAAGACACCAAAATCATGTTTTTAAAGAAAGATGACCTATTTTTCTACTCAGTCAGGGAATATTTTCTTCCAAATCCATCTTTTATTTAAAAATGTTTTAACGAATAATTTCAATATTAAAAAATATTTTATTAAAATAACTTATAACCATGTACAAATTTTTTAAAAATGATTTAAAAGGAACCTTACTTTTATTTCCCAAAAAAGTTAATTTTCAATTTTTTGTAAGAAATGTGAATGGACTATTTGTTTCAACATACTGGGAATGTATGTAATTTTCATACTTTCATGGTCAATAATTTATATAAAGACTCAATTGCATTTTAAATCATTATTTTGAAATAAACATGTTTTTTAATATTAAGGATATTCTTTGTTTTTAAAAGTGATTTTCAAAGGGAAAATCATATTTTCTTAAATAATATTTTTAATAATACTTTTATGGTTTTTATATTCATTAAAAAGAACAGTTTATTTTAATTTTACTTCACTAGGGACATATATTAATGATAACATCATTATATTGTAACATGATTATTAATAATCAGTTTGACCAAAAAATTTATTGACACTCACAGTCTTGATTATTTTCGTAGTCATTAATTTTATCTTGAAACAATCACTTTCTTGTGATCATTGAAAATTACATATCCATATTAATTATAATATATATTATTATTTATTAAAAATATATAATTTATAAATATGGTGTTTTAATATGGAATTTATTTTATTGACTAGGGAATACCTTGATAAATCTGCATCCTTTACTCAACATGAATATTTGTTGATGATGAATATTATTTATGAGTACAATTTATCATTTAATATATTAGGAATGCATTGGATATGCAGATATGGGTGTGTCTTAGTTATATATATCCACAAGATACATCAATAGTTCTCATGAGATAAACCAATATGATAGCCTTATTTAAATGGTTTTTTGATGTATACCTACCCATCGATTAAACAGTATTAGAGTAATGTCCTAATGGTATAGATATCATGATGTTTGAGATCATGGAATATTATATTAATAATTATTTCCACTATGAATTTATATATAATTATCTTTTATTTATTTACATTTATATTGTCCAAGGAAATATTTATTTCTCATGTTATTTATTATATGAGATGTGTTATCTTTTAGTTACCTTCATGTATTTATTATGCCTTATTTACTCATGGAATCTTCAACAATAAGTGACCATTAATGAAAAAATAAGAACACACATATTTTTTTTCTTTTCTCAGGGATATGAATAAGGAACATTTTAATAAGATTAAGGATAAATAATATTTAAACTCAAATTGTTTGGTATATTCTGTTTTCAAATATAGTGTGGGATTCACGTATGTGTCTATTTTACCAAAAATACTAAACTACTCCATACTTTGGGATATGATAGATTTTATATTGAGCTAATGTAATAAAGAAACAACTGGATCTATAATAGTAAGGGTGAGGTTCTTTATAGGGAACACTCTTCAAGACAAGTCAATGTTTGCTTAGGATACAATTTAGTGACTTACCTGGGTCGGTTCATGACACAGTCCCTGATATACAATATATTTATTATTATTTAATAATGATCGTTATAACATATGCATTAGTATAGAAGGTGTGAACCCGAGTTACAACATTCTGAACTAAATTTTGACTGTTTTTCCTTTACTATTAGAAGATTACCCCATACCCATAGTTTTAGGAAAAATTGTGGGTATATGTATTGGACGGGAACCTATACCCCCAATTTTGGACAACCAAGGTTATTTGTTGTAAATTGTTACCTATACCCAATATTTATGAAAAATTGTGGTTATATGGTTTTTTGAATCCCTATACCCACATTTCTCAAAAAATTGTCTTATAGATTAGGTCTATAGCCACAATTTTCAAAACTATGATATAGATTTCCCATGTTTAGTCAGGGAAAAATATTTTTGTGGAACCATTTTTTCAAGAACACCTATTTTCATAGTTTTCCACCTATAACCACGGATTAGTTAAATATATATATCTAAATATATATATACCTATAAGTAAATGTTGTGTAGTGGTTTGAAAAAGGAATTGTCTATAGGCAGTCCAGGGATCGAATCCACTTGTCGGTGACTTCCTAAAATATATACCCATGGCTTTCAAAATACATGAATAGGTTTAATGTCATGGTGGAATACACTTATACCCACTATTTTTAAACCGTGGGTATAACATAGAGCTATACCGATAAATAAACTCCCCACTGTAAAAAAGCCAAACCCAATTTCATAGATCTGGTCCCTTACTACACTAAATTAGTATGATTACTAATAATCACATCCCAAAGGACATAATAGTATATTAGATTTGGAAAACAAGATACATATATATGTTCAACAATACAACTCCAAAAGAAAAAAAATTTAAAATTCCATTTTAAACATCCGTAAAATCTACATTATCCCTACAATTCATTCATAATATACATCTTTTCGTCTTGGGAAAAATTAGTACACAAGAAAGGGGTGATCTCAGATGCTCAGAAAGGGTAAATAATATAGTGGATGTAATCACAAGCATAAATACTAGGCATGGTGGGCAACAATAAACACATGACTTTAAAAATACATGAGCATAATATGGTAGAAATAAATGTTGAATAAATAATTCCATAAAAACATGAATATTATACTCAAAATATAATCCCATGGAATATTAATTACTAGTTTCAAACTGAGGTAATAAATAATTTTGTACATCATAATCATATTGTCAAGGCCTTGGCAAAGATACCATAAGTAATATATAAAAACCCTGGATAGTTTGTCTCATGAGACCTACCGATGCATCAAGGCGTTATAGTGGGACCCACCCATTACTTAATAAGTCCAATTCATTACACATATGAAAGGGGATAATAATAAACAATATATATATTCATATTGAAACTAACATATCAAATGTAAATAAATATTCAAAATCATTAAACATAAACACTAACTGTTCAGATTAATAAGGTAAAGGGTTTCGTGATAGAACATCCCAATTCAAACTAATCCTAAAAAATTCAATAACATATGGTAGATGATGTCATAAAATTCTAATCCCAATTAAATATTATAATTAAATTTTTTTTGAAATAGATGGAAATACTCTTATAAAATTACAGAGTAATTCTTGAAAAGAATAATCTTTTACTTTACAAAAAAGAGTTATTTTGAAAATTTATTTCTATAAAATTAGAAGTTAAATAACATAGTTTTTTCACAACTATGTGATTTAGTTTAAAAAATACTCTATTTTTAAAAAAGATTATAGAGTGAAATTGAAAATAGGTAATAATTTCAAAAGTCCCTTTATGTCGGGCTAGTTTATCAGGTATAATTTTTGGAAGATCATTTAAAAACATTTAAATCCCCATAAAAAATGAAGGTCTATTTTTGGTAACAATATATAATACATTAAAAATTATTTATGATGAGTACATAATAATAATATATAATTTAATTGAGTAATGTGTAGAATAACTGTAACCCAAAAGAAAATGGAGGATCAGGTAGAAAACTCTTACTTTATATCTGAACGTGTTCTTCACTTGACCTTAACATCCTAGATAATCAAGTTAAATAAATTATTTAATTAATAAGAAACCATTAATATATTTATTTTATTTATTATAATTGTATTATGTTTATTTATGTCCTTTCTGATGAGTTATAAGATACAATATTATCTCTTGGGAGCGTTCGTTTCCTTAGTTTTCACAATCGGTATACATGTATATAATTATGGAAGTTCATGTGGAATGGATATAAATATCATGAATTGAATTGATAAGATACTAATGAAAATAAATAATATTAAATGATTTTATTATTAATTAATATATATGGTATGAGTATGAGTTATTAGATAAAACATTAGTGATAATATTTTAGTATATTAAAGTGGTATTTCGATCATCACGAACTAGTTCTGTTGTATTAATTTGTATTACGTATATATAATAGTTCCAGAATCATAAAATAAGATATAATAAATATTATCTAATTTTTTTCAACCATTAAAATGGTTCAATGACTAGCCATGAAGAAGAACTTAAAGAATGATGGTTCTTCGTCCACGATGGTTGTAAATCAACACCTCCCGGATGATGATTTCATTTTTTAAATAAAAAAGAGAGAGATACATATAGTAGTTTGAGGAAGTATATTCCATTAAAATTATATCAATATATTATATATATTATACTGGAGTTATAAAGAAAATTTGGGTAGAGGGGGTGAGGAGAATATAAGAAAAGAAAATAAATTAGAAATGAAATTAATAGAAAAATAAAGATGGTTTACCTCTTGAAATATCTTCCTTGAGAATCTCCCAAAGGGAAAGAGTTCTGATATATTTTCAACAACAAGAGATATTTGATGTGGGGAGTTACTAGGGAAGATTATTCGGGCAGGAATTTTACATGTTTCAAGGCTTATAGGATTGAAGAGAATGGGTAGTGAGGGGTGAGTTTTATAGTGGAGGATATGGGGATTTCTCATTATTTTATAACTTATTTTATTATTTTACTCAATACAATAAATAATGTTGATTCATGTGACTAAATATAGTAATAAGTACATGTGAGAATGAACCATGTGTTCTTAAATCATCCACACATCACCTATGACTCAATAAGTCATGTATTTTATATTTATCATTAATTATCTTATTTTACTATTCACTAAAAATTCACGTATTTTAGAAAAATACAGAAAATTAACCATTACCAGTTTTAGTGTTTAAAATTAATAAATGGACTCCATTTTATCAAAATAATTTTCTGAACATGTGAAATTTAATTCTTAAATAGATTTTGTTTTCTAGAAAATTACATATTTTAAATTAAAAACTAATTTTATAATACTTTTAGAAATTAACTGTGGTCTCATAAAATTATTCTAAAATCACAGGTCAACAAAATATTTATTTAGGAACTAATTTTATGAATACTATTTTTATTTTAAATAATTTTTTAATTTAAAATGTCATATAAAAAAATACCAACACTTAATTGGTAAATTTGAAAATATTCACACTCATTTATAAGGTGACTATATATTTTTTATACTTAAATAGGTGGGGTTAATTTTAATAAGGTTCATATTAATATTTATAAGGGAATATTACTATTCATAAGGGTCATGTTATTATTCACCAAAAAAAATAGAAGTTGATCATATTTGACTATAAATATCTCAAAAATGGCAACCATGTATGTCTGCTTTTTAGAAACTCAAAACCCAGAAGTGGAATAATTATGTATAATGGGATGGTCATAACTGACACCTATAAATAAAAAAGTTTTTGTCTTTCTGAGACTCAATGTTTAATGAATTTGATATTAAATTTATTTATAAATCCTTAATGTTTTATATTTAACCCCCTTAAAAACATTCGACATGAAATTACCTGAATGTTATCTCATAAAATTATTTGTGAAGATATTTATCATAAGCTCCATAGGATCCCTTGTTGCCACTTAAATTATAGTAATTTTTGAAAGTATGTTTACCAGTCGAGTTTCCCAATTCCTCAAGACATGTTCTTTAGTGTATTAAATCTGGATATTCTCTTCATAGTAAGAAGTGGCAGGTTCCAGTTCTATAACTTCAGAAGTGAGTATATGCGTTGAGTCTGACATGTACTTTCTCAGCAGTGAGACATTGAACACATTGTTTATCATTTAAAGTCTAGGAGGCATTTCCAAATTTCAATCCATTGATCCAATTATATCCCCAATTTCAAAAGTTGAAATGTACTATGGGAATAATATCCATTTATTCCAAAATCTTATAACACCCTTCCACAGAGATACTTTCATTATATTGTTATCTCCCACTTGAAATTCAAAATCCTTCCTTCGAATATTATAATAGATATTTTTCATGATTTGAACATCATTTTTATGGGTGTGAAAAGTTTTTACCTTCTCTCTTTTTCTTGCACAAGCTCTAGGCCCACAGGATTCCTATCACCATCTTCATCCCAACATGTTGGTGTACAAAATCTATTTTCATACAATTCTTTATATGGTTCTATTTGAATACTATAATGGGAATATTTTTTGAAGGATAACTCCACCAGATGTATATACTAATCCCTCATACCTTTAAAGTCAAGAGAGAATTATCTCAACATTTCTTCTAATGTTTGGATCATCCTTTTTTACTGCCCTTCGGTTTAAGGGTGATAATTAGTTCTCAAATAAATCTCTGTATCCAAATAATTCTAGAGACTGTTCATGAATTTTGATGTAAACCATAGATCACAATTATACACAATAGATAAAGGTTCTCATTTATGTCTAAATACTTCATTAATATAGAGTATTTCAAGGTTCTCGAGTAGAGAATCATCCCTTATAGAAAAGAAATCTGCATATTTGGCAAGTCTATCCACAATTACCCATATTGAATCATTCTGTATTGATGTTCTAAGTAAACTATGGACAAAATATGTTGTAATGTCATCCCTTTAACATGTAATAATAGGTAGAGGTTTCATTACTCCTCTAGAACATTTTCTATCAACCTTCATTTATTGAAAAGCTAATCATCTTGAAATATAATAAGAAATTTCCCACATCATATTGTCCTACCAGAAATGTTTTTTATGATCTCTATACATTTTAGTGCTATTGTGCAGTATAGAGAAATTATAACTATGGTAATCATCCAATAAATACATTTTTAGTCTGGGGATAGAGGGAAAAGAAAACATCTATCATATATCATAACTACATCCTCATACAAAATGTATATCGATTTCTCCTAATTCATTACTTTTATTTTCTATTGAATGTTCTCATTAACTGACTGATAATTTTTAATTTTTTTATAATAAAGATGTATGGGAAACTAATTGAAATATTAGTTATTTTTCACCTTCATTTATAATTCAAATATATATCCAAGATATATCCATGTATATATGACACTTGTCAATTATATTTTTGTTTATAACTTCATGATCTTTATTACTTAATGAATATATTACCTTATTTTCCTTTCTGGGTGGTAGTGTATATAATAATAATATTCCTTGAGTAGCTCTAGCCATAACCTTTTCTCATGTTGAGTTATTTCTATGAAAATATATATTTCAAGATCTTTTGATGCATATATATCTCACATCCTAAACCAAAAATATACTGTATACATATCACTAGAGAAAAT
This sequence comes from Viscum album, assembly GCA_963277665.1. Taxonomy (NCBI): domain Eukaryota; kingdom Viridiplantae; phylum Streptophyta; class Magnoliopsida; order Santalales; family Viscaceae; genus Viscum; species Viscum album. The sequence continues at coordinate 591,363,272 of OY728140.1, read as the reverse complement.
ATTATAGCTTGTAATAGAATGTCATGAGTAGTTAGTTCTATTCATGAATTTTTAACCACCTTGATACATAAGAAATAACTCTACCATTCATCATGAGGACACAACCAGGTCATTTCATTTATGCAAAACTATAGATCCTAAATCCACCATTTCCTGATGATAGTGTTAGGATTAGATTATTCCCTAATATCCTCTTCAATTATTCCAAATAATCTTCACATTATTTTATCTATATGAACATAACCCCTTTACGACTAAGATTGGTAAACATGTTAAATAATATAGCTACGTTCTAATCAAAACACCGATAATAACCTACTAACTAATAAAAATATATACCTCAGTTATGTACATTTGAGTAGGACATTATTGAATAGCCATTGTCTTCACAGGAACAACTAGGATTCCATCCTTAGAGAAAATATGGCAAGGAAATGAAACCAATTAAATCAAAGATTCATAATTGCTTAACACCCAATATAATTCATTTATGCTATGAGTATTCAGAACAATACTTTTGGGATTCTCATAGTATTAATAGCTTTTGGAGTATACCAAGATGTCATTAATAAATACCACAACAAATTCTCCAAGATATTCCTTGAAAACTGTATTCATTAGATCCATGAAAACAGTGAGTGTAATAGTTAGTCCAAATAAATTTATTATAAACTGATTATGCCCATTCATAGTTTGAAGTTCTGTCTTTGGAATATCTTCCTTCATCTCACACAATTAATGAGATCTATATCAGAGGTCAATAATTAAAAAATATTAGGCTCCATGAAGATGATCAAATAAATCATCAATGTGATCAAGATGATACTATTTTTCTATCGTAATAATATTTATTTTTCTATAGTCAATGCACAGCCTCATGGATTCGTCCTTCCTGACAATGAGAATGTGGGCTCCCCATGGAGAAACAATAGGGAGGAACAATCCATTATCACGAAATTATTCTAGTTTATTCCTTAGTTATACTAATTAAATAGTGGAAATTATATAAGGAGGATTTGATATTGGCCTCGCACCAAGAGTTAAATCAATAAAAAACAGAATTTCCTGCTCTGGAGGATGTCTATGTAAATCCTATGGAAAAACATAAATGTATTATCTCACAATAGGTATAGCCCAAATTATGAATATTCCATTCCTTAACCATATATATTGTTTCCTCTTACTCACAAAAATTGAATTTGTTATGGCTACTTGGGTGATCTAGATAAGATTCAAATGACAAGATTTCAGATCTAAAGATAATGGACTCAATATCATTATCGGAAATGGAAAATTCTTTATTCTTGAAATTTATTTTTATATCATAACATGAAATACAATTCATAAAAAGGATTATATCAATGTAAATCAAGAGTATTATGATAAGGTGAGAAAGTAAAGCACGTTTATGTGTCATATGGGGGACTAATCAATTAATCTTTGTTTCAATGGTACTTCCATTAAGACTTTTGATTGAAAAATAATTTATTAAATCAAATTGGAAGTGTATAATTTTGTTGTAAAATTGGGAAGATATAAAATAAATCAATGATCCATAATTAAATAAAGCATTGGATTCGTTTGAGGAAATGATTAAAGTACATTACATCACATCATTAGGAACTTAACCCTTAGTAGTTGTGACTACATAAACTCAACCTTGCTCCCTTGGCCTTCTTTGGGAAATGTTTCATTGACACATAGGAAAATCAGTTTCATAATGTCCCATATATTTTAAATTATATAATTAAAAATTGGTAGTTTCTTTATTTCCCTTACAATCATGGTCTTGGTGGCATTTTCCTCTACACTTCTAAAAAGAACCCATACTTTTTCGAAAAGTACTAAGATGTTTCTTCCCACAATTATCATAAGATCTAAAATCAATTCTTTCCTTCCCCACCTTTTCCTAAATATTTTTTCTAGAATGATTAGTATCTATCTTTTTCTCTAGAATTCATTTAAAGTCACAAGACTTATAGAATTTTTTTCTAACTTGATAGCAGATGAGACTCTATCTTCCTATGATGAGAATCTTTGGGAGACTAGTTCCCTTTAGAGGTATAGTTTTAAACTATCAAATAATTGGTCAATACTTCTCCTTGGATTATGTATGTAGTCTGTAACATGCCTTTATAACATTGTGATGTTATCATAATACTATGAACCATTCTCATCATATTTTTACCTTAGATTTAGACAGGTCCTTTCCATATCTGTTCATTTTTATTGAGGGAAGTAGTTTTCCAAGAATATTTCTTTTAATCCCTCTATTTTATATTTTCAATCTATTTATCCTCATTTTTGTTTTGAAATAATGACCACAATTGATCAGTAACTCCCAAAAGATGATAAACCATGATGATAACCTTCTCCCATTCGTTACTTCCTAAAGCACAAAATATATTCTCTATGTAACATATCCTCAACTCTACTATGAATGGGTTTGTAGACCCATCAAATGATGATGACTATTGTCATATAAAGTGGGAAAACATTTATCCTCTACTTTGTTCTTCAGGATGCTCCATACAGATAAGGTTATTATTATTAACCTGAGTTAGGTGTCCCAAAATATGAAATTTAAATAACTTTACCAAATCATTTAACATAATGACTAACCATTTAGAGTAATAAGGTAAATGGTGTCAAGATTTCACATACATAGTCAAACTAATCATAAACCATTAAATAAAATATGGTATATGATTTCATAAAATATTAATATAAATTAATCATAATAATCAATTATAGAGTTTAAATAGATGGAAATACCCTTATATAATCCTAGAGTAATACTTGAGAGAAATATTCTTTTACTCTACAAAGAAGACTTCTTTTGGAAAACTATTTTTATAAAATTAGAAGTGAGATATTATATTTTTGTCATAAAAAATGGTTTAATTTTGAAAAAAAAATGGATTCTTAAAATATATTAGAGAGTTCTCTTGAAAATATGTATGAATTTGAGAAATTTCCATTAATCGAGCTTATTTATCATGATGCATTTTTGAAAGATATTTTTTAAACATGTAAATCCCCATAAAGGAAAGAAAAATTCAGTTTGGTAAACATATAAAAATAATTAAAAAATAATTTATGAGGATTACATAATAATAATGAATAATCTCATCGAGTAAGTAGATAATGAGAGTAGACTGAAAGAAAACAAAGGTTCAGTTACAAAACCCTTACCTTATGTGCTGAGGTGTTCTTCACATGACTTTAACATCCTAGATAATAAAATTAAATCCATTAATTAATTAATTTATAACATTTTGTATATGTATTTGATTTATTATAATTTTATTATGTTTATTTAAGTCCTTTTAAGAGTTATAAGTTACAATATTCTCACTAAAGATCATTCATTTCATTAGTTTTCATGATCTGTATACTTGTATGTAATTATGGAAGTTCATGTGGAATGGATATAATTCACTATAATTGAATTTATATTATACAAATTGAAACCAATAATATTAAGTGGTCATATAATTCAATTTTTATGTGTAAATGTATGAGTTAATAGATAAAACATTAGTGATAATCATTTTGATTATTATAGTAGTATTTTGATCATCGTGAACTAGTTTTATCATATGAATTTTTATTTTTTATAAGATTGGTTATAAAATAATTACATATGATATAATAAATATTTTAAAATTTGTTTCAACAATAAAAATGGTTTCATTACCATCCTGGAAGAAGAAATTGAAGAATGAAGGTTTGTCATCCATGATGGTTGTTAATCGGCACCTTCCGAATGATGATTTCATTTTTAATATAAAAGAGAGAGAGATAGTAGTTTGACAAATATATTCCATTAAAATGATATTGTTAATATATATATATATATATGATAATATAGTTATCATGAACATTTTTATAGAAGATTGAGGAGGAGGGGGAGTGATGGGTGTTCTTTTATAGTAGAGGAGAAGGGTGATTTCTCATTATTTTTTTTATTTTACTCAAGAAAACCTATAATGATGATTATTGTGACTATATACAATAATAAGTTAATGTTAGTTTGAACCAAGTGTGATTACTTAATTCATACATGACGTTTCAAAAAAATGTATTTAGTATTTATCATTAATTATCATATTTTACTATGCACTAAAAATTCTAGTATTTTAGAAATCTCATAAAAATTAACTATATCAGGTTTCCAATGTGTAGAATTAAAAAATGGAATCAGTTTTTTGAAAATAATTTTCTAAATATGTGAAATTTAATTTTCAAATAAAATTGAAATTTACATGAAAAATTTAGATTTTAAATTTAATAAATATTTTATAATACTTTTGAAAATTAACCAAGGTCTCATAAAAATATTCTAAAATCACAGAAAAAAATTAATTAGGAATACATTTTATCAAAATGAATTTTATTTTATATAAATTTAAGAATTTAAAATTTTAATTAAATGTTTATTACTCAAAAAAACACAAACACTTAATTAATAATTTTTAAAATACTCACTCTCCTATGTTAGGTGATAAATATTATTTATACTTACATGGGTGTGATTACTATTTATAAGGGTCATATTAATATTCATAAGGGTATATTATTATTCATAATGGCCATCTTACTATTAACTAGAAATGTACGTTGATCATATCAAACTATAAATATCTTACTAATCACAACCCTGTGTGCCTATTTTTTTGAACTTCAAAACACAGAATCTGAAAAATAATGTCTAGAATCAGGTTCATAAGAAACTCCTAAAAATAAAAATGTGTCTGTTTCACAGAGAATCGATGTTTCATGCATTATATATTATATTTATTTATAAATCAATGGGGTGTCACACCCACAGTTCCCAAAACCATGGGCATAGCTTCCTTTTCCAGTAGTGATAATTAATTTTTATAGTTAGTGCCTTGGGAATATGTATTTAATTATGAATAATAATAATAATTACATTAATTAATTGTTTAAAACCTTAAAAATTATAAAAATATTAATTTTCTATAAAATGCATTTTCCTTATATTTTATATTTTTATTTTAAATCTAAATTTAATAAATTTTAAACTTATATTTGATCAAATGGATCTAATATTTGACATTATCATATCAAATATATGTTAGAGTGATTTGTTTTTGATTTTTGTAATATAATTGGTTTTTAGGTGAATAGTGAAAAGTAATGATTTGTTATAAAATGTGTCAATTATTTTAAATTTTTTTTTTCAAAGTCCCTTTTTATTTTGGATTGGTTTTAAATTTAAATAAGTCCAATTTCACTAAACATAATATAATTAATAAAATTAGAAGAAATATTATACATGAATTTTTCCATATAATCATTTTTGTGTAAAATGAGCATTTTTATAGAATTGGTTTATTATTGCATCTCAAAAAACTTTATATTAAAATAAATTTTAACCAATTTTAGAAATTTAATCATAGAAAATCCATTAAATTTTTGGAATTATAATATTTAAATTATTTAACAAGGTCAGTATCACATTTATTCATAATAAATAATAACCATTGTAAAAGATTATCATCACAATAAATTGTCAAATGGGTTAAATAAGATTAAAAATATGGGATATGGTATAAAAACCAATACAAAACATTACTGTATTTAATATTATGAAGTAATTTTGATGAGAATCTTCCCCGATTAAAAGATATTGAATTTTGGTGCCACTTTATTTTGATTATAATCTTTACATTATTCTAAATAATGTATAATTAAAAACATTCACTATTTTTTAATATATGTAATATGTTTATCTTGAAATATAAAGAAGTTAATAATGATTAAAAATTCTTATTTTGAATATTAATAAATTATATTTTATAATAATATATTATTTTTAAAATTTATTGCTGTATAATTACCTCAAACACTTCAATAATACCAACACAACTCTTGTGCAACCAATTGAAAAATAATGTAAATTATTTTAAACAATATTAAAACTAATATTATGTTGATAAATTATTGTATTTCTTCGGTTTCATGGATAATTATTAGGTATTAGTGCTGGTGAAATTTCTTGTATTCAAATTATATAGTTATATTTATCTCCTTAATATAAATTTTTTTGAATAGTCCACAAAATGACATTAAATGGTTGTTAATATTTAATTTTTTTTATTAGTATAAAATATATAAAAACCAATATTAACACAGTTGTATGAAAATTTTTCTAGGATATTATTAATGTTCGATTTACTTTACACTTGAAATTTCTAAATATACTTTCTTGTCCATATAGAATGAAAAATTTTCTTTCTAAAATTAATGTTATATGTGTTAATTAGAGGGTGAAAATAATCGATTGTAACATCCTGGGTCTGGAATCCACTCAACTTGTGCCCCATACTTGTTCAGACACATGGACTGAAGTGCATTTCTCCAAAAACTAGAGGCTTTCGACTAGCAGTGAAGGCCTAAGGTGTGCTAGTGGAGAAACTATGCCCTCACTAGTAGAGTGTAACTAAATGGAATAAATAATTGCATTAATGGAAGCATTAAAAAACATACAACCAATAAAAACAACTATAAACTAAAATTTAAATATAATTAGAATGAATATAATATCAAATGATGCACCGTGTCACATGTTATACGAAAACAGAGAAAACATGATACACTGTAAAAAAGTACAATACAATACCAATGTATGGTAAAACAAATTGAAACATAGAAGCATCGCAAGCCATGGCTTAGTCCCATGCTCTCCTGATCCTAAGCAGCAATCAAGTACCTATAATGTGACCTACCGTTATGAACACCTATAGAAATATAATCTATTTAGTCCAAAAAACCTCACCCAAATAGGGTGTGAGAATTAAATCGTTGTAGGAACCCACCAAAAGTAGGTGCCGATCTATCAGAGAGTATATATAACACTAGTGTAAAATAGTGAAATACATTAAAACATAAGGTAATCAAAAGTAACCAATCCTATAAGCACTTGCATTCATTTAAATTCATTTAATTTCTTTAATTAGTTCAATTGATTAAATTATTTGAGTCTCGAGATCCAGCCTAAACCCATAAATCCCCTATATAAAGTGAACACAACAGATACCTCAGCAGGATATCTAAACGAAGAAGTATAGACCGAATCCAAGCATGTTCTTTGTCCAAGAATATGAGATGTCATTTATTCTATTTCAATATGTCCTAGAGCCAAGCACAATGTTTAGTCATTTCAGCATATGCAAATCAGGGACAAGCCGTGTATATCAGCATTTCCATATGTATCAGGGATAAGACCAATGTATAAGATTTTCCGCATGTATCAGATTCAATCCTAGTGTATCATAATTTTAACATATTCAGGTACAAGCCTTGTGTATATGTATTTCATCATAGTAAACAACATATGTAAATTACACTACTACATGGCTTTCAATAATCAACTCACATGAGAACAAATATGTAACAAGACTAATATGTGAATTAAACTACCACAAAACATTAACAATTATATTAACATGGAAACATTTATTTAAAACAATTCATTCAAAATGAACCATTCAAAAGGAAGTCAATGACAAGACCACCAACATCTATGAAAAAGGGCTAAACAATCATTATCTGAGGTAAAATTATCTCATGGTGTGGCCTTTAATCAAACCAAATAAGCCTAAACCTGCTTTAATTTATTGAATTCATTACCATAACAATATTAGTTAATAATAAAGGTAATATTTACTTCACAATGACACCCTAAACATGGGTTCCCAGCACAATGACACATATTAACACCCGACTTTATGAAAATTTCATGAGACCACCTACCTCGATGTCATATAACTGATATAATCTGATGATGGCCCATGAATTGGCCTAAAATGGAATATATCCAAGAAAATAGGTAAATAATTCAACAATAAATAACTATATCAAGAGGAAAAATCACCAATATCTTCCCTTGGAGAAGAAAGACCTTACCGATTGGGTTCTAACGTTACCAACGACACTTCAATCGGCTCCCGGATAACGATACGTGAGAGGAAAATGATATCATGGATTCTTGTTCTTTACATGGTGTCTATTCTGTCTAAAAGAAGAGAAAATGAGTATACTGCCCATTATATTCTTAAAATTAGTTGTACACGACGTGTATGTTCATATACACACTATATATGTCATTTTACTATTCATAAATTCACAAATCTACTTTATGCGCCCCACACTGACCTTGCCGACATGAAAACACGATGTGTATTAGGAAGCACATGGGGTGTAGTGGATTTTTCTTCTCACCTATCTAAGAAAGTCACATACCATGTATCCCCATCCTATATAGCTAGACTACACGACATGTACATGGGATTACACAGAGTGTACTACTAAAAGATAATTTTTTTTATAATTTTCTTTTTTTTTCAAAAACAACCCAAAGGAAAAGAAAAAGAAGAAAACAATAACTCATAAGAAGAAATATGTTCTTAAAAACTTCCCCCTTAAAGCAATCTATCCCTTAATTTCCTACCAACGGTTGTGAAAGAATAACTGAGAATAACTATGGCCACTGTGATTATATGTTGGCCTCCCTCTCCCAAGTTTCATCCTGAACATGGTCGTACTGCCATAACAACCACACCAAAAGAATATACTGACCACCGAGAACCTTCATGCTACGATCCATAATATGAACAAGATGCTCCTCAAAAGACGTATCTTTCTATAACTCAATATCCTCGGGATGGAAATCATGAGACATGTCTTACTGATAGCAGTGTAATACATATATGCGGAAGACATCATGAAATTCCCATTACCTCTATGGTAACTACATCAGATAGGAAACCAACCCATATCCCTCAAAGATCTCAAACAGCTCAACATGTCGTGGGGAATGCTTTCCCTATCTCCTGATCTCATGCGTCCTAATGTGGCTCTATTTTTACATTTTTTGCCACATCTTTTTTTACATAATTTTTAATGATTTAATTAATTATTTAAGATAATAATACAAAATAATTGTACTTTAGTATTTTTAAAATTAAATTTGATAATTAATTAATTTTTTTAATTAATTAAGTATTTTTTGTCCTTAGATTAATTATTCTAATCTTACTTTAATTTTTAAATTTAATTATTTCTTAATTTGTTTATTTAAATAAAATATACCTAACTTTGTAATAAATTATCATCTCTTTTAAACAATATTTATTCATTTTATTTCTATATAATTCATGTAGACTTTATTTTAATATTTTATATTAACTTCATTAATATTTATGTCTAATCATCCTATAAATTAATTATGTTATGAATTTGAGTTTAAATTAAATAAAATAACAAGATTTTTACCTTAAGTATTCAATCTTTTAATTAATTAATTAATTAAGAGATTTGAAACTTTAATTATTTAATCCTAAGAATGTTGTTAAATTATTAAGTCATTACGTTTTGTTTTTAGTCTACCATTGATGATGACAAAACTCATTAGTGACCTATTGAGTCACCGATGCTATCCTTTTTCACTCACTGTTTACCCTATAATTAAATTATATAATAAATTTTAATATTATACCTTTATCAACATAGTTTAATATTAATCCAGTTTTTAATTTATGTATTAAAATCAAAATCATAAATTGTATCATTAATGTTTTATGTTTATTAATAATCCTATTTTTAATTTCGGATGTTAATCTTCTTTTAATTTTTAATTTTCAATCATTGTATTTTTGATTTTATGGTTTTAAACATTTAATTATTTTCATTCTTTGAATTTAGTTAACTTATGTTAACTAATTTTAAGTTCAATTTATGTGGTTTTAATTCCTGTGTATCACGATTAGTTCTTTTTTTAAGTTACGAGTAGTTTTATTTTTAGTATGCTACCATTATTGATGATTATCAGTACCAGTCACTTATTTACAGTCAGTGACCTATTTCTATTGGTATCCATATATTTTTTGCACCAGTGACCTATACTTTTGAAACTAATAGTGGCCTTTTATGCAGTGGAATGGTGAACTTTTGCTAAGAGTAACCTTAATTTTTTATAAACCATCGGTGACCGTCTTTTTTCTCCAATAATGACCATCTATTTTATTTCAACGATGGAATTTTTACAACTACTAGTAACCTCATTTTTTTACAGCTAACGGTAACCTTGTATCCCTCACCTTTTGATCTCACCACTGTCACCACCCCTTCGTCTCACAATTTTCCCAATCTCGAACCTTTGTTGCTTCATCAATTCATGGGTTGCAGAACCACATCATCAGTACACCCTTCACCAAAATCACAACACTCCCAAATGGTTCTAAATGAACAAAAAATCAAACCACTAAACAAATAAAGATCCCTAAAATTGTTTCCATCCAGATCAAAAATAAGAAGTAGGATATCACCACCGGAGATGAGGAAGGATCCGCAGTTTGCAGATGAAGAGGTTGTAGCTACTGGTTCGATGCCGCTGCAAGCTGAGGCTGCCTCCAGTCCACTTAAAGGGGAGGAAGCTGGGAGTCACACAGAGCTGCGTTGGAAATTGAGAAGGAGGATCCATCCTTGCTAGTGCTATAAGAATCCCTCGTGACCCGGTGTATTGTGTCAGTACAAGAGAATATGGGGACGCTACTATTGCACTCCACCAGAGTAGAACCATAGTTGTTGTCTCACTCGGAAAATGACCGCGACACTGGGCTGGGCTGCTGCGCCGAAGCAGAATTTCATTTCCCCACTTTTGTGCCGTGATTTGGGGGAGAAGAAGAAAGTTATAAAAAAATATTATAATAATAATGTAAAACAAAAACATAATTTAAAACGAAAATTAAAAATAACTAAATTAAAATATAGAAGAATATTAATTATAATAAATAATGAATATAAAATAATTAATTTATAAAACATAATTAATAATAAAAGAAACTTTAAACTTTATTAATCTAAATTAATTAATCTTCAAATTTTAATAATTTTTTTAGTGTTTTAAATTAAAGAAGTGTTTAATAATTAAATATATTAAATAAAATATGAATAATTATTTATATATAAAATTAGAATAAAAATAATTATTTAGTAAGATAAAAATTTAATGCTTTAAATAAAAATTAATTATTATTAACATTATTAATTGATTTTAAAAAATAAATTTAACTATTTAATATGATGTTTAGAAATATAATTTAAAAAACTTATAAATTTAAATAAAGTAGATTAATTTTATTCATTAATGAACCAATAGATATATTTATTCGTAACTAAGATTAACATTAATAAATATATTAAATTAAATAAGTTAGTTACTTAATTAATTAATATTAGTTTTTATTAATCTATAATTTAAGTTTTACATTAAATAAATAAAATATTCAACTAATAATTTTTAAGTGATTGATCTATTATTGTTAAATGTTTCACTATCATGTTTTAATAGTTTTAAATTTGTTTGTTGTTATTTACATTGCAGGTTTACACCATGGTCTTAAAAGCATCAAGGTTCATTTATCTAACACATCTGAAGTTAGTTATAAGGGAAAGTTAGTGCGACGTGTTAGTAGCGAAAAAACGCATGTGTGCATTGCAACTGTAAAAAACGAATTCAAGTCAGTGAAGAGTGGTAGTGACGAGAAATAGAAGAAAGTGTGTACATAAAATAGATCAAGCATCAGTTATTTTTGAGTATGGGGGGATTTAAGAGATAGAGTGAATAATCCTAGTCCGAGAGAGGAAGATCAGTGGGTGACTCTTGAACCACTTCCTTGAGCTGGAGAAGTTCAAGAGTAGAACATCGTCTTGAGAGTTTATCTTCCATCATATTTCTAGTATTAGTACTCTATTTTAGTATGATACAAATGCTGAAATGATAATGAATATGTTTACTAGATGAATCAATTAGTTTGAGGATAAATTGAAGATCCACTGGTTATCTTTTAATTTTCTTTAACTTTATCATAATGATGTATTTAGTATTTATGAGTGAGATCAGTGTTGAGTTGATTCAATTGATTGTACCACTAGAACATAATTTCAAAATTGCACAACCAATTGGAGAGATTAATTATGGAGACACCTTTCAGAAGATAATAAATTCATAAGAGTTAAAGACTCATGGTGAGTTCGTCCGATTGTCACTTTCAAATAATGACTATCATAGTTGATCTATTTAGAGTAACGAACATTGAATTTGATCAACCAGTCTGACATAATTTTTGTTGAGGGAGGTGAGTCATTCTCTTTTAGGTGGTACTCTAAAATAACTTTAAAGTGATTTGAAATACTTTTTAAACTAGTATAATTGAGATTTTTCATCCATTATTTTTTTAGATTGTCCATTTATCAGCGTTTATATATCCATGTTTCTTTATGTTTTAAACTGTTTCCAGCATCAATTTAGATTATATATATGTTGCGAAATGTTCTATCACTCAACAGACTAATAAAATGTAATAAAATATTTATAAAAAGTAAAAAAATATAAAATCATCTATGATGATAGTGAGAGTGGGGTCTTTTGAATGTTTCTAGAAGAATAGTTGTCATAGTCACCTTCCTTGTGGGTTCGACCCTACTTTCCACATATACAGTAGTTAGTAGTAATATATATTTTAACCTTTCACTAACTTCAATGATAGTACATGTCTTCTTTTTGGAAATGTTTCCACTAACAGATCACCCATATCACCCACGTGATAGCGGGAATACTCACCACTATACTACAAAAAAACATTAAATCGAAACATAAAAAAAATTAGAAAATTTAAAAATAGTAAAAAAATTACTTCTTTTCTTGCGGAATTGTTAGTATTTTATGACTATTGAGTACTATCTGCTTTTTTTTTCATGATCATAAGAACTTCTTATGTCTGATTGGAGCCTCCAAACCCAGAATTAGATAAACATTTAACTACTCTATGAAAGAAAAAAATGAAATGGCCAACATCCATAATTTAGTTCTTAATATCTACATAAAAAATCATCCAGAACTCATATATGAAAATGAAAGGCCTAGTATGAGGGAGTTCCAACTTCCTCAAGATTCACACAATCCATTTCCTATGAGACTATCACTTAAGGCCAGAAACTATGAGCCTAAAAAGTCACACATATCAATTTTCACTTCTTTTAATGGGCTCCCTAATTAGGTATCTCTTGCCTTCATTAGAGCCTTTTATAACACTGTGTTGTTGATACCTCTTCTAGGACTCATAGAAAATTATCCGAGAATGAGAGTCTTCCCCTTTTTCCTTAAAAATAATGCTAAAAATTGGTTTCTTATTCTAGATGAGAATATTTTTTAAAATTGGGATCAAGTGTACAACTCTTTTATTATGAAATATTATCCCCAAAGACGTAAAGGAGAACATAGAACTAAGATAACTAGTTTTTATAAAGAGGATGGAGAATCTTTTCATGAAACATTGTATAGATTTACGGATCTTATTAGGTAGTGTCCCCATCATCAACTCCCATCTCACCTTCTGATGGACACCTTCTATGATGGGTTGTCTTCCTCTGGACAGAATCTAGTTGATCAGGCTGCTGGGGGAAATTACAATGATAAGAAAGATGAAGAACATAAGACAAATTTTTAATATTCTTGAACTGAATTTACAACATCAAAAATCAAGAAGAAAAATAATCAATAGAAATTTTATCCCAATCATTGTTTCAATGAAAGAAATGGAAGCTCAACTTGCTGAAATCAAAAACCAACTTTAATCATTAATGAACCAAAACTCTAAGAAAACTAGTAATCAACTTTTCTATCAAAACACCAATTAATATTTAAGCGAACAGTGTGTCCTGTGTGGTATGGTTGGGTATAATAAATTTTTTTTCCTAACTTTGATATTCCAACCCAACAACAAGAGAACCCAACTTTCTTAATTATTGTCATAGCTTGCCTCATAAAGAAGATCCATTTTTAAACAATTATAATATTGGCTATAGGAACCATCTATATATTTCCTGGAATGATCATGTCCTAATTAAATACTCCACTACCCCTAACTATCAAAATCAACCAAGACAAAATATTCAAAACCAACAAAGGGGTGGGTATTAATATGAACAAGAAAATAATGATAACCAAATGTCTTCTAATCATGATCTAATACTGAAAACAATTAACTGCCAAGAGGAAAGATACATGACTCATATATCAAAACATCAAAATTATTATAAGTCAGATAAAATTAAAACTGATGTGATAATACGGACCATAGAAACACAACATGGACAACTTGCAAGGGATTTTAATCTAAGAAAATGGTTGACTTACAAGTACAATTGATCTTAATCCTAGAGATAATTTCAAGGTGGTATTAACTAGAAGTGGGATGAAAACTCAATCTATTGATGAAAAAGACCATGAAAATAACCAAAATTAAAATTTTCTTCAATCTGGTAATAAAAATATGCTTTGTTCACATATGGTAAATTCATGAAAAATTCATCAAAATGATGGAAATATGAATTTATCATATGAATAACAAGCAGAAAGATCATCTAAAAGTCAAATGAATAATGGAAATATAAAAGTTGAGGAAGAGGTGAGGGATATATCAAATTTCCTTAAAAATTTCTCCCCACCCATATTATTCCCTAAGAAGATGAGACCACAATGTAACACCATGGATTAACTTCATCAGTTCCTTGGTCTCCTTTCCAAACATCAAGTAATTATTCCATTCATTCAAGACTTAATTCAAATTTGATATTATCAAAAATATCATTAAAAAATTAGTTCGAAAAAAAGACCCTCAAAGGATTTTCTATATACATTCTCACTCAATAGTGTTGTGCTATGCTTCAAAATAAAATTCGACTAAAATTGAAAGACCTAATTTGTTCTGTTATACCTTTTACACTAACGAAATTTTGATCCGCTCAATTATTTTTCTGACTTATGTGCTAGTATTAACCTGCTCCCATACTCACTGTTTCAACAGTTGAGGATGAGTGACCTTTAACCCACCATAGTTATAATGAGATTAGCTAATAGATCATTCACTCAACCCATATTTAGGATAGATGAATTCCTAGTTAGGGTAGGGAAGCTGTTCTTGCCTACATACATTCTAGTCTTAGACATAGAGTGTGATCAAGAGGTGCCCATCAACTTGGGTAGGCCCTTCATGGCCACAGCTGGTGTGGTTATTGATGTCTTTAAGGGTCAGTTAATCATTAAAATTGGATAACATCAAGAAGAGTTCAATGTGTTTAAAAATATAAAAGGATAATTTTTTTAAAACTATTCAATGGTAGAGTCCATAAAAGATGAGAACTCAACTGAAAACTCTGATAAATATGAAAATCAATATTTTTTTGAAGAAATTTATCTTGAAGCTGAAAGTTTTGTTGAATCTGTCTTAGATGATCAAAATTTTTATAAAACACCAAATATGGAAAAAAAAATTAGAACATGACAACTATTCAGTTTCTGCTGTAGAAGAGTCCTCTGTTTCTGAACATTGGAGGTTATTGAGTGAATTTGAGGGTGTTTCAATTAACTCCAAACATACTGAACATATTGATGTTGTTGAGGGATAATATTTGAAACAAGATTATGATTCTATTCTAATAAACTTATTGAATTCTAATCAGGAATATCAGGAGAATATGCTTCCCACTTTGGACAATAGAACTTTTATTTCTAAATCTAAACATGAAATTGAAAATATTTCATCATTTGAAACTTCTTAAAAGAGATATGTTGAAGATCTTGGACCAAATAGGCCAAAGAGTCTTCCTTCTACTGTAGAACAACCCACTATTGAACTAAAACAAATCCCTTCTAATTTGAAATATTCATTTTGGGTGAGAATTCCACTTTACCTGTCATAATTTCTGCTGAGCTTAATGAGAACAAAGAACAAATATTGTAAAGTGTTTTGAAGAAGTTTTAATCTTCCATAGGTTAAACCATAGCTGATATCAAGGGAATTAGTGTCTCATTATACATGTATAAAATACATATGGAGACTGACCATAATCCAAGGGTAGAGTGTTAAAGAATATTGAATCCAAAAATGAAAGAAGTTGTGAGAGAAGAATTGATTAAATTACTGGACACTGGAATAATATATCCCATTTATAATAGTTCTTGGGTCATCCCTGTTCAGGTTGTTCCCAAGAATGGATGATTCACTTTAGTATAAAATGAAAATAATGATGAAATACAAGTTTCGAAATCCACAAAATGGAGAGTCTCTATAGACTATAAGATGTAGACTGTAGCCACATGGAAGGGAAATTTCCCAATTCCCTTCTTGGATCAAATGTTAGAGAGGCTTGCTGGAAATGAATTTTTCTGTTTCCCGAATGGGTATTTTGGTTACAACCAGATTCATGTTGATCTAAAGTATTAAGAAAATACCACTTTCACATGCCCCTTTGGAACATTTTCTTATAGGTGGATACCATTTGGGTTTTGTAGAGCTCTAGCCACTTTTCAAAGGTGTATGATGGCTATTTTTTCATACATGATTGAAAAAATAATTTATGTTCTCATGGATGACTTTTCCAGTGTAGGAAGTAATTTCAACACTTGTCTAGGAAATATTGATTTAGTTTTGGAATGATTCATTGAAACCAATATTTTTCTTAATTGGGAGAACTGTAAATTCATGGTCACAGAAGGTATAGTTCATAGTTATAAGGTCTCCAAGAGAGTTTTTGAAGTTGATACTTCTATGATTGATGTTATTCAAAAATTGACACCTCCTAAAAATGCTAAAGGTATTAGATGTTTCTTAGGGAATGTTGGGTTCTACCGGAAGTTCATAAAAGACTTTTTCAAAATAAAGAAGCCCTTATTTTATTTGTTGTTCAAGGATTCACCTTTCCATTTTGATGAAAACTATTTGAAATCATTTAATATGCTTAAAGAAAAACTCACTAAATCACCCATTATCACTATTCCAAACTGGAAACTACCTTTTGAAAATATGAGTGATGTTATTGATATTATTGTTGGTGATTTCCTTGGACAGTGGAAAGATAGACAATTACATGTGGTATATTATGCTAGTAGACTGGTAGATGATGCCAAAAATAATTACACCACTACTAAAAAAGAATTTTTAACTATTGTGTATTCTGTAGAGAAGTTTAGACCGTATTTCTTAGGTACAAAATTTTTTAGTTTCACTGACCATTATTCCATAAAGTACATACTGTCTAAAAAAGATACTAAACCCAGGCTGATTAAAAGGAATTTATTTCTACAAGTGTTTGATTTAGAGATTAGGGATAAGTAGGGAGATAAAAATTTAGTTGCTAACAACATTTATAGGCATCCTCTTACTCAATATATAGATCCTAGGGAGATAAACTCTTCCTTCCCTGATGAAAATATGCTCACTATTTATATTAATAAATCTGTATGGTATGCAGATTTTTCCAACTTCCACGTAGAAAGTGTCTTTCCCAAAAATCTCTCAAATAACAAAAGAAAGAAATTCATTTCTATGCTTAAATACTATTGTTAGGATGATTCTTTGTTGTTTTGGATATGTTATAATGGTATCCTTAAGAGATGTGTTCCCGAGGACGATATGTTTCATGTCTTATAGAGTTGTCCCTCCTCACCTTGGGGAGGTCACTATGGTGGTGAACGAACTACTCATAAGGTCTGACAATCTGGTTTCTATTGGCCTACACTTTTTAAGGATGCTAGAAGATTTTTGGATGGATGTGATAGATGTTAGAGACTCGGAAATTTGTGTAGGAATTATTAGTTACCGCAAAAAAGAAATTCTAGAAGTTGAGATTGTGGATGTCGGGGGTTTAGATTCCATGGGTCCATTTCGATCTTATCATGGGATTGAGTACATACTTTTTTCTATTAAGTATGTGTCAAAATGAGTTGAGGTTATTGCAATGCCTAACAATCCATCCAACTCAGTAATCATGTTTGCAAAAAAGAACATCTTTACAAGATTTAGAGTTCCCAAGGCCTTTATCACTGATAGGGGATCACATTTTAAGAACTATATGTTTAAATATTTTATGAAAAAATATGGTTCTGTTCATCAAACTGGTATTCATTAACATTCAAAATCTAGAGGACATGTGGAGATTTCAAACAGGGAACAGAAAAAAAATACATGAGAAAATTATGTCAACCTCTAGGAATGATTGGTCTCTTAAATTGGATGAAGCTTTAAGGGAATATAGAACTGATTTCAAGACCCTAATAGGTATGTCTCCATATATGTTGTTGTTTGGGAAATGCTATCATTTACCTATGGAGTTGCAACACAAGTGTTATTGGGAAGTTAAATCTCTGTGCATTGAGTTTAAAAGTGCTGGTGAGAATAAATTACATGAGCTAGGTGAAATTGATGAGATTAGGAGAGAGAGTTATGATAATTCAAGAATTTATAAAGCGGGGGCTAAAATCTTTCATGATCCTGTCATACAAACCAACAAATTCATACCAGGATAGAAGGTCTATCTCTTTAACTATAGACTCAAAATCTTTTCGAGAAATCATATGTTCAAGTGGTCTGGAATATTTACTGTAGTGAGAGTGCTTAAGAATGGATCTATTGAAATATTTAGATGAAGAAAAAAAACCCATGTTAGTTAATGGGTAGAGAGGGAATGTTTATTTTGAGGGACAACCAAAGGGCTTGGATGCCTTCACTGTGATTGAAAACTGATCTTGAATAATGTCTGGAAGAATACATTAAAACTTACTGTTTCTTGGGAAGAAACCCATTGTTATTTTTGTCTTTACTTTGTTTCATTTATAACCTTTAATAATGTGCTACTTCTGTGATTTATTTTTGTGAAATTTATGTTATTTCTTGCTCTTGGTTTACATGCTCTCAGTTTTTAAGATAATGCTCATGGTTTCATCAATGGAGTGGAATTACCATCTAAGGATTAATGAAAAACATATCCAGGGAAGTGTCTTGACTTATGCTGTTGTAAATTCAGCTTGTATTAATAAATTATGATATATTTTTCCTGAAAATTATATTTCAATACTTGAACTATATAAAATTATGTTTCATGTATTGCTAATGAAATTTAACAAATAATGCATATGCTTAAAATTCTTCTTGTATTATAATGAATGTTTTTTGTATGTTACTATGTAAATAAAAACTATGCATGTACTTCACTACTGAAAATTGAATTTCTTTGTTATTAAAATCTTTTTATTTCTTGAAACTAATTGTGGGGAGGTACTTGCATGCTGATTTTTTTTATTGAATATGATTTAGGATGGGGTGTTCTAGAATTTTTTTCTACTCTATAGAACATATTATTGAACTCAATCTATTAAAATGCTTACACCCAATACATAGTGAACATAAAACTGACATGTTACATTTGAGATTTATTGAAAATTTGTCACTGGAAAAAATTTTAATGCATGTATTTTCTAATGAAACTGATATATAAATTATTCAGTGTGGAAAACATCATTTTTGAACTTTAAAGATATCCATTATACAAGTCATCAATCTACTATATTGAAAATCTATTTTAAACATAAACTGTCAAATTGTTCTTCTCTATATTTGGATGTCATCTTTGGGGACAATGATGGGTTTTATGTGTGGGGGAGGTGTTCAATTATTGACTGTGATGAAATGTGCTTAATTTTATGCCCATCATTTCACATCCTCAGTGTAACTTGTAGTAAAACCTGATCTCCGACCATGACCTCTTGAGATCTTATACGATGATCGACAAAATATTACTGACAAGACTACGTAGTAGCCATCCATCTCTAAATCAGCTGAACCAGTTCAGTAGTCTCTTGACCAAGATGAGTTCCTAGAAAAGCTACCTCTCTTGCCTCTATCCAACATTGGGGTGATCAGAATGGTCTACCGTATAAAGCCTCGTATTTTTCTATCTGAATAGTAGTTTGGAAGATATTATTATAGGTGAATTCAAATAGGGGGATATACTTTTCCCAATATCCCTCAATGTATATGACACATGCACAAAACATGTCTTCTATCACTTGTATCATACGCTCTGATAGGCCATCAGTCTAAGGGTGGTATGCTATTCTCAAAAGCACTTGTGTACCCTTCTCCCTATGAAAACTCTTCTAGAAACAAGATGTAAAGTGGGTGTCCCTATTTGAAATTAAAGAATGTGTGACCCCATGAAGACATACCACCTCTCAAATATACAGTTTTCTAATCACATTAACATAGAAATTCTCCTTGATCGAAAAGAATTGATCAACCTTCGTAATCCTGTAAACTAAATCCCACATAGCATCATTGTCTCTAGGCGACCTCAGTAACACCATCATGAAATCCATCATGACATCATCCCATTTCCAATCTAAAATAGGTAAATGTTGTAAAAGACTATTCAAACACTGATGTTCTGTCGTCACCTGCTGATAGGTGGAGCACCTTATAACAAAAATAGATACTTCTCATTTCATAACCAGCCACCAGTACTAGCAACTAAAGTCACATTATATCTTGGTGACTATGGGATGCACTGCCCAAGATGAACTGTGAAACTCTCACATCATCTCCACACGTATATCCCTTGGAACCCATCGATGGACATGGATACATAGAACATCTAAATCTCCTTTCATCCATCTAGGAGGAGGGTCTTCACCTGCCACACTATCCTATAAAACTAAGCCATCAAAATATAATAGATACCTCATCCTCACTCTGTCCAGTAGGGTAGAGGTAACAACAAAAGTTGAAAGATAAGTATTTCGCTGACTATTGTGTGCCTCTAAATGAATTTCAGAGAAAAATGACATAAACTGCCACTCACCACTGGCCTTCTACACTACCTATATCTGAGTCCACTAGCTCAGTACATCAGCCACTGCATTGCATTTTTCAATCATACATGCAATATAAAAATTGAATGAATGATGTTATTCCATGACCCTTTTCTATCATAGATTCAAATCACACTGAGTAAAGATGTATTTGAGAGTTTTTTGGTTCTTCTACAGCAAAAATTTCTCTCTCAGTAAGTAAATCCTCTAACAACACAATCCATAACAACCAAACCAACTTGAGATCACGCATTAGGTAATTCCTCTCATGTGGCCTCAACTGCTGAGACCCGTACGCAACAACTTGATTGCCCTGAAAAAACACTGCTCCCAACCCAATAACTGATGCATTAAAATATATAGAGTATCTCCTTTCCAACTCTGGAAATATCAGTATTAGTGCTGATGTCCAACGTCCCTTCAACTCCTTAAATGTTGTGTCACATGAATCTGACCACTCAAACATCACACCATTCTTTGTCAATCCCTTCATCGGTGCTTCTAAGAATGAGAAGCCTGATATAAAATGACTCTAGTAACCAGCTAGTCTTAAGAAACTCTGCGCCTCAAAAATGATCATGGGATACTCCTAGGTAACTACTTCTCTTACTATACCTGGGTCCACTGTTACTCCAATATCTGAGATTAAGTGACCTAGGAAGTGAATCTAATCTATCTAGAAGTGGCATTTTGCAAGCCTAGAATTTAACAGATTATATCTCAGTGTATTCAAAACAATCTCAAGGTGTGTTTCATGGTCATGATGAATTTGAGAATACACCATGATATCATCTACTAAAACCACCAAATGAAGAATCTAGGAAAGGAAGGAACACTTTGTTCATCAGCATAATGAAAACTGATGGCATGTTCATGAGGCAAAACAACATAACCAGGTTATCATATAGACTATACCTTCTACGAAACCTAGTACGAGATTTTTCTACAGGTCGAACACATACCTGGTGATATATTTACCTCAATTAAATTTTGGAGGACACCTGGGATCCATGAAATTGATCAAATAGGTCATCTATCTGTGGAAAGGGTTATCAGTTTTTTACAGTCAAAAGGTTCACTTTCCGATAGTCCACACATAGCCTAAGCGTACCATCCACCATTTTCATGAAAAGGACCACTGAACCACCAGGATAAGTACTGGGTTAGATTAAAACCATGGATTTTATATCTTCCAACTTCCTCTTTAGCTATTAAAACTCCATCGTAGCCATCTAGTAAGGAGTAATAGATAACTATGCAGCTCCTGGCACTAGATCGATAGTGAACACCACCTCTCTTGCCCGAGGAAATCTGAAAAACTCATCTGAAAAAACATATTAGAAATGATAAACCACAAGATGGAAATCTTAAAGACATGTTCCCTACTCATCAAGATATAAGCTCACAATATTCACTATCATTCGGCCCTACCCACGATGCTTGGGTACATCTCTGCTCACATAGACATCCCATTCACCATTATTATGAAACTCTCTATACTCAATCGATATGAAAATCACCCTACGACGACAGAAATCAACAATGTCTTGAAAGGTAACCAATCAGTCCATTCTGAGAATAAAATCAATGTTCATCATCTTAACGACAAAGAGGTTCAATATAAAGTGACACCACCCAATCTTAAGGGGGGACTCCTTTGACTGACACAAACCTGCCGTTCTAATCCCAAATGAGGATTCCAGCATCACAAAATCGGAACCAGTAAAGGTATAGATCCCAAGGCTACCCATAATAGTGACATATATAAAAGTATGTGTCGAACTAGTATCAAAATGTGAAGAAGATAAAACATAGGTGACTAAAAAAGTACCTCTGATAGTAAAGGGTCCAAGATCCTGCTCTTGTTGGGTCTGTTGCATGGAATATGTCTGACCAATACCACTGACCTCTGACATAGTCTAGTTTCCCTTAGCTGACCCACCCTACTGTCGATGAGATCATGGGGTTTGGCTACCATGGCCACAACCACCTCCTCAGCATGAAGGACCTGACATATCCCAGTTTATAGACTGGTGTGAAGCTACTGACCCTGCTCCTACATGTGGAGTTTGTACAGAACCATTCTCACTAGCCAAAAGTGGAAATATTCTACAGAAGTGTTGTAGATGGCCCATATTTCCACAAGATTGGCACTCAAAAGGGTCTTTCAGGCACTAAGGATTAGTATTCCCAATAGTTTCGCACTGGTAGAACCTCACTTTGATACCAGAAGAAGGGTTATGAATACTCGTATAACCACAACGAAGATTTATACAACATTTCTAGCTTTTGGTTGAGACAATACCATATCTCGTTGTAAAACCTCCCTGGATCACACCCCCAGATTCCTGTATGATGCACTTGGTAATCCGCGCCTGATTCACAATTACAGAGACATTAAGAAACCTGAATACATTCCCCTATGATCGGATGTAAAACATGAGACTATCGTCGAGTCGTCTATCCTTCGATACATCATCACCCATCAGAATAGGTGCGAATCACTGAAGCTCACTGAACCGGGCATTATAGTATATAACAGACCCTGCACCCTGCTCTAGGTGTTTGACCTCCCGATATCGGTCGACCCTCAATTTATCTAGAAAATAATAATCATAGAATGACACCTGAAACTCTTCCCATGTCATGTCTTGAGGAAGCCCTACCTAAGTGATAACATCCCCCCACTTATTGGTATAATCATGGAGCATATCTGTTGCAAGTTTTACCTTCCTCTCAAGAGGGGTCTCCTAAATCTAAAAGATAGTCATAATAGATTCCAATCATGATTCCACAGCCTAATGGCCCCCATCCCTAGAAAAATTAGGTGAATACTGCTGCTAAAATATACGTGTCAGCTCTGCCACAGATGGGGAAGCATGTGGTGCTCCTTTAAAGGTCTTCATGAACCCCACAAAGACTTCTCATAACTATGTGTTAGTACCTATGTCTGGTATAACAAGTTGTGCTATAGTTGGCACAACTGGAGGATCAATCGGTACCCCATGGCTGACCATTTTTAGAGTAAGCTCACTGCCACTCTCCAGGAATAAAACACTCGTTCTTTGAAGTGACATCACTCTACAAGGCCAGGAACACTCTTTAGTTCAAACTTATAGTCAATTTTTTCTGTTCAAAAGTGACAATAATAAATAGGGAATAAAATCCTCAAAATCAGAAAAGAATGGACTACACGACGTGTAACAAGGATACATGATATGTACCCTTATACTCTTACATGGTTGTGTTCTACCAATGTCCTGGCATGTATCACCCAAATAACAAGTGGTGTTCCATGAGTATACAGCCTGTACATAGTTCTATCCTCCAGGCTATGTACTACCACATGGAAAGGTCCACACAACTCGTTCGGGGGTAGACTACACGATGTGTTCCAATCCAAACTCCACAACTTGTGTTTTATATCACACGGCCCGTTACAAGGTTAGATACTATATGGCATGTACTCCTGGTACACAATGTGTTCTTATTAAAATTTGGAACACCATATCCCCTGAATAGGTAGAACACACCACGTGTTACACTAAACTACCCACCATATATATTGGGGTTTTCGAGACAGAAACTCAAGATTTCCCAGAAAACCCTTGTTCAGAAAAATAAACTAAACAGTGGGATGCCAAATTTTGACTCATGAGGGCCCAAACTCCCCATAAATCATTTTTTGGGACCAAAGAATAACATATCATATCAATTTTATAACAAGTTCAACCAATTTAAACCATATCTATGACAAGTTAATTTAACCCCTAAAGTCCATTGGTGCATCATTTCCCAATTCATAAGGGCCCATACACCTTATGGATTTAATGATGATGTGACACCATTATTTATTACACCCAAATAACAAAACAATAGTCACAACTATTATTTCAACTATCACAACAATATATAATAGCTAATGCATCTAATATGGAATTGAATAATGCTTGGAATGTGATTCTAAAAAGTTCTTATATGATACATGACATTGCATACCATCATCTCATCAGGTTGTAATAAAAAAACCCATGGTTTCATCAATAGTAATTGTATAAATCAAGTGTGTCATCCTATTGTGAAATTGAATCAACTGTAATTTCTCAAAATCTATAGATCATAAGTCAATTTGAAGAATATTGGACATTCCCTGTACATGGGGTAGCTACTCCTGGGAACAACTAATTACCAAATACCTATTTCTTCCTATAACTACCTATAGGCAGCAAATATTAAGACAATTTAGAAAAAAAAATCATATGATACAACTTTGTAATGTCCCGGGTCCGGAAGCTACTCAACTGGTGCCCCGTACCTGGTTTCCCACATGGCCTCAAAGACATTTCCCCAAACACTAGAGGTTTCCAACTAGAAGTGGGGGTGTTGGGTATGATAGTGGGAAAACTATACCCTCATTGGAAGAGTGTAATGCATTAGAATAAATAATAGTAATAGAGGAAGTGGTATACATCATAAAACCAAAGAAAAAAACTATAGAATGAAAGATAGTGATAATAAGAAGGCATAATATCAAAAGATGTAGCATGTCACATGTCCTAAGAAAATATAGAAAATGGGATACACTGCCAGCAAGTAAAAAACAATAAAAAATTATGGCAAAACAAAATGAAACTCAGCAGCATCACTAGCCTTGTCTTGGTCCAATGCTCTCCTGCTCCTAATCAGCAATAAAGTACCTATATCGAGAGCCATTCCCCTATCCACACCAACAGCAATATAGTCTGTTTGGTCCCAAAAACATGACTGAAATAGGGTGTGAGAAATAAATCCCAGTTGGTAACCACTAAAGGATCCTTCCAATCTATTAGTGATTATATGCAACAATAGTGTACAATAGTGAAATGCAATAAACCAATAGGTACTCAAAAGTAAACAACCCTACAAGTATTGGAATTCATTTTAATTTATTTCATGGTCTTTAATCAGTTCAATTCATTAAATTATATGAGTATCGAGATCCTGACTAAGCCTGTAAATCCACTAAATAAAGTAAACACAACAGATACGTCACTAGGATATCTAAAAAATATGTGTAGACCGAATAAAATAATGTTCTTTGGCTTGGAAGATGTGACGTTAGTGATTCCATTCCATTATGTCTCAAGGCCAAGCCAAATATATTAGCATTTCATCATATTAAAATCGGGGACAAGCCTGATATATCATCATTTTAGCATGTATTAGGGACTTTCCCAGTGTATATGCATTTCAACATGTATCAGGGTCAAGACCGGTGTATCAAAATTTCAACATATTTAGGGCCACATCCAATGTATAATCATTTCAGCATACTAAGCGACACATGCAAATTACCTAACTACATGGTTTTCAATAATCAACTCACATGAGAAAAAAATTTGTAACAAGACTGACATGTGAATTAAACTATCACAAAGCTTTAACAATTATATTCACATAGCTACATTTATTTAAAAATATTCATTCTAAAACAACCCTTCAAAAGGGAATCAAAGGAAATCCCATTAATTTCCTAAGAAAACGACAAAACAATGGTCATCTGAGGTAAAAATCACCCATGGGGTGGCCCTTAATCAAACCAAAAATCCTAAAAATAAAATAATTTATTGAATTCATTACCAGTTCAATATTAGGTAACAATAAGGATCTAATTCCTTTCACGATGACACCATAAACATGGGCACACAGAACAATGGAACATATAAACACTTGAATTTAAGAAATTAGCATGAGACCACCTAGATTGATGTCATATAACAGATATAATCCAACACCCACCCTTCAATATACCTAGAATAGTGTAGATATTTGAAAATAATTAATTCACTCAACCTTAAATAACTTTATCAAGAGACAAAATCCCCATGAACATCTCTAGGAGAAGAAACCCCTTACCAATTGGGTTCTAATGTGATAAAAGACACATGAATCGGTTCCCAAACAATATATACAGATAAGGAAATGATCTCACGACTCCTTGTTCTTCACTTAGTGGATCTTCTATCAAGATGAAGAGAAAACTAGGATACTACCCGTTCTAACCCAAAAATTATGAGTAAAAAATGTTTAAGTTCATATACATGACATGTATATCATTTTATTGTTCATAAATTTGCCAAATTCATTTATGATTCTCACACTACCTTAGCTGACATGACTACACGGTGTGTACTAGGAAGTACACGACATGTAGTGGCTTTTTCTTCTCTCCCTAGCTAATATATGAACACACCATGTATCCCCATCCTATACGGCCAAACTACACAGTTTTTACATAGGATTACATGGCATGTACTTCTAAAACATAAATTTTTTTATAGTTTTCCTTGTTTTCTCAAAAACAACTCAAAGGAAGAGAAAAATAAGAAATCCATAACTCATAATAAGAACCCAATCCTTTTAAAAAAAATGTAATAATGACACATAAACATGTCTAAAAAGTATTGATTGAATTTATTTTAACGTTAATATCCCTATATTGTATTATATTTCACTTTGAATCCATTTTATTGGTGTTAGAAACATATTATATATTATTATTTCATGTTTTTTGAACGTTTCCAACCACTTCACTTCTAAAATGGAATCTCTCCCTTCAATTAAAAAACATATTGATAAATTTATATTTAAAAACACCACCCCAAATACATTCTGAATTATCTTACTAATGTCCTCGGGGTCCTAGTAGTCTTTAAATACCAATAGTTATACATTTAATGTGTAATCTAAATGGTCATATCCAAAGAGTTATATATCCTAACATACATATTTCATGTTTATTACTTGTTATACCTCATTAAAATATATTCTAACAACTATATCATAATTATGATAGTATTTTATTTATAAAATAAATGTATTTATGATTATTTAAAAACAATTTTTTGTCTTTTTTTCTTCATATGAGAATGAAAAACATCACGCATGTACATGTTTGAACCACCACCTCCATGAAGCGTTGGGTTTCATTTTCCATCACCACATCACATGAATGGTTTTAAATATATAATTAATGAAAATATAATATTTTTATTTCATTAGTATAATTCTATAAGGATAATATATTACTTACCTTGATACCATTTACATCCATTGGAAAATAATAGCATTCCTCAGGTGTATGTGTGAAACACAACTACCAGGAAGTGATGTGTTACATTTTTCATTACTATAGAACATGGTTAGTTATAATGATAGAAATAGTAAAGAAATATTACATTAATATCATAAATACTATTCTAGAAATTTAAATCATTATACAACTTACTTCTGGTTCGTTTAGTTATAAAATAAAAATGTCACTCATGTGTATGTGTGGACATCCACCTTCATGATAAGTCATATTTTATTTTTTATTTCCACATTTCATGGATTATTAAAAAAATTAAATGTAAAAAATAATAATATTTTCATTATTAACATTCTAGAAATATTGTAACCATGATTCCTCTGACCACATTCAACCCACTAAAGTCATGTTTGACTTATAAAATGAATATCTGAAAAACGTCTAAAATACCCATAACCATTTTAAATCCTAAATAAAACATGTTTATAAGTGAATTAAATAGATTATTGATAATTTAATAAAAATTTAATATGTTCCTAGTAAATTATAAAATAAATAATTTTTTTACTCCCGAGGATGGATGTAGGAATGAAACTATTCAATACTCCAAGTAAGGGGCTATTAAAAAAAATCGAAGTTTTCCTCAAAAAAATTTTCTTCCATGATGAGGTTTTATTAAATATTTAATGAATCATATTATCTATGGATTATTTATTTCTAAATGTCATTATAAACTATTTTAAATGGATTTAAAAATGATTAAAAAGAAATATTATCAATGTTTTTGTTATGGGTAATTTTATGTAAATTTAAAAAAGTACATAAATAATGATTTCTATTGTATATATCTTGAATTCCCTTTCGCACTTAAATGAAAGGTGAGAACGATATATATTTTCAACAAATTTGGTATAGTTGTAGTGTTTACTTTTAATAGATTACTCATAGGTTGTGTGATAATTACCGAGTTAGGTGATTTCATTATAAGGGTTCTTATAAGGGGAATGTAAGGATAATATCCCAAGATACCTATATGATCTTATTGAATTTTTATCTATGGAAATATTATGATTTTAAAAGTTATGAAAATTGGATATTTTTATATGGAATGTTTATAACCTTTTTCAAGATGAAATGGTTTTTTTTTCAAAGAAAGGTACTCATGAGTTTTCATGTTTCTTTAAGAAACCGACAAGATTATGGTTCTCCCATTATTAATTATTTTTTTAATATATATGAAAAATATTAAGAAATTATTTTTTTATTGGATAATTAGATGACTATTTTAGATCAATTTTTATTATAAAAAATGTAAAAAATCATTTGGATTTTCTAGGTTTTCTAATGGATTAAAATGTTTCTTCTATTGTATATCCCATTTTTTAGATTATTTTTTCTCATAAAACATATTTAAAAATATTTCATAGGGTTTAAGGATGAAAAGGAATGTTAATAAAGTTAGTGTTACAATTTTGGGAGTTACTTAGAATATATAATTTTTTATTTATTAAGAACATTGTACGTGGTAAATGGATCGATAGGATGAAGCGCTCTTGATTAGAGGTTTCAACATGGGGAAGATTAACTTGGAGGAATATTTGGAGTCTTGGTACATCATGGAGGAACATTATGAAGACATCTTGAAAGTCGATCCTAGAACTCAAGTATGCTCTATACCCTGGATAATGTTTAGGGAGTTTGATTCTAATCAGATCAAATTGTTCTTCAGCAAAAATGTCATATCTTTTGGGGCTTAATCTGTACTGCTACAAGGGTTCTCACTTCCCTTTAAAAGTGTTTTGAAACAAAAAAATGATATTGGAGTGAGTGTGTAATTTTAAACTTTCAAATGTAATATATTTACAAATAATTTAAAACCATAAACCCAAGAAGGTGTTTCAGATTCATGTAAGTAATTATAAATTATAAATAATTTAATATATGGGATTTTATGTGTGAACTATAAAAACACTGATAAATAAAAAATTTATTATTATAAAATAATAAAGGATAAAATATTTTCGAAAATTAAATATTATTATAAATATATCATAGGCCATGGAGAGAAGAATAAACAAAGTAAGAAAAATTAATGATATGTTTTGGAAAATAATGTCTTTTACAAAGAAAATTATAGGTGGCTAATAAATCATCTCAATGGAGTAGAATAATGAATATACCTAGGAAAATAAAAGGAAAAGAATAGTAAATGTACATTTATAATGTATTTGAATATAATCATAGGAAAATATAGAGGAAATGAGGATAACCCCAAAGAGGGAGTTGAGTTTGAGAGTTCCCCTAACCATAGGACCCATTTTCTTTCATCACATGCACACATATTATATAATAAACTTATGTATATTAAAAGACTAATGAAAAGGATAAATATAGCCTTATTAATTTATCAATTATAATCATTGGATTATATTTTTTACTATTATTTCTTAAATTTAAAATGTATTGATTTGATGTTTTCTTCTAAATTAACAGATTTTATTTGGATTATATAAATTTTAATTAATACCATTTATAAATTAGTGAAATTAATTCCAAAATCATAAGAATATATATAGAATTAAATATTTTTATATTATATATAATTTATTCTAACCATCCATGATTTTTTTGTCATGTAAACAATTGAAAACGTTTGTATAGCTGGTTAACAGACCATTAACGAGATATTTTCAAAATTGATTAAGAGAGATATGTAATATATAGAAATATTTTAAATAACTTTTTAATAAGATATTAATATAATTAATATCGTGTTAAAATAATATTTAATTAAATTTCAATGGTTTGTATTTTAATGTAATAGATGTATAGATGAATTGAATAGGAAAATAAATGAACTTTAGATCCTTCAAGATGTTGTTCCTTTTCAATAACCCTTATGTTCTTGAAGAGATAGAATTTTATGACACCAAAACGTCCCTAAGGTTATATAATGAGACTAAAGAGGGAATTGGGAGGATATTGGTCTTTAGAAAGTGAATTGGAAGCGATTCTAATTGTTTAGAGAGAGGAGGTATTTATAATTGAGGGGAGGAGTGATTTTCTGTTAAAATATTAAACAAATTATTATTGAAAAACTAATCATTTTAATAGTCTTATTTGAAAAATTATGAATTTTATTTTATTTAAAATAATATTTTTTAATACTTTAATCATTTTTAAAAACGAATTTATTTTTTTAATATGACGGAAATATGAAAATGAATTTTTTTATTGGAATAATTTAGATTTTTTCACTTTGAAAATTACTTTTTAGGTTTTGAATTTTAGTTTCTTGTTTTTAAATGATTAATTAATCTTTCCAATTTTTTTAGATTCTAAATTTTCGTAATTCTGATGTTCATTATTTAATCATGAATTCTTTAATTGCGACATATCATTTTTTTGTAAAAACAGTATATTTACTATTCACCTAAAAATTGAGGTTATTTAGAAAATTACATAAAATTCATCATTAGAAAATTTAAATAATGATTCAAAAAATGAAATTCAATATCTCAAAATAATTTTCCTAAATATTCAATTTTAATTATTAATATAAGAAATATGGTTTTTACCTAATACTTTAAAATGTAAGTTATCCAAAAATAGCATATACTTTTATCGAGTTTCTAATTTGAATATTTGTTTTGTGCAGTTATAATATTTATATTTAATTTATTTATTCATGGAATAAAAATTTACATGTCATTATAAAATTTAATTTTTTATGTTACTATTCTAATGGACATGTTACAAATTCTAATGATTTGGTTACTATTCTTAACTATCAGTTAACAATTACATAGGTCGTATTGGATTCATAATTCAAATAAATAAAAATTATTTCATTAATTAAACATTAAAAAATAATCTAAAGAATAAATATCATTCAATTTATAAATGTTGATTACATCGATATTATTTATTTCTTATTTTTTATTGTTGTTCATGGGTGTGATGATTTCAAGAGATCAAAATTATACAGTTTTTTCTACTCTAGTTAATTTATATTTGTATATTTATTTTCCCATTGTATGAGTTTTAATTTTATTTGGTATATTTAATCTCTAAATTTCATGTTTTTAATTAATTTAATTAATATTTTTTGGTTTTCATTATGTGGTTTGTGTGTTATATACTTACTTATATTCCAAAATATGATAATGATGATTATTAAGAAGGAAAATTCAATATATAAATGTCCCAGTAATTTCATTTACCCACAGTATTAGAAATTTCAACCTCAGTATTTTATCTCAGATCCTCAATTGATAATAGATTACGTTACTTATTTTTTATTTCATCCACATGTTCCCTTGTTTCATCTTCATTATTTTTGTTTTTCTAAAGTACCATGACATGCAGATTTTCCTTATTGAATAAAACATTGTCCCTATAGTAAAATATCATTATTATTTTATTATAATAGAATAAGTTAGAATTATTTGTACCAATTTTGATTCAAGCACATATGATGGATCATTTATGTACTTTCTAGAAGGAGATACAAAAAACACATCCCGAACATGAGCATGGTTTAGTGAACATTCTAATCCTTAGAACATAGATTTTAAAAAACAAAGTATCAAAAAGGGAATAATAAACCTATGGATGGATGATATTTAACTTCTTTTAAATCCTCATGACTCTCTTCCAGGGGGATATTTGAAGGAATAATTTTTCTCTAACTCTTAACTCTAACTCTCTTAAATGATTTTTAGCAAAGGTCTTCTGAATCTATGTAAGTTTAATGTGTTATTAAATGTATTGAAAATTTTCCATCATCTGCTATTCAAATTTAATTACAAGAATATTCTATTCACCAAATTCATCGAAAAATGTTTTAGTTCTATATCTCTTCACTTATAGATATTTATATGTTCCATATGAAGACTTTATTGGATGCTATTGTTGTATAAGAACTCAATCAACATAAGATATTGATCCCCATATGCTTTTATATTGATGAAGATGGATCTCGGTATATATTCAAGTGTCTAAAGTGTAATTTTTTATTTAACATTATTCTGGGGGTTATTGGCCATACAAAAGTTCAACTCAGTATTTAGGGCACATTAAAGACTCCTATAAAACATAGATTTCAACCATGGATCTTCATTAAATAATATCAAAATTCAGGCCACATGTAGCCTCTTAAATTACATCACATATAACTTGTAATATTGATCAATATATATATATATATATATTCCTAAAAAATTATAAATTGATCACTATTGATTATTTAATCCAATATTACCCATATTGTGTTTTTCCATTTAGATATATTTCAAAGATTCATAGAGAGGTCCATGGAAACATTATCCAATTCACATATTGGTATGGGTAATGGTAGCATAATTATATTAGTATGATTATTATCACTACAAAATTTATTACATAATAATCACTTTGTGGTGTACTCATTAATCATGGTATTTATGTTATCCCATCATAAGTTCTATCAATTATCTCAATATATCATGGTACTTACAGGGTGGATTGAAAATGATAATCTATGCGAATTATACCATTGCTATTTATTTTTCTCATGTGATTATGTAAGGTGGATTCTAGATCCACTATAAATAATTCTATATTTATCAATGTTTAATTAGTTATTGTTTCAATAATTTTTTTGTGTCACGTTTTTTTAAAGCACCAAATCAACCAATTTTTCCTCCATAACATTCTCTTTGATAGATTGTTTGGAAATAATTTGGGAATGTTTATATTTATTTCCTAACATTATAAATTACTAATGAATCCTTTTCATATATAATAATATGATTTTTTACGAATTCTAAATATGGATAATTTAGTAGTTACCTTTCTTACAAGAGCATAAGCTACCATATTCACCTTTTGGGATGACAGTGAATTGAGAACCCATTTTCCTCAATTAAATCCTCCCATATTTTTTGAGGTATCTTCATCACGTTTTTATAAACATATACCATAAAATATTATGATTATTGTATATATCACAGTTATCCACAAAGTGTAATTCCTATAAATTTTAAATGAAAATATCATAGATGTTTACTCCAAATCATCCATTGAGTCATTCTGTAAATAAATATTAAATATTCATGAGACAACATCTATCCATTTATCATTTATCATGATTAAGGAACATATGTACTTTTTTATGAATCACTATATATTATATACCCTTTTATGCTTTAGGAGATTGTTAGTATATTTCTAGTGATTAGACTCTACTTGAGCTCCTTAATTCTCACTTCACATTCTCCAAACCAAATATACATCAACCCCTTTAATGTGGGCATAATTACTGGGATAGAATTTCATGAGTAGTTTCTAAAAATAGTAAATAATATATAAAAATATAAGTAATCTATTGATCTATAGGGTTATTTTGTACCTATTCATGTCATAAATTTCATTTTTCTTTGAGGGACCCATATAAGTTATCTCAATGACGTTCACTTAAACTAGTAATTTTACATACTTCATCCAAATGCCACACTTTTTGAAGGTAGAATACAAATGATCCATTATTAAATTTTCAATCACAACCCTTATACATTCCTCATGTAATTAAATAATCTTCAAGTATGTTATGAAATAATCCATAAATAATAACATACATTTATCAAGGTAATCTTTGAAGTATCTATTCATCATGTTCATGGATATTTGAGGGTAATTTTTATATCCAAATAGAATCCCTATGAACTCATAGTATACATATTCTATACAAATGACTCTATTTTTAAAAATATGGTGTCTTTACCTTGAACTAATGATATTGAGAATAAAAATATACCTTTTAGAAGTTTTATTATTATAAATGTTTTTTATTGATTCATTAATCCTCAATAGTTGATTCTTGTTATTTACAGTAATCTTGTAGAAATTTTTGTAGTCAATTAATGTAATAATTGATCCATCACAATTATTAATAAAGAACACTAGAGTATACAAAGGTGATTCACTAGGGAATATGAACCCATTTTCTAAATGATCATTTGGTTCTTCAACTCCTCCAGTTCAATCATGGCCATCATATTGGTTTTCTTGGATTGCACTGGGGATGAGATCTATTGATAACTCTACCTCATGATATAGGGGAAAGGAAAAAACTATTTAAAAAATAAATTTTTATAATCCTTTACAATATAAATGTTCTCAATGTGGATTATTTCCGTTAAGTGAAACATTTGAGCAGGATATTCATCTATATTGGGTACCAATACCCACACCATCAACGGATTTTCGAAAGGGGATTCAAAATCTTCCCCAAATTTATAAAATAACATTGGAATGTTTATGCTATGAAAATGTATTTATTTTTTATAATTTTTTATTTAATATATTTATAATGAGATCTAATTGATGAATAATATAATTTCAAATTCTAATAAAAGGGATGATTTTGAGATTCAATTTTGGAATTACCCATAGATGCTAACTAGGTAAGAATCCAACACTTGGGATTCAATGATTTCTCGACTAAGTATTTTCATAGATCTATCTACTTATATATATTGAGGAGATGATTCAATAGTTATATAATACTTATAGGATATTAAGGAATGCATATAAGATATATAAAATAATTTTTTTCCATTCATATATGAATAATAAATGTACCTTGAATTACATCATACCCATTCTCCACCTCAGCCATGGTGAAGGTGTAAGATTTATCTTTATCCCTTGGGTGAAGTAGTTTTTGAATTTGTTTACTCTAAAGGACCCTTGTTTTAGTGAAATTTATTTCATAGTTCTGAAGTTCCTTATAGTTGAATCCTGAAACCATAATTGATTCAAAAGGTTGTTCCTTATATAACTCTCTCATATTTATAAAATTATTCTTGTATATTTCACATTAATGATTTTGAAACAATTATCCACACCACTTGAAGCATATCTTCATTATATTGATGAATTTTCATTGGTGTTTCTTTCAGTATTTCTGACATGGGGGTTGTTGGACATTTTTAGTCTTTTATTATTTAACCATATAGCTTGAAACTCCACCTTTAATTTATTATCACCATGTATATGTGATTGTTCCACAAACTCCATATCCACTTTGAGGGAACATCAAAATATTTCTTAAGAACACGAAAATTATTGGATGTTTTGTATTTTTCTAATATATTGTTCTAAAAAACTATAGAATCTATCAATTTTTATATCATTATTAAAAATATAACCCTATGTGTTTTTGATATCCTTGTGAAATTCACCTCATAAGTAGTGATAAATTTACTTGAACTCTCATAAAGCTCTAAATATTTTATCCTTATCATATTGTGAAGAGTTTAAGGAAAATAATTTCTAAGGAATATATTCCGAATGTCTTCCCACATTATCCTTTATCA
This sequence comes from Viscum album, assembly GCA_963277665.1. Classification (NCBI taxonomy): domain Eukaryota; kingdom Viridiplantae; phylum Streptophyta; class Magnoliopsida; order Santalales; family Viscaceae; genus Viscum; species Viscum album. The sequence goes on along the minus strand of OY728140.1, from coordinate 591,327,103 downwards.
TTTTATTCTTGATAAATGTTCACCATTTATCAATTTATCTTTATATACATTATACAACTATAATAAATTTCTTATTCTAGGAACAATGAAGAATGGATTTGATTTTTTCCATTTATTTAACCTATTGTTCTGCAATAAGTATGTCATAAGTTCCACTAAATAACAGTAGTCATTGGTTTATAATGAAAACAATGACTAATGGATTCTTTGTGGGTGAAAGAAGATGTTAAACTTGGTTTAGGTTATTATTGGTAACCTGAGATCCCTAGGAAAGCGCCTTTATGAATTTTGTAACTCTATATCCCATTGAATTGGGATTTTAATTTGGAATAACATTTCAACAAACATCACATGGTTTTTTGTAATATTTTCTCTGAGTTCCCACCAATTTTCAAGAAAGAAAATGTTAGAAAAAATACAAGTAAATAAATTATGGATAAATAAATTATTCACAAGTGAAAATAAAATATAATGTCCTAGCCAATAGAATCTAAAAATTTATACTAGATTTTATTTTACTGAAATAATTGAAAAATTAATTAATCCTTTATTTGACACCAACTATAGTGAACCATATCATTCATATAGGAATTTAAAATAATTATTACTATAACAATGTAATAACATCACAATCCATAATTAAAATCTGTAATATATTTAGAAATTTATTTTCATTTAACCAAATAATATAATATAATTATATATTATTTAATTTATTAATTATTTTCATCATATTATATTTCATATTATCCTCAGTACATGTATTATATTGAGGATATACATCATGTAAAGGGTGATCTAAATGCCCCATAATGGTGGTGAAATTGGAATCAAACATGAGACATGAACCAAAATAATATATTGGTGAGTATGATAATCATCATTATATCATAAGAAAAATCTCATCATCATATACAAGAAGAATATTTTTTAAAGAAATATATAATTTGGAATATCTGAAATAATGAAGCATCATAACATTTTGGTAAAATCTCACACATTAATTGTGAACAAAGCTAGCATCTTCCTCACACAAAACATATGTGTACAAATAATCATTTCAAAATATATGAAAAAATGTATGATGTTCACACATAATACATATAATATCACCACATATATCACATCCTCCAATTCATTTTCCCTATATATAATTTTTGTCCCCCCTATCACATCATAGTATTCTCATAATCATGCATTCCATATAAAAAAGAGACTTATATAAATCATAAACTTGAATTGAACCCATGAGATATTATTTATTATCTTAATGGTGTTATAATGAATATATAGTTGAATATAAAAGAGGTTAATAAAAATAATAATATATTTATAATTTTTTTGAAAGTAAATATTGGGAAAAATGGATCATGGGTCATATAGATAAGAATAAATAACTAATAAAATAAATGGTATGTTTTGGAAAATAATGTATTTTTTAAATATCATTATCTGTAGTTTATAAATTATATCAATGAATTAAAATAATCAATATCCCAAGGAAAATATTATGGAAAGATGATTAAATTCACATTGAGATAGTATTATGGAAGAATAATTGGATAATATAGAGGTAATAAGGATAACCACAAATAAATATTAGGGTTTAAGAGTTCCCCCTTTCTTTGGGTCCCGATTCATTCATCACGTTTTCACCTCCTATGTAATAAAAATATGATTTTAAAAAAGTAATCTATAAGTATATATTTTTTTAATTCTTTATCAGTTACAATATTTTTTAATATTCTTTGTTAATGTTGAAACAGATTAATGTCTTTTTTTCTTTTCAAATTATTCTATTTTGTTTTGATTATATAACATTAATTCAATTACATGAACACACTTTCCAAATTAATTCTAAAAGATTAAAAATAAAAATAATTAATCTTTATTTATTATATATAAATTATTTTTCCATCTATAAATGTAGTGATAAGTAAATATATTACAACATCTTAAATGGTGGTTAACCGACCATTAATGGGAAATTATCCAAATAGAATGAGAGATTTTTATAATATATAAATATAATGAAAATAACATTTTATTAGATATTAATATCATTAATAAATTTTTAGTTCACAATTTAGTTAATTTCAAATGTTTTTTATTTCAACGGATAGAAGGATATAAGAACAGAATAGGAAAATAAAGGAACCTTAACACCATATTGTTTATTTGATATAAACCTTAATGTGTAGTAGGATTAGAATTGGATAATAGCAGAATATACCAACAGTTTTAAGGATACATATTAGGAGGGAAATGGGTAGGTATTGTGATTTTATAACTGTATGAGATTTTAATTTCAGAGTGAATGTTGGGGTATTTATATGTGAAGGGAGGGAAATTTTTTGGATAAAATAATAAGTAAACTATTGTTTCCAATGTAAAAATTATAATAGTGATATTTATAACATTTTGATATATATTTTATTTAAATCAAATTTTTTATAAATTTTTAACATATTTAATTAATAATTAAGTTGAATATACACAATTATAAAAGATAAAATAAAAACAATTTGATATTGGAATACATTGCATTTTTAGAATTTGGAAATTAATTTTTTAGTTTTGATGTTTGTTCTATTGTTTTTAAATTATTATTTTATCCTATTAAATATTTATTTGCTTTATAAACCTATTATATAATTTATTAGGTCACTATTTTATCATAAATAATGTAATTAAAATATACTATTTATGCGAAAAATAAATTTTTACAGTTAACATAAAAATTGATGTTTTTAAAAAAATTACCAAAAACTCACCATTATAAAATTTATAAGTGATGATTCCAAATATAAAAATTTTTGCCTAAAAATAATGTTATAAATATGTTAATTTTATTATTTATTATAAAAATTGTGTTTTTTACAAAATATGTTAAAATTTACATTATCAGGAATTAACTTGTAATTCATTTGAGTTTTAAATATTAATATTTCTTGATATCTAATATTTATATTTACATAAATTATTCTTGTGAAATATTATATATATATATATATGTAATCATACTATTTTATTGGTTAAATTGATATTTTAATAGTCAAATTACAATTATAATGGAGAGGTTACTATTTCTAATAGCCATGTTACTATTCATAACAGGCAGGTTACAATTAGAAAGTTCATATTGGTTTTATAGATCCAATAAATACCCTATACTTATATTATTCATAATTTAATTCAATTCTTCACATTGTTTTATATTCATAATTTAAAAATTCAAATTACATTTCTAATGTTTTGTCACGACCCGACCCTACCCAGGCTCGAGCCGCAACTACCCCAAGCCCGCCTCCATAGGCCAGGGGCTGGCGACCAGCGCTGAAGGCACAATAACTCAGGGGGGGGGGGGGCTTTGCCTAAGTACCTGTATACACACACACAGCACACTCAATGCAAAAGTGCAGAGTAAAAATAAAAGCAAAAGAGAAACTGCTATATATAAACCACAAAGTGCATCGACCTCTACAAGTACAAAGAAAACTGAAGGTAAACTGAAAAGAAAAGGGGAAAACATGCGCCCAAACAGAAAAGGTGCCACAACCTGACAATAGGTAAACAAAAGAAAAAACAGCAGGAAGGGGTCCCCCACCTGGGACCTAACCATGACCACCGCATGCGGTCCAAGCTCCTGAACTCCTAAGCTCCACTGAAGTCACGACCAACCTGTCCGTCGCCTGCAAAGGCACACCATGTGCGGGCAAAGCCCAAGCAGGGGTGAGTATAAAATACTCAGTAGGATACCCCGAACGCTCGAGGGAGCAACAAAGGAGGTACCGAAGGGTGAGCAGTAGAGCGAACAGGGAAAAGTAAAGGAGTACAATCAACAGTGCAGTAAGGAGTACTGTAAAGAGTCCAGCTCAACCCAACAAGAGGAAAGAAGGTAAACTCATCCAGACACAAGGATCTAGAAATGGTGAGAAGATGAACTTTCCGTCAAGACTTCGCTACCTATAGCAGGAGAGTAGAATCTTCCAACCACGAGAAGCTAGACACGGAAAGCACATGGCATACCCCGCGCGTCTTCGCCTCCCCTGGATGGGGAGTAACCAAACCCAAGAAGTGGGTACCGGAAACAAGGTATATACATATTCTTATGCTCAATCAAGAATCCCGAATAAATTCGTAAGGGGATCTCCTTCCCATAGCTCAGCCCAAGAAAGTGAGTAGCCAACAGTCCCAGAAGTAAACTCCATCGATGCCCAGCATCCCGCACGTCTGCCCCGAACAGCAAGCCAAGGGGATCAATCACTGCACCTCGACACTATCCGCTTTGGGGGGCACTGACTCGCCCGCACGGTTTTAGATCGTTTCACAAGAACTGGTCTCGGTGGGAATGTGCCCCTTTTACTTGAGAGTCCTAGGGAAAGTCAAACCATACCTCGTTACTGCCCTGTAGTCGAGAGGTCTCCTCAAAGTCAATGTCGTTCCATCACCGACCGGTACAACCAGGGGTCCTACTCCAGTGGTCACAGAGGAAAGCCACAGACTAGCCTAATAGTAAGGACTGAGTCTGGAATGCCAATAGGTGTCCCACTGCCTAGCCCTGCTAGAGGGTAATTCATAACCAGATATTGGGTGAACCACTGTCCAGCACTGTCGAAGGGTAAACCCTAATACATCATCAGGCGACCCACTGCCCAGCCCCGCTGGAGGGTAGACCATAATACATCATCAGGCGACCCACTGCCCAGCTCCGCTGGAGGGTAAACCTAGAATTAGTCGATAGGCGACCCACTTTCCAGCCTTGCTGGAGGGTAGACTTGGAACTAGATGAAGGGAGACCCACTGCCCAGACCTGCTAGAGGGTAGACCATAAGAGGTAGTCGGGTGACCCACTTCACAGTCTCTGCTGGAGGGTAGACCCTAAGTGCATTGGGTGACCCACCGCCCAGTCTATGCTGGAGGGTAAACCCTAGAAGTCGATGAGTAACCCACTTCCCAGCCCCGATGGAGGGTAAAACTCAGAACTGCCCTAGCCATCTCTACTGGAGGGTACACCACTGGACAACCGAACACGGAGTGGGTATCGCAGAACCACCCAACTCCAAAACATCTCACCCAAAGGGGTTCAGCGCCTGTTTCATCACTGGGTGACACTAGCACCGCTACCGGTCGATCCATCGAGAACGAAACCAGGGGGAGACCACTCAACCCTACTGGTCAAACAAACGAGCACAGAGGGACCCTCTACGTCGCGAGAGGTCAAAAGTACGCAAAGCAGAACACAACACAAACATGGGTCCCACACGACGTGTGGCCCCAAGTCAATCCCCAACCAAACGCACAAACAGTCTCAGGTACATGCCACACGTACCACCAAGCGCTCCCGTATACTCCAAGAGTATACCTCATTCTCAGCCCAAGGGCTATCGTGCACACGGAACCAAACGTCAATGCGAAGGCGTGACGTAACATCTCCAACTCAAAGGCCCAGGCACAACTGACCACATCTTTTGAAACATTTACATCTCTCTCCCAAGAGTGCACGCGATCACATGCCACGGGTCCGCTACAACAACAGTAGAAGAACCGCCACCGGGGCACCTTTCACATTTCCACATTTAATAATATCACGTAAGAGGCTCTGCCCGCCTGAACCGATGAAACCGTTGTAATCCTTACGGAAAGAAACGCGAGATAGACTACTCACTTGCCCAAAAAGGTCAACTGGTGAAAAAGGTACTATTCACCGTAACCAAAACCGTGTGGGGCCCACCCCAAGATCCCGAAACTGAACAAACGGATCACGCCACTGCGATCCCCTCGGAAAAAAACACTGGATTGAATACTCAAACGCCCAAAATGAATACCCAGTGAAAAAGGTACTATTCACCGTATTTGGGTTGGGTGGGACCCATGCCACGTCCCCGAAAAAGGTCGAGCGAACTGCGCCATCGCAACGCTCTCAGAAAATCCGTCAAAAACACTACACACTTTAGTGGAATGGATGCCCGGAGGAAAAGATTCATTCCATCTTACCACGCCCGAGCGGTACTATGCGGGACCCGCATCCCGGTCCCGAAACTCAACGAACGGATCACACCATTGCGATCCTCTCGAAAAAGCACACAAGATGGACTATTAACTTGTCCAAAACCGTCGCCCGATGATAATGATGGAAAATCACAGTCGACACCCAAACGGCCCTCGTGGGCCCCGCACTATCGTGATGAATTAGGGAGGGTGGATTGCACCATTGCAATCCCCTCGAAAAAACACCCAAAAACGACTGCTTACTCGCCCCGAACGGACGCCTGATGAAAAATTTGCTAAACGTTGTGCGCAGCTCAAAAGACGGGTCGTGGGGCTCACGCCTCAACTCCGGCTTTATTGCCCAAAACCATACTGGAAAACTCCGCCCTGGTGCTAGGGTCCCAACGCCACTGACGGCGCTCAAAACGAATGTCGGACGCGTCCGTGCCATCCAAAACAAAAAAATCTTGGAAAAAGCGCTAAACCACATTAACGTACATGTCGCGCCACCGAGCCCCTCATCTCGGGAATTAAAAAAATCCCCGAGACCATCTCAAAATGTTCATCTTGATCCAAGGATCGCATTGCCGCAGACGACACATTAATCAGATGCTCCATGCCTGAGCTAGCTTTGATCCAACCTTTGAAAAATAATAATAATATTATTATTTCTAGGGTGTTTTATTGACCCGCTCCATGAGTCACCGAATGATACCCAAAGTTGGTCTTAAAAGGACCGCATTGAAAACATAGGCACACTACCGCTGACAGCGCATGAATTGGACGACGCACAGGGAAGTTACGCCCGATTCACCGTTTTAATAATTATAACATTATTATAATTATTAATATCATTATTTCTTTTATTTATTTATTTATTTATCTTTTTTTGTTCATCAAATGGAGTTTCTCTCTCCAATTAGGGATTCCCCTTTTTTTTCTTACCCCGCAGACCCTTTTTTTTAAAACATTATCTCTCCCGTTTTTTTGTGGCCGACTTTTGCAGGTCACGGCTGGCAAAGACCCACAACAGCGGGTCTTCTTCTACACCAGGGTCGCGCGACCCTGGTGTTCCGGCGACCATAGCACCGGCCGGCCACCCTACCGGCCGCTGCTCCGCAGTCCGCCCTCGGACGACCGCCGCCCGCAGCCGCCCGCGTCGAGGCCTGCTGCCTCCTCCGCTCGGCCACGCTCCCGGATGCCTCGCCCTCACCAACGCCTGCCACACCTGCTCACCTCAGCTGGAGCCTCCTGCTCGGACCGGCCGACGACCATCCAGCCGACCGACCCGGTGCCCACTGCTCGCACCTCCACTCAACGATCCATCGGCGGGTTAATGGGTCCAAAATTTGGCGATGAAAATACGCGAAGAACGGATGGATTTCGGACACATTTATAGGCTTTGAACACGGATTGATGACCATGTTAGTGCGGTCATCGATGATTGATAAAATGAAATGATGAAACAATACGAGCAGGAATGAATTTTACGAGATCAACTTCAATCTGAAAACAAAATTGGAATAAATCCTACCTCGATTTGTTCGTCGGTCGATGACGACGTGTTCACCTTGCTTCCACTGTGATCCGCCGAAGATTTGTCATCCACCGAAGGGAGGAGGGTGAGAATATGGGAGAGGGAGAGCTTGAGGAAGATGTGGTTTCGCCAGGGAATTTAGAGGGGAGGAAGGGGGGTAAGGGATTAAATAAAGAAAATTAATTAATCCTTTAATTAATTAAAAACTCAACCCAAATTAAAACCGCGTCTGAAACCCCAAACGCAGTGAAAGTTAGGTCATTCCTAGGGTAAACACCACCTCCCGAGCACAACGGTGGTCTTGTAATTTTAATCTGAGGCCATGTTGAAAGGTTATAAAATTTAACGTGTGAAGCCGCTAAATTACGAAAACGCCCTTGGGGCCATTTTTCACAGACGGGCCGCGCCCGCAAAACTTACACCACTCCTAGGGTAAACGGCACATTCTAAACTCAACGGTTCCCTCAGTTTTCCAATCCGAGCCACCGTTTAAGAGATACTCGAGTTTAACCATTAAACGAATTAATTAATTAATTAATTTATCCGTTTAACGTTCCGAAAGCGAGCGAGGGGTCCAAACATCCCGTGCCGACAAGTTTTATGTCGTTATTAGGGTAAAAACCCCATTACGGACCCATCCGTACACTCAGATCTCTGATCCGGATCACCGTTTAGAAGTTATCCCATTTATTTGGCGTTTCGAGTGTCAACGCACTGAAAATTTCATTTCAGCCACACCAGGGCTCGGAATCGCACGCCGTCTGAAGGCGCTGCTCTGGAATATCATCAAGAATATTCCAAAGTATTTCAAAGCAATAACAGAGTTCTTAAATCATTCCCTCCTTCAATCTTTTCGTCCCCGAAAAGCAAAACTATGGAGCAACACAGGGTACTAAGCTCACACTCGGCTCTTCCGTACCCAGAAGAACTCTCGCACAGCTCTGCGCCATCGTACACAGAACAAAGGGTTGATCTGTTCACGTGAGGTTAGCCCTTGCTGATGTCGTGTATGGTAGTATGCACACATCTCCCTAGGTGAGTCACGCGGGAGACGCTATGCACCCAAACCAGCTTTTAGGGTTAGGCCAAAGCGGTAGGGAACCTTGCCATCCCTTCGCACGGTCTAAAACGGTCCGAAAGACCTTGGGGGTAGCTCACCTCCCCGACCGAACCTCTACGTCGCATGTCACGAATGGAATCACCACCCGCACCTGGAACAAGGCATGATGATTCCCTCCTTCAAAATATCCATATGGTGGAGCACCTAAGGATATCTGATCACGCAAGATTCCACAACTGAGGCTCTCGTACACGATCGGTGAGCAATGAAGTCAACACCATCGACCAAAGAAAAGGTCCTATGCCTTTTTACCTTACCAACACAGGGTTACAACGATGCCCCGTGTCACCCTGGTAACACCTCAAGCAAGGAGCGGGGAGAAAATAATTTCACACACAGAGTCTAACAATTCTACTGCAAAAAGTAGAAGAGTTGTAGAGCGTACCTCTTATCACCTCATGCTCTGCAGGATCATAGACATCCAAAGCTCGCGGCTGCCTGCAGTCCCAACTGTCAGCTCTCGGAGCCTGACGTGGAATGCCTAGTGGTGATGGGAAGACCTCGTAAAGTCATCCCCCACTACCAGCTCCTCCCACTCCTCTGCTAGCACCACCTCTCTGGCCATTACTCCGATCACGACGCTGCCTCTGTCGTGGTGGTGCACCTGCTGCCTGCCTGAAGCTCTCCGCACGCCTGGTCGAGTAGTCCCGTGCCATGTGACCTCACCCATCGCAGGTGTAGCACCGAGTCTCTTCAGGCTACACTGGTGCCCTCTGGCGCTACTATGGTGTACAACCATTGCCCTGAGTCCGATTATCGGAAAGCCACCTACGACGAGGTCCTGCTTGCCGACGACCACTAGCTGCGGCATACGTCTCAGCTTCAACGTGCCTGCTGCCTCCACCAACTCCAGAATGTGACAGGAATCCCTCTGTCACCAGCGCCTGCTCTAGCACCCCGACATATGTGGAAATGCCCAAGGGTACTATGACAGCACGAATCTCTCGGTGGAGACCCTTCTCAAACTTCCACTATCGGATGTCGTCGTCACGGAACAAGTCCAGGTAAAAGCGTGCACGGTCTGCAAAACTAGCCGCGTACTCGGCCACCGTCATCCCTCCCTACTGAAACTGAAGGAGCTCCTGAATCCGAACGGAGCGCAAACAGGAGGTGAAAAACTCCTTACGGAACAACAACTGAAAGTCTCCCCATGAAAGCGACGAATCATCAATAAACTGTGTCACTAGACTCCACAAACGCCAAGCTGCTCCACAATAAAGGGTGGGAGCCAAAGCCACTCTCAGATCTGTCGGTGTCTGCACAAGCCCGAAAAGGCAAACCACTGCCTCGAGCCAAACCTCTGCTGCCTGAGGGTCTAGCTCACCAATGAACCTCAGCGGTCTCTGCCGCTGGAACTCACAGAGCGTGCTCAACCTGCGCTCAAGTCCCGTCTACTCTACTGAAGCTGCCTACTTCTCAATAGGTGGGGGTTCTGCTACTGGCCCACCCGGAGAAAGGGGCTCGCATGATGGGTCCTAGACTGAGGCCTTGTAGCTCACAGGGTCGTCGTCACGAACCAAAGCTGGTATCCTGGTTGGCTGTCTTCGCGGAGACATCCTGAATATTATCAAGGAGTTTCGTGGTCAGATGATCATATATGTATATACCGATAACAACGATGGGGAGCTGACTCAAGAAGTACAGTCAAAGACACAATCCTATGTGATGCACAAACAAATTTTCCCTGCAACAAGTGTCTCAGAATGCTAAGTCGACAAGCGGGTTATCAAGGTCCTGGTAATGGATATGTTGGCCGCCGCACCATCACTGGACTCCCTGGCCTGAGAGCCGCTCTCAAGACACGTTGACACTGTCGCCCTAAATCCCAACCAATTCCTCTTTTAGGGACGTCCGCACAACGTCCCAAGGAACAAACCACCTATGATACCACTTTGTCACGACCCGACCATTCCCAGGCTCGAGCCGGAACTACCCGAAGCCCGCCTCCATAGGCCAGGGGCTGGCGACCAGCGCCGAAGGCACAATAACTCGGGGAGGCCATTGCCTAAGTACCTGTATACACACACGCAGCACACTCAATGCAAAAGTGCAGAGTAAAAAGAAAAGAAAAAGGGAAACTTCTATATAAAAACCACAAAGTGAATCAACATCTACAAGTACAAAGAAAGTTGAAGGTAAACTGAAAAGAAAAGGGGCAAAACACGCGCCCAAACAGAAAAGGTGTCACAACCCGACAACAGGTAAACAAAAGAAAAAAACAGCCGGAAGGGGTCCCCCACCTGGAACCTAACCACGACCACCGCACGTGGTCCATGCTCCTAAACTCCTAAGCTCCACTAAAGTCACGACCAACCTGTCTGTCGCCTGCAAGGGCACACCAATTGCGGGAAAATCCCAAGAATGGGTGAGTATAAACATACTCAGAAGGATACCCCAAAGGCTCGAGGGAGCAACAAAGGAGGTACTGAAGGGTGAGCAGTAGAACGAACAGGGAAAAGTAAAGGAGTACAATCAGGAGTACAGTAAGGAGTACTGTAAAGAGTCCAGCTCAACCCAACAAGAGGAAAGAAGGTAAACTCGTCCAGAAACAAGGATCTGGAAATGGTGAGAAGATGAACTTCCCATCGAGACTTCGCTACCTATAGTAGTAGAGTAGACTCGTCCATCCACGAGAATCTAGACATGGAAAGCACGTGGCATACCCCGCGCGTCTTCGCCTCCCCTGGATGGGGAGTAACCAAACCCAAGAAGTGGGTACCGGAAACAAGGTATATACATATCCTTATACTTAATCAAGATGCCCAAATAACTTCATAAGGGTATCTCCGTACCGTAGCTCAGCTCAAGAAAGTGAGTAGCCAATAGTCCCAGAAGTAAACACCATCGATGCCCAGCATCCCGCACGTCTACCTCATACCGCAAGCCAAGGGGCTCAATCACCGCACCTCGACACTGACTCGCACGCACAGTTTTATATCGCGTCACAAGAACGCGTCTCGGTGGGGAATGCACCCCTTTTACTTGAGAGTCCTAGGGAATGTCAAACCACACCTCGTCACTGCCCTGTAGTCGAGAGGTCTCCTCAAAGTCAAAGTCGTTCCATCACCGACCGGTACAACCAAGGGTCCTGCTCCAGTGGTCATGGAGGAAAGCCACAAACTAGCCTAGTAGAAAGGACTGAGTCTGGAAAGCCAACACGTGTCCCACTATCCAGCCCTGCTGGAGGGTAATTCATAACCAGATATCTGGTGACCCACTACCTAGCCCTGTCGGAGGGTAAACCCTAATACATCATCAGGAGACCCACTGCCCAGCCCCGCTGGAGGGTAGACCTTAATACATCATCAGGTGACCCACTGCCCAGCCCCGCTGGAGGGTAAACTTGGCATTAGTCGACAGGCGACCCACAGCCCAGCCTTGATAGAGGGTAGACCTGGAACTAGACGACGGGCGACCCACTGCCTAGCCCTGCTGGAGGGTAGACCCTAAGAGGTCGTCGGGTGACCCACTGCCCAGTCTCTGCTAGAGGGTAGACTCTAAATGCATTGGGTGACTCACTGGCCAGTCTCTACTGGAGGGTAGAACCTAAGTGCGTCGGGTGACCCACTACTCATTCTCTGCTGGAGGGTAAACCCTAGAAGTCGATGACTAACCCACTGCTTAGCCCCGCTGGAGGGTAAAACTCAGAACTTCCCTGGCCATCTCTAATGGAGGGTACACCACTGGCCAACCGAACGCGGAGTGGGTATCGCGCAACCACTCATCTCCAGAACAACTCACCCAAAGGGGTTCAACGCCTGTTCCATCACTGGGTGACACTAGCACCGCTACCGGTCGATCCATCGAGAATGAAACCAGTGGGAGACCACTCAACCCTGCAGGTCAAACAAACGAGCACAGAGGGACCCTCTACGTCGCGAGAGGTCATAAGCATGCAAAGTAGAACACAACACGCACATGGGTCCCACACGACGTGTGGCCCCAGGTCAATCCCCAACCAAGCGCACAAACAGTCTCAGGTACATGCCACACGTACCTCCAAGCGCTCCCGTATACTCCCAGAGTATACCTCATTCTCAGCCCAAGGGCTATCGTGCACACGGAACCCAACGTCAACGCGAAGGCGTGACGTAACATCTCCAACTCAAAGGCCCAGGCACGACTGACCACATCTTTTAAAACATTTACATCTCTCTCCCAAGAGTGCACGCGATCACATGCCACAGGTCCGCTACAACAACGGTAGAAGAACCGCCACCGGGGCACCTTTCACATTTCCGCATTTAATAAGATCACATAATAGGCTCCGACCGCCTAAACAGATTACACCGTTGTAATCCTCGCGGAAAGACACACGAGATAGACTACTCACTCGCCCAAAAAGGTCAACCGGTGAAAAAGGTACTATTCACTGTAACCAAAACCGTGTGGGGCCCAGCCCAAGATCCCGAAACTGAACAAAGGGATCACGAAACTGCGATCCCCTCGGAAAAACACATGGGATTGAATACTCAACCACCCAAAATGAATACCCGGTGAAAAAGGTACTACTCACCGTATCCGGGTCGGGTGTGATCCATGCCACGTACCCGAAAAAGGTTGGGTGAACTGCGTCATCGCAATGCTCTCGGAAAAACCCATCAAAAGCACTACTCACTTGAGTGGAACGGATGCCCGGAGGAAAAGATTCATTCCAGCTTACAGCGCACGCGCGGTACTACGCGGGACCCGCATACCGGTCCCGAAACTCAACGGACGGATCGCACCATTGCGATCCTCTCGAAAAAGCACACAAGATGGACTATTCACTTTTCCAAAACGGTCGTTTGGTGATAATGATGGAAAATCACCGTCGACACCCAAACGGCCCTCGTGGGCCCCGCACTATCGTGCCGAATTAGGGCGGAAGAATTGCACCATTGCAATCCCCTCAGAAAAACACCCAAAAACGACTACTTACCTGCCCGGAACGGACGCCCGATGAAAAAGTTGTTAAACGCTGCGCGCAGCTCAAAATACGGGATGTGGGACTCACGCCTCAACTCCGGCATCAGCGCCCAAAACCATACTGAAAACCTCCGCCCCTGTGCCAGGGTCCCAATGCCACTGACGGCGCTCAAAACGGACGTCGGACGCGTCCGTGTCGTTCAAAACAAAAAATCTCGGAAAAAGCGCTAAACCACTTTAACGTACGTGTCGCGCCACCGAACCCCTCATCTCGGGAATTAAAAAAATCCCCGAGACCATCTCAAAATGTTCGTCTTGATCCAAGGATCGCATTACCACAGACGACACGTTAATTAGATGATCCACGCCTGAGCTAGCATTGATCTAACCTTTGAAAAATAATAATAATATTATTATTTCTAGGATGTTTTATTGATCCACTCCATGAGTCACCGAATGATACCCAAAGTTGGTCTTAAAAGGACCGCATTGAAAACATAGGCACACTGCTGCTGACAGCGCATGAATTGGACGACGCATGGGGAAGTTACACCTGATTCACCGTTTTAATAATTATAATATTATTATAATTATTAAAATCAGTATTTCTTATTTATTTATTTATTTATTTATCTTTTTTTTTGTTTATCGAATGGAGTTTCTCTCTCCAATTAGGGATTCCCCTTTTTTTTCTTACCCCGCAGACCCTTTTTTTACACATTATCTCCCTTTTTTTGTGGCCTGCTTTTGCAGGTCACGGATGGCAAAGACCCGCAACAGTGGGTCTTCTTCTTCACCAGGGTCGCGCGACCCTGGTGTTCCGGCAACCACAGCACCAACCGACCACCCTGCCGGCCGCTGCTCCGCAGTCCGCCCTCGGACGGCCGCCACCCGCGACCGCCCGCGCCGAGGCCTGCTGGCTTCTCCGCTCGGCCACGCTCCCGGCTGCCTCACCCTCACCAACGCCTGCCGCACCTGCTCACCTCAGCCGGTGCCTCCTGCTCGGACCGGCCGACGACCATCCGGCCGACCGACCCGGTGCCCACTGCTCGCGCCTCCGCTCAACGATCCATCGGCGGTTTAATGGGTCCAAAATTTGGCGATGAAAATACGTGAATAACGGATGGATTTCGGACAAATTTATAGGCTTTGAACATGGATTAATGACCGTGTTAGTGCGGTCATAGACGATTGATAAAAGGAAATGATGAAACAATACTAGCAAGAATTAATTTTACAAGATCAACTTCAATCTGAAAACAAAATTGGAATAAATCCTACCTCGATTTGTTCGTCGGTCGATGACGACGTGTTCGCCTTGCTTCCGCTGCGATCCACCGATGTTCGGTCGTCCGCCGAAGGGAGGAGGGTGAGAATATGGGAGAGGGAGAGCTTGAGGAAGAGGAGGTTTCGCGAGGGAATTTAGAGGGGAGGAAGGGGGGAAGGGATTAAATAAAGAAAATTAATTAATCCTTTAATTAATTAAAAACTCAACCCAAATTAAAACCGCGTCTGAAACCCCAAACGCAGAGAAAGTTAGGTCACGCCTAGGGTAAACACCAACTTCCGAGTACAACGGTGGTTTCAGAATTTTAATCTGAGGTCCTGTTCAAAAGTTATAAAATTTAAGGTCTGAAGCCGCTAAATTACGAAAATGCCCCTAGGGCCATTTTTCACAGACGGGCCGCGCCCGCAAAACTTACACCTCTTATAGGGTAAACGACAAATTTTGAACTCAACGGTGCCCTCGGTTTACCAATCCGAGCCACCGTTTAAGAGATACTCGAGTTTAACCATTAAACGAATAAATTAATTAATTAATTTATCCGTTTAACGTTCCGAAAGCGAGCGAGGGGTCCAAACATCCCGTGACGACATGTTTTATGTCATTCCTAGGGTAAAAACCTCATTACGGACCCATCCGTACACTCGGATCTCTGATCCGGATCACCGTTTAGAAGTTATCCCATTTATTTGGCGTTTCTAGTGTGAACACACTGAAAATTTAATTTCGGCCACACCGGGGCTCGGAATCGCACACCGTCTGAAGGCGCTGCTCTAGAATATCATCAAGAATATTCCAAAGTCTTTCAAAGCGAAAACTGAGTTCTTACATGTTTTTTTCTTTTTTTAAAGTGTTTTTTACATGTGATATAATTCTAGGAGAACAAAATTTTACAAAATTTTCTATTCCAATTATTTTATTATTTTCTATTTATTTTGAAAATTGTAATAAATTAAAAATTTTAGTAATATTATTTCTATAAATTTAATATTATCAGTTAATATAATAAAGTTTTATGGTTTTCTATTATGTGGGTCATGTGTTTTATACTGTACTATATTTCCAAATATGAAATATATGGATATCTAGAATGATAATTAAATATATAATAGTCATGGTAATTATAGAGTCTCATTACGTTGAAAAAATATTTATGGTACATGTAGAACTCAAGGAATTTTATACTTAACTATTATACCTTGAAATAAATTTTTTTACTCATCCAAGTTCATCACATTTGGAATATACAAAACCCATTTTAAAAAATTATTATATAATATTTCACCTGTAACATCCCAAGTAATTAATGAATAATAGATATTTTTATCTATGTCTATTAATGAATTAGATAGTGTTTTAGAGGCTTAAAATGAGAATAAATCCAATCTTAAGCATGGAATACACTAATATTTTTAAAAGATTGTTTTACTGCCTTTTGATGGAAAACCATTTTTAAATCAAACTTTTGACAATTTTATAAGCTCTATTTGTCGAAAGAAATATATTCTTTATGATTGGGACATTGAAATATACTTTGGGTAAAATTTTGGTATTTTTCTGATAAAGTTCATTTTTTTAATGAATAGTGAAATATGTTGTATTTTAATTCAAAACCTCTTTTTAATCTAATTTATTTATATTATTAGATTATCTTTTGAATTGGTTTTAAAGTTCAATTAGAATATATTTTTACCATTTAATCCAATATTAGTCATTGGAATTAACTTCACTTTGAAATTGGACTTAAACTAGTTTCAATCTTTTGATACTTATTGTTTCATAAAAACAAGCTATTTGCTCTGACAGCGGAAATTAATTATTAAATTAATTAATGTAACTTATATGTTTTGAATTTTGTAAAACAGACATCATTTTTGAATTCAGAATATCAAATATAGCTTAGTGTGAAGTTTTGGTATTTTTCTGAAAAGCTTCCATTTTTGATGAATAGTGAAACCACTAAGTGGTACTTAAAAAACTGATTTTTCATTTAAATGAAATTTTACCACCTTTGTGTTTTAAATTTCAAAAATCCGACATACATGGTTGTCATTAGGAAATAAAATTTGGTTCAATGAGGTTAAAATAATTTTTTGGGTGAATAGTAACTTTTAAGTTTTAATCGCGATTAGAGGTATTTAGTGCAATTTTAGGCAAAAATGATATTATAATAAAATGAAAATACCTAGACACATGTCCTACCCTTATTGGATGTGTCATGTATGACCAAGAAAATCCATGGGTCATCTTGGGGACCCCATACAGCCACTTTGTTAGGAAAATGACATTAATAACTTTTTATTTAAAGTTAAAATGAAAATGTCACAAACATGAGTTGTTTTACTAAAACAATTATTACATGGGGTTATACAAGTCAGGGTTTTTACTATAAATATTCATTAGAAAGATAAAAAGATTTATTACATCATGATATTTTTTTATAATTTTTAGACATTATATAAATTAAATTATTTATGACACCATGATGATGCAGCGATTACCTCATTATTTAACGATTTAAATAAAATGAAAATATAATGTAAAATCTAAGACCTATACTTGTCAAAAACCTATTGTATGGGTGGATTTCGAACCATTATCACCTTAGCCTAAAAATTTATAATTGTGGGACATTTTTATCTGAAAATCATTTTATAACAAAGTATCTTTTCTTAACTTACCAAGAGTGCCCCTCCTCTCCTCTTATAAAAGGACCCCACCTCTACCACCTTACCAAAACCTCTAAAGCCTTTGGCTCAGCCAAACCCTATCCAT
Organism: Viscum album; assembly: GCA_963277665.1. Lineage (NCBI taxonomy): Eukaryota > Viridiplantae > Streptophyta > Magnoliopsida > Santalales > Viscaceae > Viscum > Viscum album. The sequence goes on along the minus strand of OY728140.1, from coordinate 591,309,487 downwards.
TTTGTCTCTCCAGATTCCTTTATTACTCCTTGAAGCCTCACTTTTGGCAGAAGTCTTCCCAAGAAATCCTTTGATCTCAAATCAAAAAGAGTTACCCGATTTAAAGGTAGTGTCTTCTCTTGTGTTCTTATGTTTTATTTTTCTTCTCCAACCCCTAAACTATTTTTATTTATTTCTTTTGTAACAACACCAGTATATTCCATATACTAGTATGTTCTTATAAGAAGGATTCAATATACACTTATACACACCTACATCTAATGGTTAAAGAACATACTGTTTCCGTGGAAGACGAATTTCTGCCTCACGAAACGATGATTGTTCAATATTCTTTTAACACCTTCGAAGGTGGACATTAAGATGAAACAATATTTATATATGATATATAATATGTTCATGTTTTACTTAAGCTTATTTATTTTTCATTTATGGAATACCTTTATGGTTTCCATTATGGGTAAACGTGATATCTTCATTTTAGGAAGTGCGGACTACCGCTCCCTCAAAGTGATTTGATTCGTTAATGCCATATGTGGGACGTATAAAGGATGTAATTAATGATATTATATATTATATTATACTGGAATTATAATATACCTTTATATCATTATGATTCCATTCCATAAAATACGAAATAGAAATGAAAGTAGCGTTCATGCGTACGTACGACTTACCGTCTCCATGAACGGTGCATTTCATTTCTTACCTCTAAACGTTATGTAATATTATAAATGCATGTATATACTAGATATATATGATATATATGATATCTACATCATGAGTATAACACTGGATATAATGGATACATGAACAACTTGTAATTATAAAGAGTTTCTTTTTGACTCAAGTACCAATGATCATTAAAACGACCGTTATTAACTTAAATAATTACATAGTGTTCCTGAAATGGTAATAAGTGATATAAAAGGAATAATGAACTTGAAAAAGTTTTTTAAGCAAGTAGAAATTAACTCATGTTTATTATTCAGGAGGTTAAAGAATGATTGAGTCATGTCGGTCCCGAGATATGGGACTTCGTCTCAATCTCCTTTCATTGAGGCATATTTTGTTTTATACACAACCTTATTTTATACAATGTATAAACCCCTTTGACTTTTATGTTTATCCAAAAGGAATATTATTTATACGAAGTGTTTTACTAAACGTCAAAAGGGAATGTTTTTGTCGTACGTATGCGGCGACAACGACTTCTCCGCCGCCGTGACCATTATTTAAGTTTCGGCTTCCTCTACAAGCCATAACTTTTTTTAAAAGAAAAATAAATACCATGTTTTAATTTTCTTTTATTTTGGTATTGAAAATGGTTTTCATAATGTTTTTATATCAATGTGTTGTATTGATATCTTGTTATTGAAAAGTGGAAATATTATGTTTCCTTTATGCATGTTTTATGTGATACGATTATGTTATGGTTCATGGTAATTATTATGAAGATGGGTGGTTCCGTGATAAACTAAGGGTGGTTGAGCCCGATATAGCTCTCCAATGCATTGGGTAACACGAAGGAGTTAAACGTTAAGGTTTATCCGAAGAGATTTAGGGAATATACTGTAATGGGTATTCCAAATGTAACCAAGTGGGTTACTCCCTACGTAAGAACGTTATGAATGCCTCAAGTTACTTTTATGTCCTATGATTTATATGATTTATTCATGATTTGATGAGGTATGTTAAAATGATTATGTTTTATGAGTAGAGTATGATTTCATTGATTTTTATGTATACATGTACTCATGTTTCCTTTCCATATTTTTATATCCCTTACGGATCTTTTTATGCTCAACCCAAGTTTTTGAAATGTTTTTCACAGGTCAAGGGAAGGGTACATGATATGATGATAGTGTCAAGGAAGTTTCAAGAAAGAATCCTTGTTTTATTTTAAATATATTTCCGTTGATGGGAAAAAATGAATACTATCTTTTATTTTAACCACTTTGTTTAAATGTGGGATGTAATGCATGTTTTATGATCTAATTCTCTAAAACAATAAACCTGAAAAGATCCTCAAGGTGTATTCTTGAAATATCTCAAGATAAAGTAATGTTTAAGGCTGGGGCCTTATAGTTGGTATCAAAGGGAGGGTTAGATAACTTTAGGAGTTAGAATTTTATTAATGATTATCGAGAAATATTTTTTTATGGTCAAATTGAAATGATATAGAATTTGAAGATTACCATGTTGCTTCATCTAAGACATGTTTTTTCAGAATGGTTTTCCACAGAGGAAACAGGGAAGCAGTTCTAGGAAGGTATACAGAAGGAAATAACCTTCCGAATCAGAAACTTGAGATGGTCGGGATTGGAACTGAATAGTTTGTTGTAGTAATGGCGCAGTTGACTCAAGCGATAAATGGTGGCGGTATCCATGCATGAGATCAGCCAGATCAACCGTGGAGGAACATGTTAGTGGTGGAACATTTCATGAGGCAACATCCCCCATCATTCAGAGGATCATCTGACCCTGTGCTAGATGGAGTGTGGATTAAAGCACTAGAGAAGAGTTCCGATGTCATGGGGTTTTAAGACAATCCAAAGTTTAGTCTTTCTATTTACCGTTTGGAGGGTGAAGCAGATCATTTGTGGTAGATGGTTAAAAATATCAGGGACGCTGTTGAGATTGATGCTCTCGATTGGGATGAACTTAAAGGTATGTTTCTTGAGAAGTATTATCCTAAGGCTGTTCGACTTAGGATGGAAAAACAATTCTTGGAATTGAGGCAAGAGGAATACTCAGTGGCTGCTTAAGAAGAGGGGTTCACTCGATTGGCAAGATATGCTCCAAATTTTATCCGAGACCTTGATAGTAAAATCAATCGTTTTTACTCAGGATTAAAGCCAAAATATCAAAGGGATTTAGCTTCTCATGAGTTCAAATGTTATAAAAAGCTTGTTAGATGTGATGAGAAGTTGGAAATGGAGTTTGTCGATGATCAAGTGTTCTATAACAACCAACAGAAGAAGAGATCAAGGTGGCAGGAGAAAGGGAATAATTCTTCAAGAAAATCTGATGGTAAGAAAACTAAGTTTCCAGTTTGTGATAAATGTGGTAAAAGGCATGCTGGGGAATGTCCTTTGAATTCTGGAAAGTGCTACCGATGCGGTAAGATGGGACATAAGACTCGTGATTGCACTGAAAAAGATCAGGGTGAAGGTAAGACCAAATTTGATTTACAGTTAGTGAAATGTTTTAATTTCAATGAGATGGGTCACTATGCAAACGAGTGTACAACAAAGAGCCTGAGTGATGGGAAGCAGTTAGACTACAAGCACAAAGGGGTGGTGAAATCCTTTGCATCTACTTCAGCAGATGTCGGGCCATCAAATGAAGTTGTATCAGGTACATTTTTTGTTTTTTCAGATTATTCCAGTGTGTTATTTGATTCGGGGACTACACATTCTTTCATCTCTGAAAACTTTTCTAGTAAAATGGGAATACCATCTCAAGAAATGACTCCTGAACTTGTGGTAAAAACACCTGGGGAAAATGTTGAGGCTAAAAGAATTTATTACAATCTTTCTATCCTTATCTGTGGAAATAACCTACTTGCAAACCGTATTGTTTTACCTATAGTAGAGTTTTAGGTTATCCTGGGTATGGACTGGCTCTCTATTTACCATGCTAAGATTGACTGTAGAGCTAAAGAAGTTTCTTTTCAAAAAGACTTTCAGTTTGTGTACAAGAATGAACCCTTACTATTGATAACATATCAAGAGGCTGAGAAACTTGTAAAAGATGGAAATGGATGTTACCTTGCACATATTGTTGAAAACAAGGGAACTGTTCAGATTAATGATGTGCATGTGGTAAATGATTATCCTGATGTTTTTCTTGATGAGTTCCCTGGAATAATACCAGATCGGGAAGTAGAATTTACTGTTGACTTAGTTCCTGATGCTAATCCAATTTCAAAACCCACTTATCGAATGACTCAAATTGAACTTTTAGAGTTGAAGGAGAAATTGCAAGATTTATTAGAGAAAGGTTTCATTCGACCTAGCACATCACCATGGGGTGCTCCTATTTTATTTGTTAAAAAGAAAGATGGTTCAATGAGACTTTGCATTGATTATAGATCCTTGAATAACATCACTGTTAAGAACAAATATCCTTTGCCTCATATTGATAATTTTTTTGATCAGCTCCAGGGAGCTCAGTATTTTTCAAAGATTGAACTGAGATCGGGGTGACATCAGTTGAAGGTAAAGGAAGAAGATATTCCGAAGACCGCGTTTCGAACAAGATATGCCCATTATGAATTTGTAGTAATGCTTTTTGGGCTAACCAATACACCTACTGTATTCATGGAACTTAGGAATAGAATTTTCCTTGAGTTCTTGGATAAGTTTGTGGTTGTTTTCATTGATGATATTTTGGTGTTTTCTAAAAGTAAAGAGGAGCAAGAAATAAATTTAAGGGTTATTTTGGAAACCATAAAAGAAAATAAATTGTATGGGAAATTCATCAAGTGTGAGTTTTGGTTGCAAAAAATTACATTCCATGGTCATATTGTTTCTAAATATGGGATAACTGTTGATCCTGCAAAAAAAAAAGTTTTTGAAGAATGGCCATGACCCACAAATGTAACTGAGATTCGTAGCTTCCATGGTTTGGAAGGCTATTACCAAAGGTTTGTTAAAATTTTTTAACGGTTATCTAGTCCAATGACTAATCTAACTTAGAAGGGTGTTATGTTTATCTGGATAAAAGAATGTGATGATTGTTTTCAGGAACTGAAAAGAAGATTGGTGAATGCTCTAGTTTTGGCACTACCTTCCAGGAATGGTGAGTTTGTTATCTACATTGATGCTTCATTGTAAGGACATGGTTGCGTCCTAATGCAGAATGATCAGGTAATTTCTTATGCTTTACAACAGTTGAAAACTCATGAGGTAAACTACCCTACACATGATTTGGAATTAGCTTCTGTTGTTTTCACTTTAAAAATTTGGAGGCCTCATTTGTATGGAGTAAAGTGTGAAATATATACCGATCACAAAAGTTTAAAGTATATATTCACTCAGAAAGAATTGATCATGAGACAGAGGAGATGGGTAGAATTAATCAAATATTATGATTGTACAATTTATTACCATCTGGGAAAAGAAAATAAAGTGGCTGATGATTAGAGTCGAAAAAGTAATGCTTCATTAACAATTTTACATTTGGAACATGATCCTTTGGTTAAGGATTTGATGAAATTTGGAATAGAAGTTGTTGGTGCAGGATTTCCTTATATTTTGATTCAGGTATCAGTGAAATCTTCTCTATCAGGAAAAATTAAGCAAGCACAGAAGCAAGACAGTGAGTTGTAGAAAAAGGTAGAGCTGGTTCAGAAGGGTAAGTTTCCTGGATTTAATGTTGATAAGGATTTTGTTTTGAGATTTGGGAAGAGATTTTGTGTGACTTGTGATTCATAGTTTAATAGAGAGTTATTATGTGAAGCTCATAGTTCTCCATTTTCAGTTCATCCAGGCAGTACTAAGATGTCTAGAGACCTTTAGGAGTATTACTGGTGGGACGGAATGAAACGGGATATTGCTGATTTTACTGTGAAGTGTTTGACTTGTCAACAGTTAAAAGCAGAGCGGCAGTTACCGAAAGGGATGCTTCAGCCTTTACCAGTACTAGAGTGGAAATGGGAGAATATATCCATGGACTTCATTGTGGGATTGCCGAAAACACCTCGAGGTAATAATGCAATCTGAGTTATTGTTGATCGCTTGACTAAATCTGCTCATTTCCTTTCTATATGAGATACTTTTTACCTAGATCAAATTTTCCGTTTGTATATTAAAGAGATAGTCTGGTTACATGGAGTTCCTATCTCCATTGTATCTGACCGTGATCCCAGGTTTACTTCTATAATTAGAAGGGCCTTCAGAAGTCGTTGGGTGCTGAATTAAATTTTAGTACACCTTTTCATCCTCAAACAGATGGGCAGTCAGAATGAACAATTCAGAATTTGGAGGATATGCTACGTGCTTGTTCTATGGATTATTAGGGAAGTTGGGACCAACATCTTTCTTTGGTTGAGTTTTCTTATAATAAGAGTTTTCATTCCAGTATACAGATGGAACCATTTGAGGCATTATATGGGAAGCGATATTGAACTCCGGCTTTCTGGGATGAAGTGGGTGAAAGGAAGTTGATGGGACCTGAATTGGTATAAGTGATGGCAGAAAAAGTTCAGTTGATTCAGAAACACATGAGAACAGCTCAGAGCAGGCAGAAGAGTTATGCGGATAACCGGAGTAAGGATCTATCTTTTGAGGTAGGTGATCATGTTTTTCTCAAAGTTTCACCGTGGAAAAGTGTGATGCAATTCGGTAATAAAGGAAAGCTGAGTCCAAGGTTCACTGGACCATATGAAATTCTAGAGATAGTTGGATCAGTTACTTACCGAGTGGCTTTACCTCCGATTTTATCTCAGGTACACAATGTTTTTCAGGTTTCAATGTTAAGGAAGTACATGCCAGATCCATCTCATGTTTTGAGTCCAGAGGTAGTTCAGCTGGAAGAGAACCTATCTTATGAGGAACAACCGGTCTAGATTCTTGACCTCAGAGAGAAAGTGTTACGGAATAAGGTGATTCATCAGGTAAAGGTTTTGTGGAAAAACCACATGATTGAAGAGGCAATATGGGAATCTGAAAATGCAATGAGGGCTAAATACCCCCACTTATTCGATAAATAAATAAATTGTGGGGACACAATTTTCTAAAGGGGGAAAGGATGTAACATCCCAAGTAAGTAATGAATAATAGATATTTTTATCTATGTATATTAATGAATAAAATAGTGTTTTAGAGGCTTAAAATGAGAATAAATCCAATCTTAAGCATGGAATACACTAATATTTTTAAAAGATTGTTTTACTGCATTTTGATGGAAAACCATTTTTAAATCAGACTTTTGACAAATTTATAATCTATATTTTTCAAAATAAACTTATTCTTTATGATTGGGACATTGAAATTTACTTTGGGTAATTTTTTGGTATTTTTCCGATAAAGTTCATTTTTTTAATGAATAGTGAAAAATGTTGTATTTTAATTCAAAACCTCCTTTTAATCTAATTTATTTATATGATTAGATTATCTTTTGAATTGGTTTTAAAGTTTAATTATAATATATTTTTACCATTTAATCCAATAGTGGTCATTTTAATTAACTTCACTTTGAAATTGGACTTAAACTAGTGTCAATTTTTTATACTTATTGTTTTATAAAAACCCGCTATTAGCTCTGACAGCGGAAATTAATTATTAAATTAATTAATGTAAATTATATGTTTTTAATTTTGTAAAATAGACATCATTTTTGAATTCGGAATATCAAATATAGCATAGGGTGATGTTTTGGTATTTTTTTGAAAAATTTCAATTTTTGATGAATAGTGAAACCACTAAGTGGTACTTAAAAAAACGATTTTTCGTTTAAATGAAATTTTACCACCTCTTTGTTTTGAATTTCAAAAATCTGAAATGCATGGTTGTCATTAGAAAGTAAAATTTGGTTCAATGGGATTAAAATAAATTTTTTGGTGAATAGTAACTTTTAAGTTTTAATCGCGATTAGAGGTAATTAGTGGAATTTAAGGAAAAAATGATATTATAATAAAATGAAAATACCTAGACACATGTCCTACCCTATTATATGTGTCATGACCGACTAATACAATCCATGGGTCGACTTTCAGACCCCATGGAGCCACTTTGGTAGGAAAATGACATTAATAACTTTTTATTTAAAGTTAAAATGAAAATGTCACAAACATGAGTTGTTTTACTAAAACAATTTTTACATGGGGTTATACAAGTCAGATTTTTTACTATAAATATTCATTAGTAATCTAAAATGATTTACTACATCATTATATTTTTTTTGTAATTTTTAGACATTAAATAAATTAAATTATTTATGACACCATGATGATGCCGCGATTACCTCATTATTTAACGATTTAAATAAAATGAAAATATAATGGAAAATATAAGACCTACACTTGTCAAGAACCTATTGGTTGGGTGGATTTCGAACCATTATCACCTTATCCTCAAAATTTATAATTTTGGGACCTTTTTATCCGAAAATCATTTTCTAACAAAGTATCTTTTCGTAACTTACCAAGATTTTCCCTCCTCTTCTCTTATAAAAGGCCCCCACCTCTACCACCTTACCCACACCTCTCAGAACTTTGTCTCGGCCAAACCCTGTCCATTTTTTCCCTCAAATTCCTCTCTTACTCTTTGAAGCCTCACTTTTTGAAGAAGTCTTCCCAAGGAAGCCTTTGAGCTCAAATCAAAAAGAGTTACCCGATTTAAAGGTAGTGTCTTCTCTTGTGTTCTTATGTTTTATTTTGCTTCTCCAACCCCATAAACTCTTTTTATTCATTTCTTTTGTAACAACAATAGTATCTTCCATATAATAGTATGTTTTTATAATAAATATTCGAGCTACACTTACACACACCTACATCTAATGGTTAAAGAACATACTGTTTCCGTGGATGGCGAATTTCTGCCTCACGAAACGATGATTGTTCAATATTCTTTTAACACCTTCAAAGATGGAAATTAAGATGACACTATATTTATATATGATATATAATATTTGTATGTTTTACTTAAGCTTCTGTATTTTTCATTTATGGAATACCTTTATGGTTTCCATTATGGGTAAACGTGATATCTTCATTTTAGGAAGTGCGGACTACCGCCCCCACAAAGTGATTTGATTCGTTATTTCCATATATGGGACGTATAAAAGACTTAATTAATTATATTATATATGATATTATACTGGAATTATAATATACCTTTATATCATTATGATTCCATTCCATAAAATATGAAATAGAAATGGAAGTAGCGTTCATGCGTACGTACGACTTACCGTCTCCATGAACGGTGCATTTCATTTCTTACCTCTAAACATTATGTAATATTATAAATGAATGTATATAATGGATATATATGATATATATGATATCTACATCATGATTATAACTCTGGATATAATGGATACATGAACAACTTGTAATTATAAAGAATTTATTTTTGACTCAAGTACCAATGATCGTTAAAACGACCATTATTAACTTAAATAATTACATAGTGTTCATGACGTGGTAATAAGTGATATAAAAGGAATAATGAAATTGAAAAAGTTTCTTAAGAAAGTAGAAATTAACTCAAGTTTATTATTCAGGAGGTTAAATAATGATTGAGTCAATTCGGACCCGAGGTATGGGACTTCATCTCAATCTCCTTTCATTGAGGCATATTTTGTTTTATACACAACCTTATTTTATATGGTGTATAAACCCCTTTGACTTTTACGTTTATCCAAAAGGAAACTTTTTTATACTAAGAGTTTTACTAAATAACAAAAGGGAATGTTTTTGTCGTACGTATGTGGCGACAACGACTTCTCCGCTGCAGTGACAATTATTTATGTTGCGACTTCCTCTACAAGACATACCTTTTTTTAAAAGAAAAATAAATACCATGTTTTAATTTTATTTTATTTTGGTATTGAAAATGGTTTTCATAATGTTTTTGTATCAATTTTTTATATTGATATCTTTTGATTGAAAAGTGGAAATGTTATGTTTCCTTTATGCATGTTTTATGTGATACGATTATGTTATGGTTCTTGGGAATTATTATGAATATGGGTGGTTCCGTGATAAACTAAGGGCGGGTGAGACCGATATAGCTCTCCAATGCATTGGGTAACACTAAGGAGTTAAACGTTAAGGTTTCTTCGAAGAGATTTAGGTAATATACTGTTATGGGTATTCCAAACATAACCAAGAGGGTTACTCCCTACGTAAGAATGTTATGAATGCCTCATGTTATCTTTATGTCTTATGATTTCTATGATTTATTCATGATTTGATGAGGTATGTTAAAGTGCTTATGTTTTATGAGTAGAGTATGATTTCATTGATTCTTATGTATACATGTACTCATGTTTCCTTTCCATATTTTTATATCCCTTGCTGAGCTTTTTATGCTCAGCCCATGTTTTTGAAATGTTTTTCACAGGTCAAGGGAAGGGTACATGATATGATGATAGTGTCAAGGAATATTCAAGAAGGAATCCATGTTTTATTTTAAATATATTTCCGTTGATGGGAGAAAATTAATACTATCTTTTATTGTAACCACTTTGTTTAAATGTGGGATGTAATGCATGTTTTATGATCTAATTCTCTAAAACTCTAAACCTGAAAAGATCCTCAAGGTGTATTCTTGAAATATCTCATGATTAAGTAATTTTTAAGGCTAGGGCCTAATATCACCGTTGTATTGATTATAAAAACTAAACCTTATGAAAATAAAGAATAGAAACCTTTTAACTCAAGATTATGTTCCCTTTGACCATCTTAATGAAAATGATGGTTATTCAAGATTGACCTAAGGATAGGATATCATCAATTGAGGGTCAATAATGTGGATCTTCAATATAATTACTTTAAGATAAATTATAATAATTTTAATAATCAGGTTATTCCCTTTGTGATTATGAATGTTCCTATTGTTTTTGGTATTAATGAACCATATTCTCCATATATACCTTGATACATTTATTATGGTGTTTTTTGATTTTCTACACCAAGATAATAAAGAATTATGAGTATCAACAAAATATTATTTTTATAAATATCAAGGTGTATAATTTATATATTAAATTATAAAAATTTGAATTATATATTTGGGAAGTGAAATATCTTGGGTCATTTAGTTTCTAAGAAAACATTATTATTTAAACTAGAAAAATATTAAAATAGAAACATCTTGGGGGAAACCAAATAATTTCGATGAAATTAGATTTTTCTTGATGTTGGTAGGATATTACATATGATTTGTTTATAACCTCTCATGATTATATTTAACAATGATATATTTGGAAAAAATGGGGGTGAATTATTAATCGAGTGAGGAATTTAAAAAATAAAATTATGAAATAAATAACAGTTCAACTTTAACTACCATTTCAGTCTTACCTAAGTTGAGTGAAGGCCACAAAATTTATTATGATGTATCATGTTTGGGCATGGTTTCTTATCTCTCATATATTAATCATGTGACAATGTGTGGTCCTTACTATCTATTTCCACAGGAGAAACACCCCCTATCCCATGAACTTGAATCGAAAACTAGTTTCACCTACTTAGAAATGTTGGTGAAACTATAGATTCAGGGAAAAGTTTACTATTTATATAAATTAAATTTTTAATAGAATATATTTTAATTGAAGGTTTTAGACCTTAGGAAAACTATATTGGTTGGATACTTATATATATTTTAGTTTAATTTAAAATGAACCCCTTGTAAATGGATTGTTATCACTGCTGGTATTAGTAAGAAACTATCAGATATTATGGTGAAAGAGTTTCATGATGAATACAAATTAATGAGTAATTTCATTGAACCACATTTAAAGATAATAGAGGAGGATGATATAATATTATTATCATGTGTACAGTTCACCCCATTTTTGATTTGTTGAATTAGATAAGAGAAAATGTCAGATTCAAATTCTAGTATATCAAGAGACATCTAAATGACTAGGAGGATAATATTATATTTTATAAATCTCATAATAGGACTCTTTATTTTATTAAAAATAACAAATGTTTTGTCTTTTTTTGAGTTAATAAGTGATGAAAAAATAAAACTACTATTATTAGGCAGTGAATTAAATTTTTTCAAAGATGTATTAGGATATCGAACATCAATATTGGTGGTGTGAATTGAGATGTTGGATTTTTTTAATTTTTTTTCCAATTGAAACATTTTTAATATGTTAAGGTAAAAAAAATTGATTTTATATAATCTTATTTTAAACCTATAATGAAGAAATAAGAGTGATCTATGGATTTTGAAATTATAAAATATTAATATTATCTTGGAAGTAATTTTATATGGTTGATTATTGATTGTCTGAAAAAACCATCTCATTTACATTCCATCAAAGTGAAATTAATGGTAAAAGGTATGGGTAATATTTATGTAAAGAATATTATTAAATTAAGGTTCCATTTTTTAATTTTTTTGATAAATACCCTGATTTAAATATAAATTTTTGAAATTTTATTCAATATTCTAAGAGGCAGCCATTATTATACACCATGCACTTTTCCATTGGAGATTCTTGAAGTGTAAAACAAAATATTCATATTCTTGGGAGAAGAATTATTAGTGAATAATAGATGGGCTTTGGCTCATTTGAATAACAGAATGGTGTCTATTCTATCCTATTTACATAGATTACCTTTTTAATGTATCTATGACCCATTATTAAAATAAGTGGATATTAATGTTAACCCGCTGTCCAACTCGACCCGGGGCACAAATGGGAGTTTCCAAAACCACTCCCCAAGATCCAGACAACCATCTAGATGAGTTTTGAGAGTATGGGTGATAATAAATCATGTGGTGGGTTCACAAGTCACATTTAGGTGTGCCTAGGTGGGCCTCAAAATGGGATGGAATGGTCAGTGAGGGTGTGGGTGAAGGTGTTGTGAGTGGCAAACCCACTACTACCTCATCAAAAGGATAACATCTAAACAATAATCAAGAACTCTCTGAAAATTTTCTGGATTGATATGGGTTGTGATCTGAGTGAGGCATTTTTTCCTTATAAAAACATTACATACATATCCAGAAGCATCTGATCAAAGATATTTGCGGAATCCGACCATGCCATATGGGTTGTCTTTAACCTTTCACACACCCGCCACACTCCAGAAGCCACCAGTTCGAGCACAAGACACCCAACATTGACCAAAACAACCTATCGCCTTCATGTTATCATTATCCAAGATTGAACCAAGAAGAAAAGATGCACTCGACTATCAAAATGCATGATTTAAACCCTACATGCATGGCCCTATTTGAGGAAAAGGCCAAGCCATCAGTAGATGTTCGTCGTTCAAGTGAGTTATCAATTATCACATGATATTAGATCTACCGACCAACCTTTCACGCAATCCACATCTTTCATGCCCATGTTTGTTTTCAATGAATAAAGAAACTAGTTGGGATTACATCCCATAAATATTATGCATGATTTATTATGGATCATGAATGTTGTATACCATTGATCTTTCACATGAATGATCATCATATTTCATGATAGAGGTGACAATAATGAATGTTTTGATGAAATCACATGGTTTTCCTGAAAAATATATTATTAATTCATTTATAGAGACTCATGTCATCTAAATTATCATATAGATCCTGTCGATCATGCGAAGCCACAAAATCCATCATGTCAAATAGATCACTAAAATCCATCTAAGCTCTACTACCTCAACACCATGGATAATTCCTTTATTAGTACTATGAAGTAGACAGCCACACTGAAGCAACAGATGTTGTGAAGCATGATCGTACAATCACCCAAAGCTGTTTTGAGAACCACGAGGCATCTGATCCACTTGAATCTATCATGAGAAACTGCTTAAAATCAAATGATATTAATCATTTGAAGGATCTCCCCCACCTCAATCCAGTGAAAGTTGCACCTTTACAAGGAAATGTGGTGATAAAACATACTAAATCATTCTATATAAACCATTACTCCCAAAACATAGACATTAGAGAGTTGGAGAGAAAAGGAATAGTGAATAAGGAAGATAGAGGATAAGTGGGCTTCCACCATTGAATGAACTTCTCTGGGTGATCACAAGAACCCATTGCGTGATCCATTCAAAATCACCCGATCAAATGATGGATTTAATATCATATGATTCTTATTTGAGAACTATAGTTTATGTGAATTATTTATGAGATCACATAATTCCCCACTAGTTTCATGACTCTGCCATTAAATCCCTCGTCCATGCACGTGACACCATCATGCTGCCCTGGGCTTGTTTATAGAACCTCTCACGTGATCCCTCAGAAATTATACAATAACTTGATGATATAAAAATTATATTATGCACTCATTCACACATATATTATATGATTCATGAATGAGGATTGATCTTAAATTTCATTACCATGTAGAATTAACAGCCAGAACCCCCAGTCTCATGACTTCTCTATTTTTCCATGTGATGAAAACACCTGTGACTTGATCCCCCCATCCATGAACCCTTATTAATGTTAGGGATATAATATGTATCACATATATATGTTTTTATAACCCTATTTAATATCCTATTTTCGGTCACATGAGTCTCATGATTAATTTATCCCTATGAGACACGATCTTGAGATAATCCCTCAACATATATATGGCATTTTCATGCTTGTGAACCCATGAGAGTGATCTCCTCTCACCATACTAACCCACATATGTGTAGTATTGGCATAAATCCTCATTCATTCATCACTTATCCCATGAAAATTTTTTCCCATGTGGATGTGTAATAATCCTTTTATAAATGAAATTTCAATAATTGGACATTTACACAACCCTTGTACATTCCCTTCAGACCTTATCACATTACCCTCTTCAGATCACACAACTGCATTACTCAATGGTATCATGATTCCATCTTGCAACCCTAAAAATTAAATAATTTTAATTAACATATATATATATCATCATACTACAAACAATGGAAAATTAAAATAGATATTGGGAAGATATTCTAGATAAGTCACCTTGATCATGTGATGAAATCTGAGAAAAGTTACTTTGATCATTTGAAGACACATTGGATGAGTATTTTTTATCATGAAATGAAATCCTAGAAAATTGTGAAAAGGAATTGGGACATGTCATATTTGATCATGTGATGAAATTTGGTACAAGTCACTTTGATCATGAAAAGTCATCCAGAACAAGTCACACTGATCGTGCAGAGCCATCCCAGACAAGTCACACTGATAATGTGAAAAGTCCATGAAAAGTAATTTGATCATGTAAAAGGTTCTAAAAATGTCTTATTTGATGATACAAGGTACCATAGTCATGTCATAATGATACCCTTGGATGTGTTTTTCTTTATCAATCTGACACCTTGGTCATGTTTATTATATAATCATATCATAATAGGAAGATATGACACCTTTTTTTCTGGTAAAAAAATTGGACATACACCATGTAAACCCTCATCCATGAGCCATTGGATATGTAAAACCTTTATAAGGGAAATTTACTTAAAGGGTTAGGGTCATGAAATCATATAATCCTATTCATATCATGCTCTCAGATGATCCCTTAGTGTGTTACAAACCATATTCAAGAGAACTTTCTTGGACATCATTTTTCTATATGTGTCCAAGGATAGAGAATAAACGAGTAACATGGAAATCCATTCTTGTATAGGTACCAAACTTTCCTAAAACCCCAAGATTAAAATAATTCCATTTATTTAATTCTCTTAATCAAACCCATTGTTGGGTTAGGGATATATCGAACTATAGTGAATCTGAGTCCGGTTATAAACAAGATACATATAACACAATCGTCAGGCCTGAGAACCCATGTAAATCCACACTGGTGTGAGTCCCTCCAAATCTAAAATATTATTGACTCATGGAAATGAATTCTACTATAAGAATACCATCATTCTATCTCAATTATTGGACAAGAAGTGGGATTATATATGAGTATACTTCTATATATAAGACCTTACCATGCTCTCAAGTACCTTAAACGCATCGATAGGTTAGGGTAAAATTGATGTATGAAGACTCTGATTCCTACTATAAGTAGGATGTATAGGATTCCCTAATAAGTCTTTAGATCCAATGGGAATCCATCCCAGTTTAATTCCCTCCATATCCCATATATTATTGACTGATTATATTTAATTATCTCATAAGGATTCCATCATTACACTCCAATTCGTGAAAAAAGTGGGCTTACAAATGGGAACCTTGTTAGGTGTAAGGCCCAACCATTCCCTCAAGGACCTCAGAACATTCAATGGATTAGAGAAGATATAAATTAAGGGGAATCTATTTAATATAATAAATATGATATGTAGGATAAATTCAAAAGGCTATAACTATATACCATATCCTATATAGATTTGTAATCATTCATGTCAATGAGAATCTTTAACGTGTAAGTCTCTTAAAGATATGATCACATGTGATGTGTTCAATATTTCACTAACTCATATTTCTCACTCGTAGCATGAATAAATTGTGATTACAGAATAGTGATGATTGTACTGATAGTATGATGAGGATTCCCCTAGTGTGTGCCTTTCCTTATCTTATATGTCTAATTCCATCTCATCTTCCCTCGAAGGGTCATTCCACTAATAAAGAAATTCTGGGAAACCTTACATGCATATGTCCCATTAAAGGCTCTTGTTATCAGATATGTTATGATGAAAATCCCTATAAGAGATCTAAACTAACTAAAATTCATGTTGTTGGTCAGAGTGGATACTCAAGAGGGGGGTGAATTGAATTCCAATTAAAATTTCTGTAAAAAAACATTATGATAAAAACCTAACAATTCAGAACAGTACAGCCAATTAAGGCAGTAGAGATATAAATGCTTAATTGCTCAAAATGTTTATTTATGGTTGATTATTCCTCCATTGAATCTATGTAATCACTAATTCAACTTTCGAAACAGGTTTACTGAATTATGTATATAAACACACTAACCAAAACTAACTATTAGAGTGAATGTAAAACAGTTTTTTGTATTTGAAAAATATAAGCAGTGGATAAAATAAAAAAGAGTATATAAGGATTAACACGATAATGTACACAAGAGTTTTAGTCTCAGGCCAAGACTTAATCCTCTCCACATAGTGATCACCTACCACCAAGCAGTTTGTATAAATAAACTTGATACACAACATGTATCGGATTTTACAACAGTTTTTACAATGTCCAGGTTCTACAACCTCTACCACAGTTCTACGTGAAAAAACAAGCATCCAAGACACACAAGGGTTTTTTCATAGTTATTCATGGGAAAATATACAACCATGCCACACAAGGCTTCTTCAATAGTTATGCATGGGAAAACAAAGGTGAGATAGTTTTGAGTGAGGATTTTCAATATCCTCCAATTAAAGCACATGAGACAATGCATGTGTAAAAAACACACACTGCATAGAAATTAAAAATAAATAACACAGTAGTTCTAGAGAAATTAAGATAGAGTTTATAATGCTCTGTGTGTCTAAGGATCAGCTCTAGACTTCTTGTAGTTTATGAAATGAAGGTCTTGTTCTTCATTGCAAGTTGTCTCCAAAAAAAGAGTGTTGCAACTTTCAGGTATTAGCTTCCAGGTATTGATATGTTCAACTTCTTGGTATAAAAGAGTTATTGAAGCACAACATGACAACCTTGAGTATGTTCTTCAAAAATATCTTTGTGATGCTTTTGGATTTTTAGTATATGCACTGGTGTGTTCTTCTTCTTGTTCTTGAATAATGCATTCATCTTCTCGACACCAGACTCTTCTATTTTTTTTCTCCATGCCTCTATATATATCTTTCATCCTCGGTCTTTTTCTCTGTCATATTTTATTTCTGAGAAAAGGAGTGAGGAAATCACATGGAATCATTCTTGTACCTCATACTATCAAGATATGGTCTCCTTATATGTCTACAAACAAAATTAATTAATGTCATATGAATTTAATTAATCAAATATGACCGTTATGATGATATGAAGAAAATGGATAAATTATAGAATATGTTATTAGAAGATTGGTAATAGTAGCCTATCAATCGATAACATCTTCAGTGGAATGCACAATCCTCAATAGACTTCTATTAGTAGGCGTATCTAGCGGTAGGCTTCGCCAATGATAGTCTTGTCCAACTGTAGGATTTTTCCAACAGTATACTTCACCAACGGTAGACTTATCAAATAGTAGACTTCACTAATGGTAGATTTTTCCAATGGTAGACATCACCAATAGTAGATTCAGAAAAATGTATAAAAGTGGACTTATAAATAAAACTATATGTAGCAGAAACCTTGTCACAATAGTGACCTATCACATTGACTCAACATCTGTATGCTTCGGTAAGTACTCCAATCAGTAGGCTTTACAATAGCGACCATTGTACTATTGACTTACAATAGTAACTATATAACTATAGCTATTATAATGATAACCTTCATCCATAAGGTCTTCATCAGTTATCTTTTCACCAGTGACTTGTAGTGTTTAACTGTAGATTTTTCAATGGTGACAGTGACAGTGGCCTAGAACAGTGACCTCTTACCAGTAACTTTTATCAGTGACCTTGATGTAGAAACTTTTTATAATATAAAATTATTTTATAAAAGTCATGAGATAAAAAATAGATTGAAATAGATTGTCAAACAACTAACCAATTATAGAATTAAACATGATTTGGGATTATCAAAATAGGGGAATCCAACAAAATCCCCTATTTTCAAAATCACAAATTATGCCATTAAAATTTAGTATATTTATAAGATTATCTGAGATAATGAAAATCAGAGATAAGTTAAAATAATAAATCAGTGTTATAGATAAGACTGTCAGGGATAAATGTGATATGGAAATTGAATTAATTGTGTTTTACTTGTGGGGTATTTCCTCCCCCTTTAAGATTTGAATAAAGAAATACAATAAGAGACAAAAGATAATATTTGTATTAATGAATGAATATTACATGATTGAAAGAGAATTATAAAATCCATATCAAAAAATATAACCACACTCAATACACATTAGAAATTTCCATTTGAGCTTTGGTGATTAAAGATGAGGATACAAGATCCGATGGTTGAGGGATAGGCCAAGGGATGGCAGTTAGCAGGGTAGGAGGAGCTACAAAAGAAGCATCAGTGGACCTGTAGTGAGTAGATATCTAAGAAATGGTAGGGGTTAAGCTTATGATGGCTTGAGAAGGAGACAACAGAGGAGCAACACTAGAAGATCCCATGGCACTAGTGGTAGAGGGAAAGGCCAGAGGAACAATTTGGGGTGTACAATCCACATGGATGAAATGTAACAGAAGATTCCTAAAGTCCATGATAATACTTCCACCTCTCTCTATGGATGAGATAAAATCATCCTTATTCTCCATATATTTCTACAAGGCAGGAGTCATCTCTCAAAGCTTGCTTACTTTATCTTTACATTCCTGAGTGATAGGTGGAATCCTCAAGTTCTCCAATAGCAACTTGAAGTGGCCATCCATTTGATGCTTAGTGTAGACCATTTTTTAATAAAAGTCATCTTGTTCCTTGATGGCCTCTGATCATGGGTAGCTTCCCTCAAATAATTTTCCACAAGGGTATGAATCTCTCTGGTAATAGAAATGACCTGAGATTTTGAAGTAACAGTACGAGAGATCATTTCCACTTATTTTCTAAAAATAGATCTGAAATCATTAATGTCAATGGGAGGAGAGGTTGAAGTGGAAGCAGCTGCACTTAGAGGTGTTAGAGAGAAAGCAACCTTCTCCTTAAGGGATTTATTCAGGCCATTGATCAGCCTTTTTACATCATCATCCTGACCTTTCACATGTGTTTCTGTGGAATTCTTAAAATCCTCAATCACAGTTACCAAATGCTTCACTAAACTTTTGAAATATTGAATATCCTTGTCCACCTTAACTCTAGTGGTAAATAAGAGAATTCAAGATCACCACTGATTGTTTCAGAAGCTCCATAGATTCTGAAAACTCATTCATTTGACTCTAACACTTCCTTACATACTAAAGTAGATCAGAGTGAATACTGAAGTGTATTTTGGATAACTCAGATGTTGAATGCTCCTGAATTAGGGAAACATCCTTGTCCATATCAGAGTACATATCCTTAGACATTCTTTTCAAGTCGGATTTCAAGGATTCAAGGTCTGACTTTTTGACATAGTCATGAAAGAAAGAGTTTTATGGAGGTACGAAAGTGAGATTTGGAACTGAAGGTATTCTTTTGGGACTTTCATTTTCTGAGTCATCATAATCTATTCCCAACACTAGAAACTCAGGGTCCCCAGTCTATCTTTCAATTTCATGAACAACTGATACTGATCCTTTAGAAATATGATTCTCCCCCTCAATTGGAGCCACCACTTGGACAACTATTTCAGCTTTTTCCATCCTTGAAACCACGGCTGTAGTTGCTTTTTGATCAACTGACTCACTAGTAGAGTGAGCCACTGCTTTAATTGAGTGTTATAAAATTTCCATAGAATGGGAAGTAGATACAACTTCTTCTTCCAGTTCACTCACTTATTTTTCTATGAATTCTATATGAGGACTCAAATTGAGTTCCTCTCCTTCACTATCATTATCATCAACAGCCTCATGTTACTTATGGTAAGAATAACCATATTCAAAAACTTCTTCCTCTTAGGAGGTATCTCTAACAGTGATATGAGCCTCATTATACTCTTCCTCACTAGTTTCATCAACTTAATTTTACCTTAGGATAGATTCTATACTCGGTAACTCTCTTGGAGGACTGGGCTCTCCACAAGCTATCATTCAAGCTAGAGGATTGGTAGGTAGATCAGGATCACTCCCATCATCTATAGGATTACATTCTTTCTAAAGTTCTACAGCTTCCTTTAATTCTTCATCAGAATATACAGGTTCCGCCTAATCAGGATTTACACCTGGATCCCTATTATCCTTTTCCCTAGAAGGAGTATGTTTAGGTTCAAACTTCTCATAAAGCATCCCTTCATCATTTACCCATTCTCTTATCTAGGGATTCTTACTGATCTTCATGAATTTCAGAATATCTTATAGATATAGAAATGGTTCTTTTCTACAGTAGTTTCCTCTTTATCTGCAGAAATTCCCTTAACCTTTAGCATAAAAGAAGTCAGTTTGGCCTGAAATATAGCATTTGATTTAGTACTTCACTTAGTCATGTCTTACAAATGAGCCATCATCAACCAAAACAGGTTGATATTATGTCCATGAATATGCTAATATATTATTAATTTTTCTTGATACTTCAACACAACGAAGTCTCCACTCTTGGTACTTATCACATGTTGGATTAACTTAAACCAAATTCTATCTCCTCCATTCATTTTAGCAGCAATAACATTCCTTGAGGTCCCATTTCCTGTCAGCTCTCTCTATGCTTTATTATATCCAAAACTCTCACTGTATGGAGGAATCACACTAGAATAGTAGGAAAAAAATACCCTCGTAAGGTACCCATAGACATTCATCCCATTCAGAAGATGAAATGGTAACCTAGGTTCCATTTACTCCTTACAACAGTCGGTTCCCATCAAATGACTTCATGACTTTTAAATATTCATAGAATTATTTCATTATCCTTGGGTAGTAAGGTCCATTATTATTGAAAAAGCACTCCACCCATCCTTGAGAATCTAGTGCCTCCAACACTAAGGATTTTCTTGAGTGAAACCAATCTTCTCTGAACTCATTTTCAACGACAATTTTTCTCTGTGACAAATGTGGGTTAAGAGGATCTGTTGATATATTACTTCCACCACTGAACTTGGATCATGGTCTCTTAGGCCTTGGTGCATCTCCATCATCAGCTGAAGGTCACTTGACTCTTTCTATTGTGGTTCTGTGTGGTTTTAGGTTTCACCAGAAAGTTAGGGTTTATCTATTTTCAGAGTAGGGGTTCGAGACTGAGAAAGAGAGTGGATTGAAATGTGTTTGTTATCTAATTATATCATTTAATAATTGAAACAAATACAAATTGAAAAAAAATCTAATAAAATGGTTAAAATTTCTACATAAAATATGAAGTAATGGTAAGGTCCAACAGTGCGGTACATATAGTGAGGTCTAATGGTGAGGTTCTAATAGTGAGTTTCCACAGTGAGGTTCTAATAGTGAGGTGCAACTGTGATGTTCTAACACTAAGGTGCTACGATGAGGTTCTAATAGTGAGGTGAAATGGTGAGGTTATAATAGTGAGGTGAAACGGTGAGGTTATAATAGTGAGGTGCAATGGTGAGGTTCTAACAGTGAGGTGAAACGGTGAGGTTCTAACGGTGTAGTGAAATGGTGAGGTTCTAACAGCGAGGTGCAATGGTGAGGTTTTAACTGTGAGGATAAATTGTGATGTTCTAACAATGAGGTGCAAGGGTGGGATTCTAACAGTGAGGTGCAATGGTGAGGTTCTAATAGTGAGGGGAAATAGTGAGGTTCTAATAGTGAGGTGCAACAGTGAGGTTCAAATAGTTGAAATTAATAATCCCTAATTCATGTTTAATGTAGATTAACCTCTCCGAATTTAAAGGCTTTGTGAATATATCACCCAATTGTTGTTCAGTGCCAATGAATTCAAAATTGATATCACCTATTTGATAATGATATCTATAGATGTGATGTCTTACATCAATATTCTTTGTCCTAGCATGAGATACATGATTTTTAGAAATGTTAATAGCACTTGTGTTGTCACAGTTTATAGAGACATGTTTGAATTGATATCCATAGTCTAGTAAAGTGAGTTTCATCCTTGGAATTTGAGCACAATAACTACCAGCTGCTATATATTAATCTTCAGCAGTAGATAATGCAACATTATTCTGCTTCTTACTACACCATGATACTAGAGACATTCCAAAATGGTGACATGTTCCAGAGGTGCTTTTTCTATCCAACTTGCAACCAGCAAAGTCAGCATCAGAATAACTTATCAGTTCAAATGATTGTATTCTTCGATAAAATAGTCCTAAGTTGGGAGTATATTTGAGATATTTAAAAATACGTTTGACATCATTTAAATGAGATTATTTGGGATTAACTTGAAATCAAGCACACATACATACACTAAACATAATGTCAGGTCTACTAGTAGTAAGATAGAGAAGACTCCCTATCATACCTCGGTAGATTGTTTGATCCAATGGTTCTCCAGTTTTATCTGCATCCAAATTACAAGTGGTATTAATATGTGTATCATTACCTTTAATAACATCCAAAAAAAATGTTTTAAAGTATCCTTAACATATTTTCTTTCATTTTAAACAATACTATCTTTATTTTGAAAAAAATAAAATCCAAGGAAAAAATATAAGTTCTCCCATTAAACATATTTCAAATTAATACTGCATTATTTTTGAAAAATAATTACATAAATAATTTTTAGATGATCCAAAAATGATATCATCTACCTAAATTTGTACTATCAAAATATCTTTGGAAATTCATTTAATGAAGAGAGTAGGATCAGCTACTCCCTTGGTAAAACCATTTGAAATAAGAAAAGTGTTGAGCCTATCATACCAAGCTCTTGGAGCTTTCTTTAAACCATATAATGCTTTTTGAAAGTTTAAAAACATGATTTGGAAAATGGTAATTTGTAAAACTAGGGGGTTGTTCAACAAACACATCCTCAACTATATACCCATTTACAAAATCAATTTTAACATCCATTTTATTATGTTTAAAATTCATATGAGATACATAAGAAAGTAGTATCCTAATGGCCTCTAACCTAGCTATAAGTGGAAAGGTATCCTCATAGTCTATTCCTTCCTCTTGACTATATTCTTCTGCAACAAACCTAGCTCTGTTTCTAATAATATTATAGACTCATCAACTTTATTCCTAAATACCCATTTAGTGCCAATTGTCAAAGTGTCCTTAGGCCTTCCAACTAGTTCCTAGAATTTGTTTCATTCAAATTGATTTAATTCTTCTTGCATAGCCATCACAGAAAATTAATCATTGATGGAATCATTAACATTTTTGGGTTCAAGATGTGAAAGAAAAGCTTGATGTTCAATTTGGTTTCTCAGAAAAGCTCTAGTTTGTGTCCCCCGATTTAAATCACCTACTACAGAGTCTAAAGGATGATTCTTTAGAGTTCCAATACCTCTAGATAGATTTGAACTGGAATCCTCATGATTATCTATGGGTTTAGACTCAACAGGTGCAGATTATGGAAGATTCCCAGAACTGGTTACTTTTACAGGGGATTCACTATCATTATAATTAAGGTCTAGAATTGACATATCTTCTATATGGTGTTAAAGAGAGGTTTTGGGTTCATGTGGATCAGTATAATCAAATTTGACATGAATAGATTCATCCACACATTATGTCTTCTTATTAAACACTATATAGTCTTTACTCGAGATTGAGTAACCTAGGAAAATTCATTCATCACTTTTGGAGGAAAACTTGTCAATATTTTCCATAGTGTTAAGGATAATTACTTTGTAGCCAAAAAATCTAATTTAGTTAACATTAGGATTCCTATTGTTCCAAATTTCATTAGGGGTTTTCTTAAGAACGTGTCTAATCAAGACTCTATTGATGGTATAAAAAGCTGTATTTATAGCTTCAGCCCAAAAATAAATTAGAAAATCCTACACATTGAGCATTTTACTAGAAATTTCATGAAGGGCTCTATTTCTTATTTCAAAGACTCCATTTTGTTGAGGTGTTCTTGGAGAAGAGAAATTGTGATTATAGAAATTCTGTGAGAAATAGGACTCAAAATCCTGATTTTTAAACTCACGACCATGATCACTTCTCAAGGCCTTAATTCTATGTCCACTAAGATTTTCCACAGACTTACAATATTTGATAACATAAAAATTAGATATACTTTTGTGAGCTAGAAAGTATACTCAAGTGTACCTAGAAAAATCATCTACAAGAACATAAACACAGTGCTTCCCATTTAAACTTGAAACACTTGATGGTCCAAACAAATCCATGTGAACCAATTCAGATGGTTGAGAAGTAGAAAATTATTTATTTGGTTTGAATGAAACATTTTGTCGCTTTCCCTTTTGAAAATAATTACACACTTTTTTAGGAGGGAATTATAATTTAGGTATGTCTCTAACTAAACCTTTCCTATTTAGTTTCCTAAGTGAGTGCACATTGCAGTGTCCTAATCTCCTATGCCCCAGCTAGGATTCCTTACGAAAATAATTTAAGCAAGAAACATTTTTCTTAGCTAAATAATCTAAATCAACAACATATACATTCTCATTTCTGAGAGCAGTAAATATTAAATCATTTTTGGAATTAAAAACATTACATGAATCATTTTCATAATTGACATTAAAACCATCATCACACAACTGAGAGATGATAAGTAAATTGTACTTTAATCCATCAAAAAAAGTACTTTGGAAATTAATATTATATTAGGGTTACCAATATGGCCTAATCTGATGATTTTTCCCTTTGCATTATCACAAAACTTTACAAGTCCACCATCAACATTGATTGTCTCTTGAAGCAAGAATAATCTTGTCTCACATGTCTTGAACATCCACTGTCCAAGTCCCACAACGTATTACAAGAACTCTTTATGAAACATCCCAGAAAAACATATTAGACATCGGTTAACTTTGGTACCCATATATTCTTGTGTCTAGAGAGGTTTTCAAGTAAAAATTTGGGAAACGATACTTGTCTCACAGATTTCCTATAATCAAAAGATATATTTTGATACATAAACACTTTTTTTGGTCCTTTAGAAAAAATATTATCAAGAAATTGTCCCAAACCTAAACTAGTTGTGAATTGTCTAGATTTTGGAATAAATTTAGTTTTAATGATCCATCTCTATCTTGGTTGATATCCTAGACCCGTTTTATATTTTTGGGAAATCTATTTTCCTAGCAACTAAGTTAAGGTATATCTACCAGCAGAAATATTCTCAAGATCTCTTCTTAATTATCCATTGGATAATTTATGTTAAGTGTTTTATTTTAATAGTTGGGAGAATTTCAATTTTTCATTACCCAGATTTGACTTATATTTTTCATTTAAAGCATGTAGTCTCTTTAATGTTTTATATTTGTCCTTGAGATCATTAAAGGTATCCTAAAGAATTTCAAAATATTCAAATAGTTCATCCTTAGTCATATATTCATCATTATGTGACCCACTCTGATTCCCAAAATAATAGGAATTATGTATACGAGAGTTAAGTGTTACCTCATATGTTTCTGTCATGAAACAGGAGTTGGCATGATTGTTCTACTCACTATCAGAAGCATCAGATCCACTGGAGATATCTTATAATGAACTCCAAGTAGCTTTCATATCCTTTTTATAACCCTTTCCCTTATCTTCATATTTCTTCTTAAATTTTAGCTTTGGGAAATCTGCCTTCACAAGACCATTTCATTTGCACTCATAACATATTATTTTATTTGAGTTATCATTCCATTTTCTGTCTTTCTGCCATTTTACATTACTATCATACATTCCCTTGTAGTTTGACTTCCTAACGAATTTCTTCAATCTTTAAAACCTTTTAGACCTTCTTACTAGATGGGCCATGTCCTCATCACTATATGAATCTGACCCTTCACTAGTGGAACTTTCTACTTGATCTTGAAATTTTCTTTGTCTTTGATCGTTGAGGTTGAAGTCTTGAATGCTTCTGACTTCTTCCTTGGTTCTTCATCTAATACTTGATTCACTTTATGTTCTTCTTCATACATCATAATCATTCCAATTAGTTCCTTCACTGGAAGCTTTCTCATGTCACAAGATTCTCGAATAGAAATAGAAGTTCCTCTCCATCTGTCAGGTAGGCATCGAAGTAGTCTATGATTTGATCCTATTTATCTACTAGTTTTCCAAGCAGACTAATAGTGTTTACTATTTCATTGAACCTGAGATAAATTTTAGAGATAGGTTCATCAGACGTAATTTTAAAATTATCATATTTATTAGTGTATGTATTTAGTCTCATTTCTTTAACATTCATTATTCCCTCATGAGAAACAGCTAAAGTATCCCAAATTTTATATTCAGTTTTACTATTAGATATTCTATTGAATTAATCATCACCTAGAGAATAGTATAAGGCAATCATTTCTTTACAGTTATTATTATATGTAGCTTTAGTCAATTGAGACCATGTGTCTCTAGAAATATCAGGCAATACATATTGTTCTTCAATTATATCCTGGATTTCAAGTCCCACGCTCTCTAGATACATTTTAAATTTTAATTTCCACTGAGCATAGTTATTAACATTAAAGATAGATGCCCTATTAGTAGCATCACCCTCAACTCTATTTTCTATAGTTAAATAGAATTTATAGAACTGAAAATTTAGATATGGAATAAATGTTATGAAGTTTAAGATACAACTAAAATCCCAATTGAAAAGAGTTTGAACAATTGAAAATAAAATCCTCTGATACGAAATGTTATTTGGAGTGGATACTCAATAGGGGGGTGAATTGAGTTCCAATTAAAATTTTGTAAAACATATTTCAAAAAGGTTTTATGGTTAATGAAATATGGAATGGTTTATGTTGAACAATGGGTATTATTAACTGATGTTGAAATACAATTTATCATATTGGATAACCAGTTTTAGTGATTTTGGTTTTTGTAAATATATTTATATGACATGAATGACTAGTAATTGCATTATAGATATTAAAACCCATTCAAATTTAATTTAATTTCTTGAAAAATGAAAAATTAATATTGAATATTCATTTATTCGACTGTGAGGTGATGGGGAGATATATTGAATCACAACAAAAGAAAGAAGTTCTACTTATGATACAAGAAGAAATCAATATTTTATATTTTTCAATATTTTATATCTCAATTGTAATATAATTACTCATTATAGGAGAGTGTTTTTGAAATGATATTTAATTCTTTTTCCATAATTTTTTATGAATTTATTGTCTTTTATCAATTATATATTTATGGTATTGTAGTCATTAAATTTATCCTGAACATATCCTCTATCACTCTCTATTTGTACACGGACATTAGTTTTCTCTTAAATGAATATATTTTTAATTCCCACTAAAATACACCTATTTAGAAACATATATTTATTTTATTTTAAATGACCTTTGTATTACCCCCTCACACTATTATTAAAATGTTTCATTAACCCTTTTAATGATGTGAGTTTTACATATTGATATTTTTAAAGTCAAATACTTGATTATAAAGAAAAAAGTTAAAATTGTGATGATAAAATTTCTTAAGTGGGGATGGGTGTGGTGAATTTATAACCCTATAATTTTAAAATAAATTCACTATGTCTTATATAATATATGACACTTAAAACCGAGCTTCAACGAGCCACACAGTATTATTATTTGAATAAGACTATTATAACCTTGAAGTTGAATTGGAAGGTATAATTATGAAAAAAAATATTGTGAAATATATATAAATTTCAAAATCAATAAATAATTATTTATTAATTAGTATACAAGAATCATTCAATTTTTAGTTAATTTATATTGTGCTACAAAATACACATTCTTCAAAAATCTTTTTTATTTACTTTTTGAGAAATGAATATATGGAATTTTTTATACCTTATTGCAATTTATTTGATAAAATGAAGTTATATATTAATTTCATAATGTTGGAATTATCTTGTTGTGATTTTTGTGTAATTTATGAAGATATTTATTTTCTAGTGAATATTGAGAAATGCATATTTTTTTTTGAAAATTGCATTTTTGATTCTAGAATATAAAAATTTCCATTTAATATTAATGTTTTTCCAATATGGAATTATTTATATTATATAATTTATCATAAAATTAATTTTAATCTAATAAATTTTATAAATGAATATTGTTTAAAAAAATTACTTAAAAAGGTATTTCTATGAAAAACTGATTTTAATTATGATTTGTATTTATCTATTACGCTAAATCTTAAAACATCAGGAAACATGATATTAATTTTTTTTTTAATTATTAGGATAAAATATTTTATAAAGAAAACATTTATTTCTAGATAATATATGTAGCATCCATGGTAATGTTTTTGTTGGAGTTGGTGGTCTAGAACCAACTACTTTGTACTTTATTCATTAAATAAAAGTCTCATCACATCTTGATTGTTCTTCTGCATGACATGTCATGTGATAATGTCCTAAGGACAGCTGTTTCATTAAAGGGTCGTAGCAGATCCCTGCTATGATGAGAACCCGGAAGTGCCATAACACTGTTCTTGAATGTATGTTCTATAGCCGGATGATATTATTTGAGGGACACAAATAATACAGGTCATTAGGGGTGAGGACTCATAAAACATTGAGGCACCTTCTCATGGTGTGCGCCCTTGGTAATATCCAGGAGGATATTATGAGAACAAGACCCACCAGTAGGAAATCCACATTTCATAGTGTCATTGGATGTTCATATCTGCAGATGTGTGTATTGGTACTTAGACTTTAAGATTATAATTAATGGGTATTACAACTTGCGCACTTAGTTGTATTGACGACAATTGTGATGACACACTATTCACAGTGAGGTAGGATACGTTGGGTGTGTCATGAGTAATAACGCATTAATAGATAATGTGAGAAAGGATTTGTCCCTTCCTTTCCATAACGGAAGTAGATATCTCAGGCCCTTTGATGGAATTTATATAGCCTAAATAAATCCATGGCCATGGTAAGGTATGGGCAAGTTTAATTACGGGAAGTCAAAGAAATAATAATCAAGAACATGGGTTGATGACACTAGTATGAAACCCTCTTGATTGGAGATATCGAGACAAAGGGATTATATTACAAAGTAAGAATTCGTAGGAGGTGACACGTCATTGCGGCGATACCTTCTATCTCTATGGGTACCTTGGCGTGTTGCTAGACACTAACCTTGGACTTTAGGCAGGCTCAGCCTAATTCCAATGAGAAAGAGGCCTAGAGGGTCACACACTAAGTTTATCCATGTATCCCAGTTAAATATTTTTTAACAAGTTAAATAAATATTATTCCCGACCATGGTTTAATAATTATTTAAGGATGTCTGATCGCATTTATTTTGACACTAGGTTTTCGAGAGAATATATTGTGGATGAAATAAAATATTTATTATCGAGTAATGCAGTTACATTTATTTATGAAATAAATAGTCATTACTCAAGGTCTAATAAACGTGGTGGAGAAAAATGGAAAATTAAAGTACACTCCGTGTATATTAAATATACACGCCGTGTAGTTTTATGGAAAACAAGTACACGCCGTGTATTAATTATTACACGCCGTGTAGGTTTTCCAGTTGGGATTTTGAGGATTTAATATTGTTTTATTAAATTATATTTATTATAATCAGAGTGGGCTCATGTCAAGGAATTAATAATTCAACATGGGGGTTTTCAATAAGAGTTAATGAAATAAATAAAACGCGTAATGCATTTATTTATTGTCATAAATCTATTAACCTCAAACCCGATTATAAATATCCTCGCAACCCCAACATTTTAAAGAGAAATTGTTGTGCGCAACAGATTTGGAAATACTCTCAAGCCAAGAGAGAATTCCCTTTACACCAAGAACGCCCTCAAGTTACGAGAGCAAGATCCTCCACCGGATCAAGGCGGTCGAAGGCGGACATCGCAAGCGAAGGTTCTTTCGCGCTAGCACCCGGAGATCCCTTCGGCGATGTCTGGAGATACGTGACACATGTGTGGATCACTGATAGAGGAATCCTACACTTGGATTCTACAACACAACGATGGATCACCGAATCATGACCGGACACATCAATAAAGAAAGAATTCCAATGAGGTAATTCATATGCCTTAATTAAATTAATTATAATCAACATATGATGATCCTCCTCAAGGGTTACAGGACTCTTCTCTTCTTTTCGTTCTTCGTTCTATTATGAAGATTCGGCGTTTTATATAGTGACGGATCTCGGATTGAACATTGTTTAACGTTAAAAATAAAGTTGGGCTAACCCACCAATGCGCTTCCGCTGTGCTCGGAACCTACAAGTGGTATCAGAGCATTCATATCGTTGATTATAATTATTTAGTTTTTCGTTGGTAATTTAAAAATTTAATAATTTAGTTATTTCAATTCAAGTTTAATCTTTCTAGAAATCTGAATATCGAGATCTATTCCTCCTCCCTCATTTCTCATTCACCTCACAGAAACGATTTTTTCTTTTAATTTTGATTAAAATAAAATATAGGAACTCATCCAGAGGAGCCAACCGTTTCTGGCCGTATAACACCAGAATACACGGCGTGTATTCGGAAGTACACGTCGTGTAGTCTTGGATCAATGCATTGACTAATCCGCCAAATAAGGCCGTGTATTGGATTTTTTCTAAGAATTTAAGATATCGTGTGTTGACCAGAAACAAGTGGTACACAGTTTCTGGAATACACACCGTGTGGTCCAATGAACATGGCGTGTAGTCCCTTTTGGTCAGGGTTGGGTCGTGTACTCCGTACACGGCCTTCCCGGCTGGAAACCGTGTAACGCGGAAACTACACGGTGTGTGTCCCACTATACACGCCGTGTACTCCGAAAATTTCCGAAGTACATTAACACGCCCTATCCCCGGGCGTGTAATTCAGATGGACGGTGAAGAAAAAGTACACGCCGTGTAGTCGAAACTACACGCCGTGTACTCACCCAAATCATGCAGATTTATTAAAATTTATTATTATATTATACAAACCCTTGAGACGTGTACCATGGTGCAGGCGTAAAGCTGAGGCACAACACGTGATAGGTGTTTTATATATATGTGTTTAATTTAACATCTGCGTAATAAATGGGAATTCATTGGGTTGCCTCCAAGGTACAAGTTACGTACAAGGATAATTTTAAATTAATTTATTTGTTTAAAATTATGATGGATGATAATCTCAAGGAAATTCAGAAAAGGTATTTAAGATAAAAGGATTGATTAATTAAAGAAAATTAATTGATTCGAGCATGATTTATCTTAAACAAGAATGATTAAAGAATTGAATTCTAGTTTTATTTTTGCATAAATATCGTTTCATGTATGGATGATCATGAGCTAGACCGAGACCTTTGTATGTGAATGGTTTCTTTTAATTTATTTATTTAAATTAAATTTTTTGGCCTGCGAGCCATCTCCTCATTAATATGTAGGGTCTGCGCACCCAAGGATTCTTTTATGTAAAAATCCCTTTTACCCCTCACCTGCGTGTAAGATAAATTCATATGTAATGGATGGAGCTCCCAAGCTAGTGGAGGCGGCTCAATTCAGGAGCCAAGGTGAAACCAATCCAAGGAGATACAAAGGTGGGCAGGTGGAAAGCTGTAAACATGAACTCGAAAGGTTCAAGGTGTTTCTCTCCTAGGTCTTGGGTTAGTTTATCAACTGCTAGATAAACTAACCAATAGAAAATCTCGTGATCATACCATTTATTTTATTTCTGTCAGTTGCATGGTTTATTTATTGTGGTGTGTTGTCACGATCACACAATTAATGAATTAAACAAGCATGCAAGATGGAACTAAAATAAAACCGGCTTATATGTAAATATTATCTTAGACATGGTTAATCATTTAATTATATCCCACTTAATTTTAACAAGCATGTAATCAAAGATAATAAAATGGCAATTTACATATAAGGATAAAATCCCTCAAAATAAATATTAAGTCGGCATAGCCTTCCATAATCTTGGTTAGAATCGAACCATAGTTCAAAGTGCTTGACCAACCCTAGTTGGGGTGCTTTCAATTATTGGGGAATTATAATTCAAGGTTTTGGATTGACTTGACTTGGTTCGCATCAAGGGTTGAATGCCACAACAGGACTTGGTGTGACCAAGAGGAAAAGGTTGAGGAAATCCAAAAAGGATTTCAGGATTGGGGAGTCCACTTAGCGGATCAAGGAGCTGTGAGTTAATGCAGTTGGAATTTGGAATGCCTACCTGAAACCCTTCAAGTAGCTTGACCAACCCTAGTTGGGGTAATGCGAAGGGAAATATGGATCCTTGCCACTAGAATATTCATGAAATAGAATATTCCGAAGTCAATGGTGAGGACTATTGGATTTTGATAAAATAGTGGGGGACTAATAAGTATTAATTTATTTATTTGTCTCAATTTCTGTAATAAAGTACTAAACCTTTGCTCATCTTAATTTGTAGAAACGACAAGAAAATGACTTCAAACATATGATTGCGCACCATACTTGAAAAAAAAACCTTCTCACCAGCACCAATTTCCAAGAGTGGCAGAGGCATTTACGCGACGTCCTTCGCCACGAAAGGAAATTATATGTGTTGGAAGAGCCTATTCCAATTGCGCCTGGGAAAGAGGCTAGTGATGAGGAATTATCTCTCTACAAGAAACACATGGATGATACCACATATGTCCAGTGTTTCATGATATCGGCCATGACTAATGAGATCTTGAAGCAACATTAAAACATAGATGCGTATTGCATGATGTCTCACCTTAAAGATCTCTACCAAGAGAAGGCGAGACAGGAGAGGTATGAGATCTCCAATTCTTTGTTTACCACGAAGCTTGGAGAGTCTGCACCAGCTGTGCCTCATGTAGTCAAGCTTATTGGCTACATTGAATGCCTGGACATCTTAGGGATTAAATTCCTGGATGAGTTGCGTACAGATCTCATCCTATCATCACTGCCCAAGACCTTCTCTAGCTTCATTGTCAACTATAACATGAGAGGTAATGAGAAGAGTCTATTGGAGATTCTGACCTTGATTCTCCCGGTAGATAAGGATATGGGGTGTGACAAAACCGAGGTCCTTATGGTGAACAAGAAAAGGAAGGACAATGCAAAGGGGCCAAAGACTTATAAACGGTCTGAAGCCCCCGAGCACCGTACCCCAAAGAAGGGGAAGATCCAGAGGCAGGGCAAGGAACGGGAGGCAGTGTGTTTTGCATGTGGCAAGCAGGGCCACTGGAAGAGGAACTTCACCTTAAAGCATGGGTATGCTAAAGGTTCATTTGTTATTGAGTGAAATATTTCTATTTCTACACATTGGGTATTAGATATATCTTGTGGGGCTCACATCTGTATTCAAATGCAGGAACCAAGTAGATTTAGAAAGATCGCCAGAGGAGAGGTGGATCTTCGAGCTGCCAATGGCACAAGACTGGATGAGTTGTCTATTGGTGACTACCACCTCTCATTGCCGACTGGGATGTTTTTGGTTTGACATAACTGTTATTGTGTGCCTAGTGTTTTGAAGAACATAATTTCTGTATCTTGTTTGGATACGGATGGATTTTTTTTTCAAATTTTGAAATAAGGGTTGTCTCTTTTATAAGAACAACGTATGTTATGGTATGGAACATTTAAATAATGGTTTGTATTTATTGAATTATGAAAACGAAGTGTTGGAAATCGATAATGAAACAAACTCACATGACTCATACATCACCCAGTTATGGCATCACCGCCTTGGTCAGGTGAACGAGAAGCATTTGACAAATCTCTACCAAGATGGCTATTTAGACTCTACTGAGAAAAAACCACTTGATAGATTTCACGCTTGTTTACAAGGAAAAATGACCAATCCACCTTTTGGTGGACAAGGTGAAAGGGACACAGAGCTTCTAAGATTGGTACACACAGATGTGTGTCGACCATTTCCAGAAGAAGCTAGAGGTGGATATTCTTACTTCATTACTTTTACTAATGATTTGAGTAGATATGGCTATGTCTACTTAATGAGGTATAAGTTAGAGTCCTTAGAGAAATTTAAGGAATTCAAGAATGAAGTAGAGAATCATCTTGGTAAGAACATAAAGAAGCTTCGATCAGATCGAGGTGGAGAATATCTGAACAAAGAGTTCATCGATCTTCTACAGGAGTTTGGGATTCTATCTCAGCTCACTCCTCCTTATACACCACAGTGGAATGGTGTTAGTGAAAGGAGGAACCACACCTTGTTGGACATGGTGAGGTCGATGATGAGTCATGCAGATCTTCTATTATCCTTTTGGGGATATGCATTACAAATTTCACCATACACATTAAACCGAGTACCAACTAAGGTGGAAAATGGAATTCCATCCGAGTTATGGAATCGAAGGAAACCCACTTTGTCGCACACACATGTATGGGGATGCGAGGCATTTGTTAAGGCCTTCTCAGGAAACACACTAGCACCCCGGGGAACAAAGTGTATCTTTATAGGATATCCCATGGAAATGAAAGGATATTACCTATATAACCCTCAAGACAAGAAAATGATTGTCACCAGACAAGTCGTCTTTCTTGAGAAGGAGCACATCCTCAAGAAGGATAGTGGGAGCAAGATTGACTTCGACGAAGATGATGCTCAAGATACATAGGAGTTGGTATAGGAACAAGTTCCACAGGTCCCTGTGGAAGAGGTTCCAGAAACACAAGTACTGTGTTGGAGCTCAAGAGAGGTAAGGGAACCAGAGAGATTTGGTTTCCTAGTCACCGAGGATGGTGAATAAATATTGTTGGAAAATGATAAACCTCTCTCCTACAAGGAAGTAGTAGAAATCTCAAAAGCTGCAAGATGGCTAGAAGCTATGAATTCTGAGATGGATTCCATGTATCAGAACCAAGTTTGGGTTCTGGTCGATGAGCCAGTTGATGTAAAGCCTGTTGGATGAAAATTGGTATTCAAAAGAAAGCTGGACATGGAAGGTCAAGTTAGCACCTATAAATCAAGGCTAGTGGCTAAAGGATTCAGGCATCGTCAAGGAATCGACTATGATGAAACCTTCTCGCCAGTTTCCATGTTTAAATCTATAAGAATCATACTTTCCATAGCAGCTTACCTTGACTACATGATTTGGCAGATGGATGTCAAAACATCATTCCTTAACGGGAACCTTCAGGAAGATGCCTATATGACACAACAAGAAGGGTTTGTGACACCAGGTGAAGCCAAACGGGTTTGCAAGTTGCAAAAATCCATTTATGGATTGAAGCAAGCATCCAGGTCATGGAACATTCGATTTGATGAATCCATAAAGGAATTTGGTTTCATTAAGAACGAATGTGAGCCATGTGTTTATATGTAGTTTAATTGGAATGTGGTCGTCATCCTAGTGGTATATGTTGATGACATATTGCTTATTGGAAACGACGTACCAGCCTTACAGTCAGTTAAGGACTGGTTGAACAAGTGTTTCTCTATGAAGGACTTAGGAGAAGCAGCCTACATTCTAGGGATCAAGATCATTCGTGACAGATCCAAGAGGCTTCTTGGACTATGTTAGGGTACATACATTGACCAGATACTAAAGAAAATTAGTATGGAAAAATCCATGAGGGGATTGGTTCCAGTGTCACATGGCTTACATATTTCTATGAAAATTTGTCCATAGACACAACAGGAGAATGATAGGATGAGTAAGATCCCATACGCTTCGGCTATAGGATCCATCATGTATGCCATGTTATGTACCAAGCTTGATGTTGCCTATGCACTGACCATGGTAGGCAGATATCAAGAAGATCTAGGAGAACAACATTGGACTACTGTTAAGACTATCCTTAAGTATCTGAGAAGAACTAAGGATATTTTCCTGGTGTATTGAGGAGACGAAGAGCATGTCATCAAAGGGTATGCTGATGATGGTTTTCAAATAGATCAAAATGTTCTGATGTCGCAATCTGATTATTTTTTATGTCTCAATGGAGGAGCTGTGAGCTGGAAGAGTTCAAAGCAGCCAGTTGTCGCCGATTCTACAGTGGAGTCCGAGTATATAGCGGATTCTGATGCAGCCAAAGAAGCCATCTGAATTCGGAACATTGTCCAGGATCTTGATGTGGTGCCTAGCAGTTTAGATCCCATTACATTGTATTATGATAATACTACAGCAGTGGATCTTGCAAAAGAACCAAGATCACATAAACGGACAAAGCACATACTCCAGAAGTATCATCTCTTGAGGGATTTCTATCGAAGGGGTGAAGTTGCAGTGAGTAGAGTGTCCGCGGAAGAGAACGTGGCAAACCCCATGAATAAAGGCCTATTTCAGCAAAAGCATGAATATCATGTGAGAGCTAGCGGGTTAAAGGTTTTTAGCAGTTGGCTCTAGTCCAAGTGGGAGTCTGTTGGAGTTGGTGGTCTAGAACCAACTACTTTGTACTTTATTTATTAAATAAAAGCCTCATCACATCTTGATTGTTCTTCTGCATGACATGTCATGTGATAATTTCCTAAGGACAGCTGTTGCATTAAAGGGTTATAGAGGATCCCTACTATGATGAGAACCCGGAAGTGCCATAACACTGTTCTTGAATGTATGTTCTATGGAAGGATGATATTATTTGAGGGACAAAAATAATACAGGTCATTAGGGGTGAGGACTCATAAAACTTTGAGGCACCTTATCATGGTGTGCGCCCTTAGTAATATCCAAGAGGATATTATGAGAACAAGACCCGCTAGTAGGAAATCTACATTTCATAGTGTCATTGGATGTTCCTATCTGCAGACGTGTGTATTGGTCCTTAGACTTTAAGATTATTATTAATGGGTATTACAACTCGCGCACTTAGATGTATTGATGAAAACTATGACGACACACTGTTCGCAGCGAGGTAGGATACGTTGTGTGTGTCACGAGTAATACCGCATTAATAGATAATGTGAGAAAGGATTTGTCCCATCTGCTCCATAAAATAAGTAGATATCTCAGGCCCTTTGATGGAATTGATATAGCATAAATAAATCCATGGACATAGTAAGGTATGAGAAAGTTCAATTCTGGGAAGTCAAAGAAAGAATAATCAAGCACATGGGTTTATGACACTAGCATGCAACCTGCTTGATTGGAGATATTGAGACAAAGGGATTATATTACACTTTATGTGTTCGTAGGAGGCAACACGTCATTGCGACATTAACTTCTTTCTCTATGGGTGCCTTGGCATGTTTCTAGATGCTAACCTTGGAATTTATGCAGGCTCAACCTAATGCCGCTGAGAAAGAGGCCAAGAGGGTCACACACTAAGTGTGTCTATGTATCTCAGTTAAATATTAATTTAATAAGTTAAATAAATATTATTCCTGATTATGGTTTAATAATTATTTAAGGATGTCTGATCGCATTTATTTTGACACTAGTTATTCTAGAGAATATATTGTGGATGAAATAATATATTTATTAGCGAGTAATGTAGTTACATTTATTTAATAAATAAATAGTGATTACTCATGGTCTAATAAACGTGGTGGAGAAAAATAGGAAATAAAAGTACACGCCATGTATATTAAATATACACGCCGTGTATTTTTACGGAAAACAAGTACACGTCGTGTATTAATTATTACACGCCGTGTAGGTTTTCCAATTGGGATTATGAGAATTTAATATTGTTTTATTAAATGATATTTATTATAATCAGTGTGGGCACATGTCAAGGAATTAATAATTCGACATAGGGGTTTTCAATAAGAGTTAATGAAATAAATAAAACGCGTAACACATTTATTTATTGTCATAACTCTATTAACCTCAAACCCGATTATAAATATCCTCGCAACCCCAACATTTTAAAGAGCCATTGTTGTGCAGAATGGATTTGGAAATACTCTCAATCGAAGAGTGAATTCCCTTTCCACCAAGAATGCCCTCATGTTACGAGAGCAAGATCCTCCACCGGATCAAGGCAGACGAAGGTGGACATCGCAAGCGAAGGTTCTTCCGCGCTAGCACCCGGAGATCCCTTCGGCGAAGTCGGGAGATATGTGACACACCTGTGGATCACTGCGAGAGGAACCCTACACTTGAATTCTATGACACAACGACAGATCACAGAATCGTGACCAAACACATCAACAAAGAAAGAATTCCAGCGATGTAATTCTTATGCATTAATTAAATTAATTATAATCAACATATGATGATCCTCCTCAAGGGTTCCAGGACTCTTCTTTTTTTCGTTCTTCGTTCTATTCCAAAGATTCAGTGTTTTATATCGTGAAGGATCTCAGATTGAACATTGTTTAACATTAAAATTAAAGTTGGGCTAACCCACCAACGTGCTTCCGCTGCACCCGGAACCTACAGCTTTTTCACGTCAATAATGGTTAAATGGGTAAAAAAGGGTTAAAACATTAGGATAAGACTATAAATTTTTTTATAGGACAATCCTTTATAATTTTTTATTGGTATCGTTTATCACTTTACATATAATTATATAATATATGGAGGCTTCATGACATTCATCTTTGATTATGACCTTTATATTAATTTACATAAAATATAAGGTCAAAAATGTTACACTCTTGATATTAATATCTCTAATATCCTATCATGAGGGTAAAAATAGGTTATTCTTAGATACATATTTCAATCTAAAATATAAACTTATTTTATTTATCCTATTATTTTTGAATATTTTAATGATTTAATAATTACTCTTAGTGCCCACAGAATGCAAAAATATTATTTGTTCAATTAATAGAATAATAAAATAAATAATTTTAAAAATATTAAAAATAATAAAATTTTGGTGAATTATCTTATTAAAATAAATTTATAGACATATATGAAATACTAGGAATGTGAGATTGGATTAAATTAGAATTGAATATTTTTCTTGTTGCATTTAAAGTGTAATTAAATGAATATTTTCAAAAATTACAATATTGATATATTATGAAAATAATATTTTAATAAATTATTTAAAAATTCAAAAAAATTAGAGAGGATACTATAGAAAATATATTGAAAATAAATGTTATAAAAATTTCTTTTGTGATCCAAATGGCACCATATAAACAAAATTAGAATGCTTAAATAGAGAAAAGGTTGATTAAAGTTTGTTAACTAAGGGGTTAAATACAAAGAATTGGTTTACAATTCATTTTAAAACTATCCAAATTTCGATAGTTGATGATATTTTATCTCTATAATACCTTATATTTTTTCCTCTATCAATTTAGAGGCATTTTTATTGAAAATTAATCTATTATATTTTGAATTTTTAAGAAATTCCATGAGTTTCCCTCCCCATACTTATAAATGGTCACCCCACCTTTCTCTTCCTTACACAAAATTGAGTCATATAGATTGACCAAAACATAAAAAACTATCTTATAAACTTTAATAGAGACTAATTTGGGGTCATAATATTCTTAAAATAACATTGCAATGGCCTTTATTAATGGATCTAAAAGTGGAATACCAGATAAGAGGTAAACCTTTTACACGAAATCAATCAATTTTTTTCATCTTGTAATTCATATAAATATATTTTATTCTTTATAAAATACATACATAAATGTAATCTATATATGTAAAAATTATTATGACCATGGTACCACTTTTATTTACCAAGTTTTTCATTAAATAGGAATTAACTGTATCACCTGACTGTATGTAAAACTTACAATCTCCATATAGTGATATAATTCATTATCTATAATAAAATTTCATGGATGGTCATTATGATGGGATTATGTTTTTGGATATTAGTTATGAAATAATTATTATTCTATAAATATAATATCATATCTACCTTCTCACCATCCAATTCATTGGAAAACAACAATGTTGCTTGTGCGTCTTTGTGGACTACAACCTCCACGAACTGATGTGATTGATTTTTCATTTATTCATTACATGGTGGTAATAAGAAAATATTTAATTAATATATATGATTTAATAATTATTATATAATGCTAAAATATTATTTAACATTATTTCTCTCAAATAATCTAACTGTGAAAACAATGTTCATCCGTACGTATGGCTTACTGTCTCTATGGATTGTGTAATTAATTTTTCATTATATATATTTTTTGGATGACTGTAAAATATATATAAATATATAATAAAAATATATGATATTTATTTCATTATTAAAATTATAGATATTATGAAATCATGAACAATGTATTAATATTGGAATTTTCGAACCAAATATCCCATAAAAATGATACATTTAACTCCCGTAAATGATGAATTTAATCCGAAATTACTAATAAATTCATGTTGTATTGTTATTAATGGATACTATATGACATTATATTTGTTTATATTAATATGTTAAAATTTATAATAAATTTAAAATTATTATAAAATTATTTAGAACATCTTCAAATCTTTCCAAACGTGAGGTAAAAATGTTCTAGTCTCACACTTATTTCTGGGAGACATATTCCATTTTCACAACTCATCTATCTTATATGTTGTTAATACTACCCATTGGACGTTTTAAATAATGAAAATAAATCCCTTAATGATATTTAATATTTCGTTTGAATTTATTATTTCATGTATATTATGATTTAGAAGTTACAAAAATGATAAGGGTTTTATTTTATGATATCATTGTTTATCAGGATTATTTAAGGTTATGTTTGGGTGGTGAAGTATTATGTTATATCTATAAATAATACATGGAATTTTATTCTCCTATGGTAAATTCATTAAATTGAATGTTTTAATTGAATTTTGTTCTCTTTATGCTATAAGATATTAATGAAATGTTTATAAAACCTGTTTGTTTTACATGGGTTGTGTCATATTGAAATGTTTATGAAACCCACTTATTTTTCATGGGTTATGATATGAGGAATGTTTTAGGATCTTTTGGTAAAAATATTTATAATTTAAATTATGTGATTGGTGGTCCAAAAATTATATATCCCACTAATGTATTGTGTAACGATGAGTATCTCATGAGATAAAGATACCAGAATAGGTAGTGAACCCAATTAATAAAGTGAATATATCAACTATTATAGTCTTGTAGTGAACCTTTAAATCAAGGATAGAGTGTGAAGAAAACCCAATTCACTATGATATTCATTGTAGAGATCCATTACCACTATGGAAATTATTTTTTAAACTTATATACATGACATAAATTTATGTCAATAAAAATATTATATCATATTGGATTTTTATCTTTGAATACTTTATGATTTATGTCTTATGAATTAGAAATATTTATCCCATGATTTAAGATCAAGATTTACGATATTAAGGGACTACTTTTCAAGTTTATTGTTCATGTTCTCATACCCTTATACTCATGTTATTATTATCTGATCATTAAAATATCTTTTTTCTCCTAAGGGGAATCTAAGTGCTCCCTTTACCATGTTTCCTTCACCAGGATATGAATGATGATTTTAGGCATGATATATATAAAATTAGTAAAGTTTTTTAGGAATTAAATAGGAGACTATTCAAAACTATTATGATGTAGTTATTTTTGTATACATGTTTCTAATGGTTCTAGAATTTATGATAATAGCATGTATTTTTATGTTATTTAGTAGATATTCATTTAAAAATATAAAATATTTATGTATAAAAAGTAATGGTCTCTATATTTTCCTTCTAAAAAACCTCATAAATTTCTTTCATTGTGATATATGATAGAAAAAAATATCACTTACATGAAATTATAGTTCTCATTGATGATTTTCTACGTATATTTTCTATTGTATTTTTTGGATTTACTATATTGTTGAATGATTTTAACATTATCTGTAATATCTTGGATAAGATCATGTTGCATCAGCTTCTTCTCTCAAACATAATTTTTATATGTTGGAGTATAATGCCTCTTCCAATATAGTTACATATAATTTTATACTCAAATAAAGTAATGAAAAATTCATTCATATGAGAACTCCCCTAGGGGAAAGTGTAGATCCAAACATCCTTGGAAATCCATTTAATAGGATCTTGTCATACCATAAAAGGGTAAAATGGTTCTATCATACTAACCATTCATTTTATGGTGATAAGTAGTTCTAATACAAAACTCATTGTCCAATGCTTACTAAAGGATTATCCAGACCCTTTAGGTAAAAAATGGATCATGATTAGATATAATATAGTGTGTCACTCCATGTTATCACAACACGCCCCTTATCTGTATCTTGTAGAGTGGGTCAATAGAAAAATATTCCTAAAAAATGAAATATGAATACTTCTTATGGTGATCAATGACCAAATAAATTTATTTATTACCTTTAAATGACCTTGGCAGTCCAATGATGCCATCAGTGGTTATGACCTCCCATTTCCATAGCGTATATGATATGGTTTCACCATACCCATAGAATTATGTCATTTATCCATGACTTTTCCCATACTACGAATGGAGATACAAATTCTACAATCTAACTATTTATGTTAAATCCTAATAAAATTTCCCCTAGATATCTATACATATTAGTTGTTCATGGATGAATATAGATGGATGAACTATTTTCATAATTTATAAGTGTCGTATTAAACTCTAGTTAGGACATAAATTCAGGTTATAAACATTATAACTTCATCAAAAGAATAGTTAAAATCTAGAATATTTTCCATCTTTCAATGTAGCTCATTATAGTATTTTTGGACCTCCATGATCCTATCAATAATAGATAGTTGATAAGTTATTTCAGTAAGGTATGATAGAGATCATTTTATTGATCCCATGTACATCCATTTCATGAACTATATGATTATATACCTTTCTACACTTATCATGGATAGTATTGAAGGATATTTTCTAATTAAGTAATTTACCACTTTGTTCTCATTCTGAGGATGTAAATGGATTAAACATTCATAATCATTGATTATTAAAAACTACCATCATTGTCACATATTGAGATCCATTTGTGTGAATATATACATGATTATGTTTTTTCTATATATATGTCACAATTTTCCTATTAGAGATAATTTTTTAAAATAATT
This sequence comes from Viscum album, assembly GCA_963277665.1. NCBI lineage: Eukaryota > Viridiplantae > Streptophyta > Magnoliopsida > Santalales > Viscaceae > Viscum > Viscum album. Next base: position 591,266,132 of record OY728140.1, on the reverse strand, counting down.
AATGTTATGATCACTATCTAAAATTCCCAATCATGGAATGAGTAGTAATGTACCTGAATATTTAATTATTAGGATGAATATGATATCAGTTTGTTATCTTTCATTACGATGCAACCCAAGACCTTTATGGAATCATCACTATAGATTGAAAATACTTCCCCACTAGTGGGTAATGTGAGAAAATGTGCAGTGATTGGCCTCTTCATTAACACTTTATGATCTCCTCACATTTTTATGTCTATAAAAACTTCAATCCCTTTTTTATTTATTTTAGTTAGCGATCGTGAGAATCATGAGAATTTTCTCATAAATCTAAGGTAGTACCTAGATAATCTATGGAATATATGGATATATCCTATAAATTTTAGTTAGAGACATCCACTAACTACCTTTTCTTTTGAAGGATCCACATAAATCGTTTTTGGTGATAAAAAATCTAGATTAATTTTACTTGAACAATATAAAACTAAAATTTATTTGAATTTTCATATAACTTTTACTTTTACATTGTTTTTGGAACATAATTAAAACCCACTTCATGGTCCTTATTGGTATTCCAGTTGATAAGAATGTTGTCTATAAATACTACCCTAAATATTTCAAGGTAATACATAAATATACTATTCATTAGTCCCATTATTATTTTGGGAGCATTATTGAGTCTGAATGGAATCACAATAAACACATAATTCTCATACCATATAACAAAAGTAGTCTTGGGGATATAATAATTCATTATTATTAATAGAATATATATCAATCTATGATCTACAATGAATATTTAATAGGATCCACATATCTAATGGAACAATTCATATGTACATAAAAGTGGATAATTTTATTTATTGTGATTTTATTGAGATCACGATAATCACTGTGAAGGCCCATTGACCATTCATTATTATTTATGAAAATGATTAGTGCACCCCACAATGAGCAACACGGTGTATAAACCCTTTATCCTGATACATTTGTAGTTTCATCATCATTTAATATTATTAAAAAGATACCAATATATATGGTGTCTTGTATATCGGTAAAACTATGGTTATAAGTTTGATCGAGAAATAAACCACTCTTCTAGGAGGATGACCATGTAATTTTTCAAAGAGCACATATGTGTAATCCTTTAGAATGGTGATATCATCACAAGAGATTTTCCATTAGTCTCAATCATTTGTTCTTATTTTTATTTCTCATAAGGAAATAATATCCATTGTTAAATAAATGATTCCATAGGATATTCAACCACATTAAAAATTATCCTATTTTTATGTAAATTTGTGATAATTAGGGTAATTTCATTTTCTCTTAAATATATATTTATTTAATACAAGAAAATATAGTCAATTACTAGAGTTCTAAAAAAATTCCCCTTAAGGATGAATCATAATGTTAAATGGTATGCTCAAATAACAAATATGTATTGTGGAGAAGTTATATGCTTGGGATGTAATACTTTAACATTTTTTATTTTCATTAATAAATTCAATTACATGACTTTAGGTGGTGTTTGAATAGTTCTATTAAACTTGTGTGATATGAAATAATCCATATAAGAAGAATCTAAAAGTATGTCGTTTGTATTTAATGAATAACTAGCTTACCAATCACTATATATTTGTATGAATAAACACCATTATCCATGATGGAATGAGATAACCCTCACTCCTTTGGGTTTAGAGGTTGTATTCATTAATTATAAATGAAAATAATTATCATGGTGCATTGGTTTTCATAGGTTAATAGATCCTTAAAGATGAAACATTATTCAATAGGATGAGAGATGACAGACAAATTTCTTTCTTCCATCACATTTTTAGTTTTTTCCCATATATATTTTCTATCTTGGACCCTTCCTTCTTCCATATAAATAATTTCATTATCCCTTTCAAAAAAATATCTAGGATACTAATTCCCACACTTTTGATAAGTGGGATAATGTAATTTCATACCACCATGAGATTTCTCCATCATTCACGATGATTTAAACTCCATTATAAAATTGTTATATCCACACATGCAGAACTATTATGATTTTCTCATATATATTTCTACATTGAGGGAACATCAAACTGTTTCCTCATAGATTTTCATGTCTAGAATAACTAAATATATTTTATAGATTTTTATTTATCCCACTCATGAAGTGCTAAAAATTACATACATTTAAATGAAATTAATATAGGTACATCATATAAATGTTTTGATTTTTTCCTCATATTCCCCAATGGGTTTCCATAAGTTTTTTGAGGATACGAAAACCCCTCCCCATTTTGTGTTAGAGTGCGAAAAATAATTTTCTAGAAAAAATTTCCTAAATTAATTTCAATCCATCTCTTAGATCTCTTCCTCAAAAAATATATTTATAATCATCAAACACGCTTGATAACATTATAAATTCAGGGAATAAACTGCCGTCATGAAATTCTCTAGATCATATAATTTTATCCAAGAAAAATAGTTTTGATGGAATTAATCCATTTTCCATGGATTAATGTGTTAGAATATCCACTAAAAATCAGATAAATTTGTCTCATAAAGGACTTAATATAAAATTTTTCTTTCTTAGAGGTATCTGGGGTTTCCCCCATAATTAAATTTCTATTCAAAACATGTGTTAATTGAGAAATTATTTTCATGAGGTTCTCAATGGCTGCCCCTATTGGGCTGAACATCTCATTTGGAATTCATTACATTTCCTATCATATTAGTTATTGAATAATTTCCTCATATTTCAAACCATCGAATAAAATTAATGAAAAATTAGGGATTATAATTAAATATATTAAACAACTAAAATGGAAACTAGGAATATTTAAGGGATAATACAAAAAATACATACATTCCTTGACCTATAAATTTTCTAGTTTCAATATATGTTATCCACAATTTATTTTCTAGTATGAAATTATATGTGGATTATTATTCTCATAAAAATGTTTAATAATGTTCTTTTAAAAGTTTTAAAGAAGATCCCCCAAGTGTTTCAAATCAAGTATGCTAAAAGGCCTCCTTGTTGTGCACTGGGTGACTATTGAATTAACACCCAATGATCCCTTTTCGTGGATATTACCCTTATATACAACTATTCCAGAGCTATATCAAATTGTAGTATCTTTTAATGGATTTTATTTTCTTTGAAACCAATTAATATTAACATTGAAAGAGTTTAGGGATGTCTTAAATTGATTATTATTAACCCTAATAATTTCACTAATGTTTTATAATCCAAATACCTAAAAATGAATCCTTTCTCAAATAAAATGTATGAAATTACATATTGCCAATATTCCATAATTCATGATTTATTACATAAATACATACACAAAAATATCCCTAAATACTGTGAGTCATAATGTATTTGGGTAGTTATATAAATTGAATAATAACTTGAAATATGTATATAACAACATTATTTCAAATCTCCACCACATTAATGTATATTCCATCAATCTTATAATACTAGAGAAGATAACCTTGGAACGTATATTGGAAATGGATGAGCTTTAAATCCCAATAATTGAATAATCAAATCATAACATGATAAATGTAATGCATGTGAGTCAAGAGTAATATCAATGTGACATAAAATGGGTGTGAATAATAATTGTGAATATAAAAGCCTGTTATAAGATGATAACATGAAGGAAAACATAGGAATGTGGAAACAACATAAAATATGACATTATAAGAATAAGTGAAGTCTAAACAAAGAAGAAAATTAAATTAGTAAGATTATAATAACCTCACACGATCCATACCTTTAACTCCTAAGATAAATACATTTACCAATTCTTTGGATGTAAATATAATTAAGGGATTTCTATCACATTCATATTTGGTACATGAATTTGTGTGCCACATATCTCGTAAAATAGAAGAAAATAATGTTTCACATATAATCCCATGAGTATGGAGATTGTTTTATACAAATTGAAGTAATCAATAAATTTATGATAGGTACATCTACTTTAATACCCCTGAGTTTAAATGTGGATGGGTATTCACTAGAGAAATTTGTGTCAAGGAAGATAATATGATAATTTCATCATTATAAAAGGTGTACAAAATGATTCATGGGAGGGTATAATGATAGTTTTATGTGGTGTATAATAAAATATAAATCATAATTATATAAAAGTTGATGTTGAAAATATATTCCAATAAAAAAATGGGATATAAAATTGCATAATACAAAGAATGTTTTGAATAATGAAGAGGATAAAAAAATTCATTACCTTGTGAGGGCACTTCTAAATGATTGGGAAGAGTTTATTAAAATCATGGGGACCCAATGGGTGGGATTGAGAGAGGTAGAGGGAGAGTATCATTGTGTTCAATGGTTTTTTTGTGAAGAGGAGTGGGAGGTGGCGTGAGTATTTATATAAAAATTGTGTGGAATTCATTATTAATTTTAAAATGATGGTTTTGGACCCTATGTGATAAACTAATCAAATACAAAAAAAATTACCATGGTTTTTATCATGTTTTCAAACAAATATTAGTGGGATTCAGTATTTTATATGTCAAATAATAGAATATATAAATATAATACCAAATATGTAGTAGAAATGAATCATGTTTATAAATTGTTGATTTAAAGCATTTAAAACTAATATAGGTTTTGGAGAATTATTTAATTGTTTGTAAAATTAATCGAATAACATCAAAGACATATTATTTTAAATTGGAAATATAATATGGGTCATGTATTCGGTTTATAGTAATTATTTCATCAATTTTCAGTGATTATGGGGTCATAGTACATATCATATATTTATACCATATTTATTTTATTCTCCAAAAAATTAGATTATCAATGAAAATTATGAAAATTTCATCATTGGATATTTTCAATGTGTTCATTTAAAAAATAATATTAAATTTTTTAAAATAATTTTCTAAATAAATAAATATACAATTTAAAATGAAAATCCATGTTTATTGCAAAATACTTGTTTTTATGAAAATAACATTTTTTACCGTTATAAATATTACATTGGAATTCATTAAATTATATTATAATTTGTAAAAAAATAAATCTTATTTAATAGGAATATTATATGGGAAAAAATAATTTAAAATTACTGAATTTATAAAAAAGTATTTTTTTCATTAAAATCATATATTTTTCAAAAATACAATTTTAGTTTATTCATATCAAAATATAATTTTTATCACCTCATATATAATTTTATATATAAATTACTAATGAAAAGGGATAAATATAATCCTTATTTTATTAAAAAGTAATATATAAAAATGCATACTATTAGGGTCAAGACACATAACCACATATTACATTAGCATACTTCATAAGGGTAAGGTGTGAAAATTGGTACATTGTTGGGGTGGTTCGACGAACATTGTTTTCTATGTGATATTTATAACATACAAAGTCTCCCATAAACATTTTCATTCATTGTTCAATTTTTGAATTTCATCTTGGGTCTATTAATGGGAAAATACCAGTGATTCCATCACCCTTGAAAGCATAGATAAATAAGATTTATAGGGTATGATCCTACTTATTGAGGATAACATTTTCTTCATCTATGTCCATTGGACTTCATCATAATCCTTACTATAATAATCTAAACAGTCACTATAAAAAAATATATTATCAAAAGTTATGATTCCTAATGAGAATTTTAAATATTCTTTCCTATTTATAACATTTCAAAATAAAAATTGAAACATAGTGCGTGTTCTCTCTAAAAATAAACTATATAATAAGGAATTTATTCATTCAAAATGTAATTTATTTTTAAAATTTATTTTCTTTATAATTTTATTGTTTCGTAGTTTTCCCTTTTTGGATTTATCATTAATTTCCAACCACAAACACTATAAAATCAATATGTTACCATGTGCACATCGTCAAATACATCAAACTTTCACTTGATAATGCAAATAAAACATTAAACACATACCAAATCTCATCTTATATGCTTGATGCATGTCCCATGGACAACCTTAAGTGTCCAAACAATGATATTTAAAAGGGATTACATCCATTCATCCCAAATATCCCAATTAACTTCTATATTTTTTACTTCTATGATAGTACTACATTTCTAAGTTTCCCATATCTCTCAATTCTCATTCCAAACTTTTCTTTGTGCTATCCATGATCATCCATCTCAAACCATGTGGAAATGTTATACTATATCACAATATTCCTTTTATATTTTAGGTCAACTATGTAATATATCATCTACTTTTTAAAAGAGGATGACATAACTGTCATCATACTAGGAATAAGTTTATAAATAGTGATCCAATTTTTTCCATGTCAGTCCTTCTTCATCCCTAAAATCCAATAACCCTTCTCTTTATTACACCCTAAAACACGATTTATTAAATAAAAATCACATGATAAAACATAGAAGATCAATATTTCTAGTTTTTTTGGGGATTAGTATCATTACATTACAACTTAAAACATCAAAATACAATATCATTATTTAAAACTTCTTTTACATGACCACTAGATTCCCCTGTACTTAGCATTGCATGGGATAACCTGAGGACATGCATAGGAAAAGGGTGAGTTATAAATCCCAGTAAGGGAGTAAACAAGGCATAAAATGAAGAATAAAATACATATTAGGAATTAAGAATATCAATGGATAATAAAATAACATTAACATAAAGGAATGATAACACATTATTATCATAACATGGAAATGTGTCAACAACACATAACATGGAATTATCATGAGCCAACGACAATTGCACATGGAGCTTGAGTAAACCCTCATTGCACATGAAGAATGAGTAAAACCTAATTTACCATTAATTATCATGATTAAACTCCCATTTCACATGATGTATCATGATACTATACTTTACCCAATGCATTGGAGCATTATCAGGGCACACCCTTCTTAATCATTTCATTTCATGCATAAGTGTGTCACATGGATCATACAACATGGAATCATTCATCATCATTTATTTCATGATAAGGGGATGTGGAATACATACATGAAGATTTATAATCAATATGTAAATCTGAATTAGGGCGAATACCCTTGATATAAAAATGGGCATGGTATTCACTACACAATGACATTGGCTTGGAAAAATTCGGTGCAATTTCAGCAGCATTATGAAGTGACATAAAAATTCATAAAAATGGTTTATGAGAGAGAAATGAATGTCTCATCATATTTACATGAAATTAAGAGTAAGGGGGAAATATAGATACAATTCCCAACATAATTAATGGAATTTAGATTCATAATAAAAAATAATTTCTTGAATGTAAATGAACAGAGATAAATACGGAATTTCTTTATAGTAACAAGTGTACATGGGAGGAATTAATGAGAGATAAATGGGTACTCTCATAACTAAAACATGTAGATGGTAGTATAGTGGTGGTGGGAAATCATACCCCAACTTTTATAATTTAAAATAAAAGGGCATGATAATATTAAAACACATGGATAAAAAGAAGAAGGAAGGAATCCCTAACAAGAAAGTGTGATCCCAAAGGCTTGGTAGGGGTTTTAGAGAGGCTTATTTGGTGCTTGGGGTGCCTTATAAGTATTATAGTGAGAGGGTGTATGGAATAAGTGAGAAAAACTCTGGAGGATTTTATTTAAGTGTAAGTGGGAGCATGGGTTTGTTTATATAGTAATGGTTGGGGAATTCTTTATTATTTTGGTTTAGGACACCTAATATTAAAGTAATAAAAAAAACAAACCGTCCCATGGTTTTTGGCCATTGGTTTTTTTTCCAAAGGTCTGTGTAAAATAATATTTTATAATTCCAATTTCCTAACTTCTTAAAATAATAGGTTGTCTTATGTGGAGGTGAATCACACTGTCAAAGAAAACAATTTAAAAAGATAAAATGTTTTATAAGTCACGGAGGGTCCACTAAGGCATCATAAAATTAATCAAACAAATCTAAATTCACATTATTTTAAGGATAAAACATATATTTTCCAAACATATCATTTATAGTATTTTATTACATCACTATTGGGTCATTATGATTTAATAAAACACATTATATATTTAAACAGTATTTAAATTTTACCCAAAAATTTGTCTATCTCAAAAAATTATGTAAAATTTACCATTGGATAATTTCTACATCCAGAAGCCAAAAATAATATTAATTTATCTAAATAATTTTCTATATATGTGAATTTTTCACATTTAAAATAAAAACTGACATTTATTGAAAATTCAGGGGTTTTGGCAGAAACACCTTTCAAACCATAATAAAAATTACAATTGTATTCATAAAAAATATATGATAAATTATAATTAATAAATTCTATTCAATAATAATAAAATTTAATTAAAATATTATTTAATTTAGAAATCAATTAATTTATCAAAATAGATTTCTTAGTTGAATATTAACTAAAAATGGTATTTGTGATTTAAAAACTATTTACAACGTAAAAATAATAAAATGAGTGTATATTATTTATTATATACAAAAATAATGCAAATAATCATAGTTTTATTGTGTTGTTACAAAACCCCTTATAATACCCACATAAGACCGAAGGGTATGATGTGTGATGGCGACAAACTCTTGGGGTGGCTCAAATAACATTGCTCGTGTGGTAATCTCTATCAACTTCCACTTCTACCATAGGTGGTTCTGTTTGAGCTTAAAATGTTGAAGCACAACTTGGGATTGGTCGAGAGAGAAGCACAATGACACCACCTCCTTTCTGAGCTCTAACAAATGGGCTTCGTATGGGGAAAGTCTATTAGACGAGGCCATCGATTTCTTTGTCTGAGTAAATTGGATTTATTAAAGCCATATATTTATACTAATCATGTGATCATTATTCAAAGGATATATTAGCAATGATCCCATTCATAATTGTATCTTAAAAGTCCCAAAAAATAAAACCAAAGAAGGTTATATTTTATATAACCATTTTACCTAATAAGACATTTAATCAGATCAAGAGGAATTTTCATTATTGAATTTTTGGGTCGTAACTCTAACACCCCGAGATTTTATGAAAAATATTCTTTTTAATTTCATTAATTTCTTGTGTTGTATGATACACCAAAAGGAGCTTGCACAACACACATCCTTGACTTTCCTTGCATTACACGCAATCGCGACCTTCCTCGATAGCGTGTGTAGTACGCAATACCGAGTTTCACTAAAAGAGATATTATTAAAATATTATTATGAACTAGCCGTTATGAATAGTAATACCCACTTTTTGAAATTTGATAAAATTTATCTTTTAAAATGGACTTCATTATTGGATTCGGAATATGAGAATTAGCTTAGGGTGAAATTTTGGTACTTTTCGGATAACTTTCATTTTCTAAGGAATAGTGAAAATTACTAAATTTTAATTAAAAACAACCTTTTTAATCGAAATAATTAATAGTGATAAATTATTAATTTAAGTGGTTTTAAAGTATATTTAGAATATATTTTTACAATTTAATACAATGTTGGTCATTGGATGTAATTTCACATTTAAACCAGACATAAACAAGTGTCAATCTTTTGATAGTTATTATCTCTTAAGAACACGCTATTTGTTTTGACGATGGGAATTAATTTTTAAATTAATTAATGCAACGAATATGTTTTTAATTTGGTACAATAGGCATAATTTTTCAGTTCATAATATCAAATATAGAATAGGCCTAATTTTTGGTATTTTTCTGAAAACTTTCATTTTTTGATGAATAGTGAAACCACTAAGTGGTAGTTAAAAAAAATAAATTTTTCATAAAACTTAATTTTACCGCTTCTATGAGTGGAATTTCAAAATTCCGAGAGACACGGTAGATGTCAGTAAGTAAAATTTGGTTCAATGAGATTAAAATAATTTTTGGTGAATAGTAACTTTTTACTTTTTTTACCACGGTTAAAAGTAAATAGGGTAATTAAGGGTAAAAATGATATTATTATTACTCTAACACATGTCCTAATTATATTGGATACGTGTAATTCGACCAAAAACAACCTTAGGAATAAAATATGACCATTTAGGCCCACTTGGATTAGATTAGGTCATTTATTATCAATTTATTTAAAGAAGGGTTAAAATAGTTAAAATCAAAGTTTAATAAGTAAATCATTTTGATATAGGGTTATACATAAGACAAATTCGACTATAAATTGTCATTAGAAAGATAACAAAATTTCCTACATAATGATATTTAATTTGTAATTTTTATACATTAAATAATTTAATTTATTTATGACACAATGATGATGCAGTAATTATTTTATTAATGAAATATTGACATAATTGATGTTATAAATACCCAAATAAATGTAATTTGAGACTTTTTATGAATTACAATAATTTTCTATGTTAATATGACATGTTAGTATTGATTTAATTCACATTGTTCGAACTAATTTTTTTGTTATGAGTTTCAAAAGAATCAATTACCAAATAGTATCAAAATTGACATAAAATAGTTTTTAAAACAAATATTAAATTATTAATTGTTATTTTATTCCTAAAAATCTATGGTTCGGCCAAATGACTTAGATACGGTTATATATATTAATAATAATCAACTTGGGGTTCGTTTGGCTTGTTATAGTAATTTTATTAACCTTATAGTGTAAGAAAACAAGAAGACACGGTAAAAGTAACATCCTAGAGGTCCTGGTCTTCTTCAAAGACAAAATTTAGTACCCTAAGAGGAGGATTAAAAGAGGCGTGTCAAAGAAGAGGTAATATCCGTTACCGATTCTTTCAATTTTCTTTCTTCTTCAACTTCTTCTTATTTAGTTGTTTCATTATGAAGTAATAACATCAGTATAAATCATATACTAATATGTTATTATAAGTATGAAACAACCATATTTCACCGTCTATCCATCCTATGGAAAATGAAATCACCGCCCGTGCATACTTACGGAATACCGTCTCCACGCCGTGGTGTAATCTATTTTCCACCACCACCTTACTTGGATGGGTATAATGGTGAAAGTAATGAATATATATGATTATTGTAAAGTGATATTGATTATTTAATATTATACATACACTTTAATACAATTCGATGATCATGGGAATGATATCATCGCTTGTGCGTACGTACGGAATACCGTCTCCATGACGCGATGAGATTCACTCTCCATGATAACCATTAAAGAATGATTATAAAGTATATATAATAAGTAATCATAAAATATATGACATAATAATGTTACTGGATTTATGTATATATATATTTATGTCATCTACTTAATTCCATTCAATTCAATAAGGAAACGAAAACAGCATTCATGCGTACGTACGACCTAACATCTCCATGAACGGTGTATTTCTTTCCATTTATCGATCTATTATAAATATGTATATTATGAATATATATTATATATAAATCATTTTTTATATTCTTGAATTAAGTAATCATGATCTAAGTAATCATATGAATAATTACAAGTCAAAACACGGACGTCAAATGAAACGATTTTACCAAAAACACTCTTTAACATGGAATTTTCAAAAGAACGGGTAATACAAAGACATAAGTGAACCATATATGATATAATAACAATTAATATGATTCTGTAATAAGTCAATGACATTATTTAAATCATTATATAGGAGGTTCGGATACGTACGAAGCATATCGGACCTAAGGTAAGGGTTAATTTTGCAAATCTCATTTTTATCCGAGATTGCTTATTCGTAAGTATTTACAGGGGTTATTTCTATCATCCATGTCCATGTTTTATAAAAGTTTTTTCATGTATGTTTAATGTCCTTTTTACCCATTTTTTACTTTTACTACATGGTATGTATGGAATCTTTCTACTACGAGGTAGTTTTTGACTTTTCCGAAAAAAGTACGAAAAGAATGTTTTTTAACTTATACGGCACGAACAGATTTTTACTGTCTTATAAAGCCTTATTTTCATGAATCATCCTCCAAAATATTTCATGACTATTTTCAACAAAATCCTTTTCTTTTAAAATTGCATGACATTTTGTGAAATGAAAATGATTTGGAAGAAGAAAGGATATTTTTCTCAAGAATTCATTTCAAATGTTTTATCAAAATCATTTTTCCATTTAAGATGTCATTATTTCATAAGTGTATGTTTCAAGTATAATGTCTCCATGATTTACATGGTTTCACTTTTATTATTATGAAATGATATCCATTAATTTTATATGGATTATGTGATGATGAGATGATGTTTATGAAACCCATTTTATTCATTTGGTTATTATGAATGATGTATGTTTATTTTGTGGCACAAGTAAGAATGGTTTCATTATGAGATGGGTTGGACCTATATCTCCCTCCAATGCATTGGGTAAATATTTATATCTCAAGAGATATACATGGATGGAACGGTAAGTTAATCCGGTTCAGTGTTACAGGACTGAAACGAGGAGTGAACTCGATTCAGAAAGGGACTTTGCCCACTAAGATGGTCTTGGCACTAATGCCTTGGATAATATGGAAATCATGAAATATGATGAATGGTTTCCACAATTACATGTTTTATTCCCATGCTATTTTATCATTCTTAATGTTTCTTTATGATCTATGCCATACGTACATCCATGTTTTATGTCATTGCTCAAGCTTTTGATGTTTAAACTTTATGTTCATGTTTTTAAGTTAAAATGTATATGGTATGTTTTATTTTATCCATGATTACCCTTACTGAGAATTTGAGCTCACCATTTTATGTTTTCTTTTCCACAGGATATAAAGAATGGTTTTAGGTAAGAAAAAAATGGGATGATCTTTATGGGAGATGTTGAAGATCTTTCACCACGATTAAAAGATTATATTCCAAGTTTCCAAAGACACTAAACTATTACAGCCCTTGTGTGTCTGTTTTTGTTATGTATTAAGTATTCCGCAAAAGTAATGTAATGTTCATGTACGTCAAGCTTCAGGTCTCTACAGTTGGTATCAGAGGAACGGTTTAGTCAACCTTTGGAAACTAGGATGCGAAAATGTTAGTGAGATCCCTAGAGATATTTCTAAGGTATGTCTAGGGATGTCCCTAAGGATAAGTATATGTATAGGATATAGTCCTAGAACTATGGTAAAGATATTAGAATTTAACCTAAGATATTAGATATTGAAGGTACTCCCCCTTTATTATTTTGTTTTCCCCAGCATGATTTTTTCCTCTCACACTATTATTTTTGGGTTTTAGACGATGGCTGGAACCCGAAGAAACCGTGTTGATCAATGTAATAGAAAATGCAATGATTGTCCTCCTGAACAAACAAATGTTATGGGAGATGGAGTTCAAAATATTATTTTTATACTTACACAAGCTATGAATCATTCTGGACTTCCAAATGAGCAGAGAAGGGAACAATATTCTTTTGAGTCCTTCATGAGGCAACGTCCACCTTCTTTCAGTGGGTCTTCTGATCCACTTGTTGCTGAACAATTGATCAGTACCACTGAAAAGATATTTTCAGTTCTTCAATGTTCTGAATATGATAAAGTCATCTTAGCAGTATATCATTTGGAAGGTGAAGCTGATCAATGGTGGAATTCTTATCAAGAATACGAGGCCAAGAGATGAAATTGAGTCCATGGAATGGGATGAGTTCAAGAACTTATTTTTCTATAAGTACTTCCCTCGTATTCGTCGAACAAAGATGGAGAAGGAGTTTCATGAACTAAAGAAAAAGGATGATGAATCTGTTGGTATATAAGAAGTGAATTTTACAAGGCTTACAAGGTATGCATCTGGCTTTATCATCCAACCTAAAATTAAAATTAATCGATTCTTCAGTGGCATAAAACCAAATCATCGAAGGGCATTAGCTATAAGAGACTTCAGTTGCTATGAAGAAATTGTGCGTTGTGCTATCAAGGTAGAAATGGAATTTGGTGTTACATATCCATATCATGGTTTTGACAAGAAACGATAGATGGAGTTCAAGGAGAAATCTCAGAATAATGGTGAAAAGAAGATGAATGTTTCATTATGCTAAAAGTTTGGAAAGAATCATGGTGGAGATTGTCTTAAAGGGACTAGAAAATGTTTTAAGTGTGGAAAATAAGGTCATCGAGCAGCTGAGTGTCGAAGTAATGGAAAAAGGGTTGCTAATGGTGTGAATAAAGAAAAGACTACAGAGAACGCACCAACAACACTTCAATGATTGAAGTGCAATGAAATGGGGCATTATGCTAAACAATGCCCTAATCCAAGGGTTAATGATGATCGACATGAGCAACCAATTAGGGCAAAGGAAGAAGGGAAGTCACATGAGATCACTATTAGCGATGTTGAATATGACAATGATGTGGTGGAATGATTAAGTGTTTATGTAATGGGATTCCAAAATAATGTTGTATATAGTATCATGGAATATTGGAATATTTATGTATTGGTCTGTTGTGGTTTTCAATAATTTTATGGTACCAGTAAACATGGAAAGTGATTGAGAAATTTTGGTAAGCCGATGATATGTGCATAATGAAGGGATAAGAAGATAATGAGATGTTTGATTGTATTCATGAGCTCATTATTGATATATGACTAAGTGATATCATGGTTTGAGTATAAAGAATTTTGAGGATTTTGGTATGTGGAAAGTGTAAACTTTTAACTGCATTCATGTTTTCACTAAGGTTCAATGGGTATTCATTATTCAAGAGAATACATGATTAAGGTATTCACATGTTCTTAATTTGACCAACAAGATATATCTTATGATATATGGGGGATAAATGATGACATTCACGTGATTGTTATGTGACATTTCAAGTAATCATTTTCTGTATACTATGAGCTTGGACCGAAGTATTTTAGATAAGCCTAAATATTGGAATGGATTATGTTGGACATAAGTTAGTATTGTTTAAGGATAGAACTTTTTTCGATATTATTGATGGGATGTTATAGTAATGTAGTTTTAGAAAAATCACAACCTGCAGGACTGGCGACAACCCATCGCGTCGGACAAGGCTATGGGAATCGAACCCACAACCGAAGTGCGACTCGCCTTTATCACCTACCACTAGTCTACAGGAAGTCCTGGGTTAGTTGAAACTAGTTTTATTTTATTAATAGATATTATATATGAAGTATAAGTTGATTTTTGGAACCATATATGATTAATCTAACCATATGATGGACTTATATCTCTTGCTAACCTTTTGTTTGAAATAGATGGAATGACCCATCATTCTATCACATGATCTGCTAACACATCATGAATAACAAATTCAACTTCATTTCATTAAGTGATGAAGTGGAAATTGTTCAATTCACGAACAACAGTGATATTGTACCAAAATCATGTAAGTATTTATTTTAATTCATCAACTTTAGGGAAATGATCTTGAAAACCAAAAATGTTGTCTTAGTTATCTTATATCTGATTAATCAGATGGTACCTTAGATCATCACAAATATATGTCTTTGTGATTGTTGGCTTTTTCATAGCCATGTTCTCTACCACTCTCTATCAGAACATGATGGTTAGATTTCTCTTCCATATCCATATTTTCACCTATGTTATCCTATGTGGAAACCCAGTGATTAGTTTATTTGGGTAACTGTTACGTTTCATACATTAGTTTATAAAGATAAGTTTTGGTATTCCTTTTACGATGTGGGTTTCTATTAAAGAAACTTTTGAGTTGTAAACCATTTATAAACCCGACGAATTTCGAGGGTGAAATTCATTTTAAGGGGGGTAGAATGTAACACCCTTAGATTTTCTGAAAAATATTCTTTTTAAATTCATTAATGTCTTGTGTTGTACGCTACACCAAAAGGATCTTTCACAACATGCATCCTTGACTTGCCTTGCATTACACGCAATCACGACCTTCCTCGATAGCGTGTGTAGTATGCAATACCGAGTTTCACTTAAAGAGATATTATTATAATATTATTATGAACTAGCCGTTATGAATAGTAATACCCACTTTTTGAAATTATATAAATTTTATCTTTTAAAATAGACTTCATTTTTGGATTCGGAATATCGAAATTATCTTAGGGTGATATTTTTGTACTTTTCGGATAACTTTCATTTTCTTATGAATAGTGAAAATTACTAAATTTTAATTAAAAACAACCTTTTTAATAGAAATAATTAATAGTGATAAATTATTAATTTGAGTGGTTTAAAAGTATATTTAGAATATATTTTAACAATTTAATACAATGTTGGTCATTGGATGTAATTTCACATTTAAACCAGACATAAACAAGTGTCAATCTTTTGATAGTTATTATCTCTTAAGAACACGCTATTTGTTTTGACGACGGGAAATAATTTTTAAATTAATTAATGAAACGAATATGTTTTGAATTAGGTAAAATAGACATCATTTTTGAGTTCATAATATCAAATATAGTCTAGGCCTAATTTTTGATATATTTCTGAAAACGTTCATTTTTTGATGAATAGTGAAACCACTAAGTGGTAGTTAATAAGATGCATTTTTCATAAAACTTAATTTTACCGCTTCAGTGAGTGGAATTTCAAAAATATGAGAGACACGTTTGATGTCATTAAGTAAAATGTGGTTCAATGAGATGAAAATAATTTTTGGTGAATAGTAACTTTTTACTTTTTTTACCACGGTTAAAAGTAAATAGGGTAATTAAGGGTAAAAATGATATTATTATTACCCTAACACATGTCCTAATTCTATTGGATAAGTGTAATTCGACTAAAAACAACCTTAGGAATAAAATATGACCGTTTAGGCCCACTTTTATTAGATTATGACATTTATTATTAATTTATTTAAAGAATGGTTAAAATAGTTAAAATCAAAGTTTAATAAGTACATCATTTTTAATATAGGGTTATACATAAGATAAATTAGACTATAAATATTCATTAGAAATATAAAAAGATTTCCTACATAATTATAGTTAATTTGTAATTTTTAGACATTAAATAATTTAATTTATTTATGACACAATGATGATGCAGTAATTATTTTATTAATGAAATATTGACATAATTGATGTTATAAATACCCAAACAAATGTAATTTGGGACTTTTTATGAATTCCAATAATTGTTTATGTTAATAGGACATGTTATTATTGATTTAATTTAATTTTTTCGAACTAATATTTCTGTTATGATTTTCACAAAAATCAATTACCAAATAGTATCAAAATTGACATAAAATAGTTTTTAAAACAAATATTATATTATTAATCGTATTTTAATCCTAAAAATATAAGGTTCTGCCAAATGACTTAGATAAGGTTATATATATTAATAATAAACAACTTGGGGTTCGTTTCTCTTGTTATAGTAAGTTTATTAACCTTATAGTGTAAGAAAACAAGAAGACACGGTAAAAGTAAAATTATTTAACTTAAAGTTAAATCTAAATGATAAGGTTAAAATAGGAACATAAACTTGTATAAATTTGATTGGATGAGAGGATTTAGACCCATCCCCATCTTAGCTTCAAAATAAATAAATTTGGAGCTATTTAAAACCGAATATGACATTATAATAAAATAATATTTTTAGTTTTCCAAAGGTGCCCCTCTCCTCCCTTATAAAAGGGAACCTCCACCCTCTCCTCCTCACACCAATTTGAGCCTTCAAGCTCGGCCAATCCCTGACCATTTCCTTTCTCAACTTCCCTAGAAACATCCTAGAGGTCCTGGTATTCTTCAAAGACCAATTTTAGTACCCTAAGAGGAGGATTCAAAGAGGCGTGTCAAAGAAGAGTTAATATCCGTTACCGATTCTTTCAATTTTCATTCTTCTTTAACTTCTTCTTCTTTAGTTGTTTCATTATGAAGTAATAATATCAGTATCACTAATATACTTATATTTTATTATAAGTATGAAACAACCATATTTCACCATCTATCCATCCTATGGAAAATGAAATCAATGCGCGTGCGTACGTACGGAATACCGTCTCCACGCCATGGTGTAATCTATTTTCCACCACCACCTTACTTGGATGGGTATAATGGTGAAAGTAATGAATATATATGATTATTGTAAAGTGATATTGATTATTTAATATTATACATACACATTAATACAATTCTACGGTCATGGGAATGATATCATCGCTCGTGCGTACATACGGAATACCGTCTCCACGAGGCGATGATATTCACTCTCCATGATAACCATTCAAGAATGACTATAAAGTATTTATAATAAGTAATAATAAAATATATGACATAATAATGCTATTGGATTTATGTATATATATATTTATGTCATCTACTTAATTCCATTCAATTCAATAAGAAAACGAAAACAACGTTCATGCGTACGTATAGCCTACCGTCTCAATGAACGGTGTATTTCATTCCATTTATCGATCTGTTATAAATATGTATATTATGAATATATATTATATATAAATCATGTTTTATCTTCTGGAATTAAGTAATCATTATCTATGTAATCATATAAATAATTACAAGTCAAAACACAGACGACAAATGAAACGATTTTACCCAAAACACTCTTTAACATGGAATTTACAAAAGAACGGGTAATATAAAGTCATAAGTGAACAATATATGATATAATAACAATGAATATGATTCTGTAATAAGTCAATGACTTTATTTAAATAGTTATATAGGAGGTTTGGATACGTACGAAGCATATCAGACCTAAGGTAAGGGATAATTTTGCAAATCTCATTTTTATCCGAGATTGCTCATTCGTAAGTATTTACTGTGGTTATTTCTATCATCCATGTCCATGTTTTATAAAAGTGTTTTCATGTATGTTTAAAGTCCTTTTTACCCATTTTGGAATATTAATACATGGTATGTATGGAATCATTCTATTACGAGGTACTTTTTGACTTTTCTGCCAAAAGTACGAAAAGAATGTGTTTTTTAACTTATACGGCACGAACGGATTTTTACTCTTTTATAAAGCCTTATTTTCCTGAAGCTTCTTCCAAAATATTTCATGACTATTTTCAACAAAATCCCTTTCATTTAAAATTGCATGACATTTTGTGAAATGAAAATGATTTTGAAGAAGAAATGATATTTTCCTCAAGAATTCATTTCAAATGTTTTATCAAAACCATTTTTCCATCTAAGATGACATTATTTCATATGTGTATGTTTCAAGTATAATGTTTCTATGATTTACATGGTTTCACTTTTATTATTATGAAATGATATCCCTTACTTTTATATGGATTATGTGATTATGGGATGATGTTTATGAAACCCATTTTATTCGTTGGGTTATTATGAATGATGTATGTTTATTTTGTGGCACAAGTAAGAATGATTTCATTATGAGATGGGTGGGACCTATATCTCCCTCCAATGCATTGGGTAAAGATTTATATCTCATGAGATAGACATGGCTGGAATTATATGTTAATCCGGTTCAGTGTTACAGGAATGAAATGAGGAGTGAACTCGATTCAGAAAGGGACTTTGTCCACTAAGATGGTCTTGGCAGCAATGCCTTGGCTAATATGGAAATCATGACATGTGATGAATGGTTGCCACAATTACATGTTTTATTCCAATGATATTTTATCATTCTTAATTTTTCTTTATGTTCTATGCCATATGTACTTCCATGTTTTATGTCATTGCTCATGCTTTTGATGTTTAAACATTATGTTCATGTTTTTACGTTCAAATGTATATGGTATGTTTTATTTTATCCATGCTTACCCTTACTGAGAATTTGAGATCACCCTTTTTATGTTTTCTTTTCCCCAAGATATAATGAAAGGTTTTAGGTAAGAAAAAAAAGGGGATGATCTTTATGGGAGATGTTGAAGATCTTTCACCATGATTAGAAGATTACGTTCCATGTTTCCAAAGACACTAAACTATTACGGTCCTTGTGTGTATGTTTTTGTTATGTATTAAGTATTCCACAAAAGTAATGTAATGTTCATGTACGTCAAGATTCGGGTCTCTACAGTAACAATCTTCCCCCCTTAAGAAATTTATCCCTCAAAATTTCTTTTTCCCACACTAAAATAGATTTGGGTAACTTTGCTTTATCACTTCTTATGATTCCCATGTATCTTCTTCAATATTTTGGTTTTTCCACAACACCTTGATGAGGGGCATTGTCTTGTTTCATAGAACATTCCCTCTTCGATCTAATATTTTCACTGGTATCTCCTTATATGAAAGATCAACCTCTAAATATATTAACTCTTAAGAGAGTACATGTGAAGGGTCTAGTATATACATTCTTAATATGTAAACATGAAATACATCATGTACTTTGGCCATGGTAGGAGGAAGTGCGAGTCGATATCCCACAACCCCAACACGATCAAGAATCTCGAAGGGGTCGATGTATGTAGGACTTAACTTCCATTTATTTCCTAATCTCATGACCTTCTTCCACCGAGTTATGCATAGAAACACAGTGTCTTCAACTTTGAATTCAAGGTATAATCGAAAATTGCCTGCATAACTCTAATGTCATCTTTGGGATACATTGATATGTTGCTGAATGTTTTTCACTTTCTCCACCATTTCTTTAATTATTCCAGGTCCTAGTAGATTATGCTCACCGAATTCATCCCAAAACTCTGGTTTTTTTACGTTTTCCCATCAAGGGCTTCATATGGTGCCATTTAGATGCTCAAGTGGAAAAAATTATTATATGAGAATTCAGCTAGTGGAAGATGTTGGTCCCATCCTCTTTTAAAATCCATAGAACATGATCTGAACAAGTATTACAATGTCTGAATAGTTTTCTCATATTTCCCATTATTTTTAGGATGATAGGGCCTAGTGAAGTTCATTTCAGTGCATAGATAATGTTGGATTATTTTCTAGAACATCGAGGTGAATCTAGGATCATGATTGGATATAATAGACAATGGTACCCCATGAAGCCTTACCACTTCATTGATATAAATCTGTGCATGTTGATCTAATTAGAAGACCTATTGAATCATGATAAAGTGAGTTGTCTTCGTAAGACGATCCAAAATGACTCATATAACATTGTTCCCACTTGATGCCCTTGAAAGTCCAGTGACAAATTCCATGGTAATGTTGTCACACATCCATGTTGGTATGGGTATTGGTTGCATCATCCCTAAGAATTTTTCATCTCAACCTTCACTTGCTAACATACTAGGTATATTGATTTATATTCAGTAATCTCCCTTTTCATAGTGTTCCACCAAATGTTTTCTCAGAGATATCGATACATCTTTGTGCTTCCCAGGTGAATAGAGAAGGTTCAAATATGTGCGTCATTTATAAGCTCCTACATTATCTCTGGATCGGATGGTATATAAAATCATGACCCAAATCTCATGATTCAATCCTTGTCAACCAGAAACTCCCAGGATTTCCCATATTTGATAGCATCCACCCTTTTTAGAATTTCCACATCTTTTCATTGAGAATCCTTTAATTTCACCAAGAGAAATGGATGAGAAATCATTTGATAAAGGATTGATGATGTTCCTCCCTTAACAATTCCTATGTTTATCCTCTACAAATCTAAGAAGATTGGATCCTTCTCATTCTCATCAATGATAGAATCACTGGATCCTTTCTATTTAGAGCATCTGCCACCTTCTTCGCTTTCCCATGGTGGTAATGGATTGAGCAGTCATAATCCTTTATGAATTATATCCATATTCATTGGTTCAAATTAATCTATTTCTATGTGAATATATATTTGAGTCTCTTGTGATCAGTATATATCTCACACTTCTCCCCATAGAGATAATGCTTCCAGATTTTCAACGCAAAGATCACAACCACCAACTCCAGATCATGTGTTGGATGGTTTTTCTCAGCGATTTTTAGCTGCCTTGTGGTGTAGGATATCTCTTTCTCATTATGAATCAACACACAACCCATTACACTCTTAGAAGAATCACTAAATACCACAAAAAGTTCTCCACACATGGGTAATGTGAGAATGGGTGCAGTGGTAAGCCTTCTTTTCAACTCTTTGAAGCTCTCTTTGCATTCATCACTCCACGAAAACATTACTCACTTCTGAGTTAGCTTGGTAGGAGTGTTGGATAATCATGAGAAATTTCTCACAAATCAGAAATAATATCTTGCTAACCCCAAGCATATATAAATATCTGTTACAGATGTTGGCCTCACTCATCCTTCAATTGTAGTTTTCTTGGAGGGATCTGCTGATATCCCATTACTTATGATTATATGAACCAAAAATAAGACCACCTTTAACCAGAACTCACACGGGGTGTATGTTTCATAGAGATTCTCTTTTCACAAGGTCTCTAGTATAGTTCGTAGATTCTCCTCAAGATCCTTGATGGTTTTTTAGTATATTATAATATCATCTATAAAAACTACAATAAACTGTTCAAGGTAATATCTAAAGACTCTATTCATAAAGTCCACAAATATTGATGGATCATTAATGAATTCGAAAGGTATTACTTTGAATTCATATTGCCCGTACCTTTTATGAAAAGAAGTCTTGGGGATATCCTCCTTCTTCACCCATACATGGTAATATCCTGACCGCAAATCCTCCTTGGAAATGTATTGTGCTCCACACAACAAATCAAAAAAGTCCTAAATTCTTGGGGGGATAATTTCTCATTATTTTAATTTCATTAAACTCATGATAATCGATGAAAATGCGTGTTGAACCACCCTTAATCTTGAAAAAGAGAACTTGTGCACCCCAGGGTGAAGCACTTTTGCGTGTAAATTCTTTATCCAGATTCTTCTGTAGATATTTCTTCTGCACCTCAAGCTCCACAGAAACCATTCTATATGGAGTCTTGGATATTGGAAACGCACAACGTATAAGATCAATTGAGAATTCAACCAATTTTTATGAGGAAGACTAGAAAATTCCACGAGAAACACATCTGTGAATTCCCTCATAGTAGTCACGTCTTCAAGGATGGTTTCCGCCTTAGAATCAATCATCTAAGATAGATACTCATTCTCATAGCACAGTAATATCCATGCTTGAGATGATGGAACTAAAGAAGATTCTTCCTCCTCCTTTCACATGTACAGAATCAAGGGTTAATTCTCCACATAGAGATTTATTTCCCTCTCACTACAATTTATGTTGGCTCTATATAAGGAAATCCATTCCATATCGAGAATTGCATCAAATTCCACCAGAGGGAGTATGATGATGTTTTTCGGGAAATTCAATCCACAAATTATGAAAGTGCAGGAGATATATTCCTGGGATGATTTGATTGCCCCATTTTGCAGGCTCTTTGAAATCATTACTTCCTTGATTTGTGGTGGTGTTGGGATTGTTCTACTATTTTTTTGGATATAAAAGAATTCATAGAACCCGAATCGAAATGTACATTCTCTATTCATGAATGAATAATTAGCGAACCTGTCACCACCTCTTTGCTATGGTTCACTTCAGAGGTATTGATGGAAAAGGGTATTCTTTACAGCCTTGGAGGTTATTGGTTTCCTCTAAAACCCTTTTCTTATGGCACTGATTTCCAAGGTGTCATGGTTCTTTGCAGTTGAAGCAATAAACAACATTTTTGGGTTCGAATAGAGTGTTACTTTCCTCTATCACAGCCATGAATTTTTATTGTCAGTAATTAATATCTTGATGTCCTTCTCTTACACTCCTAAATCATTTGCTCATCCCTTTTAAGAAATTTTTAGGGTTCTTCTTTCAACAACTTTGGCAAGTGGGGTGTTGGATGTTTTTAGCACTCTTATATTTATCTATTAGATCACCAGAATTGAAATCCACCTTACGATTATTATCCCCATAATACACCTAAGATTCATTAATCTTCATTTAGAACTTGAGGTCACATCAGACAATTTCCTCACAGCTATCAAAGTCACAGATCGCCAGGGATTTCCACAATCTAGGTTTCAACCCACCAAAGAAGCGGTCAAGCTTGCATTCAGGGGTAACGACAAAGTCAGAAGCATATGGTGTAAGCCTTGTAATGTTTTACTCGTACACTCCCACATATTCGTCCTTTTTTCTGGAGGTTAAGGATGTCCCCTTCCATTTTAAGAGATATGGTGCAAGGAAAATATTTATCGAAAAACATTTTATGAAAATCATTCCATTACAACTCCTCGATCTACTAATATTGCTTCATTTTTTTGATCATTGAACACTATTGATCAGATTCACCCTCCATAAGATAAGAATCCAGAAGAAACTCATCTTGTTCCGAACATTAAAGGATGTAGATTATATTTTGAATGGATTTTATCAATTGTTCGGTGATGGAGGGATTAAATGACTCATTAAAAGTAGGAGGCCTTTGTACATAGAATTGAATTGGATAACCTCAGGACATGCATAAGAAAAGGGTGAGATATAAATCCCAGTAAGGGAGTAAACAAGGCATAACATGAAGCATTCAATACATGATAGGAAATAAGAATATCAATGGAGAATAAAATAACATGAACATAAAGGCATGATAAAGCATGATTATCATAACATGGAAATGTTGCTACAACACTTAACATGAAACTTGCTTGAGCCAAGGCTCATTTCCAATAAAGCATGAGTAAACCCTAATTACACTTGAAACACAAGTAAACCCTTGTTTTACCTAAATTATCATGATTCAACACCCATTTCACATGAAGTATCATTTTACTATACTTTACCAATTACATTGGAGTGCTATCAGGGCACACCCTTCTAAATCATTTCATTTCATACATAAGTGTCCCACATGGATAATACAACATGGAATCGTTCATCATCATTTAATCCAAAATAAAGGAATTTGAAATAAATACATGAAGCTTATAGTCAATAAGTAAATGTGAATAATGGTGAATACCCTTGATATAGGAATGGTCATGGTATTCACTACACAATGACATTGGCTTGGAAAATTTCGATGCAATTTCGGCAGTGTAACAGCATGACATAAGAATTCATAAAAATGACCGATGAGATTGAAAGGGGTGTATCATCATATGTACACAAAATTGACCATAAATGTTTCATATAGATACATGTCCCAACATATGAAATGGAATTTAGATTCATAATACAAAATAATTGCTTGAATGTAAATGAAGAGAGAGAAATTACTTACGGAATTTCGGCATAGTAACGGTGTACATGGGAGGAATTAAGGATAGAGAAATGGGGTATCTCATCACTAAAACATTAAGAGAGAATTATGGGGGAGGTAAGAAATCATACCCCAACATTTATAATTGTAAATATAAGGGGCATATCAATATTAAAAAACATGGATAAAAAGAGGAAGGAAGGAATCCCTTATAAGGATGTGTGATCCCAAAGGATTGGTATGGGCTCGAGAGAGGATTTTTTGGAACTTGGGGATCCTTGGGAGGATTATAGAGAGAATAGGGGATAAGTTGGAAGAACTAAAAAGGATTTTAATGAAGAGGAAGTGAGATCATGGGTGAGTTTATATAGGAACAGAGGGGGAATGCTTTATTATTTTGGTTTGGGAAACCTCATATAAAAATAATCAAAACCCCAAACTAGCCCATGGTTTTTCCCATGAGTTTTTCCAAATGGTAGTGGAAAATAATATTTTATAAGGCCAATGGCCAAAGTTATAAAAATAATAGGGTTTCTTATGTAGAGGTGAGTCACACTCTCAAGGAAAAAAATTTAAAAAGATAAAATGTTGTATAAGTCATGGAGGGACCACTAAGGCATCATAAAATTAATCAAACAAATATAAAATAGCATTTATTTAAGTATAAAACATATATTGTCCGAACATATCATTTATATTGTTTCATTACATCACTATTGGGTCATTATGACGTCATAAGACACATTATATATTTAAACGGTATTCGGTTTTTACCCAAACATTTTCCTATCTCATAAAATTAGGTATAATTCACCCTTGGATAATTTCAACATCTTGATTTCAAAAATAATAATAATTTTATCTAAATAATTTTTTAAATATGCGAATTTTTAATTTTAAAATAAAAATATATAATTATCAAAAATTCACGGGTTTTGACAAAAACAGATTTCAAACCTTAATAAAAATTACAATTGTATTCATAAAAATTATACTATCATTCATTCTTAATAAAAGTAATTAAATAATAATATTATTTTATTAAAATATAATTAAATTTAAAAATACATTAATTTATCAAAATATATTTCTTAGTTGAATATTTACTTAAAATACATTTTGTGCTTTAAAAACTATTAAAAACATAACAATAATAAAATGAATGTATAATCTTTATAATATAAAAATATAGCGAAAATACTCATAGTACTAAGGTCTTGTTACATAAAACCTTATAACACATGCATAAGACCGAAGGGTAAGATGTGCGATGGTGACAAACTCTTGGGGTGTCTTGGATAACATTGCTCAGGTGGTAATATTTATCAACTTCCACATCTCTCCAAAGCAGTTCCGTTCAAGCATAAAATGTTGAAGCTAAGCTTGGTAATGGTCAAGACAAGATCCCAATGATGCCACCTCCTTTACAAGATCTAAAAAATGGGCATTTTATGGGGAAAGTCTACCGGCTGAGCTCATCACTTTATTTGTCTATGTAAATTTGATTTGTTAAAGCCTTATATTTATACTAATCATGTGATCACTATTCAACGACTAATTTCACAACAGTCACAATTCTTAATGGTATTTAAAAAATTCAAAAACATAAATCCAAAGAAGTTCATATTTTATATAATCATATTACATAATAATAAATTTAATTAGATCAAGAGTATTTTTCATTAATGAATGTTTGGGTCGTTAAATAATACTCTTAAAATTTGGGTTTAATTCATGAGGCGCCTCCTTATTGACATAAAAGATACACTTAATTCCATAGAAAATATTTCAATTCTAGTGATCTTTATAAACATTGTGATATAATACATAAATATTATACTCCAAATCCCAATATGGGTGGCTATTTTAACATACATTTTCACAAGTTTAAAACCACCTAAAACTACTAAGTTGATCACCTTCTATATTGTATCATTATAATCTCTTTGTTTGAGAATATTTGATAATTATTTAATCTAATTCAATTGTAATCCCTTAACTATGAGTGATGACTTATATTTTTTCCTTATTTCTATCACAACCTTTAAATGGAAGACAATTGTTTTATCCAATTCTATTTTCCCCTACATATTTATGGAAACTTTCTATATTTTCATAAACTATAAAGAATCCATTTATAAAATCATTTATAACCCCACTATATTAACTCATAGTGTTTTGTCACTTATTCTAGGTATCTGGGTTCTTCATCATTCATTAGAAGTAATAAATTCATATCATACTAGAAACTAAGGACTAGACCCTTTAATATATAATTCCACCTTGTCCAAAACCACAAATATTCTTTTTGGAATACTCTATATTATAGTGATCTGTATTCTCAATCCCTAACTATCATAGCCTTAAAATAGATTTGATTGGATCTATAAATTTTGAAACCTCATCCACCTATCTCTTTTTTTTTTGTAAAATTTATACAAACATCTCAAGAAATCAAAAAAAAAATCTTCTTGTATTCCCATTCACATAAGTTTTAATTTTAGATGTTGATTATTTTCCATAAAATTCTAATGCCTTTATATTATGGTTATTCCATGGAACCTTCTCACTGAAGTGACCATATCATTTTTTAATGACATATCCCTTGCTATCATTCCATAACCAAAATACAAATTATTCATTTCAAGAGTCTATAAAGAAAATTTTATTAATCTTTTACCGTAGATTATATCTATCATTTTCATAATAATTGGTATAGAAAAAGCTACTGAATACATAGAGGTAGCATGATTCGGGTAGTTTAATGGACAAAAAATATTTCATAATTTTTTATTATACTTTTGATAAAGGACTATTGTTGATGAAATGAGATTTTGTGTTTAGTAACTCATCATATATTGAATTCCACATCTACGAGTGTAATCATATATTTGATATTTATCATAAATGATTTGATTCATCATTTCAATAAATCCATTCATTATGGTGTTCTATGCACTATCTTCTATAATATGGTCAAATTCTTCTGAAAAAAGCTTTATAATTTCATGTAATTGTACACACCTATATTGTCAAATCTTGAGTAATTTAATTTCCTAATAGACTCTCTCAACCATGGATTCCCACAATATGAAGGCACTAAATACATATAATTTATTGTTAATAATGTAATGTTCCTTGTAGAATCATTGATGAACTAGATTACGTATAGAGAACTTATATGGGAGTGAACTAGGGAATCTCCTCATACATTAGAGTGAACAGGATCTGACATCCATTTCCTTGAATTCTAGAAACACAATTTAATTGACCCAATCTTCTATTTCCCTATCACATATCACTCAAAACTCTTGAAGTTAGAGTTGTAATGATTATTTATACATTTACCCAGTATATATTAAAATATTTTATTTCTATGATTTCCTTGTTTACAAATCCATAAATCTGAAACACTAGATGTTAAGCCTATGATAATTTTAGGTCCATATGGTCTTAATGTTACATTTACAGTCCCATGTTTTAATCCACATTCCACCATCAAATATCCTCTAGTCACATTACGATATCTCTTGTGAAATCATATGCCAAATTCTTCCTCATCTTGTTTACTAATGGAAATGAAATTATTCGGTAGTGTAATTAAGTCTTTTACTTATTTACATCTCAATAATCCTTTTTTCATAATCTAGACAGTGACATATCTTTTCCCATTAATTCTAATGCATCATCATCTAACAAGTGTACCTTTAGGAATATATAAAATATATATGTTACCATGAATCCATGTTGTATAATTGAGTGGAATGATGAACTGGAATGAAGAAATTGTGATTCCACTGAAACATCTACACATAGTAGTAAGATTCTACTTCATTCATAAGTAATCATCGAAATCATACCTCTAAATAGAGAACATCTAGTGACATCCTTGTGACTTATGTAATCCTTCATGATATAACCACATTTACCAAAAATAATACCTTTATAACTAGAAACCATTGTATTTCTAGAACTTATATATCACAATCTATATCTAATTTCTTCTTTCAACCCATCCACTAATACGATCTTCCACTAATGTAGGTATTCAAATCATTACCGGAGGTTCTTGGACCTATTTTCTATCTTGATCTAAATTGAAATAAAGTTTTAAAAATACTCATGTATCAAGTCAGTTATACTGAGGGAATCGATATGTTTCATTTTTATTCAATAGGACACTAAAAAATTGTTTCATATCATATGCAGGTTACTCAAGAGGACCCTTGACTCGACAAGATCAATGGGAAGCTGGATTATATAGAGACCACCACTTCACAGATATAAGCCTAATGTAGATGGATCATTTATGAACGGTCAAATACATGAGAGTGGAATGATGAAAGATGTGTATGTTTTAGTTATGTTTGTCTTCAGTTGTTTCTATGGTGCGAGGAGTTCACTGGGTGTGGAGTTGAAAGCAATATACATAGGTATCATGCTTTTCAAAGGCATGGTGTTGATGTGTTCAAAGGTGGAGTAAGATTTGAAAACTACTGTATGAGCTATAAATGGATAGGTGGATCCTCTTTGGCACGCAACATATCTTGTTCATAGTTTCTCCTTATACATTATATGTTGTTTTTCAGTTCAACATGTGCATAGGGATGCCACCTTCGCTACAAATGCACCTTCTCGAGGGAGTAGTATGGAGGATCCATTGATTGTTTTTTTAGTTTGGGCTCATTGCCTTAGAATTTAATCATTTGGGTGGGGGGGATTCTCTCAATTTGAATCATTTTATACCCCCCGTGATGTTCCTTTGGTCTAAGATGCTGTTTTCCATATTTTATAATAAAAATTAATTTTTGATCAATTTTGGCAGTGATGATAGTAAAAGATTCTCTCAACCATAATCTATGAAAGTTTCCATCACTAATATGAGAAGGATCAATATTATATTGAAATAAATCACAAGATCTGTCATGGACCTACATTACTATAGATTTATACTGAATAAAAACCCTATTATAAACACTTTTTTATGGTTCATAGGAATTTAATACATATATTCTATGTTTTCCAACAACAATTCCATATTTTTTGTCTCCCAAATACAAATGGAAATGTTCTTATTTAGTGGAATCCTCCGAAAATGATTCACTTCTTACCAAACCATTCTCATTCATACTTATGTATAATTATCTGTTAGACCATATCCAGCAGAAGTTCATTGTCCTTGTGGATGAGATAATCTTCTCTTTGTTTCCTATAGAAACCATATTATATTCCTCCAAACATAATGATCGTAACATTAACATTTATTGATCCTATACCTCCCACCAATAGTAAAATCACATTGGAAATATAATAATTTAAAGGAATTAATATAAGGATACTTGAGTTAGATACGGAGCTTGCTGAGAAGAAGAAAGAACCAAAATCTCTAAAACCACTTATTAGAGGAATGAAAATTTTGGGAACCCCAATCTAATCCATGATAACGTACTTCACTAAAAGTCACTTCACAAGAAGGAACATGATAAAATATATGTTGATCCTATAGAATGATATTATTCATGGTGAGTGTAGTGTGAGGAAATACAAATAGTCTAGCACCAGATAAACACATTATGCTAAAAACTCTCACACACTGAATTTAATAAATTTTTTTTGAAAACATTAAAATAATAAAAAATCAAAAAGAAAGAAAAAAACAAATTTTTATGTGGTCAAGTCATTAAGTCTTATATCCATGAGAGAAAACTAAAAAACATCCAATACTCAGATGATAGAAGGTATCATAATATCAATTAGCAATTATCGATATTAGATAACTTTGACCCATATTAAAATTACACCAATGAAAGAGGTACTACCACAACATTATAGTGAGGCCTAGTTATAAATATATTATGAGTGACATCCAACATTTTCCGAAATCAACCCATCAAAAAAAATGACTACCAACGAATTATT
The DNA here is from genome assembly GCA_963277665.1 of Viscum album. NCBI lineage: Eukaryota > Viridiplantae > Streptophyta > Magnoliopsida > Santalales > Viscaceae > Viscum > Viscum album. The sequence goes on along the minus strand of OY728140.1, from coordinate 591,235,221 downwards.
GATTTCAATAGGATAAAATTCAGTTCGTATAAATATCAATAAACATTATCATTTCCTAAAATAAAACAGTTAAAATTATCACCAATATAAGGACAAATTCCCACTTTTTATGAAATGATGCATTTTCAAAACATTCATCGAAGGACACCCTTGAGATCAACCTACACACACTATAACTATTAGTTCCATGTAACTGAACCATAAAAACCATATTATCATATTTTTATTTATCATTTTTGTTAATCTAGATGGAAATAGAAATTTAAATCATTTCATTAAATGTTTCTTCTTTTTAAAAGGGTAATTTGGTCATTTATTTCCTCTATTATTTACCCCAATAGGGATTCCCTTTAATATTTTCTTTCATTGGTCATTATTTACAACCCCATGTCTCTTTTATGGGTTCTTATTATCCTCCATCAACCATGGGTGATCCAAGGGGTATTTCAACTACCAAAACCTAGGTAATAATTATTCTCTCAGCACACCTCTCACTTTTCATTCTTATTATTTTTCATATTCAATTTTGGATAATGTTGTGATATTTTTATTTAACATAGTCTGGGGGAAACTAAAACATGACATAGATATTTTCTTTATCTTATTAGAAGGTTTCCCTCAATAGTGTTTTATTATCCATTTATAGTTTTTTGTGAAATAATTTTGGTAAGGTTAGTGCTTAGTTTTTATGGTTTTATGTTAGAATTACATTATAAATTGGTGGTTTTAATTAGGTATTTTGGTTTTCATTATATTTTATTAATTTTAAAAACAATATTCCAATGATATAATTATGGGCCAGTCATGAATAATTATGGAAGATGTTTTTTGGATTTCATATGTGATGTTTTTGTTGTTGAAAAGGGATGTTTGTTTGATATTTTAACCTTCCCTAAGGATGTCTGTGTCTCTAAATATCAATGATGATTATGGTTGTAATGACCCAGGTATTTATAAAATAATACTTTTTCATATCTACTAATTTTTTTGATTAATATATTAATTTTACTTTAAATAAGAAACATTGTCCAATAACATACAGGTTTCTCTGAAATCTTGTGTTTCACACTACATTTAGTTATACCAAAAAGATATAACATTAATATTATCATTATATTAAATTGAAGTTAAAGCATAGCTATTGTATAAGTGGGAATGAACAGAAATAATTATATAATTATTTTACATATTTTTTAAATGTTTCCACATTTATCCAATTAATTTTACAGGCGTAAAATGAGAATGAATCCAATTTTAAAGATACAATTCTCTAATATTTTTTAAAGGTTCTTTTACCACGTTTAAAGGAAAACCCATTTTAAATAATGTTATTGTCGCTTTTAAATGTTCTATTTGATAAAATAAACTTCTTATATAGAATAGGGACATCAAAATTTGTATTGTTTAAATTTTTGGTAATTTTTTGATAATGGTATTTCTTGATGAATAGTGAAAAATAGTGCATTTTAATTCAAAAATGCATTTTCATCTAATTTATTTATATTGTTATATTTTTATTTTTATTGTTATTAAAGTGTAAATAAATTATGATTTTATCATTTAATCCAATATTTTTCAATTAATGTAATTTCACTTTTAAATTGGACATAAACACATGTCAATATATTGAGAGTTTTTATGTCTTAAAGACCCACTATATGGTTTTGATGACAAACATTAATTGTAAAGTAATTTATACCTATTCTATTTTTTTAATTTGAAAAATTATATTAAATGTTTGGAATCATAAGGTCCAAATTATGTAAATAGGTATGTTTTATTTTTTGAAATTGTGAAAAATAACTTCAGTAATTAATTTTATTTACAATAGTTAAAGTGTAAATTAGATAAATAAGCCTAACTAATAAAATTATAATATTCTAAAACTACCATAACACATTTTTTAATCCAATTTGATATGATATTTCTGACCATGGGTATTCTGGGGTCAATTTTAGGACCCCATTGAGTCACTTGGTTGATATAATGACATGTTATAAGAATTAATTTAATGTAAACGGAAATAATAAATAAACATGTATTTTTTTCAAAAAAATTAATATAGGGTTATATAACTGATATATTTGACAATAAATAGTCATTAGAATGAAAATTGTTTTTATACGTAATGGTATTTTATTTATAAATGTTTGATGTTAAATAAATAATTTTATTTATGACACATTGATGATGCGGTGATTACATAATTAATGAAAGATTCAAAATTAATGATATTGTAAATGAAAAAATAAATATAATTTGAACATTTTGATGCCATAAACGATTTTTATGGATTATTATGACATCTTATATTTGATTTAGTGATTTTGTTTATATGGAATAATATTTTTAAGACATTAAAAAAAATAAAATACCAAATTGTGTCAAAATTAACATAAATGAGTTTTAAAAAAAATACTATTTTTTATATTATATAATAGTACAAACAATATATGATGTAACACCCCGAGATTTTACGAAAAATATTCTTTTTAATTTAATTAATGTCTTCTGTTGTACGCTACACCAAAAGGATCTTTCACAACATGCATCCTTGACTTGCCTTGCATTGCAAGTAATCGCGACCTTCCTCGATAGCGTGTGTAGTACGCAATACCGAGTTTCACTAAACAACGATATGCTATTAAAATATTATTAAAACTAGCCGTTATGAATAGTAATAACCACTATTTGAAATTTTTTAAATTTTATTTTTTAAAATAGACTTCATTTTTGGATTCAGAATATCGAAATTAGCTTAGGGTGAAATTTTGGTACTTTTCGGAGAACTTTCATTTTCTGATGAATAGTGAAAATTACTAAATTTTAATTAAAACAACTTTTTTAATTGAAATAATTAATAGTGATAAATTATTAATTTGAGTGGTTTTAAAGTATATTCAGAATATATTTTTACAATTTAATACAATGTTGGTTATTGGATGTAATTTCACATTTAAACCAGACATAAACAAGTGTCAATCTTTTGATAGTTATTATCTCTTAAGAACACGCTATTTGTTTTGACGACGGGAATTAATTTTTAAATTAATTAATGCACCTGATATGTTTTGAATTTGGTAAAATAGACATCATTTTTGAATTCATAATATTAAATATAGCTTAGGCCTAATTTTTGGTATTTTTCTGGAAACATTCATTTTTTGATGAATAGTGAAACCACTAAGTGGTAGTTAAAAAAATGAATTTTTCATAAAACTTAATTTTACCACTTCTGTGAGTGTAATTTCAAAAATCTGAGATACACGGTTGATGTCAGTAAGTAAAATGTGGTTCAATGAGATGAAAATAATTTTTGGTGAATAGTAACTTTTTACTTTTTTTTACCACGGTTAAAAGTAAATAGGGTAATTAAGGGAAAAAATGATATTATTATTACCCTAACACATGTCCTAATTATATTGGATAAGTGTAATTCGACCCAAAAAAACCTTAGGAATAAAATATGACCATTTAGGCCCACTTGGATTAGATTAGGACATTTATTATTAATTTATTTAAAGAAGAGTTAAAATTGTTAAAATCAATGTTTAATAACTAAATAATTTTTAATATAGGTTTATACATAAGATAAATTCAACTATAAATATTAATTATAAAGCTAAAAAGATTTCCTTCATAATTATATTTTATTTGTAATTTTTAGACATTAAAAAAGTTAATTTATTTATGACACAATGATGATGCAGTAATTATCTTATTAATGAAATATTGACATAATTGATGTTATAAATACCCAAATAATGTAATTTGAGACTTTTTATGAATTCCACTAATTTTATAGGTTAATATGACATGTTATTATTGATTTAATTAACTTTTTTAGAACTAATCATTCTGTTATGATTTTCAAAAAAATCAATTACAAAATAGTGTCAAAATTGACATAAAATAGTTTTTTAAAAAAATATTATATTATTAATTGTTATTTTATTCCTAAAAATCAAAGGTTCTTCCAAATGACTTATATAGGGCTATATATATTAATAATAAACAACTTGGGGTTCGTTTGGCTGCTTATAGTAAGTTTATTAACCTTATAGTATAAGAACACAAGAAGACACGGTAAAAGTAAAATTATTTAACTTAATGTTATATCTAAATTATAAGGTTAACATAGGAACCTAAACTTGTCTAAATTCTATTGGATGAGAGTCTTTAGACCCATACCCACCTTAGATTCGAAATAGATCAATTTGGAGCTATTTAAAACCATATTAGGCTTTATAATAAAATAATATTTTTAGTTTTTCCAAAGGAGCCCCTCTCCTCCCTTATAAAAGGGCACTTTCCCCCTCTCTTCCTCACACTAATTTGAGCCTTCAAGCTCGGCCATCCCCTGAAAAATTTTCTTCTCCAATTCCCTAGCAACATCCTAGAGGTTCTGGTCTTCTTCAAAGACCAATTTTAGTGCCCTAAGAGGAGGACTCAAAGAGGTGCTTCAAAGAAGAGGTAATGTCTGTTACCGATTATTTCAACTTTATTTCTTCTTCCACTTCTTCTTATTAGGTTGTTTCATTATGAGGTAATAACATCAGTATCCTTCATATACATATATGTTATTATAAGTATGAAACAACCCTATTTCACCATCTATCCATCCTACGGAAAATGAAATCACCGCGCGTGCATACGTACGGAATACCGTCTCCACACCGTGGTGTAATCTATTTTCCATCACCACCTTACTTGGATGGGTATAATGGTTTACATAATAACTATATATGATTATTGTAAAGTGATATTGATTCTGAAATAGTATACATACACTCAAATACAATTCCACAATCATGAGAACGATATCATCGCTTGTGCGTACGTACGGACTACCGTCTCCACGACGCGATGAGATTCATTCTCCACATTAACCATTCATGATTAAAAAGTTTATATAGTAAGTAATCATGAAATATATGACATAATAATGATACTGGATTTATGTGTATATATATGTAAGTCATCTACTTAATTCCATTCAACTCAATAAGGAAACGAAAACAACATTCATGCGTACGTACGACCTACCGTCTCCATGAACGGTGTATTTCTTTCCATTTACTGATCTTATATATATATGTATATTCTGAATATATATAATATATATAAATCATGTTTTATATTATAGAATTATGTAATCATGTCTAAGTAATCATATGAATAATTACAAGTCAAAACACGGACGACAAATGAAACGATTTTATCCAAAACGCTCTTTAACATGGAATTTACAAAAGAACGGGTAATATAAAGTCATAAGAGAACCATATATGATATCATAATAAAGAGTATGATTCTGGAATAAATCAATGACATTATTTATATCATTATACAGGAGGTTCGGACACTTACGAAGCAAATCAGACCTAAGGTAAAGGAAATATCACAATCTCATTTTTATCCGTGATTTTTTATACTTTGGTATTTACTGGGGTGCATTTTATCATCCACATCCATGTTTCATAATTATGTAATATTTATATCCTTCTACAATTGTTTACATCCAATTTTACCCTTCGGTGAGTTTTTAGTAAAAGATATGAAAGGAACCTTTTGTCGTTTTTTTGTACCATGTACTTTTTGACGTTTCCGACAAAAGTAAGAGAATAATGTTTTTTTAACTTATAAGGAATGAATAGATTTTTATAACATTACTTCCAAGATTCTTCCTTTACAAGTTTTCAAGTTTATTTTTAATCAACCTCTTTTATATTGTATGACATGTTAAGAAAGGAAAAAATGTTTTTGAAGTAGAAAGGATATTTTCCTCAAGAATGGAGTTCAAGAGTTTTATCAAAATTCTTTTCCATCTAAGATAATATAGGGTTCTGTTTTTATTCCGAAGAATACATGAATTTGATTATGTTGAGATGGAAATATTTTTATGAATTCCTTTATCTTATAGGAATTGTTTTATGATGTCACGATGTTTAAGATTACCATTTTTATTACATGGGTTATGCTATGATGTATGGTTTATGATTTTGTGGCACACATAAGAATGGTATCATTATGAGATGGTTGGGACCTATATATCCCTCCAATGCATTGGGTAAAGATTTTATATCTCATGAGATAGACATGGCTGGAAGGACAGGTTAAACCAGTTCAGTGAAATAGGACTGAAACGAGGAGTGAACTCGGTTCAGAAATGCACTTTGTCCACTAAGATAGTCTTGGAAATGAGTCTTGACTAATAAGAAATGATCCTCTATGATTATGTGTGTATGCCACAAAGTTTCATGTTTTACGTTATGATTATTGGGATTACATTTCACTACTATGATTTATCCCATGTTATGATATTATGATCTCTTTTGCAGGTTAAGATTTCCAAAATGTTACGTCCTTATGAATATGATGTGATTGATATTTCTTTTGTTTACCCTTACTGAGCATTTGAGCTCACCCTTTTATGTTTTCTTTTCCCCAGTATATAAAGAAAGGTTTTAGGTAAAAAAAAGAAGATCTTTATGGGATATATTGAAGATCTTTCACCATGATTAGAAGATTATATTCTGAGTTTCCAAAGACACTAAACTATTACGGTCCTTGTGTGTGTGTTTTTATTATGTACTAAGTATTCCGCAATAGTAATGTAATTTCCTTGTACGTCAAGATTCAAGTCTCTATAGTTGGTATCAGAGGAAAGGATTAGTCAACCTTTGGAAACTAGTATGCGAGAACATTAGTGAGATCCCTAGAGATATTTCTAAGGTATGTCTAGGGATGTCCCTAAGGTTAAGTATAAGTATAGGTTATAGTACTAGAATTACGGTAACCTAAGATGTAAGATATTGAAGGTACTCCCCCTTTATTATGTTGTTTTCCCTAGCGTGATTTTTGCCTCTCACAATATTCTTTTTGGGTTTTAGACGATGGCTAGAACCCGAAGGAACTGTGTTGATCAATGCAATGGACAATGCAATGATTGTCCTCCTGAACAGACAAATGTTATGGGTGATGGAGTGAAAAATATTATTGTTATACATACACAAGCTATGAATCATTCTGGAATTCCAAATGAGCAGATAAGGGAACAATATTCTATTGAGTCCTTCATGAGGCAACGTCCACCTTCTTTCAGTGGGACTTCTGATCCACTTGTTGCCGAACAATGGATCAGTGCTACTGAAAAGATATTTTCAGTTCTTCAGTGTTCTGAACATGATAAATTCATCTTAGCAGTGTATCGTTTGGAAGGTGATGATGATAAATGGTGGAATATTATCAAGAATACGAGGCCAAGATATGAAATTGAGTCCGTGGAATGGGACGAGTTCACAAACTTATTTTTCAATAAGTACTTCCCTCGTATTATTTGAAAAAAGATGGAGAAAGAGTTTCCTGAACTAAAGAAAAAGAATGATGAATCTGTTGGTATATACGACGTGAATTTTACAAGGCTTTCAAGGTATGCATCTAGATTTATCTTCCAACCTGAAAGTAAAGTTGATCGATTCTTTAGTGGCTTAAAACCAAATCTTCAAAGGGCATTAGCTATAAGAGACTTCAGTAGCTATGAAGAAATTGTGTGTTGTTCTATCAAGGTAGAAATGGAAGTTGGTGTTACTTATCCATCTCATAGTTTTGACAAGAAACGAAAGATGGAGTTCAAGGAGAAATATCAGAATAATGGTGAAAATTAGATGAATGTTTCCTTATGCTCAAAGTGTGGAAAGAAGCATGGTGGAGATTGTATTAAAGGGACAAGTAAATGTTTCAAATATGGAAAGGAAGGTCACTGGGCATTTGAATGCCGAAATGATGGGAAGAAGATGTCTAATGATGCAAACAAAGGAAGGGATACACAGAATGAACCTACTACACTTCAATTATTCAAGTGCAATGAAATGGGGCATTATGCTAATAAATTCCCTAATCCAAGGGTTAGTGATGATCGACATGATCAACCACTTAAGGCAAAGGATAAAGGGAAGTCACATGCGATTACTATTGGCGATGTTGAATATGACAACGATGTGGTGGAATGATTAAGGTTTATGTAATGGGATTCCAAAATAATGTTGTATATAGTATCGTGGAATATTATAATATTTATGTATTGGTATATTGTGGTTTTCAATAATTTTATGGTACCGGTAACCATGGAAAGTGATTGAGATATTATTGGATAAAAAATGATATATGCATAATGAAGGGATCAGGAAAAAATTAAATGTTTGACAGTATGCATGAGCTCATGATTGATATAAGGACTAAGTGATATCATGGTTTGAGTATATATAATTTTTAGGATTTTGGTATGTGGAAAGAGTTATCTTTTAACATCATTCATGTTTTTAATAAGGTTCAATGGGTATTCATTTTTTTTCAAAAGAATACATGATTAAGGCCTTTGAATGTTTGGAATGTGACCAACAAGACATATCTCATGATATATGGGGATCAACAATGGTATTATCATGCTAGTTGTATGAACTCTTTGGTAACCTTTTTCACTATAATATGAGATTAGACAACATTATTTTGGATAAGCCTAATGAATGGAATGGATTATGTTGGACATAAGTTAGTATTGTATAATGATAGAGGTTTTTTTCGATATTATTTATGGGATGTTATAGTAATGTAGTTTTAGAAAAAGGACAACCTGCAGGATGGGCGACAGCCCATCACATCGGACAAGGCTGTGGGAATCGAACCCACAACCGAAGTGCGACTGGCCTTTATCGCCTACCACTGGCCTACATGAAGTCCCTGTTTAGTAGAAACTAGTTTTATTATATTAAGCAGTATGATATATGAAGTATAAGTCCATTTTAGGAACCATATATGATTAATCTCACTATAGATGGACTTATGTATTTTTTGATAACTTTTCTATCCTTTTGTTTGAGACAGATGGAATGACCCATCATTCTATCACATAATCTGCTAACACATCACGAATGACAAATTCAACTTCATTTCTTTAAGAGATGAAGTGGAAATTGTCCAATGAACTACCAACGGTGAGATTATACCAAAATAACAAAAGTATTTCTTCTAATTCCAATTTCATCAACTTTAGGGAAATGATCTTGAAAACCAAAAATGTTGTCCTAGTGCTCTTATACCTGATGAATCAGATGGTACCTTAGATCGTCACAAATTTATGGCTTTGTGATTTCTGGATTTTCCATAGCCATGTTCTCTACCACTCTCCATCAGAACAAGATGGTTATATTTCTCTTCCATATCCATATTTTAACCTATATGGAAACCCAGTGATTAGTTTATTTGGGTAACCGTTACGTTTCATACTTTTTTTTTGAAGAATGGTTTTGGTATTCATTTTTACGATGTGGGTTTCTATTAATGAAACTTTCGAATAGTAAACCATTTATAACCCCGACGAATTTCGAGGGCGAAATTCATTTTAAGGGGGGTAGAATGTAACACCCCGAGATTTTATGAAAAATATTCTTTTTAATTTCATTAATGTATTTTGTTGTACGCTACACCAAAAGGATCTTGCACAAAACGCATCCTTGACTTTCCTTGCATTACACACAATCACGACCTTCCTCGATAGCGTGTGTAGTATGCAATACCGAGTTTCACTAAACAACTATATGCTATTAAAATATTATTAAAACTAGCCGTTATGAATAGTAATAACCACTTTTTGAAATTTTGTAAATTTTATCTTTCAAAATAGACTTCATTTTTGGATTCAGAATATCGAAATTAGCTTAGGGTGAAATTTTGGTACTTTTCGGATAACTTTCATTTTATGATGAATAGTAAAAATTACTAAATTTTAATTAAAAACAACCTTTTTAATTGAAATAATTAATAGTGATAAATTATTAATTTGAGTGGTTTTAAAGTATATTTATAATATATTTTTACAATTTAATACAATTTTGGTTATTGGATATAATTTCACATTTAAACCAGACATAAGCACCTGTCAATCTTTTGATAGTTATTATCTCTTAAGAACACGCTATTTATTTTGATGACAGGAATTAATTTTTAAATTAATTAATGCAAATAATATTTTTTGAATTTGGTAAAATAGACATCATTTTTGAATTCATAATATCAAATATAGCTTAGGCCAAATTTTTGGTATTTTTTTGGAAACTTTCATTTTTTGATGAATAGTGAAACCACTAAGTGGTAGTTAAAAAAATGAATTTTTCATAAAACGTAATTTTACCACTTCTGTGAGTGGAATTTCAAAAATCTGATAGGCACGGTTGATTTTAGTAAGTAAAATTTGGTTCAATGAGATGAAAATAATTTTTGGTGAATAGTAACTCTTTACTTTTTTTACCACGGTTAAAAGTAAATAGGGTAATTAAGGGTAACAATGATATTATTGTTACCCTAACACATGTCCTACTTCAATTGGATAAGTGTAATTCGACCAAAAACAACATTAAGAATAAAATATGACCATTTAGGCCCACTTGGATTAGATTAGGACATTTATTATTAATTTATTTAAAGAAGGGTTAAAATAGTTAAAATCAAAGTTTAATAACTAAATCATTTTTAATATAGGGTTATACATAAGATAAATTTGACTATAAATATTAATTATAAATATAAAAATATTTCTTACATAATGATATTGTATTTGTAATTTTTAGACATTAAAAAAGTTAATTTATTTATGACACAAAGATGATACAGTAATTATCTTTTTAATGAAATATTGACATAATTGATGTTATAAATAGCCAAATAAATGTAATTTGAGACTTTTTATGAATTCCAATAAATTTATAGGTTAATATTACATGTTATTGTTGATTTAATTATCTTTGTTCTAACTAATCATTCTGTTATGATTTTCACAAAAATCAATTACAAAATAGTGTCAAAATTGACATAAAATAGTTTTTAAAACAAATATTATATTATTAATTGTTATTTTATTCCTAAAAATCTACGGTTCGGCCAAATGACTTAGATAAGGATATATATATATTAATAATAAACAACTTGGGGTTCGTTTGTCTGCTTATAGTAAGTTTATTAACCTTATAGTATAAGAACACAAGAAGACACGATAAAAGTAAAATTATTTAACTTAATGTTAAATCTAAATGATAAGGTTAAAATAGGAACCTAAACTTGTATAAATTCTATTGGATGAGAGGATTTCGACCCATCCCCACCTTAGATTCGAAATAGATCAATTTGGAGTTATTTAAAACCGAATTTGGCTTTATAATAAAATAATAATTTTAGTTTTTCCAAAGGAGCCCCTCTCCTCTTTTATAAAAGGGCACTTTCCCCCTCCCTTCCTCACACCAATTTGAGCCTTCATGCTCAGCCAACTCCTGCCAAATTCTCTTCTCCACTTCCCTAGAAACATACTAGAGGTTCTGGTCTTCTTCAAAGACCAATTTTAGTGCCCTAAGAGGAGGACTCAAAGAGGCGCTTCAAAGAAGAGGTAATGTCTGTTACCGATTCTTTCAACTTTATTTCGTCTTCCACTTCTTCTTATTAGGTTGTTTCATTATGAGGTAATAAAATCAGTATCCCTAATATACTGATATGTTATTATAAGTATGAAACAATCCTATTTCACCATCTATCCATCCTACGGAAAACGAAATCGCCGCGCGTGCGTACGTACGGAATACCGTCTCCACACCGTGGTGTAATCTATTTTCCATCACCACCTTACTTGGATGGGTATAATGGTGTACATAATAACTATATATGATTATTGTAAAGTAATATTGATTCTGAAATAGTATACATACACTCAAATACAATTCCACGATCATGAGAATGATATCATCGCTCATGCGTATGTACGGACTACCGTCTCCACGACGCGATGAGATTCATTCTCCACGTTAACCATTCATGATTATAAAGGTTGGCGCCAAAAATGTGGCCCGAAAGGAAGGAACAAAAAAGACAGCCGGCGCGCTGCCCCGCGAAGCACAGCCGCGAAGCACAGCCGCGAAGCCCCGCCGCGAAGCGCCCCAACCCTGGCGGCGCCGCAAAGCACCAGAGGCGGTGATCCTCCGCGAGCCTGTTTGACGTTCGCGGGCTGCCGCGAAGCTCCGAAGGCGGTGATCCTCCGCGAGCCCGTTTGACGTTCGCGAGCCGCCGCGAAGCACCAGAGGCGGTGATCCTCCGCGAGCCCGTTTGACGTTCGCGAGCCGCCGCGAAGCTCCGAAGGCGGCGCGCGAGCCCTGCATCACGGCGCCCCTTCCCTATAAATACTCGACTCCCCCTGAGTCCCCGAGGAGGGACAATCCGACCTTTCGGCTTCTCCTCTCCAGAATCGCGAAGCAAGCTTTGCCCCGGGAATCATGAGCTCCGCGAGGTATTTCTACTTCGCGAGACGACTCTGATTTTCTTCGTTTTGAGCCCCTCTTCCGAGAGGGATGCCCTTCGCGAATCCCAAGCGCGTTCGCAAAGGAAGGGGATTCCCAAGGGAACCCGGGCAGCCGCGGAGCACTCGTGCTTCGCGAAACACCCAACCCATACGAGTAATCCCTATGCTAAGGCAGGATCGCTCCACTCCGCGAAGTACATTGCTTGGCAGGACCTTGCTTCGCGAACCAGTCCTTCTTCGCGAGGCAGTGCTCCGCGAACACTGTTCCACTTCGCGAAGCACCACCCACTCCCACCTTTTCCCCATGATAAGGCCAAGGCACCCCACTTCGCAAAGCACACTCCTCTGCTTAGCGATACCTCTTTCCGTGCGACCCTCCAGGTTTGCACGATGTGATTTCAAAGTCCCATGGACAACACCTCCCGTAGCGTTGCTTCGCCTAATGCTTCTTCGCATAGGCATTCTAACGTCTATTGCTTCTTCGCATAGCCACGCTAACGTGGACCCCTCGATGGTTCCTCCCTCGACCCCCATTTACCATGGCCTTACCGGTACCTTCCCTTCCCCAAGGACCAGAGGGTACCGGTTATGTAAGCCCTAGGGGTGTGGAGTGAACCCACCTCGTCCGAGCTGCAGGACGTTAAACTGCCAAGCACCACGTCCTCAACACATGACGTTAAACTGTGACCCAACCTCGTCTCCCTCACGAAGGGTCCCCCCAGCTCGAGCATTCATTACACCGCTCGTCTCCACGGGAATGGTAACTCTTCCGCACATGGAATGAGATCCTCCTTGTCGGAGTGGTGTATGTTCGCAGGGGAAGGGCTGCCTCAGAGCGTAAGCCCCTAACCTTCGGTATGGATGATTGCACCCGTGAATCTCTGTACTTCCCCACTACCAAGGTCAGTGGAGGACGTTTGGAACGAGGCACCCCGTTCTGGGCCTCCATCCTGGAGTAAGTCCAAACACCATGGGCCGCTCAACGCGTAAGCCCCTCTTCGCTTCTCATGGACGCACCCTTCGCGACGTGATCGTCAGGTCCTTGCGACCTCTTGTTTCTCACACCGAGCATGACTCACGTGGGCTTAGAGTGAGCACTGACCCTGACAAACCCACCTGAACTACGAGGTCTTTGATCCATGTCAAGGCATGGTACGTAGGAAGCCTCCACGAGGTTCAAGCCCACCATCAGTGGACCAAGGTCTAATTCCACCTGAACTACGAGGTCTTTGATCCATGTCAAGGCATGGTACGTAGGAAGCCTCCACGAGGTTCAAGCCCACCATTAGTGGACCAAGGTCTGCTTTCACGTCGGTTTACCGACAAACCCCACCTGAACTACGAGGTCTTTGATCCATGTCAAGGCATGGTACGTAGGAAGCCTCCACGAGGTTCAAGCCCACCATCAGTGGACCAAGGTCTACTTCCATTTGAACTACGAGGTCTTTGATGCATGTCAAGGCATGGTACGTAGGAAGCCTCCACGAGGTTCAAGCTCACCAACAGTGGACCAAGGTCTACTTTCACGTCGGTTCACCGGCGGAGCCCCATTTGAACTACGAGGTCTTTGATCCATGTCAAGGCATGGTACGTAGGAAGCCTCCACGAGGTTCAAGCCCGCCCGTCGCTCATTCACGTCGGGTCCCATTCCAGTCCAGCGGTAAGCCGTTGTGACACCTGAACTACGAGGTCTTTGATCCATGTCAAGGCATGGTACGTAGGAAGCCTCCACGAGGTTCAAGCCCACCATCAGTGGACCAAGGTCTACTTTCACCTGAACTACGAGGTCTTTGATCCATGTCAAGGCATGGTACGTAGGAAGCCTCCACGAGGTTCAAGCCCACCCATCACCCAATTCACGTCGTGTTCTACCTACGTCCAGTATGACGTTAAACTACATTCTGGTCCAGTGGTAAGCCATTGTGACCCAGCCCCATTTGAACTACGAGGTCTTTGATCCATGTCAAGGCAAGGTACGTAGGAAGCCTCCACGAGGTTCAAGCCCACCAATAGTGGATCAAGGTCCCTCGCTTACGTCGGCTCACCGACACCCACCACCCGTCGTTTATTCACGTCAGGGTTCATTATCGTCCCGCATGACGTTAAACTGTATTATTTGAACTACGAGGACTTTGATCCATGTCAAGGCATGGTACGTAGGAATCCTCCCAGAGGTTCAAGCCCAACTCTCCTTGGACCAAGGTCCAGCTTCACGTCGGTTTACCGGCACCATCCTGAACTACGTGGACTTTGATTCCCTGCCACGGGGATACGTAGGAAGCCTCTTCAAGGCTCAAGCCCAACTTCGCTGTCGCCCCCCTGCGATGGTCCCATTTCATTCTCAACCATCTCCGCAAGACGTTAAACTCGCGACCTACCTCGTGATAAACATGAGATTCCTGAGGAAAACCTCGGATGGAACACCTTTGGAGTAACCATCTCCGCAAGACGTTAAACTCGCGACCTACCTCGTGATAAACATGAGATTCCTGAGGAAAACCTCAGATGGAATGCCTTTGGCGTAACCGTCTCCGCAAGACGTTAAACTCGCGGCATACCCTGTGTTGAACATGGGAAGCTGAGGAAAACCTCAGATACGTGTCTATGACATGTAATTCCCTGCGCTCGATGTGGGATGCCTCGGGCTCCCACGCCCTCGAGAAGCCTTATTATCGAGGATAACAGACAGACATGCCAGGTACCCCAGCATCCAGACACGCTACTGATGCCTCAAACGTGATTACTCCCCTGACCGAAGGTTGCTGCCCTGACTGGACCCTTTGGAATGTCCTGACAGAAGCAGTGTAATTAACCGGCGTCCATGGAAACATGGCACTGGGAAGAGTTTCACGAACTATGTATTAAATCTATAAGGGAGACCCGGACTAGGTGACGAGTTCTGAGGAGGAATCCACAGGAGGAAGAACCGACATCCCATCATCCCGTTTCGATCAAGGAGAAGACGTCCCTGAATAAGGAACGAATGCTGCCCGCCTTTGGAAAGTGGGAATGCGGGGCAACAAAGCCGCACGTCCCCCTCCTCCGCGGACGGATGCGCGCGCGCCCCGGCGAAAGCGTCGGAAACAGAAATGGTGAACTCGACGTGAAATTCTTCTCCTCAGCATGGGGATTAGTAGCGTTCGAGACACCAGTAGATTGACGTGTCACTGGATCCAGATATCCGGTTCCTGGTCCCGCCAAGCAAATGGCGGGCCTGTCGTGGAACTCACCAGAAGTCGGGGTAGTAGAACGTGGGGCGCTCTGCTCTGCAGCGTGTTGGCGTGGATCCTTCTCACAGACATGGAGGATGGAAGAACGTTGGGGCACTGGCTTTCAATCCTTTTCCTCTCAGTACTGATGAGTTGATCCCTTCGTTTGCCAGGAACCAGGTTGCTATTTCAGAGATGCGGTCACCATCTGCTCCTCGCCCGCGCAGGGGAAGGGGCAACACCACTACGGCCACTCCACATGGCGCCACTACCGCCACGACGGCTGCCACGTCACGGGATGCGGGACGTCCACGTCCCCTTTCCCCATCAGAGGTCATCCAACGAAGGGTGATCAACAGCCTCGTGCACAGGTATGAGGAACAAGGGGTCATCCCGACCAGGGATATGGCCCGTTTGGACCTGGAGGCTTCCAGGCCCCGCCGTCAACGCCGCCCTAACAGGCCGCGCAGGGAGCCCCCGCTCCCCACCCAGACATTCAATCATTTCAGGAGCCTATCCCCGGAACGCCTTGACGACTCTTCGCCTTACGCTGAACAGGCAGGTGTTGTCCGGCTCAGTCCGCTCAGGGCCCCGACCCGGGGCCCCCAAGAGAGAGCTCCCGTCTGGCCACGTCAACGCCGCCGTCCGGCCCCGCAGGAAGAGCATGCAGAATACGTCCCTGCACCACCTGCACCGGCCCGCTTGACCCGACGTCAGCGCCGGGCCCGGGCTGAGGACGTTCGCCTAGGCGCGTCCACGTCGACAGTTACAGTGGCCCGAGCCACCGCCGGCGTACATTATGAAGCCCCCCGCGTACATTGAGCAGGGGCACCCCTTCGCCCAACCAAGATTGAGACCCCAGCCGCCCCATGGGCAGGCCGAGTTGACTCTCCGGGTTGTAGGCCCCAGTGATGATCATCGCGAGCTAACCCGCGGTGATGCCACCCCGTACGGAGGTCCTCCCCGTACTACTACTCCACAGAGCGTGGGCCTTCCCCGCTCCGAGGTTCGTCATGGAGGCATGCCTCGTGCTGCCCCCATCCTGCAGGAAGACCTGCCCCGGGGCAGTGATGCTCAGCGCGGAAACATTTCCCGCGCCCGCTGTACAGGGTATGAAGTCCATCCTTCTGAAGGCATCGTCCATCCGGTCCTTCGACGTGGGGGCCCCCCCTACGTCCTCTCTGCGACTGGCGAAGGTCCTCCTCGCCCCAGCAACTCAAGGAGTGAAGGTCAGCCTCGCTCCACTCGCATCGACCATGGAGGCCTTCCCCATGCTCCTGCCGGTTCCAATAGAGGCCCCGCCCACGTGGGTACTATTCATGGAGGTCCTCCCCATGTACCCTTTGATATTTTCCCTGGTGCCCCTCGCACCCCGGCTGTCTCAAGTGGGGGCCCTCTCCGCCACGGCGCTAGCGCCGCCCCAGGGCCGCCTGATAGGGGTCAACCCTGTCCCGAAGAGCCACCCAGGGGCAGAAGAGCGGGTCGTCGCCGCCACAAGAAGAATCCTGGGAAGGCCCAGGGGGAGATCAAACCTGCCCGCTTCTCCGATTCGGAAGCGGAATGCGATTCAGCGATGGAACCTTCTCCCAGCTCCTCTATATCAAGGACTGGGGCAGGAACCAGACGCGTCAGCCTCGTTCTCCCGGAATTTGAGGTCCACCGGATTCCCGTCACTCTCCGCAGGTACATCCAGGAGGAAGAAATCCTGGGAATTCCGCAGGTTTCGACCGCGCAGTAACCGCCACCGTCACCCGAAGCGCCCTCTACCTCTACTCGGGACCACGTGGAGCTGTTTTGGGGGTCAACGGTGGTAGAGCCACGACATGACCGGACACCGGTAACGGCAATTCCCGTACCCGAAGCAGCGGCTGTTAGCCCGTCCTATCGTGACATTGTGGTCAGGTCACCTCGCTCTTCAGAGGAAGGCCCAGAGTACGGTGGCCAGTCTGCTCGCTCGCCGTATTCTCCACCGCCGAGTTTTCTATCCCAGAGGTCCGCCTCGGTACCGCTACCGGTCCCTCAGCCACCCCCGGTTGATGAGTGGGGAAATGTAGGGCCGAACCCCGAGGACGAACCCAGGTGCTTCTGGAGTATTCTTGCAGCGGACTACTTCCCAGAGAAGTTCTGGCCCACGGCGGCGCTGAATTTTCGTGTACCCGAGTCGCTTACCCCTGAAGAAGTTAGATGCTTTTGTCGGACCCTGTGGGCGACGCACTTCCGCCTCTGTTGGGAATGGGTAGTGTACCCCAGGAGTCGAGAGCACTTCGAGGAGATTGGAAAACAGTGCCGCCTGATTGATGCAGCGGCGCTCCTTGCGGCCCAGCACCCCGAGTCGCCCGGTCATCAGAGTGCCCTCCAACGAAAATGCGTTCAGAGTTTCAAGGCACTCTGCAAGATCGTCAGGGAAGCCACCCCCATGTGCAAGTCCGTGGTTGGGGACGCTATGCCGCTCTCCTCTTCGACCCTATCCGACGACAGCCCGATTCGCTATGCGACATTGAGGATATGCCCTCAAGAGGAGTCACAGTCCACATGGCCGACGTTGTGGATAAGGAAGATGAGCTTGATTTCCTTGATGGGGACTTACCATCCGAGGGCGTACCGCCGCTTCTTGACCCATCAGGGAGAGTTACCCGTCATCAGAGGAACCTGCTGGGCCTCCCTGTACCCACCGAGTCACTGGCACTCGGTCGGAGCACTGGCAAGGGTAAGGAGCACGTCGGAATAGTCAAGCACTCCGACCCGTCCGCCTCTGTGCAGAAAACGGACAAAGACCCTGAGAAGGCCACGTTGCGCCAGCAGCTTGCTGAGCAGAAGAGGCTGGTCGACGAACTCTTGGCTGAACGCGCCGCAGAGCGACGACCCGACTATGGTAATCCCAGGCCGGGGCAGTAGGGGCAGGAACAATTTCCCCCCGGTGAGATGCCTCCGGGCAACCCTGATCATGCTACTGCCGCGGACAGGGTGGAAGCCGGAACATACTGCAAGAGGGCGCGATACGTCTCGCCAAACCCCCCTGAGCGACGGGGCAATCTGAAGAACCCAACCCTGGTTCCCCCAGTTGCCCAACAGGTCGTCCAACCAGTCAACCCGCGAGCAGCAGAAGCCGTCTACCGTGTTGAAGAACCTGGCAATGCGCTTGTGGTTAGGGACCCCCGTCAAGACAGGGACCCCCACCCGGAGGACCTTATTGCGGCACTCACAGCCCGCCTCGAGGCGTTGGAGACACGGCAGGTGGCGGTCCCACCGGATGGCAAGCCTTATCCCGCGTGGGTGGATGATATGCCCGCGCCTCCGGGTTTTGGGAACCCCACTTTCTCACCTTTTAACGGGACAGGGGACCCACCCCAGCACTTGGCTCATTTCTCTTCCAGGTGTGGCCCCATGCTGGGGACCCCGACTCAGCAAGAAGCCGCTAAGCTCCGATGTTTTGTACAGACGTTGGAAGGTCCGGCATTCGTCTGGTACAGCCAGCTCCCCATCGGATCAGTGACCGGTTGGGAGGATCTTCACCGGCAGTTCTTGTACCAGTTCAGCTCCACCACACGGAAGACCAACATCGCGGACCTCTTTAAGTGCAAACAGAGGCCTGATTAGCGGGTTGCAGACTTCATCGCCCGGTGGAAAGGACTTACGTATTCCCTCGATATGCCACTGACTCAGGAGCAATTACTGACGATGTGTGTGGGGAACGTAAAGACAAAGCTGGTACCCTCCTTGATTACCCAGAACTACCCTGGAGGGTTCAGAGATTTCTCGGATAAGGCCCAGCGCCTCGAGGAGGCCCTGCAACAGGCTAGTCAGGCACGTTTGCTGCCCCCTATGATCCCAGCCAGGAGGGACGCCAGGGCTGAACCCGCCGCAGTGGCTCAAATAGAAGCCCCGAGGCAGCTGGAATTGTTACCGGCGACACCACCCCCGCAACCCCGCAGAGGTCCTCCACCTCAAGCACAGGCTCCTGCCCAGCAGCGACCGCCTCAGAACCGACAGGTTCCCCCGCGCAATGCGCCGCCGCCACCTAGGCGAGACAACCAGGCGCCTCCCCCTCGGCAGGCCCCTCTGGTCCCTCGACAAGACCAGGCCCCCAGGGCTCCTTACCCGGAAAGAAAGTACCATACCTATTCGTTTAACGAAAATCAGGTCCCTGGTTACTTCCGAAGTGCTCTAGAGCAAGGGATCGTGCGTCTGCCTGAGTGCAGGAGGCCGGCAGAGGCGCATCTCACTGATCACCCCAACTACTGCCCTTATCATCAGATCCTGGGGCACACCCTCAAGAGATGCTATGTGTTTAAAGACTGGCTTCAGGACCAGGTCAACAACAACATAGTCAAGTTGGGCCCAGTGCCAGCGCAGGTGGCAGGCGTCTTTGCGGGATCAGAAATCGGCAGTGACAGCGAGGGTGAGTGGCAGCAGGTCCCTAGCCGCGGGTCCCAGAAATACGACAGCTGGATGGCTCGAAAAACTGTCGTTCGTTCCCAGGGTATCATTCGGGCACGCCTGAAGCAGCCGGAACCTTCAGAAGAAGCAGCCGGTGCCTCAGCATCGTCTTCACAGTCGACCTCTGCCCAAAAGGGCAAGCAGCGGCGACGCAAGAAGAAGCAACGTGCACCACCAGTGCCGTCGTCATCCCGCACTCTTGGCGACTTTATGCCTCCCGAAATGGGCATTTCTCCCAGAATCCGCCCAGCGGTGGATGACTCTTCGAGCGACAGTCAAGGGTACGCTTCGGTTAACACCGTGGAGCTGGTAAAGCCCTATATGACCCCCGACGAGGGGGAACCCCAGGCAGACCGCCCCAATGTTTCCAGCCGACGTCAACGTCAACGGAATCGCAATCGCACCGGTCACCGAGGTATGTCAGCAGGCACTTGTGACCAAGCCGTGCACGCTACCGAGACCAGGCAGCAGGCTCAGCGCAGATCTCAGCACGCGCAGGCCCATCCAACATCCTCAGCTCTACCTCCACCGCCATTCGTGTTGCTGGATCGGGGAGAGCTGCCTCGTTCGTATCACAGCCAGTCTCGCCCGGCGACGGGCCAGCCCCCGCTGTTCGATCTTAGCCCGGCGACTACTCTCCAGGCTTCTACTAGCAGGCAGCAGGATTTACCCAGTGCTAGCCGACCGCCAGTTCAACCAGCAGGACCCGCTATGCCCCCAAATGCCGAAAAACCCCCTGTAAGCAGAGGTTCGCGTTTGGCACGCAAGTATGATGTCCTAAAGCACCTAGCCGGCATTCCAGCAAGGCTTTCCATCCTTGAGGCCCTGCGCTTGTCATCCGAGATGCGGGAGGCACTTGCCGAGGCCCTAAGGAGCCCCCTCCAGTTCGAGACGGAAGTGGCAGCCGCGGAGGCCTTCCATACCGAGACGATTGAAAACGCCGAATGTCAGGCGGTTATCTCGTTCTCTGGTGAAGATGAAGACCCTCTTATATAGGGGCACATTCACCCACTGTATATCACTGGCCACTTTAACGGTGTGGAAGTCCGTCACTGCCTCATTGACATGGGTTCTGGAATCAATCTAATTCCGACCCGGACGCTGCGAAAGCTGGGTTTGTCCAAAGGTGATTTGACTCCCTCTGACCTCAGGATTCAGGGGTACGACAGGACAGAGCAAACCCCGGTCGGCAAGATCCGCCTGAAGACCCAGTTCGGTGGCTTAATTGCCAGCACCGAGTTCATGGTTGTTTCTCAGGACACCGCCTACAACGCATTGATGGGTAGGCCATGGCTCCATCTGCATGTCGTGGTCCCCTCATCGTATCACCAGTGCCTTAAGTACTCGCTCAACGGTCAAGTAGGCGTGCTCCAAGGAGACGCGTCCCCTTTCGCTTCTTGTGAGGCCCGCTATCTGGATGCGGGTTATTACAAAAGTAAGGACAAGCAGATCCTGGTCAGCGAGGATGAGCCCGCCCCAATCACAAGAGATCCCTGGGCGAGCATGGACGACGCCTACATCCTCTCGATCCACCTGTTGGAGGCCACGACCCCCGACATGGGACAATGTTTCGTTGTTTCGGGTACGCAAGGAAGGCATGTTCCCGCGTCCAAGCGACGGCGGAAAATCACCTCGTACTCCTACATCAACCAGGCTCGGGTCATCCCAGAATCTCCTACCCCTGTACGGTACCGGGACGTCAAGCTCATGACAACGGCGGTGCGCCATACGTGTCTATTTCGCCGGGTTGGAATCAACCGACTCAGGCCGACACGTCACCACTGCTTTGATATCATCAAGCGTGGCCCCTTAGGCCGAAGGCCGGATGGGATAGGATCAAATGCATTCATTGCTATGGTCTCGATGACAAGTGAGTCTCCTGATGTGATGACCGTTGCTGCCCAAGCCGGCACCAGCCGCCCCTCGGGTTTTGAAAGCCCAGAAGTATCTTCCGTCGCGGGAAGTCCCCCCACGGCTGGGGAGGAAGACTTGGAGGATGCTCCCCCAGCCTTTGAAGAAGGCGTCTCTACCACGGTCGATGAACTGGTACAGGTGAACCTTGGTAGAGAGGCAGATCCAAGACCCACATTGATCAGTGCGGCCATGTCCCTCGAGGAGCGGCAGCAGTATGTAGACTTCCTCAAACAGCACCGCGATGTGTTTGCCTGGAGTTACGATGAGATGCCAGGGCTGGATCCCCAAGTGGTCATCCACCGTCTGGGCCTCCCAGTAAAACATCGTGGGTTCAAGCAGCCTCCCAGGAAAATGCACCCTTCCCATGGCACTATGGTTGAGGCCGAAGTTGACAAGCTAATCAAGGCCATCTTCATCAAAGAGGTCCAGTACCCCAAATGTCTCGCCAACATTGTGCCAGTCAGGAAGAAGAATGGGCAGATTAGAGTCTGCATCGACTTCCGCGATCTCAATCGCCACTGCCCAAAGGATGACTTCCCACTCCCAGTGACGGAGCTGTTGATTGACGCCACGGCCGGGTTCCAAGCCCTCTCTTTCATGGATGGGTATTCCGGGTATAACCAGATCTGGATGGCCCCCGAAGATGAGGAGTCCACTGCCTTCAGGGCTCCCCAGGGTACCTTTTGCTACCGGGTAATGCCATTCGGTTTGAAAAATGCAGGTGCCACTTATCAGAGGGCCATGCATCACATATTCAAACCGATCCTCGGGACATTGGTCGAATGCTATGTGGATGACCTTGTAGTCAAATCGTGCCAGCGCCAGGACCATCTCAAAGACCTTGAGAAAGTGTTCGGTTTCCTCCGTTCCCGTCACCTGATGATGAACCCGCTGAAGTGTGCCTTCGGGGTCACCTCCGGGAAGTTTATGGGTTTTGTTGTCAGATACCGAGGTATCGAGATCGACCCGGAGAAGATCAAGGCCATCAGCCAAATGCCTCCCCCAAGCAACATTCGGGAGCTCCGAGGCCTGCAAGGCCACTTAGCCTATATACGCCGATTCATTGCGAACCTGTCCGGCAAGTGTAAGGCCTTTTCTCGGCTCATGAAGAAAGGCGCTGCCTACGAATGGGATGAGGAGTGTCGGATCGCCTTCGAGGAAATCAAGCAGTATCTTCTCCAACCTCCGGTCTTGATGCCACCCATCTCTGGAAAGCCGCTGGTCCTTTACGTGACCGCCCTGGAGAGATCCCTCGGCGCGCTGCTCGCCCAGAAGAATAACGAGGGCACTGAGAACAGTCTCTACTATCTCAGTCGCATGCTTCTCGATACGGAGGTCAGATATTCCCTTATCGAAAAGAGCTTCCTTGCGCTCGTCTTCGCCGTGCAGAAGTTGCGACAGTACCTGCAACACCACAAGGTGCAATTGATCTCTCGGGTGGATCCGCTGAAGTACATCCTGAACCGCCCCATGCTGACTGGCCGACTAGCACGGTGGGCGGTGATTCTCCAGCAGTTTGACATCAGGTTTGTGCCTCAGAAGGACGTTAAGGGACAGGCGTTGGCAGACTTTTTAGCTGCCCATCCAACCTCCGCGGATCAATCCCTGGACCTGGATTTCCCCGACGAGACGATCCTCTCGGTCGATCACGCTGTCCCATGTTGGAAAATTTATTTCGACGGCGCCTCCCGGAGCCCCACCGGTAGAAGGCTCAATGACCCCAAGCTCAACAGAGTGGGTCTGGGTATTGTTTTCATTACCCCGGCGCAAGCCGTCCTGCCGTACTCCTTCCTGTTGTCAGAAGGTTGTACGAACAACGAGGCAGAGTACCAAGCTCTCATCACCGGCCTCGAGTTGGCCCTTGAGATCCATGTACCCCATCTACATGTGAAGGGAGATTCCGAGCTGGTAATCAAACAGGTTAATGGCGACTACGTCGTCAGGAAGCCAGAGCTTGCACCATTGCTGGAGTACACCCTCCTCATAATGGCCCAGTTCTCTTCTCGGCCAGAGGTTACCCATGTCCCGCGGTCGCAGAACGGCCAAGCGGACGCCCTAACTGGCTTAGCCGCATCGCTCGCAGAACCCGAGCAAGATGATTTGGTCATACACGTGGCCCACTGGAGAGTCATTGCTCCCGTCACCCAAGAGGACCGTGATAGCCTGCGGGTAAGTCATCTCACCGCCGGACCCTCCGTATCGGGAGTCCCGGGTTCGTCAGACACAGTGGTTGAAACGACCCCCGATTGGAGAGCACCTTTTGTCTAGTATCTCCAAAATGGTCATCTCCCGGACAACCGGGCCGAGCGCGAGCGAATCCGATGCCGCGCACTTCAATTTACCCTCCAGAGCGGCCCCAGTCTTGAGCAGACCCTCTATAAACGGAGTTTTGATGGTGTCCTCCTTCGTTGCATCGAAGGAGTAGAGATACCTCAAGTTATGCAAGAGGTTCACGCCGGTTCATGTGGCGCCCATCAAGCTGGGCCGAAGCTGTCCCATCAAATCCGGAGGCTAGGGTACTTCTGGCCCTCCATGATCCACGATTGTATTGGATACACAAAGAGATGCCACGCGTGCCAAGTGCACGCCAACTTCTTGCATCGGCCGCCAGAACCCCTTCACCCCACCAAGTACTCTTGTCCATTTACGGTATGGGGACTCGATGTAGTGGGACCGTATCCGCCGGCAACAGCCCGCCAGTGTAGGTTCATCCTGACTGCTACAGATTTCTTCTCCAAGTGGGCAGAAGCAGTTCCGCTCAAAGAGGTCAAGGCCCGTTCCGTCTTTGACTTTGTGAGCTCCAACATTATCCACCGGTTTGGAGTCCCTCACGCCGTCCTCACTGAAAACGGCACCAACTTCCGAGCAGCTGAATTGAAGAAATTGTACGCTAAGTACGACATCCGGTCAAACCATACCTCCCGCTACCACGCACAGGCGAATGGACAGATTGAGGCATTCAACAAGACCCTCTCTAACATTCTGCAGAAGATGGTTGGTCAGAAAAAGAAGAGTTGGCCGGACAAGCTCCCCAACGCCCTCTGGGCTTACCGGACGACGACTCGCAACTCTACCCAGGTGACCCCATATTCCCTGGTGTGTGGAGCTGAGGACGTCCTACCCATTGAGATCCAGCTGCCGTCGCTACGCACGACAGTTTATGATCACCAGACATCAGATGAGGTAGCCGAGATCCGTCTAGCTGAGTTAGAGGCACTGGACGAGAACCGGCTTCGTGCCCTGCACAATCTGGAAAGGCATCAGGACAAGATAGCAAGAGCTTTTGACAAGAAGTTTCGTCTCCGCTCTTTTCTACAGGGTGACCTGGTGCTGGCCCTGCGAGCGCCAATGATTCCCGGAAGGAAACCGCCCAAGTTAGAACCCAAATGGGAAGGGCCTTATATCATCCATAAGGTTTACCCCAATGGAGCATACTCCTTGGTGACCACAGATGGAGAGCGTGTAACCCCTCCCACCAATGCCAGATTCCTCAAGCGATACTTTGCCTAGGGCAAAAGTGGTCCTGCATGACCCTAAACTGCGAGAGGGTCCTGCACGACATTAAACTGCATTGGTCCTGCATGACCCTAAACTGCGAGAGGGTCCTGCACGACATTAAACTGCATTGGTCCTGCACGACATTAAACTGCATTGGTCCTGCACGACCCTAAACTGCGACTTGGTCCCGCATGACCTTAAACTGTATCTCCGTCCTCACTGCAAGACGTTAAACTGCAAGTCAGTCAGTTCTTCCTGACCGAGGCTCAGCCTCAGGCCCCTCGACCTCTTTGGGCCCATGGCCCCATCTCCACCGAGGTCTGGCCCCAGGCCCCCTCGTTTCTCTCCGACTTACCCTCTTACGGGATCGTACGGTACAATGTAGGACTACGTTCTCACGTTGGGATCATGTACCATGCCGCACACATCCCCGAATGAGATGCCCCTCGTCCCGCATGACGTTAAACTGCATGTCAAGAACTACGTACGGCTTGATTCCCATCTTCATGGGATACGTAGGAACGCTCGGACGCCTTGTCTTGAGCCCAGCCCCAAGCTTCTCTCTTCTAATATTCCCCCTGGGGATGGTCTCCTTGGAGGATCTTTGTGTAGCAGGGCGTCGTCTTTCTTGGCCCCGCTCATGCAACCCCACTCACGCAAAGATTGTGGGGGTCGCACCATGCACCCACTCCCGTTCTTCTACCCTCCCACGTCCTCACCCCATGACGCTAAACTTCATGGCCTTCAAGAACTACGTATGGCTTGATTCTCATCCATATGAGATACATAGGAACGCCTGGACATTTCGTCCGTCGGCCCAGCCCAAAAGCCAAAATCTTCCCCTCGGGTCAAGACATGGCAGGGTGCACACTTTTGCCCCGACCCACGTCGAGCAAGCCTCGACCCGGCTGCACATTCCCCCCTGGAGGTGTTTGCCCCTTTCGTGGATGGATTCACACCCGGAGGGGCCCCCAAGAACAGCCTGGATACAAAGCCCAAGGGCTCTCCTATCGATACGGGCCAACGCCCCCGAGGGTTTCTCAAGTAACAAATCGATACAAGTCCCGCGTTGCGAATTTGGTCAGCGGTCGACGCTCATTTGTTGCCCCCATGCGGGTCACCATAGCAACGCTGTGTTTCGAATATGGTCAACAATGATTCATTCTGCCCCATCCTGAGGTGACAAACTTCCCCCAGGTGGTGCTAGTGATCAGGCCCACAGCCCAGGATTCCTCACCCGGAGAGTACGGTGTGGTGTGGGACTACGTCCTCATTCACGTCGGGATCATGTACCATGTCGTACGACTCCCCTTCCGAGGCTCAGCCTCAGGCCCCTTGGCCTCCTTTGGCCCCTAGACCCCCGTCCTCGTGTGAGACGTTAAACTACAAACCGGTCAGGCCTTCCTGACCGAGCCTCAGGCCCCTTGGCCTCCTTGGGCCCCTGGCCCCCCGTCCTCATGTAAGACGTTAAACTACAAACCGGTCAGGCCTTCCTAACCGAGCCTCAGGCCCCTTGGCTTCCTTGGGCCCCTAGCCCCCCGTCCTCGTGTAAGAGGTTAAACTACAAACCGGTCAGGCCTTCCTGACCGAGCCTCAGGCCCCTTGGACTCCTTGGGCCCCAGGCCCCCCGTCCTCATGTAAGACGTTAAACTACAAGCCAGTCAGGTCTTCCTGATTGATACTTGACCTTAGGCCCCTTGGCCTTTCCAGGTCACAGCCTAGGTCCCTTCTTACCCGGAGTGTATGGTGTGGTGTGGGACTACGTCCTCATTCACGTCGGGATCATGTACCATGTCGTACGACTCCCCTTCCGAGGCTCAGCCTCAGGCCCCTTGGCCTCCTTGGGCCCCTAGCCCACGTCCTCGTGTAAGACGTTAAACTACAAACCGGTCAGGCCTTCCTGACCGAGCCTCAGGCCCCTTGGCCTCCTTGGGCCCCTGGCCCCCCGTCCTCATGTAAGACATTAAACTACAAACCGGTCAGGCCTTCCTGACCGAGCCTCAGGCCCCTTGGCCTCCTTAGGCCCCTAGCCCCCCGTCCTCGTGTAAGACGTTAAACTACAAACCGGTCAGGCCTTCCTGACCGAGCCTCAGGCCCCTTGGCCTCCTTGGGCCCCTGGCCCCCCGTCCTCATGTAAGACGTTAAACTACAAGCCAGTCAGGTCTTCCTGATTGATACTTGACCTTAGGCCCCTTGGCCTTTCTAGGTCACAGCCTAGGTCCCTTCTTACCCGGAGTGTACGGTGTGGTTTGGGACTACGTCCTCATACACGTCGGGATCATGTACCATGTCGTACGACTCCCATTCCGAGGCTCAGCCTCAGGCCCCTTGGCCACCTTGGGCCCCTGGCCCCCCGTCCTCATGTAAGATGTTAAACTACAAACCAGTCAGTCCTTCCTGACCGAGCCTCAGGCCCCTTGGCCTCCTTGGGCCCCTGGCCCCCCGTCCTCATGTAAGACGTTAAACTACAAGCCAGTCAGGTCTTCCTGATTGATACTTGACCTTAGGCCCCTTGGCCTTTCCAGGTCACAGCCTAGGTCCCTTCTTACCCGGAGTGTACGGTGTGGTGTGGGACTACGTCCTCATTCACGTCGGGATCATGTACCATGTCGTACGACTCCCCTTTCGAGGCTCAGCCTCAGGCCCCTTGGCCTCCTTGGGCCCTTGGCCCCCCGTCCTCATGTAAGACGTTAAACTACAAACTAGTCAGTCCTTCCTGACCGAGGCTCATCCCCAGGCCCCTCGGCCTTTCCAGGCCGCGGCCCAGGACCTATCTTGTAGGATTGTACGATATGGCGTAGGGCTATGTCCTCATTCACGTCGGTTTTTCGCCATACTGTACACCTTTCATAGGGGTATGTTACTCCCCTCCTCGTCTGGTATGACGTTAAACTACATTTCAAGAACTACGTGTGGCTTGATTCCCATCCTGATGGGATACGTAGGACCACCTGGATGTCCAAGATCCGGGTCCAGCCCCATCTCTCGGGAACCCACCATCCTATCTTGGCCCCTTGGCCCATCCTTCCTCCATGAGGGGATCATATGGTGCGGTGTGGGATTATGTCCTCATTCACGATGGTCTCGTGATGACCACGCCATGCTCCCACCCCCTGCTGAGTTGTTTCGTCGATCCCTCTTTTTCGGCGGTTCTCCAATGTGCTTAAGAGTACTCTGGTTCATTACCTGGAATACCAAGCTTTACTCGAACACGTCCGCACCCGCTTTCCAGGATTTGCGTATCCCCGCATCATGTCTTTCACCATCTTTCACACCCGGAGGGACCCCCAAGAACGGCCTGGATACAATGCCCAAGGGCTCTCCTACCGATACGGGCCAATGCCCCCCAGGGTTTCGGACAACAAATCGATAAAATCCCGCGTTGCGAATAAGGTCAGCGGTCGATGCTCATTTGTTGTTCCCACCTCAGGCTAACGCGATACAGACGCTGTGTTTCCGTCACGGATAACAGTTTTCCTCTGTCGTCACGCCAACCCATTAAGCCCAAATGCCGGGTACACAATTCACACCCTTCGTCACTTCATCGTGTCCAAGTAGAGTCTCGGGATTCTTGGTACTTTTCCTCCGTGCACGTCTGCGCATTTGAGGAACAAGTTACATCAAAGGTGTCCTTCGGAACTTCTTGCTGAATCCCATTTAATGGATGCCCCAAGTATTGCAATGAGGATGCCCCCCTTGTTTCCCACACCGAGTTTATCTCACGTGGGCTTAGGGATTGGGCTGACATCTGTGCTTACTCAGGAGTTGTCACCATCCACGATCCGAGCTCTAAGACCATAAACTAAGACTCTCATCTGGAACTACGTTCAAGACCCCTTGTCTTTGGACCCAGCTTGAGTTCAGCAAATTTACCTCTCTAATCCTCTCTTCAGGACCCTGATCACAGGACTGCGTGGCGCAGTGTAGGACTACGTCCTCATTCACGTCGGGTTTGCAACAACTGCACCACGCACGCCCCCATTCTGAGGTTCAGTCCTCCTGTTCTGTCCTGCATGACATTAAAAGGCACCCTTCAGAACTACGTGTGGCTTGATTCCCATCCTAATGGGGTACGTAGGACCACCTGAATGTCTAAGATTCAGGTCCAGCCCCACCTCTGGGAGATATCCTGATTTCCCGGTCACCTAGGCCACTTGGTCCATCCCTCTCCAGCGAGGGGTGTGCAGGTATGATACAAGGTTTTGGGCATCATTCCCCCTTCCCCTGGGAATCTGCCATCTCTCGATCACCCTCAAGGTTGAGTCCTTTGACTCCCTGCAGTGGTTCACCCATGTATTAAGAGTACTCTGGTCTAGCACCAAGAGTGTCAGATTCAACTTGATCAAGTTCCTTCCACTTGTCATGCTTCGTGTTCCCCTCTATTCGGACTTCCATCATCTTTCACACCCGGAGGGACCCCCAAGAACGGCCTGGATACTACGCCCAAGGGCTCTCCTACCGATACGGGCCAACGCCCTCCAGGGTTTCGGACAACCAATCGATAAAATCCCGCGTTGCGAATATGGTCAGCGGTCGATGCTCGTTTTGTTATTCCTCATTTCAGGCTAACGCGATAGGATGCTGTGTTGCGAACATGGTCAGCAGTAATCCTCTGTCGTCACGCCAGCCCCTTCAGTCCTTGAATGTTGGTTGCATGATTCACATCATTTTCCACCCCATCATGTCTAGGTGGAATCTCGACACTTTTGGCGCTATCCCTCAGTGCACCTTTGCATGCTAGGGGGACAAAGCTGCAATATGGCGTCCTTTGGGACTCCCATGGTCCGAGATCTAAGACCATAAACTAAGACCCATTCGGGACTATGTTCAAATTCCCATCCTCATGGGACACGTAGGACCGCCCAGACGCCCTGTCTCCGGGTACAACCCATTCAGGAAGCCAGTCTCTCTCCCCGTTTTACCTCCGGATGGCGTAAAATTTGATGTGGGATCATGTCTCTGTCAAATGTGTTTTATAAACACTGTGCACATTTCCCGCCTAGCATCGTCTCTGCTACGTCCGCGCTGCATGACAATAAAATGCATGCTTGGTCCTATCATACGACCTTAAACTGTGACATTATCGTCCTGGCCGCACGACGAAAAACGGCACCACATTGTGGTGACCTCGCTGTAGAGGACATCACGTTGGGTATTGGTCATGTGCCATGCCATTTGTCAACGCCCATCACGGCTTGATTCATGTGGCGACATCGCGACCTACTGTTCTAGGCCTGTCGCTTCACAAAAAAAAAACTATTCACCTTAAAGAACAAACAAGATACATCAAATTCCGCTTCTTTAGTGCAAGGGCCACGTCCGCACTCCCCTTTTCCCCTGGCACTGGTATCCTACCGTGCCACCTTCCAGAACTACGTATGCCTTGATTCTCATCCTTATGAGATACGTAGGAGAGCCCGGGTATTTCCCCGCGGGCCCAGCCTAACCCTGGTGTTCGGTTCCATGGTCCGAGTTCTATGACCCTAAACTAAGATCTCCCCAAGGGAAAGGAATATGCTCCCTCTCTCTAATACGTTTCGTTGACGTATTCAGATGTGTTTTGACAAAAAGCCCGAAGCATGGGATTTTCACAGGGACATTCCCCTCATCCCATGACCAAGCTTCGTGAGCTCGCTATTTGGATCCTCATCCTCTTCCACATCCAAAAGGACCCTCGGACGACGTGGACATTAAGCTTAAGGGCTCTCCATGAATGCTGGACCTAAGGGCCCTTCAATCGTTTCGGGCCAACGTCCCCACGGATCTCTGACAACATTTGTGACATGGTCTCGTGTTTCGAACATGGTCAACGGTCGACCCTCATTTGTTTGTCCCCATTCTAGGCTAACGCGACAGGATGCTGTGTTGCGAACATGGTCAGCAGTAATCCTCCATCGTCACGCCACCATCATTGTGATCTGAATCTCGAGCACCATGATTCACAAATTTCCACTCCCTCGTGTTCTAGTGGAACTCCATCATACTTGGCTCTTTCTCTTCACGCATCTGGGTGCGCTGAATGATCGTGTTAGTGTCATTGGGCCGGTAGTCACCGAGCATCCCTTTGCCCTCACCTGCCCCTCTCTGCGTCGGGAAATTCCCACCACCACTGCTTGTTTCCCACACCGAGCATGACTCATGTGGGCTTAGTAGTTTTGGCTGGATGTGTACCAACACGGTCAGGCTGCTCCTCGTCCAGTATGATGTTAAACTGCACTTCAAGAACTACGTGCGGCTTGATTCCCATCATCATGTGGGATACGTAGAGACACCCAGGCATTTCACCTAGGGTTCAGCCCCTGGAATCACGAAATCTTGTTCCTCCCCATTTCCAGCCCTCGCCAGAGGCCCTGTCCGGAAGAAGGAATGATCCATGATCAGGCCAATGCGCCTAGTTTGGTGTACTCCCACCACGGTGGTGTAACTACCTAAGTGCTGGATTCTATTTGGACAAACCATCACTCCATGTTCCACGCTTTGCGTGCCCCTTATTCGGACCCTCGTCCTCTTTCATGTCTGAAGGAACCCCCTAACGGCCTGGTCTTATGCCGCATCGGCTCACCTACCGTCCTGGGCCAACGTTCTGGAAGACTGGTCATGTCTGGAAGGACCCCCTAACAGTATGGATGTCTGACCTATGGTCCACCAACTGTCCTGGGCCAACGTTCTGAAAGATTGATCGACAACAAATTGATAAAATCCCGCGTTGCGAATATGGTCAGCGGTCGATGCTCATTTGTTGTCCCCATTTCAGGCTAACACAGTAAGGATACCGTCTGTCCGCCACGGTTAGAGATTGTCCTTTATTGTCACGCCATCCCCGCAGTGTTCCGAATTTGGGCATCGTGATTCACACTCCCCATTTTCATCTGTTTGAACCGATTCCAGCGCCCCTGGCGTGGCCCTGTCCGTGCATAAGAGCACGTTGAAGAAACAGTGGTTCGGCTATCCTGGAAGTTCCTCCTCCGATCAAGCCTTCCCCATCTTTCGGGAATCTGGACTGGTTTGAGGGAATTGTCGTCAAACGTCCCGCAAACATTGTAGGGATGCAACAAGGCAATGCAACAGTGGAAATCATGTGTGCTACGGAACTCAAAACAAAGGAGAAAGAAAGAGTTGAAGCACAAAAGTGTTAATAAAAGTTTCTTCGGGTTCGCTACAATACTTGGGGGTTGACTTCCCCCATGGACGGGTTGACTCTGTCAAAGGAGCGTTGCAGCTCCGCCACCCGTTGACTTGCGGCGTCCAAAGCCTGTTGCCGCTGATTCAACTCCCGCTCCTCTTCAGCAGTGGCGGGGCGTAATTCCTCAACCCTGGCCCTGGACCTTTCCACCCCGGCCCGAACAGCAGCCATCCTTCCAGAGGTCTGCCCCATGTGCTCCTCAGCCTCTGCCAGCTGGGCCTTCAATTGTGAGACCAGCTCAGACTGCGCATCGAGAGTGGCTGAAAGCTCGTTGGCCCGGATCTGCATCTGTTGGACCTCGCCTTCAGCCTCCTGGAGCTTCCTAATGCTGGTCGCCTTCCTCTGCTGCCATCCCACGCTCAGCCCACGATCATGCTCCCGGATCTTCTCAGCCATGGGGTCTGGGATGAGCGCGTGAGGGCGTTGGGAGTCCACTCCCCCGGCACACAGTTCGCGCAACCGCGAGCGGAGCCTATCCATTTCGGCCAGCCATTGCGCTTGGGGAGTGTCCCTGATGAAGCGTGTGATCAGCTTCCACGACCGGTGGCGGACTATGCTGTTGTCTTCCTCATCAGAGGCTGTTTCGTCCCAATCCGCGCGGTCGGCAGGATCGTACGCAGGATATGCCTGCAGGAATTCCTCGGCGGGATCCACATCTGGTGTTGAGTCTGGTACGACACCTGACGCCGGCGCAGGCACGACAGGACTGGGACTGACCGGTTGATCCTCTTCCTCAGAGTCCACCTCGATGACTTCAGGTATGGCCCTGCTGGTGATCCCGCCAGTGATGGTGTGCGCCGCAGCTTGAGGAGGTGAAGGGACTATCGACACCATCACCGGCATGCCCCTGGGAGGGACGCCGCCAGACATCCCAACCAGCCTAGCTGCAGCAGGCCACGCCAGTCGGAGAACTGTATGACAGAAATAGACATAAACGTTAGTTGGCATGGCCCACGTGTGGCAACGAGGAGACCGGTGAAGGAGACTTACGAAGATCGACCTCCGAGCGCTGCTCCCGGACCGGTACCGATGGGACTCCAAGACGAGGCCCCCCGTATACTGTTGGAAGGCCCGGAGAGTCCAGAGGAGCCACCTCAGACCCCCTGGTCCCACCAGATGCAGAACTGGACGCAACCATAGGCGCGGGTTCCGAAGGTCCCGCGACATCACCCGCCAAGGAGCGAGAACGAGGCCTACGAACAAGTTCCTCCTGCATGGCTCGAACATTGGTGAGAAGTCCATAGGGATTCAAGAACAGATAGTAAGAAGAGGAGTTCGGAATGCGACCTCGAGAGCCTCCGCGAAGTCGTCGGATTCTGAGCTTCGGTCTCCGACCTCGCCCTCCTCCAACGGGCTCCCTCCTCCAGCCTCATCCCCCTGAGAAGAGTCCCCTGATTCCTCCGGCAAGGGGAAGCGCTCCCTCAGATCGGCAGCCGATAACTGTGGGGGCACCGTCTGATTCAACAGTACCCTCACCCGATCTGTCATTGGGCGAGGAACACCGCTGGAGTAGACGTAATCCTCCAGCTCGTTCAAGTATTGCTCCGCCTCCGCCGGAGACACCATGAATCCAGCCCGAACTGGGCCTATGCCCGGCAGTTTCATCCCGAGGCGGTTCAGGTGGTCCCACATCCATGTTGGGCTGAGGAATTGCCAGTTGACATCCCAAATGTCCCAAGCTTCCGGAAAGACGGCATCTTCTGCCATGTCAATGTGACGCAGCCGCTTCCCCGGAGCCTGAGCGGATACCCGACGGAATCCCCTCGGTGGCCGCCCCTCCGGGTGACCCTGCTCTCCCGGAACCACCAGATCCGCCGCTGCTGCCATACCTTCGGCCGGTGCGGGTCTCTCTGCCATGGCAGCCCCGCTGCCACGGGCGGCCCTAGCTGCCCTCCGACCCCGACCTCGAGATAAAGAAGGCCCACCGTCACCAACCCGGATCGTTGGATGCTTCAGCATCTCCCCAGGGTAAGCGGCCTCCCAGCTGATGGCGTACTCCTTAACTAAGCTGAAGGCGGCGGTGGACGGAGGCAATGTGATCTGCATCTTTCCATCCTCACGTGTGAACATAAGCCACAGTTGCCTCATCACACACGGGTGCTCCTCGTGACGCACCTCCCAGTATATCTGCGGGGTCAGCCGCTGGAGGCACCAGAACTGCCTCGCGAAACGATGCGGGGTGTACGGTTCACAGATTGGCTCACGATCTATCCGAGCCACCAAAACTCCACCTCGGAAGGCCAGGAGGTAAGCCCAATGTTCTTCCGTTCCCCGTCCATCATCAGTAAGCCTCCCCGTCGGCAGTGGGAAGGGATGAAAGTTGAACTCGTCCGCCCTCCACACCCTATTCAGCACCATCGGAACGGCCAGTTTGAATGGGAAGCTCCCAACTGCGTTCAAGATGGAGGGGCGAAAGTCTGATCCCGGCGGAGAAATGGGGTTTGGATACTCGTAAATCCCCCTGATATGCGCCGCGATCCACCCATACAGGAGGTGGAAGGGCCCACATATTCTTGGCGGCTTCTTGCCCTCGCTAATACGCCGCATCATTCTGTATATCTTGGCGAGCATCGGGATCCCCAGGTTGATCCGCTGCCCCATGGCCAACATCGATGCCATGATGAACGAGCTGGGCCGTACCCCCATGCTTGTATCTCTCACTTGTAGGATCCACCCACAGATGAGAGCCGCGATGAATGCCGCCAGCCTAACTATTGGCTGTTGTTCAGTGCTGACACTGAAGCCCCACGTCTTCCATTGGCTGTCCTCCAAAACCCGCCAATACGAGTGTTCTTTGCCCCGCTGGGCTGCCCTCGGACAAGTTCTAGGCCTTGGAGGGAACTCTCGATCTTCTGGGAAGTTCAGGAAGCATTTGAACCATCTTCGGAAGTGGACATCCCTCACTGCTTCCTTGTCCTCTCCATGGACAAGCGCCATCAGCGCTGACGCCAGTCGCGACATTTGCTCAGCATCTCCCCACACGCTGGCAACGGGGAGGAATTCGTCATACATGGCCCCCAAGATCGGGACCCCGGAAATCTGGTGGACATCCCACAGGCTGATGCCCACCTCCCCATGATGCAGGTGGAAGGTGTTGGTTCGGGACGACCATCTACTCAACAGTTCCGGCATCAGCTGCTTGGGTTGGTAAATGTGGAACTGGGAGGCCCGCGCCGCCTCGTACAATCCCACTCTCCTCAGCTCGGCCTCGAACTCCTCGCATGAGGCGCCTACCCAGTAGGCCCAGGCCCATTCATCGATAAAGTTGCCGCCCTGGCACAGGTCCCACTCATCAGACCATCCCTTCTTCGGATCCTGCAGAGCCGCCTTCAGTATGGTGCGGTAGAGAGGAGGGGACGTCTCCGGTTGAAGTGGCCTCCCGTCAATATCGTTCATATGATTGTAGAGGAAATCAGTGGTGACGGGTGTGAAATCCTCCTGTGCATGACCATCGGCCGCCCTGAACCATTGGTGCTGGCATGGCGTGCTCCTGAACCAGCAAGCTGGTTCATCCCTTATCGCCTCAGGGATGAAGACGTCATCCCTCAGTCCGAAGCCGTACAACGGCAGTTTCTTGCACTGCGGATAATCCCTCTGACCTTCCGACAGCAGGTCTGTCAAGGAAGTGTGGTCCGAGTGGCTCCGAACCATTTCCCCCAAGCCCGGACAGTTGGCCATCTCATCCCGGCGAGCAGCATCTGCAAGCACTTCCCGCACAGCTTCTTGATGGGCCATTTTAACTCTGGCCCTCAGAAAAGGATTCTTCCGGATGGATCGTGAAGCTCGATCGCGAAGCTCGATCGCGAAGCTCGATCGCGAAGCCGGATCGCGAAGGTAGGTCGCAAGATCAAAACCGCGAAGTCCGGCCAAGGCAGGCACACAAAGGTTCGCTTGGTACGGACGCGGAGTCAGAGACCCGCGGTTCGCCGCGAAGCTCGATTCGCGGAGGGCTGTCGCGGAGTACGCGGAGCTTCGCGAAATCGAGAGCGCAAAAAAGACAAGGAAGGCACGTAAAGAAAAAAGAGGGTGGACCCCCTATTTATAGGCGACGACCCCAGAGCATCGCGGCGCGCCTTATCCGCGCGAAGCATCGCTGCGCGTCCGGATCTGCGGCCCCGGCGAGCATCGCGGGCCTCCTTCGCGATGCTGCATCGCGAACCACCGACAGTTTTGGCGATCGTCCCTCAGACTTCGACCCTTCTCCCTCCGCGGCTCCAAGTCTGAGGGGGGGCATTTGTTGGCGCCAAAAATGTGGCCCGAAAGGAAGGAACGAAAAAGACAGCCGGCGCGCTGCCCCGCGAAGCACAGCCGCGAAGCACAGCCGCGAAGCGCCCCAACCCTGGCGGCGCCGCGAAGCACCAGAGGCGGTGATCCTCCGCGAGCCCATTTGACGTTCGCGGGCCGCCGCGAAGCTCCGAAGGCGGTGATCCTCCGCGAGCCCGTTTGACGTTCGCGAGCCGCTGCGAAGCGCCCCAACCCTGGCGGCGCCGCGAAGCTCCGAAGGTGGTGATCCTCCGCAAGCCCGTTTGACGTTCGCGAGCCGCCGCGAAGCACCAGAGGCGGTGATCTTCCGCGAGCGCGTTTGACGTTCGCGAGCCGCCGCGAAGCACCAGAGGTGGTGATCCTCCGCGAGCCCGTTTGACGTTCGCGAGCCGCCGCGAAGCTCCGAAGGCGGCGCGCGAGCCCTGCATCGCGGCGCCCCTTCCCTATAAATACTCGACTCCCCCAGAGTCCCCGAGGAGGGAAAATCCAACCTTTCGTCTTCTCCTCTCCCGAATCGCGAAGAAAGCTTTGCCCCGGGAATCATGAGCTCCGCGAGGTATTTCTACTTCGCGAGACGACTCTGATTTGCTTCGTTTTGAGCCCCTCTTCCGAGAGGGATGCCCTTCGCGAAGCCCAAGGGCGTTCGCAAAGGAAGGGGATTCCCAAGGGAACCCGGGCAGCCGCGGAGCACTCGTGCTTCGCGAAACACCCAACCCATACGAGTAATCCCTATGCTAAGGCAGGATCGCTCCACTCCGCGAAGTACATTGCTTGGCAGGACCTTGCTTCGCGAACCAGTCCTTCTTCGCGAGGCAGTGCTCTGCGAACACTGTTCCACTTCGCGAAGCACCACCCACTCCCACCTTTGCCCCATGCTAAGGCCAAGGCACCCCACTTCGCAAAGCACACTCCTCTGCTTAGCGATTCCTCTTTCCGTGTGACCCTCCAGGTTTGCACGATGTGATTTCAAAGTCCCATGGACAACACTTCCCGTAGCGTTGCTTCGCCTAATGCTTCTTCGCATAGGCACGCTAACGGCTATTGCTTCTTCGCATAGCCACGCTAACGTGGACCCCTCGATGGTTCCTCCCTCGACCCCCATTTACCATGGCCTTACCGGTACCTTCCCTTCCCCAAGGACCAGAGGGTACCGATTATGTAAGCCCTAGGGGTGTGGAGTGAACCCACCTCGTCCGAGCTGCAGGACGTTAAACTGCCAAGCACCACGTCCTCAACACATGACGTTAAACTGTGACCCAACCTCATCTCCCTCACGAAGGGTCCCCCCAGCTCGAGCATTCATTACACCGCTCGTCTCCACGGGAATGGTAACTCTTCCGCACATGGAATGAGATCCTCCATGTCGGAGTGGTGTATGTTCGCAGGGGAAGGGCTGCCTCAGAGCGTAAGCCCCTAACCTTTGGTACGGATGATTGCACCTGTGCATCTCTTTACTTCCCCACTACCAAGGTCAGTGGAGGACGTGATAGGGAACGAGGCACCCCGTTCTGGGCCTCCATCCTGGAGTATGTCCCAACACCATGGGCCGCTCAATGCGTAAGCCCCTCTTCGCTTCTCACGGACGCACCCTTCGCGACGTGATCGTCAGGTCCTTGCGACCTCTTGTTTCTCACACCGAGCGTCACTCACGTGGGCTTAGAGTGAGCACTGACCCTGAAAAACCCACCTGAACTACGAGGTCTTTGATCCATGTCAAGGCATGGTACGTAGGAATCCTCCACGAGGTTCAAGCCCACCATCAGTGGACCAAGGTCTACTTCCACCTGAACTACGAGGTCTTTGATCCATGTCAAGGCATGGTACGTAGGAAGCCTCCACGAGGTTCAAGCCCACCATTAGTGGACCAAGGTCTGCTTTCACGTCGGTTTACCGACAAACCCCACCTGAACTACGGGGACTTTGATCCATGTCAAGGCATGGTACGTAGGAAGCCTCCACGAGGTTCAAGCCCACCATCAATGGACCACGGTCTACTTCCATTTGAACTACGAGGTCTTTGATCCATGTCAAGGCATGGTACGTAGGAAGCCTCCACGAGGTTCAAGCCCACCAACAGTGGACCAAGGTCTACTTTCACGTCGGTTCACCGGCGGAGCCCCATTTGAACTACGAGGTCTTTGATCCATATCAAGGCATGGTACGTAGGAAGCCTCCACGAGGTTCAAGCCCGCCCGTCGCTCATTCACGTCGGGTCCCATTCCAGTCCAGCGGTAAGCCGTTGTGACACCTGAACTACGAGGTCTTTGATCCATGTCAAGGCATGGTACGTAGGAAGCCTCCACGAGGTTCAAGCCCACCATCAGTGGACCAAGGTCTACTTTCACCTGAACTACGAGGTCTTTGATCCATGTCAAGGCATGGTACGTAGGAAGCCTCCACGAGGTTCAACCCCACCCATCACCCAATTCACGTCGTCTTCTACCTACGTCCAGTATGACGTTAAACTACATTCTGGTCCAGTGGTAAGCCATTGTGACCCAGCCCCATTTGAACTACGAGGTCTTTGATCCATGTCAAGGCATGGTACTTAGGAAGCCTCCACGAGGTTCAAGCCCACCAATAGTGGATCAAGGTCCCTCGCTTACGTCGGCTCACCGACACCCACCACCCGTCGTTTATTCACGTTAGGGTTCATTATCGTCCCGCATGACATTAAACTGTATTATTTGAACTACGAGGACTTTGATCCATGTCAAGGCATGGTACGTAGGAATCCTCCCAGAGGTTCAAGCCCAACTCTCCTCGGACCAAGGTCCAGCTTCACGTCGGTTTACCGACACCATCCTGAACTACGTGGACTTTTATTCCCTGCCACGGGGATACGTAGGAAGCCTCTTCAAGGCTCAAGCCCAACTTCGCTGTCGCCCCCCTGCGATGGTCCCATTTCATTCTCAAACGTCTCCGCAAGACGTTAAACTCGCGACCTACCTCGTGATAAACAGGAGATGCCTGAGGAAAACCTCGGATGGAACGCCTTTGGCGTAACCGTCTCCGCAAGACGTTAAACTCGCGACCTACCTCGTGATAAACATGAGATGCCTGAGGAAAACCTCGGATGGAACGCCTTTGGCGTAACCGTCTCCGCAAGACGTTAAACTCGCGGCATACCCTGTGTTGAACATGGGAAGCTGAGGAAAACCTCAGATACGTGTCTATGACATGTAATTCCCTGCGCTCGATGTGGGATGCCTCGGGCTTCCACGCCCTCGAGAAGCCTTGTGATCGAGGATAACAGACAGACATGCCAGGTACCCCAGCATCCAAACACGCTACTGATGCCTCAAACGTGATTACTCCCCTGACCGAAGGTTGCTGCCCTGACTGGACCCTTTGGAATGTCCCGACAGAAGCAGTGTAATTAACCGGCGTCCATGGAAACATGGCACTGGGAAGAGTTTCACGAACTACGTATTAAATCTATAAGGGAGACCCGAACTAGGTGACGAGTTCTGAGGAGGAATCCACAGGAGGAAGAACCGACATCCCATCATCCCATTTCGATCAAGGAGCAGACGTCCCTGAATAAGGAACGAATGCCGCCCGCCTTTGGAAAGCGGGAATGCGGGGCAACAAAGCCGCGCGTCCCCCTCCTCCGCGGACGGATGCGCGCGCGCCCCGGCGAAAGCGTCGGAAACAATAAAGTATATATAATAAGTAATCATGAAATATATGAAATAATAATGATACTATATTTATGTTTATATATATGTATGTCATCTACTTAATTCCATTCAACTCAATAAGGAAACGAAAACAGCGTTCATGCGTACGTACAACCTACCGTCTCCATGAACGGTGTATTTCTTTCCATTTACTGATCTATTATATATATCTATATTCTGAATATATATATTATATATAAATCATGTTTTATATTCTGGAATTATGTAATCATGATCTAAGTAATCATATGAATAATTACAAGTCAAAACAGAGACGACAAATGAAACGATTTTACCCAAAACGCTCTTTAACATTGAATTTACAAAATAATGGGTAATATAAAGTCATAAGTGAACCATATATGATATCATAATAATGAGTATGATTCTGTAATAAGTAAATTACATTATTTAAATCATTATACAGGATGTTCGGACACTTACGATGCAAATCGGACCTAAGGTAAGGGAAATATCACAATCTCATTTTTATCCGAGATTGTTTATACATTGGTATTTACTGGGGTGTATTTTATCATCCACATCCATGTTTCCTCAATATGTAATATTTATATCCTTATACAATTGTTTACATCAAATTTTACCCTTCAGTGAGTTTTTAGTAAATGATATGAAAGGAATTTTTTGTCGGTTTTTTGTATGATGTACTTTTTGACGTTTCCGACAAAAGTAAGAGAATAATGTTTTTTCAACTTATAAGGCATTAATATATTTTTAAAAAATTATTTCCAAGAAGCTTCCTTTAAAAGTTTTCAAGTTTATTTTTAATCAACCTCTTTTATATTTTATGACATGTTAAGAAAGGAAAAAATGTTTTTGAAGTAGAAAGGATATTTTCCTCAAGAATGGAGTTCAAGAGTTTTATCAAAATTATTTTACATCTAAGATAATATAGGTTTCTGTTTTCATCCCTATTATTACATGGATTTGATTATTTTGTGATGGAAATATTTTTATGAATTCCTTTATCTTATATGAATTGTTTTATGATGTGACGATGTTTAAGATTCCCATTTTTATTACATGGGTTATGCTATGATGTATGGTTTATGATTTTGTGGCACACAAAAGAATGGTATCATTATGCGATGGGTGGGACCTATATCTCCCTCCATTGCATTGGGTAATGATTTTATATCTCATGAGATAGACATGGCTGGAATGGCAGGTTAAACCGGTTCAGTGAAACAGGACTGAAACGAGGAGTGAACTCGGTTCAGAAATAGACTTTGTCCACTAAGATAGTCTTGGCAATGAGTCTTGACTAATAAGAAATGATCCTCTATGATTATGTGTGTATGCCACAAAGTTTCATGTTTTACGTTATGATTATTGGGATTACATTTCACTATTATGATTTATACCATGTTATGATATTATGATCTCTTTTGCAGGATATGATTTCCAAAATGTTATGTCCTTATGAATATGATGTGATTGATATTTCTTTTGTTTACCCTTACTGAGAATTTGAACTCACCCTTTTATGTTTTATTTTCCAGAGGATATAAAGAAAGGTTTTAGGTGAAAAAGGAAGATCTTTATGGGAGATGTTGAAGATCATTCACCATGATTAGAAGATTATATTCCGAGTTTCCAAAGACACTAAACTATTATGGTCCTTGTGTGTGTGTTTTTGTTATGTACTAAGTATTCCGCAAAAGTAATGTAATGTCCTTGTACATCAAGCTTTGGGTCTCTACATATGATATAGCCAACATTCATATATAATGTTGAAAATGTTATTAATGATCCAATTGTGGTTCTTTATTCATTTTATCGTAACTATAGTAACAATACATTATGAAAATACAGGAATGAATGGAAAGAGTAAAAGTTATATACTAAGGGTTGAAGCTAGAAGATAAGGTTTATTTTGTTACCTAAACATATTTAATTTTAATAGGATTATAGGTATATGACCCCAAATCATATTATAATTGAAATAAATGTGTTTGAGACCATTATAAATTAAAAAAAGTTATATTAAAAAAATATTTCAATATTTTCCTAA
Organism: Viscum album; assembly: GCA_963277665.1. Taxonomy (NCBI): domain Eukaryota; kingdom Viridiplantae; phylum Streptophyta; class Magnoliopsida; order Santalales; family Viscaceae; genus Viscum; species Viscum album. The sequence goes on along the minus strand of OY728140.1, from coordinate 591,192,662 downwards.
AGTGCCCCTCCTCCCTCTTATAAAAGTCTACCACCTCTACCCACTTAATAACACCTCTCAAGTCCCTTGTATCATCCTAATTTAAATATCCTAATATCCCAAAATCAATACCAAACCCATATAATCCTTTACCTGGGAATAAGTCAATTCAATAATTCCTTTTGACACAAATCAAAAGAAGTTACCCGATTTAGAGGTAACGTCTTCTCTCAATTTCTATTATTTTATTTAAACAATTCACTCCCTATGATCTTATTATTATATTATTACATAAATAAACCTATACCATAAATATTCATGTATTTTTTAGGATAATTATTTGAACTAAACTAATACACACCTCTATTTAATGGATACAAACATACAGGTTCTGTGTAAGACGAACTACTGCCTCACGAAATGCTAATTTTTCAATTTTCTCATACCTCCTCTAATGGTGGACGTTATGATGGAAATGTATTTATATATTATATATATTATATTTATTTTTTCTCTATTCTTCTGTAATTTGTATTTACAACATTCTTTTATGCTTTCCAAAATTTGTAATTATGATAATTTCATTTGAGGATGTGTGGATAACTATCCCATCAAAGTTATATGACTCGTTCATGCCATACATGAAACATATAAATTATGATGTAAATTAAATTACATAACATATATAACATATATATTATAATATTATTATAATATACCTATGTATCATTTATTTTTCATTTATTTAATCTGACAATGAAATGAAAGTAACATTCATGCCTACATACACCCTACCATCTCCATGATGAGGGAATTTTATTTCTTATCTTAAAATGTTATGTTCCATTTTAAATACATATATACTGGATAAATATGATATTTAAATCTATAATGGTATTCTGGATATAATGAAATTGTGACGAAAATGATAATTTTCATCAAAACAAGTTCAATTTCGATTCAAATGCCAAACATCGACAAAATGTTCGATAAAAACTGAAATTGTTATCTAATTGATATAACATGGAAATGAGTGATATAAAATGAATAATAAACATTAAAATGGATATAAATAAATTATAAATTAACCTATGTCTATTATTCACAAAATTAAATAACTAAAGAGGCATGTCAGACACAATGTAAGGGATTTCGTCTCAATCTCCTTTCATTGAGGCATATAATTATTTAAATAGGACCTTATATTACATGGTGTATAATCAACCCATTTTTAATTTGATTTCATTAAACTATATTACGAATTAATCTTTTTCTATGAATAATTTTATTAAACTAAAAGTTGAATGTCTCTTTTTAATGTACTCCGCGATAATGAATTTTCCACCGTTACGAGTATTATTTGATATTTGAATTCCTTTACAAGATGTAATATTTTTAAAAAGAAAAGTAAATAACATATTCCCTTTAGAGTATTTTGGTATTAAAAATGTATTTGATAATTGATTGATTAAATCAATATCTTTAAATGACATCTTATGATTGTAATTTAGAAATGTTATTTTTCCTTTATGCTTGTTCATGTGTTATGATTATGTTATGGTTGTTTAGCATTTAATATGTATATGGGTGGTTTCGTGACATTTTGAGGGTTGGTAATCCTATGAAAACTCTACAATTCATTGGGTAACATGAAGGAGGTAAACATTTAGGTTTCTCGTAATAGATTTAGGGAATATACTGTGACGGGTATTCCAAACATAACTATGAAGGTTACTCCCTATATAGCTACGAAAGCTACAATTTATTTATGTTATGGACTGCACAAGTTACCATTATGATTTCTGATTTCTATTATTTATTCATAAATATTATGATTTCATGAGGAATGTTAAATAACTTTCGTTTTATGAGTGAAATGTATGATTTTATTGATTTTTATATATTCATGAACTAATGTTTTATTTCCTTATTTTATAACCCTCACTAATCTTTTTATTACCACCGCTAGTTTTTGAAATGTTTTCCATAGAGTATATGGATGTGTAAGAGGAAGGAAGAAATCAAGATGAATTTTATGAAGATTAATATCAAAAAATAAATCATGTTTTATTTTATACATTTTATTTTTTTTTTAAAATGGATACTAAGTAGAAGTGACAAATATTTAATTTTTGTGTTATTGTGTAATAGTTATGGCCTAATTCTGTAAAACTCTCAACCTAAAAAGAACCTCAACATTAATTCTTGATTTAATTAAATATTAGGTAATTTTTAAGGATGGGGCCTTGTAGTTTGTATCAAGGAATGGTTTAGAAAACATCAGGGATTAGGAGTTTTGGATAACCCCATGGTAAGTCCTGATGTTTATTATTTCATTGAAATCCTTGTTTTAAAAATTTATCAGATCAATGAATTTCAGTTACAAATGGAAGGAGGATCCTATGAAATATTCATATATCTTCCTGATGACCTTTGTACAATTATAATTTCAAAGACATTTTCAGATTATTATGAAACATTTTCTAGCATACAACTCATTTGAAAGTAGTTGTTTGAGATATCAAACACCTCCACTATAACTCGATACCATCATGGATCATGGGTAGTATTTAATCAAAACCTATTTTCTCAATATTCTCCCATTTTAAATAAAGGTAAATATTATCATGAAAGGTAAATACTATCGAGGCATTTTAAAATATTTTACCTTATAAAAATATTTTATATCATATTATGATTTTGAACAAGGTACTGAAGACGGAGACCCTTGTACAACCTATTTATATTTTAATTTAAGATATATTCTTTCAGTAAATACTTATATTATCTTAAAAAGACAATTTTTTAATGTATCATATTAAAATCGGTCAAAATATTTTTATAAAAATTATGTTTTATCAGTTTTTTTGAAATTATATGTCATACATTATTATTTTCAAAAACTATTTTTCTTTGAACACCAATACAACCCATGTTATACAAGGTGTATTTGGATAATTGAATCAAATGATTGTGAAGGATATCTATATTATAATTTCAATTCAGGTACCTTATATCTATGTGAACTAGATGACGATGAATCTAGGTGGACACTATGATTAAGTTACGATGATCTTTCTTTTTGAATATATTTATTTTATCATATGTAGGTGGAATAAAAAAATGTCAATATATATAAGACTTCCTGAATTAAGATTTTAAAGTCATTATGAGTTGGGATGAAAATGATAAGTATAATACAACTATTGAGATTAAAACATGTTAGGGTAAATTTTGAGTTAAAAAACAGACAAATCGTAATATGGGTGACAATCCGTCATATCCGGAAAGACCCTGAGAAACAATGTATTACTTATTCTTTTTAGTTAAATGATATTATGTATCATGAATATGTTTATTTTTGAAACATATGTTTTATCAAATGTATATCCTTAGTATATGAAAATTATTTGGTGATTAAGTGATAAATGTTATTTTGGAAGACATTCTCTCTTTTGGGAACAATATCTACCTAAGGAAAATCGAATACTATGAGAATTCATTTGAGAGGTAATGGTAGAATTTTATTTTGGATGAATATATATTTTTTTGGAAATATATAGATTATTTTTATGGAAATTATTAACATATCATTTAGAACATGTTATTAGGTTAATTACATTTTAAGTATGAGACTTTAAGAGTAGTCAATTTTATTTGTAGATAAATGTTAAGATTTATCGTGGAAGACTATATGATCAAATCATTCTGAAATTTGGGATTAAATATTATATTGGATTATTATGAATAATTTTTAGGACAATTTTTTATTGAATGCTCATTGTTGATCTATAGATATTTGTTTGTTTAATTTTGGAGATTAAAAGTAGTATTTCTATTAATAAAGGAATATTCATTTTTGGAGATTATCTGATCTTGTACAACCTATTTTGGTTTTGGTTAATTTATAATGAAAAGGGGAAAATATATTCCATATTTTTTTTGATTATGTGATTCTCTATTATTGATTCTTGTAGTTCAGGTGTGATCAAATAATATTGAATACTCTTCATTTGGAGAAAAGATGTGTTAATGGTAGGTATTTATTAATGGATGATACTCTACATGAAAAGTAAGTATGTTTCCTTATGTTCATAGTCAAGATCATAAATAAATTTCAGAAATTTAATGAAAAGGATCAATAAACATAAAAATTTTCCATTTAATTTTCTTACTGTGAAATTAATGACTCTTTAAACCATCACAAGTTTGTGGTTCTCATGTTGTTAACTTTCTTCTGATCATGTTTTCTATCACTCTCCATCAGAACAAGAAGGTTAATTTGTCTTCCATATAACTATTGTCCTGCATCGAATCCTATTATATGTTATCTCAAGTGAATTTTGTACTTCTCTTTCATTCTATTAAATTGATATTTGTATTTACTCTTTTTCAACTGAGGCATTTTCAAGGATGTTTCTGTGCCCAAATTTAAAATTTCGAAGACCCAATTTTCAAAGGGTGGGAAAGATGTAACATCCCAGGTATTTAAAAAATAAAACCACTTCATATATATTAATATTTATAAAGAAGATATTAATTTTATGTTAATGAGGAAACATTTCCTGATGGAGTACCTGATCGACAATAATGGGTTTCTTTGACACCTTACATTGCACACAACATTGAGTTATACCAAAAAATAACAAAATATTATTATTATTATTCTAAATTTTTGTTAACACATAGTTTTTGTATTTGTGGGAATGAATGGAAATAACTATATTATGATTTTACATACATTATAAATGTTTTTACATTTATCCAATAAATTTTAGATGCTTAAAATGAAAATGAATCCAATTTTAATCATAATATACTCTAATATTTTTAAAATTTCATTTTACCACATTTTGATGGAGAACCCTATTATAATAATGTTTTTGGAACTTTTATATGTTATATATGACAAAAAAACTTATTATATATAATAGGGACTTCAAAATTTACATTAGTTAATTATTTTGGCAATTTTCTGATAAATATAATTTTTAAGGAATTATAAATAATACTACATTTTAATTCAAAACTACCTTTTCATTTAATTTATTTATATAGATAGATTGTTTTTAGATGTTTTTCAAGTGTAGTTGGATTATGTTTTATCAATTAATCCAATTTTTTTCATTTTAAGTAATTTCACTTTTAATTTGGATATAAAAACATTTCAAACATTTGATTGTTTTTCCTTCTTAAATCCCCTTTTTTTGTTTGGACAACAGATATTAGTTTTAAATTATTTTCTGACAATTCTATGTTTTTAATTTGAAAAATTTGATTCCATATTTGGATTCATATGTTATAAATTATGTAAAAAGATATCTTTTATTTTTGGACACCGTGAATATTAATAGTTGTAATTTTTTTGATTTCTGTTGTTAATTGGTAAATAAGTAAATAAGGGTATAAAATAAAATTATAATAATAGAAAACTACCCAAATACATTTCTTAATCATATTTTATAATATATTTATGACCATGTGCATTCTTTTGTCTATTTTAGGACCCCATGGAGCCACATAGGTGTGATAATGACATGTTATAAAAATAATATAATGTACAGGGAAATATAACATAAACATGTATTTTTTACCAAACCAATATTAAAATAAGGTTATATAACTAATATAATTAACTATAAATAGTCATTAAATATATAAAAACATTTCCTACATCATGATATTTTATTTATAATTTTTAGACCTTTGGTAAATCTATTTATTTATTAAATAATGATGTTAGAATGTTTACATTACTAATGAAAGATTCAAATAAATGTTTTATAAATATTAAAATAAATTCAGTTCGAAGGTTTTTGTGTAATGATGGAATTTTATTGATGTTTATGACATATTATCTTCAAGTGGACTCCTTTTTTTAATGGAATCATTCTGTTAGGACTTTAACAAAAATCAATTACTAAATAGTGTCAAATTTCTCATAAATTAGTTTCAACATAAAATACTACTTTATTAAAGGACATAATAGTACTAAAAACATAAGATTCAGCCAAATGACATATATAATATTAAATATTTCATTAAGGATACAATTTTTATTCTCTTGGAATTTTATAGTGACTATAGTAACCATATATTATGAAAATACAAGAAGACATTCACTACTGGAAATGGGTTTATCCCCATGCATCTATCCCCACGGTTATTTAAACTGTGTGGGTAGATTGGTTTTATCTGTCTATACCCATGATTTTATTAAAACCATGGGTATTGAAAACTCCATCGGACCTAACTATCGAGCTCCTCCTCCCCAAACTTCCATCGCGCTCCCCTGATTCAACATTACCTCCTCGACCCTCGACTCCCGGCCCTGCACTCCCCTCCCCGACCACCGCCTCCCGACCCTATCCTCCCATATCTGACTCCCCTCCCTGACCCCCGACTCTCGGCTCTGAATCCCGGCTCCACCTCCCAGCACTGCCTCTTGGCTCCGCTTCCCGGCTCCGCCTACCTGCTCCCGACCTGGACCTCCTGGCCTTCACCTTCGCCTCAAAATCCCAGCCTTCACCTCTTAAACAAGGTAATATTGTATATATTACTACGAATCAAGATGTAATTTTGAAATGACTCAAGATATATTGGTATTTGGTAAACTCCCGGCTTGTTCATCTTTTGGAAATAAGTTTTGGAATACAATTAAATTAGTCAATCAAATATCAAACATTTAGGGTTTTAGAAACATAAAATTTATCCCTACAGGGAATGGATACATTCACATACTATTTTCTTCTCATGAGCTAAAGAAAAATTCATGAGTAATTGGATATATTGTGTTAATTATTAGAATAGTGTTCTTGTAAGAGTGGGATAAAAAATTTAATCCTTTTGAGGTGATGAACTCAAGGGCTTAGGTTTGTTTGAAAATATTTGGTATTAATTGGATTTTATGTCTTAAAAAATCTCTATGAAATTGATGCTACTCTAGGTGTTTCCATTAAAATGGACTAAGAAACAGAGGAATCCAAGTTTGGCTTCTATGCTTGTATCTTGGTCTAACTAAACCTAATCCCCCTTTACATTAAGAAGGTAGAATTCTGTATGTTGGATAATGATTTTGGTTTGAAAATTACATACGAGGATACCCCACTTTTTTTCATGGTGTCAAGCCATTGGGATTGTTAAGGATGAATGTCGTAATGATTTATCATGATATTTTTTTTTCTAATAAGAGGAAAGATATAAAATGTTATTTTAGGAATAAGAATGGTGCTGAGTCTCTGATATTTGCGGACTCAAATTAGATAATTGACATAGGTTGTGAGTTAAGGTCAGATGGTACCTCATCTAAGGATGCTCAGGACAACCCAGGTCAGGGGTAGAGGATTTCCATGAGGATCCAATCTTTTTGAATAGGGGTGGTTCAAGATACGGCCGATGGTGATGATATGGTTAGGTTATGGGAAGTTGGAAACTCTTCCATTTCAAGATGGACTTGTTTGTAGTGAGAAATATGGTAAGTGAAACTAGTATTATAAGGATACCATGGTCCTAGATTCATAGGTAATGGATCAAAAAACAAGGTATGAAGTAATGGAAGGGGATTATAATGATGTATAGTCTTGATATAGTAATATGGTTAGGATAATAGATTGTTATTTTTTCCAGTATTTTTAGGTTATACTTAAGAAAATAACGATTTATGATTTGTTATCCTTAAAGTACTCATACTCTGTACTTACTGTATTTTGTCTTTAATGATATTTTAGAGATTCAATTATATTATCTTCCTTGAATAAGATGAATGATATTGTTTTTCATCTAATGAAATTGATGAATATTCTTATCCAACATGTATACTCTCAACACTTTCATCTCATCACTTGATTGTTATGATCAAGTCTCACTTCTTAATGTTCTTCTTGTAATTTGTCAAGGTAAAACCCCATTTATGAAACTTCACTCCCAAGCTCAGATTAACGTGTTTCAAAATTGTTATTTCCTACTAGTTGAGGCCATCATTTACCCCTATATATAAATTATATCTCAGCATTACCCTTAATATTCACCAATTTTAATTATCACATTCTGACAACTACATCTCTAATGTCTATAATGGACAATGATCATATTATGGAAAATTAAAGTTCTGAATTTATAGTAATCTTCAGTTTATTTTTAATGATATATCAAAAATATAATTTATTCAATTGTAAATTACCATATAAAAAGTAGGGGTCGTTACAACCATGATGTAGACATGGAATTTGATGGCTTTTCTTTATTAATTTTTCTTAATCTTATATCTAATTCCCTTATTACCCATCAATGAATAAGATTTAATTAAATAAAACATAAAAATTTCTTTCAATATCCCTGAATGGATTTTATTCATTAAAAATTTCATAGTGTTCAAACACTAAATTTTTTTTTAAACACTGAACTATTGTAATGCATAATGGTTTTCCTAATTATATAACCCTTAGAGTAAAGATCAACACTATACTAGAAATGTCTTAATTAATATTTAATGACCACCTGATTAATCAATTAACTTAATGAGGGATCTTAGACTCTATGACATGTTAATTGTTCTAATTATAAAGGTCTCTTCAATTTCCTACATTTTATTTGTGAAAAACATGGGGAACAACACATGAACTATTATCTAAGTTTCAACTGCCAACTCCCTAAGTCTCCCCAATAAGGAACACTCTCTATATATTATCCATTTATCATCTTCAGTAAAAATAAAAATAGTTTCCATATCCTTTTTATAAAATAGAACATTGATATTCTCCAATCCTATGGTACTATAATTCATTCTCTTCATTCATGCTTAGATAACATGAATTTTCAACATCACACACTCGGAATAAATTGCCTCTAGCACTCTTATACTATTTTAACCACTCTTCCATCCTCAATGTTCTCAACCAATAACCCATAATTCCTAAAAAATATATATTTCCTTTATCATGAAGTTGATAAAAACTTAATATATTTTGTTTTAATCCATCAACATAAAGAGTTTTTTTATTTAAGGTTCTCTTTCCCAATAAATACTAAACCAACTCCTTTAACCTTTAGTGAACCATAATCTATGAAGGTAACTAAGAATCCATCTTATTTTTAAACAGATTTCAATGTTTTTAAATATTTTATCATGTGAGCAGAACATCCAGTATCCAAGATCCATAGACATTCCCCTTTGGATTCTTTGGGTGAATCTTCAATAACTAAATCGTTCTCATGCACTTTTCTATTCTTCTTTAGATGATTTTGAGTATTAAAACTCAAATTTTTTCAGGATGGTATATGATTAGGCATTCATTTTCATTATGAATAGGATGACCACACCTTCCATAGACTTACTCAAGAATATCAAACATGTTCTGTGGTTTCTATATAAAATTTACAATACATTTCTATCTCTTATTCCATTAAAGGGGATGAAACCCCCAAACATTGATTCTCAATACTCCAAAGTATATCATGATGTATATTTTAAAAATAACATATCTTTTCCATATGAAAAAATATTCTAAAGTTCCAATAGAATCCATAAAAATTATATCTTATAAGCATCATGTTGTACAAAATGTGTAGGATACCTTAAAACATTTTTTCAGTATTAAATCCAGAACATTAAAGTTATAACCACACTATTGTCATTGAATTTTTTATTCCCCATCAAATAACCCCTACCAAATAATCTATAAAACAATAAATTCCTATTATTAAAATAAAATATTCTTTCCATGTGTATAATGACTCTATATATATAAAGGATTATTTTACATTGAAATTATCTTTTTTATCCCCCATCAATGACCACTTGGGAGTGTCTTTTTTAACTTTTTTTAGTTTACATATCAAGGTATACCTTTTTCCATTTTTCCTACTTATTCAATCATGGTATCCTCTTGTCATTAAATATGTTTTTCTATCTACTAATATACTTTGATTAATATAATAATACAATTGATTGTAATGAACTTTTTAAATATGATTTATATTGTTGATTGAATGATACTTTTTTTTCTAGTTATATAATGGATAGAATCTGGATGTATCATACCGATCATATTTCAACCGAGTTTCAAAATAATTAGAATAATTTTTTAGATTTTACATTTAGCAATGTGTAATATGGAGATTGTATACCATTTCCCTACTATAATTGTGTTGGAAGACCATGCTTAAGATGAGAAGAAGTTAGTTACCATTTAACAAAATTTGGATTTCAAGCAAAATATAATGTTTGGTTTCACCATGGAGAGATGAGTCAGTCTTTGACTGTTCATAATCAAAATGAATGAAGTGACATGGAGAATTTTATATTTTATCAGTTTCCATATGTGAATCATCTTGAGAGATATAGTATGTCGGTGCAAGAAGACAATGATATCAGTATACATGAGGAAAATGATTAAGAAGATGATGTTGATAGAGTGAAAATTTTATTGGATGATCCATAACTCCAGTATATCAAGAATGTACTAAAATGAAAAAGTTGGAATTTTTAATGCGGTTATATCTTGGGAAAACCATATATGGGATTTGTAATACTGCCATTGATTATATTCTTACATTTTTGAAGGACTTGCTTCCTGATGGTGCAGATATTCCCTCAAATCATGACATGGCATGGAAGTTAATTAATAAGCTTTGATTTCCTACTAATAAAGTCCATTTTGTATGAAAGGTTGTAGTTTATTATTGGAGGAAAAACTGACCGTAATGACTGTAAAGAATGCAGTACATATCGATGGAAGACAAATGTAGATGGAACAACATCTCGTGTGCCATAGAAAGTCATGTGGTAGTTTCCATTGATTCCCAGACTTCAAAATCTATTAATGTCTCCAGAAATCTCAGTCAATATGCGATTGCACGAAGTTGAGAGAATTATAGGTAATGATAGGCTATTCCATCCTACAAATGGATTAGCATGGCAGACATTTGATCCACAACATCCTGATTTTGTAGCTGAGGTGCGTAATGTCAGATTGGGCCTATTATATGATGGTTTTAATCTGTTTGGTTAGATGCTTACTACTCATAGCACGTGGCCGATTTTTATTCATGTTTATAATCATCCTCCGTGGATGTGTATGAAAAAACCTTTCACTTTCGTGAGTATACTGATATCTGGACCTTCAAATCCTGGTAATGATATAGATGTCTACTTGTAGCCTTTAATAAACTGGTTGAAACAACTTTGGGATTTAGGTGTGCGGACATTTGATGCTTCTTAAATGAATACGTTTCAGATGCGTGCTACCCTTCTATGGACCATAAATGATTTCCCTTCCTATGAAATGATGTATGGGTGGAGCACGAAGGGAAAACTATCATGTCCTATTTGTATGAAGAATACACGATCGAGATGGCTTAAATATCATCATAGTTTCAAATTCATGGGGAATCACCGATTATTTCCAATGGATCATCAAAATAAGAAGAATCGTTGGTGGTTTGATATTAATGTTGACACTGAAGAACCACCTCATTATATATCAGGACGTGATGAGCTTGATGAATTGAAATATTTCAGATTTTCATTAGGGAAAGGCCAGTTGAAATCTTGGAAGACGACGAATTCTGATACTGAATTCACATATTATTGGAAAAAGGGAAGTATTTTTTTTGTGTTTCCATATTGGTATACTAATTTGTTACGTCATTGTTTAGACATAATGCATATTGAGAGAAATATATGTGAAATGTTGCTTGCAATTCTTTTGAATATTAAGGAGAAGACCAAAGATGACTTCTGATCTCGTCGAGATTTCTTGGATTGGGGTATTCGACTAGAACTATATCCTGTTTGAATCGGTGAAAACAAATGGAAAGTTCCATGTGCTTCTTGGGTGATGAAACCAGCATTGAAAGATCAATTTCTGGCAGTATTGGAGAATATCAATGTTCCAGATGGCTATTCCAGCAACATATCTAAACGAGTAAACCGAATACATTTGAAATTGAAATCCCTAAAACTCATGATTATCACATCCTTCTTCATTAATTGATTCCAATAGGATTCGGGATTTGGTATCCAATAATGTAAGGGTGGTAGTGATTCGGTTGTGTCATTTTTTAGAGACCATTGTTCTAAAAGGTTATCCAAATCATTGTTGATAAAAATGCAGCAAGAGCCACCGTTAATTCTATATTAGTTGGAAATTTTTTTCCCTCCATCCTTTTTCACTTTCATGCAACATTTAACAGTTCATATTCCAGAAGAGACACTTCTTGGGGGACCAATCACTTTTTGGTGGATGTATCCCACTGAAATAAATATGTGCACAATGAAATCATATGTTCGAAATAAGAATTATCCTGAATGTTCCATTGTGAGGAGTTATTTGCCCCAGGAATTTATGGATTTTTGTTCAATGTATTTGTCTGATGTGAGCACAAGACATAATCGACCAATGAGAAACAAAGATGAGTAGTATTAGGGAATTCAGCCTTTGTTTCCATCTCTTCCCCAAATAAGTGGAATTATCGGGTCATATACATTGGTTACATTGAGCTTTGAAGAGCAGAATATGGCACATAATACAGTCTTGTTTAATTGTGGTTTGTTCGATGTTTATATCAAGTAAGTAATTTTAATATATATATATATATATATGTTATCTCATTCAATATCATATCCCATATACCTTATAATTTTATTTTCATTTTATTTAGAGAACAAAAAAAAATTGTAAGTAGATTTTATTGGTCTTTGCAGTTGAGAGGGAGAGAGGCTAGGCATAGACAATAGTTCCCAGCTTGGTTGAAATAAAAGGTATGAAAATTAAATTAAATACCTTAAAATATAGATATATATTTAGTTATATTACTCATATGTATTCCAGGTAATGAGTTTACCTGCTGATTTCATTTCATAATAATTAAGAGTGTTGGCTTTTGGTCCCAATTAATTGGCACGTGACTAGAAATATTTAATAATCAATGGTAATAAATTTGTTACCACTGATAAAGTGGTGAAAATGAGAACACCGCATGATGGCGTTATGTATACTGCCAGAACAGATTGTTATTCCAGTGCATCAGATAGTCGACCATGATATGAAGATTTGTATTATTATGGAGTGGTTGAGAAAATATTTTTATTGGATTACTTCTCTCAAGGTCGAGTCACTATGATGAAATGTAAATGTTTGATTCAATGACGTGCCATGGTACATTTATTGATGATTTCGGATTTAGATTTATTGTCATGAGTCGATTCCTGTATACCGATGAACCATAAATTTTAGAATCAATGTAAAAACAAGTGTTTTATGTAAAAGATCATTTGAAACATGATTACAGTGTCATTAATGAAGTAATCCAAAGAAATATTTTTCATGATGTTGGGGATGAAATTGTCAGCATTGATGCCCCCATCAGTGTTAACCAAAATATTGTATTTGATGACACAAATTGTTCCATTGTGAGAGATGATGTCGAACCTGAGGTAGTGGAGGGTAATATATAAAAGAAACAATATATATTCAGAGTTCATTCAGTTTACCTTAACATGAGTTTCTCAGGTTGGTACTAATGTAATTACTTTAATTTAGTTTTAGTTTGGAATGATATGTCTGTTTTAGTATTGTTTGGTTTCGTTTCATTTAATTATTTTTATTTCAATTCAGAACACTTGGTTTAAAATGTTGTTTAAAAAATTGTATAACTTGGTTGTAAATTATCATTACTGAAAGATGTTATGACATTTTTAATTTGTATGTATGATTTGAAAATTTGTTGCTAAAAAATATTTATTTCATTCTTATGAAAATTATGAAGAAAACTACAGAGGCTCACAAGAAGAGATTATTTGATGTTGATCCTGTTAGACACGAGCGTGAGTTGTCTTCAGTGAATATAAGAATTATAATATTTATCTTCTGAATTACATATAATATCTAGTACTTATTTTTGAACAAATTTTTTTAGGGACACAGAACTCCAGAGATTCCTCTTCCAAGTATGGGACCGAGCAGGGATCCTACTAGACCTAGGCGGAGCTCCCGTCTTACCACTCCCCACACTGACCCATTAGTGGAAATCACATCTACCACACATGTCCTCCCCTCGCTAGAGTCCCATAGGATGTTCCCATACAGGCTGCCATCATCATCCCATTTACCCTCTTTTTCCCATTCCATGTCCACACCGACTCGACCGATGTTCTCACCTGTACAATTTCCATATCCATTCATGTATCCCCAGACCTACTATGCATATTCTAACATGTCTACGCCACCTAATTTTCCTACCATCCATCCTATGCATATTGAGTCTGTTCCTTCAGCTTCCAATCCTGTTAATGAAGATTTGAAGGAGCATTCTATGGAACAGATACTTCCTTCGAAGGATGCCGATCCATCATAGTCCATGGATGCCTCATAGCCTGTTAAAGATCCTGCATTATGTTTTTTTATTATAAATGTTTCAAATTATAGCATTTCACTTTTTTCCTATTGTATTGTCACTTAACTCTTCTCTTTTCACCTCTTATCATATTTAGTGGGATCTTCTAGTAGGCGACGTGGGCAAACTCAAATGTGGGATGCCTGGAATCATGAAACTCAGATTATGGTGGATTACAATTCTGAAAATCAAATGGTAGGTAAAAATGCTCAGGAGTGTAGATCATTCATGGCTACATTTTCCAAATATCATTATATCATTCTAGTGGAACCATTCTCATGGGGACATATCAGTTCTGACATCAAGGATAGGGAATGGGCATATATATGGGTACAGAAATTTTATAAATTTATATTTATATTAGTATTGTATTTATATTACATAACATGTTCTTTGCAGAGTCGATTTAACTTTCCTAATGGTAAAACTAACAAAGCTGCTAGGTTGAGTTATCTTGGAGAGTATTGGAGGTCATACAAGTAATATTTACACATTGGTTGGAGGAGTAGAGTGAGTACTGAGTTAGAGGGTGTACCCACAAACCTTGACTATCCAAAAAGATAATATCAAAAATTGATCACACATTGGAATACTGAAAAGTATAAGGTATTACCATATTTAATGGTTTTTCTATAAAATTTAATTTCTAATACCTGTATAGTTTTTGTTTATTAGGATGTGTCACCGAAAAAAAAACAAAGATGGAATGACATATCTACACACATTGGGGTGCACTACAATGCCAGACAAAGGGAAGCGGCTGGTACGTTCCGCTGAATTAAAATAATGTCCTTATTTATAACATGTCATCATAAAATATTCATTCTTTCCCTTGGTTAATCCATGTATCCTGGAAATCACATCTTATACTAGGATAAAGCTTGTCTATTTATCCTAAACAAGTATTATATTACCTTGAAACCCACTTCAGAAAACCATTTCTAAAAACTATTTTAGAAAACCACCAATTGGTTATGACTATCATTAACCTCAATGTTTGTAGGTCTTTGTTTGAAACTCACTTGAATCCAATTTTTTTTCATTTATCATATATGGTTGTAATACAAATTTGTGCACTTCTCATATTCAGCAAGCTGAATTGGGCATTTAAGGTCCTGTATCTCGGGAAAAATAATTCTGCTTCAGTAGGAAAAAAAAATATTGAACTGCAGTTAATTCACAAACACAAGATAAAATTATAATTTTGTTTACTTATATTTCAAACATTTATACAAAATTCATAATTTAATATGTTTATAATTTCAATAGTCTTCCTTGGAGGACATGGATGAGAAGGAAGCTGACGACTTTGGGCCAAATGATCATTTGGGTCAGGTGTTAGGTGTGGATCATCCAGGAAGAGTCCATTATAGACTAGGAAAAAACATTTTCCCCTCTAGGTATTGGTCATCATCGGACTCCTCTAAGGCATCTTAGTTGGAAAGTTCACGTACTAAATTAGCTACGACAACGAAAACAATATTAGAGTATCATTAAAAAAGAATGCTAATGAATGAACATTTCATGAAAGCTCTGTCAGTTTTGAGTCAGTCACTACCATCAGAGGTTTCTGCCACTTTTCATTCATGTATGGCATCAATGTTCTCTTTAAATAATGCCTCGGGTGATTCCCATGGGGGTCCCTGTGGTGATGATGGTAGTGGCGATAGAGCTGGTGTGGATGTTGCTGATTATGTTGTTGGCGATGAGATTGCTGATGATGATGCTGACGGTGTGGTTGGTGATGATGTTGATGATGATGTTGTTGACAATGTTGCTGCTGATGATGATGACACTAGACATGGGGATGACGATGATGGCGATGGGAGGGGGATATTAATCCCCTCCTTTTTTGACTTAGCAGAGAGACTTGGGTTGGAGTTTAATGTTTTTTTATTGGTTGAATACTTGTATGTGAATTTCATTGTGTAATTAAATGCAATATGGATTATGTTTTCATCAGGGGTGTTATTTGTCAATTATTTAGGTAATTTTCACATGATATATATTTTTTATAGTTTTGTTTGTTTATTATTATCTTGCCATCTAATCTTGGCCTTAGCAGTAGCGGGGAGGCCTATGATGGGGGGCTGCAGTGGAGGGCTGGTGGGGGGGGGGGAAGGTTGGGAGGGGGGGGGGGAGGATGGGTGGGGGGTGCAGTGGAGGGATGGGGGGGGGGGTTGTAGTGGAGGTCTAGTAGGGTTGGGAGTGCTGGGGGGGGGTTGCAGTGGAGGCCTGGGAGGGGGGTGCAGGGAGGGGATGGTTGGGAGGGTTGGGGGGGCTGCAGTGGAGGGCTGGGGGAAGGGGTGCAGTGCAGGGCTGGGAGGGGATGTTTAGGAGGGATGGGGGGCACCAGTGGAGGTCTAGAGGGGGGGGGGGTGCAGTGGAGGGTTGGGGACTGTAGTGGAGGGATGGGAGGGGCGGGGGGGGGGGGAAGGTTGGGAGGGATGGGGGGCTGCAATGGATTGCTGGCGGGGCTGCAGTGGAGGGTTGGGAGGGGGGTCTTGGAGGGGAAGGTTAGGAGGGGGTGTAGTGGAGGGCTGGGAGGGGAGGGGGCTGCATTGACTTAATCTCTCTTTCCTATACTTAGCATGCAGAGGATGTTCATCAGGTGAGTATGATCGTGTCCTCGACTTTGAAGCAAAAGAGCTCATCTATTAAAGGCATTGAAAAGGTTTAGTTGATTCTGATCTTTTTCGTTAAACTTAAGGGCACTGATTTTTAGTTCTTGGAGTGATTCATATTATTTGTGTTTGGTTTCATTATAAACAGGGGCCTTACGAAGCTGCTGCAGTTTCTTTTGAGGCAATACCTCGAAACATGGCATAAAATTGTGGTGTTAATGTGATCAGGACTATGATTGCTCTAGAAGGAAAGGCAAGTAACCTGTGCTCATTTCCCCTGTCCCCTTTTGGTCATCTATTTATGATTATATTATTGCATAGTTTAGTCAAGACACAAAAAACTAAAACACATTCCCTGTGTATTTTATTTTCCTTAAAACAACTATATGACTTGGGATGTCAATGAATCTCATCATTGATTGGTATACAGTAAATATGGAGGAGGAGGGGCTGGGCAAGGGGGAGGGGAGGAGGGGCTGGGAGGGGGGAGCTGGGTAGGGGGAGTGGGAGGAGGGGCTATGCAGGGGCGGAGTTGGGCATGAGGGAGGAGCTGATATTTCAAACACCCGACCCTATGGTAATACCATATCAACCAGATCATACATCATCAACACCTTTATTTTCACTAGGATATTGATGAAAATCCTTTTCCCTTATACGATGAGATATAAAGTTTATTTGTATCTTAGAGGGTATGTGTAGTTTGTGAGTATTAAATTAGTAGGTTTCCAGAAACTATATCCCTAGATAGAATAAATACATATACAACTGTATGATATGAAAAAAAATCAAAATTCCCCACTTCCTGCTCTAGTTTTTCTTAATTATGCCCTATGTGAGACTTTACCTAGCTTTTACAATACTAATGTGGGAATATAAATACATAATATATCATACCAGAAGTTCCCCCGACCTTCCATATAATTTTATTTCTATTTGAATCACATTCCAACTCATAAATTATCACCATTATGTATAAATCATGATTCCCTAATGACACATCCACATATTATATCACCAGAAACCTAGGTTTCAAATTTTTTACCAACAACTAGATCATTATCCTAACAAAACCCAACACTCAGTGACTCATGTTCTTGACCATGACTGACTATTCATCCTCAAACTATGACATAGATACAGTGAGAATCCTACTCAAATCTAGTGGTGTCACACACTCCAATCATAGCCTAATACATTGTATCCTCCTCTGTATCAATTAACATTATCATCGTCTACCCTATGTCACTTAAATCTGAAGGATTCCACCAAAAAATAGGGGTCAAAAAAATTCATGGGACCTGAACTTTGTACACATGAGCTCAATGAACATAGTAACCACAATGAGAAACATCTCTAATAGCCATTTTCCAAACCTTTTCATCATCTATGATAATGGTCAATATAATATGCATCATACATATGATACTCCATATCCAGAATCATAGTGGTAAATGTCACTCATAGTAATGTGTATTTTCACTCATCAAGTTCCCAAATAAGTGAATCAATTAGCACATCCCATGAATCACCACATTAAAACATGTGATATCATTATAATAAATCCATTAAACCACACCATATAATATCCAGTGTATATAAGGCTAAACTATCTATTTTAAACATGATAATACCCCTATTTATCTCTTATGAGCTATGAAAGTTGCAAGTTGTTCAGTTCTCGGTTAGACATAGACAACCCTACCCTCACCCATTTAATACACAATATATGTAACAAATATATTATCTATACTAAAATAGGATTCTTCTAGATTACCTATCACCTTATTACACACTTCATCTTTTAAGATGAATATTGATTATTTTTATTTATATATTGCAGGTGACTCACTCTGCACATGAAGAGATCAAGGGAATCCTACACTAATAAGTGATAGATCTCTACAACAGGTATGTTTCCCTAAAATTATGGAATTGAACTCCCTACCATGAATAATTTTTCATTTTTATTTACACACTATATGAATGCATGTTATTGGTCATAAAATTATGGAGTTAACCTCCCTTTCATCCAACATAGGAATGCAGGTGATATGTTTTCACTATTGAATCCACTGCATATTGATTTTTGTTGACTAAAAACATTTGAAACATATGATTATAATGCTTTTATACAATTATGTTTTCACTATTGACTCCTATATATATTTACAAGGTAGTATTTTTGTATGATTATTTTGTGATTTAACGAGTTTTGTCTCCATTATGGGATATTCATATCACATGAATAGTCAATGGATCAGTTCAATGATGCAAAGTTGTAGATTTGTGGGTCATGTCTAAGAGTTTCTAGACATAATTGAATTGTTCTCATCCTAGTATAGCGATGAACCGAAATATTAGTGAATCTGCATGGGATGATGGAATGAATGCCTTCAATTTACAAGCATGGAGAAGAAATATAAGAGATGTGTATCATTTATATCTTAGCGAGGATTGATGCAAGTATTTTTTCCTAACTAACTCTTCAACAGGATAGGATGTATGGATGTTTTTATTGTTTGTAACTCATGCAGTAAATGATACAGTGATAATCACATTCTTCTTGAGTTTGAATGGATAGTCTACGAGTTTCACTTTATAGTTTTTGAACTTAATCTGAGATCGACATACTAAAGCTATACAACAACTTGAATTCAACTATATTGAGAATCTTGTGAGTTCCATCCAGTATTTAATGATATTAATCAACATATTGATATTTAAATATATAAATTATTGTTAATTTATATTTATTATTTTAATATATTTATAGATTCATTTTATATGTTTTATGTTTTTAATTTCTTTTACTTTAGAAGTGCTAAAATGGGTGGGTTTCATTTGTTTATTTTCAAAATAAAATCAAATTTGAATTTTGAAAACCAGTATTTGACTGAGTTTATGTTGTGTAATGAGTTTGTGATAAATCTCAAGCTAGAGTACTGTAATTTATCACCCTACTAAAAGAACACATTCTTCTACAAATTGAAATTAGAATTTTTTATAACTAACAATACATAAAAACTGTGACTGTCTATTCTTATTGCAAGAGTATAAAAAATTTAAATCTGTTTTGACAAACATAACAACTGAAAGAACCCTGGATCAGGTTAACAAACATACCTTATGGGCACAGAACATGTATTTCTTGTGTTATAATCTATTTTGTATTACAGTGAGTTGTATTACCTTAAATAAAAATACATTAAGGGAACATATTTAGTTGGACTCCTGCTTTTAGATTTTTTTCTGTTATAATTTGTTCAGTAATAAAGTGAGTTGTAGTACCTTATCGAATTTTTAGGATGTTTTCTAACAGGTTGTAGTACCTTACCTAGTTGGGTCTGCATCCAAATAAAACATGTAATGCACCTATATATTTCATGCAGGGAGATTTAGGCTTTGAAGCAGATTTCAGTGGCACACTATGTTACTGTTACTAAAACTGAACAACTACAATACTCTATTCTGACCTTTAAATGAGTTGAACAACATTATATGGGTTTTTCATGATTCTGTACACATGAATCAACTTACAATGAATCTTAAATCTTCGAAAAATTATTTCTATGATTTCAGGTATGATTATTTATAACTAAAATTTTGAATACTAAATGACTGTCCATTATTATTGCAAGAGTAAGAAAAAAGTTAAATCTGTTTTGAGAAACATATCTTATGACAACACCAAGGATCAGGGCAACAAACATATCTTAAGGGAATGAATCTGGTATGTTTTTGTTCTAATCTATTCTTTATTACAGTGAGTTATAGTACCTTACAAAAAACATATCTTAAGGGAACTTATTCAGTTTCAGACACGAATTCATAATTTTTTTTTCATGTTATAATCTGTTATAATCTATTTTATATTATAATGTGTTATAGTACCTTATCAAATCTGTTATACTATTTTCTAACATGTTTCAATATGCTACACAAATAAGGTATTCAACCAATAGCTTGGAATTGGAGGAAGGTTATGTATGTAAAAAAAATTATCATGTATTTTCAATTTTAATATAAGGAAAATGTTCATGTGTTGAATTCTCTTATACATTATTTTCTTTCATTAATAAAAAATTCATAAGTAATTTTGTTTTTTAGGAGAGTGTTTTTTGAGTTTCTTATTTTCCTTCCCCACCAACTACAACGACCGATGGATTGATAACATTTTTTGTTTATGGTGGATAATTTTTATATATATCAATTGTTGAATGACATTATAATAAATGCTTGTGTTTTTTATTTCATGTGTTTTTTATCCAAAATTTTATCAAAATATGTCATTCTAATTGACGAGAAGGGGGCAGGGGCTGGGCTGGGGGGGGGAGGGGGAGGAGTTGGGCAGTGGGGAGGGAGTGGAGGGGATGTGCATGGAGGAGGGCTGGGCAGCGGGGATGGCTGGGTAGTGGGGAAGGAGGGGGAGGGGGTGGGCATGAGGGTTGGGTAGGGGGAGGGCTGTATAGTAGGGAGGGAGGGGGAGGGGCTGGGCAGGGGGAGGGAGGGGGAGGGGTTGGGTAGTGGGGAGGGATAGGGAGGGGCTGGGCAGGGGGAGGGGGAGGGGGAGGGGAGGGGGAGGGCTTGGCAGTGGAAAGGGAGGGGGAGGGCTGGGCAGTGGGGAGGGAGAGGGATGGGCTGGGTAGGGGGAGGGCTGGGTAGTGGGGAGGGAGGGGGAGGGGCTGGGCAGTGGGGGAGGGGGAGGGTGTGAGCTCATTATTTAGAAATGTCTTGTGGATGCCATCTAGTGTTGTTTAATGTTCAATTGGATGGATTATTTTAGGAGAGATCAAGTATTTTCTACGAGGAGATCATTGTTTTACTTTATGTATTGGAACCATTTTAGGAATACCATTTAAAGAAGTTTATTTTTCTATAACTGATCAACTCTAAAAAGGAGCTTGTTGATGGGGTATATAAACAGTTGTTGGAGGCTTTTAGATGTGGTATATACCCAATCACTGAAGGAGTTTTAAATTGTGGTGTATAAGTAATTTTTGAATAAAGTATAGGGTGTATAACAATTTGATGGATTTTTATAGTCATGGTGTATAACCTATTAGTATTGATATTATTATATTATCCATGTTGTCTCGTATAACCGTCATGGAAAGTAGGCTTTTCACTAAACTTTTTAAATCATCTTGTTCCGGTATTGTGCTTTCATTTTCATATGAATGAGGTAAGGATGAAATTTTTATGTAGAGGATCATGTATTTGACCATACAATGAATGGATTAACAGTTCTAGTTTAGCTGTTTAGATGTTGGGGATTAGGTTGGATTATCGAATAGCTAGTTTGACTTTCCATGTATATGTGCTATTGTAGGTGCAAAATAGAGGTGAAAAATGGTGGGAGGTGCAACTTCTGCCTAGGGAACCTGTCAATACCCACGGTTTACCAAACCATGGGTAAATATGGGTTGCTGTAATTCTGCAGGTGTAGTGCAGTGCTGCCTACAAAACCTATCTGTACCCACAGTTTGGTAAACCATGGGTAAATATGGGTTGTTGTAAATCAGTATACCCACAGGTTTTACATCAATACCTACGGTTTGATAACCATAGTTATACATCAGTACCGATGGTTTATTAAACCATGAGTAATAAAAATATTCAATGGTCTATGCCCACATTTTTTTAGAGAACTGTGGGTATAGACCTATTACAACGGCACTACAGCCCACGCTTACTAAAATCCTGAGTATAATGTATACCCATGGTTTCAAGGGCTAGACCCACGGTTTTAAACCGTGGGTATAGGTGCTATTTTTAGTAGTGATTGTCAGAGTTATAGTTTTTAACTAATGATTAAATGTAAATGATAAGGACCTAAACTTGTATAATTTTAATTGTATGATGGGGATACTACAAAAAAATCTTCTTATGTTTTAAATAAATTAGTTTGGGACAGTAAAAATTAGTAAAAAATTTATAATAATATAATATTTCAAGACTTTGTTAAAGGGCCCCTCATCCCTATTATAAAAGGACATCACCTCTACCCACATAGTCGCACCTCTAAAGAACCTTCTATCATCCAAATTATGCTAAAATAATCTCCCAACATTTCTCCCTTTTTCATAGGATCTCTATCTTGGGAGAAAGGAAATTCAAGAAATCCTTTTGACTCAAATCAAAATAAGTTACCTGATATAGAGGTAACATCTTCTTCAATATTCCATTCTTTTAATTACATTATTCAATACTGGGGATCATATTATTCTATGTACACATAAAAACAACAGTTTTATAAATATACAAGGATTTTTTATGATAATTATTTAATCTACACTTTCACACACCTCTATCTAATGGATATGAACATACTGTTTATGTGTACGTAGAACTACTATTTCATGAAATGAGGATGGTTAAATTTTATCCTACCACCTCTCATGGTGGTCATTATGATGGAACCATATTTATATGTGAAATATATTATATTTATTTTGTCTCTATTATTCTTAAATTTTTATTTACAACAGTCTTTGATGCTTTCTATAATGTGTAAATGTGATAATATTGTTTGAGGAATTGTGGAATACCACCCCCTTGAAGTGATATGCCTCATTCCTTCTATAAATGGAACATATAAAAGATGACATAAATGAACTTGGGTAATATATATAACGTATATTTTATACAGGAATTATAATATACCTATGTTTCATTTAGTTTTAACTTCTTTAATATGACAAAGAAATGAATGCAGCATTCATGCGTACGTACAACCTACCGTCTACATGATCGGTGCAATTCATTTCTTATTTTCAAATGTTATGGACTATTCTAAATATATATATACAGGGTATATATGATATTTAAATCAATAATAATATTCTAGATATAATGTACTTATTACCATATGGATAATTTTCATCATGAGAGGTTCATTTTCAACTCAAGTACCGAACATCGACAAAACATCCGATATGAATTCAAATAAATAACTAATTTCTATAACATGCTAATAAGTGATATAAAATGAATAATATAATTTAAAAATGATATAAAATTTTTATAAAATAAACTAAATTTTGTATTCATGAAATTAAAGAACACATGTGGAAAGTCAGACTCAAGGTAATAGATTTCGTCTCAATCTCCATTTGTTAAGGAATGTTTTGATTTATATTCAAATTTATTTTATATGGGGTATAGTCAACCCATTTTAATTTTAATTTCATTCATGAATTTTAAAAAAGAACCTTTTTCTATGAATAATTTTACTAAATGAAAAAAGGAATGTTTATTTTTAATGTACACAACGACAACGACCTTTCGGCCATCACGTGAATTGTTTGATATTTGGATTCCTCTACAAGCCGTAATGTTTTTAAAAAGAAAAGAAAATACCATTTTATTTATAGGTAGTTTGGTATTATAAATTTTCTTTATAATATATTTATTATATCAATATCTTGAAAATTTGTCTTATGATTTCAATGTGGAAATGTTTTTTATTCCTTATGCATGTTCATGTGTTATGATTGTGTTAATGTTCTTGGGCATTGCTTATGTGTACGAGTAGTTCTATGATAAAAAAAGGGTGGATGAGCCTGTTATAGCTCTCCAATGCATTGGGTAACATGATGGAGGTAAACATTAAGGTTTCTATTTATGGATTTATGAAATATACTGTGATGGGTATTCCAAACGTAACAATGAAGGTTACTCCTTATGTAGCTGTGAAAGATACAATGTACGTTTGTTATGGATGCTACGATTTACCTTTATTATTTATATTTCTATAATTTATTCATAAATGTTATTATTTCATTAGTTATGTAATTGATTTTATGTTTTAGTACTGAAAATTATGATTCCATTGATTTGTGTGTATTAATGAACTAATGTTTTCTTTTTTTATAACACTTATTGAGATATTTATGATCATAATATATTTTTGAAATGTTTTCTATAGGGTATAAGGATGGGTAATAGAATGAAAGGAATCAAGATGAATGTTATGAGTATTTTTATGAAGAAAATAAATCATGTTTTATTTTATATAGTATAATTTTTTAAAAATGGATAGAGAGTTGAAGTGAATACTTTTAAATTTTTGAGTTACTGTGTAATAGTAATGGCCTAATACTCTAAAAATATAAACATAAAAATATCCATAGTGTGAATTGTTTATTTAACTCAAGATTATGTTATGTTTAAGGCTGAGGCCTTATAATGGTAGAGGTTATTTACCCTTTGATACGATTTCAGGATATGTTTATGATATGCCTTCTAATGGGTTTTCCAAACATACTAATAAATCAAGAATATTATTTTATAATTCTGAAATCATGTTTTAAACCATTTTTTATTTATGGATAATGTTTTTATAGTATTTGAGTCGATATTTTAAAATGGTTATAAATAAATGCCGTATAATTATGTTTTATAATTGTATTTTTAAATGGATTTTAATGAAGTCCCAATTTTGTTGGATGTCCTTGTTTACATTAAGTATTATAAATCAAATTTATTAAATTTTGTACATGCTCCAAATAATTATTTATAATGTTATATATATTATGGAACATTCAATATTATTTCCTTCATTGTCACGATTTCTTCCAAATTTATTCAGAGTCATGACATGTTATAATAATCTATATGTATAGTATTGAATAAATAGTATTAACCATACTATAACCTCATTGGATCCATGTTGTGTATATTTTTTGACATTGACAATTAATCTTGAGCATATCACCCATGTTATTCTAGAAATACCTTATCATATATTTACTATCTATTCTTAAGAGGATAACATGCATTCATTATTTCATGAATGATACATAAGTTAACGATCTAATAATAAATCCAGTCAAGAGTTTCTCTAGTGTCAAAGTGATAGATAAGATACCATAGTGGAAGTGAATGTTATGATTCATATAAAATTTTCCCTAAACATCATTATAAAATAATAAAAAATTAATGTTTATGATAAAAAATTAAATATGGATCACTATTCCTAAAAATAATTAAATTTATATTGATTTATTCAAATACCTTAACTAGCATGTTAGTTTTATAATACAACTACTTCTCATTAAAGGTTAATATTATTTCCCATTTTAAATAACAAATGTTTTAAATGATAAATATATAATATCATTTTTATTTTATATAATTTATATGGTTTTTAAAGTAAGTACAATTGAATTATTTTAAAAAAACATTTCATGTAAGTACTCATCATAAAACATTACATAATCTTGAATTAAGATAATTATTCACATTGAGTATCTTTTCAGGTATAGAGATTTAGATAATTTGGTCATACAATATACACAACAACTTCAATATTTAAATAGACACTTCTACTCAGAAGCTAACTTTTTCATAAAACAGAAACTTGTTAGAAAAACATGTTCAGTTCCATGTTTTAAATAGCATGACTTTTACTTGATCACATCCTTGACCGTATTCCACTTTATGTCGGGTGAAAAACATTTCAAAATCTTGGGATTAGCATAAAAAACTCTCATTAAGGGATACATAATGATGTAAAACTGTTAGTTTTTCAAAACAACAAGTAAACCATTAATACATTACCATAAAGTAATACCTTTCACCTTTAAGAAGTATTAGAAACACATCACTGAATATAAGATACTTCCTTACCATTTAGTAAACAAAATATTACCATAAATCCAATAGAAAGAAACATATAGAATATAAAGTTAACTTAGGGCATAATTATACTAAAATGGAATAACCATACGGTTGACTTCCACACATATCACTAAATGTAATAGGCATACGACCAAATTCCATACCCAATGAATTGGAGTTTATAACGTAACAACCTGTCCTTTATTTGTCATAGAACCACCCATAATTGGTTTTACCACATAACCACTCATAATTGTTTTATCATGTAACCACCTGTCAAATACCAAAGTACCAAGATATAATAATAACACAAATAATATTGAAAATATCAACATTTCACTAATAACATTTCATTTTCAATCACAAGCATTAATTTCATGATATTGAAATACTCTATCCATTTCAAAATAAAATTTCAATATGAAAACACAAAAAATGTAATAAGTTATTTATTTCCATTTTAAACGCATTAAGTCTTAAATAGGTATCCAAATATAGAATAACGGTAAAGGTGGCGAAAATTTCATTGTCGTCGTATACATTAAAAATATTCATTTTTTCCTTAAGTAAAATGTTTTCAAAGAAAAAAATTACATTTGAGTGAGATTAAAAGAAAAAGGGTTTTATTATACACCATATAAAATAAGGAGGTGTATATTATCAAAATATTCCCCAATGAAATGAGATTAAGATGAAGTCCCTTACGAAAACTCGACATCCTAATGATGTCACTATAAAATTCATAAAATTAGTTTATGGGAGAGAAAAGTTTCTATCATCAATTGGACCTAAAATTAAAATAAATATGGATATATAAGAACATATACCAACAATTAAAAGTCTAAACATAAAAGAAGTCTTTGACTAAAAGAGGAGGGTGAAAGGTTCCCTTACCTAGAGTTTGAATCGTCACGTATATTCCTTGTTCTTCTTGAATAATAAATATAAGGTAATTTAAACATTCTTTAGAACCTTTCTATAGTTTATTATTCCTTTTATATCATTTATTACCTTTTTAAAACAATCATATAATTATTCATGTTTATATCGGTTGTTTTGTAGATGTACGGTACTAGAATAAAAAATGAACATGTAATAATTACAAAATTTCCATATGGTAAAAAGTACCTTATATCCAGGAATGATATTAATGATTTAGATATAATATATATAATATATATCTAGTATATATTTATTTATAATAGTCCATTGCATTTTTACGTAGGAAATGAAATGCACCGTTCAATGAGACAGTAAGTCGTATGTATTCTTGGACGCTAATTTCATTTCATTTTCATATTTAAAGGAATGGAAGATAAATTATAAATATATAAATTATAAATATAGTTCAATATATAGGTTATATATGTTACATAATTTCAATAATTCAAACATTTATATGTTCCAGGTATATCCTGAACATGTCATACCACTTTGAGGGGGCGGTAGTCTGCACTTCCTCTAATGAAAATGTTAGAATTATACAACATGAAAAAACATAAATGTATGTTACAAATGATAATTACATAAGAATAGAGATAAAATAAATATCATATATCATATATATAATTATATATCCATCATAATTTCCACCATGGGAGGTTCTAGGATAGTAGTGAACAATCATTATTTCATGGTACGATAGTACACCATCCCTAGAAAATGTGTGTTCAATACCCATTATATGTAGGTGTGTGTAACTATAGTTTGAATCCTTCTCATAAAAAAAACCAGTATATTGATGATAGCAGTGTTGTCATAAAATAATTTAATAAATCAATTTTAGGGGGTTGGGGAAGGAATTTAATAAAGGAATCTTGAGTGAAAACATTACCTCAAATCAGGAAACTTCTTTTGATTTAAGATAAAAGGCCTTATTTAATCGCATTCTACCCAATTTAAAGCATCTAGGAGGAATAAATGGATTTAAAGAGCTTATTTGGGAATATGTTGGATGAGCCAAGGGGGATTGAGATGTAATAACCCGGTTTTTTCTACGAAAGACTATGGAATATTCTTGATGATATTCCAGAGCAGCGCCTTCAGACGGCGTGCGATTCCGAGCCCTGGATTGGCCGAAATTAAATTTTCAGTGCGTTCACACTGGAAACGCTAAATAAATGAGATAACTACTAAACGGAGTTCCGAATCAGAGATCCGAGTGTATAGAAGGATCTGGAATAGGGTGTTTACCCTAGGAACGACATAAAACTTGTCGGTGCGGGATGTTTGGACCCCTCACCCGCTTCTGGAACGTTAAACGGATTAATTAATTAATTAATTAATTGGTTTAATGGCAAAACGCTAGTATCTCTTAAACGGTGGCTCGGATTTGAAAACCGAGGGCACCGTTGAGTTCGGAGAGTGCCGTTTACCCTAGGGGGGTGTAAGTTTCGCGGGCGCGAGCCGTTTGTGAAAAATGGCCCCAGGGGCATTTTCATAATTTGGCGGCCTTGGGAGCTAAGTTTAATAACTTTTGAACGGGGTCTCGGATTGAAATCCCGAGACCTCCGTTGTGCTCGAAGCATCGTGTTTACCCCAGGGATGCCCTCCTTTTTGTCTGCTTCGAGAGCGGGGTCGGGGGCGTGCCGGGCGGGGTGTTTAAGTGTTTTAATTTAAACACGCACCCCCTCCTTCCTCTTCTTCTTCTCCCTCACACCCTCACCTCTTCCCTCCTCCATTCTGGTGAGCTCCGGCGAGGCGAGCTCCGGCGAGCCAACTTCGGCGAGGCAACGGCGTGGGGCGGATCGCGCGGGAAGCGTCGAGCAAAGTCCCACGAGGTAGGAGTTATTTCGTTTTCGTTTTTAAATTACCACATTCTTTGAGCCTGATTTATACCATCGAATTGCCGCCAGATCTTCGAACAATGCCCATATATTAGTAGAGCTCGATCTGGGCTTTCCGATGCACCTTTCGGATGTGAAATCGGAGCTCCGAGGCGTCCGCAGCCGCCCGACGAAGTTGGGGGTGGTTTTGCGGTTTCCGGCGGTCGGCAGGGCGGTCCGGCGAGGGCCGAAGGCGGCAGATGGCGGCGGCGCAGGGAGGCGCGGGACGGAGCGCGGTGCAGCAGGGCGGACGGCCGTCACTTCCGGGAGGCGGCGGCGGCCTTCGGCGGCGGCTGTCGGAAGCCGGCCGCGGCGCCGGCCGCGGGCGCCGACAAGCAGAGTGGGGGTCGCGAGGCGGCGGCCCTGTGCAGCGCAGCAACGACCCGCGCTTTGTGGGTCGTGGCGTGGACTAGGCGACTGGCCCTCGTGGCCGTTCGGTGGGGAATCCCGCACGGCAGGCATGCGGGTCTGAAGGGGGAGTGGGCCGCCGAGCGGCAGCCCGCGGCTCGGCGGGACCGGGCCAGTCCGGCCCAAGGGGCTTTGCCCCTCAGTTTTCGGACGCCCGTATTTCGGGCTACAGTTGTCCGTTTTGCGCACCGTCTGCGGCAGCGCGGAGCTTGCGTCGAGGGGAATGTTTTGAGATGGTTTCGGGAATTTTTAATTCCCAAAACGAGGGGCCGCTGAGGCGTGACGTGTCCTTAAGTGGACGAGCATTTTTCCGGGATTCTTGTTTTGGACGGCGCGGACGCGTCCGACATCCATTTTGGGCGCCGTCAGTGGCGTTGTGACCCTGGCACTGAGGCGGAGGTTTCCAGTGCGGTTCCAGGCGTTGAGGCTGGAGTTGAGGCATGGGCCCCATGGGCCGACTCTTGAGCTGCGTGCGGCGTTTCACGACTTTTTCACCGGACGTCCGTTCGGGGCGTGCGAGAAGTCGTTTTTGGATGTTTTTCTGAGGGGATTGCAGTGGTACAATCCGCCCACCCTAGTTTGGCACGATGGTGCGGGGCCCACGAGGGCCGTTTCGGGAGTTTACGGTGATTTCCAGCTTTATCACCGGGCGACCGTTTTGGACAAGTGAGTAGTCCATCTTGTGTACTTTTTCGAGAGGATCGCAACGGTGCGATCCGTTCGTTGAGTTTTGGGACCGAGATGCGGGTCCCACGTGGCGCCGCTCGTGTGCGGTGCGCCGGAATGCATCTTTATTTCCGGATACCCATTCTACTCAAGCATGTAGTGCTTTTGATGTGCTTTTCTGAGAGCTTTGCAATGGCGCAGTCCGCCCGACCTTTTTCGGGGACGTGGTGTGGGTCCCACCCGACCCGGCTACGGTGAATAGTTCCCTTTTCACCGGGTGTCCGTTTTGGGCGATTGAGTACTCAATCCCGTGTGTTTTTCCGAGGGGATCGTTGTGGTGTGATTCGTGGGTTCAGTTTCGGGATCTTGGGGTGGGCCCCACACGAGTTTGGTTACGGTGAATAGTACCCTTTCACCGATTGACCGTTTCAGACGAGTGAGTAGTCTATCTCGCGTGTTTTTCTGCGAGGTTTACAACGGTGCGATCCGTTTGGTTGTGCGGAGCCTTATACACGATCCTATTAAATGTGAAAGTACGAAAGGTTCTCCAGTGGTGGTTTGCCCTACTTTGCTTGTAGCGGACCTTTGGCGAGTGATTGCATGCACTCCCGTGTGAGTGATGTAAATGTTTGAGGTGATGTGGTTGGCCGTGCCTGGGCCATTGAGGTGGAGTTGTTACGTCACGCCTTCACGTTGATGTTGGGTGCCGTGTGCACGATAGCCCTTGGGCTGGAGACGTTGTATACTCTTGGAGTATATGAGAGCGCTTGGAGGTACATGTGGTTCGTACCTGAGACGTTCGTGCGCTTGGTTGGGGTTAAATTGGGGCCACACGTCATGTGGGCCCCACGTGCGTGCCGTGTTCTTCTTTGCGTACTTGGACCTCTCGCGGCGTAGAGGGTCCCTCTGTGTGTTTGTTTGACAAGCAGGGTGGAGTTTTTCCCCTGGCTTTGTGCTCTGTTGTTGGACCAGCAGGGTTGAGTGGTCTCCCCCTGGTTTCGCTCTTGATGGATTGGCCGGTAGCGGTGCTAGTGACACCCAGTACTAGAGCAGACGATGCACCTCATTTGGGTGAGTTGTTATGGAGTTTGGAGGTTGCGCAATACCCACTCCGTGTTTGGTTGGCCCATGTTGTGCCCTCCGGTGGAGATGGCTAGAGCAGTTTTGAGTTCTACACTCCAGCGGGGCTGGGCAGTGGGTTACTCATCAAATTTTAGGGTTTACCCTCTAGCAGAGACTGGGCAGTGGGTCACCCGAAGCTATTAGGGTCTACCCTCTAGAAGAGACTGGGCAGTGGGTCACCCGACGCTATTAGGGTCTACCCTCCAGCAGAGACTGGGAAGTGGGTCACCCGACGCTATTAGGGTCTACCCTCCAGCAGATACTGGGCAGTGGGTCACCCGAAAACCTCTTAGGGCCTACCCTCCAGTAGGGCTGGGCAGTGGGTCGCCCGTCGTCTAGTTCCAAGTCTACCCTCCAGCAAGGCTGGGCAGTGGGTCGCCTGTCGACTTATTCCAGGTCTACCCTCCAGCGGGGCTGGGTAGTGGGTCGCCTGATGATGTAATTTGGTTTACCCTCCAGTAGGGCTGGGTAGTGGGTCACCCGATATCTGATTATGGTTTACCCTCCAGTGGGGCTGGGCAGTGGGTTTCCTGACGATGTATTATGGTTTACCCTTCAGCAGGGCTGGGCAGTGGGTCACCCGATATCTGGTTATGAATTTCCCTCCAGTAGGGCTGGGTAGTGGGACACCAGTTGGCATTCCAGACTGAGTCCTTCCGACTAGGCTAGTATGTGGCTTTTCTCCGTGATTACCGGAGCGGGACCCTTGGTTGTACGGGTCGGTGATGGAAAGACATTGGCTTTGAGGAGACCTCTCGACTGCAGGGCAATGACGAGGTATGGTTTGACTTTCCCTAGAACACTCAAGTTCGAGGGGCACTTTCCCCACCGAGTTGCGTTCTTGTGACGCGATCTAACACCGTGCGGGCGAGTCAGTGCCGCCCAAAGCGGATAGTGTCGAGGTGCGGTGATTGAGCCCCTTGTCTTGCGGTTCGGGGCAGACGTGCGGGATGCTGGGCATCGATGGTGTTTCTTCTGGGACTATTGGTGACTCTTTTCTTGGGCTGAGCTATGGGACAGAGATCCCCTTATGAGCTTGTTCAAGTTTATCGTTGAGCATCCAAATATGTATATACCATGTTCCTGCACCCACTTCTTGGGTTTTGTTGCTCTCCTTCCAGGGGAGGCGAAGACGCGCGGGGTATGCCACATGCTTTCCGTTTCTAGCTTCTCGTGGTTGGACGAGTCTACTCTCCTGCTATAGGTATCGAAGACTCGACTGGAAGTTCGTCTTCTCACCATTTCCAGCTCCTTGTGTCTGGACGAGTCTATCTTCTTTCTCTTGTTGGGTTGAGCTGGACTCTTACTGCACTTTCGATTGTACTCCCTTACTTGTTCCTTGTTCGATCTACTGCTCACCCTTCGGAACCTCCTTTTGATGCTCCCTCGAGCATTTGGGGTATCCTACTGAGTATTTTTATACTCACCCCTGCTTGGGCTTTTCCCGAACTTTGTGTGCCCTTGCAGACGACGGACAGGTGGAGCGTGACTTTAGTGGAGCGTAGGAGCTTGGGAGATTGGACCGCGTGCGGTGGACGTGGCCGGGTTCCAGGTGGGAGACCCGTCAGCTGTTTCTTTTTGATTACCTGTTGCCGGGTTGTGGAACTTTTGGTTGGGCTCGTGTTTTGCCCCTTTTCTTTTCAGCTTGTACTTTGTACAGTTTAGAGGTCAATGCACTCTTGTGGTTTATTTATAGAAGTTCCCCTTTCACTTTTCTTTTTACTCTACACTTTTGCATTGAGTTTGCTGCGTGTGTGTGTATAGGTGCTTAGGCAAAGGCCTCCCCGAGTTATTGTGCCTTCGGCGCTGGTCTCCAGCCCCTGGCCTATGGAGGCGGGCTTGGGGTAGTTGCGGCTCGAGCCCAGGTAGGGTCGGGTCGTGACATGAGAGGTGTGAGTAAGGGTTAGAGGTGATGTCCTTTTATAAAAGGGAGGAGGGGCATGTTATGAATGTTTTGAAATATTATTTTATTATTTATTGATTATTAAATTCTAATAACAATAAAGAGATATATTTATAAGATATGATGAGGATGGGTTTTAATCCTATCATCCAATAGGTTTTAGACAATTTTAGGTCATAAAAATGACCTTATCTTTTGCCTTTAACCCGTAGTTTAATAAATTAACATTTACCATGTCTTATTGTATTTTCAAAATATATGGTTACTATATATAAAATATTATGCCAAGAGACCCAAAAATCATCATTAATGACATTTGAAACATCATATATGTCAGTTTTCTAAATCATAGATTTTTTGGAAAATTATATCATTTAATAAAATATTAATTGATTTAATAACTCATTTATGTCATATTTTATACTATTCATATCATGAATTTTTAAAAATCCTTAACAACTTGATTAATTCCAAAAAATATTCATTAATTAAAAGGAATTAAGTCATAATAATACATAAAATTCTTTCATGGATTAAAATGTTTCAAAAGAAAATCATTTTAATTTTTATAATCTCATTTATTTAAATCTTTCATTAATAAGGTAATCATTAAATTGACTTTGGGTCATAATTAAATTTATTTATTTGATGTATAACAATAATAAATAAAAGACCATGATGTAAGAAATATTTTTATCTTTATATATCATATTTATAGTCAAAGAGATCACTTATATTACCCTGTGTAATGTTTTTATAGTTAAAGATATAGTATTAGGTTTGCTTTTCCATAACATTAAATTTTAAGTAATGAAATTCCATTTTCACACACAATTGGATCTATGGGGTCCTAAAATTGACCCAATATTTCTCATTGTCATACATATATCATTCAATAGGGTTATTAGATGTGTTAGTGTAATTTAATATTATTATAATATTATTTTTTAACCATATTTACCAGATTTACCATTTAACCATGGTAAAGAAAATATTTACTGATGTAACTATTTATAATGTCAAAAAATGTTACCTATTTATGCAATTTTGACCACCTGATTCCAAATATATAATCCATTTTTACAAATTCAAAAAAACAATGTTACAGAAATTAATTTAAATTTAATTTCTCTTGTCAAACCCAGAAAGTGTGTTTTTAAAATGTAAAAACTACCAAAAGTTTTACATGTGTTTATATCTAATTTCAAATTGAAATCACTTCCAATGACCAAATTTTGATTAAATGTTTAAAATATAATTTAATTAATCTTTAAAACCAATTAATATTAAAATTTAAACATATAAATAATTTATATGAAAAGGCAATTTTGACTGAAAAATGTATCAATTTTTAACTATTCATTAAAAAATGATCTTTGTCATAATAATACCAAAAATTCACCCAAATAAAATCATGATGTACCATTTCTAAAGAAGATTTTTATTTTTTCAAATGGAACATATAATAGCGTCAAAACTATATTTAAAATTGGTCCACCATCAAAAGGTTGTATATTGAAATTTTAGAGAATATTAGATATTTTCATGCTTAAAATCAGATTCATTCTTATTTTAATAATCTAAAATTTATTGGATAAATGTAAATACATTTAATAAAAAAATTTAATAATAATTTATTTAGTTATGTTCATTTCTAGTAATACAATGACTATGTGTTAACTACCATTTAAAATAATAATATAATAATAATATTTTTTAGTATAACTCAATGTTGTGTGCATAATAAAATTTCAAAGAATCCCATTGTTAATTTTTGAGTATGCTATTGAAAAAATGTCCACTTTAAAATAAGATTATTATATTTTTCAATAATATTAATATATATGAAAAATTATTATTCTATTAATATTAGGGATGTTACAACCTTCCCCCCTTTTGGAAATCACATCCTCACAATGTTAAATTTGGGCTTAGAAACATCATTGGATGTCCCACATTGGAACAAATGTCAATAAAAATATCACATTATAAGAAAGAAAGAGAGGTACAATGGTCACTTGAGATAAAACATACCATAATTTCATGAATGAAACATGGATATGGAGGAGAAACTATGTGTCATGTTCTGATGAAGAGTGATAGAAAATATAATTAGGAGAAAGTTAACCACCAGAATATCACAAAATTGTAATGGGTTAAACGGTCTTTGATTCCCCAATAGAAAACATAAACAGAAAAAAAATTTGTTTTAAGATACCATTAGAGAATTTATTTGTGATATTTCCTAAAAACATAAGGAAATATACTTATATTCAAGTTGAGTTTCATACTTTAATATGTTTCTAACAATAACTCATCTTTTCTACAAATGCTCAGTTCAAAATGAGTTCGCCAAACTTGAAGATCTAGGATCAGGTTCTATTGAATAAAATGATCCAAAAAGATGAACCATATATTTCCCATGCCTTTAGACATTAACCAAAACTAAAATGTTTAGTTCAAAATCAGATAATCCCCAAAAGGATAATATTTAAAAAAAATAAATACTACAATTAATCACAAAAAATTCAACAAAAAGTACCAAATGTTTAACAATGACCATTCAATGCACTATTTTTCTTAAAATTATTCAATATAATCCAAACTATGATTAAAACGAAAAACTCATAAGAATTTAGTCAAATAGTCTTCCATAAAAAATCATAACATTAATATCCAAATAACATCTACTACTCTTAAAGTCTCATAATGAAGTGTAATTAACAAAATCACATATTCTATATGATAAGTTAATCATTTCCATAAATAATCCAAATCACCATATGTAAAAAAGTAAAAAAATTCAACCATTACTCCACAAATTAAATCTCATTGTATTCTATTTTTCGTAGGCATATAGTGTTCTCCAAAAGAGAGAAAATCTTCCAAAATAACTATTATCAATTAATCACCAAATCATTTTTCTATACTAGTGATATCCACTTGAAAAATTATAAGTTCCTAAAATCAACTTGTTTTTGATACATAAAATCATTTAACTAAAAAGAATTAGTCATACTAACCACGGATTTCACATTGTCTAGTTGAAGGTGATAAATCCCAATCACACATTGGGGGTGGGTTCGATTCCCGCAGCTCTTTCTGATGAGATGCATTATAACATGGTCTGTATATTGTCCTTTTTCAAAAAAAAATTATAATTATAATAAAATTAATAAAATGATATAATATCCTTTAAAACACTCATAACATTTTTTAACCAAAAAAGTTATTCCATACCTCACATTTTACAACTCAAAAAATAATAACCCATGATCAAACATCAGGGTTACACATACTAGAAAAATTATTCCAAAGTAATCCCATCATCAAAAGAGACTTAATAATTTTAAGTATTTCATCATCATAAAATGTAACATAACTCTTTAATCCCTTATATGTAAACATATTACTCATTAAAAGTTATTCATTATACACTATCCATTCTTTTCTAACATATTCTGTAAAAATCCTTTCCTACAAAAAAATTATGAATCATATCCTTTGAGTCAATAATGTCAAAAAAATTAGCTAAAAAATTATCCATA
Organism: Viscum album; assembly: GCA_963277665.1. Lineage (NCBI taxonomy): Eukaryota > Viridiplantae > Streptophyta > Magnoliopsida > Santalales > Viscaceae > Viscum > Viscum album. The sequence continues at coordinate 591,155,569 of OY728140.1, read as the reverse complement.
CCTTTCATTGGTTATTGTCGGTTTCCTCATCCTTAATTATAATGGAATTAGTTATTGGTAAACATATATTATATGGTAATTCTGATCCCAATTATAAATAATCTTCATAGGAAATATATTTGTATAATGACCATGTACACAACATTTAAAACCAATAATTGATCCCTAAGAAATAACTACATCCCTTTTCCTAGAGTCAACTAGATGCCAACTTTTTACATTGAATGTTCTGGATTTATGACCTTTGTTACCACATTAATAGAATATTACTATACCTTTGATGCATTTACTAGGTGTTTATCTCCACATCCTTGAATTATATGTTTTTAATATACTTACCTTTATGATTAATTCCCGAACTTCTATAGGGATTTGTTTCTCTCATATACAATGTCTTATAAAAATCACCATGGTTTAGGTGGTCAATAATGACTCTAGATAGTTGGTTGAGAATAACCACTAGAGTTCTCATTGAAGATCTCATTTCATTAATTTTCTTATTCATAAAACCATCACAGTTTTCTTCACATCCATTGTTACTTTGGTGCCTGCTAGATCCAACCATTTAATAAATGAAAAAGGTAAGTGTTAGCATATCTGTAAAATCATAATATAATATGATATGAGGAGGGAAACACTAAATTATACATATTCATGTTATCTTAAACTAATTCAATTTATCAAATATAATTACAACTCTTTCTAATATTATAACCATTACAATTGTGTCACCTATGCTTAAATAACACACTAACCTATAAAGTTATATAAAACATCCTCTGATACCAACTGTAAGGACACAACCTTAAACTTTAGATAATCATGAACTATGTTAATAATTCACATTGAGGATCATTTGAATTTTATAGATATAGATAATTAGTTTATAATTTATAACTAACAACTTGAAATTTACATGTACACACTTCTACTCACTATCTATATTTTCATAAAACAAAACTCATTAAAAAATGAAACATGTTTAGTTCCATGTAATAAATAGCATGAATTTTCCATGAACCCATCCTTAACCCTATTCCACATTATGTCCAGGGAAAATAATTTAAAAAACATTGGATAATCATAAAAGAATCTCAGTAAAGGATACATAAAGAAGGAAAACAATTAGTTTTTCAAAACAAAAACCATAATAACTTTATCATAAAGTAATAACTTTCACCTTTTGAAAGTAGAAAAAACACTTCACTTAATATAAGCTCATTTCTTAACCTTTTCTAACAAAAATATTACCATAAATCCTATAGAAAGAAACATATTGTATATAAATGTAACCTGGGATATAAACATACTGAAATAGAATACTGATATGGTCGACTTCCACACATATGACTAAATGAAATAGCCATACAACCGACTTTCACACCCAATGCATTGAAGGTTATAACGTAACCACCCATCCTTAGTTTATTACGGTACCACACATCATTTGGTTTAACACATAACCACCGGTTATTGGTTTATCATGTAACAACCCATAAAATTTCCAATAACCAATATATAACCATAACACATAAAATATTGCAAATATCAAAATTTCCCAAATAAAATTTTATTTGTAATCACTATAAATGATTTCAAGATATTGAAATATTCAATACATTTCCAAAAACATTTTAAATATGAAAACACCCCCAAAAAAGAATAAGATGTTTCTTTTCTTTTATAAACATTAATTCTTATAGAGGAATCTAAATATAGAATAATGGTTATCCCAGGGGAAAGGTCCTTATTGCCACATATGTTAAAAATATTCCATTTTTTTAGTAAAAAACTTGGTAGAAAAATGATTCCCTTAGATTGAGATTAAAAGTCAACGGGTTTTATTATAGACTATATAAAATAAAGAAATTAATATTATCATAATATACTGTAATTAATGTAGATTGAGATAAAGACCTTTTAAAATTTCCAGCTGCCTAACGACATCACATTAAAATTCATAAAATTTATTGATAGGAGGGAAAAGATTCTCTCATCACATGGAAATAACATGGATAGAAATAAGGATATATATGAATATATCACAATATAAGATAATGGATATTAAAACTCATAACATAAAACAAATCATTGAATAAAAGATGAGGGTGAAAGGTTCCCTTACCATGAGTTCGAATCGTTACATATGTTCCTTGTTCTTCCTGAATAATAAAATTATGTTAATTTATTATTTTATTGTAAAATTTTTCATGATTATTATTCCTTTTATATAACTTGTTACCTTTTTATAATAATCATGTAATTATTCATATTCATATCGGTCGTTCTCTCGATGTTCGGTACTTTAGTCCAAAATAAATATGTTATAATTACAAATTGTCCATGTGGTCAAATATATGTTATATTCAAAAATATATTAATGATTTAGATATCATATATATCATACATATCTCGAATATTTGTATTTATAATAGTTCATTGCATTGGATATAATAAATGAAATGTACCATTCATGGAGACGGTAAGTCGTACGTACGCATGAATGTTACTTTCATTTATTTTTCATATTTTATGGAATGAAAACTAAATGATAAAGTGTTATATTATAACTCCATTATAATATCTATGTTATATATGTTACACAAGTTCATTAATTACTTCTTTTATACATTCCATGTATAGCATGAACGAGTCATATCACATTTAGGGGGCGGTAGTCCGCACTTCCTCAAATGAAATTATCATATTTATACAACAAGAAAAGCATAAAGGAATGTTATAAATAAGAATTACAGAAGAATATAGATAAAATAAAAAATATATATATCATATATAATTACATTTCCATCATAATGGTCTCTATGAGAGGTGGTTGTAGAAGAGTAAACAATCATCGTTTCGTGAGGTGGTAGTTCGATGTCCACAAAAATAGTATGTTCTATACCTATTAGACAGAGATGTGTGTAATTTTAATTATAATAATTCTCATAAAAATAACATAGTATATTTAAGATACCAATTTTTTTATATAAGATTTTATTAAAGAGAGTTTTGGGTTTTGTAGAAGGAAAATAATTGAATGAATCATGAGAGAAGACATTACCTCAAATCGTGTAACCCCTTTCGAATTAAGCTAAAAACCCTTATTTAATTAAAATATAACTAATTTAAGGCTTCTAGGAGGAATATAGGAATGTTTGGATCTTATTTGGTCAGATTTTGGTTGATCCATGTGGAATTGGGAGGATCGAGTAAGGGTTAGAGGCGGTGTCCTTTTATAAGAGGGAGGAGGGGCGATTTGGGAATGTCATCTAATATTATTTTATTATTAATTTATATTAGATTAATAATAACACCAAAGTGATATATTTGGAGTATAATATTATTATGGGTTGAAATATTCTCATCCAATTGGTTTTAGACCTTTTTTGGTCATAAAATTATCCATATCTTTTAGCTTTAACCGATAGTTAAATAAATTAACTCTTACCATGTCTTTTGTATTTTCAAAATATATGGTTACTATAGTTACTATAAAGTTTCCAGAGACCCAAAATGGATAATTAATGACATTAGTAACATAATATATGTCTGTTGTCAAAATAATATATTTTTAGGAATATTATATCATTTGATGAAATATTAATTTATTTAAGAACTCATTTTTTGTCAATTTTATACTATTAATATCATGATTTTTACACATCCATAACAACTTGATTAATTTAAAAAAACTTCAGTTATTATAATATAACAACATAATAATCCATAAATTAGTGGATGAAAAAACAATTTCAAAAAAAAGTTATTTTTTTATTCATAATATCATTTTTTAAATCATTCATTAGTATGGTAATCACTACATCAACATTGTGTCATAAATAAATTTATTTATTTGATGTGTAAAAATTATAAATAAAACACAATGATGTAGGAAATTAATTTTTATTTATAATTTATATTTATAGTCTCATATATCACCTATATAAACCCATATAAAAATTTTTTAGTAAAAGATACATGCTTCGTTTATATTTCCCTTAACATTAAATTACAAGTAATTAAATGTAATTTCACACACAACTGGCACCATGGGGTCCTAAAATCAAATGAAGGGAAAACATGGTCAATAATATCTCATCCAAAAAGGCTAGGAATTGTGTTAAGGTAATTTAATATTATTATAATATTATTTTTTACCCTTATTTACTGTATCTTCCCTTTAACCTTTGTAAATCAAATATTTACTAATGTTCATATTAATATTGTCTAAAAATAAAAGCCACATATTTACACAAATTGGACCTCGAGATTAACAATATAGAATTAATTTTTTCAAATTCAAAACATCAAAGTTGTACATATTAATTTAAACTTAATTACTGTTGTCAAAACCAAAAAACGAGTTTTTAAGTAGTAAAAACTACCAAATAAGTGACATGTGTTTATGTCTAATTTCAATGTGAAATTACTAACAATGAAAAAAATTAGATTAAATGATAAAAATAAAATCTAATTACACTTTAAAACCAATTAGTAAGATAATATAATAATATAAATAAATTAGACTAAAAGTCAGTTTGGACTAAAAATGTAGTATTTTTAACTATTTATTAAAAAAATGAAATTAATCTAAAAAATTCAAAACAAACTAGCCTATGTAAATTCTGACGTCCCAATTTTAAATAAAAAGTTTTTTTCTCGAATGGAACATATAAATGTGACCAAAAAATTATTTAAAAATGGTTTTCCTTCAAAAGGCGGTAAATCGACATTTTAAAAAAATTAGAGTATTTCATGCTAAAAATATGATTTAATCTTATTTTAAGCCACTAAAATTTATTGTACAAATGTACGACCTTTAACAAAAATGTTTAATCCTTATTTATTTAGTTATTTTTATTCATATTAGTACAACAGCTAAGCATTAACTATAATTTAAAATAACAATACTATTATATTATTTTTCGATATAACTCAATGTTCTGTGCAACATAAGATTTCAAAGAAACCTGTTGTTGATTGTTGTGTAATCTATCGAACAATGTTTCCTATTAATATAAAATTATTGTCTTATTCATATATATTAATATATATGAAATAGTTTTATTCTATAAATACATGGGGCGTAACATTTCATCCCCACATGATAATGAAAAAGGTAAAAAATTATACTTTATAAGTAAGATTTACCATTAATGCAGTAAAGTTTTAGAAAGGGATATTAAAATTAAAATTATTTTTGTAACAAGATATTTAATTTTCAAGTAATGTTTTAACAAGATATTTATATCAAATACGCCATTTACTAAGCTTATCCTGGATACGTATATTCTAAGAACAACACCATACATGATTAATTACTTTTTCTAACCTTAATGTACATTCTATACTCCCTTGTTATTCCTATTTATTTGATCTATTCCAGAATTGTGTCTTATAATTTTTTTGATTCATGGTATTATACTCATGGAATGTTCATTATTTAGTTAATTTAAATTTTGAATTTAAGAAATATTCTATATTTATATGTCCACCAATGCTCTATATAGATACATGTACATGTTTTAAAGTGAAAATCATGATGATTTTATATCAAAATTACTCTAGTATAATAATTATTAGTTGATATATTTATTTGTATAATAGATGTAGGAATATGTACATATATTATTGTTTTACATAAATAGTTCAAGTATCTCCACAGACCATTGAATTATAGGGTTGAATGGGTGGAGTTTTAACCCCTACTCTATTATACATTTTTCCCCTAAAAAAATGTATTTTCTATCATAGATGAACCAACCCTTCTATACATAATCCCCTTTCCCCCATATAGGGTGGGTGTTGCACCAAAAATTAATTATGATGATATGTGTGATAAATAATGAATTTACAATATGGGTTTTCTCAAAATCTAGGGCAATAATAGGTCAGGGGAATAAATCACCCAAATCTACCATGAAGATAGATTCTTAAGGGGTAAAATAGATATGGTGGATATAATAGGTTAGGGGAAGCTATGTAAGAAGTGGAATTGATGAAAAATGTTGAAAAAATGCGGTTTAAAATAAAGAAAATTTATTTTTCAAACTCGGAATGGGCTCTCGGTTTGGCCCAAATCATAAAAACCAACCATTTCCACAAAACAATCATGAAAAAAACCCTAAAAAAGCATGAATATAAATTAAATGATAAATAACTCTAAATTAATTAATGGATGTGATGATTCTACTAACCATGAATGATGTTTCACCCTAGAAAGTCAACCTGATTCTTGATCGTAAAAAAAGAATGGGAACTCATTCTCAACCCACAAATTTCACTACCAAGACTCATGGACATCGTTATAATGACGCCAAAGGACCTGAACTAGTGGAATAGCCATTCCCTAAAGAATAGTCTCTTTGGAATCAACTATTCTCTCCAGCAGTTCAAAAATTTACCCATTGGGATCTATATCAAGCTCCTCCCAATTCAGCGCATGAGACAGATCTGAGTTATACTTCTCCAGTTAAGAGACATGAAAGATGTTATGGATATATGTAAACTAAGAAGTAAAAAAATTCTATATTACACCTTTATTATCCACCCATTAATTTCAAAAGGTTTGGCATACCTCGGTTTCATTTTCCCTTACTTTCACAAATGATGATTACCAAGATGAGGGGCCCCATTCAGGAATACTCAATCACCCACAAGAAAAACCTAGGTCTTGATTCTTCTGATCCAAATATGATTTATAGAGACTCAGAGCTATTAATAAGTTTGTCTTAATAAACTTGGTCTTCTCATATATCTCTTGAATAAGGCTCGGCCCCAATAGTGAAGTATCACGAACCTCAGCCCAACCTAGGGGGGAATGACAAGGTCAACCATATAGAATCTCTAAAAGTGATATTTGAATCAAGGATTGGTAACTATTATTATAATCATATTCATCAAATCCCAGATGTCTATCCCGTGGAACTCCCAAGTCCAAGACACTTGCAAGAAGCATGTCCTCTAGAATCCAATTCGCTCACTTTGTATGACCATCTGTTTGAAGATGGTATGTTGTGATCATCTCAATCTATAACCCAATGACTTATAAAGGCCTTCCCAAAACCAAGAAGTGGGGTATCTATCTAAGACAAATGATGATGGGACATAATAAACCCTTACCACCTCCTGAGGATACAAATGGACCAACTCATCCACTTTATATGCGTCTTTGATCAGAATAAAGGGGCCTCATTTATTCAGACGATCAATCACTACCCATATGGAATTCATACCCTGAGGTGTCTGAGGAAAGAAAATAATAATGTCCATGGATACCATGTCCCACTTCTAGGTAGGAATGGGATATGGTTAGAGAAAACCAGAGGGTCTGTGGTGCTCTGCATTCACCTGCTAACATATATAACATCTCAGTATGATGTAACCTTGGTATCATCTCATTACTGGACACCAGAACTATCGATGCACATCCTAATACATCTTGGAGGATCCATGATGGATATAACACAAATACATGTAGCTTTTCTGCATCACTAACTTCGGAAGAGATGACAAAACTACTAATTGGACCTTGAAGCACAAGATGTCCCCGGGAGACGATGACAAATTAGAAGATGTCTCCATACCACGAAGAAACTACCTCAATCGTAGGCAATTCTCATCAGTGGTTGGTTTTCACTGAGTCAACACTAAAAGAGAAGGATTCAACTAAATTCTTAGCAAGAACGCAACTCAACTATGCTCTTTGGTATCCACATGCATCTGATCAAAGAGCCCCATAAGATTCAACACATCATCGGACTTCCTTAAGGCTTTCACTTTTAATTTTGTACTCAAAGCATCTTCAACCACATTACATTTACCCAGGGTATAGATAATGTCAAATTAGAATCCATGTAAGTACTCTATCTAGTGTCCTTGCCTCATATTAGGTTCCTTCTACGAGAAGATGTAGGTAAAGGATTTGTGATCAGAGTTGACCACAACATTCTACCAGCAGAGGAAATGACACCATGTCATCAACGCATGCATCACATATAATAACTCTAAGTCATGGGTCAAATAATTTTTTTCATGTAGTTAGAGTTAGAGACAACCACATGTCACCACATGATAACCTTGCATAAGCACACACTCATAACTCATACCTAAAGAGTCGTAATACACCGCATACCCCTTTCTAGACTCTGAAAAAACCAGCATGAGGGTGGTAGTCAACCACCACTTTATCTCCTAAAAGGATTCCTAACATTCTGGGGCCCAACCAAAATTCATCCCATTATGGTTGTGTGTGGTAATGGGAGAAGCAAGTTGGGAGAAATCTTAAACAAACCTCATGCAGTATCTGACCAATCCGAGGAAATGCCTGATCTCCAACATGTTCTTCGGCTGCACCTATGACAATTTTGCACTAATATTCTCATGATCCACCAAAGATCCCTTCTCCAAGATCACATTCCATAGAAACTTAACCTCCCATATCCATAAGGTGTATTTGGAAAGATATGAATTAAGGTAGTTATCCCTCAATGTGTGCAACACAATCTGAAAATAACTCTCATGTTCTTCCTCAAATCCAGAGTAATCTAGGACGTCATCCATGAAAACCATGAAAAAATAATCAAGATACAGGTGTAAAACAATATTCATAAGATCCATAAAGACCACTTCAGAATTGGTCAATCTAAAGGGAATGATGAAGTACTCGAAGAGGTCATACTTTACTCAGAAGGCTATCATCAGGATATCTGAATCACTTACCCTGAGTTCATTGTAACCGAAAACAAAATATATTTTAGAAAATAGATTTACCTCATTCCACTGATCAAACAAGTCATCTATTTTGGGAAAATGATAATTTTTCATGATGGTTACCTTGTTTATCTTCCGATAATCAATACACAACTGGATAGATCTATCAGCCTTCTTCAAAAAGGTAACAGGAGAAGCCCAAGGAGAGACCCTTGGTCAAATGAATCCTTTGGATTCTAAATTGGTTAACTGAATATTTAATTCCCTAAATTCTGTAAGGGCTAAACAATATGAGGGAATAGATATTAGTTGTTTTCTCGACACCAAATCAATCAAGAGCATCATGTCCTGCTCATGGGGTAAGCCTAAGAAATCATCCCGGTATACCTATAGGAACACATACAATACATGAGGTAAAGCACTCCCAGGAGAACAAAAATCATCCTCTAGAATGAGATACAATAATTGGAAGACAATATTCCCCAAAATTGGGAGTGGAGGTCCCACACGACCCTACTAAGGATCCCATACCCCATGAAAAATCTACAGATTTCCATTATGTACCGTGAAAATCATCTACCTCCTTTAGAAATCGATGTCTCCTCAAAATGTACCATCTTATACATTAAAATTATCATGAGAAATATATCAATAACTAAAAACATGAGGTAATTCTCCATCTCAATCCTAGACATGGAAATCACACACTATAGGAACCTGATTCCCTGCTACTTTATCTTTCGCAGCAGCATCACAAAATTCATTTCATAAGAAAAAATATCGTTTGGAAAATTCATAATGTTCACAATAAAGTCAAAGATGATTTCAAAAAAAGAATCTATCTCAAAAATAGAACCAGATATTGAATATTCAATCAAAACATCACATCAAAATGTTGATAGTCCTGCGTTTGATAATGCAAGAGTATCATCCACTACATGAAGATGCTAAGAATCTTCAAGATAATGATAGATTTCTAGTGGCTCTTCTCAAAACTAGATCTAAACTAAAGATGATCTGACCCTACTACCATGACCACCAAACTATGATCCCCCCATCCTCAATTTCTCTGACTCACCTAGCACTCCCCTAGAAGCCACTAATCCTGCCCCACTCTGGAGTCGATGTTCCATCCTGTAAAAATGGTGTAAGTGTCCCATAACTATACAATGATAACAAAGATTTAGAGGACATGTGCATGATGGTAAAATGTTCCCTAGACACCCACATTGGTGGTACACAACATACCTCACATCAGAAGAAAACAAAAAAAAACTACCTTCATGGTCGGCCTAAGCTGCCACCTAAATTCTTTCCCTGACCCTCCTGCTTCCTTATCTTCTCAGAAGTGAGACCAATTTCCATTAATGACATTATAATTGAGAAAAAAGCCCTTCCATATAGTCAATATCCACCATGAAAGCTCTATCAAGCACTTCAGTATGGGTTTTCATCTTGAAAAGGAAGATCTAGGAATAGATCTCTGGTTTCATACCCCTCTCTAACTTCTGGACCTTCATATTCTCATTGGAGACCATTTTTGAATCTTATGAGACTAGCTTGGAAAATTTGTTAGCACACTACATCATTGAATGATCCCCCTGATATAGATTATTAAAATATCGAGATCGAGAATATGACAAGACATTAGGGAATTAATGGTCATTGAAGTGAACCATGAAGTGCTTCAGCTCATCTGGTCGTGCTTACCAGCTTGAAGCACTGATTCCCACCAACTACAGCAGATACACTCTAACAAAAAAGAGGTAGATTTCACATGGACCTCCTTAGGTGTGTCCTGTAACTCAAATATGTCGCAGATATTTTCGAGATACTCCTCCACTTCCGGGGGTTCTGTTCTACCTCATAAAGAAGGAGGCCTATTTTTTAAAGACTCATGGGGTTTCTCCTTCCTTGGACCGATCTATTATTCTACAACATCAGCTAGAACATGATATGGTCCTTATCATAGGGATTGGATATCTTGAACCACAATATCTACTACGCTATGATGAGGTTGTGAGGGAGGACTCCCTCTGACTTCCTCCCATGTGAGCTTTCTAAGGAGGCATGTTTCTACAAAAGGCAGTAGTCACCAGAAAAAAAATCAGTAAAATAGTTACAAAAATATTTATCAATAACATCAAATATAAATAATCCAAAACATTATAACAATAAAATAAACAGCTACATCACCCCCAATCGATGTCCACGTGTCATCTGTAGCCCACATTTCTCAGTTAGATGTGAATTCAAACAAAGAATTCCAACACCCGATAGTGACTCATGGTCTGCCACAAGAGGTGTGGGCTAGAAACCCTACTCGCAACCAATACTTCAATCCCTAATAGTCATAGCTCATATCTAAACTGACTCATCCCAAAATAATAATATAACTCAAAATTGTACCCTCTCATGATACTATTTTGTCATGAACCGAACTTGGTAGCCATAAATAATAATCAATAAAATCAGCCCATAGCAAGACCATAAGGGAATTTCCTATCCCTACGGGTAGGCACATGTTCCAAGGTACCATAAATATTGGTTTTTGAATGGTTTACCTATGTTTAGAATAATTTAAAATCTAAATGAAATCCATAAATGAAATCTAAAAATTACATAGCAAACAAGCCTTAAATAAAAACTCAGATCATAATACAAGGTGTTTATCATTATACATGTGGTCCCAATATAAAATATTATAAGAAAAAACCACCAAAAGACTTACACAAAACAATGGGTCATCACCATTTGAGGTCCATATAACTGCCTTTTACATTACATATCATGAATCTCAATATTTTTTTGCTATTATATGCTTTATTTAATTTCCATTTTTAAAATAGAGAGCATGATTCCAAGATACCATGTTATAACAGCTTATTGAGGCAATCACATTTCTTTTTGAGATTGTTTATGTTTAAGATTCCCTAGATGAAATTTTATGATCCACCTATCATGAATTTTCAGGAGTTTCTTTATCCTATGATATTTCATGATATGCTTTTGTACTGGTACCATTTTCTACTCTTTGTTACATAAGATAGTTAAAAAATTGTTTTTAAGAAGGCCTAACTTTTCCCCCTCTTCAGTCATAAATCTATGTTTTCTAAAAAGAGTTTCCAAGAATGTTATACCTTTCCCCTATAATATCTAAAAAATTTACCCTTTTTTATTTTTCCAATCTCTTCTTATGAATCTTCTTTTCTCTTTCAAAACATGGAATTTTTCTATCCTTTTTACAATTTTAAAGGAATGTTCTTTTGACATTGTATGACATATACGGATTCACCCTCTATAATTTTGTTGAAACACCCTTTTCATTATTAAAAAGGATAATATTTTAAAAAAAAATTTTAAATGTAATTTTCATGGAAATTTGTTTAAAATGGTTCAAAACTTATTATATATTTTATAATGGAAAACTATGTTCAAAATGTTTTCAACTATTAAATACATGTTTTCAAATTGAATTCCAAAAACGGGGTTTAAAATATTTTCAATCTTATGTTATATATTTTAGAAGGAAAATGATTTTAATTTTTTTAAGAATAATATATGTTTTCAATGTATTTATAATTAAATGGTTTATAAAACATTTTCAGGATTTCTTAAAAAAATTCAATTATTTTCAACAAAAAAGGTTTTTAGAATGTTTTTAAGCTTATTTTAAATGTTTTTATGGAAAATAGTTTTCAAAGTAATTACATGTATTATATATAAGTTTTCATGATATTTTTTATAATATTTTTTTAAATATTTTTTTGTATTAAAAATCCTTTTTCAAACAAAACAGATTACTTTCCTCAAGAAAAGTTTTAGTAAATATTTCAAAATTATTTTTTTCATATAATATGACATCTATTTTAGTTACTCATACATTATTGGAAATGATCTAATGGTTCTGTTGATATCTTTTATATGAATTAGATTTTCATAGTGTCATGTTATTTCTGAAAACCATTTTTTCTTCATGGGTAATATGTTTATGAAACTCATTTATATTTCATGGGTTATATTCTTTTGTATCCCAATTCTTTTCAAATGTTTTGTTTATGACTAAATGATTATGAATCCTGTCTCGTTCTATAGGTTATGATTTGTTTACATGTTTTTTATACCCATTTCTTTTCATGGGTTTTCATATGTTTATTTGTGTTCCTGTGGAACATGTATGTATGATTTCATTATATATCAGGTGGGATTTATATCTTCGTCAAATGTATTGGGTAAATATTTATATCCCATGAGATTAATTACAGTTGGAATGAGGGTTACAATGTTTAGTAACATAAGGCTATAATGGGGATTAATCAGTTCATTAATACGTGGCTAGAATGAGGTTTACATGGTTTAGTAATATAGGGATGAATGTGTGCTACATTATTCTGTAATACATGGTTAGAATAAGGGTTACTCAGTTCAGTAATATTATGCTAGATAGAGGGTTAATTCATTCAGTAATACGGGGATGGAATTAGGGCTAATGCATTGAATAATATAGGGTTTGAACAATGGTCACCTGGTTTAATAATACAGGACTGGAATTGGCGTTACCTAGTTCAGTAAAAGAATTTTTCTAGTAAGATGATCTTGGTAGTGATGCCTTTTTACTATGGAAATTTTAATTTGATAATGTGTTTCAAAAATTGATTGCCTTTTTCCTATGTTATAATTTTATAGATTATGATCTTTTTTCCTTATAATTCTTTTCTTATGAACATCCAATCACTAGTACATGATCTTTGATATATTGGTAATGATATTCTATTTTCATGATCAAATTTTCATACCCTTATACGTGTGTTTATTCTTACTTTTATCCCTTGTTTTCCCTTAGTAAGCATTTGATCTCACCCCTTTAATTTTTCCTTACCCACAAGTTATGATGATATGTACTATGTTTGATATTTCTATGAATTGTGTTATCCAATAAAAAACTAGAGGGAGACATTGTTTCTCATATATGATCAACTATTTATATTTCCATGTTTCCAAAGGAACTATACCAACTATGGCCTTTGGGAATCTATTTCTATAATGTTTAAGTATTCCCAAAAGTTATGTAATGTTAGTTATTATAATGAATGGCTCACCAATGTTGGTATCAAGGAAAAGGTACAGTTAAATGTTGTAGATTAGGATGAAAAAAATTAGTGGTATCCCTAGGATTATTTCTATGTATATGTCTAGGGTTGTCTAGGGTTGTCTCTAAGGTTTGGCCAAATGACTTAGATAAGGTTTTATATATTAATAATAAACAACTTGGGGTTCTTTTGGCTAATTATACTATGTTTATTAACCTTATAGTATAAGAACACAAGAAGACATGGTAAAAGTAAAATTATTTAACTTATTGTTAAATCTAAATGATAAGGTTAAAATAGGAACCTAAACCTGTCTAAATTATATTGGATGAGAGTATTTCGACCCATCCCAACCATATATTCGAAATAAATCAATTTGGAGCTATTTAAAACCGAACTTGACTTTATAATAAAATAATATTTTTAGTTTTTCCAAACGATCCCCTCTCCTCCCTTATAAAAGGGCACCTCATCCCCCTCTTCCTCACACCACTTTCAGCCTTCAAGCTCGGCCAAAACCTGAAAATTTCTTCTCTAAACTTCCCTAGAAACATCCTATAGGTTCTGGTATTCTTCAAAGTCCTATTTTAGTGCCCTAAAAGGAGGTCTCAAAGAAGCACTTCAAAGAAGAGGTAATGTCTGTTACTGATTCTGTCATCTTTATTTCTTCTTATACTTATTCTTATTTAGTTGTTTCATTATGAAGTAATAACATCAGTATCACTCATATACTGATATGTTATTATAAGTATAAAACAACCCTATTTCACCATCTATCCATCCTACGGAAAAAGAAATCACCGCACGTGCGTATGTACGGAATACCGTCTCCACGCTGTGGTGTAATCTATTTTCCACCACCACCTTACTTGGATGGGTATAATGGTGTAAATAATGACTATATATGACTATTATAAAGTGATACTGATTCTGAAATAGTATACATACTCTACAATACAATTCCACGATCATAGGAATGATATCATCACTCGTGCGTACGTACGGAACACCGTCTCCACGATGTGATGCGACTCGTTATACATGATCTTCATTTCATAATGATTATATAAATGAAATGAATGAATGAATATGATATATATTACAATAATACCATTATAGAAATGAGTTATCTATAACCTAAAGAGAAGAATAAGAATTTATTCGACAAAACACGGATAAGAACAAAAAGTTATAAACACCCGAATAACAAGTAGTAATGAAATATTACTACTAAGAAGCTAATAATATGACCAAATATGATATCATAAAAATAAGTATGATTCTGGAATAAGTCAATAAAATTATTTAAATCATTATACAGGAGGTTCAGACACGTACAAAGCATATTGGACCTAAGGTAAGGGAAATATCACAATCTCATTTTTATCTAAGATTGTTTTTACTTTGGTATTTACTGGGGTGTATTTTATCATCCACATCCATGTTTCCTCAATATGTAATATTATTTGAATCCACATACAATTTTTTAAATCCAATTTTACCCTTCGGTGATTTTTTAGTAAAGGATATGAAAGGAATCTTTTGTCATTTTTCGTACAAGGTACTTTTTGACTTTTCCGACAAAAGTACAATGAATGTTTTTTTTAACTTATACAACATGAATGGATTTTTAAAACATTATTTCCAAGAAGCTTTCTTTACAATTTTTCAAGTTTATTTTTAATCAACTTCTTTTAGTTTATAATTGTACGACATGTTAAGAAAGGAAAAGTGTTTTTGAAGCAGAAAGGATATTTTCCTCAAGAATGGAGTTCAAGTGTTTTATAAAAATTATTTTCCATCTAAGATAATAAAGGGTTCTGTTTTTATCCCTATTGATTTGATTATGTTGTGATGGAATTATATTTTTATTAATTCATTTATCTTATATGAATTGTTTTATGATGTCACGATGTTTAAGATTCCCATTTTTATTACATGGGTTATGCAATGATGTATGATTTATGATTTTGTGGCACACATAAGAATGGTATCATTATGAGATGGGTGTGACCTATATCTCCCTCTAATGAATTGGGTAACGATTTTATATCTCATGAGATAGACATGGCTGGAACGGTAGGTTATACCGGTTTAGTGAAACAGGACTGAAACGAGGGTGACTCGGTTCAGAAATGGACTTTGTCCACTAAGATAGTCTTGGCAATGAGTCCTGACTAATAATAAATGATTCTATATGATTATGTGTGTATTCCACAAAGTTTCATGTTTTATGTTATGATTATTGGGATTTCATTTCACTACTATGATTTATCCCATGTTATGAAATTATGCTCCCTTTTGCAGGTTAAGATTTCCAAAATGTTATGTTCTTATGAATATGATGTGATTGATATTTATTTTGTTTACCCTTACTGATCATTTGAGCTCACCCTTTTGTATGTTTTATTTCCCCAGGCCAGGAAGAAGGTTATTAAGTAGAATATTCCAAAAAGGGACTCTAGATATGATGAAATAAATGGGAGGCAATGTATATGATTTATGAACAAGTTGTTTATGTTTCCGAGTTTCTAAAGACACTATACCTATATGGTCCTTTCATGGTTTTGTTATATGTTGTAATAAGTTTGCTTCAATTCTGAAGTAATAACAATGTATGTAAAGTAAGGGTCGTTATAGTTGGTATCAGAGGAAATGTATAGTCAACCTTCGGAAACTAGGATGTGAAAGCCTTAGTAAGAACCCTAAGGATAAGTATAAGCATAGAACACAATCTTAGTGTTTTAGAAATGGCCATGAATAACCTTGGATTATAACTTAAGTGTGAAATTTTATTCTTGATTATGTGGTTTTCCTATTATATTTAGTGTTCCTCACACTATTCTTCTTGGTTTTAGTCAATGGCTGGAACCCGAAGGAACCGTGTTAATGCGGAATGTGACGGGCAATGCAATGATTGTCCCCTGAGCAACCAAACGTTATAGGAGCTGGAATGAAAAATCTTGTAGCCATGCTCACACAACTTTCTTAAGCTATGAATCATGCAGGACTTCCAAACGAGCAAAGGATGGAGCAACATTCTATTGAATCCTTCATGAGACAGCGTCCACCTTCATTCATCGGTTCTACTGAACCATTTTTTGCTGAACAATGGATTAGTACTACTGAAATGATATTTTCAGTTCTTCAATGTTCTGAGCATGATAAAGTCATCTTAGCAGTGTATTGTTTGGAAGGTGATGCTGATCAATGGGGGAATCTTATTAAGAATACGAGGCAAAGGGATGAAATTGAGTCCATGGAATGGGACGAGTTCAAGAACTTATATTTCAATAAGTACTTCCCTCGTATTCTCCGAACAAAGTTGGGGAAAGAGTTTCTTGAACTGAAGCAAAAGGATGATGAATATGTTGGTACCTATGAAGCAAATTTTACAAGACTTTCAAGGTACGCTTCTGGTATTATTATCCAACCTGAGAGTAACATCAATCGATTCTTTAGTGGCTTAAAACCAAGTCTTCGAAGGGCCTTAGCCATAAGGGACTTCAATAGCTATGAGGAAATCGTTCGATGTGCTCTCAATGTTGATATGGAGATTGGAGTAACCCATCAGTCATATGGGTTTGATAAGAAGAGGAAAATGGAATTCAAAGGAAAATTTAAAGAGCAAACTGAAAA
This sequence comes from Viscum album, assembly GCA_963277665.1. Classification (NCBI taxonomy): domain Eukaryota; kingdom Viridiplantae; phylum Streptophyta; class Magnoliopsida; order Santalales; family Viscaceae; genus Viscum; species Viscum album. The sequence goes on along the minus strand of OY728140.1, from coordinate 591,138,125 downwards.
GAAGATGAGCTTTCCCTTATGCTCAAAGTGTGGAAAGAAACATGGAGGGAGTTGTCTTAAAAGGAAAAGTAAATGTTTCAAATGTGGAAAGGAAGGTCATCGGGCATTTGAATGCCGCGATGATGGGAAGAAGATGTCTAATGATGCAAACAAAGGAAGGGATACACAGAATGAACCTACTACCCTTCAATGTTTCAAGTGCAAGGATATGGGATATTATGCCAATAAATTCCCTAATACAAGGGTTGATGATGATGGTCGATGTCAATAAACTCTTATGGCTAAAGACAAAGGAATGTAACATGCAATTTCTATCAGCGATGTGGAGTACGATAACGATGTGGTGAAAGGTACACTTACCATCCACTCTAAAGTAGCAAATGTTTTATTTTATTCTGGATCCACCCACTCCTTTATTTCTGAATAATTTTCTAAGGGTATCACCGTATTACCTCAACAATTAGATGTTGAGATAGCTATGACAACACCTAATGGCACAACAGTCGCATCAAAATTTTATAATTCTTCTCCGATTGAAGTTTGTGGGAAAGTTCTTCCTGCAAATCTTGTGATCCTTCCTATAGTGGAATTTGATGTGATTGTTGTCATGGATTGGATTTCTCTACATGGAGCTCATATCAATTTCCAAAGAAGGGAAGTCACATTTCATATTCCATATCAATCTATGATCGTCTATCGATGCAAGGATGAACATAACCTTCCAGTATAAATTTCTTCCATTTTATGGGTATTGATTCCACTAAATGAAGGTTATTTATCTCAAATGGTTGGTGAGAAACTCACGATTAAGAATATGCCCATTGTATGGGAGTTTGATGATGTCTTTCTGGAAGAATTACCAGGTCCTCCACCGAATCGTGATGTTGAGTTTTCAATAGAACTCGTACCGGGTGCTTTTACTATTTCAAAGACACCTTATAGAATGGACCCAATTGAGTTGCAGGAATTGAAGAAGCAAATCCAAGAGAATCTTGATAAGGGGTTCATATTCCCTAGTGCATCACCTTAGGGAGCACCTGTTCTGTTTGTTAAGAAGAAAGATGGATCAATGAGACTCTCCATTGATTATCGAGAACTTAAAAAGATCACTATCAAGAAAAAATATCCTCTCCCGCGCATTGATGAAATATTTGACCAACTACGCGGAGCTCAATACTTTTCCAAGATTGATCTTCGTTCAGGGGATCATCAATTAAGGGTAAAAAGGGAGGATATACCAAAGACGACTTTCCGTACAAGGTATGGACACTATGAATTTATAGTGATGCCATTTGGTCTTACTAATTCCCCTGCTATCTTCATGGATCTAATGAATATAGTCTTTAGAGACTATCGTGATCAATTTGTTGTTGTCTTTATAGATGATATTATTTTCTATTCAAAGAGAAAGGAAGAACATGAAGATCACTTGAGAATTATATTAAAGACCCTGAGAAAGGAGGAGCTTTATGCCAAATTTACCAAGTGTGAATTTTGGCTTCAAAAAGTTGCATTTTTGGGTCACATAATCTCAAAAGAGGGGATATCTGTGGATCCAGCAAAAACAGAGGTTATCGAAAGATGGTCGAGACCAACAATAGTTACCGAGATCTGAAGTTTTCTTGGTTTGTCTGGATATTATCGAATTTTTGTGAACGATTTTTCACGATTATCTAATCCACTCACCAAGTTGACTCGGAAAGGAGTTAAGTTTGTTTGGACGGAGGAATGTGAAGAGAATTTCAAGGAGTTGAAAAGAAGGTTATCCAGTGCACCTGTGCTCACACTTCCTTGTAGTGGAGAAAGGTTTGTGATCTACAGTGATGCATCCAAGAAGGGATTGGGGTGTGTTCTTATGAAAAATGATATGGTGATAGCTTATGCCTCACGACAATTGAAAATACATGAGAAATATTACCCAACTCATGATTTTGAGTTAGCTGCGGTAATCTTTTCATTAAAGATTTGGAGGCATTACATTTATGGTGAAAGGTGTGATATTTATACTGATCATAAAAGTTTAAAGTATATTCTCACACAAAAGGAGCTGAATATGCGCCAAATAAGATGGTTGGAGCTGATTAAGGATTACGACTGATCAATCCATTACCACCCTGGGAAAGCAAACAAGGTGGTAGATGCATTAAGTCGACAAGACCATGCTAGTTTATCCATGATGAGGATCACAAAAGATCCAATATTTATGGATTTACAAAGGATGGATATTGGAATTATAATGAAATGGGAAAAATCGTATTTTTCTCAAATGAATGTTCTCCCATCTATACATGTGAAGATTAAAGAGGCACAGAAGGAAGATGTCGAGTTACAAAAGAAGGTGAGAAATGTTCCTGAATTCAACCTTGATTGTGATTGGATAATAAAGTTCAGAAATAAGGTTTGTGTTCCTCCCATCCCCGAATTAAATAAGGATCTGCTAGATGAGGCTCATAGTTCTTCATTCTCTATTCATCCTGGAAGCACGAAGATGTATAGGGACCTGAAAGAATACTTCTGGTGGGATGGCATGAAAAGAGATGTTGCTGAATATGTCTCTCGATGCTTGGTTTGTCAACAAGTTAAAGCTGAGAGACAGAAGTCTAAGGGGATGTTACAACCATTACCCATACCCGAATAGAAATGGGAAAACATCACTATGGACTTTGTCACAGGACTTCCTAAAACATCCAAAGGCAATAATGCTATCTGGGTCATAGTTGATCGTCTTACAAATTCTTCACACTTCATTGCTATTAGAGAGGATTTCTCTCTGGATCAGCTTGCCAGGATATATGTAAAGGAAGTGGTAAGATTGCATGGAGTACAACTTTTTGTTATGTCTGATCGGGATCTGAGATTTACCTAGATGTTCTGGAGAAGTCTTCAGCATACTCTGGATACAGAGTTGAGTTTCAGCACTGCTTATCATCCTCAGACAGACGGTCAGTCTGAGAGAACAATTCAAACTCTAGAAGATATGTTGAGAACTTGCTCTATTGATTTCAAAGGTGGTTGGGATCAACACCTACCTTTGGTGGAATTCTCTTATAATAATATCTTTCACTCCAGTATTCAGATGTCTCCTTATGAAGCTCTCTATGGAAAGAAATGCAGGACTCCAACTTGATGGGATGAAGTTGGGGAAAGAAAGCTATTAGGACCCGATCTCGTTGATGAAATGGCAGAAAAGGTCCGATCTATTCAACAACACATAAGAGCAGCTCAGAGTTGACAGAAAAGTTATGCCGACAACCGAAGAAAAGACCTAGAGTTTGAAGTGGATGATAAAGTGTTCTTACGAATATCTCCCTAGAAGAGGGTTATGAGATATGGAAAGAAGGAGAAGTTGAGACCAAGATATATCGGTCCTTTCGAAATACTGGATCGTGTTAGGAAGGTAGCTTACCGATTGGCGCATCCACCGAATCTCTCTCAAGTTCACGATGTGTTCCATGTATCTCTCCTCGGAAAGTACATACCTAATCATTCACATGTACTCAGCTCAGAAGTTGTACCGCTGGAGCAAGATCTTTCTTATGAAGAACAACCGATAGAGATTCTGGATCGTAGTGAAAAAGTCCTACGAAACAAGACCACTCGATTGGTGAAAGTTTTATGGAGGAACCACCAATTAGAAGAAGCTACATGGGAGCTTGAGGATATGATGAGGGAGAGGTATCCTCATCTGTTTGTTACAAAGTGACGAATTTCGAGGGCGAAATTCATTTTAAGGGGGGTAGAATGTAACACCCGATACTTTTATGTAATATAAATCATCAAAGGGATATTTTTCTACACACAACACTTGCTTGACTTGCTTTACACGAAATCGCAACCTTCCTCGATAGCTTGCGTCATACGCAATACCGAGTTTCACTAAACAATGATATGCAAATAAAATATTATTAAAACTAGCCATTACGAATAGTAATAACCACTTTTTGAAATTTTATAATTTTTTTTTTCAAAATGGACTTCATTTTTGGATTCGGAAGATCGAAATTATCCTAGGGTGAAATTTTGGTATTTTTCTGAAAACTTTCAATTTTTGAGTAATAGTGAAACCACTAAGTGGTAGTTAAAAAACTGAATTTTTCATAAAAAAAATCTTACCACTTCTGTGAGTGGAATTTCGAAAATCAGAGAGACACGGTTGATGTCAGTAAGTAAAATGTTGTTCAATGAGATGAAAATAATTTTTTAGTGAATAGTATCTTTTTACTTTTTTTAACCATGATTAAAAGTAAATAGGGTAATTAAGGGTAAAAATGATATTATTATTACCCTAACACATGTCATAATTCTATTGGAGAAGTTTAATTCGACCAAAAACAACCTTAGGAATAAAATATGACCATTTTGGCCCACTTGGATTAGATTAGGACATTTATTATTAATTTATTTAAAGAAGGGTTAAAATAGTTAAAATCAAAGTTTAATAAGTAAATAATTTTTAATATGGGGTTATTCATAAGATAAATTTGCCTATAAATAATCATTACAAATCTAAAAATATTTCCTACATAATGTTATTTTATTTTTAATTTTTAGAAATTAAATAATTTAATTTATTGATGACACAAAGATGATGTAGTAATTATCTTATTAATGAAATATTGACATAATTGATGTTATAAACACCAAAATAATTTTAATTTGACACTTTTTATGAATTAAACTAATTTTCTAGATTACTATGACATGTTAGTATTTATTTAATTAACTGTTTTAGAACTAATCATTCTGTTATGAGTTTCAAAAAAATTAATTACTAAATAGTGTCAAAATTGACATAAAATAGTTTTTAAAAACAATATTATATTATTAATTGTTATTTTATTCCTACAAATCTAAGGTTTGGCCAAATGACTTAGATAAGGTTTTATATATTAATAATAAACAACTTGGGGTTCTTTTGGCTAATTATACTATGTTTATTAACCTTATAGTATAAGAACACAAGAAGACATGGTAAAAGTAAAATTATTTAACATATTGTTAAATCTAAATGATAAGGTTAAAATAGGAACCTAAACCTGTCTAAATTATATTGGATGAGAGTATTTAGACCCATCCCAACCATAGATTCGAAATAAATCAATTTGGATCTATTTAAAACCGAACTTGACTTTATAATAAAATAATATTTTTAGTTTTTCCAAAGGGGCCCCACTCCTCCTTTATAAAAGGGCACCTCCTCCCCCTCTTCCTCACACCACTTTGAGCCTTCCTGCTATCCAAACCCTGACAATATCTTCTCTACACTTCCCTAGAAACATCCTAGAGGTTATGGTGTTCTTAAAAGACCTATTATAGTGCCCTAAAAGGAGGTCTCAAAGAAGAACTTCTAAGAAGAGGTAATGTCCGTTACCGATTCTTTCATCTTTATTTCTTCTTCCACTTCTTATTCTTTAGTTGTTTAATTATGAAGTAATAACATCAGTATCAATAATATAATTATATGTTATTATAAGTATGAAACAACCCTATTTCACCATATATCCATCCTATGGAAAAAGAAGTCACCGCGCGTGCGTACGTACAGAATACCGTCTCCACGTCGTGGTGTAATCTATTTTCCACCACAACCTTACTTGGATGGGTATAATGGTGTAAATAATGACTATATATGACTATTATAAAGTGATACTTATTCTGAAATAGTATAATTACACTCCAATACAATTCTACGATCATAGGAATGATATCATCACTCGTGCATACGTACGGAATACCGTCTCCACGATGTGATGCCACTCGTTCAACATGATCTTCATTTAATAATGATTATATAAATGAAAAGAATGAATGAATATGATATATATTACACTAATACCTTTCTGGAAATGAGGTATCTATAACCTAAAGAGAGGAATAATAATTTATTCGACAAAACACGCATAAGAACAAAAAGTTATAAACACCCGAATAACAAGTAGCAATGAAATATTACTACTAAGATGCTAAGAATATGACCAAATATGATATCATAAAAATAATTATGATTCTGGAATAAGTCAATAGCATTATTATATCATTATACAGGAGGTTCAGACACGTACAAAGCATATCGGACCTAAGGTAAAGAAAATATCACAATCTCATTTTTATCCGAGATTTTTTATACTTTGGTATTTACTGGGGTGTATTTTATCATCCACATACATGTTTCCTCAATATGTAATATTATTTTCATCCACCTACAATTTTTCAAATCCAATTTTACCCTTCGGTGAGTTTTTAGTAAAGGATATGAATGGAATCTTTTGTTGTTTTTCGTACGAGGTACTTTTTGACTTTTCCGATAAAAGTACGAAGAATGTTTTTTAACTTATACGGCATGAATGGATTTTTAAAACATTATTTCCAAGAAGCTTCCATTAAAAGTTTTCAAGTTTATTTTTAATCAACTTCTTTTAGTTTATAATTGTACGACATGTTAAGAAAGGAAAAGTGTTTTTGAAGCAGAAAGGTTATTTTCCTCAAGAATGGAGTTCAAGTGTTTTATCAAAATTATTTTCCATCTACGATAATAAAGGGTTCTGGTTTTATCCCTGTTGATTATATTATTTTGTGATGTAATTATATTTTTATTAATTAATTTATCATATATGAATTGTTTTATGATGTCAAGATGTTTAAGATTCCCATTTTCATTACATGGGTTATGCAATGATGTATGATTTATGATTTTGTGGCACACATAAGAATGGTATCATTATGAGATTGGTGGGACCTATATCTCCCTCCAATGCATTGGGTAAAGATTTTATATCTCATGAGATAGACATGGATAGAACGGTAGGTTATACTGGTTCAGTGAAACAGGACTGAAACGAGGGTGACTCGGTTCAGAAATGGAGTTTGTCCACTAAGATAGTCATGGAAATGAGTCTTGACTAATAAGAAATGATTCTATATGATTATGTGTGTATGCCTCAAAGTTTCATGTTTTAGGTTATGATTATTGTGATTTCATTTCACTACTATGATTTATCCCATGTTATGAAATTATGCTCCCTTTTGCAGGTTAAGATTTCCAAAATGTTATGTTCTTATGAATATGATGTGATTCATATTTCTTTTGTTTACCCTTACTGAGCATTTGAGATCACCCTTTTTTATGTTTTATTTCCCCAGGTCAGGAAGAAGGATATTAAGTAGAATATTCCAAAAATGGACTCTAGATATGATGAAATAAATGGGCGGCAAAGTAGATGCTTTATGAACCAGTTGTTTATGTTTCCCAGTTTTTAAAGTCACTATACCTATACGGTCCTTTCTTGGTTTTGTTATATGTTGTAATAAGTGTGCTTCAATTCTGAATTAATAACAATGTATGTAAAGTATGGTTGTTATGATACATTCCTAGAATGATTTTTAATCTATATAGTAATATAGGTCTTGAACAAGGGTTACTGAGTTCATCATACAGGGCAGGAACGGGGTTACCCAGTTCAACAATGAACTTTTTCCACTTGAATGGTTTTGGATGTGATGCCTTGGTAACTATAAAATTTAGTATATGCTTATGTGTTTCAAAAATTACATCTCTTATTAATATATTATTCTTTCATGGATATTGATATTTATTTCATTACAATTCAATTTTTATGAACTACCAATATTTGTGCCATGATCATTGATATGCATTGTATGATAATCAATTTACATGATCACATTCTCATACCCTTATACCCATGTTTATGCTTACATGTATCCCTTATTTACCCATACTGAGTATTTTGGCTGACCCCATTTATGTTTCATTTCCTTCAAGTTATAATGATATGTATTGTGGTTGATATTTATTAGAAGGATTCTATTCAACAAGAACCTAGCGGAAGATGTTATAGATGAATTATATAGCAGTGTTCATATTTCAATGTTTACAATAGCGCTGTACCAACTATTGTATTAGGTCATCTATATGAATAATGTTTATGTATTCCATAAAAGTTATGTAATTTAAATGTTTATAAAGTGAGGGTCACTATATAAATTCTTTGATTTCTACTTTTCATTCCTCTATTGTTGAAGCCTTCCATTTATTGATATTTGTGTTTACCCTTTTTAAAATATTCTATAAAACATAGTGGAATTCTCCTCTCATTTTACTATTTCCCTCATAATGATCAAACAATTGAATCTTAATTGTTTTGGAATGGCGTTGTTCAATAGTAGCATACAATCATTCCATATTCCATGAATTGAATAAAAAAATATCACCACATTAAAACACAATCATCTTCCAGCTGGTACATGTGAAATTACATCGTGCTAATTTAGAATGATGGTGTAACATTTTGGAACAACTGCTCACTTTCATCCCATTTAACTCACTATCCTCAAATATTGTTTTAAATATATTTCTATCACATTCCAATTTTCCATAGCTCATATTCCACATTATAAACATATCCATTATTATAAGAAATTATTGATAATTGAAACCTTTTCCTTATAAATTTACCCTTATTATAATGTTATTATTTTTTTCAAATAAAAATACCTATGGAAAAAACTATTGAAGAAAACTAAAAATACACAATATATTGTGCAAATTTGAATAATATAAACTTAAATAAAACTATACAAAATTAATAAAAAATTGATAAGAAACAATGATCATGGATTATCTAGTGTATTATATGAAATTTATGATTATCCCTAAAATATAACAAGTTACATCATTATATGATCTTTGAAAAAAATTGTCAGGTAAGTAAAGTTTTTTTGTACCTATAGCAAAGGTTTTGGATAACATATCAGATGAATTTGATTAATTCTTCATCCAAAAAACAATCTGATTTTTATATAGGATATAATTGACATAATTATACACAAAACTAAATATGTTTTGAGGGAAATGATAATGTATACTAAAATATTAATGAAATATAGATATTATATAAATTTTATGAAAAGGGGGTACCTTTTTTTATTAAAGGTGTATTAATAAAAATACTAAATAAATATTGAAAAAATAACACACTCATCTCATAAATACTATTTTATACAACAAAATTATAAAAATTAGAAGGTCAAATCTTTCAATAATAACTAATATTGAATGATAAAAAAACATAAAAAAACATACATTTCTAATATTTGGTCTTGTGAATCATACTAATTCATGAAGAAAGTAATTATTTATTTGAGAGATCACAATCTAAAAATGAAAAAAATGATGAATCCAAATAAGAGGAAAATACATATTGTATTTAAAATAAAATGGAATTTATTAAAATTTTAAAATTTATAGTTGTTTCCTTGGGACTAAAGTTACAAAATCCTTATGGGTACATGGAAAAATATAGTAATATTAGAAACATGAATGTGATATAAAAGAAGGAAGAGTTACATGAGATAAATGTAATTCAATTTTTTTATATAACATGACTGAGGGAAAAAATATTATATATAAATCATCTTTGAGGAATTGTGTCATTATTAATGACATATATGGATTCATATTCCATATAGAAATGATTTCTGGATAGATTTTATAAATTCATTTCTATCAATAATATAAACAAAGTTATCAATAATTATATAATCTTCTAAATAGGTTGATGGTAGTTGAGAAGGATTTGGGAGGCCCACACTAAATTATAATGATGATTGTAAAAATAAATATATTTAAAAAATATAGTTAAGGAATTATTTTTTGGAGTGAGGAATCCCAAACACACAAACTATGGTTTGATAATAAAAACACATACATTACCCATAGGTGTTGATAACAAGTGAGGTGGCCTAAAATAAAAATATATATTTTTGGTCATTTTCATAATATACACACTATATCTCATAATTATTACACATTACAAGGAATTAAGTTTATAGTGTCTTTGGAAAATAGATATATATTATACTAATTTAATAGTACATTCGGACATTTCTTCATAATAAAACCCCAATAGATTTCCTTTTAGATTTGTTATTGGTTATTCCAATATTCATAAACTATGGAAAGTAATCTTAATAATGTAATAAGAAAAAAATAATCTGTATGTTAAATCATGGAAATATTTAATCTTGGGTTATATCACAACCATTTGAGAAAAGATAAACTTTATATAAATATATTATTTAAATGAGAATAATAAAAATATATTTCCCTAAGACATAACCGTAAGACATTTAATGTGAAATAAGACAACATAGAGCACAGAATAAGATTCTAGAATCATGAGAGAATAAAAATAATCCATTAATCATAATAATAGGCATAAATATATGCAATGATAGGGTAATAAAACATGATAAAAAATTATGGCAATAACATACGAGTAGAAATAATAAAGTATTGGAGTGGGAATAAATAATCATTTCTTATAACATGATGGATCATGCATATCTTCCTGATTCCCATAGATGAGTGTGAATAACTAATTTATTCCAATAAACATGATGTCAAAGAAAGAATTTTCTTATTATTAGTACATATTAAATAAGGAATCACTTATTGATTATCATATTTGAGCTTGCATAAGTACTATTTTATTCTAATTATCACATGAAACTAAAATACTTTCCCAATGAATTAGAGGGAGATATATAGTACCACATATAATCTATATTATATTTGACCTTCATAAGATATCAATAACTTATCATTTTAGGAAAACCTATGGAAGAAAATTTGGGTTCATATCATTTCCAAATGTTAACACATAATATTATATCAATAATTGATTGGTCAAGAACCAAAATTAAATAATTCAATAGGAGAAGTTAAAGATAAATTTTTAGTGTTTATTAATGAATCATGATCTATATCATTTAGATCTTTTTGTGTTATAGTAAAAAATGTAAGGGAAATGTAAAAGTGTATTTATAAATAATGTCATATATTAACATAAAACTATATAATGATAAATCACTTAAAACTAATAATTTTGAAGATGGTCACAATGAAAACATTTTTTAAAACATTACATAAAAATAAATTCAAATATTGGATCCTGGAAATTGACAAATAAATTTCAGAAGGAAATGTGGAATGTTAGATAAAAATAAAAACATCAAATAAAACTAATTTATTACATTCTGTAGATAGATTTAGATAAACCCAAATTCAAAATAGTGTGATAAATGATTAATTTGAAAATTAGTAATGAGGAATATTTTTATTATAATAAAACAAAACAAATTTTTATTTTCTAATATGCTACGATAACATTAATTGTATGAGTTATTAAGGATTTTAAAGAAAATAGATAATTTAGGAAGAATGTACATTACCTATATGATCATAACATTTAATAAATAATGATATTAATAAAATTAATTCCATAGAAATGAAGGGTTAAATGAATTATAATATAATATGAGAATATAAAAAAATTGACTTATAAAAGTACAATCAAATAGAATCAACTAATTTTCAAGGAAATAATATAGATTAGAAAAAACCCATTCTTTTTTATGATTTTTTATAAAAAACCCAAAAAAGAGAGAAAAATAAAGTGAACATTAAATAAAATTAATAGAAAAAAATTAATTATATAATATATATAAATTATTCATTATAAAATATATTTAAATGAAACGAGTTAAATAAAACAAAACTTTAATAAAAATGAGAGGGAGATTAAACAACCTTACATTTTACTACCAAATTCAATATAAAATCATTTATATACTATATCATAATTTTAATAATTTTAATACTATATTTCATATAGATTTTAATATCTATCAGCCCATATAATAATTAATTAAAATCACTTTTATACATATTTTATTTATTTATTGTTTTTTCTTCATAAAAAACTATTGTTCTTTATTATTTTGTAGTTCGTTTAAAATTCAGACACTGAGTACCAATATTTTTGGAAACATTTTTCTTTTCAAAATTAACCAAGATACAATAAAATATCATTTATAAGGATTTAAAATATTATAATTTCATTCCATGATAATTTTATTCATGAATAAAAAATATATATTTTCTAATGAACTTGTTTTTGGTAATTATTAATGAAAAACAGAAATATTAATATAATAATGGACATGTTTTTGGTAGCTTACATGTTTTTGTTCATGATTAATTATTGATGATACTTTTTTCGATAATGAGTTGTTAAATTTTTTATTTTCGAATACATTTTTTGGTTTTGAACATGTTTTTGGAATGATAATAATGTATTAAATTTTAATATAACATTTCCTTAAACATAAACCAAATAGTTGAGTGGAAGAAAGAAATTGGTTATATAAAAACCCCAATAATGTGTATATATACTTATTAATATTATTTAATTATTAAACAAGGTTATATTATATTTAAAATATTTAGAAGAAGAAATCACATAAACAAAATACAAAATGTGTAATTGAGAATTACACCTTATTCCTTGTAAGATCTCCATTTCAAATTAGTTTAATTCTGTGAGATTTGGTCTTTATAAAAGGAAAAACAAATAGAATATGTCTATGAGATTTATGGAGTTATATAGGAATATATTTATTCAATTTAGGAGGCTTGTGGTGTGTGGAGATGTGGGTTGGTTATGGATTCTATTATAAGGGAGAATAGTGGGTTTTTTGTTATAAAAAAAGCAATATCAAGTTTCAAAGGTAATAAATATTAAATGATGAAAAATAATTGATAAGGGGGAGGAGTATAGAAAATAAAGATTAAAATATATATATTAATATATATATTTATGTCATTTAATCTTAATTTTTTCACTTTTAGATTTTTATGTTTTTACTATGCTATATATTTTTTACTCATATTATTTATGTTAAATTCCTAAAAATAAAATGGGCCTTATTTTATAATTTCGACAAAATTATTCAAAAACTAAAAACCAGGTTTGAAAATTAAAATTTATAATTATGATAAAATTAATCTTAATATTATCTCAAACAACATGTGAAATTAAATTTGAGAAAAAGTGAAATTTTATGCTTAAAAATATGATTAAAATAAAAGTCCAAATTTTATTGATTTTTGAAGTAAAATAATATTTATGTTTTTAAAATAATATAAATTGGTTTTATAAATTAAAAATTATATAGTTAAGTTATTTATTTTATTTTATAAATATAATCTCTAACCAAAAAATGTTTCATACACATTTAAAACCTTTTTATATTAAAAAAATTTCATAGAAGTGACCGTAATAGTTTCTAAAAATCATCCAAATGTCATCCAAGGTAATTTTCACAAGAAAAAACCCAATTTTTTTCACATTTTATAAAATTAAAATTCTAAAATTTAGAATTTTTTTAATGAAAATTATAATATAATGAATATTATTCTTTGTAATCAGTATTTTCCAATGTTCTAAATATTATTTAATATTAATTCTAAATTTAATAAAAGTAGTTATGCTAATTCACATATTGTGGTATTTTAAACGAATTAATTTTATTAAATATTTTATAATATTTTTTTTGGGAAGGAATAATCTATGTTAATATTTAATCATAATAGTTATTTATACTCTAATTCAAAATAATATTACTTGAGGAATGTTTTTTTACTAGTTATTTAAATATTATTATAATTTTCTTATTAATATTTAATATATCATGGATTATTTTATTATATCATCAATGGAGATTAAATCTCTCAAACATAGAATTAATTTAGACTAATATATATTACAAAATCTTAGGGTGTTACATTCCCCCTCAATAAATTGTGTCCCCATAATTTTATCTATAATTCACTAGTGGAAAAATATATGGGTTCCATAAGAAATTAAATATATATTTTATATTATTATATGAAATTCACAACCTTGTATATACAGATTCTCATAATTTACTACATAATTGGAATGCATTGATATTTTCCTTTATCCTAATAATTAATTTCAACGATGACTCCTTTTCTTATAATAGGTGTTTTTAGGGACATACATTTAACATATTCATTTTCATGATAATTTTTCTAAAACATATGGTAAAACTGAAACTATTTTGACAATATCTAATAAAATTTGAACAAAAACATTGATATAATGTTTTTTTATCTAACGACACCTTAAATTTAATAGAAGATACCTTTGGTTCAATAATAATATAATGGGTCAACCAAAAACTATTTTTCCCTAACATAGGTTTTCTGAACAATATTATATTATGATATCTAGAAATATATATTTAATTCCCTCATAAAGGATCATAAATTTAATGTGAATTTCCAAAGCATATCACCCAGGAGTTTCCAATTGGGTGTGAAGTTAGGACCTTTTAATGTATACTAAGTGATGATTGAGTTAATAAACAATATCCCCATTTCATTGGTAATAACAATAGTTATATCAATACTAGAGCCTATATCCACATGTAGTATCGAATCATGGATTTAATTTCTTGGAAAACCATACATTATTAATTTAACTAAATGTTAAGGATGTTTTTAAATACTATGAATTTCACAGGGATTTCAATAAATTTCAATCAACCAAATCCCTAAAATGAAAAAAAAGAATTTTCCAAAAACAAATAAACATTGATATAATACTAAATAATTCACCACAAAATCATACTCTCAGGTCTATTTCTATAAAACAAATATGTCATAGAAAGGATTTGATACCATGTGAGAAGTCCCAGGTAAAATATATCTTTATTTTACACCATTTTCATTAGTGGAACATTTCATCTCACAATAGTCACATAGTCCCAAGAATGGATGTCTTAGTGACATTAATAACTTCATAAATAAATAACATATTATAAAGTACTTCTAAATATTTATCAATAATTGGACACCGCTAGAACCCCTTTTACATACTCATACGTTATACCCATATTCATATCCTAGAGAAAGGGAAAAAATATAAGGATTTGATCAAATTTATAGAATGTGAAAATATATGAACATTTAATCAATTTTTAGATCATAAGTACTTTAGAAAACATTAAAAAGAGAAAAATATATTATATACAAGAACATGGAAAATAAAATTTAGTCAGAAGACATGATACAAAGACATGAAATTAAAAAAAGGAAATAATATACCATGGAAAAAGAATTTGGAAACATAAGATAATAAACATAAACCATGGAGCATAATAATGGGTGTAAATATATGAAATGTAATCGAAATAATGAATAATAAAAAAAATATGGAACTAAAACAGGAATAGAAATCATAAAATAGTAGAACAGGAATCAAAACTCATTTCCCTGAACTTAGTAGTGTATCCATCACAACATAATTATCCTAGTAGAGTATGGATCACTACATAATTAGCATAAACATATTCAAGTAGGTATCACTACCAGCTCCCATAACATTGTTGATTAGGAATCACTTTTTGTTTCCCATAGTATATAGAGAATCAATATTTGATTCCCATAATTATCTTATGATATACAAACTATTGCCCAATTAAAAGAAAATAGATATATTATGTAACCACAGTAATATACACATATGTGTACTATAAGTTATCAATTAATCATTATATCATTACAACCATGGAATATGGGTTTTATATCATTTCGAAGTGGAATTAAATTACCAAATATCAAAAGTAGATGTTAGATACTAAATGTTAAATCAATGAAAAATATTACATTGTGAAGGAAATTAGTGTTTGAATTATTCAACATTACTCTAAAATAGTTAGATATATAGTATTAAAAGATGAAAAATATTGAGAAATCTAAAACTATCATTAAAGAACATCACTTATCATTATTTCAAAAAGATTAAAGTATGAATCACTATAAAAAATTCAGGAAGGTAACAAGAACTTATTTTTATAACACCACTTTAAAATAAATGAAAATAATTGATCATAAAAAAGTCAAAAGGATTTACATAAAAATGTTGTGTGAAATATACAAATATAATCATGAAATTGAAATTATTTTTATTAGTTAGTATATGACCTATTTGAAAGACACTTAGTAAAGATTTTGATGAGTCACTATTTTTAAAACTAGTATAGAAATGTTTTAAGATTACTATTAATACAACATATTTTGATTTTTAATTAATATTTAAGAACATTAATGTAACAAATGAATATGGATATGGAAGAAAGAGAGATAATTTGGAATGAATTTGAATTATTCATAACATCCTCAAATTTTGTGAATTATAAGATCCATTATAATAATTCTACAAAAATAAGATGAAAATCATTATAATATCATCATATAATAGAATAAATCCATGTTATCGAACTTTTTTTAATGGAGTAGTAATTATGTCTCATGAAATTAATATCGGTAAATAAAAACGCTTAATGGTTTAAAAAATATTTTAATATAAGTCCTTTGATATAGGAATATTCAATTGATATTAAAATACCTTTAATAAGTGATAATTAATGATATTATATATCTCAAAATAATTTTGTTCTCCTTTTAAATGAAATTAGATTTATTAAATATAACATGTCTCAAAGAAATGAAATTTAGATGAAACAACCAAAAATTTCACTAGAAAATTATGTGAAATCCCTTTAATCTCTGGTGTCATTAAAATTACAATATTCATATCATATTTTATAAACATATTAATATCAATCACCCTAAATAATTTTTATTTATGATCATTATTTATTAATTTAGTTGTTTCTTATATTTTTTTCTCATTATTCGATGTTAGGGGGTTTAATTGTGTTGGAAATGCATTAAAATATCTATGTATATTACATTTATTTGATATTTTTTATTATATGATTATTAAAGTTACTAAGATAAATTATTAATATCATTTATAAATCAATAATTTCATTCCTTGATAATTTTAGTATTAATATATGAATAAATAATCAATGTAGATCCTATTTATGTAATTTTTTATGAATATTTTTTAAATCTATTAAATATTAACATGAATCATCCAAAAAAAATTATAATAAAAATAAAAGTTATATTTATATAGTCATCCAACAAAGAAATTTATATTACTATTCATGTAGGTGGTTCAGCTACCCCAAATTGGAATATAATATAATCGATGGGTAAGTATTGTTAAAAAAGTGATTATGTTGAAATAATATCATTTTCATTCAAGGATAATTATATATCTTTATATTTTTTATTGTTATTAATAATATTTAAAGTGATTTGAATAAATTAATATATTTCTAGAAGAGAAAAGTAATTGTGTTTCTTCATGGAGGCACTTGTCCGCATGTACACAAGGGTTAAATTCTTGTTTCTCAAAGAACGAAAGGGTGTAATGAATTGGTATATATTTGATAAATCATATAAAATTCAAATAATGTAATTTTATATTAAAGGACTCCTACAAACTAGTTATGAATGGACATCGTGACAAATAGAATATGCCATTTATAGTGGTTTTAATTTTCATATAACATAAGTGATATTTTCATATTTCAAATGGTTAAAAGGAATATAGAAAATGGTTTCCTCCTAATAAAAATAACACTTACATATATTTTTAATAACTATGGAATAGTTTCAACAAAGTTATATAATATTTGGATAAGGTATACAAATAAATAATGTAAAATTAATAAAAATGATTAATTGAGAATTTCACCTTACTCTGTGGAATATACACTCTCAAAATTGGATTAAGGCTTTAATGAGTGGTATTTTTAGAATATAAAAACCTTTTAAATGTTTTAAAGAGTTTTAGGGAGTTATATGGGTAGTGTTTGGTTAATTATGAGACACTTGGTGTGTGAGTAAATGTGCGGTGGAGATGGATTATTTTATAAGGGGAAGTATTGGGATATTAATAAAAATATAAAACAAAATTTCAATATTAAAAGGTTTTGTGGATCCTAAAAATTGTTTTGAGGGAGGGGTAAGGTCAAGAATACTATAATAAAATATTTTAACAATAATTTAAATATGATGTTAATTCCTTTACTCATATATTTCTTACTTTTAGTATTTTTTATAGTGGTTAATAATTTTTACCTTAGTAATTTAATTTTAATATTTTATATTAACAAAAATCATGTTAAATAATTTGGAACTAATTATTAAAAATATAATTAAATATTATATAATAAAATTTCTAAGGCTGATTGAAATAACATGTAATATTAGTGCACATAATATGTAAAAAAATTACAAAAAGAATATTTATATGCTCAAATATTATGATTTAGATAAACAAAAAAATATTTTTCATTTATGTGACATAAATTGGGTTATTATTAAATTTATAATTTTTTTTTAAATTTTAGAAAAATATAAATCTTATTTCCACCTTATTGAAACTATGTAAAAACAAACATATTTTTTTTATTAATATAATTTAATTATTATGATTCCAAATTTATAAACATGGGTTTTATTAGATAAAAATATTATTTTTGAATGATTAATTTTAATTTTTAAATATTTATTTTTAAATAAATAATTTCTAATAAAAATTCTAATAAATCTTGTGTTATGACATGTCATAAATGTAAAATTATTTATAAAAACAATTTTTTTAACTATTCTCCAAAAATTCAACTCTCAGTAAAAAATTTAAAAAATTAATTTTAGATAACTTTTAAATGATGAGCTAAAAAATGATCATTATATAAAATTAGATTTATAAACATTATTAATTTTTTAAAGGAAAATAAAAAATAAATATGAAACTCTTTATACTGAAAAATAATTTTTTGAGAATTATTAATATTATTTCATAAAAATTTATTATTTACATATTTCTAATATAATATTTAATTTATAATAATATTTGAAAATTTGTCAATTTAATTTATTAAGGTAAAATATAAAAAATTTAAAAAGTGTTATTTGAAAAAGAAGAATCCATGATAACATTCAATCATAAAAATTATTTATTCTCTAAATGTATGAAGTTTTATTTGAGTAGTATCTTTTAATTTTAATGATGTGTAATAATTCATATTATATTCTTAATAGTATTCATCTAATTTGTCACAACTCAATTTATATCAGCATTGAGTATGGAGTATTCGGCAGAACATATTATTAATTTGGGGACCAATATATTCCTTCATTAAAATGGTTTACAGAGTGTATAATAGTACACTTGATTATATGAAGCTGAAAAGTTAGGTTAAGAATGGGAGAGACTGCTTCAATTATAGAAATTTTGGGCATTAGAAAATTAATATTTTTTGAATATGGAAATAAAAAAAAAATATTGATTGAAATTCTATATTAGGATTTTATTTTATAGAAATTAATTCGTCTATTTAAGATGGTTTTGTTATACTAAATTATAATTATATTATTCTTCATATTCACAAGTTTTTATAAATGATGAGTTATTTAAATGTAATTTAGTTGCTCTTTATAGAATAAATTTTAATATTTCTATCTTTTATTGAATAGATTCTTAATTTACCCGTTAATATTGGATATTATTTATGAACTAGTGTTATTTTTTGTTTTATTTTATCATCAATTTTTATAATAGAAATTCATTTTATTCGAAAAATATGTCGTATATAAATAAAATTAAATTTTTATTTAAAAAATTGGATAATTTTCTCTTAATATATATTATAACATATTAAAAAATTGTAATATATTAAGGAATATATTTATAATTCATATAATATCAATAGAAAAAGTCATATTTTTTGTATATTAATTGAATTTAGAAAATGTATCATATTTTAAATATTTTTATTGACTTTTAGAGAAAAATATATATATGATATAATTAGGTCATATAAAATATCATTTTCAATATGTGTGTTGGAAATTTGATGTAGATCAATAATGGTTACTTTACTTGGTTCATACCATATAGATATCATTGAAAAATATTTTCTGAAAAATATATTTTATATCGGACTAGTGTGAGCTATTAGTGAGCTAAGATATGTTTAAATTTAAAAAATTATTAAATGTAGAATTATTAGATATTTATTTTATCTAATGTTTAAGTATTTTCTATATCCTATAAATGTGAGAGAAACTTATAATATATTGATAAACCAAGTTAATATTTTAGAGCAACATTGTTTATTATTACCTTTGATATCAAATGTAGTTTATATTATATAATGTTATTAGGTAAATTTTATGTGTGATACGTGATAAATACTATTATAATAGTATATCATAATATTGTTCATTATGAAGTGAAGTTATTTATATAGATTTTTCATGTACTGAACATAAGGATCATGAATCTTAATCTCACTATAAACAAAATATTATTCATTCATGTATGTTATATTATTAAAATGATTAGTAGAAGGGTTGTTTTTCAAATTTCTAAATGGTGTTTTATTGTTTAAAAATGATGTATTAATTGTTACATTGTGATGTAAGATGGTTTGATTGAAACATATAAAATAATCAAAATATACGAGTGTTAAAGAACACTAGTTATTACGATACTATATAGTAAAAAATTATGTAACAAATATATATTATATTGTATTAAAAGTGTATAAGTATATATTAATGTATCATATTACTAATTTTTAACTCCAATTCACAAATAATTCATGCATGTAGTATAATTCATGACAATATAGAGATAACATACCCCTTTTAAGTTTTAACATAAGTTACATCATTGATAATCATTGTGATGTAGGTGATATATTTATAAAAATAATGAAATTTTAATCGAAATACCGGGTTTATTGAAACATGATATACACATCAATTTATATTAATAAAATGTGATATTTATTTTTTGAATTTAATGTGTTATTAATTATTCATGATATGTCTTTACTCAATGAATAAATATTATATAAGTATATATATTTATAATATGGTAATAATACATGTTTTTCATGAAATAATCAATTTCATGGAAAATGGGATTATATGAACACACTTATTATATAAAATATTTTCGGTGGACATTTGAATAGAGATATATATTTTTAATAAATATCATAGTAGAACCCCTTATAACATGAATAGTATTAAAAATTTTCAAGAGGTTTTTCTTTAGACATGGTTATGAATTATAAATTAATTATAATAACCACTACTATAAAGGATTTAAATAACAATAAATATAATGTGAATGAAGAATTGGTTTCTATGATTTATTTAAAAATATTAGAGTTTTAATTGATCATTTAACAGAAATAATTATACATGATATATAAAAGAGTTCTAGTTTCAGTTTCACAAGATGATTCATATGATATGGCATAAGGTAGAAAATTTATAATTTTTATGTGTTTTTAGTGAAATTAGAAACGTTAAAAGTAATTTTTCTTATAAAAACGTTATATACTATATAGTGATATGGGTTGTATATTATATCCCACATAATCAATTAACAATTTTATGAATTTTTCATACATTCATATTCTATATAAATTTTAAATTTATTTTTTTCGTTCTTCAATATATGAATCTACAATATATACCAATTAAATTTTTTTAATAACATTGTTAAATATATTTTATTTAGTAATTATTTATTCATGTAAATGAGAATAATATAATATATAAACTAAATTCAAGATATAAAGAGACAATAAAATTTTTTTACAATAAAAAAAGATATATAAAATTATTAGTATATTCTATCAAATTGAATATAGTATAATGAGAGAATAAATGAATTTAAACCACATAACTATTATTTGAAATTATTATACAACAATGTCTCCATGAATTTTCAAAACCATGAATAAAAACATAAAATAAAAACATAAAATTAATAATAAAAAATTAAATTTTATAGATGAAAAATAATTAAGAAATAGAGGAATTGATGTGAATAGTGATTAAAGGAAATATGATGTGTATATAAGAATTATTTACCCTATACATCCATTAGAAATAGTAATTATCTTTTGTTAAAAGTAATTTACCATTAGAAATAGTAACTCATCTTTGGATAATGTAAAATATCTAATAAAAAAATTAACATCAATAAAACAAGTAAATAAAATTAATATTATAACATTAAATTATTTCTCAAATCATATATCTCAAAATATGTATAACTGGGAATTAGTGAAAAAGATATTTTTATTTGGTAAACTATTAGTTTTATATTAAAATATAAAAATTAAAATTACATATTTTGGAAATTTAGTTTTGTTAAAATACCTATTTTTATTTAGTATATCAATATTATCTAAGGGTGAATTTTTTCTTATATTTTGAAGAAGTTGATTTTTTTGAATATTAAAACAGTTGTATATAACATATGTTTTAGGGCACCGTAATAATTTAAAATTGAATCAATAATCTCTAAAAAAAATTAATTTGTGATTTATTGATTAATATAATGATTTTTTAAATAATATCCAAAAAATGAAATTATAAATTACAATTTATAAATTTTGTAATAAACAAAACTTTTTATTAATTACCTTGAGTTAAATATAAAAATAAAATATTTCACTTGTGTAATTATTAAAATGAAAATAATATTTTTATTCACATTATCCATGGATATAATTTGTGAATAGAATATTAATTATACATAGGATGAAACAAATATATTAAATATTATATTAAAAACACTCATACTTTACATATGAATATATCCCATATTTGATTCATGATTTTTCATTGTTAAACTCATTTTATAACCAATTTTCTATATAAATATCTCTAATAACCTTACAATTTTATGGAGTCTTGTAAATTTTAGAATTAAACTCTTCAAAAACTTATGTTGAATACCAAAGTAGGTCTCCCAAAGAGCATGATAAGTGTTCCATATCATCCACCATTCATTTGAAACACTACTTTTATAATTTCATTTTCTTAATTTTTTAATATAAATATATTATTCTAAATACATATTATTTTCATACTATTTTTATATTTTTTTGTGATATTACTCATTCCATATAATTAATATTTTTCAGTGGTCATTAATATGTTAAGGGAAATATTCCAAAACACAGGTATTTTAATTCCAATTCCCCTGTTTCACCTTATAAAATAAATGATATCACTAAAATATAAATATATATTAGTTTAATCATAATATGATATTGTTTATTATACTAAAATAGTTATTATTTTTCATTACTTTGATACTCTTTTAAAATATACCACTCACTATGGTGTATTTAAACATCCTATGCGAATGTGAACTTTTTATTTTCACTTACTCCATTCATTGATATTCTTCATAAATGATATCATGATTGAATATAGAATTAATTATAAAATATTATAATTTTTATTGTTTAGGAATGATAATATAATAATGATAATATATATATTAAAAGCAAATAATTAAAGTCATTTTATCTAATTAAAAGAAATTTATAAAGTAACACATATTCATTTGGAACTCTTGTTGAATTTTATCCATAATTAAACAAATATTCATCTATGATGAAATGAATACATAAATTTGAATCTTATGGATCTTTTCATGATATTATATAGTAACCTTCATATATTATTATAAAAAGAAATATTATTCTGGAAAATGAATTGTATTATAAAAAATTAACTGATGCATGAAAAATTAAACTAATAAATTAATAAAAATGGTAATAAATAAATAATATAGAATAATAATGTTGAATCAGTCATGAATAATTTTTTTGATAGAAATGATTTAAAATATAATTTAATTACTCAAAAGTCTAGAAGACATATAACGTAACATATGCTCAAGGTATGTGGTTTTCTAGGAATACACATATTTATTTTCATGTATTGCTTCACTATAATATATCCACCATTATATTTATTATCACCCAAGTATTGAGACATTAATATATTATTTTTTATTTATTTTTGAGTTACTATGAGTCTACATACATGTCTTATATATGCAATGATCATTACTTTGTTTTAATGGGTTCTTTATTTCTTATTTTGTTCATCTTATAAGAGTATTTTGACAAACCAACCCTAATACCCTTATATATGGATACCCAAGTCAGTAGTAACATGGCCTAAAGAGAATTATTAATGCCGATGGGTTGGTGACTAGTTCCTCAATCAAATATGGATGGAAATATTTCTCCCAAAGATTAACAAATAAAAACATAACAATATAAAATAAAACAATGATCCATGTGCATTCTAAACACTTATTAGGGATAAAAGTACCTTATGAAGAAATATAAAGAACTCATTGTTATAAAAATGCATAGGTTACATAAAATCTAACTAAAAAAGATCCTAAATTCATCATGTAGTGATTTGATCAAAGCTCAACAAGTCACGTTGATCACCCTAGGTCCCATGAATCCAAAACACCACCAACTCCAAGTAGATATTTCTAATTTTTTTGACATGAAATAAAATGATCCAAATAATTTTTAAGGAAAAAGTGAGGAGAGTGATAAAAAGATGATGTTATATTTCACCAAATGTTCTATATGAATTTTCATCATAGTTAAACCATTAATTATTAAATTTAAATAAAAATTCTAGGGAGATCATTTAAAAATATCCATTCATAAGATTTTTTCAACTTAGGCGAATGGATTTTATATAAAAAATGATAAAATAACATTTTTATAAAATATTATTTCATGAATTTAGAAATAATTTATTAACATTGGTGTGAAATAATAATATAAAAACATGGAAATATTTTTCGAAACATTGAGGTTTGTTATTTTCCATATAACACACCCTTATACTACTCGACCTATATTCATAGATCATATTGTGTAAACAAATACCTAATTATCAAACCATCGACATAATCAATAAAACCCCAATTGGGTAATCATGTTAATTTTTTAGTTATAGTTTTAATAATAAATGAATTTATAAGGATTTAGAGTCTCATCATGATTGTCCAAATTACTTACTAAATATCCAGGCTCACATGAGATATCCATCCATTATTTAATTTTTGTAAAAACATCTTTCATTACAAGTACATTAATAATTAAAAAGAAAATTTAAATTTTCAAAATTACACTTAAATTTCAAAATAAGATCATTTTTTCATCTAGTTCAGGCCTTTTAAAATCAACATTCATATTAATATATTTTCCTAAAGATTCAACAACAAATTATTTCAACCATGTTTTCTAAAAATAAATACATAGTTTCCAAGATTTTGAAAATTTGGTTTCAATTAACAAATCACATTACTTGTTAATAAATCACTAAATTCATTAAAATTTATGGGAAAAAATAAATATATTTATATTTAATTATGAAAATTATTTTTAAATTGTAAGTAAATTCCCAAAGTAACCACCTACCATTAATCATTGAATCAATCAATCACATGAAATGGTAATATTCCACATAGAATCGACGGTGATGAAGATCCAGGAGGGAACCCAAGAGTCAAACTCCATCAAATCAAAATATATATCCACCATTAACAAGAGGATACATCACACTATAGTATGATGTAATAATATAATGATAGAATTCTAAATTAGAGAATATGTACATACCAGAGAGAGATCAATAAAATCCATTAAAAATTTATCCGATAAGAATATAGATTGGATAAGATAAATTGCCTCTTGGGAGCATCCAATATCTAGTAGATTATATTTTTATCTAATGATAGTACTTTATAAATATAAAATAGGGGTTTGTGGTTATAACATATGAAAAAACAAAATATAGAACAAGCTACATAACCCTGATGCAAATATGATAAAAAAGGACTAGACTATAGCATAGTGAAGGAGAAAATAACAAATACACTCTTAGCCCAATTGGGTAATGAGAATCATTACCCAACCTACCCATGATCCTATTCACTCATGTTAATTATATAGTGCATCCCACAAAAAAAATACAAGAGTTTCCTAAAAAATGGTAGAGATACAAGAATTACCACCTCGTGATATCTCTCCTCTATGCCACAACTATTAAAGAGTTTGGAGAGGCATCAAAACAACCTTTAAAACAAATGGATCATTCATTAGCTTTAAATTTTATAAATATAATAACCACCATGATTTTCTGTGCCATAAAAATTTCATCCAAAATGAATCCAACCTCATTATGGAATATCACTTTTTCATCAATAGAACAACTCCCTTTTGAACTCCTAGACTTGTAAAAAACACCACAAAGACCCAAAACAACACCAGAATAGAAGGAGATAAAATAAATAGGATCAAGAAGTACCAAAATTCTGGTAATAGGTTTGTTATAATCACCCCACTATAAAAACATTTTTTCCCATAAAGCCTATCAAGAAGACTCCATGTCAAAGAGATGAGGCCACATTTCTGTCTTCAGTGCCTCAAAATCCCAAGTCTCATGTGAAAAAGAATCATGATATTGTAATAAATAATCAAAGGGTATGTAATTACCACCAATAACCTTCATCTCAAACTGAACAATTGGATATAGCTACCCATTTAGAGATACATTTGTTTTAATATCAAGATCTTCCCTAGTCAAGACATGATATGTGGTCGAGAGATACATTCAGAGATGAGATTGCTGAATAAAGTTATGAATTTACTTCAACCAATGTCATAAATACAACAAGTAATCCATGTTTGAAAACATTTCATCTTCCAAAACATTTACAGGTATCTCCATGTAGTATTCCTCTATTTTCGATGCCTACTGTATCCTAGATGAGGTGAGACACTAAAAACCTTTGGTCATGAACTAAAATATCAATATCTCATTGACGACGATAATTATAAGATTTATGTCACATATAAAACAATACCATTCAATAAAAAATCATCTAAATCATCAATTTCATCTCTTGGACCATACTGGGTCAAACTAGATAATCATAATAAATCACTAACCAAAAAAATATAAATATTTACACGGTGATCCTACAGGGCCCCAAAATAATCCATTTCATAGTCTCATAGTAACTACAATAATAAGAAAATGAAGGACCCCGAAACACCCTAAGAGGGTAGGGATGAATCAGGGTGTTCAATTTTTATTTTAATTTGATTGATCTTGTTCACACATTGGTAGAAACTATTAAAACATGTATGATAGATTCAATCAGAAATCAAACAATCTCAGAAGAAAGGTAACATAGTAGTTTTACTTGGTTCACCACTTAGGGATAGTCCAAGGAACATAAACCAACAATTTTTTTGTGTTACCAATATCCACTAATATTCACCAGTTTTGGAGTGCAATAGATTATACATAGTTAATAACTATCAAGAAAAAAAACATTACCTGATTTTAGGGATAGTACACTACATCCCTCAGAACACTTCTGTTCACTCACCCTAGTTCACTACCTTGGGTGAAGTCTTACATAGTTTATCAACATGTTGGTCTAGTCATCAAATTGGCATTGAATTCATTGTCGCTGTCTATCCTGAGAATCTTCTTGCATCAAGGTCTATAATTTATACAATTGAAATTATTTATCAAACAAACCAGATAATCAAATCCTATAAGAATATCAACACTTGAACATGCATGCAACACCTTATCATTCATGAAATATTTGGGAAATTCACACAATATGACCTTTTCCCCATGCTTATTTTCTATGTATACCTCATCTATCACACAACTAGACCACAACTTTCCATATTTTACTTTCTAATGGAACACTTTGTGCATGAGATTTTCTATCTTAAATCTTTCACACGAAACACTTTTGCATGACATAGGAACCTAATATTCATTGAAATATATATATGTCTTGAATGGGGTAAGACACATATTTATTATCCTTAATGGCCCTACAAGAATTATTATTGGTGAGAATGTAAAACAATATTTGACATCACATTGGGAGCCTAAGTCTCTTCTTTGAAACCTCATCTTTTCCATGTATTTAATATTGTCACACACTTTTTTCCATTAAGAAATTTTGATTTTATGATCCTAAAACATTCCTTTCATGAGTCTTTACAAATCAACTTCAATAATATTGTCTTTTGAACTATAATATTCCATTCTGTAAATAATCCCTGATATTCTATGTGAGGATTGAAAAAAAAATTCAAAAACCAACCTCTATTTCTAGAAGATAATATCCTTGGTTCCAACAGAACTCTCAACCAGTATATAATGGTTATCATAATCCCTACTACAAATGATAATAACAACACAAAACTGTCATCCATGATTTGTATAACTCATTCAATTTTTCCATCCATATGTGTATGATTTATCATGCTTAAAATAATTCTATATTCCCTCACCTCCTAGAGGATCCAAAAAAAATGAGAATTAAAATGGTGGTCCTATTAGACACTACATTAGATATAATTCCATGAAATTTAATTATATCATACACATAAAGAAATCTATGTACATAAATTTGATAATATTAAAAATTTAGGTAAAGTGATATGTTTTTTTTCAATAAATCACTTCTCATATCACAATATTCCCTCAAGGGGAATGAAGAAACCAAATGATGAAATACATTAAAATATTTTCCCACATATAAGTATAACTCAACAAAGGAAGGGGATAAAAACAAATCAATGATTTCTTATTTAACACCTTGAATTTTTTTAATGTATAATAATATAATAGAAAATAATCAATGTCACATCTCACACACGGACACCAGAATCATCATCTCATGTCATATTACATGTTTTTGGATACATAGTGTTCTTACACCATGAGAACCCTGGAAATATATCAATATATACTTTCATACATCCAATGGGAGGAAAAACCAAATCGTGAACAAAACTATTCCCTTAAAAGATAATGAATGCCCCATAAAATTTTCACATCATAAAGAGGTTCCCTAGTTCTTTGAAACACATTATCAATCTATTTCTCTAGGATAATCATCTCAAGAAGAGTATAGGGAAACTAAAAACTATCCCAAATTATCATGAACTTATCAACATAAAATCCTAAAATCAAAAAATGATATCCCTCTAGTTCCACTAAACAGATGATACTTTCATAGCATGGGTTGGATGGTTCTATATCAAGCCATTAATAATAAAATTCCACTTTTTAGGGGTGTGAGAAATGATGATATCAAAATATTGGCAGTTATGTACAAAATACCTATATCAAAGATTCTATTTTTTCTAGAATATATAAATTAGACATTTCTGGTTAATACATATCGTAAACCATTCCTTAAAATTGTAACAATTCTAACTATAAATGTAATACATAAATGTTTTGTGTTCAAGGTCATGAGTAGGATAGTTCACATCACATTTCCTAAAATGTATAAAACCATTGGCCAACATGTCATCACCCTACATTAGAACACTTTCGAAATCCAATCCCAGTGAAATAAAAAATGACTACATAGTCTTTCCCAACACCTGAAATAGTCTACAACGTGTAATAAGAAAAAATGCACATAAAATAATAATAATAACTTTATCACATTTTTTCCCATAAAATTATTACTCCTTTGAAAATGATATTGGTAATTGGAGATTCAAATTTTGAGAAATCATATACGAACTGGTATTAATACCCGTCAAAAACCAAGAAGCTAAAAATATTGAAAATGTTACAAAATTGTTCCCATGTCATAGATTACATTACCTTATTTGGATTGTATGACATATAAATTTCTAGGACCACATTTAATAAGAACATAACTTCTTGAATCTAAAAAATAAATTTCGATATATTTTCATAATGTGATTGATCACTAAAAATTTATATAACTTCTTATAGATGGTGGAAATGTACCTCTATAGTTTTAGGGAAATCCAAAATATCATCCAAAAAATTATCTAATTTTTTTAATTGAGATACTCTTTAGTTACCAGCTCAATTAAAACTATATGATCATTTTTAGACCAAAAGGAATAATAAATAACTCATAATGTGAATGCATACACCTAAAGTTAATATTTGGGATGCAAGATTAATTGATTCTAGATTACTTATATCCACACTAAATATCAACCATCTAGAACAAGTTCACCACTTCTAAATGGTCATGGTTTTTACCAATATGAGTTAATTGTTATTTTTTATTTATTGAAACATGAGTGAGTTTTCTATGATAAACATAAATTAATAGTGTCCCATTATCATTCTTTTGAAACAATAATAGGAATTTCTCATGTTGTAAATATTATCTTTATAAATAACTTGTTGATAAAATCATCCAAATGATTTTTTAAATATTTAACTATAATTACCGCACTATTGTGTAAGAGAATAAAGATAGGATAAATACACTATAAAATGGAAATAGAAATTTTAATATCCCTAACCGATTGAAAACCAAAAACTTCAGACCGAATCACATCAAAAAACATAAATAACATTTGATATAGATCACCACTAAAATATTAATTCACCATATAAATGTAATAAAATGATATCACCCTACACAAACCCGAAGAGGGTGGTCTGGTTCTGCTCGACCTTAGGTTTCCCTCTCACCAGAAGACATGAAAAAGGATCATCAGGTGTAGTAATGGAGAACATAAAAGGATAATAATTAGTTCATGATTTATACGAAATAAAATAATACATCTTTAAAATGGAATCTAAAGGTTTTATTCTAATAAATATAAAATCCATGGTATGTTTGGTATCTGATGGAGAGAAGACATGAGATGGGAAATGAAATCCCTAATCACTATTAATTTTGATGGGTGTATAAATATCTGTCAATGAAGACATAATATCTGTATAAAGATTTATAAAATTTAAAATATTAATTGAATTGAATGAATGATATTAAATAGTATCATTTAAATCGTTCATTAAATATGAAGCTATAGTGACAATAACTCTCATTATAGGCGGACCCACATCATCTTCCTCCGGAGGCTCTTCCACTGTATGATGGAGATTAATTTCATACTCCTAATGATTTAAAACATTATTTATGGAGGTATAAAATTTAATATTTGTTATTATTAGAAATTATGATCCTACACTACTATTTGGGGGAAAAAATTGATGAATGAATTTTGGAAAGTGGCATGAGAGAACACAAGAACCACAAATCTTTAGTTTCTCAGCACAAACCCACATCGAATGCCCTACCATTTCACAAAAGAAGAATTTTGAATGGTCTCTACTAGACAATATTAATGTTCTAGATTATACATATCATTAGGTTCCACCATGTTACTCATCACATTTCATATTTTATTTTAACTAAGTAACATAACTTCTACTGGGAGTAAGAGGAACTCATATCGTCCATGACATGCACACTAATTCAATATCAGCCATCAATGATAAATCAAAAAACATTTCTTATTAAGTAATATTTATAATGAATTAAAAAGATAAAATATCAAATAAAAGACCCATATATTATCCTCAATCATTAAACATCTTATTTATCACTACGTTAGGATAAAAGTGAACGATTTATATAATGAGGTACAAAGATTGAGTAACAATCTTATCGCCTTATTTCGGGATAAAAAACTCATTTGAAATTCCAAAAAACATTTTTTGGTTAGAATAAATTTATGAATATAGATTTTATGTCATTCATTTAAAATTCTTCATGGGTTATCATTATAAACATTGAATCCAACCACCACCTAATGGACCCCTTTGGCTTGAATTTAACACATTCCACTTTTATTGTGTTATGTGTTTCAATGATCATTAAAATAATATAAATATTTTAAAATCAATCATATTCCTCTTGAGGATCATTCAATACATTGGAATATATTGGTTACTATTAAATAAACTCATTATAATGTTTTATAGTTTCATCCCATTAAGGTTCTACAACATGATCCTAATTAGGAATGGATGAAGCTACTAGTCCGAGAGCTTGCACTACACGTAGTACTACCCCATTGAAGTTCTAAATAGTTAGAGAGTACAATTTCATGGTTTCTTGATATATCCATCCTATGTTCTATTCAAATAATTTCATGTGGGGTTGAAACATCTCAACATCAAGAGGACACAACAAAACATTCTTAAGGATACTTTAATCATCAACTCAATTAAAAGACAATTGAATATCAATTCCATTAAAATTATTCAAATTTTTTGAATTTAAAAATAATCTGATCAAATTTATGTAATGTAATATAATCATATGAATTTAATCTGCATGGGTTCCTTCCCCAAACAACCATGGTGACTCAAGGATCGCTATGATGAGAACCTATCAGACACCCACTTTTAACTACCCATAATTTCATGAAAATCTATACTCCTTTCTACCTGGACATCCTAAACATCATAAGAATAAAAAAGAATGATGAAATTCCTTATACCTCTAATAGATGTTAACCATTAACCAACTTGAATTCTTTGTACACCTGTACCAGAGATGACACTAACATTTTCAGAATATTGTCCCCAATTCGTTAGGAATAATGACTAGTTCATGGGAATCAATAAAATTCCAATGGTATGGTTTTAAACCAATATAAAAAACAACAACAAGTCATTAGAATATAAAATAATGAATATTTTTTATTAAAACACTCCTCAAGGAGAAAAATACCAAAATTAGAAAAATAAAGATTCCACATAAATAAAACATCCAAAGGAGACATAATTTTCATTAGGAACATATCGTAAAATATCTATGAAATGAGTGGGTCACAAGTACGCTGGTTACCCCCATCATCTAAGGTACCATGAATCAAGAACACTAACCACTTCCAAGTATAACATTACCTTTTCCAGAAAATTAAATAACAATATCTATTGATGGTTGATGGTAATTGTATAGTGTCAAGAAAAACCACCATGTTAGATTCTACCAATTTTTATATAAGAAATTATATAAAAAACAAACTATTTAAGATTAAATTTTAACAAATAAAAACATAGAGGATCATTTTATAACTTTCATTAAAACTTTTTTTTCTTGATATGTAGATTACTAAAATATCAAAATAGGATTAAAAAACATTTTAATAAAATTGAGTGGAATGAGAAAAATAACTATGTAGTCACTTACATGTACTAATCAAATCAAAATTAAGAAATATATTGTTAATCAATGAGGATTATTACATTTAGGATCTAGGATCCTTGTTCTAATTTGGTAATTATAATGGTATAAATTCTTTGAAAATATCCCTATAGATATATAATTTTGTATAATCAATCAGCACACCATAGTAGAAATCATGCAAAAAAATAGATATATTTTTAATCATGAATCTATTTATAGGAATTCATTTTTCTAGTGTTCTTTTCTAAATAGCTCGATAATCACTATGGATCACATTTGATTTCAATCCACCAATCAAATTTTTTTTGAAAATTTATTCATTTCTTACCAATTCACAGTTCGGAATCCCCAATAAATTCTCATCATTAAATTTCAATTTGAAAACAAAATCATGGGATTTCATCACCTTTTTTCCAATAAAAAAGCATTCATATAAATTCAATTTTCTCAAAAATGAATATTAAATCATTTTAATCAATTTTTTCTGAAAATAAAAAAATATTTAAAAAATATTTTAATAATAGTTTCTTTTTTCACAAATATCAGGCCTTTGAACTCCATCGTGAAAATCCTCACAATTCATGGATTCAAAATAAACATAATTTTTTTAATTAAATTAATAAATCATGGATTAAAATATAAGTAAAAGAATTATGAAACCCCGTAACAGTAATCACCTAGTTAAATGGTCACCCAAAATAGGAATCACCAACATAAAATCGAAGGTGAGGAAGATTAAAGAGGAAAACCTAAACCATAATCCATTAAATAAATGTTTTTTATCTACCAAAAACATGGTTATCCATCACTCTCTAAGAAGGTGAGAGAAGATGAATGGATAATTCCAAAAAAGTGAATATTCTGTTACCAAAGTTAGATCTATCATATCCAAAGTCACATTGATTAGTGAAGAACATATGTAAGGGGATATAGATCATATATTTGGATCCTAAAATAATAATAATATCAGATTTGGTTTATATGTGAGTAGTTTGAAAATATAAAATAGGTGTTTGGGATTTTAAATTAATTGTAAAAAACTAAGGAACAACTCAATTCACCATATTATACAAATTTTGAAAAACCAAAACACCATGGTGTACTTGAGAAGACCACATCACAGTCACCCTCATCCCTAATAGCCTTCATAATCCATGATGTATAGCTCTCCAAAATCTTATTTACCTGGTAAAATGCTAGGGTGAACTCCTCAACACCATTTTGTAACTCCCCCCAAAACTGAATATACATCACAACCACTTCCATGGAAAATCTCTCATACATTCCACATCCAGGGGAGAGTTTTTAGAGGAATAAAAACTCAATTTCCTATAACCAGATTTTCTATGATGCAAACATTTGAAAAAAGGAACAACCAACCCTATGATCTATTATTATGTCTTATCATCTATAGTGCACCTATCCTCTCTATTTCACAACCATTTTTCATCAGTGGTGAGGATCTTTATAGTAATCCTTTATTAATTCAAAAACACTTGAAAAAACATGTATTAATGACCAAATAGAAGGCGATCAATTTAAATTGATCTAGAATTACTTGATTGATAGAAACATGACGATACATCCCCCCCACCCACTATTTCCCTCTCATACACATTAAACCATTTTTAGTTTCTTCCTTTGGTCATTCATGGTCTAATTTCCTTTACTTTTCATGAGTATTTTGATGTTACTATGTCTCTCTTCCTATCCTTCCATTAATTCAAAAATTCATGATATATATAAAGTAATAAATTTTAATTTTTATCTTATAAATTTTTTTCCCAAATAAATTTATATTCAAGGATTAGTTGAGACATTAATTATTGATGTAATATTATAAATTCATTTTTACCGCCTTTTTAAACTGATATTTTAGGTTACTCTCTTCATTATTTTTATAAAAAAATATACAAATTGATGAAAACATTTTTTCCAAACTTCAATTTTACTCCCAGTTCTTCTATAGAGAAATTTTCAATGTCATTATTTGTATTATATGTTCTAATCATTATTCAATTTTAATCACTCTTTTTAATATATCATATATTTATTTCCTTACAACATTATGATGTTTTCTTTATGCATTTAAAATTTAGTTAAAACCCAATAAATTATTTTCTGAAATCCAAAAATGTTTCACTCTTTCCACTAAAATATTTTTCATGTAACCTAATCCTATTTTATATTCTAACATTTACCATTTACAATGTCATAATTCCTCAAATATTTTTTTTCTAATAAAAAGATACTATATTAAAATAATACCTTAATCCATTATGATAGTTCGCATGTTTTTTGGTGTGGTGTAAATGAAATGTCTATAATAGGAATGGTTTTTCATTTCCATTTTAATTCTTTATATTCAACGGTGCTGAAATATAACCATCCTAGAAATAAATTTCATCTATAAATTCAATATACTTTGTTCTTTTTTTGATGGGTGTTCACCTAGATACCCATTAATTTAATTGTAACAGGGAACAATATACAAGACCATATAAGCTATATTCTAAATAGTGTGACTTCTATATGATTTATTATATTTATTATATGGTTTTTACCTCAATGTCCTCCTTATTTCATTCAATGAAAATTTTATTTCTATGAGATAATTCGTGATATGATATTTAAGGATATATAATTTTATTTATATTCATGTAGCACAAATATTCATGATGTATTATGATACAACACATGTTTCTAGAATTATACAACCCCTTAATCAATTACTTAATGGTTACATATCATGAGATACTATGTATGGTGCATGGGTTGTGATCCTAATACCATATGTTATTTTATATAATAAATGAGTATTTAATTATGTTTATTATAGAATGAATTATGATTTTTGGAAAATAAGCATGTCATAAAGAAAGGGTTGTCCCTAGGGTTGGTGTTAATACTCCAATGTAAGAGGTTTTTCTTTACCTGTAATGCTCGAGGGGGTATATGCCATGATTTTTAGATCATTCTTTTATAAACATTATTGCATGATTTGTGATTATGCTATCTGGCCTCATGTTAAATTCATATAATTCCATGGTCTAATTTAAATAATTATTCCATTTCTATCCAGTCATCCACCTCACGTTTAATAATCTACTGATAAGTCCTTTTTTATATATTGGTAATGATTTACCCCTCATTGATGGATTGAAAAAACTCATTTCTTATTTTTTACCGTTTACCTTGGTGGACATTGTTGTTAGTGGGACTTTTATTGGTTTTTATTTGGTTTATGATGAAACATTAAATTATATTTTATGTAATTATATAAGTTAATTGTGTACTATGTTTCTAGTTTCTTATGACCAAAAAATAGTAATCTGAACTACTGGTTGTAATTCATTTGGTATGTGTAAAATTATATAGGTTTAGAATAAATTTTTTACTGTGGATTGAGGGTGTAATATTTTATAATCATAGAATATTATATTTATTTTTCGTAATTACGAAATCAAATAATGTTGGTATAATGATTTTTGTACAAAATGATTACTTCTCGAGAATTACCCAACCATTTATTAGAATAATAAATTTGGTTTTTCATTTTAATTAAGTCATATCAGAATATTATCATGTTTTATGTTTATGAAAACATTAGGTTATTAATTTTTCTTTATAAAAACAATTTCAATACATTAAAAATTATTTTTCAGGATTAATATGTTTATGATTTAATTTCTTTAATGCTTTAAGATATTACACCACATGTTTTCCAAGAACTTTTTCATAAATTTTAAATTCCTAAATTATATAGATAAATATCATATATATTTAAAATATTTTATTTTTTAAATAAATAAATATAAAAACATTAAAAAATAATTATTTCTCCTGGATTTATGAAATACATGTTTCCATAATAAATATAAACTCATGTATGTGAAAAGACTAACATAAATAAATCAATGGAAACATATAAATTGTGAAACAAAACTTTATTAAATTTATATAAAAAATTACATATGAAATATAAATATACTTCATAACATTCAAAATAGTACAATGTGACAATAATTGAAATTGAATAACAAAACTAGAATGTGAAATTACAGTTTGGCATGGTCTCCTAGAGTTACTACACCACTGAAAACCCATGTAAAAGGGAGAAGATATAAATAGAACAATTATATTTAAAATTAATAATGTATATCCCAAAAACCAATTGATGTAAATGATGAAGAAAGGAAATATGTGGAATTAGTTTTAAGTAAAATCCTTGTATGACCATTGGGAATATTGATTGACCATTTGGAATAGTAACTGACTATTGGGAGAACTAATTGAACATTTTGGAAAGTAAAAAATATAATAATAAAATTATAACAATGATAAAACATTAAAATATAATTATTATAATAACAAAAAATTATTTCTCAAACTATAAAACTTAATTTATGT
Organism: Viscum album; assembly: GCA_963277665.1. NCBI lineage: Eukaryota > Viridiplantae > Streptophyta > Magnoliopsida > Santalales > Viscaceae > Viscum > Viscum album. Next base: position 591,101,016 of record OY728140.1, on the reverse strand, counting down.
ATAAACTTTAATTTTCTATAAATATTTTTTTTTTCAAATTTATTAAAAATAATAATTTTCATATAAATCAGTAAATTTTATAGCTATCTATTTAGGAAATTTATTTTGATAAAATGGATCTAATTTTTATAATCATGTTGTTTTAATTATATTTGGATAAATTTTTAGTATTTATCACAAATAATATACATTTTAGTGAATTGTAAAATTATTGATTTAATGTAAACCATAAGTTTTATGACATTGTAATGATGTTAAAATTGATAAAATAATTTATAAAAAAAATTAAAATTAATGTTTTATTTAATTAAAAAAATAACTATTTTATAAATTCTAACCATTATTTTCAAACCAATAAATTTATTTTTGAATTCTAATTTACATTTTATTCTTATGAATGCTATTTTGGATTCTTCAAATTAAATGAAATATAAAAATGAAAAATTTATGTTTTTTAAATATATAAATTATAAATATATATTCATTTTATAATCAAACAATATTATTAGCATAAGTATCTAATCTATTCTTATTATTAATAAAATATAACAAATTAGTAATGTTTTATTCAAAAGCTATCATATATTTTAACTAAAAATAAACCCCTTCATCTACCACTCCTCTTCTCCATAAAACTCTTTCTTATCATATATTATTGGAGAATATTTATCCAACCATTACATACATTGTTTTGAATGACCTTTATTATCAACATACCACTCCTTAAAGGATTATGGTTTATACAAAAGAAGGTCTTATAAAGAACATGTCAAGGTTTTTTAGTTATACACCATATGTTGGAAACACTTTCATACAATTTTATTTAAACATATTCTTAATATATTTCCATTTTTATAAAAGTTGGATATTGTTATCATTTTTTATATTATTGATGAGAGATTACTTGTTCCCACTCATCATATACTTTTCATATTTCATTACTATATTAATGTAAATATTTCAAAACCCTTTTATTTTCAATTTAGATTCCTCTACTTCCTCTTATAAAATATGTATGTTCACTAAAATAAATATGGAGATTTTATTTTAATCATGTCATGTGTTCTTATCAAACTAAAACATGTTTTATTATTTCCATCCATTAAAACGAATTTGTAATACATCATTAAACATCGTTGTTTTATGCAAGAGATGTGAATGGAAAAGTTTTATTTTCCCTTATGTCATTTCTAGATTTTATAAAAAATATATTTATTGAATATAACATTGATAATCATATAATATAATTTTAATGGTGTTTTGAATATAATATTTTCATGATAATAAAAATATTAAAAGTTAAAAATCAATGAATATTTAAACATTTTAAAAAAAATGATAAATGGTAAGACTTATTCATTGGGAACTCTTTTTTAATACATTTCCCAATTTATCTCATATAAAACTATAATGAAATGAACACTATATATTTAATTTTTTTATGTATCTTTTTATAGTAAGCATCTAGTGTAACCATTATATCGAAGAACATTTGGATTCATGAATCAATCTAAATCATAAAAAATTACACAATAAACATTTACCTAATAAATAATTAACATAATGCTAACAAATGAATTAAATAAATAATAATGATTATGTAAATATGAATAAGGTTATTTAATTTTCTTATTAATTATAATTTAATTATTCAGGAATCTAGAAGACTTATCATGTAATCTAGTATAATAGGTAAGTTCTTTTCTCTTACAAATCATATTTTCTTTAATTATTGTTTCTCTATTACGTATCCACCCTTATATATTTATCACTCATGTATTAAAAGTATACCTTACGATTTAGAATTTATGTTTGACATAATACATGTATTTATAATTCTATTTTGTACTCAATGATTGTACCTTATATTATTCCTAAACGTTTTTTCATATTATATTTATTCTTCTTGTTATGCTCTTTAAGATCCATTTTATATCTCTATTCATATTTCTATCATGTTAATACACATAATTTTTTTATATTCCCCCTTATCAAATATTTTTTAGGGAAATTAATCTGTTTATTTTTCCCTTCCTAACCGTCCATAATTTCAAATTGTATGCTATTTATAAAGGAATAATTTATTTCATTCTGTATGTATTATCTATTTTTATTCAATTTTAAAGAAATTTATTTCTAAAGGGATATTTATTAATTTATATTTTTATTGAAATATTTTTTAAATCCGTTTATCCCATTTTTTAAAATTATTAATGTGATTTACTTAGTAATCTATTTAACAAAACATAAACAACAATAATAAAACCCCTTTATTAATATGTCTTTTACATTTTACTCTCTATTTATGAATGTGTGATTTTAAATGTTATTATTTATATTACATGTTTTAATAATTATTAATTTCTAAAATATATTTTTTAAAATAGTCATATATTTATGTTCTACATTTAAGAAAAAAATTTCATTGTATATTTAGACATTTCATGAAAAATCTGAATTATTTATCTCAACAGCACTACATTTTATTATAATCATATAAAATATAACTCACCAATGAAAATGAGGGATTATATTATAACCCAAACCATTTATTTTTTGATATTTCCATTAATTTTATCTTACATAAAAAATTAATATGTCAAAAATAACATTCTAATATATTAACCAAGTTCCAATGTATATTTGCTGGGGTGGGAATGAAATATCTATGAATGGATTAATCAATCGCTTCATTTTTAATGAAATATTTTAGACTATAGAAAAGAATATTTATATGAATACCTTTACTTTTTGTATATTTTTATATCTTTCATTTTTATTGAATGGTATTAACCTAGATAACTAATATATTAAATTAATTTGTGATATTATTGTTTTTTATATAATTTTTTTTCTATACTTTGTTAATTCATTTTACATTATGATCCAGACTCATGGGAATTTACTATGATTAACAATTTTCTATGCTGGATGCCCATTTTCTATACACAAGTTAAAAATTATATTCATCTTTTGTATTTTTTTCATATTCATATGGCACATATATACATGATTTATTATGATGTGATGGGTGGGGATTGAATTATATATCCCATTAATTATTTTTGAAATACATACATTTTATTAAATATAATATATAGATAATATGGTATGAGCCCTTCATAATCTGTTATTTTTTATTAGTGAGACATAACTATTGTTTCTGATGGATACCTATCGGGCAAGGAAAGGTGTACTTACAAAGATGGTGGTTAGAGTCCCACCCAAGGTAAGACACATAATAAATGATAATGAAATTAATTACATGATTTTAAGACCATTATTTTATAGAATATGTGTCCATATTTTTGATTGTCATATCATGTCTTATTTTAATTAAATTTTATTTCATGATATTATTATATAAATCATTATATTTACCTCATGACAATGTATATCGCTTTTTTTATCCATTGATAACCATGTTATGACTGATTGCAAATATTGTATTCCTTATAACATGTTTGAGATCACTACTTTCATATATGTCCCCGATTCTTTGGATGATCAACAGTTTTATTGATGTTTTGATCAATTTATATAATGGGTCTATGATGATGGTTTCAATGGAATTTTTTGTATGAAAATAAAAGAAGATGTCTACTATTTGTAGATCATAATGAAACTAAACTATTAATCTCCAGTGGTGGTAATAATTTATTTTTAAATAACAATTATGTATGATTTGTAGTAGATCAGAATGTGTGGGACTAGGCTTCTACATTATAATGACCCATGGTTCCAGACCCTCTAAATTATTATTATCTTCAATAACTCTTTTTATATGTAACATAAAACTAAACAGATACACTATTAGAATGACCACTGACATATTGAATGGATAATATAATCATTAGTATGTAAATATATAAAAATCAATTAATATATTTAATTATCGTTGTTTATTAATAATTTAAATATTAATCATCTTAAAACCAATTTAAAATAAGGTATTTTAATTTGGCATAAGAAATTAAATTGATAACAGTAGAAATAATATAATATAGTGACAATTTAGATTTAAAAACTAATATTTCTACAATCAATAATGAATAAATTTTTATGAAATATAATTAGTGAATTGTTATTTTTAATAAGGTGATTTTTTAAAAATAATTTTAAAAATAATTTTTTTCATTTAAAAGAAATATTAATTAATTTAAAAAACTAAAGTATAAAAAATTAATGACTTTTTTATAATAATATTAATATTATATTGGGTTTAGTGTTTGAAATATTTCATAAATAATTAATTTTTAGGTGATCAATGAAAATACAAATTTTTCTAAAAACTAGCCATTTTATGAAATTAATGTAAAAATATAATCACTTAGAAGATTATTAAATTTTTTATAATTGATAGATATTTATGATTTAATATAAATCCATTATATTTTTAATTTTATATTTATTAAATACATACTTATCATTTAGGAAACACAAGATATATTAGAAACTGAAAACTGTTTTCAGGTGCTTACATTAAAAAACATATTTCTTCACTTTATGAAATTTTATCCCAAAAATTTATTTCATATTTTAAGTAAAATTTTCAATATTTATTGATAATTAAAATTTCCAATTTTTCATTAAAATATTATCAATATTATTAAATTTAAGAAAAAAATAATGGTAAAATTTTATATTTTTGAATAATTATTTCATTAACAATGAGTTATTTTAATCTAATAAAAATAAAATACCATATTCTAAAAAAGAACATTTATATAATCTATAAACATATATATAAATATATTATCACTAAATTAGTTTTTATTATATACATAATAATATTACAAACACCTAACAATAAAAATATATTTTCCTATAAAACAATTTCTCTATATATTTAATGTTTATATTTAAATAGTAATTTTAAATTATATAGATGCTTGATATGAATGAAAAAAGTATTAGATTAGTTTCATCAGACAAAAATTTATTTGTATCAATTATTTTACATTGTGATTAAAATATATATATATTGGTTAAAACTAGTTACCGAGGGAAAAAATTTTCATATTTAATAAACCTAATGGAAATTGAAATGAATCGTATTTAATATATCAGTGCAAATGAGTTGTAGATGCTTGTTCGAGTATGTATCACATCAAAGTCCAAAATTTATCACTTTTAGAGTTCTTAACGATCAATTATAACACCCTAATATTTCATAATATATTATCAATTAAATAAATTTAATTTATTGCATAGATTGCATTGCACGAAAAATTGGGTTTAAATAAACTGCAATATAATATTAAGGAATTATTATGTAAAAGTTACAATTATAACCTATATGATAAAATTAGATGCGTGAATAGAAATAATGACATTAGAAAATTATGTATAATGGCTTTATGTGATGAAATATTATAGATTATTGTATACTAAAAAAGTGCTCAATATTTTTATAAAGTCATTTTAGGCTTCAAAAATATTTTTTCATCAAAAATAATGTTTATATAATTTTTGTTTTTGAATATTATAATTAATTTATAACAGATTTAAAAATGTTACTTTTATGAATGGATATCATTTATATATTAATCATATAATATTAACTTAGACTGAAATTTCTCTATTTTCATGAAATGATTAATTTTTCACTGATTTATAGAAAATAGTGAATTTTATTAATAACTAGATTTTCTTTTCAAGATTTTAAAAATTATTTTTTTTAAATATGGGTTTAATGAAAAATTAGTTTATTAATTTTAGTAACTGTCTATTTAATGTCCTCATCTTCAATATTATTCTTCATTTCGGAATAAATCTTGTTTACACATAAGAATACATTCATTAGAAATTATTGTTTCATAATTTTTTGAAGGTTTAATACTGAATTTAATTTTGAATCATATGTGAATATTGTTTGATTGAATAGGAACCAAATTTTTAAATTGTACCCTTTTATTTTTGGTTGTACAGAATTGTAAATTTGGTAAATATTTATCACATAGGTAAGTAAAAAACATGTGATATATAATCAAACATTGGGCCAGTGATTTAAAATTTCTCTTATAATTTTCATTATCCTATTGGATCAGTGGGGTTCAATTATTATACTCTATGTATAGAAAAAATAGACTCTGGTTCCAAACCAAGATGATCAAGGATCCATGAAATCCCACAACCAATATTTATTAAATAAATTAAGCAATAAATGTCAACCATTACAGGAGTTTTACAAATATGGGATTGAATCACTCTATACATATCTGCATCAAACAATAGTTCATAGTGATCTAGGTTCTTGATAGGACGCTTTTTCTTAATTTATATAATTTACCACTATGACAAAAAATTCACTAATTCATTGTATTCCCTCTATACATGTTAGACAATCAAATTGAGGTGATTGACATGATTAATTCATTTTATCAACTGAGATATCAGTTTCCAAGGAACATCCTTTATTCCTTAAATTCCCTAATGAAAATTTTATAACTTGATTCAATCAATAATGTGTTTCAATTATATCAGATTGAATTATTTATAGAATATTTCACAGCCCATAATTTAGATTCATAAGAAATTCCAATTCCCATATAATGATTAAATAAACCTTTGAAAACCCACAATAGATTTGAAAAACACCTCCAACTTAATGGACCTAGAATAAAAGAGGTTGACCCATGAATGTTGAATTTTTCAATGAGTTGAATGGAGTAATCCATTAGACAAATTTAAGATAAAGAGGTGTTTTGGTCTTCACAAGACAACAAACATTCCCATAATCTTCAGATCATCAATGATGTTTTTCATTGACCCTATTTCCACCTTTAATGTTTCATAAATTCTCCTATCTATTGAATGTATAGAAGCGTGCATAGAGGTTAGAATATTTCCAAACAACCTTTTATTATGTGTATTCTACATAGTTTCTAGGACCAATGTTTCTACTTCATGTTGATGGTTATAGATCTGGTCACACTATCTAGTTGAATTGAACACCGCCATTAGCTAGTCGTAATGCATGTCACCTCACATATGGATGCAAATAAAATCCCTATATAATTCAGAATATCCTTGAAAAATAAAGAGCTAATGATAGATATAGTGATTTCTGTTTACTATTGAATCATAGGTGAGACACATAAACTAGATACTTTCTACCCCTCTTCAAATGATATTTTTTGGGAATTATATATTTTTAGATCATTTAAATAATAATAAAAATATTTAGAGTTGTTTGAAATGAATGCTGAACATTTGCAACTATGTTAGTATCATAATATAGCCTTCACATTTAATCTATTAGTCCTCTTTAGAATTAAACATTTCTATTTCTATTGGGCCTCCATATTAGAGTATCCATATCCATGAAAGAATATTTCAAAATTTACAATATGTTTTGTAGGGGGATAAAACCATTAGTGATTTTGAAATGAATAAAAATATTATCTATTTCCATTTTTAACATATATAAGGGAACATTCATGGTGAATTTGAGGGGTATGTTTTTCAATACACAACCCCAACAGTTGAAGTTAGACTGTCAGGTAACCAACCAATTTTTTCTTAATATTTTCATTAAAATAGTACCTAAATGATGTCAAAATAGATTAATCAATATAATATGGTTATTTATCAAGCATCCTCAATTTGATCTTTTTTATACCAATTCACAAATAGATTCATCTGAATTTATAAGTTTCCTTTTGAAATTCACAATCCCACCATCATTGAAATCCCATAGTTCATTGATTCCAAGTCCTCTCAACTGGACAACGTTGATTCATAATTTACATAATGAAATTATCAATTTCCTCTCATGCAATGACCTGGTCTATATGAATTTTTCTTCAATACCATGATTTTTATTAATGAGACTTCTTAGACACTTATAAAGAGAGAAGGACTAGAAAAATTTATATTTATTCATCGAGTTGAAAAGGCACACCCTTCCCACATGTGACATGGGACTAACTTTCTATCATTCATGTTCATTTATGATTCCATAGAAAATTATTCAATGACATTTACACCTCACATTTCCCAAAAATAATAGGACACCTATATTGATAAAATATGATATTCTTTCTTCACCACAGGTCTTCTAGTGATCCAATTTTATTTTAAATAGTTCTTCAATCACCAAACACAATAAAGGATTTGTTTTAACAAATTTAATTTCCTACCACATACTCAGAATGTGAAAAAATTAATTTTATTGTGGATATGTTTTTCCTTGAGGCCTGATTAATGAGGAAAATATCATTAGGGTAAGATTTGTGTGAAGGAGTGAAATCACCTCTTCCTCCTTTGATTATACTATAAATTATAATATGTGAAATTTAATTATTTCATCTTCCCATGTATCCTTCAGCAATGGAAAATAATATCCTTGAGAGTGGATCGCCCTATCTTACACCTCTATTTCATTGGGAAAACCTTCTGAAGGACCCCTTAATGAGAATAGAAATCCTTATAGAGGTGAGAATGGTATTGACTATTATAATAAAAGAATATTAAAAATTGTATCTCATAATAAAATAAAACAAAAATCTCCACATCAATATATCAAATTCTATGGAAATGTTATGTAAAAATTAACCTTCCTTTATTACCATTTTTATAAGATTAATAAATTATAATCCATGAATAAGTAGTTATGAATGCTTCTTCTGGGTACAAACCCCTTCTAATTTGGGGTTATGTGTTCATTAAATATTTTAGCAATAATGGTCATGTTGAACTTAATTTTTTTGGGTATAGTGTCCTCAAGGGAAACTTTACTAATGTTATCTATGTCAATTACACCTTATTTCTTAGGAATCAAGGAAAAAATGTGTGATTTGATCACATAATGAATAAGGGTATGAATGAATCAATCCTATATATATTTTTTCATATCATATTGAAAAATATCCAAATAGAAATATAGAATTTTCTTGTAAAACCATTAAGTCCAGCTGAACTATCAATATTGAGAGGGAAATGAACAACATTGAATTCTTCTTTTTATGTGGGAATAATGAGGTCTTAGTTTTGATGTTTCTCTATGTAGAGGGTTGTGCACTGAACTATTTTGTCTGTGTTTTCCATCCCATAATCAATGTTCTGAACAAATAAATATTACACCACTACCATGGAAATTCTATTTTTAGAGATTCATATATATATATATATATATATATTAGTGGTAAAAATTTATTCCATATTCATAAAAAAAATTTTAAGCTGCCTATGGAATAACATAATGTTCCTATATATATCATTCATCCATTTTATATTAAATTGGTTTTAGTCCAAAATATTATTTTATAGTTAAAATATCATCCATCTTGAAATGATCTTGAATTTCTTCCGTGGATGAGGAATTATAGTGATGGTTCTTAATTTGGTTGTATGGTAGTTTTTCATAATCATCATTTATATTTAGATAACTATTATAAAAGGATATTATTATCTATTACCTTTGAAATTCTTTGTTTTGATTTAACATTCCAGCAAGTTTATGATGGGGCTTCAAATTGGTTTAATTTTCCAATAATACAAAATATTCTCCATACATCCAAGAATAAATATTCATCCATTTTTGAAATTAAATGAGAGATATGATGACCTTTCAAGATATGTGGATATCTCTATAGTGATGTGGTTTTGGTCTGAGTGTTGTTTGGGGAGGATAAAACCTACATATAACACTCATTTATTTAATTTTTACAAATAATCTCAAATGGATAGATGCTTGTCTTCCATTAAATAGGCACATTAATTAGGTAAATTCATCTCCAAAAAGTAGGATTTAAAAAAGGTCTCATTTTTCAAAATTGTTGGGAAATCCAAGGATGATATTTTATTTAATTGGGATACATTGTTTTAATTTAGGCTTTATAATATTATTTAAATCCCCACATTGAAACCCAATTTTGTCATTATGTTCATACCAATCCCAAATATCCCTCCATAAATCAATTATTATATTGTATGATATATATTATTACACAAAATAAATATAGAACATGAAACATGAAGAGTTTAATTGAACTGCTATATTTTGAACCTTTTTACTCATTGTAATAATGTGGAATATTTTAAGAAATAAAATCAATAAATTATCTATATGTTAGTTATGTAAATTTTTTGAGAAAAACATGTTACCTAGAGAGGCTTAATTAAATTATATTTGACTCTAAAAAATTATTTTTGGTTCAGCAATTCCAAGAAGAAAGGGTTTATATTCCATGGTGTAATGTCTAAGGGATTTAGTCATTAGGGAATTCCATATCCCTTGACAATTCTAGGAACAAATCATTATTTATTGTGGTATTTACATCGTGTAACAGGCCCTCATTGTAGTGTACCATGAAATTGATATTTCCCCTTTCTTCTAATTCTTTTTTTCATTCCTCCTTTTAACATTATTTCTAATACTACTTATGTAATTTCATATGCATCACCATTATTCTTTCCATCATTTTCTTGATATTTTTCATTAACCTCTTAACTCGGTCTATTCTAATTCTATTCATTGAGATATTAAACCTCATCCCCATTATACCAGAATATCCAACTAAACGAAGTTAAATTTTTTTATGAATACATAATCTCATGAGTTTTGTCTCTGGTCACCCTCTTTATGGATGCTTTGGAAGAAAATGCCAATGAAAATTGGCCATCAAATTAAACATTATTATCCAATTTTTAGTCTAATCTTGTACCTTAGTATATCAAGTATACAATTCTATATTAAATGTTGGTCCTTGTTCATTCTCACCATCCCACATTGAGGTTAAGGGACCTTTATCTTCATCATGTTCTTGTGATTCTATTACAACCACCATCATGAATGACTCATCTTGTTGGGCTTCAATAACATTGTTATAATGTGAGATGGGAAAATATGGATATTGAGGTAAATTATTGTATATTCAATATTATGTTACATCATTAACAGTAATAGGATTGAATAAAGTGACAAAAATAACATTGTAGCCACTTTCTTGGTAATATTGATTAGTCTCAAAGTCTTCAGTAAAAGTGTGTTGATCCTAATTTTTTTTCATAGTGTCATCAAACTGAATAATTCCAATGAGATAGATAATATCATTTTTAATTCATTCAACTCAACCTCATATTGTGTTGAGTCTTGTCCATAGGTAGAAATACCCTCAATAAGAGTATGCTCTAATTTAACATTACTTACCTTATCAACATCACCTACGTCGAAGGATCCTAAAGTAATGTGGCAGTGGGATTCAGGAATAAAAATATAATCCTACCACTTCCTACACCAACAATAATCATAATAATTACCCCTTATATTGAAAAATTTGAATTCTTTTTCCTTTTTACATTTATAATTTAGATGGACAATGAATTTGAAGCTCCTGTATAAATTAGGCTTTAATTAATATTTAATTTCAAGCTTGATGTTATCATTCCTTGTTGTTAGCACCACCTCTTCCATAAATTTAATAGACTTTTAGATCACCATTAGGATTCATCAATAGTGAAGATGTATTATTTTATCTATTTTCTAGTCCATCCTAATGGGATTACAAATAGAGGATGCTATATCTCTAAGAATATATAGCTTCTTTTATAGAAAATCCAACCAGAATGTGTGAATCAAAAAATGAGTTTTGGAATTCTTGACATTTCATGGGTCAATGTTCCTATCCCATTATTGTATTCTTATAAATCATGGCTTCTTGGATAATAACCCAAGACTCCATGATTTGTTTTTAATTCATCAGAGGTGAAAACAACATGACAGTTTCCCCACACCATTATTGTAATTCTCTATTCATCAAACCCCTATATCATCTCAATCCTTTGAGTGATGAAATAAAAAATCTATATTTTTTCACCTTATAGGATAATATCTAGAATAATTATACAATACTTACATAGTTTCATCCTCTCTTGAACCACTTATTGGTTGGTCAAGACATGTTCTTTAATTCCAATCTTGATAATACCCCCATAAAGAGGTGTGTCAAAATCCTAGATTTATGAATTTGATGTTGATTTCACCACCTCCATAAAATTATTCTTTAGTTCAATGGCCCTAGTGGTATTGCATCCCACCAGTCCTAATTTCATTAAAAAATGGAAAATTTCAATATAACCCACAAAGACATTCTACAATGAGCATATTTCTATTTACATTAGATTATTTTTCCCTCAAGATTTAGTATCACTAGGGTTGGAAAATTAACTTCTACCCATGATTATACCTCCATAATATATTTCAACATTGGTTTCATGTTTCATTTATATTGGAAATTATATTATTTTTAGAAAAATAAATAAATATTCTGACACATTTTATTTTAATATATGTAATAACTTTTCATTGGGTAAGAATAGGTTATGTTCTATTTTAACTTTTTAAATTAAATAGAGATTTTTTTTTATCTGGGTAATATTTTTTTGATATTTTTTAATTATCATAAATTCATACACCACATAGACATGCTATTTATTCAATTAGTTCGAAAATTTAATAAATTATTCTAAATATATTAAATATAATAATATTTGAATGAAATATTATATTTCATGAAATTTATAGATGAATATAATATAATTAGAATTTTAGGAGGTTTAAAGTAGAAATAATTTATAATTATGTTATATTCAAATCCAAATTTAAATGAACTATTCAAAAATTGACAATGATGATACTTTATAATAAATAATATTTTATTAAATGATTTCAAATTTATAAATATATTATCTTGTACAAAAAAATTTGATATAGAATAAAATATTAACCTATTTCCTTTTAGGGACTTCATTCATTTGATGGTATGACTCATGGCCTAGGATGTATAGAACACTTTTATATTTCAGTTATAGTCAAAAGGGTAAATGGGGATTAAAACAAAATGATAACGGTGAAAAAGTAGCTACAACCTATCAAAATAATATTTGATGAGATAATTTTTACTTATTATTTTATTTAATTATAATTATATAAATTTAGATCCATTTATAAAGGAAAAATTATGTATAATATTTTAATTATTTATGAAATTCCATTAATGCCACTCCCTCACTTATAAATGAACTCCCCTTCACACTTTCATTCAACCATGTTGATTGGTCTAGGTCAAAAAATCCCTACAAAATTATATTCTCAAAATTATTACCCATGTTCTAGATGTTTTGAACCCTAAAACATACAATCCTCTTTTAAAATTATCACTTATGTAAATCTACTATAGAAGTGGTAACAGTATTTACAAATGATTTAATGTTTATTTTTTCATCTACTTATACTAAATAAATTCCATCCTTCTAAAACTAATAAATATATAATTATAAATATACTAATATTATATTTTTATTACTATGACATTATATTCTATTTGATTTATATCTGATGGAAAATGAATACATCGTTTGTTTGTTAGTATGGATTACCATTTCCACGTAGGCATGTAATTCATTTTTCACTACCACTTTACATGGATGGTTATAAAAATTTAACTTCTGAATATATATATATATATGTTTGTGTGTGATAATTATTACAAAATGATTCTTGGGTAATTAAAATATAATATATTCTTTCTTACCTTCCAATCCATCGAAACATAATAACATCACTCATGCATACCTGGGGAATGACACCTCTAGAAAGAGAGGTGATTAATTATTTATTTCTGTTTATATTTATGGTAATGATGAAATATTTAAACAATATAAATTATAAATATCATAATGTAATTATTCTTAAAAGTTGAATTATTATTTACCATTCACTATTTCCATCCATTGAAAAGTGAAAATAATGTTTATTCACACATACGTCCTATCATCTCCGAGAATGGTGTAATTCGTTTCTCAACATATAAATTTTATAGATGAACTAAAATATATTTACAATTAATATATACAATTTCTATATCATGATTGAAATACTAAATTTTATGTAACAGTAATAAATTTACAAGGACCATAATTTGATTGACAAAACATGTGTGACGAAACAAATTAGTTAACACCCAAGATAATGAAAACAATGGAATATTATTGATGAATGGATGAAAATATGTTATAAATAGATCATATATGACATTTTAGATATGGATATAGTTTGGGTATGAAATTATTAAAAATTCAAAATTATTATATAGGGGGTTAAATTTATTTATGAGTAAAATCACAACTGTGGTATGAGATTTCATCTCATTTTCTAGTCAATTGAGACATATTTGGTTTTATGCACCAATATAAATTTATAGTGCATATATAATTCACTATTGATTTATTTAACATAAATATATATTTACTTATGAATATTAATTTTATAATTCATTTACTCATTCAAAAGGATACAATTTTAATGTTACCAAAGTGTTAATAATTTATTTTACAATCTGTTTCTTTTAGAATTTCCATTATTTTCATTGAAAGAATATTATAATATATCCATCCTAAAATCTATATACTTAATTATCATCATTATAATTTATGTGTTTCATTATTTTCTTATAACATTTCATATCAATGGAATTTTAATCGTGAAAATAAATATTCAAAAAAAATTATCATATTTCTTTTTTTATTGGATATATTTTACACCAATAAAGATATATTTTAAAAAATATTCATTTATTATTGTCAAAAATTATTTATCAAGGGTACATTATGTTACGTTTGAATATTATAATGATTTAATATAATCTTTCAAATATTTTCCAAAATAAACTGTTTTGAATTTCATTATATAAAAAGTAAAAATGAATGTTTCATTTTAATATACACGCCATTAAAAAATTGACCGACCCCAATATACATTTTATGTTATTTATCATATTCATAATTATCATGTAGTTTTTAAAATAAAAATGTTTAATAAAATATTATTTTAATATTTATCTTCCATTTTCTAAAAGGTATATGTTTATTACAAAAACAATATTATTGATGAATTGAATGTCAACTTTCATTAGATTTGGGGTCATTGATATCCTCTTAAAACATTCAATTTTGTGTGATCATGGGTTATTAAATTTTCACTATATATCCATATTCATTATATCATGGATGTGATTATTTTGAAAACCATATAACATATCTATATATGGTATTTATATTTAATGATATTTTATTTTCTATAAAGATATTGATACTCCGTATTCATTACTAAAGACTAAAATTTGTTGATAAGAATTATGGTTTGTAAATTAAATTGTTAATTCAATAATGGGGATTAAATTTTACATGTAATAAATGGTGGGGACCATAATTACACTGTACCTATATTAATCGATTACTCTCAATAGAAAAATTAGGTGAAAAACTTTAATTTTTGTTTGATGTTTATGTACCCATATATTAAATTGTCTTAGTGTATGGTCTTTCCTATATAGATATCATGATGTATGAGAATATGATGTATAATATTATGGATTTTTCAACTGATAATTTAGATAATATTATCCATGATCTTACTAAATTGATATTATACATGGATAGATTTCACAGTCATGTTATTAATTAATTGGAAAGTGTGACCAGTTATTTACATTTGCATGTTTTTTTGAATTATTCTCATTTGTTATACAACATTATATGTAACCCTTACTAAACATCTGAGCTAAATAATTTATGTTTTATTTCTTTGAGATTCTAATATCTTTACTATAATGGAGTTGAAAATATATGATAGTGGGTAATAGATATGTTCTCAATGAAAATAGTATATTTTATTCTGTGTCTTCAAATATAATGTGACATTTAGGTTTCATCTAGCTTAACAAGACTACTAAAGAATTTAGTCCTTGGGGATGTGATCGCTTATATCTAGTGCCAACGTAATAAATTTAACACTGACTCCAGTTTTCTGGATTTTGAGACTTTATAGACAATATTAGATGATATTTAGTAGAAACATTCTTAACTATAATTATTTAAATAGAGATCAGTTATCATAACCCTATAGCGGAACTTGAAGATAAGCCTAGTTATAAGATAATATATTAATGTTTCTAGTAATTTAATGATTATGTGATTTTCCAACCAATACCTCCATGACTGGATACTATAAGTGGAAATGTAATGGCCCGGACCTCCCCGACCCATTCCTTTGTAAAAAAAAGGCCACGAAGTGTTCTGGAGGGTAAAATAGACTTTTCCCACACTTTCATGAATTTTGAAACTACACGCCATGTAATTTGAGTATAGGCCGTATACCCCCTTTCCGAGTATACCCCATGTTGAAGGTCGTGTCCTTGCCATGTGAAATAAATGGGTACACGCCGTGTATCCAATACTACACGCCATGTAGTCTCTTCCTGCATATGCATTAGTGTGTGTTGACCAGTCAACGACTGTGTGCCATGTTGAAGCTGTGTCTTTCCCATGTGAAATAAATGGGTACATGCTGTTTTTCCAAACTACACGCTGTGTAGTCCCTCCCAACGTATGCGTTACCTTTAAACCATGTGTTGACCAGTCAACAGCCGTAGAGCCGTGTTGGAAGTCGCATGGAGACCGTTTGAAATAACCGAGTACATGTCGTGTACCATATAGTACACGCCATGTACATTTTCTTTTCTCGCCTATAAAAGGAGGGTTCCCCTCCTCCATTTCAACACACCCCTCTCCTCCCCTTTCCTCTGAGCAGAGCTCTCCCAAGAGACTTGACGGTTCCCTTTTCTTCCATAACTTCTTCATCCGAGATTTGATTTATGATCCGTCAGCGGCCACAGGATCGTAATGATGAGGAAAAACTTCTGAGTATGGATCTGTTGTATTTACTTTGTCCTTTCCTTTCCAAATTCCACCCGATGAGGTTTTACTGGGTTTCGACAGAAGTGACGGACGCTGACGAACATTTTCTAAAGTTGATCCGGGAGAGCGTTGTTATCGGAACCTATTGAGGTA
Organism: Viscum album; assembly: GCA_963277665.1. NCBI lineage: Eukaryota > Viridiplantae > Streptophyta > Magnoliopsida > Santalales > Viscaceae > Viscum > Viscum album. The sequence continues at coordinate 591,084,162 of OY728140.1, read as the reverse complement.
GTGATCTTACCTTCGTCTCTCTAGTTTTTTCATCATGCGTGGTGGGTGTCATCTTGTTTGCGTGAAATACTTTTGAACCGGTTTAATGAAGATAATAACTAGCTTATATAACGGGGTTTGGAAGATTGTGATTACTGTTACTTTACTTTTTATATCCTGTGATATTATTTTGTGAATTGAATAGGATTATACTTACTGAAAATCACGGTCGTTGGGGGCATTTTCTTGCGCAATTAAATGTTTCCCTATCTTTCTAGACCGTTTTTGTGAATGGAGATTTGTGGAAAGTGGGAATTATTTAATCACATAAAGTTGGCTAATTATAATCTGGAACCCTTGTGTGATCACCCTGGTTGAACAAAATGGAATAATGAACAAGTGTGTGTTGGCTTGGTTACGTGGCATGTGATGGGGGTGTTTTGTCGGTTTTTGTGGATCGGGTGAGCAGCAGGGCTGCGGTTGACTTGGTTGTGGGTTGGTGTGAATGCTATGATGGTTATGGGCAGCGGGGATGTGATAAATGGTATTAAAGGGATAATGATGTACGGGTTTCGGTGTGTTTATGGTTATGTTGGTTGGCAGCGGGGCTGCAGGGATGGGTTTAAATGTGAACGGGTTATGGGTTGTGAATAATAAATAAAAAGTGAAAGAGTAAATAAATGGTGGGGCATGGTAGTGGAATGAGAAAAATAATCAATGGGTTGGTTGGTTAATAGGAAAGGATTTGTTGTGCTTGTGTTTTCCTAACTTGATTTGTTGATGGCAGGGATATGTTCTACGAACAAACGATGTGGTTGGTTCTGGATAGTTGCCAAGTAGTTAAGAAACTAATAAAATAATTCTGCTAAAACGTGAAAACCTAAATGGGGTTGGGGTTGTTTGGTGTATGTATGCTTCGTGGTAGTAGTGCCGATGCACGTGCTCAGTTTCTCTATATAGAAGCCATAGGTTAGGATGAGTGGTTGCTATATATGTATATATATATCTATATCTTTTGTGTTTTATCTCACCCCACACATGTTGAGCACTTAGTGCCGAACACTGCTATTTCATGGGAGAGGGTGTTTCCCCTTAGTTAATAGCTGCTTCCTACTCTTTCTTCCCTAGGCTGTGATGGATTGAGGTGACCTTACACCTAAGACTCTTCATTTAGGTTTCGATTGGGGTGGATTGGACCAAGACTCTTCGGGAAGACTTACTTTTTCCCAAGAATCTTCGGAATGAGGCCCAGGTATGTGCGGGCGGGATACGTGGTGGTGAGGCCCGGATGAGTGCAGTCTGGATACATGATGGTGGGGCCCAGGTGTGTGCGGTCCGGATAGGAGGTGGTGAGGCCCAGGTGTGTGCGGGCGGGATGTGTGGTTGTGAGGCCCAGGTGTGTGCGGGCAGTAAGAGTGTGGCAGCGTCAGGACGTTCACCATTAGGAAGAGCAGCTAACTAGTGGGGAATGGTGCGGGGTACCCAATACTCTTGTTCTTATATACTACTTCCTATTGTGATTGTGTTTTGGTGAGAGTGGCTGGTGAGGTTGGGTGGATACATTTCCTTTCTTGGTTTCTTCTATTGTTCTCATGGGACATTAGGATGTCTCCCCACTTGTGCACGAGGGCTTTAGGTTTCCCTACTGAGTATACTTGTATGCTCACCCTACGTTTACTTTCAGGATTCCAGTAGGACTACCAGGGCCGTGCGAGGACCTACTAGTCCGACAGTTTGAGTTGTTGTAGTTGGTTTACAATTGTTTTATTTTGGTATTATACTTTTGAGATTTCTTGTACTTGTACCTTGTTATAAAATTGTTTAAACATGCATGTGGGCTTGGTTTTGGGTTTATTTATATACACTCGTTCTTTTCGTTTTTGGTGGTTGACTTGTCCTATTTCCTGATATTAAAATAATAAAAGGGTAATGTCTCCCATATTTGTGAAAACTCATACCCTTGGTGCTAGTCGCCACCCCGGGGCCTACTGGAGGCGGGACTCAGGGGTCTTTATCTCCCTTTCACCATTTCTAGCTTAGGAGGGACATCTTTGGTGGGAGGGGGTTGTGATAGAATGGTATCATAGGTGATGGTTGAGAGATAGGATAGAGTCTAGAGTTAGGAATAGTGAAGATTGCATGGGATGGTAGGGAAATAGTGTTATTTAATCTTGGTGCGTGACATAGGCCAGGGAAGACCGGCTAAGACACGGGATTTTAGGGCCCCCATGATCCGATGAAAGGACCCTGAGCCTACTGAATGACCAAGTGAGACTACATTAATTTTATGGTAGAGACCCTAGGGAAGGTACATGCATCATCATGATCGTGTTTTACTTTATTTGGGTGTTATGAGAAAGAAATTGAAATAAAATGATAAAAGGCAACCCTGAGAAATTTCCTTACTACATGGGCTTAGGCGATCTTTGTTTACCGTACAGCTATGGCACCTAGACGTCATCCCTGGGTGGCTCAGACAGCCGAGGCCCAGTAGATTCAGGTGGTCGATCAGTTGAGGATTGACTGAGAGGAGGAAGATAACCAATGGAAGAAGACTCTCTGTTCTTTTCAGCAGCAGACCCTCAAGAAGTACAGAGGTAGTACTTCAGATATAGAGATAGAGGGGTGGCTTGAGGAGCTAGGGATCGCTTTTACCTTGTTCCGTGCTCCGAGGGAGTTCTGGGTTCCCCTAGCAGTCATTCAACTGAGAGGCGCGACGCGACAGTGGTGGATGCTCTACCTTGGAGAGAGGATAGAGGCAGAGGTTCCATGGGCTGACTTTGAGAAGGAATTCTGAGAGGAATTCCTTTCTTCCATGATCAAGGAAGAGACACGACAATAGTTACTCTCCCTTCAACAGGGGAGTATGTTAGTACGAGAGTTGGGGATCACGTTAAAGGATCTCTTGAGCTTTTCTCCGGATCTCTTTCCGGATGAGGAGTTTTGGGTGAGACGTTTGGAGGAGGCGCTTCGCCCTTCGCTTCAGTATGCTGTCACCCCCTTCACCCTTCCTACATACTTGGAGGTACAGAAGAAGGAAGAGGTTGTAGAAAGGATGCACTCGCTGGGAGGTGCACCATGAGAGGGGATCCAACCGGGCTCGTCAAAGGGGAAGGCAGTCAGCAGTAGGTCTCCTACGACGGGACCTTCCAGGTTTAGGCCAGTGGGGAGAAGGCCCCAGCAGTTCCAGTTCAGATCTTCAAGTCCTCGTCCCTTCTTCACAAGCCCAGTACTGAAGTGTTTTTCTTGTGGAGGTTTCGGGCATGTTCAGAGTTGGTGCCTGACCTGAGCTCAGTACGGTGGAGGTGGGCAGGTTCAGCACTCGCCTCAGTAGCACCAGTTTCCAGCGAGGCCCTTCCAGCAGCAGTAGGACCATGCTCCTCTGAGGACATACTTTGCGGGAGGAGGCCGACCTCAGGGTGCTCCTCAGGGACCTCGACTAGGGCGTGGTCGATGAGGTGGACGACATCAGAGAGGCAGAAGAGCTGGGCGTGGACAGTTGGACGCAGCAGAGTTGATAGCTCCAGCAGGACCAGGGGTGGTGCGAGGTATGATTTTTTTGTTCATCACTCTTGTTTCTGCTTTGTTCAATTCGGGATCTTCAAACTCCTTAGATTCACCTGGTCTAGACCATGCTTTGGGACTAGAAGTTGAGATACATTCCGTACCACTGGTGCTGAGTACACCAGTTGGAGGCCAGACCAGTGTATCTTGTGTTTGCTAGAGATGTGGGCTAACGTTGGGACCACATCAATCTAGTGGGGACCTTCTTCTGTTACAGATGCGGCCATACGATGTCATCCTAGGCATAGACTGGTTGTTTTCTGTTATTGTTGTTATCGAATGCTTCCAAAGAAGAGTCGTGTTCTCCAACATGGATGGGCAGTGCATATCTTTTTTTGGAGAGAGGATCTATCGGGTAGGAAGTCGGCATGTGAAGCCTCTCCTTTCCTTGTTAGGCAGGTTATCAGTGGTTCCAGCTGATACAGATATGATGGATGTTCCGAAGGTTTTTGGGGAGTTTCTCGATGTTTTTCCTGAGGAGGTTGTGACTCTACCCCCCCCCCCCAACATGACGTTGAGTTCGGGATAGATTTACAGCCTTGTGCCCGTCCGATTTCGATGGCCCCTTATCGGATGGCACCTTCGGAGTTGCGGGAGTTGCAGATTCAGATTGATGATCTTATGGAGAAGGGTTTTTTTCGACCAAGCATATCGCCATGGGGTGCTCTTGTTTTGTTCGTAAAGAAGGAAGATGGTGGTCTCAGGCTATGCATAGACTACGAAAGGTTGAACCAGGTAACGATCAAGAACCGTTACCCCCTTCCAAGGATATATGATATCTTTGACCGACTAAGGAGAGAAGGTTTGTTTTCTATGATTGATCTACGATCTGGATATCATCAGCTCAGGTTAATGGACAATGACATCTCGAAGATGACTTTCAGGTGCAGGTATGAGCACTTCGAGGTTGTAGTGATGTCGTTTGGATTTATGAATGCACCGGCTGTGTTCATGGGACTTATGAACTTTGTCTTCCGAGAGTTTCTGGACCGGTTCGTCATTATGTTAATCGATGATATCCTGATCTACACAAGATCATAGGAGGAGCACGTTGAGCATCTCAGGGAAGTCTTGGAAGTACTTCGACACCCCCATCTTTATGGGAAATTGTCGAAGTGTAAGTTCTTGATGCAAGAAGTACACTTCCTTAGGAATGTGGTGTCTCAGCATGAAGTGTTAGTGGACCTTTAAGAGGTGGATGTATTTGTTTCTTGGATGGCACCATAGAGTGTGGCTTAAGTTCGTAGTTTCCTGGGGTTAGCAGATTACTATCGGAGGTTTGTTTCGAACTTCTCTCGAGTTTCTTCTCCATTGACATCTTTGACTAGGAAGAACCAGGTCATCCTATAGAGTGAGCAGTGCCAGAAGGCTTTCGAATATCTGAAGGAGATGTTGGTCAGTGCTCCCGTACTCAGGTTTCCAGAGGAAGGGTTGTTGTCTGAGGTGTTTTGTGATGCTTCTGGCCTTGGTCTGGGGTGCGTGCTGATGCAGAAGAGGGTGTGATCTGTTATGGGTCTAGGAAGTTGTGCCCTCACATGCGTAACTATTCCACCCATGACCTGGAGCATGCAGAAGTTGTGTTCACACTGAAATTGTGGAAACATTACCTCTTTGGGGAGCGCTTTGTGGTCTTCTTTGATCACAAGAGCCTGCATTATATCTTCTCCTAGCATGACCTAAACTTACGGCAGCGGAGATGGGTCAAGTTTCTCCTAGAATATGACTTCGAGATCTATTACACTGAAGGTAAGGTCAATGTTGTGGTCGATGCCCTGAGTAGGAAGTCACATAAGGAAGTGGTTCGAGAATCCACTGATGCTTAGAAAGCGATGGGAGAGTTGGATGCCTTGCACTTGGATGCAAGGGTGGAAGGTGTTAGAGGAAGTTTGTTTCAAATGACGGTGCAGTCCTCCTTGTTTTAGCAGGTGGAAGAATCTCAGTGGGGGGACTCCGAGGCAGAAGTGATGCGGGATAGTGTCGATTAGAGAAACGCTTCAGAAGGATGGTCAGAGGACAGCTGACTTTGGATGCTTTTCCATGGAAGGTTGTTTTTTTCGGAGGCGATACATGAGGGAGTTCTCCATGAGTTCTAGAGCTTAGCCTTTGCGGTACATCCAGGTGTTTCAAAAATGTACCGAGGCCTGAGGGAACAGTTTTGGTGGCCCAGGGTGAAATGGGCAGTGGTAGAGTTTGTGGCTAGATGCCTAATGTGTCAGCAAGTGAAGGCTAAACACCGTGTCCCAGTGGGTTGTTGCATCCTTTAGATGTCCCCGAGTGGAAGTGGTATGACATCTCAATGGACTACGTCACAGGACTACACAGAGCTCAGGGTGGTTATGACGCTATTTGGGTAGTGGTGGATCAAGTGACGAAATCAGATCACTTCTTAGCAATTAAGGAGTCGGGCCCAGTGAGTACATTAGCACAGAGGTACGTAGACGATGTGGTGCGTTTTCATGGAGTTCCAAATACTATCATCTCATACCATGATACTCGGTTTACCTCACAAGTTTGGAGGGGGTTAAAACATGATTTTTGCACCCAGCTACGCATTAGCACCGCTTTCCACCCCCAGACCGATGGGCAGATAGGGCGGACTGTCCAAATGCTGGAGGACATGCTGCGAGCATGCGTTATGGATTTTTGAGGATCATGGGTATGACATTTGCCTTTAGTAGAGTTTGCCTACAACAACAGCTTCCAATCTACTATTGGAATGGCACCATTTGAGGCTTTGTATGGAAGAGCATGTCGTTTACCCATTTGCTGGGTAGAGGTTGGTGAGACAGGTGCTCTTGGGGCAGAGGTAGTACAGAGAACCACGAAGAAAGTCCAGCTTGTACGTGAGAGGATGAAAACGGCTCAGGACCGACAAAAGTCTTTTACTAATCTTCAGAGTAGGCCCTTAGAGTTAGAGGTGGGATATCATGTGTTCTTTAAGGTTTCCCCTCGACAGGGGCAGCAGAGGTTTGGGAAAGGGAGAAAGCTCTCACCTAGGTTCATCGGACCTTTTGAGGTGCCGAGGAGAATCGGCGAGGTGGTATATCAGCTAGCCCTGCCACCTCCGTTGGAGAAGGTTCATGACGTCTTCCACATCTCCAAGCATCGTTGGTACTTACACGATTACTCTAACGTTATCGACGGGGGAGAGTTAGATATGGGAGACGACGCAACCTTCGAGAAACGACCAGTCAGAATCAAAGATCGTAAAGAAAAGGTGCTCCGTGGACGAACCATTTCCTTGGTTCACATGTTCTGGAGGCATGGCTGCCTCGAGGAGAGCACTTGGGAGCAGGAGACCCAGATGCACGCTCAGTACCCAGAGTTGTTTTGACTTGTGTTTTCTTTGTTCTTCTGAGCTTTTTTGATGTTATACTTTGTAACTTTGATGTATTGAATGCTTGGCTTGTCGGTTATGAGACCTTTTTTTCCTTGTTCTCTGGGAGTGTGTAACATGTCCGAGCATGTGGGGAAGGGAAAAAACTGATCCTTAATCGAGACGCATTAATGCGGAAGCGATTGAACCCATGCTGGTGATTCAGTGCCACCTAAAGCAGATAATATCTCGACATAGGAAATTTTTTTCCCCAAACCACGTGTTCGGGCAGTGTGTGGGTTGTGCGGTGTTAGGGGCAGTGTGAGTTGAAAAATACCAATATATGGAAGTGGGAAGGCCCAATCCTTAATCAAGACGCATTAATGTGGATGCGATTAAACCCGTGCAGGCAAGTCAATGCCGCCTGAAGCGGATAATATCTCGAAATAAGAGAGGTAATTCCTAATGCCTATGATTAGGGTTATTAGTTGGGATCCTGTTATAACTATAACCCTAAGAGGTATCTTGTGGGTTCTTCTAGGTTGGTTTTTGAATTCTCGGGGACAAGAATGTGTTAAGAGGTATCTGATGTAATGGTCCGGACCTCTCCGTCCAATTCCTTTGTCAATAATAATACCATGAAGTGTTCTGGAGGGTAAAATGGACTTTTCCCACACTTTCCAGAATATTGAAACTACACGCCATGTAATTTGAGTACACACCATGTACCCCCTTTCCGGGTATACCCTGTGTTGAAGGCTGTGTCCTTTCCATGTGAAATAAATGGGTAAACGCTGTATATCCAATACTACACGCCGTATAGTCTCTTCCCACGTATGTGTTACCGTGTGTTGACTAGTCAACGACCATGTGTCGTGTTGGAGCCGTGTCTTTGCCATGTGAAATAAATGGGTACATTCTGTGTGTCCAAACTACATGCCGTGGAGTCCCTCCCCGCATATGTGTTACCTTAAAACTGTGTGTTGACCAGTCAACGGTCGCAGAGGCGTGTTAGAAACCGCGTGGAGATCGTGTGAAATAATCGAGTACACACCGTGTACCATAAAGTACACACCGTGTACTTTTTCTTTTCTCGCCTATAAAAGGAGGGGTCCCCACCTCCTTTTTAACACTTCCCTGTCATCCCCTCTCCTCTGAGCAGCGCTCTCCCAAGATACTCGAAGGCTCCTTTTTCATCCATAACTTCTTCGTCTGAGCTCCGATTTATGATCCGTCTACGGCCATGGGATCATAACGACGAGGCGGAACCTTTGAGCATGGATCCATTGTCTTTCCATTATTCTTTACATTCCAACTTCCACCTGAGGATATTTTTCTGAGTTTCGACAGAAGTGACAGACACCGACGAACATCTTCTAAAGTTGATCTGGGGGAGCATTATGATCAGAACGTATTAAGGTAAGGATCTTACCTTTGTCTCTCTAGTTTGTGCATCATGCGGGGTGGGTGTCCTTTTGTTTGCGTGAAACACTTTTGAACCGGTTTAATGAAGATAATAACGGGCTTATATAATGGGTTTTGGAAGTTTGTGATTATTGTTACATTACTTTTTATATCCTGTGATATTATGTTGTGAATTGAATAGGCTTATGCCTACTGAAAATCATGGTCGTTGGGGGCCTTTTATTGCACAATTAAATGTTTCCCTATCTTTCTAAACCATTTTTTGTGAATGTAGCTTTGTGGAATTTGGGAATTGGTAAATCACATAATGTTGGCTAATAAAAATATGGAACCCTTGTGTGATCACCCCGGTTGATCAAAATGGAATAATGAACGTGTGGGTGTTGACTTGGTTATGTGACATGTGATGGGGGTGTTTTGTCGGTTGTTGTGGATCAGGTGAGCAGCGGGGGTGCGGTTGACTTGGTTGTGGGTTGGTGTGAATGTTATGATGGTGATGGGTAGCGAGGCTGTGATAAATGGTCTTAAAGGGATAATGATGTATGGGTTTCGGTGTGTTTAGGGTTATGGTGGTTGGCAGCGGGGCTGCAGGGATGGGTTTAAATGTTAATGGGATATGGGTTGTGAATAATAAATAAAAAGTGGAAGAGTTAATAAATTGTGGGGAATGGTAGTGGAAGGGGATAAATAATCAATGGGTTGGTTGGTTAATAAAAAGGGATTTGTCATGCTTGTGTTTTCCTAACATGATTTGTGGATGGCAGGGATATGTTCTACGAACGATCGATGTGGTCAGTTGTGGATAGTAGCCCAGTAGTTAAGGAACTAATAAACTAATTCTGATGAAACGTGAAAACCTAAATGGGGTTGGGGTTGTTTGTTGTATGCATGCTTCGTGGTAGCAGTGCCGAGGCACGTGCTCAGTTTCTCTATTTAGAAGCAATAGGTTGGGATGAGTGGTTACTATATATGTATATATATATCTATATATTTTGTGTTTTATCTCACCCCACCCATTTTGATCACTTAGTGTCGAACACTCCCATTTCATGGGAGAGGGTGTTTTCCCCTTACTTACTAGATCCTTCCTGGTCCTTCTTCCATAGGCTGTGATGGCTTGAGGTGACCTTACACCAAAGACTCTTCGGGTTGGTTTTGATAGGAGTGGATTGTCCCAAGCCTCTTCTGGAAGGCTTACATTTTCCCAATAATCTTCGGGATGAGGCCCAGGTTAGTGCGGGCGGGATACGTGGTGGTGAGGCCCAGGTGTGTGCGTGCAGGATACATGGTGGTGAGGCCCCGGTGTGTGCGGGTATGATACGTAGTGGTGAGGCCCAGGTGTGTGCGGGCGGGAAGACTGTGGCAACGTCAGGACGTTCGCCATTAGGAAGAGAAGCTAACAAGTGGGAAATGGTGCGGGGTACCCAATACTCTTGTTCTTATATACTACTACCTATTGTGATTGTGTTTTGGTGAGAGTGTCTAGTGAGGTTGGGTGGATAGATTTCCTTGCTAGGTTTCTTTTGTTGTTCTCATGGGACATTAGGATGTCTCCCCACTTATGCACGAGAGCATTAAGTTTCCCTACAGAGTATACTTGTATGTTCACCCTATGTTTACTTTCAAGTTTCTAGGAGGACTACCAGGGCCGTGCGGGACCCTACTAGTCGGACAGTTGGAGTTGTTGCAGTTTGTGTACTCTTGTTTTCTTTTGGTATTTTACTTTTGAGCATTCTTGTACTTGTACCTTGTTATAAAATTGATTAAACATGCATGTGGGCTTGGTTTTGGGTTTATTTCTATACACTTGTTCTTTTCCTTTTTGGTGGTTGACTTGTCCTATTTCCCAGTAATAAAATAATAAAGGGTAATGCCTCCCATATTTTTGAAAACTTATACCCTTGGTGCTAGTCACCACCCTGGGGCCTACTGGAGGCGGGACTCAGGGGTCATTATCTCCCTTTCACCATTTCCAGCTCAGGAGGGGCATCTTTGGTGGGAGGGGGTCGTGAAAGGAAATGGATTTAGTAAGGAATCTTATAGGGGGGATAACACTAAAATAGTTGGGCATGTATATCCTGACCATAATTCTTGTGCGCAGTGATTGTTCCCTTAATCTATACAAATTTTGAACCTCTTGAGGGATATTATTTAGTTAATTCAACTTTTTTATATGAACCCTTATGATGAATTAGTGAATATAAAATATATAACCTATGGAATTTTATGCTGAAAAATGAAAAACATAAACTTTATTTGGTTTATAATACAATGTTGGATCAAAATTTAAAAGGTATAGAAACAAATATAGATGTTTAATTTGATCATTTTTTAACCAGATTATTGATGTTTTGGGAGAAATTTATTGGAATCTAATCCTTTTTTTACGGTTTAATAAAATAGCTATTTGAGGAGTAACAGTTATATTACTTTAAAACATATGTTTAATTTTATTGAAATTAATTTTGGTTAATATGATCATTATTGTTACGGTAATAATAATAAATTACGACTAGATGTATTTTTGGAATAAATAATATATATACAAAATATTACTTTTCAATAAGTGATTAGATGATTGATATTATTCTGAAGATGCTAATCATATTGTTTTGAACCAAAAATGAATTAAATTAAATTATTTTTATTAAACTAATTACCCAAAGGAAGGGTGAATATTATGTCATCAAGAATGGTCATGGATTTTTAACTAATTACCGAAGTACTATTATGTTTTAGTACCTACTAATTTCCTATACTATTTTATATTTAGTATGACATTTTTTACTTTGTTTTTTTGAGTTAATATTATTTTTATTTTGGGAAACATTTTATAATATCATAATTTTTTATCTTTTAGAATTTTTATGTTACTAATGAGATTTTAGGATACAATTTATTATGTTGAGGTAGATGTTATCTATTGATTTAACAGAATGGATTATAATGTAAAAAAGTTATTATATTTTTGGATGTGTAAGTTGTAGGGTATGATATGAAATTTATGGTTAAAACCTAATGCAATGTTGAAATTATTGAGGTAATTTTTGGATATAAGGTTATTTATTTAAGGAACGATCTATGTTAATTTTTTTTATTTTTCATTTTTATATTTTAATGTATTGTTTCATCATATGAAGTTTTATTCATTTATTGAATTATACTACCTCGTTCTAACCATTTTGGTTTCTATAAAGAAATAAATAATATATTTTAATTCATTAAGGGATCATATGATAATAAAAAGATAAATTTAGTGATTTAGGTATGAAAATAATCATATATTCTTAAATTAAGAGGTTATGTATATGTTAATCAAAGAATAACCTTTAAAATGATATTTTTCAGAAGAAAAGTAACTATATTAAGTATACTTTTTCATGTTCAATTTTATTATAGTAAAATAATTCATTAACAAAAGAAAATGGATGTGGAAAAAAAAAATTATAATTTTACATTTGTTTCTAATGAGTCCATGAACTTTTCATCAATTTTATATTTATTCTTTGGTGCCTATTAAATATATCATGATCATGTTAACTATCACTCTCTATTATTTATTGGATGAAATTTCTCTCCTCAATGTTTGTAGTTTAATATTCCACCACTGTTATCCTAATATAGGAACCCGATTATGTATTATTTCGTGGAACCATTATTATTCCCACTTTTCCTTTTAAAATTAGGGGAATGTTTTGGGTTTACAAAAATGTTCTTAATAAAATATCGAACAATTGATAACCAAGTTAAAATTTTGTGCTCAAAATTTATTTAAGGGTTGTAAAATGTAAAACCATGAGATTTGAATATATTTTACTTTAAATATAATTAATTTCATTGAAATATTTAGTATAGAAAACACTAAGATTAAAAAAACCCCAATATACAACAAAGATATTATTTTTTAAATGTGGCCATTATAACATGGCTGTTAAAATTGTTGGTAGGACTATGAATAACAACATTTTGAAAAATTTGAATAAAAATTATATATAAATAAAACTAATTTCATATTTCATATTAATTATGTACTCATTATTTATGTAATGTAATTTGATGTTTAAAAAAATGTTTTTTTCAAAAATGGGTTTTATTGATTTTTTGTGTGGGAATATTATATAGAATTTTCCACACTTTTTAAATATTTATTTCACATATTGAAAATCCTTTTTTGATTCATCATATCAAAATTAAACTAGGAAGAAATTATTGGATTTTTTTGAAAAGATTTCATTTTAAGGGAATAGTATAAAATACTAATTTTTATTGAAAACAATATTTTTATTTCAAGAATACATAGATTTTTCTTTTTTTTTTAAATTATTTTAATGTAATATAAATAAAGTGTTATTATTAATAAAATAATTATGATATTTATAATCAATTTTACCCTTTATTTTTTGTATAATAACAGTGTACACTTAATAACAATGTTTTTTGGAAAAATCATTTTTCATCACATTTTGGACGTATAGTTTCAAATCAAATTAATCAACTTATTTGAATTGAATTTCATAAAATCAATAAAAATATTATTCAATATGATAGTTATATATTTTTCATTTATAATAGTAACACTAGTATGTATTTTTCTCGTTATTAAGGGGAAAAGGTAAAAATGTTAAAACTTTGCGATAAGGATTTAAAATAACTGAAACTTTTTTCTTTATCCTATAGTATTTCTGTAGTTCAACCATTAAAATAATCACCGCTAAAATTTCCCCACTTGGTTCCCTGATTATTTTAAATTTAACGTTATATTATTTTATGAAAAGAATAAATAAAATTTTTCACTCTCTTCTATTTAACATTTGTAATATTATTTCAACTAATAACAAGAATTTATGTATTGTTTTAGATGTATCTTTGAAAGTGGGATTAATTTTTTTAACCGGTTAGTATGTTTTTAATTATTACTTATTGAATAATTAGATTGAATGCTTCTGCAACACTGGAACAATAATCATTCAACTAAAAAAATAAAAAAAATTAATAATAATAATATTTCCACAATTTTGATAATTTATTATGTTACAGTAATTTTATAGATTAACATAACATATTAGGATTTCTTGAAATGTTCTTATCTGAATTCATTTATTATCATGTAGTTTTCGCAGTAAAAAAAAAATAAAGAGTTCCAGAAATAACATTAATGATATGTTATAACAAATAATATTTTTTAAAAATATTTAAAATTATTAAGACTATTTACAGCATATAAATGACTGGGATAAGGTTTAAAACAAAATTAATGACCGATTTATGCATAATTTTGACTTTTATGGAAACATTCTTGACCGTTATGTGGTATAAAACTCTAATGTTGAATTTATAGTAAAAAGGGTTATTGAGGGTTACAACTAAAAAAATTGTGATAAATAACTAAAACTAGTAAAGTACTTATTTTATGAGATAATTTAGTCTCAGAATCATATAATAGTTTAATTATATTAATTCAGGATGATTTGGTATGAAAAATAATTTATAGTAATTTAGCACATAAAAATCCTATAATGGCCCTCCCATTACTTATAAAAGGGAAACCCTTCTCTATTTTATTTAAACCACATTGGGAAATATATATTTAATAAAACATAAAAACATCATCTCTAAATATCCTTATTCATGTTATAGAGTTATTTTTCCATCCAAAAGTGTCTCTCAAGGTCCATTTATAAGAGATCTCAATAAAGACTACTGAATAATAGGTAATCATTTTACCAAATCTTTCGAGTTTATTTATTCTTCTATCTCTTGAAAATATTACATACTCATCCGAAAATAATAAATAAAATACTATATATATTTACTAATACATTATTATTATTATTTGGATACAATATTAAATCACTTCTCTATCTTATCGAAAAAGAAAGAATTACTATTGCATACCTACAACATTCCATCCCTACACAATGATCTACTTAATTTTTCATCACCACATTACATAGATGGTAAATGAAAATGAATAAAATGTTAATATATATGATATTTATGAGATGAAAATACTTGTTTATTTTTATATATCATATCTAACTTCTTTCCATGTAATCCATGGAAACTACACAACATAATTCATGTGTATGGACTACCACTACCACTACCACAAAGTGATGTGATTTTTTTCATTTTTCTCATTTACATAGATTGTAAAAATTATATATTTAATTAATATAAATTATTCATGTGATATTTAAATGATTCGTTAAAGTTGAAGAATTATAATTTTTTTTTTCAATCATTCAAAAAATGAAAAATAATTCTTACGTACCTATATAATATCATCTCTACCAACAGTTGAATTACTTTTTCAAAATAATATATTTATAAATAATTGTGTATATACATATATATACAATTAATATATATTTTACTTATATGATGATAAAAATTATAGTTCTGATAGGACCATAATTAATGTTAAATGACCCAAATCTCAATGACAAAACATTCTTGATAAAACACAGTTGCTAACAGGCAAAAAATGACGATAATGAATGAATGTTAATGAAAAAGTTATAAGATGATAAAAATAGATTTTATATGATTTTATTTATATGTAAAGTTACACTTTATTTCCATTAATTAACATTACATAACATTTTTATAATACTTAAGATATTATAAAAAAAGATTCCCATAGATTTTATTATTTTACTGCCTTTGGAAACATGGCGAGATAAACACTGGTACATAAATGTTCCATAACATCTATCACTAGGATCATCTTGACTATCACCCTTCTTATAAACAGTATACATAATACATATCTTCATAACATGGGGGTGGGAAACAGAAAAAAGTGGTGATCTCATATGTTCCGAAAGGGTAAAAAATAGATCTATGTAATCCTAATCTTGAACATAATGTTATGATAACATGATCATTAAAATAAAATATCATTCCCTAAAATTCCAAGATCATGTACATGAATCATGTAATAAAACTTGAAATTTCATAAGACATGAATAATATTGAAATAAAAAACCTAAGCCATGAACTTATAACATCGAAATAAAACATGGAATGGTGGAATATGCATTATCATATATAATTATCTATGTATTATTCAAGGCATTACTGTTGAGACCATCTTAGAGGACAAAGACCTTTACTGGACCATGATCACACCATTTTCCAGACTATTATTACAAAACTATGTGCACTCCCCATTCTAATCTTCTATTACTTAATCGAGCTCATTTCCCATTCCATCCAAGTCTATCATAAGAGATATAAATCTTTACTTAATTCATTAGATAAAGATATAGGTTCCACCCATCTTATAATGAAATCATACATACATGTTCCACAAGATTAATCATAACATGTGAAATGAAATTTGTATTATAAACATGAAATTAGATCATAACCTATAGAAAGATATAGTTTTCATAATTATTTTATCGTTAACATAAAATGAGAAAATATGTGGTTTTGAAAAGAATATAACCTGTGAAAGAAAAAAAAAGATTCATAAAAATAATCTTATCAAAACATAATCAACTAAGAGAAAGAAGATGAATAAAAATCATGGATAATTTCCCCATAAAATAATGGGTAACACAAATTTATTTTATCTTAGATGGAAAATAATTTTAATGTCCTCTTAAAAACATTTCTTGAGGAAGATATCCTTTTTTCATTGAAAAAATTTTGGGAAATAATTTTTTTAAACCACTTTCATTGAAAATTGATTATAAAACTTATAAAGGATGCATTTAAAACCATAAATTGTTTTTGATATTATTTTATTTGAATATGGGCTTGAAATACCATTTAAAAAACATTTTTGAATACATTTTTTAATAGAATAGATTTCTGACTAATGATAGAGATTGTCAGAGTTTATATAGAAAATATATTTCCTATGCCACAGAGTGAAAAATGTATCTAATACCTGAGTATATCTTAATTAACTATGGGAGAAGAAACTCTGTGAATTATAATGAGAGATTGATGATATGATTTCATCAACGAATCATAATCATTAACAATCTCAAAAAGTGATGATAACATTTGAATAAACCCTTCCCACATGGTTACTTAGGATTATAATATCCATGTAAAAAAATTAAAATAAATTTATCTTAATATATCTTAATAATAATTAGATTCAGGATATAACATGTAAAATGGATTTACATACATCTCATATGTAATTTTTGAGCATAAAATGCATGAATTTCAAGGAAGGAAAATTAAGTAAAAACTAGGTTACCGATTTAGTAACATTTGAAACATAATCCCAATGAAAAAAAATCATAAAATAGATATTTGAATATTAAAAAAATTATTTATAAAAACATGTATATGTTCTTTAGAATTAAATACTAAATAAAAAAATGTGTGGTGAATAAACCACATCATTAACGGAAATAAAAAGTGAGATGAAATCCCCTTACCTTGAATCTTGACTCTCGTCATGCTCTTTCAAACCACCTATAAAATAAATTAAAAATTTATATACATATTTTATATAACCATATTCTAATATATAATACCACATAATTTTTTATCATGACCTAATATTACACTCTTTTTAATAATCATATGTTAAGGTTTCACTTCGTGTAATATTCTATTTTTTCTTGTCATGTGTCTAATTTGTTATATCATAGATACTCATACTTATATCATGATTCAAGAATGAAAACCATCATATAAATATCATGTATATTCATTATATTTCTTTTATATATATATATATATATATGAAATTCAAGACACTCTTCAAGGAGACGGTAAGTTGCACATAAGCTTAAATGTTGTTTTTTGTCTTATTAAAAGAAAGAACGTAAATGAAATTTGTGTGTGTATAAATATATATATATATATTGTTATAGAAAAATTATTATATTATATATATCATATATGTTCTCTAAATCCATCCTTAATACATTTCATGCAGTGTGTGAATGAATAACACTACTTTGAGGGTGTGGTAGTCCACACTTCCTCAAATGAAATTATCATATTTACACTAAATAAAATGTAAAGAATGATATGTGTTGTAAAATGAATAAATAAGAATAAATATATAAAAAATTTATTTTATAAAATATATTAATATATTTTATATCATAATTTCGACCATGATAGTTTGTAAAGGAAAAATAAACAATCATCACTTGGGGAGGTTTAGTTCACCGTATGCATAAACAGTATGTTCTTTACCCATTAAGTAGGGATGTGTGTAAGTGTATATTGTAAAAATAATAGATAAATATACATATATGTTGATTATATTGGGATTATTATATAATCATGGAATATAGAGAGTGGAGGGGTTGAGAAGGAAAATAAAAGAAACAATCTTGAGAGAAGGCGTTGCCTCTTAATCAGGTAACATATTTTTGTTTGTAGAAAAAGGTATCCTTAGAAGGCAATATGCCCAAATATATGATCTATGTAAGAAGGGGGTGGTATTTGGGAATGTTTATTGGAAATATATTTTCTGATACTATGTGGTTTGATAATTGTGAAGAAGAGAGAGAGTGGGGTTCCTTTTATAGGGAAAGAGGAGTGACACTCTTGTAAACATTGGAAGAGAGAATTCCATCCATGTTTTCATGATTCACGTGGATCAAATTTTGATAAAAATTTAATAAAAGGGGGTATAAGGTCGAAATATGGTTATAAAATGGAATTTTTATAGTTTTATAGGTCGTTTCGTGCATTAAGGTTATGGTTTAGTCCCTTATTAAGCTTAATTTAACCTTAACTAATGTTATTAATTTTAATCACCGTCAACAATATTTTTGGCCAAAACTAATTTGATATTATTGTACATTATAAATTATTCTAAATACAAATATGGAACCCATTTTTCAAAATTCCAAAAACATAAGTAGAATAAATTAATTTAAAATTAATCCCGTCATCGGGTCGATAATTAGGGTTTTTCTAGTAAAAATTATAAAAAGATTGATAAGTTTTTATATTTAATTTTCATATAAATTTTTTTTATAATTACCTAAATTATATTAGTTGAGTAAAACATAATCTAATTAATTTTTTCATAAAAATTAAAATATTATTTGACCATATAAATAAATTAGATGAAAAATTAGTTTTGAATTAAATTCTGATATTTTACACTGTTCATCAAAAAATGATTTTTCTTAGAAAAATCCCAAAAAAATAAATTATTTAATTTTGAGATTATAAATTAAAAAATTATTTTAATATTATCAAATTCAATTCATAATGTTTTTATAATTAATTTTATTATTTATCACAAAATGTCATTAAAAGCAGCTCATTCTAGAAAATAGTATTTTTACCCATAAAAGGAATTTTCCAAAAATCATATATTTGATCATAAATAAGTTTTATTTAAATAACATAATTATCAAAAATATTTTAAAATTAGTTATTACTATTCATATAACTATGTTTAACTTCAAAAATATAATTATCTCTTTTAAAAAATTATAAAAAAATTACATATTGTAGAAACATCGGTGTTGTGTATAGCGTATGTCGAGTTTATGTTATTTGTATCATAAACAAAGTTTGTAATGTCTTATTTATTCCAATTAGGTTCCATGTTAAAGGAATATTTGATTTAGTTCATTTTATGGTATAAATAAAAATGTAATTTATTTGAAAAAAAGAACATAAAAACTCAAGGTGTTACATTTTATCCCCATTAAAATGAATTATTTCATTGAAATTTACCGCTCAGGTAAAAATAGATGTGTATAATTTTGATTTATCATATCCTCAAGATCCCACATATATTCTTCTAATTGGTGAATTATTTTCAGAATATTTTCTAGGTGGGTGGTATTGTTTCATAGAAAATTCTCTGATCGGTCCTTAATTTCAACTCGTAGTTCATCAAAAGACTGATCTTTATTTAGTTTTAAGAACTCTTAGTTGAATATTTATGATGAGTTAGGTATATACTTCCCCAATAAGGATAAATGGAACACATAATGGACTTGAGAGAGATTTGGAGGATGTTATATGTGATTAGATAATGTCTCGATACGATCACGAATCTAAAATAGACCGATATACATTTGACTT
This sequence comes from Viscum album, assembly GCA_963277665.1. Classification (NCBI taxonomy): domain Eukaryota; kingdom Viridiplantae; phylum Streptophyta; class Magnoliopsida; order Santalales; family Viscaceae; genus Viscum; species Viscum album. The sequence continues at coordinate 591,064,838 of OY728140.1, read as the reverse complement.
ACATTCCCCTTCATCCTGAATCACATAACATTCATGCATGGTAAAATTCATAGAAACTTGTTTTCCACAACTTTAAATTATAAATCATGTGTAAAATTAGTAGAATTACATTTCTTCCAACATTGACCCGCATTGATATGTCACTGAATTTTTCTAAACTTATCAACTGTTTCATCAGAGATCTTAGGTACCAATAGATTTATTTATTTAACAACCTCCACGCATATTGAATATCTACATTTCTTACTATAGAGGGATCTATATGGTGCTAACTAAATGCTTGATTGAACGATTTTTTATCATAACTCGACTAAAGGACTATATCAATCCCAACACATTTGGAATCAGGAGAACAATATATCAACATATCCTCTAGGCTTTTAATTATTTATTTAGAATGAAAATATATATCAGGATGATAAGTAGTGGTAATACTCAATTCTATATCACATTCTTGCAGAAATATTTTCCAAAACATTGAGGTAAACATCAGATCCCAATATGGAATAATGAAATGTAGTACACCATTAAAACTTAACACTTCTTTTATGAATATCCTGGAAAGATGATCCAAAGAGATGTTTTCTCTGAAAGTTATGAAGTGTGATTACATAGTTGTGTGATCAAACACCACCCATATAGAATTAAATCTTTTATAGTTTTTGGTTAGTCTAATGAAAAATCCATAGTGATGTACTCACATTTTCCTTGTGGTATGGGTAATGGATGCATCAACCCCTTTATGATTAATCATTTATCCTTATCTTATTGTCATACCAAGAACCGAGATTGAAACTCTATGATAACCAACTTCAAATAATACCCCCAATTATCTTCATTCAAATCCCAATACATCTTCGTACTTCTATTATGAATAGAGTATGATGAACTATGAGATTCATATAACATCTCCTTCATTTATAATATGTAGAGAACTCATACACTATTCCTGAACATTATCATTCCTTCCAAAATAAGGATAAACATAGGAACATTTTTGATATTATATTATAGATCTCCATCTTCCTTATATTCCACCTTAATATTCATTTGGATTCATGGTTGTGCATTCCTTTGAGAAATAAAATATTTTTCTACATTCATTAAGATTTATAGATTCATCAATTGAAAATAAAAAAATATTGGATCTTTTTTATCCTCATCATTTATAATCCAGCATGATCCTTCTGACTCAAAGAATCGACCACCTTGTCTTCTATCTCAGGGTGGTAATGTATTAAGCTGTCATAACCCTTTATCAACTACAAAAATCATATTCGGGGCATGTTCAACTCTGTATGTATGAATATATATGTTTGACTTTTATCATCAATATATATATCACATTTTCATCCATAATTATAATTCCAATATATATTTAGTGTAATAATTACCTTTACTAACTTCAAATAATGAGTTGTGTAAATTTTCTCTTGAATTTTCAATTATCACGAGGCATAGGAAATAACCATTTTTTTATTTTTAAGATCACATACTAATCCCTTATTGGATTTATCACTATATATTTCATTCCTTTCTATACTATAGGGAAAGGTAATCATAGGTTCAATGATTAACCTTCTCTTGAGTTCCTTGAAATTTTGCTCACATTTAATTTCATATAGGAGCATGACGCCCTTCTGAGTTATCTTAACAAAAGGATTATATATTAATGGGAAATGTTCCCTGAATAGTTGATAATATCCAGCTAAAACATTAAGTCTACAAATATTAGTCAATGTGGTTCATCTAGGTTAGTATTCAATAGATTATATCTTGGATGGATCTACTTCTATACCATCTCATGGGATTATGTGATCAAACATTTAATCCTTTTGAAGCAAAATCCATTATTTATAATCTTTCTTATAGATTCTTCTTCCTTAGGTTCGTTAGAACATTTATAAATTGATCTTTGTGTTATTTCTTATTATTTAAATAGATAATAACATCATCTATAAATATTTCCAAAAATTGACCGATATAGTCTCTAAAGAATCGTTCATCAAATCCTTGAAGATATCAAGTGAATTTTTTATACCAAAAGGCATCAAAAAATATTCATAGTGTCCATACCATGTAATGAATTCATTCATGGGTATATAAATTTTCTTGACCCTCAATTGATGATGTACATAATTATGGTTAATCATGGAAAATTATTGACCTCCTTGTAGTTGATCAAACAAGTCATCAATATGGGGGAGATGATACTTATTCATTATCATTATATTTTTTATCTCTTAATAATCAATGCACAACTTCTTTGATCTATATTATATTTCACAAAAATAACCGGTGCACCATTAGGGGACACACTTCGCAGAATGAATCCCATATAAAGGTTTTCTTGGAATTTCTTTTTCAATTTATACAACTCAATCAGATCCATTCTATAAAGAGTATTTGAAATTGTTATGGAACTTGGTACGAGTTTTATTGAGAACTCACCTTCACATTTTAGTGGAAGGTTAGACAACTCTTTTGGAATTATATCTACAAATTCTCAAAAAATAGTCATATCATTGATGTTGATTTTCTCCCCAACCATTTGAGATAAACAATACTTTTCTATGGGAATCAAGAACCACACATTAGATGTAATCTCCATAAAAAGTTAAACTTATCGTCAAATTGATAGACGATCATAATAGGCTCAGATATATAAAATGCAACTTCACTTCCATGATAATTAATGTGGGATTTGTGTAGAGAACTCCAATCCTTCACAATGATAGTATCAAATTAATCTAAAGGAAGAATGAAAATATTTTCAGTAATCACATTCCAATAAACTTCAATTGGAGAGTAATCATAGACATGAGATACCACCATCGTACCGTTAGGGGTTTCACAAATAATTCCACTTATAATTGTTTCGGTTGAATATAATCTATCACAAATAACCGCTAGGGCCCATTCCATGATTACCCCAAGCCCTCCACCGATATGCTATGTGCTGGAGACTAGCAATGAGTATGAATATCCAAAAATTTGGGGGAATTTTCATATGAACATGTACACACGCACATAACTCCTAGCCAAAGATGTTAGAATGTAAAAAACCTACGTAAAGAAAAAGAAAGCATACCAATATAACCCAACAGTAGAGTAGGATATAAATTAAAAAGAAACATGTTAAACTTGTCCAAAATAGAGACCCATAAAAAAATGAAACTATAAAATATTTCCACCATATAATGGAAAGTGGTACTAGGAATGTTATCTGAAAAAACACAAGAACACCTCGATATGTCCTGCCACCGCTAAGAACAACTTGGTCTTGAGTCTCCCTAGACTCCATCAAAATGTTTCTCATATGTATAAGACACAACATGTCTAAAAAAAGAGGTGCAGTGGTGAGTATAAAAATACTCAGTTGGACAAACTAAAAACTAAAAATGAAAACTAGCATGAGAATACCCGAAGTAAACCACAATGAAAAATAAAATTTTTAGTCTGGTCCACAAAGATATATGTCAACAACACATATACCAATAATTCCCAGACATAATCATCTCTGACCTTATGAATCATAATTTTCCAATCCTATATCGAATAATATGATTCTCATTATGGGATCGAATTGTAAAAATTAAAACCATAAGAACATTCTCCAAGAGCTCAACTAACTCTGATTGAACCCGTCTGAGAGATATAATCCATTGAGAACAACTTTACCATTCATATGGTATGCCTGAGAGAATGTTCTCTATCGAGAACATCATTCTAGGTCCTGCTCTAGTTCTCAGCACTATAGATCCGATCATCACTATCTTGCACCCATAAAAAGCTATGAAAACCCAATTTCAAAGGACTACCCCTCGCCACGTCACCAAAATTAAGGGAGATATGCTCCTAACTAATTATCATTCACACCGAGGGAATTGTCCCACAACTATTAACTTTTTCCAATAGCCAAGGGATCTCCATATCCAATGGAGGACCCGTTCCCCACAAATACTTGAGGATGTGGGTGTGAAACAACATAAGTGACGACTCATACCCATATCCCATAGGGGAGTACGACTCAGAAAAGACCCACACCCTAGTATGATAGGGAAGAACCACTTCATAAATTGAGGACCCTGACTATAACTATTAGGAGAGTGACACTCATTGAATATATTATATGAACCTTGGAATGAGATGGGAGTTCTGACTCTATCAGTTTATTAACTATAGAGGACCAACACCCTGGTACGATAATAGAGTGTCTACATAAGGTTAAAGGACCTTATCCAAGGAATGAAAGGGGAGTACCCACACTGGTGAAAAATTGAAGGAGGACCCACACTCTAGAATGTCTGTGGAGTACCGATAACTAAAATAGTGGTCACGCACCCTTGTCTGATAGGTGGCACATAATCTACCATTCAATGAGTATAGAGGGCTAGTTCCCTCTCATGGTAGGGGCACTGTCAAACCGTAAAAATGGTATTGGGAAAACCACACCCCAGTCCATTAGAGAGATTACCACCCCCGGTGAAAACTACCCAAAGGAAAAAAACCCATTCACATGACATGGGGAGTCCGACATCTACCTATTAAGAGAGTTATGGATTACCCACCCCCTAAATCGTTAGTGGATTAACCAACCTAGAGAATCTCTATACAAAACACACTGACATTACCACAATCTTACTCGTACCAGGAGGACCTACTCCTCAAACTATTAGGTCACCTTCTAACATGCACAAAAATCAACTTACAGTATCTCAAAGGACAATATTATTGAAAGGGTATTCACACCTCAGAAGACTTGTCAAATAGATGCTAGGTTTGAAAATTAAGGGCATTTTTGTGAAAAGGGGTCGGTCCGGTCTGGGTCTAGTCTGACCCAGCTGGACTGACCCTGCCCGCTCGGTCGGCTCAGACCAGCCTGCTGCCATCCTCGTTGGGCTGCTAGGCCACATGGTACCCCCCCAGAGGCTCGGTTCACCTAGTCCACCCCACAACGAGTGTGCCAGATCCTCCAACATGTGTCCCGGTAATGTGCTGCATCACCCAAAGTGCTGAAGCGCATAGCCCCCCATTCGGCCTGGTCCACTTACATGGATCGGAGAGACCACACGTGGCTCAACCACATTTTCTTATTAGTATGGGAGTCTCCACAGTCCAAATAATGTGCCACCAAATCTAGATGATCCTGCAACCTCTACCGCGTTCAACCCGGCGGCCCACCACATCTAACCAGCCTATAGTTATCTGCTGTGGGTTCCCACGGCTGACTCCTTGGTTTTCCCATGACCCCCGCTTCTAGTTCCCATGGCCTCTTCCGTAGGAGTTCATCCTATACCACACTGGAAAATGGTCACTGATAGTCGTCGGTCAGCAGTGTGCTTATGTCCCCTTCCACGGGCCACCGAGTTTCCTCTAGTGCTCTGATTCTTGATATGGAGGATGTTCTACGATCCTTGGGTTTCCAACTTCGTTGTTGTGGGATCATATCCTTTCCACGATCCATATCGGTTCATTGTTGTTCAAATGACAATATATACTACACCACTTCTACCAATTCACCACCATCATAATGAAAACCCTATCTTGTATTGACAATCCCAGATCTGTGATATCAGATCAGTTCACAAAATATTGAGTGTGCAATGATTGATCGATCACAATGTGTCAAGTCACAGGACTACAAAGAATTTCCACGACGAATGATGAACTTGTTATGGAAAAGCATGAATCAATAAACAGGAAATGAACTTGATTAATGTTCATGTCGATCCATGTTCATTACCGTTAAAAAGGAAAAATCAAACCAACAGTAATCAAAAGATTACTTTCCCATAACGCCACAAGGGTAAAACCCATCTTACATTAATGATCAATCTGTGGGTGAATCTATTTGATGATTAGTACATGTTCATAATGGAAATTCATGATCATGGAAATAAATGAAATTAAAATAGACAACATACCTTGAGGTTTTGATTAATTGTAGACAATGTGAGATTGTGTCATTTTTGTTCATCATTCATCGACCCTCAATTCGTCAGACCATAGGTGGTGTCGATCTGACGTTGTTTACCAACACCCTCTTTGGATGTTCTTCTCTTTGCCTCATAAGAATTATAGGGTTTCGGTAACCCTAAATTACTCACCATGATACTTTTTTAAAGAAAACACAATGTTGAAAATATTTTAATAAAAATATTTTAATGACAATTACATCCCAAAATTAACATTAACTCATGGGATGTGATAATCAAGGTTAGGGTAATCCAACTACACTGAATGCAGTAATACCCTCATATTTCATAACTGGGCACCCATTAAGATGTTAATCCAAAATTTTATGAAAACAGAAAATGTGTACTATTAAAAAAAATCATTTTTCAAAGGATTATTTCGGGCAAACTGAGCCTCAAAATCACACCCTATCTCAGCGCCTAACCTCAGATTTTTCCCAATTAATTTCAAATAATAAAACCATGAAAATAATAGTCATTATGTTCTCTACACTTTAAAAAGTTTCATCCACAAAATGAAAAATTCTATGTTCATGGGAGGAAAGCATAGGTCCCTACTGGAGTCCCACGCCAAAAAGCTCCCCAAGGGTCCCTATGCTACTTACAAGAATACACAGAGAGAAACCACCAAGATCAACCACTCTCATGTCCTGTTTATTCCAGGAAGACATTGTGAAGCAATTGGCACATATCTCTATATCTACGATAAGTGGGAAGGCGCCAAGTACAACGGTCCATCTATAGTCACGGGGTCTTGCGGCCCATATCCACACAAACCTTACATAGATACTAATAGAACCGTTCAGTCCACATCCACCCCCCGTTGACCAATACACTAACCCCCTCAAGTTCTTTCTATTCAAGGATGACACTGAACACGTGGGGGTATTTAAAAATAATACATGGTTTCCCAAGAGAGAACTATGGGTCTTATGAGGAACTTTTTTCTATAACCTATAACTACTATAGTACTTCCTAAACATGAACCACTACCATACTCACTAGTGGAATTGACGTTTAGTATGGTTGGTTATAATAATTTATATACCATGAAAACATTATGGGGTCTAACTACACCCCCACAAAACAATCCTAAGAATGGATCTCCCTTCCTTAGGGCCTAAAAGAAAAGATGTTGAGTAAAAAACTCCCCTGGTAGGGCCGTGATATGCTTTGGTGCTTCATTAAAAATCCGCACCCTGAACACACAGTTTTAAGGGACTCACAAAACATACCTCAACATTAGGTCCCATGAACGCCTTTCCCTAAAAGCCTTATGCGAGATTCCACGTTGTTCTTCAAGGGATTTCATTTCACTAAAAGGGAAAAAATCAATTGTTTCATCACCATGAGAACATTGCAGCCATTGCCTAAAATAGTCTATATTGGAATGAATGGTAGTTATGCATACCATGAATAACGTTGTAATGTTTGACGTTATGACTAAGAGATACTAACTGAAACTATTACCTACAAGAGTCAAGTCATACTATCAGGGCCAATGTGTGATCATCTAGTCTTCTCTTGTATGAGTCTCAAAATGTGAGAGTCTAGTCAATGGTTCATCCAAAACATCAATGTATTAAACCTAATGTATTGAAGTAAATGAACGACTAGCACCTATGTCCATTAATATGGAAGAAAAAAATAAAAGACACATGTCATACCTTGAATATCTCCTGGAGCCTCTAGGTCATAAGCCCCGACCACAAGCTCCTTTCCCCACCCATGACCTCTAGAATCCTCAGCCAGGAACATACCACCTCGGGGTGGTGGTGGCCACATCAGGGACTATATTCCAACTCCTTCAACTCATCTAGATCCTCTAAAACATAAATCAAGTTTCATTACATATTTCTTCAATCATTGTCTCTTCCGTGGTGGCTCATCAGTCAGATCCCTATTGGTCGCTTCATGGGTTGGAAAATCTCTTTCAAGATTCCCTCAGTCATTATAAGTGTAACATCGCCTCTCTTGCGGTTGATTTGATCTTTGGAGAATCTATTGCACAACAGAACCATGTGTATGAGTTCAAGTAAGGCTGTACCTCCTATGTCATGATCCAATCACCTTTTTTCACGCTAGCTCATATAGATGCCTCTATCTTATTACTAATATAGTTGGTCACATTCACATGTTCCACATCTAGGAAACTCTCAACCACATGGGTTGGGTCAAAAAATCCATCATAGGTTGGGATTCACAGATGAACCATCAACACCCTAATATCTTGGCATAAGACCAAATTTAAGGTCTGATCTCTGATGAACTAGTGTCAAACCATGTATTTTGAGTATCACAACAAGTTTTTAAACCTTGGAGAAATCTCCACCACTATTTTGTTACCCTATTGAAGCTGTTGTATCTCATAGATACACACTTCTATCAATGTGGCAGGGTAAAAAAACTTCCCTGAAGAATCACTTGAACTCATCCCATGTGATCAACACCTCATCATGGGGTTGAATCACCATACACCACCATTTCCTAATGGAATCATGGAACAGACTCCCTATTAGGACCACCATCAGATCAAGAGGTGTCCTCAATAAGCATAAAACTCATGTAATTAGCTTGAGCGAGTCATCAACTGCTTGGGCATCTAGAATACCTAGGAACATCAGATGTCCCTGCCTCTAAAACTAATGTATCACACTCATCCTACATGTATCCTTGATTTGAACTACCAGTAAAACATGTTCCTCTATAGGTGGTTGCACCACTAGAAAACCACCTGAAGGTAATGCCTCAATGTCAATGTATGTCACTGAAGCCTCAGTATGAGACATACCTCCATCACGATTACGTCATATAATTGTATCTTACTGTTATATTTGAGGAATATTGACATAGAATCTAGATGTTCCATAATCAAAGAGTATATTTGGGGAGATGACTCATGAAGGACAAGAAATCGAAAGGCCCAGTCCTATATGATGCATGTACCATTAATTTCCCAGAAACATGTTTCATAATATACGAAGTTTAAAAGTAGGTTGTCAGAGTCCTGGTGAATGGATACGTTGGCCGCCACACCAATAACTAGAACTTCTGGCCTGAGAGTCGAACATGGAGCATCATAACACTGCCACTATGCAACCCAAACCCAAACCACGACACTATGGTCCTCTGGTAGAACTGACCTGCTCTGATACCACTATATCCTGACCCATCCTGTAGGGCCGGTTTCGTGACTAGCTCAAGACTACCTATGATAATCCTGGGGATGGTAACTTGCACCAAGTTGGGATATCTCAAAAATAGAAGGCATTCTCCTATGAAACTATACATAAATAGAAAACTCCATGAAAATGACAATGGAAAGTAAAAACAAAATGTAAAGAAAAATAATTTCTACCACTAAAACCCAACTATAGAGTAAAACAGAAAGAAATTTACAACAATGTAAACTAGGATAGAATACAAAAGAACGAATAAATAAAACTATACCCAAGTCCAATCTATTAAAGAAATAGGTACTGAGACTATTATCTGAAAATCTATCGGAACACCTCAATCTGTCTAGCCCTCTCTAAGAACCACCTAGTCTTGAGACTCCTTGGACTCTATCAAATGTTCACCCATCTACACAAGTCATGACATGTTCAAGAAGATCCATACAAGGGTTATTCAAATAATATATAGTTGGACACCCTCAAAACCAAAAAGAAAAACCACAAGGATAATACCTTAATTATACCACAATGAAAAACTCAATGTTTCGTTAGATCCACATAGATATATGTCCACATAACATATATAAGGAATACCTAGATATACTCATCTCATACTATAAGAATCACATTGCTCCAGTACCATATCCAATAACACGATTATTATCATTGGCTGAAATTGTAACAACAAAAACCAGGAGAACATACTCCACAATCTCATCCATATCTGTCGGAACCAGTCTGAGAGATACACTCCATTGAGAAAAAATCTACCATTTGTAATGGTACGTCAAATAAAACATTCTCCATTACAAAAATACTACTAGTTCCAGCTCTATTGCCGGACATCAGTGGTCCAAACATCTCTGTCTTGCACCCTTGGCTAGTTAAAGAAACCTATGTGAAAAGACCATCCCCTTTACCATGCACCACAGTGGAGGGAGAACTGCTTCTAACTATGCATTATTCAAATAGAGTGAATGAGACCACACCATTTAATTATATCCAACGGCCGAGGAAGATCCACTTATAATTGGGTACCCGCTCCCCAGCACTAGTTAGGGACAACAGAGTACAACTATAAAAGTTACATCGAGAACCCTGATTTCATAAGAGAGTACATCACATAAAGGACCCACACACTGGTATGAAAAGGGATTCCAACTTCTTAAACTGAGGATCCACTCCCTACCAAGTAGGGGAGATCCACCAAGTGGCTATAAGAACCAAACCCTGCTACGATAGGGTATTACTGACTCTGTCAGTTCATTAACTATAGGGGACCTACACCCTAGTACGAAAGGGGAGTACCAGCCTTTTACTAGAGTATTGGCTCCCTCTCATGATAGGGGAGTACCGATTCTTTCAGAAAGTGTATGGAGAAACTACACTGTGGAATGACATGGATGTACCAACTCCTCAGATAGAGGAGCCACACCCAAGTCTGATAGCAAAGTACCCACTCTATCTTTCCATGAGTATGGATTGAATTGACCCTATCATGGTAGGGGAGCACTGTCCAACCGTATGAACGACTTTAGGATACCTACACAATAGTTCATCAGGGTAGTATCACCCCTAGAACAAAAAACCCAAATGTAATGAACCCACATCCCTGAAATAGAGATTCCCATCTCTACATGGGAAAAGAGTTAAGGAATACCTGATCCCAAAATAATCAAGGGATTAATCACACAAGAGTCTCTCTATATGAACCCCACTAATTCTACCCAAACTATGTTTGAACAGGGAGGGCGTACACCTCAAACCATCAAGTCTCTAGAAAACTCTAAAAAAAACTCACTTATAGTATCTCCAATGAACCCTCGCGTCACAAGGGTACCAACGCCACAAACAGAGATTCAAAAAAAACACGACGTTTGAATGTTATAGGCATTTGTGTGAAAAGATACCGTTCAGGTCTGGGTACAATATGACCCAATAAGATTGACCTGACCTGACCCGCCGAATCAACCAGGCCTGCTGAGCTCGGCCTGCCTTGGCATGGTCTGGCCCATTCTACCAGCCTAGCCCACAGTTGGCCCTATTTGGGAGATAGTTTGTGCGGTCCAGCCCTTTGGGCCGCCCGTTGGCTAGGTTTTTATAGTCCAACCCAAATCAATCAGGATGGCTCGTCCAACACATGGCCAAACTGCATACTGCGTAACCATATTGCGTAGGTGTGTGCGACCCCCATCCATCATAGTATTCTCATGCGGACCAGCATTCTCGTTCATGGCTCAGCCTCATGCTCCTTGTTAGCACAAGAACTTCCACGTTAATATGGACCCACAACGTGTGATGCGAGTTCCCACGGCTACCCCCATGGGTGGCTAACCTATACTACACTGGCATAGGGCGGCCGCCACTATCGGTCTCCACCATCGGTGTGTTGGTGCCCCCTTCCACGAGCCATTGTGATTTCTCTGGTACTCTGATTCTCGATCTTCAAGTGATTCTGTGATCCCTAGGTCACCACCATCACTACCCACGGTTTGGATCCATGCCACGATCCATTCAGGTGAAACACCGTTGTAATGACATTAAATTCTATTCCACATTAATCCATTCACCTCCTTCATCATCACACCATTTTCGTTTTTTTTACATCTTAGATCTGGATTATCGGATCATTGCAGTAATGATTGAGTGTGAAATGATCGATCCATCACCATGTGTCGAGTCACTTTCCAAATGAAGAATTCCCATGATTAATGAAAAAAAAGTGGAAGAAAATCATGGATCATAAAATAGGAACTTACCTTGATTTATATCTGTGTTTATCACAGTATGTTTTCATTAGAAAGGAAAAAAGAAAACCATCAATAATGACATCATTAATCTCTCATATCCAATCTATGGAAAAACCAATACCGCAACAACAATAAATCCATGAGCCTCTTTGTTTGTTGATTGGTCTGTGTTTGTTAGGAAATTGATGAATAGTGAATGATAAAAAATTAAAACACATACCCTATATCGATTCATCATACCGAAGGTAGTGTCGATCTACCGTTGACCCCCAAACCCTCTCCAGAGGTTCATCTCTTCAACTAAATGGAATTTCTGGGTTTTTTGTAACCATAAATTATTCACCACGATACTATTTAACTTAAAATGATTCATTGAATATATTTTATTTAAAATATTTTAATAATAGTTGGCCCCCAAAACTAACATTCACTATCAGCCTGCACTGCATGAGTTTAGGCCCCATTTATAGTAAACCCACTTATTTAAACGCATTGGTTCCATAAAAGTTTCATTCTTGGAATCCATTTAGATATTATTCTCCTTTTTTAGGAAAACTTCTCACACATGATATTCGAAATATAACATTTTTAGTGGAATTTTTATGCGCACATCAATCCTCGAAATCGCACACCATCTTAGTGAATGAACTTATAATTTCCCCAATTAATTTTAAAAAAATAATAGTGGGAAAATAATAGTCATTACATTTACACCATTACAAACTTTTTTACATGTGAATGAATTGGTAGATCCAGAATAAAAAATCACATTAACAATTTTAGAGGGATGGTAGGTGTACCTTTAATTTTGTTCTTATTGTATCCCTCATTAAAAATAGTGATTTTATGAGATTTAGCCTTTTACATCAACTTTATAAGATTCTTACATTGATCATCATCACTAGTCCTTGGTGTTGGCCTATTATCATTACAATTGTAGAACTGAATCGTAGGAGGTGAATTTTGTGCCACTATTTTCCCATTAAAAACCTTATCTATGTTATTACCATAAATTCCTAAATCAGATACTGGTGACATTCCATTCTGTAAATAAAATAATTACTAAACCCCTTATGAAAAATTTATCCATTATGTTTCCCACATTTAGAGAATAATGGAAAAATCATTATATTTTAACCAATGTTTTTAGAGTTTCCATTGAACTCCAGGTTCATTTTATTGTCAAACCCATGAGGTTGATATGTGAATACAACCTCTATTTGAATGTTGATTTCACAACACACAATCTCTTCATAGCTACTGAAGTCTCTTATGGCCAACACCCTTCAAAAACTTTTCCTTAAGTGACTGAAGAACCTATCAATATTGATTTTTGGTTGATTGATAATTCATGATGTGTACCTCGCATGTCCTGTGAAATCAACCTTTTAGGTACCATTAGACTCATCATTCAGTTACATCAACTCATGGAAATATTTCTCTTTCTTGGTATGAAGAATCTGAGGAATGTACTTATTTAAAATTAAATTTTTTACTCATCCCAACCCATAGACTCAATCTCATCTTACTACCTCATATTATTGATTAGAGTCAACCAATTTTACAATTCACCTTCTAAGGAATAAAAATCCAGTATAATTTTATCATGATATGAGCACTTAATAATCGAGAATATATTTTCAATATTACTGATACATTTTTCATCAACAAGTGGATCATAAGGTCCTATGAAAGAAGGTGGACTTTGCCTCATAAAATACTCAACAAAAAAATGTTCCCTCTTTAGATCATTTGGAATTTCCACCATGATTCATAACATGAGAATGTTTTTTGTTCACAACAATGAGGTTTTAAATTCAAACTCTTATATCATTCAGTGTCTCGGGATAGAAATCGTTGTATTTTCCCACACAATCATAGTTAAAGTTGTTCTTTCATGATATAAACATTAACAGATATAAAAAGCATTCTGTGAGAATCAATTATCATATCAAGGAAACACATAAAGATGAAAAGTCACTTATAGGATGTAAAATTTATGAAATCTTCCTTAATATATGACACCAAAGGTTTATCCTATGTTATTAAATACCATATTTTATTTAAATAATTAATTATGGTTCATGAAGCGTTCTTGAATTTCCAATGAATATCCCTATTTAGGGTAAAACTAGGTGTGCATCAAGGCCCATTGTCTTGTATGATAATACTAAAATTCATGCCATGAACACATGGTTAGAGTTGTTACCCACATGTAATTTGGTTCTAGAGCCACTTATACATATAGTTTCTAGAAAAATATTTATTGATAGGAAACCACTCACTCTATCCTTTATCAAAATTCCAAGAAATTTTCCAATATGTTTCCATAAACTTATACTTATCACTAGATATGTTTAAAGGGTTATCACTAAGGATTTATTATCCTGACACTCAAAGGATAGCTAAAAATTTGATCTGATATGAAAAATAGTGACCCTCACGTTTAATACATTTACCTTACATAACATTTTTAGAATAAATAAAACATTAAAAAATGTATTCCATAAGAATATATTACTCTACCTCCTTTAGAAACATGGAAACATAAACACTAGTTTAAAATAGAGATATAAAATCTTCCACTAGGTTCATCTTGACTATATTTTTTCTTAGATACAGTAAACACAACACATATCATCATAACATGGGGCGAAGGAAACCTAAAAATGTGTGATCATATGTTCTCAGTAAGGGTTCAAAATGGAGAAATGTAGGAATGGTCATGATCATAAGGATGTGAGAATGTGATCATGAAAATATAAGATCATACCCTATATGTTAAATATAATATAAATGAATAATCACATAAGGCTTGGTAGTTCATATGACATGAATCATTATGAAATAAATTATATAATTCATGAAATCATAACATTGGAATAAAATATATAATTGTGGTGGAAACACAAAAAAAATTATTTTCAAATTTTTCAAGGCATTGGTGTCAAGTCCATTGTAGTGGACAAAGTCATTTATTGAACAGGGTTCACACCCAGTTCTTGACCTGTACTACTAAACTGAGATCACTTTTTGTTCTATCCTTTTAATAATGATTCATGTTCATTTCTAATTCTATAAATGTTTATCACATGATATATAAATCATTATCCAATGCTTTAATGTGATATATAGTTCCCACCCATCTAATAGTCCAATCACGCATACATAATCCAAAAGATTATAAATAACCATATAATAAAACATAAAATAAATTGGTATTATAAACATGTAATCATATCTTAACAAGTGGAAATATAAAGGTTTCAATATCATTTCATCATAAACATGACCCATGAAAATAAGTGGGTTTAAAAAGCATATAACTTGTAAAAGATAAATGAGTTTGATAAATATCATGCCATTAAAACATAATCTATTTAGAGAAATAATATGAATAAAATTGATTAATTTTACCACAAAAGAAAGAGTAAAAAAATAATAGATGTTATCTCATATGGGAAATAATTTCGAAATATCATTTAAAAATAATTTTGGATGAAAATATCCATATTTCATTGTAGACACTTTTTAAAACATAAATCCTTTTTGAAAACATTTTTCTTTTAAAATATCTTTAAAACATATAAAGGAAGCATTTAAAACCATAAAACGTTTTTAAAATAAATTTTCCTTGAAAATAGAATTCAAATATCATTTGATTTTTTTTTAAAACATGGTTTTAGAATACAATAGATATCTAACCAAATAGAGAGACTGATATTTTACATAAAAATTTTATTTTAATTACCAAAGAGAGGTAAAATGGTAGTAATGCATGATTATATATCAACTAAAAATATTATAATAAAAATCATTAGATTTCTTGATATATTGATCACAAGAGTTTAGCAAAGAAGCATAATCATTAACAATATTAAAAAGAAATGAGATTGTTTCAATAAACTATTACCACCTGTTTACATGGAATCAAAAAATACATGTAAGAAAATTAAATTAACTGAATCATAAAATATCATTAAATGAATTATATTCATGACATAACATGTAAAATGGGATTATATACCCCTCAATAATAATTTATGTCCTCAACACAACTGAGTCTCGTGGAAGTAAATTTAAGACAAAACTATTTTACGAATTTGATTACTTATGAACATTGAACACCATGAAAGAATGATCATAAAAAAGAAAATTACATAAGCATAAATTTATGTATAATATACATATAATACATTCATGGAATGTACATACACCATAAAAAGGAATGGGTCATGAATAAAGCATGTATGTTACAAAAATATAAAATGAGATAAAATCCCCATAACTTGTAACTTAACTCTAGTCGTACTCATTAAAACAAACATTGAAATAAATATAAATTTATTATAAAAATTTTAGATAACCACATTATTATATCTATTACCTTATATAATTTTATCATGAGATTATATTACCCTCTTGTTAAAAACCCCATGATATGGTTTCACTTTGGGTAATATTCGCTTTGTTCTTCACTTGTGTCTTAATTTGTTATATATTATGTAGTTATAAGGATACGATGGTTAAAAATATAATACAGGAAATAAATATAATGTATATTCTGTATATTTTTATTATTATTACCTATATATATTTATTAAATGGAATACATCATTCGTGGAGATAGTAAGTCGTACATACATATGAACATGGTTTCCATTTTTATTATCCTATTAAAAGAAAGACGGTAATTGACATATGTGTATACATATTTATATATATTATTATTATATTAGAAATATTATACCATATATATCATATATGTTCACTAAAACCATCCTTAATACAATCTATGTAGTGTTTTAATGAATCACATCGCTTTAAGGGAGCAATAGACCACACTTCCCCAAATGAAATTATTGTATTTACACGAAACAAATAGCAAAGATATATGTGTTTTAAAATTAATAAATAATCATAAATATAAAATAAAAATTATATAAAAAATATATAAACATAGTCTATATCATAATGATCACCATGAAGGATAGTAAAGGAAAAATGAAAAATCATCGTTTAGTGAAGTGGTAGTACACCTTACACGTAAATAATATGTTCGTTACACATTAGATTCAAATGTGTGTATGTTTTGGTTGAGCCATTATTCTAAAAATATCCTATAATATTAAGGATACTTGTTTTTTAGACAATAATGGAATATATATAGTGGATGGGGTGGAGAAAGAAATCAAATAAAAGGAGTTTTAGGGAAGGCATTACCTCTTATTCGGGTAACTTATTTTGTTTTTTTTAAAAGGCGTCCTTGGAAGACATTAGGACCAAAGTAAAGCTTAAAATAGGAAGGTAGAGATGTTGGGAATTGTAATGGGAAATTATTGGGGGAACCTAATTGTATTGATAGGTGTGAATAAGATGGAGAGGTGGTGGCCCTTTTAGTGATGGAGGAGTGTCAGTCATGTAAATATTTCAAGAGGGAATTACACCCACATTATTCATGTTGAAAGTGAAAAAAATGACAATAAAATGTTTATAAAATGATATAAAGGGTCTGAATAAGTCCATACAATTTTATTCCATGTTTATAGGTCTTTTCGGGCCCTAAGGTTACAGTTTAATCCCTTATTAAACTCAATTTAACCTTAATCGATGTAATTAATTTTAATCACTTTCACAAATATTCATTGTAAAAATTTAATATTACCTTTTTTGAAAATATAAATTATTCTAATTAAAAATATGAATTCATTTTTTCCTAATAAAATTCAAATAATTGGAAGAAATTAATAGAAAATTTATTCTGTAGTTGGGCCAACAATGATGGGGTTTTAATGTAAAACTGATCATACATTGTGCTATGTTTTGATATCAAATTTCATTGTTAAATTGTTTATAATTGCATAAATTATATTAATTGATAAAATATAATCATTATAAATAGTTAATTAAAACTAAAATATAATTTAACCTTATGAATTAAATAGTTAAAAAAGTAGTTTTGAATTAAAATCCTGTATTTTTCACTGTTTATCTAAAAATGAAGTATCTCAAAAATGTCCCAAAAAACATAGTAGGCAAATATTAACATTTTAATTTCAAAATTGAATTTTATATTATAAAATTAAATTATAAAATTACTAAAATATATTTAATTATTTTTCATATAAGAAAATTAAAATAAGTTTATTTGAGAAATATTTTTTTGTAAATTTAAAAGGACATGACCCAGAATAATATAATTCATTATAAATATGTTTTATTTGTATAAAAGATTTTAAAATATATTTTAAAAGTATTTATTAATATTCATATAACACCATTTAATTTATATATTATAATTATATCATTCAGATAATTGTAACAATAAAATTATGTTTCATTGAAACATCGTTGTTGCATGTAACATACATTGAGTAGATGTTTTGTGTGTCCTATGCTGTGTTTGTTCCATGTAATGTATTCCATGTAAGCACCATTTACACGCAAATTTTGACATAGTTCATTGGAAGACATAAATTAAAATATTATATATTCTAAAAAATATCCCTAAAAACTCAGGGTGTCACAATATGAATATGGTTCTATTATTTAAGTATAAAAAATTCAAATTTATTATACAAGTGGGTAAAATAACAAAGGAGGAACTTTTTTAAGGTATGAGATTCGGTCTCAATTTATACTCTTTATAGACGTATTTGGTTGTATTCACGGATTTATGTTTATGTTGTATATAGACTTACCATTTTATTTATTTAACATTAATATCAATTTATCCATAATGATTATTTATTCAATTCATGTTAATCAATCAAGGGGTGAAAATTTAAATTTTACCAAATTGGTAAGTTTTTATATTATAATATTTTTCTTATTGGATTTCCATTATTTTCATTGAATTAATAATAAAATATATCCTTCAAAAGATCCAAATATTTTATTTTACATTGTATTTTTTGATACTTTTCCATATATTCTTCCATATTTTACCATATTTGGTATTCAGATTAGGCAATGAAATATTTTAAATAAATGTCGATCTTATTTATCATTTCACCAATAATTTATTTATATATATCTATGTCATTACTTTTTTTATAAAAGTCTTTTTTTATTATAAGAAATGATATTTTAATGATATTTTATATTATCTATTAATTTTTCATCGTTTAATATGATGCATTATGAAGCTTTAAAAATATTAATTGTATAATTTCTTTTTAAAATTTTATAAGGGATGATTCTTTTTAACATATATGGATTTAATGGAAATTCCCACTATTATAAATTTTTTAATGATTTTTAAATTATTCTAAGTGTTTCCCATAGTTTTGTAAGAAAACACTAGAAAAATATTATTTTAATGTTCACCTTCATTTTATAAAAGATATAATTTTACAGAAAAACTATTATTTATGACGAACTAAAATGTATATTTATTAAATTTTAAGTTCATTTACATTTTATTGAAACATTCACATTATTATGATCATTGCATTTTACATGTATTTTTAATATAATTTTTTTTATCATTAATATTATTATTTCCTAAACTATATGCCATGTCAGCCTACAATGTTTTAATTTGAATTATATTTACAGGACTCGGGAAATATAGATATTCAATATTAATGATTCAAATCGTAAATTTTTTATTATTTATATTTTTATGAGATAAATAGATCAGTAGATATATAAGTAACACACTGTAAATTCATTTATGGGTGGGTCATTGTCACGACCCCCTCCCCACAAAGTGTACCCCTCCTGGGCCGGCAATGTGAAAAGGGAGATAATGACCCCCGAGTCCCACCTCCAGTAGGCCCCGGGTTGGCGACTAGCACCGAGGGTATAATAACGTACAAATGAGAGGCATTACCCTCTAAGAGAACACAAGCAGAAGAGAGAGATAGAATAGACTCCAATCAACTCCAACTCAGAACTGAAATATAAAAAGGAAACCAAGTACATATATGAAATGTCATGCAAAAGTACTACAAATGAAAGGGAAAACTAAAAGTACCCAAATGAAAGAAAAGAGGCGGCGGCCACAAGCCCGAACAGCTCCTCCTCCAACCGCAAGCTAGTAGTAACCAGCATGATCTCCAACCTGCTCCAAGTGACCTGAAAAATAGTTTATATGTACATAGGGTGAGTATAACAGTATACTCAGTAGGATCCTCCCCAAGACTCTCGTGCAAAAGTAAAGAAAGCATGCTAAAGCCCAGTGAACAACAAGTGAAACTAACTCGTTATCTAAACAGGTATACTATGTTCCCAACCTCACCATGGCTACTCTCACCAAGTAACGCATACAAGAATATAGCATATAGTAAATAATATCAAGGGTACCCCGCTACTACATCTCCACTGGTTTTCCGCTTTGCCCCAACGACATACGTCCTGTGCATCTCTCTCCAAAGGCTTGCCCGCAGACACCTGGGCTAAGCTCCACAATCTGCACCTCGTGCTCCACAAAGGATTGCCCGCAGACACCTGGGCGAAGCACCACACCGTCCTCACAACCAAAGTAACCAGGTAGTTTTCAGGAGCCACCATAGCTCGTATAACGTGTATCATACGTCGAGTATTATTCCTCAAGCCATCACAGCCCATACGCCGAGTAAGTATCCTCTAGCCATCACAGCCTATACACGTTACACCTATAGTATTCCATAGGATACTATATCCAGAGTATATGTGTGTGAAATAACCACAAGCCATTACTGCCCTCTACCCACATATATGGGTAAAACTAACCACTGTGCCTACCAGCACAAGGATCTACCAAGAGAAGAGAGTGGGGCCAAAGGGGGTAGTCAGCCATTCAACCTCCCATCAGAATGTTGGGGAAAACACCCCCCCCCAGGGCTCAGAATCCCCGGGGTGTCAGTTGCCCTTACCGACAGGGTGGAGTAGCGTATAGAAACACAAAAAGTACAGAATATATAAGTAACTCACATCCACACTATGGGCATTACCTAGTCTTATATACAACTGCAGCTAACGTCTCTCAGACTCCAGGCTGCTACTTCTAAGACTAGGTATCCTATAAGCACACAAACGATGAAGAGATTTATTAGATTACTCCATTCTCATTTATCAGTTCCACTGTACATTAATTAATTCTTTTAACATTAATTAAGAATGAAGAATTCCATAGTAAACTGAAATGGCATCACTGTCAAAAACAACTGCTCCTTCTTAAGATTCACATCACCTTTAAATTCCAGCATCTCCATCCCCATGGATTTTCACCATTTAATCAAACATTCATTACAGAATTACTTTTCCACATTCCCAGGCATTCTAGAAAAACATCCTATGCTTCTAAACACAAAGGATGCTCATCACGGTGAGTAGATATACTACCCGTCGAGTCTTTGCCGCCTATAGAAAGAGCATAGACCCATCCTCCATCGAGAGGCTAAACACGGAAAGAACGTGGCATACCCCACGTGTCTTCGCCTCCTTCGGAAAGAGGGTAAGCAAGACCAGTTGCCTTGAGCAGTGGAGAAAAGTAAAGCAGATAAGCAACCAAACCAAACCACCAACATCAAACCATCACATTCATCTCATACCATCACCCTTGGTGTCCTCCCCGACACCCATATGCATAAACCGATGCATCTCGCCACACTAGGCGTCATCCGCTGCCACAACCACAAGTCTCCATGCCTCCACATATCACAACAGCCATCCAGGCTCACATCACAGCACAAGCAGCAGGAAAACAAACATCACAAAGTGGGCTCTCGGCCCTTTAACAAACAAGAGGGTAACTCAGAACCCTTTTAGAAATTCCCACATAATTGTTTCTCTAATCCATATTGAATTAACAGACTTGTTATTCATAGGTTCCAATCATGGATACCTAATCAGTAAGCTATCACAATTTAAATAACCATGCTTACATCCCTAATTTGATTATCCTCAAATTAGAACAACTACAACAACGGCAATAACCAGATTAATTTACATGCCTCTTTATCTTTAGCCAATTAATTAACAATTAATTCCGGCTTTACGTTCATTATCAATTTCTATCATGAACGAACAACAAATCAAAGAAAACATAGATATCACTATATCTAGGAAAACATGAGGCAAACCGTTATCACGGTATAAAGCAACAGCATGCGATCAACCAATTCTTTTAATTCGGTTCAAGTATTTAATTAGGTCAATTTCATTGTGATCCAAAGAGATAAATCATGCTAATTCTACGATTGCACATATACAATTAGAGGAGCCATGAATCCCCTACCTTGAAGAGTTCTTGACGTCCTTTATCCACACAAGGGGTCACAGTCCTCTTCTCCTCACGATAGCTGCATCCACCAGAGGATGCCACGGTACAACAGTACCAACCAACCCCAAGAAAACCCATTAGAACCATGGAGATTACATGCTAATATGGAAGGAAGAACAAGAGAAGGTGATCCCCGAAGGAACGATGATAAAACATACCTTATATCGAAGAACGATCGACACAACTTGGTTGCATCAACAGAGCGGAACTGATCTGAGTAACGTTTGATTGTGAAACTCCTACGAGAATGATTGCAAGGTTATAGCGTCTCGTAGATGAGAACCAGGGGGAAGAACAACGATGAATGATATCTCGTTCCTTTTAAAAAAAAATTAGAGAGGCGACAGTTTAAGATTCGGTTTATTCTCCATTAAAAACGGATCGCATTAACCCACGCGGTTTGACCAAGTAAAAACATCCCGGCCATAGGAATAATTAATATAGGATTTATGGCCTTTGAATCGGCCTTAAAGTCCTTAAAATAAGGTTTTAAAAGTTTTTTACGTCAAAGAAAACGTCAAATTTGCGAAGCTGGAAACACTGTTCACATACTCAAAATTTGGCAAAGTATGGAATCGGTAGCTCTTATGGAGTCTGGAAACACTGTTCATTCGTGAAATTTGGCAAAGTATGGAATCGGTAGCTCTTATGGAGTCTGGAAACACTGTTCATTCGTGAAATTTGGCAAAGTATGGAATCAGTAGCTCTTATGGAGTCTGGAAACACTGTTCATTCGTGAAATTTGGCAAAGTATGGAATCAGTAGCTCTTATGAAGTTTGGAAACACTGTTCATTCGTGAAATTTGGCAAAGTATGGAATCGATAGCTCTTATGGAGTCTGGAAACACTGTTCATTCGTGAAAATTGGCAAAGTATGGAATTGGTAGCTCTTATGAAGTCTGGAAACACTGTTCACAGAACTAAAAAAATTGGCAAAGGAAAGAAAAGCTCACCGATAGAGCCTTACCGATAGAAACACAAGTCTACTGATAGATCCTCACTGATAGAAGTTCACCGATAGGACCTCACCGATAGAAACAATGTTCACTGAACCTCACCGATAGAAGTCCACCGATAGGACCTCACCGATAGAAACACTGTTCACAGAACTAGAAATTTGGCAAAGTGTTAGCCGAGCTACTGCTGGACTGCAGCTACCAGTATACCGAGCTATCAGTATGCCGTGGCTACCGGTAAACCCAGCTACCGGTAGGATGGGGCTACCGGTAGACCGAGCTACCAGTAATCAGCAGCTACCGGTAGACCGAGCTACCGGTAGGCAGCAGCTACCGGTAGACCGAGCTACCGGTAATCAGCAGCTACCGGTAGACTGAGCTACCGGTAATCAGCAGCTACCGGTAGACCGAGCTACCGGTAATCAGCAGCTACCGGTAGACCGAGCTACCTGTAATCAGCAGCTACCGGTAGACCGAGCTACCGGTAGGCAGCAGCTGGGGGATAAGTCACCTTGTCCTCCCAGAACACCTCCAACACCACATTTTCACAAAGTAATGGTCCAGGGAGGTCCGGGCCATTAAATTAGATACCGCTCAAAACATTCTTATCCTCGAGAATTAAAAATCAATCCAGAAGAAAAGAGGGGTCCAAACAACCACCCCATAAGATACCTCTCAGGGGAAAACCACCATGAGTTGTTCGAAAGCTGGAACAAAACTCTAACATCCGGGAACAAACAATCCATACCCAAACAATTCATTCACAACATGACATCAAAGGTACATAAATAAAACATGAAAGGTCTAACCAGAGAGGAAACATCATTACATGGAAAGAGTTAAACATTAAACAACTCTGGGTACTGAGCACGTATCTGTGACTCACGCTCCCAGGTACTCTCCTCCATGCCACCGTGTCGCCACAGGACACGAACTAAGGGGATAGAACGCCCACGCAACACCTTCTCCTTGTGGTCTTGGTTCTCCACAGGTCGCTCCTCGAAGGTTGCATCATCGTCAATATCGATCTCTCCCCAATCGATAACATGAGATTCATCATGAAGATAACGACGGAGCTGCGATACAGGGAAAACATCATGTATCCGATTCATCTAAGGGGGAAGTGCTACTCGATACGCCACAGATCCAACACGAGCTAACACCTCGAAAGGCCCAACAAACCGGGGAGAAAGCTTACTTCCACGACCAAACCTTTGCTGCCCACGGCAGGGAGTCACTTTTAGAAACACATGATCCCCAACATTAAACTCTAACAGTCTCCTTCTTTGATCAGCATATGATTTCTGACGATCCTATGCTGTCTTCATCCTCTCACGAATCACCTGAACCATCTCTGTTGTATTCTGCACTAGTTCTGGTCCGAGAATTGCCGACTCTCTGACCCCATTCCAGCACAACGGAGAACGGCATGGCTGGCCATACAAGGCTTCAAACAGCGCCATACCGATGGTAGAGTGAAAACTATTATTGTAAGCGAACTCTACTAAGGGTAAGTGCTTCACCCATGAACCTCCAAAATCAAGAACACAAGAGCGCAACATGTCTTCAAGAGTCTGGATGGTTCGCTCTGTCTGACCATCCGTTTGAGGATGAAAAGCAGTGCTAAGGCATAGTTGAGATCCAAAAGAATGTTGGAGACCTCTCCACACCCTAGAGGTAAAACGAGGATCTCGATCAGAAATGATCGTCCTAGGTACTCCGTGAAGCCTCACCACCTCCTCCAGATACTGCCTCGACAAAACCTCCACTGAGCTCGACTCCTTGATTGCTATGAAGTGGGCCGATTTAGTTAAACGATCCACTACCACCCATATAGCATCATGTCCTTCCGGAGCTCGAGGTAAAACTGTAACAAAGTCCATTGAGATGTCCTCCCACTTCCACTGAGGAATCTCTATGTGTTGGAGAAGACCACCAGGAACACGGTGTTCGGCCTTCACCTTCTGGCAGACTAAACATCGAGACACACACTCTGCAACCATACGTTTCAGCCCAGGCCACCAGAACTGACTCCTTAAGGATCGGTACATCTTCGTCACACCAGGATGTACTGCCAAGGGTGAACTATGGAACTCTCGGAGAACCGTCTCGCGCATCGCCCAGGGAACAAAAAGCCTTCCATGATACAACACTCGGTGTTGTTCATCCTCCGACCAACCATCAGGGGCCTCACCACATACAACTCTGACTCTCCAAACTTCCACCTCTAGATCACCCAAATGAGACTCTTCCACCTTCTGCATCAGGGATGACTGCACCGTCATCTGGAAAAGACAACCTCTTCCCCCAACTTCTCCTATATCAAGATGTAAAGATGATAGCTCTTCCAGCACTCTCCAAGAATCAACAGATTCACGCACAACATCACTACGTGACTTTCGGCTCAGTGCATCAGCAACAACATTTCCCTTCCTGGGTGTATACGATATTTCGAAGTCGTATTCCTGCAAGAACTCCATCCACCGACGCTGCCTCAAGTTCAAGTCGCGTTGGGAGAAAACATACCTCAAACTCTTATGATCGGTGAAAACCACAAAGTGCTCACCAATGAGGTAATGTCTCCACAACATCAGAGCAAACACCACAACTGCCAACTCAAGATCATGGGTGGAATAGTTGCGTTCATGGGGACGCAACTGCCGAGACCCATAAGAAACAACGGACCTCTGCTGCATGAGAACACAGCCTAGCCCCAGATGTGAAGCATCACAGAAAACATCAAACTGGACTCCCTCCGCTGGAAGACAAAGGACTGGAGCACTTACCAACTTCTCCTTTAGATACTCGAAAGCTGTCTGACACTAATCAGTCCATATGAACGCTTGATCCTTCCTAGTCGAAGCTGTCAGAGGAGTCGCAACTCGGGAGAAATTAGCCACAAACCTCCTGTAATAGCCTGCGAGACCAAGGAAACTTCGCACCTCTGACACGGTCTTGGGGGCTGGCCAAGACACCACTGCTTCTATCTTCGAAGGATCCACAACTACTCCCTGTTGGGACACAACATGTCCCAAGAAACGAACTTCTCGAGCCCAGAACTCACACTTGGACAACTTCCCAAACAACCGATGTTGGCGAAGAACTCCCAAAACGGCTCGTAGATGCTCTGTATGCTCCTCTTCTGATGTGGAGTATACGAGGATGTCGTCGATGAAAACCACAACAAACTTGTCCAGGAATTCACGGAACACAACATTCATCAACCCCATCAAAACATCTGGAGCATTTGTCACGCCGAATGGCATTACAACAAACTTATAATGCCCATGACGACAGCGGAAAGCAGTCTTCGGGATATCCTCATCCTTTACACGCATCTGATGATATCCTGACCGCAAGTCGATCTTTGAAAACCAACTTGCACCCTTCAATTGAACGAATAGGTCATCAATCCGCGGGAGAGGATAGCGGTTCTTTATTGTCACTTTGTTTAAGCGACGATAATCGACGCACAACCGCAAACTTCCATCAGCCTTTTTCACAAACAAAACTGGTGCACCCCACGGTGACACACTTGGCCGAACAAAACCACACTACAACAGACCATCGAGCTGAATACGTAGGTCTCGTAACTCAGAAGGGGCCATCCTGTACGGAGACATAGAGATAGGAGACGCTCCTGGCTGTAGCTCGATCCCAAACTCGATCTCTCGTCGAGGGGGTAAGGATACAACCTCTTCTGGAAAGACATCAGGGTACTCCTCTACGACCCTAGGAAACGCCAACTATTGAACCTCTGAAGAACTCAGCATCATCCCAGCCATCATGGATGATAAGGATGAAACTCATCTATGACTCATCCGAGGATCTCTCTCACCAACAAACACTACTTCCTCTCCGTCTTCATCAAAGAAAACGACCTTCTTCCTGTAGAAATCCACAATATCCTGCACCGAATACAACCAATCCATGCCGAGGATGACATCATATGGTTGTATTCGTAAACATAGGAAATCTCCCCAAGAGCGGTGCTGCCCCAACACTAGCTCACAGTCTCTACATACTTCAAACAAGCTAGCTTGACCTCCAACTGGTGTAGTCAACGCCAAGGGCACTGGAAGCCTCTCTACCTCAAGTCCCAAAGCGTGGACAAGGGTAGGGGATATAAAGGAGTGTGTCGCTCCTGAATCAAACAAGGCATACACCAGGGTAGAAAACAAGCAAAGGGTACCTCGGACGACATCTGGCTCGCCTAGGGCTGGCAACGCTAGAGCATGAAGCTGACCACGACCACTTCCACGGCCTCTCTGACCCTGATGACGACCACCACCATGGCCGCACTCTGCTCTCTGAGGACGAGGAGCGTCATGGGGCTATCCTCTGCCTACTCCATCTACCGTCGAGTGATCTAAAGCTGGTGCAACCTGCTGCTGCTGCCTCGGCTGGAACTGCCTCAACGGAGGAACCTGGAGTGGAGCGCCTGGTGCACGATGACTGCTCTGAAAAGTCGGGCACTCCCGCTGCTGATGACCACGACCACCACAAGAAAAACAAGCGCCTGATCCCTTGGAATAGGCCTGAGAGTTGCTGCCTCCGGAGAAACGAGATGGGAAGGGCTGGGACCTACCCCCAGGTGAACGGAAACTCTTCTGTCCTGAAAACCGGGAACCCCAGACCACAGCTCTGCTTCTTGAGGAATCATGACGATTCCCCTCTCTTGACGATCCGGTCCTGGTCAAAGTTCTCTCAACAACCTATGCCCTCGCCAGAACCTCAAGATATTTCTTCAGCATAAATGGGGTGACCTGGCGCTGGATCTCTGGATGCAAAGCCTCCTCGAAATGCCTCGCCCTGGCCTCCTCATCTGGTAACAGGTCTGAAGCATATCATAGAAGGTTCTTGAAACGGATTCCAAACTCTCGAACACTGGAGCTCCCCTGTCGAAGGGTAAGAAGCTCCTGGCGACTGGACGCCTTCGCAGTAAATGAAAGAAACTCGACTCCAAACCTGTCTCGAAACTCCTCCCACAAGATCGCTGACTCCTCACGATCCCCGAGGAACAAGAACCACCACTGTCTCGCTGCTCCACGCAACATCGTCACAACCAAGGACACCCAGTGTTCCTTCCGAGCACGAATCGAACTGAAGCCTATCTCGACCTCCTCCAACCAGTCTTCTGTGACTGCATCTGAAACGGATCCCTCGTACTTCTGTAGACTCTGGCGCTGAAACTCTCGGAGTGTCTTCCTCCAAGTGTCATCGTCGTCAACCTCTACCCGGCGGCGATCTGCTGGAACAGACTGCTGGGCACCTTCGGCGCAAACCTTACGAGGACGTCGACCTGGAGCCATACCTGTAAAATAACAACTGTTAGAGCTCCTAAGCCTGGAATATGGAAGACTCAACATTAATTAATTAATTATTTTGTTTTATTAATTTTTGGTTACCTATCCCAAGGTCTACCCATTCAAACACAGGCGCAAAGAATAATGATGCATGACCCTTTCCTAGGTCTCTACCCGGCAACCAGTATCACTTTGTTTAGTAGCCACCGTAAACTTAAAGGTCCATGCAACAGATCATAGGGGGCCCTGAACGCCTATGTCTCTGCCGGTCTCCAGTGTTTACCCCACTTTCTAAACATGAATGACACCGTTGCCCTACCATCCCATGCATCCTCACCTGTGCCTA
Organism: Viscum album; assembly: GCA_963277665.1. Classification (NCBI taxonomy): domain Eukaryota; kingdom Viridiplantae; phylum Streptophyta; class Magnoliopsida; order Santalales; family Viscaceae; genus Viscum; species Viscum album. The sequence goes on along the minus strand of OY728140.1, from coordinate 591,036,056 downwards.
ACTCCAAACTCCATCCTATCCCTCAACCAGACCTCTGATACCACTCTGTCACGACCCCCTCCCCACAAAGTGTACCCGTCCGGGTCCGGTAATGTGAAAAGGGAGATAATGACCCCCGAGTCCCGCCTCCAGTAGGCCCCGGGTTGGCGACTAGCACCGAGGGTATAATAACGTACAAATGGGAGGCATTACCCTCTAAGAGAACACAAGCAGAAGAGAGAGATAGAATAGACTCCAATCAACTCCAAATCAGAATTGAAATATAAAAAGGAAACCAAGTACATATATTAAATGTCATGCAAAAGTACTACAACTGAAAGGGAAAACTAAAAGTACCCAAATGAAAGAAAAGCGGCAGCGACCACAAGCCCGAACAACTCCTCCAACCGCAAGCTAGTAGTAACCAGCTTGATCTCCAACCAGCTCCAAGTGACCTGAAAAACAGTTTATATGTACATAGGGTGAGTATAACAGTATACTCAATAGTATCCTCCTCAAGACTCTCGTGCAAAAGTAAAGAAAGCATGCTAAAGCCCAGTGAACAACAAGTGAAACTAACTCGTTATCTAAACAGGTATACTATGTTCCCAACCTCACCATGGCTACTCTCACCAAGTAACGCATACAAGAATATAGCATATAGTAAATAATATCAAGGGTGCCCCGCTACTACATCCCCACTGGTTTGCCGCTTTGCCAAAACGACATACGTCCTGTGCATCTCTCTCCAAAGGCTTGCCCGCAGATACCTGGGCTAAGCTCCACAATCTGCACCTCATGCACCACAAAGGATTGCCCGCAGACACCTGGGCGAAGCACCACACCGTCCTCACAACCAAAGTAACCAGGTAGTTTCCAGGAGCCACCATAGCTCGTATAATGTGTATCATACGTCGAGTATTATTCCTCAAGCCATCACAGCCCATACGCCGAGTAAGGATCCTCAAGCCATCACAGCCTATACACGTTACACCTATAGTATTCCATAGGATACTATATCCAGAGTATATGTGTGTGAAATAACCACAAGCCATTACATCCCTCTACACACATATATGGGTAAAACTAACCACTGTGCCTACCAGCACAAGGATCTACCAAGAGAAGAGAGCGGGGCCAAAGGGGGTAGTCAGCCATTCAACCTCCCATCAGAATGTTGGGGAAAACACCCCCCAGGGCTCAGAATCCCCGGGGTGTCAGTTGCCCTTACCGACAAGGTGGAGTAGCGTATAGAAACACAAAAAGTACAGAATATATAAGTAACTCACATCCATACTATGGGCATTACCTAGTCTTAGATACAACTGCAGCTAACGTCTCTCAGACTCCAGGCTGCTACTTCTAAGACTAGGTATCCTATAAGCACACAAACAATAAATAGCTTTATTAGATTACTCCATTCTCATTTATCAGTTCCACTATTCATTAATTAATTCTTTAAACATTAATTAAGAATGAAGAATTCCACATTAAACTGAAATGGCATCACTTTCAAAAACAACTGCTCCTTTTTAAGATTCACATCACCTTTAAATTCCAGCATCTCCATCCCCATGGATTTTCACCATTTAATCAAACATTCATTACAGAATTACTTTTCCACATTCCCAGGAATTCTAGAAAAACATCCTTTGATTCTAAACAAAAAGGAGGCTCATCACGGTGAGTAGATATACTACCCGTCGAGTATTTTCCACCTATAGAAAGAGCATAGACCCATCCTCCATCGAGAGGCTAAACACAGAAAGCACATGGCATACCCCGCGTGTCTTCGCCTCCTTCGGAAAGAGGGTAAGCAAGACCAACTGCCTTGAGAAGTGGGGAAAAGTAAAGCAGATAAGCAACCAAACCAAACCACCAACATCAAACCATCACATTCATCTCATGCCATCACCCTTGGTGTCCTCCCTAACACCCATATGCATAAACCGATGCATCTCGCCACACTAAGCGTCATCCGCTGCCACAACCACAAGTCTCCATGCCTCCACATATCACAACAGCCATCCAGGCTCACATCACAGCACAAGCAGCAGGAAAACAAATATCACAAAGTGGGCTCTCGGCCCTTTAACAAACAAGAGGGTAACTCAGAACCCTTTTAGAAATTCCCACATAATTTTTTCTCTAATCCATATTGAATTAACAGACTTGTTATTCATAGGTTCCAATCATGGATACCTAATCATTAAGCTATCAAAATTTAAATAAACATGCTTACTTCCCTAATTTGATTATCCTCAAATTAGAACAACTACAACAACGGCAATAACCAGATTAATTTACATGCCTCTTTATCTTTAGCCAATTAATTAACAATTAATTCCGGCTTTACGTTCATTATCAATTTCTATCATGAACGAACAACAAATCAAAGAAAACATAGATATCACTATATCTAGGAAAACATGAGGCAAACCGTTATCACGGTATAAAGCAACAGCATGCGATCAACCAATTCTTTTAATCCGGTTCAAGTATTTAATTAGGTCAATTTCATTGTGATCCAAAGAGATAAATCATGCTAATTCTACGATTGCACATATACAATTAGAGGAGCCATGAATCCCCTACCTCAAAGAGTTCTTGACGTCCTTTATCCACACAACGGGTCATAGTCCTCTTCTCCTCACGATAGCTGCATCCACCAGAGGATGCCACGGTATGACAGTACCAACCAACCCCAAGAAAACCCATTAGAACCATGGAGATTACATGCTAATATAGAAGGAAGAACAAGAGAAGGTGATCCCCGAAGGAACGATGATAAAACATACCTTTTATCGAAGAACGATCGACACAACTTGGTTGCATCAACAGAGCAGAACTGATCTGAGTAACGTTTGATTGTGAAACTCCTACAAGAATGATTGCAAGGTTCTAGCGTCTCGTAGATGAGAACCAGGAGGAATAACAACGATGAATGATATCTCGTTCCTTTTAAAAAAAATTAGAGAGGCGACAGTTTAAGATCCGGTTTATTCTCCATTAAAAACAGATCGCATTAACCCACGCGGTTTGACCAAGTAAAAACATCCCGGCCTTAGGAATAATTAATATAGGATTTATGGCCTTTGAATCGGCCTTAAAGTCCTTAAAATAAGGTTTCAAAAGTATTTTACGTCAAAAAAAACGTCAAATTTGCGAAGCTGGAAACACTGTTCACATACTCAAAATTTGGCAATGTATTGAATCGGTAGCTCTAATGGAGTCTGGAAACACTGTTCATTCGTGAAATTTGGCAAAGTATGGAATCAGTAGCTCTTATGGAGTCTGGAAACACTGTTCATTCGTGAAATTTGGCAAAGTATGGAATCGGTAGCTCTTATGGAGTCTGGAAACACTGTTCATTCGTGAAATTTGGCTCTGTATGGAATCGGTAGCTCTTATGGAGTCTGGAAACACTGTTCATTCGTGAAATTTGGCAAAGTATGGAATCGGTAGCTCTTATGGAGTCTGGAAACACTGTTCATTCGTGAAAATTGGCAAAGTATGGAATCAGTAGCTCTTATGAAGTCTGGAGACACTGTTCACATAACTAAAAAAATTGGCAAAGGAAAGAAAAGCTCACCGATAGAGCCTTACCGATAGAAACACAAGTCTACTGATAGATCCTCACTGATAGAAGTTCACCGATAAGACCTCACCGATAGAAACACTGTTCACTGAGACTCACCGATAGAAGTCCACCGATAGGACCTCACTGATAGAAACAATATTCACTGAACCTCACCGATAGAAACACTGTTCACTGAACCTCACTGATAGAAGTCCACCGATAGAGCCTCACCGATAGAAACACTGTTCACAGAACTAGAAATTTGGCAAAGTGTTAGCCGAGCTACTACTGGACTGCGGCTACCAGTATACCGAGCTATCAGTATGCCGTGGCTACCGGTAAACCCAGCTACTGGTAGGATGCGGCTACCGGTAGACCGAGCTACTGGTAATCAGTAGCTACCGGTAGACCGAGCTACCGGTAGGCAGCAGCTACCGGTAGACCGAGATACCGGTAATCAGCAGCTACCGGTAGACCGAGCTACCGGTAATCAGCAGCTACCGTTAGACCGAGCTACCGGTAATCAGCAGCTACCGGTAGACCGAGCTACCGGTAGGCAGCAGCTGGGGGATAAGTCACCTTGTCCTCCCGGAACACCTCCAACACCACATTTTCACAAAGTATTGGACCAGGGAGGTCCGGGCCATTACAGTCATGACATTAAATAGCTCCATGACACATCGACATGCATCATAAGACAAACAAGTAGCTAAATTGAAAGGGTTTTTCTTGTATACAAACCCATCAATTAAAAATTCTTATCAAAATTTCTTGATGGTATATATTTCATGATTCATAATACTAATCATTTCCATCATTACGAATTAGTTATTATTATCCATGATTATAATTTATTGATATTATCCATTGATTCATTTTTCCCATGTTATTCATAAAATTTCATGATTCATCAATTAGTTAACTTTCCATATTCATAATTCCTTATTTAATCATGTGTAAATTCAATATATGTAACCCTTATTGAATATATAAACTCACCATTTATTTATTATTCATTTCCCCATGATATAGAGAAAGAATTATTGAATTAGTTCATAGACCTCAAATATTTACTTTCACTACGTTTTCTATTTTATTTTCATTGTAATGTACAATGCATATTTTTATCTAGTTATTCAAGACTAAAAAATATATATTATACTTATGATGAGGTCCCTTATATCGTATACAAATGAAATAAATTTTATACTAGATCAAGATAACTTGATTTGGTATTGTTGCCTCAATATTTTCATTAAATTATACGAAAATAATGGGTGTTCACAAAAGTAATATTTTCTTCAATTATAAAATGGGAACTTTCCCACTCCACAATTTTACACCCATAACTTCAAATTTCATCTAGAAAATATTCTAGTTTTCTTTTCAAAAGAATAATATTTAAATAATTTAAATCTATGGTCCACATTATATAATATAATTCATTTGTTTCCATAGATATTTCAAATATAAATCTCAAGCTCTAAACATAAGTATTTAACACTACTTAGTATTTTCATTTTAATATATATCATAAATATATAATATGGAATCTAATATAATAAAAAAAATTATTTTAAATAAAATATAATGTAATTCTATATATTAAAAAATAATTAATAAATAAATCCCATCCATAAAATAAAAAAACAATTTTTATTGTGTTTACGTGAAGAAAATGGCCACCATGGAATAATGTAGTTCATTTTTCGTCAACAAAATTCATGGTCGATAATTAGGATGGAAATAATTGATAAATATTATTATATATAAAAATATAATTCTATAGTTAAAATTCATAATATAACATTCTTCTATCCAATTCGTTGTGAAATGGAGTAGTTATTCATCCATACAGTGGACTACCACCACCACGAAATAGGAATTTAATTTTTCCTCACCAAATATAATGGATGGTTCTAAGAATGAATTTAATGAATAAATAAGATATTAATAAAATTTTTAATACAATTTAATACTTATACCCACATTATGTATAAACATATCTTTACTTATAAAATCATTATAACACACAGTCATTTTAATGTTCAGGCCTAGTTGTATCATGCTGGTGCCCCAAGCCAGTTGGTCACATGACCTCAAGTGTACTTCTCTATATACCAATGGATTATAACGAGATGTGGCGGTCTATTATCGATCATGTGGAGACTATATAATCTATATTATTCAAAGTAATGCACTAGTAGAAATAAATAAAAATACTAAACTGAATAATCTAATCAATACCAATATCTCATTATAACAAAATCATGAAGTACAATGTCAAAAAAGAACAGTAAATATGTCATGTAAACGTATGTTCCATTTGATAAAATGGAACCACAAAATTAAAGACACTAAAAAATCATACGAGTTTCTCGAACCACATTTGGTTCTATCAAACATGATCTGTCCCCAAATGAACCATCTAATACAAATAATTTCCCTTATCATGTCCCAAAATCATGAAATATAATCAGGTACAGACCAAAAAGTCCATGTAGGGTGTGATTTAAACTCAATAGGCCACAACAAATGATATCTAAAATAACTCTAGTAAAAAATAGTGTATTTTGTAGTATAAAGAATAAAATTCAATCAATAATGTATGTGGATTATATTCATTCAATTATACTTTATTTTGCTCCATAAACCCCCAGGTTCCCATGGAAACCTGTGTCTCAATACCTTCCTCGGCCTGTGTCGAAGTCTGAACCATTTTACATTTTTAATTCACAATTCATTTAACAAATGAGATTTTGTTATCCATTTGATTACAATTTAAAATATGGCTAACTGGAACAATATTCCATTGAAAATCTATTTAGGTGTTGATCATCATGTGTGGCACCCCATGAATGTTTAGAGCACGAGACCATGTCTCACACCTCGTGCTTATTCAGTGTATCAGTCCATATCACATACATCATGGGTATTTAGAGAATTAGTATGTGTCACCCACATTTTTTCTATCAATTACATATATATCACAGATATCATAATCCCACATGCATCTCAATATCACATTTTTTTACATTTTAATTTCTATTTTACCATTCATAATGAAATAAATGAATGACCATATTACCATCCACCATTTCATAATCAATTCAACAATTAATTTACCACATAATTTCCCAAACTAATTCAATAATTTGTTAATAACATAAAACAGATCATTTAATTCAACAACTAATGGATCACAAAAATTTCATTAATTAATTTAATAATTATTTTATCATTTTAATCTCATTAGTTAATTCAACAACTACATAATCATGCCAATTTCATTAATTAACTCAATAAATTATTAATCACATCGAACTCATCAATTAATTTAAAAAAGTGATCAGAACAATTTAATTAACTAATTTAATAATTAATCAATACGTCAATATCATTAATTAAATCAATAATTTATGAATCCCAAAAATTCCATTAATTAAATCATTAATTAATTAATCACAATAATTCGTCCTGTTAATTATACTATTAATTAATTACATCATTTTTATTATTAATTAAAATATTAGTTATCATATAAATCCTATCAATTAATTTCATGATTTATTACGTATGTCAATCCCAATAAATAACTCATCAAATAAATAATCAATATCCACAAACACAAATCCCATAATTAATTACACAATTAATCATCTCATTCAAAATCTCGACATCTCATTATTATTTCTACAATTAATTTTCTCAAATCATATATCTCAATATATTATTATTAATTATACAATTAATTATCTAAAATCATCTATCTAAATATCTAATAATTAATTCAATAATTTGTTGTCATAAATCAACAATCTCATTATCTCAACATTTCGCATTCATTAATCTACCAATTAATTAATCCAAGCTATTCAATTTCATCATCAAGATAATCACCATTAATTAAGTCACTAATAAATTACTACATTTCATTCAATTACATCATCATTACTATACGAATTAATTAATTCACCAATTAATTATTCAAATTCAATTACATTAGTTAATAAAATAATAAATTAATCATACTCAATCCCTTTAATTTATTGACCAATCAATTGATCATGTTAATTCTATAAATTAATTTTAAAAAAAAATTAATCACATTAAATCCCATCTATTAGTTCAAAAATTAATTGTTCAATTAAATTAAATAAATTAATTACACAATTAATTAATCACATTTAATCTCTTAAATTAATTCAACAATTAATTATTGATGTTATTTTCATTTATTAATTCCAAAATTAATTAATCACACTCAATCACATCAATTATTTCACCAATTATTTATACACATAAAATTCATTTATTATTTACGTAACTAATCAATCACATTACCTCCATTAATTAATTAATCATTTATTTAAACCCATTAATCCAAATATTTAATTAAAAAAGTAATAAAACACATAAATTGCATATGTTAATTCATTAACCCCATCAATCACAATATTTAATTGAAGTAATAAATAATCAATACAAGTATGTTAACTAATTATTAAATTAATTAACCAAACCATTCCCTTTACTTAATTTATAAATTAAATAATCACAATACACCATTCATTAATTAATCAATTAAATAATCTCATCTTAAACAATTCAAAAACCCCTAATAATTACTCAATTAATTATTCTATATCAATTAATTCAATATACCTAAATTTTTTATTAATTAATTGTTCTAAAGTAATCAATTTAATACCCCATATTAATTTATCAATTAACTGTATCAACTAAATATCATTACTATTCTTAAAATTAGTTTATCTCATTAATCTCATTAATTAATTTGACAAATAATTAAGCTCAAAACCCCCATTAATTAATTATCCATTTTATTAATCAATATTAAGAAACAAAATATCATATTAATATTTCAATAATTAATTTTCTTATTCAATCATAATGTCTTATAATTAATTTACCTATTAATTATTCCAAATCTAAAATCCCAATATGTCGATTTCATAATTCCCATAACAAATTAATTCACCAAATTAATTATTCAAATCAAGAAAGAAATTTCTAAAAATATAAAAGAAATTATACAATAGAATCCATATAATTTTAATCAACACTATGTGATTTGAATTTTAGGCAGCCTACCTTATGAATGGTGTTGAACAGTCGCCAACGAATTGTCCCAAATTTCGAATGGAATGATCCAGAGAAAAATTAAGAGAATGATCTATATCTTAAACCAAAATATGAAATAAAAAAATAGAATAAAACAATAATAGACATAGATCATACAAAATAAAATCGATATGCAACACAAAATAGGATAAAAATGTAATTAATGATGCTAAAATATTGTGATAAGAACAAAAGTTATATTTGAAATCTATTAGGATGAAACTAGAAACCCTGATAGATACAGATCTAACAACCATGAATCAAATTGATATGAAAAGAGTTCAAGGGTCTCATGAAACCTTCAGAGAGGCTAAGAATCTAGGAAAATTGATTTGTGTCATGCTAGCATCGATTTGGTGTTCATATAGGGGTTTTGGAATTTTATAGCAATAATTCATAACATAAATTTTCAAATGCATGGGTCTTTTCACCATGTCAGATGGTAAGTACTAACCATGAACCTTTACCATGAAAAATTACACACTTAGGTTTCACAATTAGTTTGACCAAGTGTAAACCGTGTGACCATGCTCCTCACTTAGTCTATCCAAGCACAAAACATGTTCAATCCTTGAAACAAATTTCAAACATCGTTTTAACCCTATGAAAACAATGTGATAACCATGTGTAAACTATGAATCCTATTTCACACATTGTTTAACCATGTCGAAACCATGCCAAAACCATTTCAAACCATTTAAATCCTTGTACAATTTGTTTAACCATGTGAAAACCATACCCAAACAATGTGCAAACCAGGAAAACCCTCTTCTCCTCCAAAATGTTTTCCATTTTTACCCAAACATACCCAATTCAATACACAAACAAGTTATACTCAAAATAAGGTAAATTAATACATATATATATTCTTATTACATATGTAGAAAAATGATGGGATCTTATAACCATTTGGATCATTTTTACCATATATGTCAAAGATGTTATAATATATGATAAAAGAATTGTTAATAAATTATATATAATAGTAATATCATAATAGAATAATTTTTTAAATATTTTATAATGATTTAGAAAAAGATTACTAATATTTAATATATTTATAAATATATCACCCAATGATAATTAAACACATCCGAATTGGAACACCAAAATTTCCATTTTCAAAAACCAAATCCACGTATTTCACCTAATGAAATGTATATTAAGGAATCATTAAAAAATTATTTTTATTCAATAATTATTAATATAGGAATGATAAATATTTCAAGAAGAATGAATAATAACATTTATCTTAAGAAATAAGTTGAAAATTTTCATCATTACTCACACTTCATGTTGCAAATATATAAAAACTAACTAACATACAAGTATATAATTTTAATTAAAATATTTTATTTAAGGATATAGATATTAGAAATTTTATTATATTTCAAATAAATATATTTATGTTTATTATAAATGAGGCTAGATCATGCCCGAGTAAAAAGAGATACAATATATGTACTTCTCTTGACTCAAATTCGTTTCTTGAGACTTAATAATTCCTTTTTACCTATTATTTTACAAGGTGGATTTATTATATTGTGTTACGATACAATAATGCATCTTTTCTCTATGGAAAGTCAAAATTATAATTCAATTATATACCTTAATGAATTTCGTTTCTAAATTTATATCATTTTTGAGAATAATTCCCATCTTATTTTCTTAAGGATTCCTATTATTATCCATATATCAATTTACCAACAATGATTTCCATATTATAATTAAAAAATGATGTTTTTATTTTATTATTATTATTTTGGTTTCAATAAATGGCATTTCAAAATATTTTAAATGTTTTTAATAATTTCATAATTCAATATTGTTTCTTCAACTGTAAATTACATTTGATAACCATTATATTTTTCAAGGAGATTTTTATTGAATACAAGATTCAAAAAATCATTCTCGAGTTTCACAGTTGCATAATTCATTCATGGACTTGGAGGATGCAATCTTGTTTGATAATTGTCTTTCTTGGGGAGCACTGCTGGGGGTTTTCTAACCAACAAGGGAGGGAGGGGCCGTTTTGACTCTAGTTAGTGCTTCTATCAACGTAGTAAAGAATGATATTAAAATGGGGGTATTTACTGAAGATTTTCGGAGGGTCTTATCCATATCTAGATGAAGAGTCATGAAGCACATCAAGGATTGATGTGGCATCGTCGGTTTAGAAGTTGATTTGATTTGTGATTCTAGAACCCTTGTGTCCCGTGTCGAAGTTCTTATACAAGGGTTGGTCTTTTGTGGAGGCACTTATGCATATGAATTTACAAGATGATAAAGGTTCTCTTGCATCAATGGATCATATTTCCAGATCTGATAACAAGACCTTCACATTCCATGAAAATTTTCATTCTCTTAGGGATTGGATAAATGCATGAAACTTTTCCCCTGTGGGTCAATTGATTCTTAGTAAGGGTGATAAACCATTGAATACTATAGAAGTTAAATCACATCTCTTTTAGATTTGGGGAATTTCCTGATGGAGGATTTTTCCTATTAGAAGATGATATATTCATTTTAAAATCTCTAATGTGGGTTATAGAGATTATTCTTGGAGTTCCAGACTTTTAGGCTTAATCCAGGGATCATTCGTGTTTCTGCCAAGGATTTGATTTTCAACCCATATGCAAAAAATATAAAACTACACATATCTGGAACATAATTCATGGTCTCGGATGGGTTCTTTGGCATCCACTAAATCATAATGTTCTTTTTTCATGTATTTGTGCACCCATTAATATGGATGATAACACTATTTAAGGGATATTTTGTAACTTTTTTATAGTAATTGTGGATGTTAACATGATAAATATGTTTCCTGATTCATCTAATATTGCATAAAATGGTGTAAAATTGTTGTTTAATTTAAATATGAATTCATCCCATCATTCTGTAAGTTTTACTAGGTTGTTAGGAATAATGTCTCCAATTATAGGATTGTTTGAAGAATCTATGTCAAAGATGATGGTATTTATCATCCATTTGGCACCAATGTTTTGAATAATTAAAACTTTAATAATCAAACTACTGTGGAGTAGGGAAGAGCTACAAATACTAACTTGAAGGGGAGTGATATAACTATGTTATACCATAAAAATTAAGTATCTCCATTAAGAATAGTGATTTTTTCTACAGTTACTGTTGAAAAAAGAGACGAATGAAGTCAAGGAATTAAATGTGGTAGTTTTTTGATCAATTATGTTTTTATTAGATCCAAACTAGGACCAATACTAATTGATGAGCTAGTTCATTATACTAATGACTTTGATCAAACTGGGAAGAATGAAGTGGATGATGAATTAGGGAAGGAGAGTCCCTTATTTGAAAAATTTAAGAACAATATGGAGGCAGATATCTCCCCTGTTTTGAAGGATGTTTCACATGGGCAATCTCCTCACATAGAGAAGTTTCATATGGATAATATATCTCATTTAGATAGGGAATATCAATAAGAAACATGGAAACAATCAAATACATCGAAATGAGGTAGTAATCTAGAAAATCATGGATGAGTTCAGGGATGATGGTCGTGGTCGGTCTTCTAGGTATTCTACCAAGGAGATCAATCTAGAGCAAATTAAACTCTATGAAAATTACTATGTTCTTTTCAATCAGATGAATTCAAAATTAGAACGGGAGACAGCTGATGACATCCTTGATTATTGAGATGTTTTTGATTTCTGGTTTTTTTATGAGCGTTTGTTCTCTGTTTGACAGTATAAATTATTGATCATGATTGTTTTTTACAATAAACATTTGTATTATAAGGTTCACCTTCCTCTTAGACCTTTTTTGGAATTTAAAAAAAAAATAAATTCATTTTTGGTTTAATTTAAATTTTCATTAATATCTTAATAAAAATAATTTTATTAGAAATTATTGTTTAATAAATCACACTATAAATGTTGTTATGAAGTACAATTTTGGGTAATTGAATTTTTAGTATCCATAATTGTTGTTCATAAGATCAATTATAGTGAAACCAAATGGAAATTTGGTGAAACCCTTTCCTCATTCCATGCACTATTTAAAATGTGATGAATGAAACCCATTTTCATTCAAATTGTTTTCATGACATATTGAAATGATTTATAACATATGAAAAACATATTTTTTGATGATTTAAGATTGGATAACTATATATACCTATATTTATTTTGATAATATTGTATATCTCATGAGAAAATTTAGCGTGATCATTCAAAAAATGCCCACATAACCAACGCTTAGGCCATCTACGATATACATAAAAATAAAGGTTAATAATTCTTATATATTTTAAAAAACTAAAGAATGGGACTTATTAGACATGGTAACAATATGATGATACCCAAAAATTATATTTTTACCTTATATTTATGATTATTCCTATTATAGTGTTACTCTCTCATCACTATAGGTTTTTGGCACATGATTTCATTATCTTTTAATTAATGTATTATACTATACCAAAAATTGGTCTCTTAATCAATACATCTGATTTATGATTTGTACGGTATGATATTATTATATAAAATTGATATACCCATTTTCTAATTTTATTCTCACTTATAATGATCAACAATAAACTCCTATATTGACCATTATTTGATGATTTACCTCACCACTTTATTATGCATCCATTTCCCCTGATTCTAATGATAAGAAAATCATGATGTGTTTATAAGAGTCTATTGTGTAAAGAATTTTTGGAAGATTTTGATGAATTATTTTGGATTTTGAATATTCTTATATAGTGGTGAAATTTTCCGTTACTTTTAAAAGGAATGGATATTATTAGTTAATTATTTTCCTCATTTTTTAACCATTAATCCTAAATATATTGGAAATATATTATAATTTAATATTTTCATTAAGCCATTTAATTATTTAGTCATATCAATGTGGAATATTAGTTGGCATCAAATTAGTTTGATGTTAAATTTAGAGGTTTTGTTGTTTTTTTACTACAATATAATGGTTTATATGTTAATGTTGATCATATTTTCCAAGGTATAGAAAACCATTTATTTGAGTTGCGATAATATTAATTATTTTCTGGGACTATGATAAGATAAATTTAGTAAAAAGGGAATAATTATATAAACAAGATAACATTTGTATGGTTTGGTTATTTATAGGTTTTATGGTTCTATTAGAAATAACATTTATATATGGATATTTTTAAGTGGATATAGTTGAGTATTAGATGTTCATAATGGTAATCACAATGAAAAAGTACATTTGAGTTATCAATCCATCATCACTTTGGTTTGGGGTGAGTGAGATAATGACTGGAAATGTTTTGAGACACTCTCAGTGGATATGATATGGTTAATTCAAATTTCCATAATGAACCATTTTGGAGGAATTGAGTAAGATGGTAATTATTTAGGATAGACAAATAATATAAAATTTCTATGGATTTCCATGGATTTAAAATATAAAATTATATGTTGAACCAAATTTATCACATATTTGATAATATTTTGTCTAGGTGAAGACATATTAGGATTTCTTTTTCATATTCACATTTTAGATAATATCATAATAACTTTTTTTTATAGTAATTAGGTGAAACAAGATCCTAAAAATGATGTTAAGAATTGAATGTATCTAGAATAAACTACTTATTATAACGAAATATTGGAGAATATTTAAATAGTTTATAATATTAGTATATACATTTTATTATAGCTGAACATTAGAAATATTATTTCAAAATATGTTTTTTGGAAAAATTAGAAAATTGTAGTTCTTCCAATCAATGTGTAAAAAAAGAAATGAATCCAAAACAAATTATAATATACTAAAATTATTGGAATATATTGTCTTATATAACCCCCATTAATGAAAATGTACATTCGTATCAAGATCATCATTAAACAGGTCTTCAAATTTATTGGAAAGCATGTCACAACATTGAATGTATTCCCTAACATCTATGTTCTTTTCAATGAAGACACCTAACAAAATTTGGTCCTTTTTATTTATCCAAGACATTTGGTCCTCATTAATGGTGATTTGAAACATTAATTCCTTGCTTATTATCATTTACACCTAAAGATAATTCATCTAGAAGGTCCCTTCCTACATTTCTTCATTATAGTAGAGAATGATGTCCAAATATTTTTATTACTCTCTATCCACCATTCTTACTGCGCAACACTTTGTTTTTTAATTATAGTCACTACAAACATATTTTTATGTACTAATTAATTGATCTTAATTATTATTACATTCAAGGTATTTGTCCTTTGTATCATAGTCCACTATCTTGGTCCTTATGTTAGACCTTTTTTACATCGTCTTGGATAGCAATGAGTAATCAAGCAGAACATTAATTTTATTACCCTTAACCACAATGCAGTACCCCACATGACAGTTCTCCTTAGAGATCTTATTCATTATTAGAATATATGGTCATCTATATTGAGTTCCAACTATTCTATTAGCTGAATATTGACTGTATATCTCATCATCGAAAACATCCTCCAAGAAGTCATGCTCAAATATGGAATTCTCTTATGATACCTGCATCTCAATTCTCAATTTTTCAGATTCTGTAGACCCTATCTCTAAACTATGGATGATGTATTTTCCTAAGTTGAGTCTTGATCCATCTTCTAGCACTTTTCAACAATATATTCAAAATGATTATATTGTTTAATTGGATTAATGGCCTTTTTAGGACTTATCCCACTCACCAGATTCTCCCAACCCCTTATATAATTAGTGATGAATGTATTCCATTATCCTAGGCCTTTTATCATGATCATCCTCCTTAGTTAACTATCTGAATCACCTCTTTAGGTGTGGGGTTGATTCAAATAGAAACTATCCCTCCATGAAATAATGACATTGATTTGTGGGATCTTGGATCCATATAATCAACTTCACACACCTCCTCAATCACTCATAATCTAGGATGGACCTATAGAAATGGCATACAATTGTTAATATCACATATCATTTGATCGAATATATCTATCACCATTTGGCTCAAAAATTACTACTCCTTTCTTTTATACATTGGAATCAACCTTTTCAATATCATTCTGATTAACTACATGTTTGACAGTAGCATTTTTCCCAAATGTATATCATGGGATCAATTCAAGAGGTTGTGGATCTCTACAACCTTAACAGAATGATCAACCATTATTCCCCAATTATTACAAGATGATAAATAATTATTACATGAATCAAATACCACCACTTACAAATGATGAAATTCATCCCGAAATGTGATTCCAATGCATTTCACTGGTGGATTTCAAAAATCAACCACTATGTATATATGACGGGATATCAGGTGAAAAATATATTTTAAAAAAAATTAAAACATAAATAATGGTCTACTGTATTTTTAACAATACAGAAAACATACAAATTTTTGAACGAAATCTATAGTTCTAGAAAACATATCTACCACTCCATGGACATAATATCTAATTTCATGTCAAAATAATAATACCATTAGAAGAGGTATAAGTGTTAAAATTTTAATAATAGTTAATATTTGAACAAAAAATAAATCATATTATCCATTGATGAAAATCATAAAATCATATATCATTTTTCATGAATACCAATGAATGCATGTTCCTATAGACCTCAAGAACAAAATATGAACCTTTTCAAGGAATCATCTAAAGGTATATATATCCAAAAAAGTTCCACCAATTTCATATTTGTGAGACATGAGGTCTCTTTGAGCTCCATAGTTGAAAGATATAACTATGGTGACCCATAAAAAAGATTTTTAAATTTATGTCTAATTGAAATTGCTAGGAAAGGAGGGATGAAAATATGGTTATAGAATAGAAGGAAGGGCCAATGCATATATCTAAAATATGATAGAGAAACAATGTCCCCCCTCCAATGGGTAGTGAGGGACCAAGGACATGAATAAAACCACCTACAGCCTCATGAGTAGGATTGAGAAGGATCACTATTTTACCATCAACAACTTATGATAGAAACATAGAGTATCCTAGTAAATAATAGAGTATAGAGGATGATATGTCCGTAAAAAAAATCTGTGTACTCTTAGAAATTTTCATTATTGGATGATATATATAAATCATATAATGGTATATTAAAAAATTTATAAGGATTATATGAAACATCTATTAATTGTTCTTCGATAGATTTACTTTAGAAATTTTGAAATGTATATTAAATGATATCAATCTCATTCATATGTGAATTCATAAGAATATTTTTTTGATATAAAATATAGAGAATTCAAAGTAGATTTATTTATAAATATTAGATTTATTTTGTTTTTGATTATTAGGTAATAAATGGTTCATTGATTTAATAAAAGTTATCCAGATCATATTGATATCCTTTTATTTCCATTATTATTAATTTAAAAGGTAATCTATGATAGTATTTTGTTAATTTTAACTCATTTTTGGAATTATTATATCTATTAACTCGTTTATGAATTTTAGGATTATTGGTTAATACATTTTAGTGTTAATATATATGATTAAATTTTGTTGAAATAGATGATTTTATTATGTTTCAATGAAATAGAGATTCAAATAGTGTTGGGATGGGTATGGTATGAATAATATATGATTAGAGTACATACATATTAGGGAATATGGTTTTATGATGATTAATGTTGCTTGATGAATGATAAGTCTCTTTATATTACCTAGAAGAATATGATAGATGTCACACTGAAGGTTATATCCCAAATAATGACTATGTTATGAATGCATGAACCTATTTTAACTAGTTTCGTATAATCAAAATAATGAGGATGAAATTTATTTTTTGTAGGAAGGATGTATTATTTCAATGTTTAATTCCATTTAAATTAATACAATCTCCAATGACATGTTTCATTCGCAATAGTGAACTAATTCAAAACAACAATAAGAAAATATAAATTTTTTTAGAGAATATAATCATTAGTATATCAAATGATAATAATAGATTAAAATAACTTATTAATATTATTAAATTATATTTAAAAATGTATGTATTTCTAGTAACCATTAAAAATGATATTTTATTTTACCATAAAATTTAAATTGATTATATTTAGATGATTTTTATAATTGTTAATATTTATATTTACAGATTAATATATAAATATTCATTTACATATAACTTTATATGAAATATTATTAATGAATAATGTTCATTAAAAATATCATTTTTTCAAATAGATTTTCTTTATATATTGTATTTTAATATTAATGATATATTTATAGATTAGATCCAAATGTTTATAAGTCATTAGACTCAATAAAAGCGGAACACATCATCTTTTTTATTCCAGATCTTCCTAATAAAAGTTTATACATAAAATATCAATTTGTCTCCGCATAAAATCCTCTATAATTTTAATAAGCCTCTAGACTAAATTAGACAGACTCTAGCCTCAATTTCTATGTTTATTTACATAAAAAATCTAACATTTTAAACACAAGAATTTCATAATCCCTCATATATTATTCTTAATATTCCTCATAAAATATTAATCTAGAAATGGAAATATTATTAATTTTTTTGTTGAATATATTTCTATTTAATTATATTAAATTACAATAAATTATATAATCTTTTCCATCCACTTTGTAAAAATAACCTCCATAGTGTGTACTTTTGGAATACAACCATCATGAAACAATGTAGTTCAATTTTCATAATTGGTATTCATGGTTGGAAACAATGATGGATTTTATTGATTAATTTGTTCAATATTACAAAAAATTAATTATGAAATGTAAATTTTTATTATACATTAATTCAATCCCATTTTTTAAGAAGTGGAATCTTTAATCATGTGTACAACAGATAATCACATATAAAAAAGATATAATTTTTGTATCACCAACTCTTGTTGATGGTTAAAAGGAATCACTTATTGAATATATATAGAATGTATGACATGTTATATATTTTTTTAATTTTAAATTAACATTATATAAAAATAAATCATTACCTATAGAATAATTATAAAATTCTCTTGTATGGGTGAATTTTTTCCACTAATGATAATGATGTTATAATATTTAAACAATGAAATATTAAAAAATGTTATATAATTGTATTATAATAATATTATTTTTTATTTAATATTTTTTAATTACTATATAATGGTTTTATTATTATTTAATAATTTTATAAAAATATATTCTTTTTATCGTTAACCACACTCGAAGTTGTTCAATACAATTTCCTTTCTCCAGAACCATGTCCATGTCTATAAACTATGTAATTGGTTTATAATGAACAATTGAAAAAAATAGTATTATTATATTAAATAATATAGGAATGGGAAAAAATATGAGATAAAGAACGAATAACACCACAATTATTAAATTAGTTCAAATCGATCAAGATTCATGACACTAGATATTAGAGAGAGATAATAACAAACTAATATAAATAAAGATAATAAATGTCATAAAATATTATAATAGATTTTATATATGAATAATATTTCTAAATAGGTAATCCAAATAGTTGTGTTTGTTATACATGAGGTTAGATCACATTGATGTAATTGGTAATAAATTGTTAGGTTTTTTTAGGATTCAACTTATTTTCTTGAGTTATATTGATTTCAATATGAGTATGCATGAAATCTCGAAAACTATAAATATTTTTATTATTTTTGAAAAAACTCATTTTAATGGTTGTGGGGGAACCATACATGGTCACTTGGCACATGAGTGACATATTTCTTAAAAATGACTATAAAGGACCTAGATATTTGAAATCACAAGAGTATATTCACCCATAAAAAATGAAAAAAATTTAGGGAACACCTAAACTTGATGGGGTGTATAGCTAGAGTTACCCCATATAGATATGAATGGTGATTGATAACAATGGTTGATGTCATACCATCCTGATAATACTATTGTAGTAGCCGTGTGAATATGGATGTTTTTGTTCAGACCCTCATCTAGATTGGCACCAAATAACAATCTTCTTTTTAGGTCATTATGCTACCACTTCCTCTCTCTCGAAAAAGTGAAATTTGAAATTAAAATATTTACCTTCATTATTTTGTTTCTGAAAATTATATTATTATTGAGAAAAATTCATATCCTCTTTAATAATAAAGTACACCCCTTGTTATTATCTCCCTTTCCCACCCAGGCTATCCTTTTATATGGAACCCACTTTTGCGATATCTTATGTGACCCTTATATTTTCATTTTCCTCATTAAATTATTTTATTTTATTTCTAATTTTTATGAAATGGGGTTTCAATAAAGATATTTTAAAATATTAAATATTAATTACATCCTATTAAAATAATATTATTTATCATAAACTAAAATTAATTTTTTATGACATTTATATATATTTTTAGGAGAATTAATTGAAGATTGTTTTTAATGTTAGGTTTTCCAATGTTTTCAATTTACATTTCTAAAAATGACTAATGAAACTGATTTGAAACATCTTATTTTATGGAAATTTTATATTATTCTCTTAAAAATATTTTATCATTTCGATAGCATTTCCCTCTTAATATAAAATGTATTTATATCTTTGGAAATTATTATTATGTATTCAAACTATAATTTTAATTATTAAATACACATTCCGGGTGACTGAATTTTTTGTCTCCCTCATTCTTATCTTAGGATTAATTTTGATGATTCCATTTGGATATTTTGTTCATTATATTCTAATTTTCATGTATTCTTTATGATATGTTGAATTATAACCATTTTTTCTGATGATATTTCAAGATATGTGTAAATGATTTATGTATTATTGAATAGATATGTATGGAAAAATTATTGGGTGGGCCATATATCACCATCCAATGCATTGGTTAATGTTTTATATATCATAGGACAATATTAAATAACCATTGAAGGATATGTCAACAAAACTAATGTGATGAACTTTATGGATATCCTCACAAACCAAAGTGTTACCCTTAATGAATATGTTCAAAAAATTAATTTTGCGTATTCTTTTTTATTATCTCAATATATGACACCCAATGAAAATGTTTGTTCTATATATTATTCCTTATTTTTATGTATATGTTACTCTCTTTGGGATTATGATTTTTAGCATGAGTTTTCACACAATTTGAATTAATGTCTTATATTATGCTAATATTTCATACATAAATAATGAATTCTAATCTATGATTTATTTGGTATTATATAATTATATACTTTTATTTTATCTATTTTTTCATATTATTATCACCTGTGATCATTTATATTTGTTACTTTTATTACCATATTAAGCATTTGATCTCATCAATTTATTATGTATATATTTTACAGATCTATATAGAAATTAAGTTTATTATGTATCTAAAATATTATCTTATTTGGGTAAATTTTGAATGATGTTGAAGAATTTTTAAGGATATATTAGTTTCTTATATAGTTGAAAAAAATCCACTAGTTTAAAAAGTGATGTGTTTTTCTATTTAAGGATCTGACTTAATTCTCAAAAACTATATATATAAATTTTTATAGGAATGTATTGTAATTAAATAATTTATTTATGTCATATAATTAGATGCTAAAATATTTGGGGAATATTACAAATTTTTTTGATACATGTGATATTATTGTCCTATGACTATTGAATTAATATATCAATGTTTTTTAAAATGTTTTAGTACACATTAAAATTCATCTCCTCTTCCTGTATTATTAAATTTTTGGTATTAGTATAATTATAATATTTTAAATGGATAATAATTCGTTGTAAATAATTTTTAATCATTAAAAATTCACTAACACATTAATAATGTTTCATCATATATAGGGTGTGAGAAACGCTTAAGACATCACTAGATTTATGGATTATAGAAGAATACTTATATGAAGTTAGTAAAATGAAGATCATATATATATTATTCCAAATGAATATAAACTCTAAATTCAGAGAATGATATTTTTTCTTCATTAATTATTCCCATGATTTTTTCATATCATATAAAAAATAGATACCTTTAAAAATGGTTTTGTAGACTGACACATCTAGATGATTCCTTTGGCGATAGAAGGCATTACATAATTATCTAAAAATTTTACATTGATACACTATAAAATAATACGTGTATATAAATTTAATATATAATAAATATTTATAGTAACAAAATATAAACATTCCATTTATGATTTTGGGAAACAGATTTTTGTTTCATTATTTTGTTTCATTTGAGAATGACTATTTTCGATATTACCCATAAAAGTGGTTTATTAGCACCACTATTTATTCAAAATGATCTTAAAAAATGCAATTATTTTTCTATGGAATTATGGATTAGGGGTAATGATTTTAGATATTTTATTTTCAATTATGAATTCTGTGACCACGAACAAAGACTTGTGTACCCATCTAATAATCGATCTTATTCCACTACCAACTAATAATTTATTTAATTTCTTATTCCATGTATCATAATTTATATAATTTCCCAAATTGAAATCATGTATAAAAAATAATATAATAATATAGGGTATAGAAATTAAGATAAAAAATTCCATCAATATTTTTAATGAATAGATGACATAGATTACAATTTCTAAATGTTGGACAACACAACAAAGTCAAAAACAAAATAGTATTCTCATTAAACTAAAAATACAAAATAGTTAAAAAAATGTTTAAAAAAGGATATAATAATTCATGGAAGTATACCATAATAATAGGAAAAATAGCATACCCATCATGAATAAAAAAATCATCAAAACATTGTAAAATAGTAGGTCTCAAATAACTAAACATTTTATGATAAATCTCATTCTAAAAAAGTGACCATGTTACAAAGAGGTCTAATGGAACTTTTGTCTACTAATTTTTGTGAAAACAAAATTTCTACAATAATAAATGAAATATTAGTATTTATATGTATTCATTTTATAGAATCATATTCATCATTGTTTTATAAATTACTTTATATAGTTTTTCAATCTAAAAATGAATTTTATTATTTAACTAAATTAGTTTCAAATGTTTTACTTTGTTCTATTTAAAAGTTAAATTTATAGATTTTATAAATTTAATTGCATAAAAATGAATTAATTTTTTTAAATCAATATAATAAATATATGTAAGGCTTAATGTTTTATATAGTATAAAATGGTGGGAATTTGAGTGAATATTGACAAATGATGAATCTGGAAAATAATTATTTCCATTATTTAAATAAAGTAAATTTAATGTACCATTATATATTGGATTTAGTTATAAATTAGTATAATATCCATTTTATTAAAAAATATATAAATAATTTCATATCACTCATTATTATATTTAATTTTCATATAAATTCTCTTTTAGGATTACAAATGCAATTTTCAAAAAATGTTTATGTTTATTTTTTTTACATATATGAAAATAAATTTCAACCACCTATTAGAATTAAATCATAAAAAATGGATTCAATATATTGAATAGGTTCAAATTTAGTTATGCATTTAACTTTATTTTTGGTCATTATGAAATGTAATGATGGTAAAACTATGTAACCTCAATAAAGAGTAAATCAGATTATTTAATGAAAATAAATTTTTGTAAGGCCAGAGAAATTATATTAAATATTATATGAATATATTATTAAAACAATTATTATCTTATATTTTAACTTCAGTTATTTTGTGCCATATGATGATGATAATGAATTGATATTATTTTGAATCATAAAATAATTACAAGTGTTCCACTCCCATCATTTATAAATGTGCACCTACTCTCTTCACATACCCACAATGTTTAATCACTCTAGTTTATCAAAAAATTTATTAAATATATTCCCAAAACCGTAACAATATCCATGGGGTATTAGTCTCAAAATTGTAATAAGCCTTTAAGGATTAACATGTAAACCAGCCCAAGGTTCCCAAAGAAGATGTCTAACTCTAAACTAAGTGTTTTGAGGATTATTACTTCATATAAATTATTCAAATATTCCATATTTATAATGAAATAACAATATAAATATAATAAATATAATCAACTTTCTGTATTATTATTTTACATTCATTTTTCTTTTTTTTATCCTAGAGAAAATTAAAATAATGCTCATTCCTATGTGCGGACTACCACCTCTCTGATGTGATGTGTTATTTTATTCATACCCAAATAATATGTTTGAATAAAATTAAAAAAATATATATGATATTAATGGAATAGTTATGATTGTTTAATTATATGGTATCAATTACCTTATTACTGTATCATCTATTGGTAAATTAGAATTTCACCCTTGGGTATATATAGACCACCGCCCCCAGGAAGTGATATTATTTATTTATCGTCTTCATATTACAACGCTGAACATATGCATTGAAATAATTAACAAATATTAATTTTATAATTAATTTTTAACTCCATAAAATTAAAATATTTTTTATATTAATTGTTTAACACCCATTAGATAATAATGAAAATAGGGGTCACGAGTACATACAAACTATTGTCTCTATGAAACGTTATGGTCTATTTTTCATGACCACAATACATGGTTGGTTTTATAAGATTATATATTTTATATATATTATAATTATAATAGTTTTATTATCATGATGTCAATTCAACCATTATCCCTTTGACCATGGTCACCACAGTGATGTTATTTTGAATTTGCAATGAGGACATCCTCTAAACATCCAACATGAATTTAAATATTTTAGTGACTAAAAAACATGTTAATATAGCGAATAAATGGAATAATTATAATATAAAAATGAAAAATATACTTAAAAAGGAATAAAAATAATATAATTTTATTACCCATGATCATAGACATATGAATGAAATTATTTGGGAACTAAGATGCATGAATTTTCCATTAAATAATAATTTTAAATGTTTTAAACTCTTTCTCCTTCATATAATTTTTATTTTAAATGTTTCAGGAATGTAATTTTATATTATTAAATGGTTTATTGAGATATATTTTTATTATAATTTTGAAACACAATAATATTTTAAGACATTGATATTATATTCGATAACGTGTATGACATCTAACACCTTTCATAAAATAACCACAAAATAATAATATTTACATATTGATTTTTATAACCTATGCAATAAACCTGACCCCTATATCCTAGAGTCAGTTGTTATTTTATTATGATGGAATATGTATATGAAATTAAATCACCAAATATTGATTATTTTAGTAGTCTTGATGAACTAGATACAAATATAATTCCCTTATGACATTGGTAATTCAATATAGTACATAAAAAGGAAAATAAACTATTTCATTAACAATTATTCAAAAAGTACATATTCATAACCTAGGGAAGAAAAAAATTAAAAGGGTGAGCTCAATTTCTAAGTAAGGGTTACATGGATAAATAAAAATTGAAGAAATTTTAATAAGTAATAATAATTGCATATAGTTAAATAACATAAAAAACACATACCATCAATAAAAAAAAAATGAAAATGAAACCCTAGATTTTTTCCTATGGAGAATTCTATGAAAAGAAATAACTAAAAAATGAATAAATAAAATTGATAATTATTAAATATCATATATCTATCACATGAACTAGTATATGTTCAAGATTGTTCAAGTCTATGGTCAGGAACCCAAATAATTATTCATGGAAACAATCAAGAAGGTTTTGTCTCTAATTGTTTGGTCTCATGGGACATATCGATGAATCTATGGGAATATATTATGAGGCCCCACCCGTCAATAAAATTACATAGCATTATTAAAATGTAGATTTAATTATTAAACAATATGTCTTATAAAAAAATATGTATTGAGTAGTGGATACAAATTTATCAATATTTATCTAGTTAAAACAACATTCTAAGTAAAAACATCAGGTAAAAATGGAATAAAAATTAGACAATAATTAAATACAAGATACAAGAAAAATGGATATTTAATCATAATATAATTTAAATTTAAAATTATCTTAAATAGGTTTTAGAAACACCCCTTAAATATTATTAGGTACAATATACGAGGTAAGTCTCAATAAAATGGAAATTGAGACAAAGTACCTTACCTAAATTCCTTCTTAATTATGTCACATATAGACTTCCCAATTAGTAAACATATGAAAATTAAATCAAAAATACTAAATTAAATTAAAGTAATTTATAAAAATATTGGTCAATTATATTAATTGGATTAAATTTCATAATTTTTATTGCTGAAATTGGAACATTTTGATATCATTTTTTTCATAAAATTTCCCATATTCCCTCGATTACATTATTTTGTTAAATGTTAATAAAGTATTAGTATAATTAATTTGAAAATATTTGAATACATATAATTACATATTTATTTATTATACATAATTCATATTTTCCATCCATGATTTTAGTTATAATAATTGTCTTGACAACCCCTCCTTAGGTTGTTAATTATCCTTTAATGATTCGTTGTCGAATGAGAGGGAAATGGAGTATGAAATTTATATATTTCATATATATGATACTTAATTTTGGTTAAAATCCATAATATAATGTTAAATTTTTGTATAAATAATTTTAAAGTATATGGTTTTAAAAGGAATTAAGGAAAGGATAAAGGAGAAGAAGGAGAAAGTGAAGAGTTAATAGAGACATAGTGTTTCCTCAGTGTGGAATATCTTTTACAGCACTATTAAATCCTCTAATATTTGGAGTTGGATTAATTAAACACAAGAATATGTTTTATAAGAGTCTTAATAGTGAAGATTGGGGATGCTCTTTTTCATTGGAATAGGTGGGATGAGTGGTTTTCCCTGGGAGAAAAAATGGGTCATTTATACTCAAGAAGAGGGGTTTTTATAGAATAAAATATTAAATAAAATATTAAATCAATATTGATACTTTTAATAATGAATTTTTAAAAATATATACAATGAACCTATATTTTTACACATATCATTACATGATTTTGAGCATAATGAAACATCCGATTTCAAACAAAGGATTGTGAGGTCTTGTGTCTTGGAAGAATAGGTATATGAAACTGAAAAAATAGGACTATATAAAACATTTATATATAGAATATTCATAATAATATCCTATCATAAATTTTAATCAT
Source organism: Viscum album (assembly GCA_963277665.1). Lineage (NCBI taxonomy): Eukaryota > Viridiplantae > Streptophyta > Magnoliopsida > Santalales > Viscaceae > Viscum > Viscum album. The sequence continues at coordinate 591,009,330 of OY728140.1, read as the reverse complement.
ACATCTTCAGGGGATAATCTTGGGATAACATGAAAAAATGGATTATCTAACAAGCCCAGTAAGTGAATAAACATAAGTATAATTCTTTTACACATGGGTTAGAAGGCATGGCATAATGATATAAAAAGGCATAGAACATATGGGATCATGACACATAAAAATATATTATGAGTAATGTGGAGGTTACATAAAACATGAATTCAGTATGAGTCAAGGCTCTTTTCACATAGAAGATCAAAAGTCATTGTTAACCACCAAGACCATTGCACACGGTATCATGAGTCAAGGATAACCGCCAAGACCATCGCATATAATGTCTCATGGGATTAAACATTACCTACTGTGTTGGAAACATATCTAGGTGCACCCATCTTAAAATTTACATGAATATTATTTCTACATAAATAATCAAACATAATCAATCATACATAAACATAAGGGTACCCATGGAAATAAATGTGTATCATAATCATTTCAGAAAGTATAATGAATGGGAGTATCATACAAGTTTCAAGGAAAGACACGAATTAAAATAAAAATGTACACTAATAATAGAAAATAATAATATAACATGGTATGTTATATGAAATATAAGTCACCACATGTAAGAAGAGTATTTATGAAATTTTAGCATTATAATTTTTTACTGTATATTTAAGGAAAATACTAATGATCATTTATAATATAAATATGAAAAACAATTTAAATAAAACTAGATGTGAACCAAAAAGGTTTTCATAATAAAAAAAGTGGGTTTATAAAAAATAATTCTGGCCTAAAACAAATTTTATAGTGCTCTTGAAATTGAGTTATAATTTAGGATGTTCCCTTAAACAAGGTCGCTTATCGAGAAGTATTATAGTGGAAACCACATAAAAAAATTAATAATCCTGAAATGGAATGATTAATGGACATTTATTAATGAGTTTAGATCTTTTAAATATCATTTAAATTATGTACAATAAATGAACAGATAACTTTATTTGGGTAAAAAAGAAAGATAGAGCAAACTGAAAGAAATTAGAGGTTTGGGTAGAATCTGTTACCTTAAGTCTCATGGTGTCCATAACATGATCGTAATTTCCTTGATAGCCAAATTAAATTAATTAATTAACTCTTAAAAAACCTATTCTTCATGTAATTGATTTATTATAACCTTATTAAGTTCACTCAGGATCTTTTTGATTTGTTAAGTGGTTTAATTTCATTGTTTAGGAGAATTTGTTTCCTTGGTTTTCATGATTGGTTTATTTTAATACTTTTATAAAAAACATGTCATATGATAATAGTTATCATGAATTGATGTTTTATTTTATTAGTGAGAATCCATAAGAATACATGGTTATAATATTCATTCGGGTATTCTCAGTGAAGATGAATCATTATAGAATAATTTAGTGATAATTTTTTTGGTTAATTGGTAGTTTTTGTCACATCGAACACATTTTTCATTATAAATCAATAACATGTGTAAAAAATATTCAAAAACCTAAAATTATGCATAAAATATATATATTTTATTATAGCTCCACCATCAAAATGTTTTCATGACTATAATTGAAGAAGGCAATAGAAATTGAAAACTCATTGTCCTTGAATGTGATAAATTAGCATATCTCGGGTGGAGTTTCCATTTATCTTATAAAATGATGGCAAAAGAGATATTATGTTGAAAATTTTCTTATCATAAAAAAATTAAATTATATGTATGGTTCATTAGTTTTCATAACTTTTGAATGAAAAAATATGAGTAAAGAAAAATAAAGAAATGAATTTGAACGAAAATAAATGAAATTCAAAGAGGAATATACATCTTGAAAATAACTTCATTGGGAACCACTTTAGGGGAATAGGTTGTATCATTTGAATATTCCAATAAATTATGGAAGTTTGAGAGGTATTTAGGGAGATATTTGAGTATAATTTTTACTTGATACAAGGCTTGAGATGAGTGAAAATAATAGGTAAAAAGGGCGGTATTTATATTGGAGGAGAGGAGGGGTTTCCCATTATTTTAATCATTAGTTTGATATTATTGCTCAAGGTTATGAATATTATTGGTTTTTGAGAAACAAATAGTAAATATATAATATGAGTTCAATAAAATGTCCATTTAAATCATCCATGACTCATATGTTATGGAAAAATTCATTTATTTATCATTTATCGTAAATTATCGTATTTTTGTATTCACAAAAAAACATGTATTTTAGAAAAAACCAAAAAATTCAATCCAATAATATTCAATGTGTAGAATTCAAAAACTAACTCTATTTTATGAAAATAATTTTTTAAATATTAGTAATTTAATATTTAATTAAAATCATAATTAATGTGAAAATTACATTTTTTAAAACAAACACTGCTTTTCTAATACTTTGAAAAATTAATTAAGGTCTCTTAGAATTATATAATAATCATAAGTAAAAATAATAATTTTTTATAAATATATTTTGTAAAAAGAAATTTAATTTTATAAAATTAAATTATTCATAAAATAGTAATTAAATATACATTACTTACAAAAATATGAACACTTAATTGATAATTTTTAAAATATTCACTTATTTCTACTATGATATATTTATATCATATTGTAACTTATAATATGGGTAAATATTATTTATAATTTAATTAGTTATGTTACTATTAAATTAGTTGTTTACTATTCATAAGGTTCACATTACTATTCAAAACATCAAGTTACAATTTCATCATTATATGTTCCTTAACTTCTAGTGATACCTATTATTTTACTAAATCATCTTATATATGTTTTTTATTATGTTTTATATTTAATTAAAAATGATTATACTATAATATATAATTATTAAAAGAGTATTTTATTAATAAAACATTGGGTCATTACATTTTTCTCCCCTTATAAAATTTTAACATAGGAATTTCATTTTAAATTCTAAGCGTTAAACATGTGCATGTACTTTTCATCCATTTATTTATCCAGCTTCCATGATGCCTCTTCATACAAATGGTTCCAAAATAGTACTTTGAATAGGTGAGTATTATTTTTTCATATTACTTTATCTCCATGATATGTGATATTCACTGGATGCTCCTCATAAGAATGATCATTCTCCAACGGTACCACCTATGAATAGAGTACATGTGAAGGGTATTGTATGCACTTTCTTAATAGGGATACATGGAATACATCATATTCTTTAGACAAGGTAGGAGGAATTGCTAGTCGATAGGCCACAACTCCAACATGATCATGAATGTCAAAGGGGCTGGCGTACCCGAAACATAGAATTCCTTTCTTCCCAAACCTCATGACATTCTTGCATAGAGATATATGGTGGAATAACATGTCTCATGCATTGAACTCAATGTCCCATCGATGATTGTCTGAAAAACTCTTATGTAAACATTCAGTTTCCATGATGTCCTTCTGAATGTTTTTCTCCTTCACTACCATTTCATAAAACATTTTAAGTCCTGACAGCTTAAACTCATAAAGTTCATCCCAACACACTGTTGTCTTTCACCTTATCTTGTAAATTTGATCGTATGTTTCAATTCAGATAATATAGTTGAAACTATTGTAGTAGGATAGTTCCACCTGTAGAAGATGTTGGTACAAACTTTTCTTAAAGATCATATAACATGATATCAACATCTATTCTAGTGTCTAAATATGGCACTCAGATTAGACATCAGTTTGAGGATGATAAACCATATTGTAGTTCAATTCAGTGCCCAATGAATGTGGAAGATTTTTACATAACATTGTTGTGAATCTCATATCTATAGTAGATACATTATACAGTGGTACTCTTTAATGACTTACCTCCCATTTGATATATATCCATGAATGTTGATCTTATGATAATTCCTCTTGAATTATGATAATGTGAGTTGTCTTTGAAAGATTAACTACAATAACACATATATCATTGTTTCCTATGGATTTTCTAGGTAGTCCATGACAAAGGACATGGTAATGTTCTCCCACTTCCATGTTGGTATGTATTGTAGTTGAATCATCCACTTATGCCTTTGTATTTTAGCCTTTACATGCTGACATACCAGGAACTATGATGTATATTCATCAATCTCCTATTTTATATTGTCCCCCCAAAAAATTTCATCGTGATCTGGATACATATGTGTTCACCATAGGTGAATAGGGATGGTTAAGCTATGTTTTTCATTCAGAAGCTCCTTCTTTATCTTTGGATCAAATGGTACATAGAGTCATGACCCAAATATTAAAAATCGTTCTTCATCATTCTTGAACTTAGGATATTTCCTAATTATAATATCTTCCACCATTTTCATAATTTCCATATCTTATCTATGATTATTATTCATTTAATCCATGAGGAATGTTTTAGAAAAAATTTGAGAAAGTATTGACGATGTACTAACCATAATGATTCGGATATCTATCTTAAACAAATATATTAAAATTGGATCCTTTTCAATTCTCATCACTGATAAAGATGTAGGATCCGTTCTACTTAACTCATATGCTACTTTATATTACTTATTGTGATGGTAGTGGATTGAGTAGTAATAATCCTTCATGAGATATAACCATGTTCTCTAGTTCATATTAAGGTCCTTATTTGTGAATATATATTTGGGAGTCTTGTGATGATTATATATCTCACACTTCTCCCAATAAAGATAATTCTACCATATTTTCAATGTCCAGATCACAACCATCAAATCTAGATTAGGCGTAGGATAGAATTTCTCATGGATTTTCAGAATCATTGAGGTGTAGGCTATCACATAATCATTTTACATTATTATACAACATAATAAATTATTTTAAGAATTATTTTTCATGAAAAATAGTTCTCCAATTGTCAGGAGTGTGATTACTGGCACAATGATAAGCCTCTTTTTGAGCACCTTAAAACTTTCCTCACATTCATGAGTCTAGAAAAAATTTACCCCTTCTATTTCATCATGTTCATTGCGGTTGAAAATTGTGAAAAGATAATCATAGATTATCGGTAATACTTAGTTTGACTAAGGAATCTACGGTTCTCCGTTACATAGATTGGAATTAGCTACTTATCAATTTCCATTTTTTGAAAGGGTCTATATATATCCCTTTTATAGTGATAAAATGCCACAAGAATGATATATACTCAATAAAGAACTCACATTTACTATACTTTTCATAAATATTCTCCCTCTGCACAGTCTTCAACACAGTATTCAAATGCCATTCATGTCCATCAATTCTCTTGGAGTATATATGAATATCATCAATATAGACAAACATTAATTATTCGAGGTAATATCTAAAGATTATATTCATTAAATCCATGAAAACTAGTTGATAATTAGTTATTTATAAGGGTATCACTATGAACTCATAGTGTCTATACATCATTCAAAATTTAGTTTTTGGAATATCATCCTTCGTCACCTTTAATTGGTGATATCCTGACCAGAGGTGCACCTTTGATAAATAATTTTCCCCACATAGCTAATAAAATATGTTATCTTTCTGTGGTAGGGGTAATTGATTGTTATCATGATTTTATTTATCTGAATATAATCAATGCAGAGGATCATTGATCCTTCCCAATTCTTAACAAAGTCAACTAGGGAACCCCATGGAGAATAACTCGGGTGTAGAAAACATTTATACAGATTCTCATGTAACTAATTATTCATATCTTCTATATCAATAGGTGAAATTCTATATGGTTTCATTGATATATGTAGTGCTCCATGAATATGTTCAATTTAGAACAAAACCTCTTGATTATGAGGAAAAATGAACTATTATTTGATAAACACATCATTGTAGTCCCTCGGGATGGGCTTGTCTTCGACTAAGATTCTCTCTATTGACTCAATCATTTATGTTAGATATTATTTCACATAAGGTAGTAATATCCACACTTGAGAAAATTATTCTAATTTAGATTCCTCTTCCTCCATACACATTTTTAAATTTTGAGAATACTATGGGATGTGAATAGTGATCTCTCTTTCCTTATAATTAATGTTGGATTTATACAATGATAGAAAATTCATGCCCAAAATGTCATCTAACTCCACCAATAGATATATGAAAATATTTTCTAGGAAGTTATTTCCACAAAAATCAACTGATTTGGTGTTATAAACATTGAAAAAACTAATTTCTCCATTCGTTGTTCTCACAAATAACTCAACCAACAAATTTTGAGGTGGTGTTTGAATAGGTATACTTTTCTTTCATAACATGAAATAATGCGTAGAACTAGATTCAAATAGTAAGTTATCTATTCATGAATGAATTTATATCATTCCTATCACCAAATCATTATTCGGATCCACAATAGAAGTACTGATAAAATAAACCTGCCCTTTTTTCCTTGGAGGATAGTGTTTAGTACCTCCAACATCCCATGGCTTAGAGAAATTGTTCTCCTAATTCCTGCGTTCCTTCCTATTGTAACACTGCATTCTAGGCTCAGTATTGATCTAATGTTCCATTCTTATTCCACATTAGTGGGATTATTCATATCACTTTGGCAGTTTATAGCTAAATATCCCATCCACTCACATTGGAATCAATTCTTGGGTCCCTTAAGATAGTTCTTAGAATGATTCGTCCCAAAAAATTTTCACATGGGATGTTAGATCTTCATCCCATCATAGGATTCATTATTTGAACCACCCATATTATACTCCATTTTTTTCTTTTTCTCACTAGGGCCATGAGACCATTAAGAGTATCCAACCTCCATTTCACCCTTTATAGAAAAACATAAAATCTCATTATAACATTCAATGTAATGAATCAATAACTATTATCATAGAATCATATTTAGTCTCTTATAGAAGAGATCCTCCTTGATTTTGTGGTTCATGACATATCTAGAGGCGTATATTTCTATACTTGTAATTTTTTCATCATATTTCCTAATGGGATTATCTTCCTTCTACATGAGTTTGAGGAACACTCTTTTCATCTTAAGATGTAGTGATTATGGAAACTATTCTTCGAAAAACATTTTTTTGAATTCCTCTCAATCCATTGTACCACTTTCTTCATGGGACATCATATTCTTGATATGTTTCTACCACTGATCAGCTTCCTCATAAAAATGATAGACCACATGCTTGAATTTCTCTTCTTCTGAGCATTAGAGGATAGAAAATATAATTTCAATGTAGTTAATACACTATTATACATTGAGTAAATCAGAAGATTCACCAAACATGGGAGGCATTTTCAGCATGAATGATTTTATAGAAACTTTCTATTTCCTAGGAAGAGAAGGGTGTTCCACATTATTCATGTTATTATTCTTAACTTGACCAGCTGAGCAAGAAATGTCATAATGTTTTGAAAACTCATTCGCATCATATTTAACATATCATTAGGGAAATATTCACATTCCCTATGACATTGATTGTTGGCACATGTTATTCTACTTCCTACCATTTTCTATAAAGAGAACGTGAAATTATGGGGCTTGAATATATAGCTAAAAATCAAAAAAGGAATCATCAAGCATAAAATGATAATATTTTAATGAAAAATTGTATCCTAATTTGGGATTCCCTAGGTATAAATCAATGTTATCTTTCATATGTTTCTTAACATATATTCTTATGGGCTCTTTATTCCATTAATATTGGTTTTTTATGAGATTATGAATTTACCAAATCATATCCCCCAAGAGTGTCATCCTTAGAGTGTAGTAATGCCCATTATCATGAATTAGATCCCATTTGAGTCTAGATGAAAGAGGTGTTTTCAGGTTTTAACCATAGATACATATATTCTAGAGCCACAAACACTTGGCTGAATCTACACATGGATGTATTTTCATGAGAAACCCACTTACTCTAAACATACAAATATTTTGGGATGTTTTCATATAATTAGTCTCATCCATAAGGTTCTTACTGAAGCTCTCTATATGTAATATCCAAATACTACTTGGAAATCCTATGATACTGAATATAATGACCCTAGAATTTTACACATATCATTACACGATTTAATGCTTAATAAAACATATTATTTCAACCCAAGGATAATGAAGTCTTTTTTCTTGGAATACAGGGTACAAAATATTGAAATCATGGGAATAAATATCATATTTATTTATTTAATAATCTAAATGAGATCCAAAACTCCATTTTACTCATACATCTTCATAGATTAACTTGGAGACAACATGGAAAAATCAATGAGATAAAAATTCATGTAAGGTAATAAACATAAGAATTAAGCTTGTACACATGGGTTAGAAGGAATGACTAATGATATAAAAGGCATGGAAAATATAGAATCATGACATATAAACATGAGATCTTATTAACATGGATTCATAGTAATGCAGAAGCAACATAAATCATTACATTATCATGATTGAAGGCACATTGCAGGTAGATGAGCATAAGTCATGGTTTACCACCAAGACTATTGCACAAGGTTGCATGAGTCAAGGCTACCCACCAAGACCATTGCACATAATATATCATGTGAATAACCTTTACTCAATGAATTGGAGCGCTATCTGGGTGAACCAATATTAAAAAATACATGGATATTAGAAAGGGAAAATAATAATATTACATTGTATGTGATGTCAAATAAAGGTGACACACGTAAGATGAGTATTTTAAAAAATTAGCATTAAATCATTTTATCACGATGTTTAGGAAAATACATGATAATTTAAAATAGAAAAAGGAATAATCATATATATAAATACCAAAATGAAAAAATTAGGTTGTAATAATAAAAAGAGTGGTTTTATAAAAATAATGGTGTCTTAAAACTGATTATATATTACTTTTGAAATTGAGTAAGTATTCAGGGAATTCCCTTAAACAACTTTGATTATCAGGAAGTATTAAAGAAGGATGATTATCCTGGAAATAAAATGATTAATTTATAGTGAATCAGGAGTTTGTATAGTTTAAACACAATTTATTATATTTAGAAAGAATAACAGAAACCTTAAATTTGTTAAAAAGAAAGATAGAGTAACCCGAACGAAAAATGGTGGTTCTGGTATAATCCCTTACCTAAAGTCTAATGGTGTCCTTCACATGATTTTAATGTCATAGATAACCAAATAAATTAATTAATTAAAATTTTCACTGCGTCTTCAACATTTAATTAATTTAGTATACCCTTATGGAGTTCATTCATGACCTTCTTAATTGGTTAAAAGGTTCAATTTCTTTGTTTGGGAGCATTTGTATCCTTGGTTTTCATGTTTTTTTATATAAATACATGTAAGGATAATCATGTAAGATTAGAATGGTTATCCATAAATTATTATGTATGTTATTAGTGAATATACATAAGATTAAATGGTTATAAAATCCATTTGGTCATTTGGAGGGAAGATGAATCATTATATAAAACTTTATTGATAATAGATTTTGTTAATTGTTGGGTTTTGATCACATCAAACATATGTTACATTATAAATTAATATCTGGTTTTGAAAAAATTAAATAACCTTAAATTATACATAATAAAAAAATTATAGTTTTGTTCAACCATCAAAATAGTTTCATGACCAGAATTGAAGAAAATAATAGAAATTGAAAACCCGTCATCATTGAATATGACATATTAAAAAAATATCAGATGGTGTTTTCATTTATAGTATGAATTTATGGGAAATGATATATTGTGTTGAATTATTAAATTATTATTAAACAATTTCTATATAAGTAAGATAATAGTTTTTTCATAATATTTAGTTGAATGGAGGGGACGAAAGAAAAAGAAAGAAAATATATGAAATGAAAAGATAAATTTACCTTTTTAATATTACTTTCTAATGATCTTCTTTAGGGGAGTGTATTTGGTCTTTTTTAGAGACAAACAGATTGTGGAAATAGTAGAGGGGATTAGGGATATATTTGAGTGGAATTTAGTCTAGACACAAGCCTTGAGAAGAGTGAAGAGAAGAGGTAAAGAAGGGTGGAATTTATAGTTTAAGAGAGGAGGGGATTCCCATTATGTTAATAATTAATTTAATATTTTTTTTCGAGACTATGAATATTCATGATTATTGTCACAAAAAACCATAAATATAACATTTCAGTTCGGAACAATTTTTATTTAAATCATTCTTGTCTCATGCATGATGACTATATTATATTATTTAGAGCCTATCATAAATTATCGTATTTTATTATTCACCAAAAAATCTAGTATTTAAGAAAAAACCAAAAAATTCTCCCCAAACATTTTGAATGTGTAGAATTAACAAATTTACTCCATTTTATGAATTTTTTTCTAATTATACCAAATTTAATATTTAAATAAAATAGTAATTTAGTTGATAAATACTAACATTAAAATTTAAACAACATTTCTACGATGGAAAAATTAATTATGGTCTCTTAAAAATATCTTATAATCATAAGCCAGTGGGATAAATATTTATGAATACATTTTATGAAAATAATTTCTCTTTTAAATTGTTAAATTAATCATAAAATATTAATTAAATATACATGACTTACATAAATGACAACACATAATTAATAATTTTTATAATATTTACTTATTTATAGTATGTTATATTTATATCATATTTTCACATATAAGATGGGTAAATTTTATATACATTAATTAGTGAGGTAACTATTCAATTTAATGGTTTACTATTCATAAGGAACACAATACTATTCCAAAGGGGTGATTACTATTTCCTCGGTATTCGTTCCTTAAGATTTAGAGATAAAATTTATTTTTCTCATTCTTCTTTTAGATGGTTTGTATTGCCTTCTATATGTAATCTTATATGATTCTACTATAAGAAATAAATATAACAAATGTATTATATTGAAAAAAATTGGTTCATTGCAATATAAATAACACTTTAATATAATATATTGGTTCTATGAATTTGAAACATATTTATAATTCTAATTAAATAGTTCATTAAAAATAATTTTAGAAAAAAGTAAAACTTTTATTTTAAAGAATCACTTTTGACATTAGATTCTAAAAAATACTTTTTAATTTGGTAAATTGAGTTTATTATATTTCAAGATATTTTTTTTAAAATTTAATATATAATTTTTAAAAATTATGTTCTAGAAAAAATTTGGTCACTAATAAAACATGAATGTTATAATTTATGATACACAGGTCACGTGAAAACTCTATTTTTACTATTAATTTAAAAATTGAACTATTTCAGAAAATTCCCAGAAAATCACCCTTGGAAATTTTTAAACTAATAGTTTCTAAAATAAGACATCATTTTTTGAAAATAATTTGGTAAGTATAATTAATTTATTTTATAATTAAAATCCTCATTGTTTTTGAAAAATACTGTTTTTATTGTTGTAACCAATTTTATGACCCTTAGAAATGATATTTATGGTCTTATAAAATTATCTTATATTCATATAAAAAATGTATTTATTAATATACATTAAAAAAATAAAAAATCTTATATGTCATTATATTAATTATAAATAATTAAATAAAAAAGTATGTTTCACAAAAAATATTGTCAATTAATTTTTCATTTTAAAAATATTAATTTACATATTGAATTATATAAATATACCATATTTCCATTTATGAGATACTTAAATTTTATTTATAATTTCCTAGTTGTGGTCACTATTGTATTAGTCAGTCACTACTCTTAATGGTCACATTACTATTCCAACAACCATGTTAATATTTTATTGTATATCACAATTTATTTAGGCATGGTTGTGACCACAACATAAGATCTTCATTAAATTGAATCTATATAAGAAAATAAATACCATAAATATTAGGTTTTTAGATTATTCCCTCATTCATAAATTTCATCATTGATTTTTTGCATGAATATTTCTTGCGAAACATTTGAGGGTGGTTCTTCTATATAAAACCCTCAGTTTCCCACATTGCTACTTACATTTAATGGTTTCTCTCAAGAACATTTACTTGGTGATTTATATGATTTACCAATACATGCTCCCCACTATCAAAAATATCAATTGGATCTTTAAAATATTAAAAATCATGTTGAAATTCTATTTCTTCATTGGTGATTATATGTGTCGGTTCTGGCATGCTGATCTTTAACAATGATCTACGGAACACATCACGATCTTTGGGGAGACATGGTTCCATTGAAAATCGAAAAGCTACATCTCTAATTCTTTCTTATATTTAAAATATTCTTATGAACTAGGGGATTAAATTCCCTTTCTCACCTACCTTATGATAGCCTTCCATGGAGATTCATTCAAAATGCATGATCTTCAACATGAAATTTAAAATTCATTATATGGTATTCATCATAACTCTTTTCCCAATATTTGGATATTTTAATATGATCTTGAATAATCTTTAATTTTTTCATTTATTCATCAATATTTTATGGACCTATATGTTTATTATAACCAACTTCATCCCAACAAGTTGGTTCATGGAATATCATTACATTTAATTATTCACATGGAACAATTTTAATTCTAAAATGGAGACTATTATAATAGGAAAATTATATAAAAGTTAAATTTTGATCCCATATATCTACAGAGACATGTGAGAAATATCTCAACATGTCTTACATGGTTTTAATATTCCTTTTATAAAATCTTCTGGTTAACGGGTGATAAGAATTAGTCAAATTAATCTTAGTATCCAAATCCTTATGAAGAATCTTCCAATAGTTTGATGTGAAACATGGATATCGATAAGACATAATCAATAGACGTACATCATGATGTTCTGCGACTTCATTAATATAGAGTCATTCTAGGAGCATAAGAGGTAAATTATCACTATAGAAATAAAATATGAAGTTTTAGTGTGGACAAGAATAACCCATATCACATCATTATTTTTGTGGGACCATGGTAAACTAGTGATAAATTCCATAGTAATGTCATCCCACTTCCATATAGAAATATCGATAGGATGTAGGAATCCTCTAATATATTTTCTAAAATCCATCAGTTGTTAGAAAACTAGTAATCATGACACATCATCCTCTATTATAGACTTCAACTTATCCCCAAAAAATGTTCCACCAAATATCTATACATCATCGTACTACCAAGGAGTATATAGAAATTTAAACTTAGATAATCATTTAATAGTTCCCTTTTTAGCTTATGTATTGATGGAACACATAAACTCATTCCAATTTTCATAGACAATGTAAGACAATCTTCTATATTTAATAGCTTTAATTTTCTCTTGAAAATTCTCATCATCATAATGTGAACTTTTTTTTCTTATCCACTCAAGATAGTTCAAAAATAATTTGAAAAATGAGTAACGTTCCTCTTCTTAAAGAATTCTCATGTCCATATTTAATAAATACTTGAATATAGAATATTGATAAATCATTATATGGGCTATAAATTTGTGATCATTCCTACTTATTCCATATTCAATCTTATTTCCTTGTTATGGGTGTTTTTGTGTTGAGGAATCATAATATTTTGTAACTCAATCCATCATCATTGCCTCGGGTTGAGTTCAATCTTTGTAATTATGTATTTCAAACTCCTATGATCCTTATATTTATAACATATTTCACTAGATAGATAGTGTATTTATATTTTTGGAGAAAATAGTATGGCTAATAACTCAAGATCATGATTTGGATAATTTTATTCATGAATCATCAAATAACAAGATGCATATTTAATAATAATATCATATTGAAAAAGGATAGAACCTTGTCCTTTCTTAGATGCATCAATGTATATTACACAACCATTATTTTAAAATGGTAAATTCAAAAGTAGATCATTGGAATATCATCTCTTTAATTATTCAAAACACTATGCATAATCTTTTTTCCATACAAATTTAACCCCATTACTAGTGATCTTAGTTAACGGGTTTGACAATGTGACAAAATTATAAATGAAAAACTGATAGTAACCTACCATATCATTGAAACTGTATAGGTCGATAATGTTTATTGGAATATGACCTTTTGGATAGTATTTTTCTTTACAGGGTCAACTTATATTCCACCCTTAGAGAAAATATGGCCAGGAAATGGAATTTCATGAATCCAAAATTCAACGTTGATAAATTTTCTATATAACTCTTTCCATATTAGAGTATCATGATTAATCCCCAATTAACTATCATGGTTTTCATGGTTTTTATAATACACTATAATATCATCAATGAATACTACAAAAAATCATAAATATATTCCTAGAATACCTTGATCACTAGATAAATCAAAATAGTGGGTTAATTTGTCAATCCAAATCACATTAATGTAAAATCGTAATTTCCATACCTTTTCGGAATTTTTTTCTTTATAATATTATAATTATTTACTCACAATTGATCATACCCAGAACTAAGTTCATTCTTCATAAAATATTGAGCTACCAGAACTTGATAAAATAAATCATCAATGTGAGGTATATGATACATGTTGTTTATTGTAATAACATTAATATTTCTATATTTAATTAATATCCTCAAGGATCCACAATTATTATTAACAAAGAGAATATTGATACCCATTGGGAAACACTACTGAAAATAAATCCATTACTACTCAATTCCTTTAGTTTTTTCTACAACACAAATAAATCATCAATGTATATTATATATGGAATCTTTGATATTGGTCTTATATCCGGGATTAAATCAATGATAAACTAAACTTTATTCTCTAGGGGTTTTTTGGTTAATTATTTAATAAATACATCAATATATTTTCATACATTTTGTACGTCTTATGTTTAAAGATTACATTTCATATCCCTATATGTTTTTTTTCTCTTCCTCCTGATGAATTTCATTCCGTAGATCTACGGAGGGTTGATCTAGATAAAAACTATATGATGATGTTTGTTCTATAATGATAAGTAATATATATCTTCCCTATGAATTATAATTTCCTTATTATGGGAATAATATTTTGCATCATATTCTGAAATCTAGTCCATTCCATGGATAATATCACTTTCAACCATATGTATGAGGATAAGGATATAAAATAAAGAATGATTATATTTTATAATGGGAACTACCCAACACATTTTTATTGCAATAAGACAATCCTCATGAGTTTTTTACTTTCAACTCCCTTATTAAGTCAAAAGGTAAATATATAATTTTATAAGAAAATTTGGTATATATAAAAGAGTGAGATGATCCAAAATAAAATAAATCATGGATAAATTCTAAGAGATGTTCTTTGTACCTACTACCACATCATTAGGTAATTCTACAACAGATGTAGTGATCATATAAGCTTGGACATCTCACATAGGCCTCTTCAGTTGTTGATTCAAATGGTGTTTGGGAAATTGATTTGAATATTTCCCCATTTCATTATAGTTGAATCTTTAAACATCACTAATATTTTCCTCCTAGTGCCATAAATAGATTGGTGGTCATTTTCCTAGAACAAATAACAATCACCCATTCATTTTAGCCATTTTGTATGATATTAATTTCCACATTTTAATATATTGGGAATTTCTTCATTCCATTCTTATTTGTTGACACTTCTGATTTTTCATGATTATAAAATGTAGTTTTCTTCTTATTATTTACCATGAACATATAGGATCTATAAAATTATTTCTCCATTTTTATGGAAGATATATCTATATTTTCATATAATGAAAATGATTTTGAATTCAGTGACCTTCAATGAATTGGAGTAATAACTTCAAATAAATGATCAATTTTTTATTCTGAATCATGTTTGTAATCTATAGCATAATAAGAGAGTCTTGTGATGAAATCCTCATAATAAATAACAATAACTTTGTCCCTTTTTATTTATCTAAGGAATTTAGTCATCATTTAAAATTGAATCTCAATGGGAAAATATGTTTCGAAGAAAGTTTCTTTAAAACTTCTCTATTATATGTATTTTACATCATCTTCCTCTTTATAATTCTGGTTCAACGACCACTATAAATTTTCATCTCCATTTATACAATAATCACCAAATACTAACTTCTCATGTTCAATATATCTCAATACTATTAATATCTTTTCATGACACATGATCCACTACTCAGCTACCACTAGATTAGTAGTCCCACTAAAAGATAGGGTATTATTCTCCATGAAACATTCCATCATTGGTATATTATGGTTATTATTCATAACTTGAGTATGTTTTCCTAATATAGTCATCATATACTTAGCTCTAACACTCCCTATGTTGATATTCTTGGTGGAGAAATCACTATACTGTCTGTGGGTATTTATTCCTATTCTTACATTGTGTGACATCACTTAATAATGGAAAATATTAAGTTATCTAATAATCATCATGCGTATTGAGCGAAAAAATTCACTATATGAAATTATTATCTATATCATGTTTACTCAACATCTAGTTAACAAGGATTCTACTAGACATATTGTGATACCAATAGTGAAAACCCTGACCCCAGTAGCCTAAAGTCAATGATTATTTTATTAAAACTGCATAGATAAATGTGATAAAATCTACAAGGATTTAATAGTTTATTAATATTCAAGAACATTATAGATAAAAAGTTCCCTTGTTATATTGGTAATAAAAAATTGAACATAACAATGGAAAAAAATTCTCCCTCAACAATTATTAAAAAATTACATATTTATATCCTGGGGATGTAAAATAGGGAGAGTTCAAACACTCAATAAGTATTAAATGGATTAATAATAGGTGAATTAAAATCAATAAGTGATAATATTTATGATAATGTAATTAAATGAAAAAAAATTTCATCAATAGACTAAAAATGAAAATTAATCTATAGATTATGTCATAGTGAATACATCATGGAAGTAATAACTAAAAAATAAATGATGAAAATGATTTATTTTTAGACATAATTTATCAAGAACATAAACCATTATACCATAAAAATGGATTAACTATTTGGGTTTAAACCCGTATGATTTGTCTTAGAAACAAACATGAAGGGTTTATCTTCTACAGTATTGTCTCGTGAGACTTGTTGATGCATCGAGGGGAAAACTATAATTGGTCCCCACCTATCACTGAAATTACATATAATTATTCATATATATATAATTCAAAACTATATGACTTTTCAAAATATCATTATTGAGTGGAGGATATGGATTTATCAATATTTCCTCGGTCAAAACAACATTCGAAGTAAAACAATGTATGTAAAAATGTTATATATATTATATAAAAATAAAATCCCTGATAAAGGAAATAGGGATATTTAAGAGAAATATAATTTCATATATAAAACTAATTAAAATTATTTAGAGATAAAACACTTAGAAATTATTCAGTTCATAATACAAGGTAAGTATCAATGAAATGGTAATTGAGACGATTCCCTTACCTAACTTTCAGATTAATTATGTCACGTTTAGAACTTTTGAACAAAAAAACATATGTTTATTAAAAAATTAGTACAGAATTTAATTATAGTAATTTAGAAAACTATTTATGCATTATATTAATTGAATTAAATTTCATAATTTGTTTGATGAAATTGAAGCATTTTTAAATCATTTTTTCTTAAAATTTCATATTGTTCCTTATTTTAAATATTTTGTTAAATGTAAATAATAAATTAGTACTAATTATTATATAAGCATAGATTACATATAATTACATATTTATAAATTATATATTATTAAAAAAATTTATCTATGAAGGTGGTTATAATAATTTTCTTAGAAAGTATCCTTATTTCGAAAACTATCCATTAACTGGATGTTGTCGAAAGGAAGGGAAATAAGATTTTTAAATTTGTATATGTCATATATATGGTACTTTAAGTAGGTAAAAATAATTAATATCTTGTTAAATTACTGAATGAATAATTTTAGTATATATTTTTTTGAAT
Organism: Viscum album; assembly: GCA_963277665.1. NCBI lineage: Eukaryota > Viridiplantae > Streptophyta > Magnoliopsida > Santalales > Viscaceae > Viscum > Viscum album. The sequence goes on along the minus strand of OY728140.1, from coordinate 590,991,528 downwards.
GGAACTGAGAAAAAAATGAATGTGAAGAAAAAAGGGAGAGTTAATGGAGACTTATTCACTCCTCGGTGTGGCTTTCCTTGTATGACACTACAACTCCAATGGTTACTGGATTTGGACTACTCCTTGATGTGAGTATGGTTTATAAGATTCTTAGGATTGAATAATATGGATGATATTGTGCTTTTTAATGGGTGGGATAGGTGATTATCCATGCGGAGCAAGAGGGGTTATTTATGCTTGTGGAGGGGTATTTTGAGAATAAAATGATAAATAAAATATTATATCAAATGTGTGACATGTAATAGTAATTTATTGGTAATATAAATAACATGTTAATATTATGAAATAAGAATAGGGATTAAAAACTCCGTTATAATTATAATTCATTAGTTTATTAATCGTGATGGTGGAAATAATTTTAATTTAAAAGAAACACTTTTGGCTTTTGTTTTTGGACAATACTTTTTAGATTTTGAAATCAATTTTTTTAATTTGATGAATAATTTTTAAAATTAAATATATAATAGAAAAATAATATTGTATTGAAATCATTATGTCACTAATACAATATAAATGTTGTATTTTATGTTACATTGGTTATGTGAAAACATTATCTTTACTATTAATAAAAAAATAGAAGTAATTCAGAAAATTAACAAAAACTCAACCTTGGACAATTTTAGAGTCCAGATTTCAAAAAGTAAATCCATTTTATGAAAATAATTTTGTATAAATATGAGATATTTTATTTTTAATTTAAATCATAATTTATTCATGGAAACTAAATTTTAATGATATAACAGATTTTGTGATACTTTGAAATAATTAATTAGGGTGTTATAAAATTTTTTAACAATAAGAAGACAAGTAGATATTAATTTATGAAACAAATATATGATAATAAATTTTATTTTAAGTCATTATATTAATGATAAATATTAACCAAAAATTTACACTTTACCAAAATACGGACTATTAATTTGTCATTTATAAAATATTCATTTACTTATTTCATGATATAAACATATCGTATTTTCATTTATGAGAAAACTGAATTATAATTATAATTTAATAGGTTAGGATAATATGATATTTTACCGGTTACTATTTGTAATTATTACATTACTATTCCAACAGTCACATTAATATTTAATAGTATATCATGTTTCGTGTAGGCTCGATGTTGCTTGCAACATAAGGTATCAAGTAAATTGAATTTAATTAAGAAGATACACACTATAAATCTTGGGGTGTCGTAACCTATAATTAGAATTAGAGTATATGAATAGAATTATCCACATAATGAATTATATATAGAGAGGTACTAATAAATTTTATTTATTTATTAATTCTAATTATATAAGCACTCAATTTATAGAAAATACATTTTATTCATATGAAATACGTTTTAAAAAAAATCATATTTAATTATATTTTTGAGATAATATTATGATTCATTTCTCAATGATCTATAAATTTTATTTGTAAAAATTATATCATTTTTAAAATAATTATTTCAAAATTTACTTTTGTTAAAATGTATTTATCTTTTGAAAAAGATTAAATTTCAACGAATAGTGAAAATTAATGATTTTTATTGAAAAATATATTTTTTATTAAAATATTTATACAAATTTTTTTTTATATTTAAAATTTAATTAATTATACTTTATTAAAAACAATAAAAATTATAATATTTTTAGTGAGTTTTATACTTGAATTTAGTATCATAACATTTTTATGCATAAAAAATAATATTTCTGAAAACCCTTTTTTCATCATATTTTTTGTGTTTATTTTTTTGTTAAATTTTTCAAAATTGTGTGTTTTGAATTTTATGATGGAGAATCTATATCTGGATCAAAATTATCTAAATATGGTAAATATGACACTTCTATTTTTAGTCATTATGAATAATAATCATATCAAAATTTGTTATCACGGTAATGTTAAACTGAGTTCGTTAAGGTTAACAATAATAGAAAAAATAATAGACATTAACCATAATACAAATCCAAAATTTACATTTTGGGTATATTTCATCCATAATCATACATTAATTAAATAAATAATATATTATTTCAATAATAATTAGATTTTTACCTTTATAAAATTTCATGTAATGAATACTAAAAAAATCATTCTCTTCGAGTTATTATAATCAAATTTATTGCATTAGTATAAATAAAAAGTATGTTCAGTTATAAATGTAAATTTTAAAGATAAATTATTTTCATTTATCATGGTAATATATTACAGATATTATTGATTAAATTATTTCCATATGTTCTTTTATAACCAAGATGTTTAATTCATTTACATAAGTTTAAAATATAATAAAATATATAAAAAATAGTAAATGTAATTTAATTTTCTTTAATATCTATTTTACAAAAAATTAATAGAAAAATTTAAATTTTAATGAATTTTTTAAAAGATTGAATTTTAATTTCATCTTTTCTATGATGTTTTTAATTATAAATAAATATGAATAGAATGAAAATTTTCATTTTTGATATTTTTTAATTTATAATATTTCAATAAATAATTTAAAATCCAAAAAAAATATATTCAAACAATTAATTTGTCTATGGATTAAAAAAACATTCTTCTTCCACTTGTGGTTCAATGAAATTTTTTTAGTTTCTATTTTTGAACCCTATATAGTAAAAACTTTTTTATCATGGTTATTGTCAAAAACAGTTAAAGTGGGTTAAAAGAAAGTGAAAATGGTAAAAATAATTATAAACTTTTCAAAATTTTATCTTATGATACTATTTGGTGTAATAATTATCTTATATTTGAATAATTTTTATTTGGAACCATCTTAATGTGAATGTTATATTATATTAATTTAATAAATTATGAAATTATCTCAATGCCCGTACACTATCTTATAAAAGGGAACCTCTTCTTCTCCATTATTCAAACATGTAGAACAATTTCGATTAGAAAATAACTACAAACGTACATTCATTAAATCCAACTTCACATTATATGTTCCTTGTATTTATCATTAAACCATCCTAATTGTCATCTTTTGGTAACCCTTTAGAGGTTATCTAAATAATAGGTATCATTTATAACAGAGAATTTCTAATTTAATTCTTCTTCTACATCCTTTAAATATTCCTTAAAAATTATGGTATAATAACATAACTAACTCTTATATACTAAAATCTTATTAAATTAATTTAATTTCTTATATACATATATTTTCATCATCAAATGAAAAAGGAATCAATTTTCACTTGTGTGGAAGACTATCTCCTCGCAAATTGATGCAATTTGTTTTTTATTATCACTAGTAATGAATTATTACAATGATATATTTTATGTATTTATATTAAACATATGTTATATTTATCATTATTTAAATATAACATCACAAATATTTTTTTACCATTTCTTTTGCTGAAAAATTATAATGCCATGCCTATGTTTGTGTGGATTACCACCATTATGAAGCGATGTGATTCCGGTTTCATCCCCACGTCACATTAATGATATATAAAAGTTTACATAAAGATGAAAAATTTTCTATAAAATATAAAAGATATTATTTTATGATAAAATCATACCTTTTTTCTCTCCAAAATGATCATTGAAAAATGGATGTGTTACTCGTGCGTACGCTTGGCATACCGTCTCCATGATTGTAAAATAGTTATTTTATCATATATGTCTTTCATGGTTCGATTAAAATTTATAATTTATTAATAAAAATGATAATTATATAATTATTATTATTATGGAGATGATTTTATAATTATAGCATTGATGATTTCAATCCTAGTAGAGTCATTTTTGACATATAATTCGAATACGATCAAAACATCCATAGTAAAAAAATAATGCATATGGAATTTTATATAACATGATATTAAAAAATACTAAAGTAGTAATTAACATCAAAATAGTTCCTATGAATTTAAATAATTAACATATGTTTTTTATTAATTAATATAAAAATAATATGTGAGGAGTATGACTCATGCTAAGGGACATTCCTTTAAAAATATTTTTTTAAAGTCCCCCTTTATACACTTTTACATCAATGTCCATATTTTTTAAAATATATTACAGATGAATTTTTGTTGATTTAAATAATCAAAAATAAAATTTTTGGAATCTTATGAATTTCTTTAAGATGTATTAAAAAATTAATATTTTATGGAATGTTTAAAAATTTTATTCAAACTAGAAAAACAATGTTCAATTTTAATGTATATGGGGACAATGATAATTACTATAGTTGTAATAATTATTTTGTTTTTAGTAATGTTTCATATTTTATTTAATTAATAAACACATTTTTTTTATCTTTTAGGATATTTTATTTTAATTTTTTTTAAAAGTAAGGGGTACTTCGACATCCAAAAGGGTTTTTTCATATGTATTTAAAATATGTTTTTGTGGGTTTTATTCATGATATGATGCTTAATATTTTTTATGAAAATGGGTGAGACAAATATGTATCATGAATAACGGTGATCCCAATTTATTTTAAATTATTGTTTCACCCATATAACAGTCCAAATAATTGGGTACAGATTATGTTTTCCGAATAATTATATTAGAATTCGTTCATATGACTATTCCAATTGTAAGGGATTTGTAAGTGTTCTATGCAGAATATTTGAAGAGGAACCTAAATTATTTTCAATTTATTTTTATCATTTTTTGTGAAAATAATCTTATAACAAATGTTTTGTCAAATATTATGGTTTTAAAGCACTGATTATTCCATTTTTAGGTAAAATTGTATATTTTTATGAAACAGTTTTTCATGGGTGGAAATTATTTATTAAAGACCCTCACGATTATAATTTTTATATTATGTTTTCTTAAAACGTATATTTTGAAATATATTCAATAGAGAAGTTATTTTTGTGGGTACATAAATTATTTTTTGGCTATAATATTTACTAAATTAATGGGAAACATCCTTTTAAGTCACATTGTTTTAAAATAGCCTGATTGGTTTCTCTATTTCTTTTTTTATTCCATAATGAGATATTTGTTATCATCAAAAAATTTCAATTATTAGTTAAATGGATTAAGGATTTTTAGGATTAAATAACATGTATTTTTTAAATTCATGAAGATAATTCATAAAAAAAGAAGATGTTTCATTTTAAAATATTGATAATAAGGAAACGTTTAACACCTAGCAGAACTGTCCAGTTTGTAATTTATGGATTTTATATGAAAGAGTTATAAGTTAATTTTATAAAATTTTAAACCAAAAATATATTTTTGAATGGAGGAATATAAATAATTTTCTAAAGACACTATAATTTGTATTGTATATGTTTTGGTCTTTAGTATTTGTATCATAAAAGGGTTTAGAAATCGTTGGGGATTATGGTGTTTTCATTAGAGGTTATCTTAAGAGTTATAGATAAAATAATTGAATTGTAAGTTTAATATTTATCACATTTTAAAAAACTTATACAACAATTTTGGTTTTTAATGTTTGGTAGTTGTAATGTGATTAATGGAATTTTTGGAGTCATTTTATTAGGTTTATGTATATATAACCCTTATCTTTAAGGTGAAGTATTATTTTAGAAGAATATTATTACACATTTAGAGATGTAATATAAAAGGTATGAGATATTTGTTTAGGATAAAATATTATTTGATGTTAAATTTGTAGAGATTATTTTGATGTAATTTAATTTTAAATTATTATTCAATTTTAGGGGTATTGTCTTTATAAGGACCATTTTATTTTTCACAAGTAGTATTTTATTTCATTTTTTGTGTTTTATTGTTTTATATAACATATTGATATTTTATCCAAATGAATGGAAAAGTGTCCCAAAAACCATATTATCCCTCCAAATTGATTTAATCATCACCATCATGGAAGAGATTCTTAAAATGATTTTTAGTGTTTTTTGATCATCTTGATCACCTACAAAAAAAAATCTGACATATCCAACACTTACTCATTACTCCATATTTTTTATGATTGATCGATTTTCTTATTTACATTAAATATATAAACCTACCCAACGCCTTCAAAAATTGAAATAACACTAAGGAAGTTACTATTTATTTTATGGTGATATGGAATTCTTTCTAGAAGATAAAGGGGGTATCAAAAAAAGAAGAACTTAGTGTTTAGATTTAATATACAAAAAAGTTTCTATTATTCAATGTTTAAAATGTGATATAGTTAATATTAATGATTCTTAAATAATTATTTAACCTCAATGGATTATAGGAATAATGTATTAATGAATAATATTGACAATCATGGTTTATGGTTTATGAAGGATATTGAATGAAGGATGTTTTTATCAATAATAATTTGATATATTTTAAAAATTATTATAACCATTAAACACTTTTCAATAATTCTTTATTAGATTTTGTTTTCAAAATTTGGTAATACATTTTAGATAAAAGGGGAACATTTAAATTTTTTTTGTAGAGAAAATGTGACAATTTTTTGAGGCATTTATTTAGGGAAACGTGATAAAGTGAAAAAATAATCCTTTACAATAAAAATAATTTTATGTCAGGGAGATTATAGTACATTAAAATTATTCTATTTTTGACAATAATTGAGATATATAGAAAAAAATAAAAGTTAAAAAGTGATATGATTTTTAATTATATTTTTGGGGATGGTTATGATGTTGTTAAGAATATTTTCACAATTTATTATAATAGTTTTTGTAAAATAAAAACCCATAGTTCAGGTGATATCCTGTCAAAATCAAAAATGCCACAGGTATTAAACTTTCAAAAAAAAGGGAAATAGTGTTCACCTCATACCACTATCATACATGATGTCCTAAAACATATGATATTATGTAAAGAACGTCCTAAAATAACAATTACGGTAATTTTTTGGAAAATATGTTTTATAGTATATATAACCATGAGAGTTAAACATGACCTTTTGATTCCATGATAGATGTTATTTAAAAATAAGATCAATATTTGGGGAGTATTTTAGGATCAAGGTAAATGAAAATATTTTTGAATAAATGGTATTTTATTTTAGTATTAAATATTAAATTTTATTTGTGTGTAATTATGATGATTTATATAATTTTTTGAAATGAGCATCACATTTTGGAGATTATATGATAAGTAATATTCATTTTTGGGTAAATTAGTTTTTGACGCACTAATGTCCATTGAAAATAATTGTTAAATTAATCACAGAATAAATTAAGAAGAAAATCATTCTAAATTTTTGAACATGGAAGAAAATATGTTGAAATTTTTTATAATTAGTTATTTATAAAATTATATATGTTTAACTTTGGGTTTCATTAATAAGGTATTTACTGTTAGTGTTTTATTTAAATAAATGATTTTTTATTTATTAGGGGAATTATCATACCTGGTGAAAACAATTTTTTTCTTAGTTGATAATTACATCTGGAATAAACATTTATACTTTTGTGGTATAATACATTCTAATAGATCTTTATTTTAGTGAAACATGTATAAAAACATCAACTTGATTACGCATCATTGGGAGAAAAAATGAGATTATGGGGGACTTGATTAAAGGATAATATTTTGAATACATTTAATAAAATTTCCTTAATTTCATAGCATATATGGTAATGGGATTAATCAACAATAGTATAAGGACAATTAAAAAATATTAAACATACCTTTATTTTAGATGAATTGATAGGTACACCTCACTGGTTAATGTTTTTAAAGTAATTACCTTCCTCATTGTCATTCAATTTCTTTTTATTAGTGAGATATATAAATCTATGAAATTAGTTAAAAATTTTTATTTTCTTCCATGTCCATAATTTCATTTGAAACTACTGATTTCCTATTTGGAAAACTTGTAATTCAACATGATATTTTTATTTACCCTCCTCGATATTTAATATGATGTTTTATTAGGCATTTATATGACCTAGGATTACCACAATGTAATTTTCAAATGAAAATATTCTGATTAATGAGATCTAGTTCAAATTTTGAGGAATAAATTGTTTTTACATTAGTGCATATTGTGAAACCATGAGATATTAAAAAAGGACATTAAGTTTGATAACACATAACACACACAACACTAAGAATAAATGAACCACACAAGATTATTATTTAAATATGTCTAGTATTACCTAGACATTGTAACATCCCAATATTCCTACTATACATTTATTTTAAAATAAATCAATATCTTCTAATGCACGCAACACCGAGTTCCAGCGCCCTATGATCTATCAGACTAGCCATTTAAAAATGGTTTTGAATATTATTATATAGATTATGAAATTTATAAATATTATTTTTTAAAATATATATTATTTTTGAATTCAGAATATAAAAATTAGCTTAGGTTGAAATTTTGGTATTTTTCTAAAAAGTATCAATTTTTGATGAATACTGAAGAAAATGAATTTTTGTTTAAAACCAATATTTGCAATTTAAATTGTTATTTTACAATAAATTTATATTAAAGTAAAAATATAAAAATAATATTTATATTAATCCATTGCAGGTCATTAGAATCATTTTTACAATAAAAATTCATTGAACTTTTGAACTTCTTTTTACTCGTTTTCCTACCACATTAGCAGGATTAAGATTAAAAAAAATATTCTCATTTATATTAATAAAATTTATAAAAATAGAAATACATGGTTGTAAGAAGTATTAAATTTGTGATCTAATAGGATCATCTCAACATTTTGGTTAGTAGTAATTTGGTTAATTTGTATTTATTTATAAAGGTTAATGGTAAAACGGGTAATTAATGGTAAAAATAATATTATAAAATTATCTCGACACATATAAATGTTCTATTGGATTACTAAATTATATAATTATTACTTATTTTTCGAAATGTAGTCAATTTATTGACACTTGTCCATGAATTTGACATAGATATTATAAAAATCAAGTAATGTGATAAAATGTCACAATCAGATTCTATATAAGTATATTAATATTAATATAGGGATAACATAGAGATAAAATCAACTATAAATAATATATAGAAATAAAAAAGGATTAAATAAATAATAGTAAATTATTTATTATTTTTATAAATTGAATAATTGCCATTAATGATGACACACGAGTGACGTTGAAATTATTTTACTAACAAAAATATCAAATTAATGGGTTTAAAAATATTAAAAGAAATATAATTTCATTTAATTAAGGTGATAAATTAATTTTATAGGTGACTATGAGATTTTATGAGTATATTAAATGGGGTTTTTGGATGTTTTATTTCTTTTTGAAATTTAATTTATGTCAAAGTTATGAATAGTGTAAAAATTGACACTCTTGATATTCTATAAAAATAATAATTTATTTAATTTTTTAAAAGCATAAAAATATTTAAAAACTACATAGTTATAATTATAAGGTCTAAAATATCATAAATTTTACATTTATGGATAATTTACACCATCAAAGAATAAATTTATATGTTTCTAACATTTAGAATATTTTTAGCAAAACGAATCTTTAATAGATTAATTAAGGATAAATCAATATTATGGTGTTCAAAAGAAAATAAAATAATGTATAAATTTTATTAGTTGAGATTATTTCTACATATCCTTATAATAACCTAGAAATATCTCACCTTTTATATATTATAAATCAAAATTAAATTTATATAAAATTAATATTTTTGGAGTTTCCAAAAGTGCTCCTTCCCTCTCTTATAATAGGGAACATCTATTTCTCTATCATTCACACATCTAAATACCTTTCGATTTACCTAACCCTTCCCATTTACCACCCCAAATTCACTCAATTAATCCATGATTCTATACTATGACTATAAATCCAACCTATGGAGTCCTTTTGTGTGAATCAAACGGAGACACTCGAATAAGAGGAAATTGTTTTTACAATTATTTCAATGTTATTTTCTTATTGTACTCCCTTTTATAAAATATTTTTCCATAAAAAAGTAATAATTCTATTATATAATATACGTTATTATGTTTTTATCATTATGGGACAACCATATTCTTTCTTTTATCCATCCTATGAAAAATAATATCCCCATATGTGCGCACATATGGCTAACTATCTCCATGTCATGGTGTAAACTATTTTCACATATACTTTATTTCAATTTATATAATGTTGAATATAAAAGATTTAAATAATAAATATTAAATGACATTTTTAAGGTATAATTCATATTCCATGTAACTCCTTACCATTTACAATTACATAATGATATGATCGTTTGTGTATACGTACGACCTACTATCTTCACGATGCGATGCGTTTCATCCTCCACTACAAGAATATATGAATGATTAGGAAAATTTATATAATTTCTTAATTTAATATAAATAAAAATACTATAAATATATATATGAGGAATATGTATCCTATTCATGAGAAACACGACTTGTGAAACAAAATAAACATAATAAAATGAAGTCGTTCACCCCCAAAGTAATGATAATAATGAAATATTATTAAAAAAATTATATAATATGATAAAATATGATATCATAAATAACTGATATTTTTCTATTATAACATAATAATACTAATTAAAAATTATAATGGCGGTTAACCCACCCACAACTATAGGAGAGTATGTGGTAAGGGTTAATTTTATAATCTCTTTATTATCCAAGAATGATTTTACATAAGAATTAACTAGGACATATTTATCAAATATTTCCATGTTTTATAAGAAATAATTTCAAATAATTCTTACTATTACATTAAAATTATATTAATACATTTTTACACTTTTTTTATTTTATAAATGGACTCTTTTGATGATTTTGTTACGAGGTAATTTTTTTTCTTTTTCGATAATGTATGAGAAGAATGTTTTTTATCTTATATGAAAGATGGAGATATTTTTTCATTTATTAAACCATAAAATATTTTATTCATTCATTACATGATTACAAGATTATATTGAATTAAAATATAATCTTTTTATATTGCATTACATTTTAAAAAATTATTTTCCATAAAAGTGTTATTTCTCTGAATAAGTTTCTAATGACTTTATTAAAACATTATCTTGTATATTGAAATTCTTTATTAGAGATTATGTTTAATTTAGGATGATTTCATATTATACAACCCATAATATTTTATTTATGAGTTTATGAATAATTTTATTGAGGATGTGCTACTTTTATACAATTCATGTTTTATGTATAATGTATTGAGATTTAAAACGCATGATTTAATACAAATATTTTTATTGGTAATGTTTTACTCCTTTTATAAGAGGAATACATTGAACTTATAATGTGATGGGTGAGGCCCTATATATCCCCTATATCCATCTGTATGTCTCATAAGAAAATATAGATTATATTTCAACCTATTTATGTATATTATTGTTTTTATTACTTAAAGGTATGGTGATGATGTCCAACATTATGCATTCCATATTTATGAGATAAGTTGTTGATATTACATGTGATTATTTAACTAGTATAAAATTTATGTTAATTATTAAATGGAAATATTAGATTAAATATTTTTAATTTATACTAATGTTTATTTTTTAATGTATTTTGATTAAATTTTATACCTTGCCTTAAATTTCATTATTTTTATGATAGTTTCTATGAAATTGTTTATCTTTACTGAGAATATGAGCTCAGCCATTTTTGTGTTTAATTTTTATATGATGGTAAGTGCTATATTATGACTGACCATTAAATATATTCTAAGAGATATGTTTGTTTTTAATTGAAATACTATGTCACTTTTCATTTCATGATGTAAAGTAAAATTTATGTTTGTATCTACTTTTTACAAGGCTACAAAACATATCAGTACATTAGGATTTGATTTTGTATGATAATTCAAAGTTTATAAAAAAATTTCACCATCTCCAAGCGTCTATGGAGTTGGAATTATAGTTTGAATCAGTGTAATTTTAATACAATCCTTGGAAACTAGATTTAGAAAATTCATTAATTAGGGAACACAACCAAAAGATAGACTATGAGGATATGTATAAAAGAACATCCTCAAAATTTGCTAATGTATAGATTATTTAGTTATTCCATGAAAATAAATCTCTATCTAAATACTACAATTGGGTGTGGTTCAAACAACAATTTACCTAGGAGTAATAACTCTGATATAGTGATTTGGACTTGACTTGGGGTAACAAGGTACATGATAATGGGCCTTACGACTCTCCTGATTTGAAACTCCTACGGAATATTCTAAGGATAATTCAAATTTTCATCTAAACCATTATAAACTATTTAAAAGTAAATATGTCCCAAATTAAACCACATGTATGATTATGTGATTAGATATGCATAAATTTTTAAATTTATGCAATGTATATTGAAATTATGCATTATGATTCATAATCCAATCTAGTGAAACATGTTATTTAGGAAGGGATCTGAGTTGAATAAATTGAATTCATATAAATGATCTTAATCCACATAAGAATTTTAATCCTATGAAGGATAATGATGTTTGAGTTGTAGATGCATCTAGTATTGAGTAACTTATAACAACACTAGAATGAATTAATTAAGAAATGAATAATTACCTTACCCTTATGGAGAATCTTGATCAATAAATTGAAGGATTATCGTTAGACCGCTTTAGGATATAATAGTACAAAAATTTAATGTGGACTGAAAATTGATTTTTAGGGAATAAATGGATATGTTTATTAGGGTAAATAATTATATATTTGGGGAGTAACAGAAGAAAAAATGATATCATTACATTTTATCATCTCTCAGGAGATGGAGATCAATTGTGGATATTAAATCAATACACAAAGGATGATGAAGAAGTAGAAAATATGGAATGGATGGAATTTAAATAACTCTTCCTAGAAAAATGCATTCCTCATGATCAGTAAGCTGCAATCGAGATGAAATTTCTAGGACTGAGACAGAAGGATGATGAGAATGTTTCAAAGTATGAATCTAGCTTCATAAGGTTAGAAAGACATGTTATATACTACATACATAACCCAGGATGTATGATTGATCAATTATTTGAGGGGTTAAAACCATTCCTCCTATGGGAACTGGTCTCACAATTATTCTCTTTTTATGAAGATGTAGTCCCATGTGCTATCTAGATATAAAAATAATTCTCTAAGTCTAATGTCATTAAATGAAATCCAAATAATAAGAGGTTTGTTGAACACTATATAAATTTAAATAAGTTAATGGGGAATAACAAAAAAAAATTAATTTTATCCTACAATAAATGTGGAAATAAACATCCCGGAACATGCCTGTTAGGGATGGTTGTTCTATATAATTGAGGATAAAAAGGCCCCCAAGCCCATTATTTAAATGAAAATAAAGAAGATACCAATGTGCAATGATATAATTTTAGAAAGATGGGATATTATGAAAATTATTTTCCTATGTTTCATAGAATCATTCCCTAGAAAATCATAATGGAGGAAGGCCTTAACTACTTACTATGATAACTAGTGTAGTTGGTGTTCATAATTATGTGGTGTTAGGTACATTAATTATCTCCTCAAATTTAGGAAAAAAATTATTTGATTCTGGATCATCACATTCATTTATATCTTCCAATTTTTATTTATAAATTAGATATTTCCACTTCACATTAACAAGGGAGTTTCTAGTCAAAACCCATATGGTTAGTATAATTGAAGCAAATATGCTTTATGTAGTTCCCATTATGGCATATAAACATGATTTATAAACTAACATTATCATTAAAACCATGGTTGACATTTATATAATCTTGGTATATACTAGATATCAAAATATGATGTTAAATTTTGTTATATGAAGAGGTAAGTTATGATTTGTGAGGAAGATATAGAATCTGTTATCATTAGTGAAAAAAAATAATTATCTTATTCTTATATATATACACATCATGTAGTATTCTAAATAAAATTACTAGGGAATAAGACAAGATAAAACCTAAAAATATTCAAATTGAGGATGTACCTATTGTACAAGAATACATTGATGTACTTATAGAGGACTTAGATGGACATCCTATAGAGTGGGAAGATATATTTTTTATTGAATTATTCCATGATGCATAGAAAATATCAAATAATCTTTATAGAATGTCCAATGTTGAATTAGAAGAGATAATGAAACTACTATATTTTTTAGTGATAAGGGATTTATTCTACCTAGTGTTTCTCCATGTGGTTCCCAAATTTATTTTGTTAATAAGAAATATGGATCAATGAGGTTGTGCATTGACTATAGAGAAATGGATGCTATTAGAATAAAGAACAAGTATCATCTACCTATAATATATTAGTTGGTTGATAAAGTGCATGGAGCCTGATATTATTTGATGATTGAAATTTGTTCTAAATATCATCAATTGTGTGTAAAGAAGGAACATATTCTAAAGACATCATTCTGAACCGGGTATGGACATTATGAGTACACATAATGCTATTTGGATTGACAAATTCACCCTATGACTTCATGGATCTAATTAATAGTGTTTTCATGGAATATATTTATGATTTTGAGGTAGTATTTAATTATGATGTCTTCAAATATTCTAAAATCTATAAATTACATGAGAACCACTTCTAGAATATTTTGATGGCTCCTAGAAGAATTATTCTATAAGAGAAATTTTGCAAATGTGAATTATAGCTTCAAGAAATTCCTATTCATAGTTTTATTCTCTTGAAATATGGAATCATTGTTGATTTAAAAAAGACAATGGCAATCCAAGAATTCCCAACATTGATGAGCATAACTATGTTATGTAGTTTTATTGTTTCTAGCATGATACTATAGGCATTTATTCTAGAATTTTTCTTGATTGGGTAACTCATTAACCAAGATCACATATAAATGGGTTAAATTTATTTGGAAAAATGAGTTTTAATAATGTTTTGAATAAATAAATAGAATAGTATTCAATGTTCCTATCTTGGAATTACCATCTAGAAATGATGGGTTTGTGATTTATTGTGATGCATCATGGAAAGTAATCGGTTTTGTTCATATAAAGAATGATATAGTTATTTCTTATAAATAAAATTGATTAAAAAGCATGAAAAAAATTAAAAACTATTTTTCTTGAGTTAATTGTGGTCATCATTTCTCTAAATACATGGAAAACTATTTAAACAGTGAATAATGTGAGATATATACTGATCACAAGAGTTTGAAATTAATTTTCTCCTAAAAAGAACTCAACCTGAGACAAATGATATATATTTAGCTAATCAAGGATTATGATTTAACAATACACTACCACCTAGGGATGTAAAATAAGGTGTAATATGCATTGAGTAGGATGGATCGTGGTGTCAAGAACCAATTGAGTGTTTTAAGGGATCCTATGTTCATGGGTCTAGTAAAAATGAATATAGTTATTAGCATGGATGGAGAATCATCACTACCTTTTCAAATTATTGTCAAATAAGCATTATATGAAAACATAAAAGGTTCTAAATCTAACGATGAGGATCATAAAAAGAAAGTAATGTTTTGAATGATGTGAGATTTAATGAATTTATATATGAAGATGGTTTTAGGAAATTTTGGATGAGGCATTGTGGTCCCTCTATACCTGAGCTAAAAATGGAAATATTATTTGATTAGAGTATCTCCAATTTCCCTATAAAAATTTGTAGCACTAATATTCATAGAAATTTTAGGGAACATTTTGGGTGGTTCAAAATTAAGAGGAAGATTATATATTATGTCTCACGATTTTTTGGTTTTCCACAGGCAAAGGCAGGAAGACATCATCTTATAGGAGTCACGAAACCTCTTCCAATACCTGTTTAGAAATGGGATAATATTACAATGGAATTTTTAATGGGGATACCAAGGAATCCAAGAAAAAAAGATAAGATATGGGTTATTATTAAACATTTTACCCAATTAGCACATTTACATGAAATAAGAGAAGATTTACCACTTAAACATTTAGAATAACATTAAATTAATGATGTTGTAAGTGTTCATGGTGTAGCCCTATCAAATTTTCAGAACCTGATCCCCGTTATACAAGATGATTCTAGAAAATTATTTAGAAGGTCCTAGATATTGAGCTCTTTTTAGCACTTCTAACCACCCTCAAACTGATGGAAAACCAGAAAAGACTATTCAACCATTATATACATGTTGAGATATTCGTCACTTGACATTCAAGGTATATGTGATCAATATATAACTCTGTTAGAGTTTTCCTATAACAATAGCTTCTAATTAAAGTATTAATATGAGACCACAAGAATCCTAAAATGGAAAAATATTCTGTACATGTTCTTTTTGGGATGATGTTGGTGAATAAAAGCTCAAAGGCCTAAAAAGTATTGAGGAGACAATAGAAAATGTGAATATTATTCAAACCCATTTCAAAGCATCTAAATGTAGGTAGAAGTGATATGTCAATAACTGATTGATAGATTTGGAGTTTCAAGTGGGTAATCATTTTTTTTTGAAGATATCTCCATAGAAAGGTGTTACAATATTTGATAACATGGTAATGTTATGTCTCATGTACATTAGACATTTTGAAATTGGAGAATGAATTGGTGTTGTATCTTTCCAATTAGCAATTCCACCAAGTCTCTCCAATGTTCATGATTTCTTCCACAAATTACTATTAACAAATTACACGAGAGAAAAAAAATAAGTAATCACCTATGATGAAATAGTATTGAACCTTATTTTTCTCACTATGAAGATCCTATCGTTATTCTTTACCCTATATGAGATGTGTCGAGGAATCAGACGAAAACACTTGTAATGTTTCTTTTTAGAAACCATAAAATCGAAGAGGCAATGTGGGAACATAATGAACTATGATGAAGTACCACCCAAACCATTTTATGAAGTTATTTTCTTGAAATTGCGAGGATGATATATTTTGAGGGATTATTGTAACACCCCATTCTTCCATGGCACATTTCTGTTTAAAAAACTCAATAGCTTGTATAGTACACCACAAATAGTGCAAGAACACCATGATCTATCAAAGTAGATGTATAAAAAGTAGTTTTGAATAGTATTAAGCACATTATGAAATTTATAAATTTCATTCCTCAAAATAGACTTAATTTTTTAATTCATAATATCAAAATTAGATTTGGGTGAGGTTTTTGTATTTTTCTGAAGAGTTTAATTTTTTTTGAATATTGAAAAATAGTAAATTATTGTTATAAATAAAAATATTTCATTTAAATAATTATTTTTTACACTATTGATATTAATTTATTAATAGATACACAATTTATATTAATCCAATGTAGGTTATTAAAATCATGTTTATAATACTAATAGATTTATATTTTGAACATATTTTTACCTTCTTTCCAACCACATATGTATGATTAACATTAAACTTCATTTTCTCATTTATGTGAATTTAATTTAGAAAAATTGAAATATGTGGTTTTAAAAAGTATAAATTTTTCATGTAATAGGAACCAATTAATTTTTTGGGGAATGATAATTTTACTAAAAAAATTATTAAATACACTTAAGGGTTCTTTGGGTAATTAATGGTAAACAAAATATAATAAAATTACCCTAAAAAATGTAAAAATTAACTTCGATAACTAAATTAAACAATTATAACCTATAATTTTAAATATAATCATTTAATTTTTATTTTTTCATGAATACGAGATCGATATTATAAAAATCAAGGAATATGACAAAATTTAACACTCTCATTTTATAAAAGTATATTAATATTAATAAATGGTTAACCATGAGATAAGAACTATTTTAAGTAGTATCTAAAATTATAAAATAATTAAATAGATCATATTAATTTTTTATAATTTATAGTTATTAAATATTTACCATTAATGAAGACACAATACTTAATTAGAAATTATTTTATTAATAGAAATATCAAATAAATGGTATAAAAATATTTAAAGAAATATAATGTTAATTAATTAAGGTGATAAATGAATATTATAGGTTACTATAAATGATAATATTATATTAAATGGGTTGGTTTTATTTATTATTTTTTTTGGTTTTCAATTTAAGTCAATGCAATGAATACTGTTAAAATTGACACTATTAATATTTTATATAGAAATATTTTATTAAATTATTTAGAAATATTAAAAATCAATAAAAACTAAATAATTTATAATTATAAGGTCTTAAATATTATAAAGTTTAAATTTATAGAAAATTGACACCATGTGTGTAAATATTAATAACTTTTTAATATTTAGAATATTATTATCAAATTAAAATATAATAGATTAGTTATGTATAATTAAAAATTATATGGTTAAAAATAAAATAAAACCATGTATAAATATTAATTTTTTGAGTGGATTGAGACCAATCCTCATATTAACCTTCAAATAACTCACTTTGGTCATATTTTAAATTAAATATCACTTTATATTAAATTAATAGTTATATAGTTTCCAAAAGTTCCCCTCTCATTTCTTATATAAGGGAAACTCTCCTTCAAAATTGTTTACAATAAAAAATCCATTTTTATTTTCCAAAACCTAAAAATTAATCATTAAAAATTTCTTCACTTCATCCTATATTCCAGAATTTGTGCATAAAGTGAACCTATGGTGTCCTTTGGTAAAAATCTGAATGAGAAACTCGAAATAGAAGAAATTGATTTACTAACTATTTCAATGTTCTTTTCTTCTTATACTTCCTTTTCTTATTTTTTCTTAATTAATTAATATATCTTGTACTTAGTATATTATAAAATTATTATGATTATGTTAATACTATATTACTCTTTTTACGCGTCCTACATAAAAAATCATAATGTTTATGTACCTATAGCTTACCATCTCCACGTCGTGCTGTAAACTATTTTTCATATTTAACTTATTTAGATGGATATAAAAATAAATATAAAGGATATAAATAATAAATATGAAAATATATTGTTATTTTATATTTAATATTTCGTCCAAATCCAAACCTTTTACCATTACATAATGATCTCATTGCAGCTGCGTATATACGACCTACCGTCTCCACGCCACGAAGAGACTCTTCCTCTACTACAACCATTTAGGAATTATTATGAA
The DNA here is from genome assembly GCA_963277665.1 of Viscum album. Taxonomy (NCBI): domain Eukaryota; kingdom Viridiplantae; phylum Streptophyta; class Magnoliopsida; order Santalales; family Viscaceae; genus Viscum; species Viscum album. The sequence goes on along the minus strand of OY728140.1, from coordinate 590,972,516 downwards.
AATGTATGTAATGAATGAATATAATATTAATGTAAAAAATATCATTATAAAAATGAATAATATATATCATATTCATAAGAAATAAGACTTACAAGACAAAAAAACATATGTAGATGAAGTAGTTCACACCCAAAATAATGATAATAATGATATATTCTTATGAAAATGATATAAGGGGATCTTATGTGATATCATAAATAATAGATGTAGTTCTAGTATAATGTAATAAAATTATTTAAACATTATAAATGAGGTTAAAAAACCGTATACTAAAAGAGAGTATGAGGTCAGGGTTCATTTCATAATCTCTTTATTTTCAAGGATTTATTTTACATAGTAATTTACTTGAAAAAATATATCATCCATGTCCATGCTTTTTAGGAATGTATTTAAATGAAGAATATTATTCCTCTATAGTTGTTTATGGTAATTTTTACCCATTTGTTTTAAAAGAATGAATTTTTTTTGCTTTTCCTTATGAGGTACTTTGTTTAATTATTTCGAGAAAGTATAGAAGAATGTTTTTTTAATATATAAGATGCGAGTTGTGATGACCCAGACCCCCCTTGGTCCCTTCCTTTTCCAAAATCCGGATCCTTAAGGGACCGATCGGTGAGACCGATCCGTGAGACCGGTCGGTGAGACCGATCGGTGAGACCAAACGGTGAGACCGAACGGTGAGACCGATCGGTGCGACCGATCGGTGCGACCGATCGGTGAGACCGATCGGTGTGACTGATCGGCGGAACCGGCTGACGTCACCCGGCCTTGCCAAGTTGTTCAGTAACGCGCACAATAGTTTAATTAAATACAGAATCAGCTCATGAGTCGGTTTAAACCACTCAGCACCTTTAATGATGAGTCAAGCCACGTGGTCAACCCACGACTTCCACGTCTTACGCGGTTCAGCGTTTTTATCTCAACCGTTCCCGGCTCTTATAAATTAAGGGTTAGGCCGTGGTTTCCCCCCTTCTTCGATCGTGGCTCTTCTGTTGCATCGGGACCGCCGCGTCGTTATCCGTAAAGTTCCGCGCCCCCGGCCTAAACGTCGATCATCTATCAACAGGTAGGGAATTTTCTTTCGTCTCTCACTTTTGTGTATCATGCGGGGTGGGCGTTATTTTTGTCCTTATGGAACTGGTGGAACCGAACCCTAATGAAGATAATAAAAGAAGTTCTAAAGAAAGAAGGGGAAGGGGTTGTGATCGTTGTTTATGCTTTATCTAGTGATCATCCCTTTTGTTGTACTGGTTTATGTTTTCTGAAAATTGAGGCCGTTGGTGGTCATGTGTGTGCACTTGAATCCCCTCGTGATGTTTTAAATGGGTTGCTGAAATTGTGAACTCCTGCTGTGAAATTGGTTAATCACGTATATCCGGCTGAATAAGTTGAAAGTACCAGGATCAACCCTTCTGTGATAACTCCCGGTTAGAACACACGGAAATTTGAAAATCATGGAGTGTGTTAAATCTTTTAAATCTGAAAATCCCTGACTTGTGTTCGTAGTGGTAGTTGGTTGTTTTCCCTTCGGGCCATTTGCTGGAATTGTGGGAGGGGATGGGATACCCTGTTCTTTTTTACTCTCGGTGGCTGTGTGAATTTGGTGGATGGGATCTCCTGTTGGTATGGTTTCAGTGGTTGTGAGTTTTTATCACAAATTGGGGAGAGATCCTCTGTTGGCAGAACCGGGTGTGAGTGTTTTGGTTGATCCTTGCTTTTGACGCTTTCCTTGGTAATGCTTATGGTAGTTGCCCAGTAGTGCTTAAAATTAATCGAAAATTTTGACTGAACGTGAAACAAGAATGGGACAAATGGTTTTGTGGGCAAGGGTTGTGAATTGTGACTCGGACTCAGTGGTGTTGTGTTCTGTAGGTTGGCTAGGAAAACCTAAGTTTTGGGTGAGTGTTTGTTACCTATATCTATACTTGTAGCTTTGTGTTTCTTATTCGCGCCCCACCCAAGTTGAGCACTTAGTGCCGAACACCCCCATTTATGGGGGAAGGGTGTTTTTCCCAACACTATACTTAGTGGCTGGTTATTAGCTCCTTTTCTGCTCCCTTTCTCGGATAGCCCAAGTATCTTCGGGCAGGCTGTGATGGCCTGAAGTCCATTATTAGCCCAAGAACCATCGAGCAGGGTGTTGTGGTGGTTGGACAGGTGTGTGCGGCAGGTGGTTTCCCAAGTGTCTTCGGGATGAGGCCCATGTGTCTTCGGGCGTGGTAGTGGATCCTTTAGCCCAGGTGTCTTCGGGCGTAGCGGTGGTTGTTCTGGCCTAGGTGTTTGCAGGCATGGTTACATGTGATAGTTGTGGCCCAGGTGTGTGCGGGCGGGATACAACAGTGGGACTGCGGTGAGAATGGCGGGATTGGTCCGATGCGTAGGATGTCTCAATAACCAGTGGGAAAGTGGCGCGGGGTACCCAAACATCGATGTGCTCTTATATATATATTACTTGACTTGCGTTATTTGGGGAGCGAGCCTTGGTGAGGCCTGGGATGGATAGTTGCCTTGTTAGTTTCTGGTTCTTCTCTTTTCTCACGGGACTTTAGTACGTTCCCCCACTTGTGCACGACAGTCTTGGTTTTCCCTACTGAGTGTACTTGTATGCTCACCCTACGTACATAAAACTGCTTTCAGGTTTCCAGGAGGACTTCGGGGATCACGCTGGACCTTACTAGCTCGGACTTTTGGAGCAGTTGCAGTTGTTTCTCTTTTTCTTTTGGTACTTACCTTGTAGTCACCTTCTTGCACTTTCTGGCTTTCACTTTTGAAACATGCATGTGGGAATGGTTTACTTTTGGCTTTACTTTTCTTTCTACCTTGGTGTTGTTGGGTTTTCTCATCCTTACCTTTCGATCCTATAAAATAAAAAGGGTAATGCCTTCCATTTGCGAGGATTTCCTATACCCTTGGTGCTAGTCGCCACTCTGGGACCTATTGAAGGCGGGTTTCGGGGGTCATTATCTCTCCTTCAACTTAAAGAAGGAAGGGCCTGGAAATCTGCTGACCCTTCCCTCCTTTTGGTGAAGGCGGGTCGTGACAGAATGGTATCAGAGGCGGAGGTTGAGAGATAGGACGGAGTCTGGAGTTAGGCACAGTGAGGATTGCATGGGATGGTAAGGCAACGGTGTTGGGTGACCTTGGAGCGTGAATTAGGCCAGGGAAGACCGGCTAGGGCACGGGATTTTAGGGCCCCCCGTGATCTGATGCAAGGCCTCTGGGCCTACCGAACGACCAAGTGAGGCCACACTGATTGCGGGGTAGAGACCCTAGGAAAGGTACATGCATCATAATGACTTGTGTTCTTGTGTTTCTGGGATGTCTTGGGAAATTAAGAATAAATTAAATCTTAATAAGTTTTAAGAACGATTTTCTTTGCACTACTGGGCTTAGGCATTCCTTGTTTACCTTGAAGCTATGGCACCTGGAAGGCGACCACGTGTGGTACAGGAGATCGAGACTCCTGAGACTACTTTGGCCAATCGGCAGAGAGTTGATCGAGAGGAAGAGGTACGATCAGTGTGTTTAGCTCTCTTGCTTATGCTTTGTTCGATACCGGAGCATCTCACTCCTTTGTTGCACCCAGTCTAGCCCGCGCCTTGGGTCTAGATGCCGAGAGACTTCCAGTGCCCCTGGTGTTGAGCACACCAGTTGGAGGTCAGACTGACTTGCTGTTCGTTTTTCGGTGATGTAGACTGATGTTAGGACCACATCAGTCGGTTAGGGATCTCCTTTTGCTACAGATTCAGCCGTACGATGTCATCCTAGGCATCGACTGGCTATATTCTGTGTACGCCGTCATCGACTGTTTCCAAAGAAGGGTGGTGTTCTCCGGTTTGGACGGCCAGCGTGTTACTTTCACCGGTGAGCGGAGCTGTCCGAAGGGAAACAGGAGGGAGGAACCTCTCCTCTCCTTGTTGACCGAACTGACGATAGAATCAGTAGATGCAGAAATGGTGGAAGTACCAGAGATCTTTCGTGAGTTTATGGACGTCTTTCCTAAGGAGGAGACGACTCTACCCCCTCGACGTGATATCGAGTTCGGGATAGACCTGCAGCCCGACACTCGACCAATCTCGATGGCTCCTTACCGGATGGCACCTTCGGAGCTACGGGAGTTGCGGATACAGATTGACGATCTGACGAAGAGGGGTTATGTTCGTCCAAGTGCGTCACCGTGGGGTGCCCCAGTATTGTTCGTAAAGAAGGAAGATGGTGGCCTCAGGTTGTGCATCGATTACAGGAGGCTGAATCAGGTAACGATCAAGAATCGCTACCCTCTTCCGAGGATAGATGATCTTTTTGACCAGCTGAAGGGGGCAGGATGGTTCTCGAAGATCGACCTGCGATCTGGATACCACCAGCTGAGGGTAAAGGATAGAGACATCCCGAAGACGGTGTTTAGGTGCAGGTATGGGCACTTCGAGTTTGTGGTCATGCCCTTTGGTGTTACGAACGCCCCGGCCGTGTTCATGGGGCTTATGAACTCCATCTTTCGGGAGAATCTGGATCGGTTTGTGGTGGTATTCATCGACGATATCCTGATCTATTCAAGGTCAGAAAAGGACCATGCAGAGCACCTGAGGACAGTTTTGGAAGTCCTCCGACAGCACCAGCTCTACGGGAAGTTGTCAAAGTGCAAGTTCTGGACACGAGAAGTGCACTTCCTCGGGCATGTAGTGTCTGAGCAGGGGGTAGCAGTCGACCCATCAAAGGTTGAGGCAGTTGTTTCTTGGGCAGCACGCAAGAATGTGGCGGAAGTCCGGAGTATCCTCGGACTGGCAGGTTACTACCGGAGTTTTGTACCCAACTTCTCCCGAGTAGCAGCCCCTTTAACGGCTTTGACCAAGAAGGACCAGGTTTTCGTGTGGAGCGAGCAATGCGAGTCGTCCTTCAGCTACCTAAATGAAAAGCTGGTTAGTGCCCCAGTGTTGAGATTACCAGAAGAAGGGATGGCCTATGAGGTATTTTGTGATGCTTCAGGACAGGGCATGGGATGTGTGTTGATGAAGCAACAAGGGGTGATCTCTTACGGGTCCAGGCAGCTATGCCCCCATGAGCGTAACTACGCCACCCATGACCTGGAGATTGCAGCGGTCGTTTTTTCACTAAAGTTATGGCGGCACTACCTCATTGGGGAATGCTTTGTGGTCTTCACAGATCACAAAAGCTTAAAGTACATCTTCTCCCAGCGGGACATGAACTTGCGACAACGGAGATGGGTGGAGTTCCTCCAGGACTACGACTTTGAAATCTCTTATACTGAGGGAAAGGGAAATGTGGTGGCCGATGCCTTGAGCAGGAGAACGCAGAAGGATGCGGTCCGAGAGTCGGCAAATGCCTGGAAGGAAATGGAGGAGTTGGCTTCCTTACACCTGGATGCGAAGATGGATAGTGGCAGAGGCTTCCTATATCAGATGATAGTGCAATCATCTCTATTTCTACATGTGGAGGAGTCTCAGTGGGGAGACCTCGAGTGCGAAGTGATGCGTGATCGGGTTGACCAGGGCGATGCTCCGAGAGAATGGATAGAGGATGGTCAGCACCAGATGCTTTTCCAGAGAAGGTTGTTTGTTCCAATAGTGATGCGTGGCAAGGTTCTCAGTGAGTTCCACAACTCACCCCTGGCAGTGCACCCAGGAGTTTCCAAGTGGTACCAGGGGCTGAAAAGGCAGTTCTGGTGGCCCGGAGTTAAGCGAGCGGTGGCAGATTTCGTGGCCAAATGCTTAGTATGTCAGAAAGTGAAGGCTGAACACTGGGTTCCAGGCGGCCTACTGCAGCCTTTAGCTGTTCCCGAGTGGAAGTGGGATGACATCTCAATGGATTTCGTCACGGGACTACCCAAGGTCCAAGGAGGGTGCGACGCCATTTGGGTGGGGGTGGACAGGTTGATGAAATCAGCTCACTTTCTAGCAATCAGGGAGTCAAGTACTGTGGATGCTTTGGCACGGAAGTACGTGAATGAGGTGGTGCGGTTTCATGGAGTTCCGAGGTCTATAGTCTCAGATAGGGATGCACAGTTTACCTCACGAATCTGGAGAGGATTGCAGCATGCGTTTGGCACCCAGTTACGCCTTAGCACTACTTTCCATCCCCAGACAGATGGAAAAACAGAGCGTACCATCCAGACCTTGGAGGATATGCTACGGGCATTTGTTCTGGACTCAGGAGAGTCGTGGGTGCGATACTTGCCTCTAGTATAGTTTTCCTACAATAATAGCTACCACTCTACCATCGGTATGGCCCCGTTTGAGGCTCTGTACGGGAGGCCATTCCGTTCACCTGTGTGTTGGACCGAAGTAGGAGAGGCAGGCATCCTTGGCCCGGAGGTAGTTCAGAGCACGACAGAGAAGATTCAGCTCATACGGGAAAGGATGAAGGCGGCCCAGGATCGACAGAAGTCGTATGCTGATACCAGGAGAAGGCCCTTGGAGTTTGAGGTTGGAGACCACGTGTTCTTGAAGGTCTCCCCGCGGCAAGGACAACAGAGGTTCGGCAAGGGGGGTAAGCTTTCCCCCAGATTCGTCGGACCCTTGGAAGTGTTACGGCGGGTCGGCGAAGTGGTTTATCAGCTAGCGTTACCTCCGCCGCTGCTAAGGATACATGATGTCTTTCATATATCCCAGCTCCGTCGTTATCTGCACGATGTTTCACACGTCCTTGATTGGGGTGAACTGGACATCAAGGACGACGCAACCTTTGTGGAAAAACCAGTGATGATCGAGGATCGCAAGGAGAAGGTGCTTCGTGGGCGAGCTATTCCCTTGGTTCGTGTGTTGTGGAGACTTGGCGGGCTCGAGGAGAGTACGTGGGAAAGGGAAGCACATATGTGTGCCCAATACCCCGAGTTGTTTTGAGCTTTGTTCCTTTTGTACCTGCTTTGGTGGAACGTTTGACCTTTTTGGCTATGAAATTTACTAGTTCCTTTCCTCTGTTGTGTGTGAAAAAGCCCCGGCTAAAGGTAAGAGGGAACCCGACTCCTAATCAAGGCGCATTAAGGTGGATGCGATTGAACCCGTGCGGGCGAGTCAGTGCCGCCCAAAGCGGATAATATCTTGACATGGGGGAGGGGAACTCCCCAAACCCGCATGACCGAGCTGTTTGGCATGGTATGTTGCTTAGTTCTTCTCAGGAGAGTGTTTTTAGTTAGCAGAGGTTCTCTCCTAAGAGGTATCTTTCGAAGATGGTTGTTCGGACCCTCTCTTTCCTTCTGGTTTGTTGTGATTCTCGAGGATGAGAATCGTTTAAGAGGTATCTGATGTGATGACCCAGACCCCCCTTGGTACCTTCCTTTGCCAAAATCCAGATCCTTAAGGGGTACGGATCGGTGCGACCGATCGGTGAGACCGATCGGTGAGACCGATCAGTGAGACCGAACGGTGAGACCGATCGGTGCGACCGATCGGTGAGACTGATCGGCGGAACCGGCCGACGTCACCCGGCCTTGCCAAGTTGTTCCAGTAACGCGCACAAAAGTTTAATTAAATACTGAATCGGCTCATGAGTCGGTTTAAACCACTCAGCACCTTTAATGATGAGTCAAGCCGCGTGGTCAACCCACGACTTCCACGTCTTACGCGGTTCGGCGTTTTTATCTCAACCGTTCCCGGCTCTTATAAATTAAGGGTTAGGCCGTGGTTTCCCCCCTTCTTCGATTGTGGCTCTTCTGGTGCATCGGGACCGCCGCGTCGTTATCCGTAAAGTTTCGCGCCCCCGGCCTAAACGTCGATCATCTATCAACAGGTAGGGAATTTTCTTTCGTCTCTCACTTTTGTGTATCATGCGGGGTGGGCGTTATTTTTGTCCTTATGGAACTGGTCGAACCGAACCCTAATGAAGATAATAAACGAAGTTCTAAAGAAAGAAGGGGAAGGGGTTGTGATCGTTGTTTATGCTTTATCTTGTGATCATCCCTTTTGTTGTACTGGTTTATGTTTTCTGAAAATTGAGGCCGTTGGTGGTCGTGTGTGTGCACTTGAATCCCCTCGTGATGTTTTAAATGGGTTTCTGAAATTGTGAACTCCTGCTGTGAAATTGGTTAATCACGTATATCCGGCTGAATAAGTTGAAAGTACCAGGATCAACCCTTCTGTGATAACTCCCGGTTAGAACACACAGAAATTTTTAAATCATGGAGTGTGTTAAATCTTTTAAATCTGAAAATCCTTGACTTGTGTTGGTAGTGGTAGTTGGTTGTTTTCCCTTCGGGCCGTTTGCTGGAAATGTGGGAGGGGATGGGATCCCCTATTCTTTTTTACTCTAAGTGGCTGTGTGAATTTGGGGGATGGGATATCCAGTTTGTATGGTTTTAGTGGTTGTGAGTTTTTATCACAAATTGGGGAGAGATCCTCTGTTGGCAGAACCGGGTGTGAGTGTTTTGGTTGATCCTTGCTTTTGACGCTTTACTTGGTTATGCTTATGGTAGTTTCCCAGTAGTGCTTAAAATTAATCGAACATTTTGACTGAACGTGAAACAAGAATGGGACAAATGGTTTTGTGGGCAAGGGTTGTGAATTGTGACTCGGACTCAGTGGTGTTGTGTTCTGTAGGTTGGCTAGGAAAACCTAACTTTTGGGTGAGTGTTTGTTACCTATATCTATACTTGTAGCTTTGTGTTTCTTATTCGCACCCCACCCAAGTTGAGCACTTAGTGCCGAACACCCCCATTTATGGGGGAAGGGTGTTTTTCCCAACACTATACTTAGTGGCTGGTTATTAGCTCCTTTTCTGCTCCCTTTCCCGGATATCCCAAGTATCTTCGGGCAGGCTGTGATGGCCTGAAGTCCATTATTAGCCCAAGAACCATTGGGCAGGGTGTTGTGGTGGTTGGACAGGTGTGTGCGGCAGGTGGTTCCCCAAGTGTCTTCGGGATGAGGCCCAGGTGTCTTCGGGCATGGCAGTGGATCCTTTAGCCCAGGTGTCTTCGGGCGTAGCGGTGGTTGTTCTGGCCTAGGTGTTTGTAGGCATGGTTACATGTGATAGTTGTGGCCCAGGTGTGTGCGGGCGGGATACGGCAGTGGGACTACGGTGAGAATGGAGGGATTGGTCCGATGCGTATGATGTCTCAATAACCAGTGGGAAAGTGGCGCGGGGTACCCAAACATCGATGTGCTCTTATATATATATTACTTGACTTGCGTTATTTGGGGAGTGAGCCTTGGTGAGGCCTGGGATGGATAGTTTCCTTGTTAGTTTCTGGTTCTTCTCTTTTCTCACGGGACTTTAGTACGTTCCCCCACTTGTGCACGAGAGTCTTGGTTTTCCCTACTGAGTGTACTTGTATGCTCACCCTACGTACATAAAACTGCTTTCAAGTTTCCAAGAGGACTTCGGGGATCACGCAGGACCTTACTAGCTCGGACTTTTGGAGCAGTTGCAGTTGTTTCTCTTTTTCTTTTGGTACTTACCTTGTAGTCACCTTCTTGCACTTTGTGGCTTTCACTTTTGAAACATGCATGTGGGAATGGTTTACTTTTGGCTTTACTTTTCTTTCTACCTTGGTGTTGTTGGGTTTTCTCCTCCTTATCTTTAGATCCTATAAAATAAAAAGGGTAATGCCTTCCATTTGCGAGGATTTCCTATACCCTTGGTGCTAGTCGCCACTCCGGGACCTATTGAAGGTGGGTTTCGGGGGTCATTATCTCTCCTTCAACTTAAAGAAGGAAGGGCCTGGCAATATGCTGACCCTTCGCTCCTTTTGGTGAAGGCGGGTCGTGACACGAGTGGGGTATTTCGCTAACAAGACTCATAAACATTATTAAGATTCTTTTAATATATTAAATGAATATTTTCAATGAAATTTTTTTCTTTGTAAATGTTTTGGCATTTAAAAGAATTATTCTCAATAAAAAGGGGTATTACACTAAATATTTTTCTAATGATTTTATTGAAACATTTTATTGTTTGTTAACATCCTTTATTGGATCTTAATTTTAATTGAGGTTGATTTCACATTATACAACGTATCATATTATATTGAAGGGTTTTGAATAGTTTGATTGTGGATGTGATACTTTTATACCATTAATGGTTTATGGATAATATATTGTGATTTCATATGATTTTTTATAAAAATATCTATATTGGTTATGTTATACCATTTTCATAAGTGGAATGAATTGGTCTTATTAAGTGACGGGTGAGGCCCACTATAGCCCCTTGATGCATCAATATGACTCATAAGACAATCTAGATTGGGTTTTTACCTGTTTATTTATGGTCTAGGAATGCGGCCTTGATGGTATTGTTTTGATGTTCGAAATTATGTGTTCCCTCATTATGAGATTATTTTTTGATATTAAAGGTTATTATTCGGCAAGTAGAATATCAATGTGAATGTTTATTTTTAAATTTTTCATTAATTCATAACAAATTATACTCAAGGTTATGTATAAATGTCTTGGGTTTCAATTTTATACCTTTCCTAAAAATTTTATTCATATTATTATATATTATTCTATATTTTTTATTTATTGAGCATCTAAGATCGCTGATTTCTTATGTTTCATATTTTCTAGGATGCAAAAAGGTATATAATGAATGGATTGTATGTATAGTTTAATAGATATGAGTGTTTTCAATGTAAATACTATGTAACTTTTCACATTAGGATGTAATGTAAAACATTTGTTTTTAATTTGTTTTTTCTGGGAAACTAATTTAATTGGTCCTTAAGGATATGATTTCACGTGATCATGCAAATGTAATAAAATAATTCAGTTGATTCCAGGATCTCGGGTTGAGGCGTTACGACTACTGAATTTGTGGGTATCAAAAGGATTAAATTAATTATTAAATAAATATAATTGTCCTATTAAATGTATGTTTATTAATTAATTATCTAAAAATAATCACTCATTTTATAGAATTTGATATTTTACTCATCAGAATATTATTTTCATCAAAATTGTATTTTTTTTTGAAAGAATATTATGTTAAATATAAAAATACTTTATAAAATTTATTTTAAAAAAAGTATTAATTTTTTAATGAAACTTTATCAAAAATATTTTATTTTAAAAAATTATTATTATTTTAAATATTTCTTTTTTAATGATTTTTAAAAATAATGATATTTATTGATAACTATAATTTCATTTAATTTTTTTTTAAATTGAAAAATATATTTTTGATTGGTTTTAAAATTTAATCATTTCTTTTTCATTAAAAATTAATCAAATTAATTCTTTTTAATGAATTGATTAATTAATTTTAATAAAAAATTATATTTGTTCTTAAAAAGATATTTTTCTTGAAAAAAGTTTTTAATCACATCATGCGAGTTTTATTTTAAAATAAATTCTTCCACTTATGTATTTTGAATTTTTAAAAATTCATTTAATATTTTGATTCAATATGTCTACTTTTTTTATATTTCCATTTTATTTTTCATCATCATGAATATTTATCATAATAATCATTCTTACAATGATAAACATAAAATTGGCTAATTGAGGGATGAATTAATGTGACAAAGACTATAAAGAATCACTAAAACATGCTTTTTTTATTAGATGAGTATATTTCGTCCATAATCATTATTAATTTGAATATATGACATGTTTTTTATATCACCATGATTTTGACCTTTATAATATATTATGTAACAAAAAGTAAAATATTTCACACTCTTTGTTTTGTTAAATTTATATTTTTATATAACGATTTAGAGAAATTTATGTTCAATTAAAAGTATTATTTTGAGAGATAAATTATTTTTCTTAATCAGGGAAATTTTTCATAATTTTTGGTGATCAAATAATAACCTTAATTGATTTTGTAACAAAAATATAATATAGAAAAGTTTATTCAAAAGAAAAACAAAATAAATGATTTAAAAAATAAAAATTATTATAAATTGAATAACATAATCTAATCCAATTTTATTCTAGATAAAAAAATTATTATAATTTTTGATATTATAATATTCTTTTTTAATCATTTGGTTTTTTTGTAGTCATATTAAATAAATAGAGTCCAAATTGTAGTAATGATATTTTAAAAAAAATATTTTATTATATAATTTAAAATTACTAGAGATCCTGTATTCAGATGAGTGATTTTGAAATGGTAGAAAATATATCCTATGGTCCATTTATGGGTTAATATTATTTTAATAGTTAATCTATTTAGGAATATAGAGTAAAATCATCAGTTTCATGGTTATGGAAAAAACATTTAAAGTAGGGAAAAGAAAAGAGATGCGCGTAAAAACCTAATAAAAAATTCTACAAAAAAAATATTTTATGATAAAAGTTTATGTTTTAATCAAAGTTTATTTAAATATTATCATTTTTATAAATTTTAATAAGATAATAAATTTATATTAATTTAATTATTTAAGAAATTCCAAGGGTGACCCTCCCCACTCTTATGAAATGGAACATCTTCTTCTCCTAAACTCGCACTTCAAGAAATATTTTCATTAGTAAAAACTACCCATATAAACAATTTCAATACCTACCCAATTCCTATAATTTATAGGTTTATCAGAAAACCATCCCATGAGAGATTTCATAATAAACCATAATCATTTTCGGATAAGATATAATTTACATTTATAACGTTTTTAATTATTTTTTAACCTCCTTCAAATATTCCAAAAACCTGATGATATAATAAAATATATGTATAAAATTATATAATATAATATAATATTTTTTATAACATATATATATCTCTAAAAACTATAAAATTGAAAAGGAATATCTCATTCAGGTGTAAGATAGACTATCGCCTCACAAACTACTGTAATTAATTCTTTATCACCTCCACTCAATAAAGGTTATAATGATTTATTTTATAATTATGTGTTTTATTTATAAATTATTTATAAATATTTAAATATAGTATAAAACATATTTAAAATCCTTTCAATTTAATAAAATTAAATGACATTGTTCTTGTGAACATGAGGACCACCACCTTCATGATGCGATGCAATTTATTTTTCGACACTATGTCACATAGATGGTATATATTAGATTGTTTCGGTGCGGATGTGCGTCGGGTTACGCTGTTCCGCCAGGACGCGTTCGCGCGTGCACCCGTCAACCTGAGGGGATGGGCGCGCGGCTTGTGGTCCCGCAGTCCCGCTTTCCAAGGGCGGGCGGCATTCGTCCCTTATTCAGGGGCGTCTGCTCCTTGATCGAAACCGGGATGATGGGATGTCGGCTCCTCCTTCCTTGGACGTCTCCTCGGAACTCGTCGCCTAATCCGGGTCTCCCTCATAGACTTAAGAATGTTTGTGAATCTCGTTCCCGGCGCCATATCTTCATGGACACCGGTTAATTACGCTGCTTCCGCCCGGACGCTCCAAGGAGTCTGGGCGGGGCAGCAACCTGCAGTGAGAAGGCCGGGTGGCTCTGGGTGATGGGGGCGTGTCGTGACACTGCGGCTCTGCACGTCTGTCTTCCGTCCCTAATAGGGCTTCTCGAAGGCATGATGGCCTGAGGCATCCCGTACTGGGTGCGGGGAACTGTGTCACCTGAGGTTTTCCTCAGCTTCCCATGTTTAACACGGGGTATGCCGCGAGTTTAACGTCCAGCGGGGACGGAATCGGACCGATCAACACGAAAAGTGGATCAGATGACAGAACCCCTTGCGGGGAACCTCCGACGCTGGGGCCAGCACATGGGCGGCTTCCCAAGTAACGTGGAGTGGAGTGAAGTGGCATGACCCCACCGGGATGTGGCGGCCCGGGTAAGGATCAGGATGGATGATGGAGTGAAGAGCTTGGACCCCGTAGGGGCTTCCTACGTACCGCGCGTTAGCACGGATCAAAGTCAACGTAGTTCGGGTATACAGTTTATCGTCCTGCTGGACGTCGGCAAGCCGACTCACGAAGAGGTCGAGGCCGCCGGGCGGAGGATTGAACCGAACCACCTCGCACAGAGGGGGATGGAACGGCCGGGTGGATCACAGTTTCACGTCATGCTGGACGATAAAAGGGGAAATGGAAAAGGGGGGCTATGGGGAGGCACCGCGGAGATACACGCGGGCAGTCTCCCACAGGGGCGGATTCATAGGTGAATCGACGCAAGCGTGAACCCTGGAGGGGTCCACTGATGGACGAACCGACGTAAATACGACCGGGACGACCAGGTGGTGGGCTTGGACCTCAGGGAGGCTTCCTACGTACCCTGTATAGAAGACAGGGATCAAAGTCCACGTAGTTCATTCTGTCAGGACTTACGCACTTGGGGCTGCCCGGATGCTGCAAAACTCAGTTGGAAGGGACTTGGACCGAAAGCAGAAGGCACCTCGATCCCAGTCACACCCTCTACTGGCTTCGGCAGTGGGGAGGCGCAATGGAGATACACATGTGCAGCCTCCCACGAGAAACTAGGGGTTTGTAATACCCTGCCCCCGTAGGGAAAAGCCACTCCCATTAAATCGTCCCAAAAGCGGAACAATCCCGACATCCCTGCAGAGACGAGCGGGTGGGGCCCACATCCAAACCGGGGGAGACCCTGCGTGCAGAGCACGTGATCGGATGATGCGGACGGTTTAACGTCTTGCCGGACGAAGCACAGTTTAACGTCGTGTGTTGAGGACGAAGCGGACGGTTTAACGTCTTGCCGGACGAAGCACAGTTTAACGTCGTGTGTTGAGGACGAAACACTTGGCAGTTTAACGTCTTGCAGCGCGGACGATGGGGGCTAGGCAGTTTAGCGTCGTGCAGCTTGGACGGATGTACAGTTTAACGTCATGCTGGACGGATGCGCAGTTTAACGTCATGCTGGACGAATATGCAGTTTAACGTCATGCTGGACGAAGATGCAGTTTAACGTCATGCTGGACCTATATGCAGTTTAACGTCTTGCTGGACATATATGCAGTTTAACGTCATGCTGGACATATATGCAGTTTAACGTCATGCTGGACATATGATTACTGCCGATGGGTCTGTGTCACTTCGCACGAGCCTGGAAGGCTGCACGGGAAGACAGCGCACGGTTCGGGCACCCAGGATGAGGATCATCGGGCGCCACGCAGGCGGGTACCCTCAAGGGGTCAAGGGAGGCGACCCTGGCGGATTGCGCGCAAAAGAGGAGCTTTGCGCGCAAAACCGCGGGTCGGCGCGCAAAATGGCGGGCTGGCGCGCAATTGGGCCAGCGCTTCGCGCGCGGATGATTGGGATTGCGCGCACTGGGCTTCGGGTAGCGCGCGGGGGCAACGGCTCATTCTCTAACGAATGGCCACTTTGAAAATGGGGGGTGCGCGCAATCGGGCTGGATTGCGCGCACCCGGGGGGCAATTGCGCGCAAGAGGCTTCTTTTGCGCGCAAAGGCCTTCGGGTTGAAATTTATTCAAAGGAAATGAGCCAAGGGGATTGCGCGCGAAGGCGGACCCCAAGGTTCTATTGCGCGAAAGAAAGGAGGTTACCTGAAGATCGGCATTGCGCGCGGAAGGGGTTGGATTGCGCGAACGAGCGACGCTTCGGATTCCGGCAACCTTCAAAACGTCGGGGGTCGCCTTATATTTATAGGCAACCCCGGGCGCGGAATCCGGTCTCGGGCGCGGAATTCCCTTCGCGGGCGCGAAACCATGACCCGGCGCGCAAGGGAGCCGCGCAGGCACGGGCGCACAAAATAGCGCGCCGAACCGGCGCATTACGCGCATCCCTGGAGGATTGCGCGCCGTGGGTCAACTTTGCGCGCGAGCCTCTGAAATTTCGCGCAAGACCTCCGGGCCCTCCGGAACGTGCCTCTGACTCCAAATATCACTTCGCTTTCCGCATCCGGAGCTTCGTTTGGGAACAACGGACTTTTCCGGCGTCTACAAAAGCCCCCCCTCGGAATCTGGTCGGCGAGAGGTCGCAACGATCGGGTTCCGAGGGAGACGCCAAAATGCTGAAGTCCTGGGCGGCGCGGGACTTAGGCGCGCAAAAAGGGGCGCCGGGCGCGAAATTCGTCGCTGCGGTCGCGCAAAGCGCTTTCCGCGCAGCGCGGACCCCGGCCTCGCCTATAAATAGGGGCCCTGGGTCCCGCATTCCGTACTCAGGCCTTCCGCGCGATAGGCTCCAACGCTCTCGTGCGCGAAATTGCCTTTTCCGGCGCGAAATTCGCCCGATCGGCGCGCAAAAACCGTCCGGAATTCGCCTGTCTTTGCGCGAAAACCCGGAACTTTGCGCGATATTCTTCCCAATTGCGCGTCGTCCACTTGGATTGCGCGCCAACCTTCAAACTTCTCTTCCAGCCTCGTCCGATCCCGCACGCTTCATCCCTTAACCCGCACGACTCCCGAAACTTCTGAGATGGCCGCGCACAGAGGAAATGAGGGGGATGCCGCCACTCGCAGGGCTGAGATGGCGACGAACGAGGAGGTTTACGGAGCCAAGGAGATTGTTTCCAACAATCAATCCTTGTTCGACTTACTAACGCCGGCCCAGAAGACATATCCACTGTCGGACAACCTGCCGCTCTGGAACTTCGGCATCCTCGATGAGGTTCCGGTGCCAGGGTTCGAGATTGATGCGCCGCGGACCTGGGTGACCCGGGAGGACGAGCTTCTCCGCTATAACATCACCAACAATGGGCATCCTGCCAGGGAGACCAGACACGTGGATGTCTATGTCTTGAACCCGAGGACGCGGACCATTGACGGGGGTGAGCCTACTGCGGAGAATTCTCCAGCCCTATACTCGAGCATATATCGCCAGAGCGTCACGGACGACACCAAGGGCTGGCTGAAGGACTGGGGCTTGCGGTCTGGGGGCAACTTCACCAGTGAGTGGGCCTGGGCGTTCTGGGTACGCCACACTTGCGATCACTTCGCAGAGGAGCTGCGGTACATCGGCCTGTTCGAGGCGGTGTGGACGTCGCAGTTCCACTTCTACCAGCAGTCCGAGCTCGGGCCGGAGCTGTTCACCCGATGGTCTCCGGATACCAACACCTTCCATCTTCACCATGGGGAGGTCGGCATCGGTCTCTGGGACATCCACTGCATCGGAGGTATCCCGCTGGAGGGCTACCAATACGATGAGTTCCTGCCACCGAAGAACACCTGGGAGGACAGGTCACGGACTCCCATCCTGACCTGGCATCTGCTTGACCTGGCTACGCAGCGGCTCGGGATCAAAGACTTCCAGAAGGACATAGCCTACAAGGAATGGTTCGGCCAGTTCTTGGAGCATGACCCGGCGGTCAAGATGCCAGGTAGGGGGAAGCGGTGCCCGACCGCAGCTCAGAGGAGCCGGAACGGGTCGTACTGGCGGGTCCTGGAGACGGGTGACTATCGCTCATGGGGGTACCGCGTCATCGAGGCCCGGGACCCAAATGTCCGGTACGCGGCGTTCCTGGCCGCCTTTCTGAGTGGGTGGCTCCTGCCAGTGCGGGACGCGAGAATGGGCGTTCGCCCGGCGACACTGGCGATGGCGGGCGCTATGGCCGCCAACAAGAGATACAACCTCGGGGTCCCAGTGTTGGCGAGGCTGTATGCCATCCTGGGACGCATCTCACGAGGGGGGTCTCCACGAAGGATCTGTGGGCCCTTTCAGTTCTTCCACGGCTGGGTGGCTGCTCACCTCGGTGGGTACACGTTTCAGAACGCCATCATTCCTCCGGGCAACGGCCTGCGACCCTCCCTGCTGAACATTGCGGGGGTCGCTCCGATGACCCTAAGTGAGGAGGGCGTGCGGATCCGGATTGGCAATCATGCCAACTTCAACTTCAGTCCGTTCCCCACTCCCGTCGGCTAGATGATCGACAACGGGCAGGGTCCGCTGGAGCAGCATGAGTACTTCCTGAACATGCGGGGCGGGGTACTCGTGGCTCGGATCGACGGGAAGGTGATCTGCGAGCCTTACGTGCCAACCCGTTTCGCCAGGTAGTTCGGGTGGCTTCAACTGATGCCGAAGAGGGTATTCACTGCTGTCCGGGAGGAGACGAACCCTGGCGTCCTTCGCCAGATGTGGCTGATGTTTGCCGCTTTCGGCTCTGGCGACGTCATCACTCTCCCTCCTACCGGAGTTGACGCAGGCTTGGCAACCGAGTACGCCGAACACTGGGCCATCGCGTACCCCGAGGGGCTTTTGCGGAAGCTATTTCGGCGGCTCGAGGTTACCCGTGCGGAGACCGGGCGTCAAGGAAGGAGGCGAGGTGCCGCCACACGGGGGAGAACGGAGGCGCGCCAAACAGCGGAGCCGGCGCGGGCAGGGACTTCGGCGGCGGGCACATCGCGAGCTGCCGCCACGACCTCAGCGCCCAGAGAGGGGGCACGTGCGGTGGTCGACGAGCGGCCCGGGAAGCAGGTGAGACGTCTGCTCGAACCTTCCCATGATGCGGTCTTCCCGGCGCTGTGGTCGGCCTGGATGACTCTGCGGCAGTCACTGGGGACCGACGCCATCTGGCGAAAGATACTCAGAGAAGGAATCTATCTGCCAGAGGTCGGGCGCCTCCAGATTTCCGACAGAGTGGACTTCAACCGGCAGTATGCGTATCTGACGGCCATGGACGAGTACGCGCGCCAACGTGGTCAGCGCGCGGAGCCATCCCTTCTGGTGAAGGTGATGCTCGGTCTCGAGCCCGCTCCGGAACAGATGCCGCCGGAAGAAGATGACAGTAGCAGCGACTCCAAAGAAGAGGAGGAAATGGGGGAGGATGAAGGCTCCGAGGGAAGATCCCGTCAGGGGAGCCCACGGGAGAGCGGCGAGGTGGCTGGCTCTGACAACGTTGATGTCACTGAGCTCCTCGAGGTCCGCTTCTATCCCTACTCAATCTGCTTCATCCACTCTCTTATGCAGCTTCTAACTCATCTCTCCATCTTTCTCAGGAGCACACGGATGTCGGTCAGGCGTCCTCAACAGGAGTAGGAGAGGCGCTAGCAGGACAAGGCGGGGGCCAGGCACCCATTATCGAACTGACAAGCGCTAAGGGGTCCCCCACTGCAACTGTTCCTGTGGCGACCGGGATAGCGGAAGATGACGCTCCGAGCTCCCGTAAGTCTCCCTACTTTACTGCTGGTGCTTGCCGTTGACGATCCGTGACTAACCATGGCATGCCCTGCGCAGTGATCTCAACACTGGAGGCTCATCGGGTTGCCGAACCCGGGCCATCCGCGAGTGGACCGGTGGAAGACATGCCGCCTGCTCCGGAACAGTCTTCCCAGACCGAGCCGGCCCCACCAACTGCTGATCAAGGGGCTGCGGACGTCGGCGGTGCTGCCATCGGAGAGAGGTTGGGGGCTGACGAGGGTGTCAGCGCCGCTGGGGAGAGAGAAGAAGGTCGCCCAGATGTTGGGGAACCTATCCCTCATGAGGACCTCCCAGGGGCGGACCCTGCAGCAGACCTGCTGGCTGCCTTCCCTGCCTACCGGCCTGCCGATCCCGAGGAGATGGACGACTCAGACACGGAGGCGGTCGAGGAGAGCCGGATAGCGCGCCGAAGGGGGTGGAAGTGCATCCAGCGCTTCCTCAAGCGAGACCCCTCGGAGTGGCTGGGGCGCATGGGGTCACTCCAAACCTGGCTGCGCTTTCTGTGTGCCGGGGGAGCTGATGCTCAACGCCTCCATCTAACGGTCCGTGATTTCATGGCCGAAAAGATGCGCGAGAGCTGCCGGCGTGCCGACGTCACACAAAGTCGGGACATGTCGGAGAGCGCGCGGGCGCTCCTCGCGGCAGAGCAGGAAGTCCGGCGCCTCGAAGGGCAGGCGGCAGAGAAGGAGGCCTTCGTCGCAACGTGTACCGAGCTTGTGGAGCAACTAGCAGCCCAGCTGGTTGACGCCCAGGTACAGCTGACGGAGGCGGGCCAACAGATGGTCACAATTCAGGTCGAGCGGGAGCGTGCACAGGCCAGAATCGACGAATTGCGCGCTGCGACCGCCGACGAAGAGAGGGCACGCAGAGAGCGAGAAGCATCTCTGGAGGCCACCAGCCAAAGGGTAGCGGCATTAGAAAGACTCATTCAGCACGCTAATCCCTAAGGGCTTTGTTTTGCCATTCCCAAAACATTTGCTTCCGCTACTTTGATCCATCTGTATGAATCAATATATTTATCTGCATCTTTTGGTTTAACATGCTCAACCACAATTCGTTGTCTTGCGGGAGTGTTAACCAAGCATCAGGCATCCATAATTGGGCCTGGATTTCTGGAGAAAAGAGGGAGGTCATTCCTAGGAAAGGAGACCTCAGACCTAATCAATGTACCATCCCCCCAACCTATTCCAACAAACGAGCGGGACAATGCTAGGGGCGTTGAGATTTTATCCGAACATAGGGAAATGAGAAAAGGTGAATCGCGCGTCCCGAATCCAGACATCCACAACGGTCGGCCTTCCAAGAAATGCCCAAGACGGTAGGCGGACAGTGGATCGACCATAACAACTGCAATAGACGGACCGAAAAAGGCCATCATTCATATTGCAGGAGGCGGACCACATGTCATCATGAATACCGCTTTGGGGTTCCTTCAGACACAAGGGTGGAAATCCAGATCAACAGGGAATGCGAAGCGTGGGGCGAAGTGACGATTTGTTCGGACAGAATACAACGCTCTCAAAATTGCGCCACCGTGGGGAAAGCGTATTAGGCGGATGCACTAATCTGGTCGTGAGTCACCTCAATTCTCAGACAGCACCTCTCTGACGAGGAAACCGTCGCTTCCCATCCTTGCGATGGGGCATCCCGAGCTGAATCGGGGAGAATATCACAACTGCACCACTCTACCCGAAGTCAGGCCAGACGGCCGGCGACGAGGAGGGGCGGGACTTAACGATCCCTGAGGCTGGACCCGAGTCGGAATGCCCGGGCGTTCCTACGTACTCCATCAGGCTGGAGATCAAGCCACACGTAGTTCTGAGAGTGCAGTTTAACGTCATGCAGGACGTAGGACCCCATTTGGGGAGATCTTAGTTTAAGGTCGTAGAGCTCGGACCATAGGGGTAGATCTTAGTTTATGGTCTTAGAGCTCGGACCATAAGGGCTAGATCTTAGTTTAAGGTCTTAGAGCTCGGACCATAAGGAGAGATCTTAGTTTAAGGTCTTAGAGCTCGGACCACAAGGAGAGATCTTATTTTAAGGTCTTAGAGCTCGGACCATAAGGAGAGATCTTAGTTTAAGGTCTTAGAGCTCGGACCACAAGGAGAGATCTTAGTTTAAGGTCTTAGAGCTCGGACCATAAGGAGAGATCTTAGTTTAAGGTCTTAGAGCTCGGACCATAAGGACCTCAAAGCACGCCACATCGTGGTCATATCCCCTGGATATGCGAAGATGCACTGAGGGATAGTGTCAAGAGTGTCGAGGTTTCGCCTGGCCGGAATGGGAGGTGGAAAGTGTGAATCATGCGGCCATTCATTCAAGGACTGGGGGCACCGGCGTAACGATATGGGAGTACTGCCGACCGTGGCGGAAAAGCAGCATCAATATCGCACTAACCGTTGGTGGAATGAGGCAGCAAACGAGCATCGACCGCTCAATCGCAGGATTCGTATCGATTTGCTGCCCGAGGCCATTGGGGGTACCGGCCCGAGTCGGTGGGAGAGCACTGAGGCATTGTGTCCGAACCGTTCACGGGGGCTCCACCCAGGGCGTAGACGATGGGTCTGAATGAAAGGGAGAACGAAGCCTGAAAAGCGGAGGAAACCTGACCAAGCGGATCCTGACCCTCCTGGAAATAAACCAGAGTACTCTTGACACCGGTGGACCACTGCAAGGGGTCGGGGAACACGCCTTGAGGGTGACCTGAAGGCGGCGGATTCCCCAGAGAAGGGGGGATCTCTAAGAGGTGGGGGGCTGGACCCGAAGTTTCAAACATCCGGGCGTTCCTACGTATCCCATAAGGATGGGAATCAAGCCACACGTAGTTCTTGAAGCGCGGCGCATCACAATCGGGCACCAGCGCGAGGAAGAGTGCGGGTCTGACCCTCGCACACAGAAGGAGCGGCATTTGATATTTCTTGTTTGTCCTTAAATATGAATGGTTTTTCTTTGTGCGGCGACATGCCTGTGATTGAGAAATCTCTGGCGTCGCCACAATAATCAAGCCGTAGAAGGCATTGATGAATGGCGTGGTTATTAACCAGCGCCCAACATGAGTGTCCCCCGAGGAGAACATCACGATGCAGTGCCGTTTTTCGTCGGGCGGCCAAGACGATCATAGTTTACGGTCGTGTGGTAGGACCAGACAACACAATTTAAGGTCGTGTGGTTCGGACCATGGAGGAATCCGCTTATTGCGGTACGGTGGACACGGCGGAGGTGGGAACATACCCAGCCCTGCGGTCACGCACGATTCCAGGAGGAGAGTCTTGGGATAGGGGTCTGCGTATGTCCATCACCCGAGGGGCAGAGATGCTAGCCTCCAGATATACTGGGCCCAGAACACGATTGTTCGGGCGACTCCTTCCTCCTTATGGGGACGAGGGTCCAGCTACGCACGGCCCTTAGGGAGGATATCCGCATATATCCTTGGTGCTCAGATCATGGGAGCCTCGAACGACATCATTACCCTGGTTGGTCTGTCTAACGTGTAGAGGTGTACTGTAGGTCAGTATGAAGAGTGTTGAGATTCCACTACAACGCATAAAGGCGGAGTGTGATGAGGACTGCGCAACCAATGTTCAGAGCCTGAAAGAGCCGACATGGCGATCAAGGATGTTGCTGACGCATTCGCAACACAACATCCGATCGCGTCAGCCTAAGACGGGGCAAGAAAACGAGCATCAACCGCTCAATCGCAGGATTCATATCGATTTGCGGACCAAGACCCGCCGTTAAATCGACCCGGAGCGGTGGGAGAGCACTGAGGCATCGTACCCAAATCGCTAACGAGGATCCCTTTGAGTGAAGGCTCGAACAAGAGGAAGCGCGAGGCCTGACAAGCAACACAGGACTTGTCGGGATTGAATCTGACACTACAAGTCATAGACCGAAGCACCCAAAACATGTTAACAGATCTCCGGAAAGGGTCGGAGGACTCACCCTGAGAGCAACCAAAAGAGGGCAGATCCCCATGATCAACCAAGAGACGGGGCTGGACCTGAAACATAAGCATCCAGGCGGTCCTACGTATCCCATAAGGATGGGAATCAAGCCATACGTAGTTCTGGAGAGGCAGTTTAACATCATGCAGGACGATGAGGGGTGTGAGGTAGTCCCACACACGGGGGAGGCGTACGGCGCGGCCAGTAGACCGACGTCAATGAGGACATAATCCCCCGCTCACGCGATACGCCTCGCACAAAAAGAAGGGGAACTTGGGCCAGAGGCCCAACGCGGGATAGAGATTCCCGGGAAATGGGGCTGGGCCTGAAACATGAATGTCCAGGCAGTCCTACGTATCCCACAAGGATGGGAATCAAGCCATGCGTAGTTCTTTGAGAGGCAGTTTAACGTCATGCAGGACGAATGCTGAACAGTTTAACGTCTTGTAGCTCGGACGTAGTGCAGTTTAGCGTCATGCAGGACGAAGCACTTGGCAGTTTAATGTCTTGCAGCGCGGACGAATGTTGAACAGTTTAACGTCTTGTAGCCTGGACGAATGCAGTTTAACGTCGTGCAGGACGAGGGCACACTCAGACAAAGTACTGCTTGAGGAACCTAGCGTTGGTGGGAGGAGTGACACGCTCACCATCCATAGTCGCTAGGGAGTACGCGCCATTGGGATAGACCTTGTGGACAACAAAAGGTCCCTCCCACTTGGGCTCCAACTTGGGCGGCTTCCTGCCGGGGATCATCGACGCTCTTAGGGCTAGCACTAGATCACCCTGCAGGAAGGAGCGGAGGTGAACCTTCTTATTGAAAGCTCGAGCCATTCTGCTTTGATGCCTCTCCAAGTTGTGCAAAGCGCGAAGTCTATTCTCATCCAGTGCTTCCAACTCGACTAGACGGGCTTCAGCAACTCTGTCCGGCGCTTGCTGGTCATAGACCGCAGTGCGCAAGGACGGCAACTGGATCTCGATGGGCAGGACGGCCTCAGCTCTATACACCAGGGAATAAGGGGTCATCTGGGTGGAATTGCGAGTCATCGTCCGATAAGCCCAGAGGGCGTTGGGGAGCTTGTCCGGCCAACTCTTCTTGTTCTGGCCAACCATCTTTTGCAGAATGTTAGAGAGGGTTTTGTTGAACGCCTCGATCTGCCCATTCGCCTGCGCATGATAGCGAGATGTATGGTTCGAGCGAATGTTATACTTGGCGTACAACTTCTTCAACTCGGCTGCTCGGAAATTGGTCCCGTTATCCGTGAGGATAGCGTGAGGCACTCCAAATCGATAGATGATGTTGGAGGTCACGAAGTCAGCGATCGAACAGGATTTGACCTCTCTGAGCGGAATCGCTTCTGCCCATTTGGAGAAGAAGTCCGTGGCGGTCAGAATGAACCGGCACTGGCGAGCTGTCGCCGGCGGGTAAGGTCCCATAACGTCCAGTCCCCAGACTGCAAAGGGCCAGGAATACCTTGTGGTATGGAGAGGCTCCGGCGGACGATGCACAAAGTTCGCATGAACCTGGCACGCATGGCACCTCCTGGCATACTCGATGCAGTCATGGATCATAGAGGGCCAGAAGTATCCCAACCTCCGAATCTGGTGGGACAGCTTCGGCCCAGTCTGGTGGGCGCCACATGAACCAGCATGAACCTCTTGCACGACTCGTGGGATCTCAACTCCCTGAAGGCAACGGAGGAGAACACCATCAAATCCGCGTTTGTAGAGGATCTACTCCAGGCCGGGACTGCTCTGGAGGACGAACTGCGATGCGCGGCGTCGAACTCGCTCGCTCTCGGCCCGATCCGATGGAAGAATGCCATGTTGGAGGTACTCAACCAAAGGCGTCCTCCAATCAGGGGCTGATCCGACTGTCATATCTGGGGTACTCGGGGCTCCAGGCATAGGGGCAGCCGTGGTGAGGTTACTTACCAACGGGCCGCGATCTTCTTCCGGGATAACGGGAGCGATGAGCCTGCGGCGCGTCACGCGGACGATCAGGTTGTCCTGTTCAGGCTCCGCAAGTGACGCAACGAGGCTGGCCAAAGCATCTGCTCGACCGTTCTGCGACCGGGGAACATGGACAATTTCCGGCCGAGAAGGGAACCGGGCCATCAGAAGGAGGGTGCACTCCAACAATGGCACAAGTTCCGGCTTCCTGACAACGTAGTCGCCATTGATCTGCTTGAAGACCAGCTCGGAGTCCCCTTTCACGCACAGACGGGGCACGTCGATCTCGAGAGCCAACTCGAGGCCGGTGATGAGGGCATAGTATTCCGCCTCATTGTTGCTACAGCCCTCTGACAACAGGAAAGAGTATGGCAGCACGGCTCGCTCCGGGGTAATGAAGACGATGCCCAAGCCCACTCTGTTGAGCTTAGGATTATCGAGTCTTCTACCGGTGGGGCTCTGGGATGCACCGTCAAAGTGCATCTGCCAGCATGGATCGGCTCGATCAACCGAGAGAATGGCCTCATCAGGAAAGCCTAGATCCAGCGGCTGATCCGCGGAGGTCGGGTGAGCTGCCAGAAAGTCTGCCAATGCTTGCCCTTTGATGGCCTTCTGAGACACATACCTGATGTCGAACTGCTGGAGAATCACAGCCCACCGTGCTAGGCGGCCAGTCAACATAGGCCGGCTCAGGATATATTTCAACGGGTCTACCCGAGAAACCAACTGTACCTCATGGTGCAGCAAGTAGTGCCGTAATTTCTGTACGGAAAATACGAGCGCCAGGCAGCTCTTCTCGATGGGGGAATACCTAACTTCCGCATCGAGGAGCATGCGACTGAGGTAATAGAGGCTATTCTCTGTTCCCTCGTTGTTCTTCTGGGTGAGAAGGGCACCCAGGGACCGCTCCAGGGCGGTCACATAAAGGACCAGCGGCTTTCCGGATACGGGCGGCATCAGGACCGGAGGTTGAAGCAGGTACTGCTTGATTTCCTCGAAAGCGGTCTGACACTCTTTATCCCATACATAGGTGGCACCTTTCTTCATGAGCCGAGAAAAGGGCTTACACTTGCCGGCCAGATTCGCGATGAATCGGCGTATATAGGCTAAGTGGCCTTGGAACCCTTGCAGTTCCCGGACGGTACCTGGGGGAGGCATCTGGCTAATCGCCCTGATTTTCTCTGGGTCGATCTCAATACCCCGGTATCTTACCACAAATCCAAGGAACTTTCCGGAGGTGACCCCAAAAGCACACTTCAACGGGTTCATCTTCAGGCAGCGAGACCGGAGGAAGCTGAACACTTTCTCAAGATCTTTGAGATGGTCCTGACGCTGGCGCGATTTGACAACCAAGTCGTCGACGTAGCATTCCACCAGTGTGCCGAGTATTGGCTTGAATATGCGGTGCATCGCCCGTTGATAGGTGGCACCTGCATTCTTCAGGCCGAAGGGCATGACCCGGTAGCAAAAGGTACCTTGGGGGGCCCTGAAGGCAGTGAACTCCTCATCCTCAGGGGCCATCCGAATTTGGTTGTATCCGGAGTATCCATCCATGAAGGAGAGGGCTTGCAACCCTGTCGTGGCATCAATCAACAGCTCTGTCACTGGAAGGGGAAAATCATCCTTCGGACAGTGGCGGTTGAGATCGCGGAAGTCGATGCAGACTCTAATCTGCCCGTTCTTCTTCCTGACCGGTACAATGTTGGCCAGCCATTTGGGGTACTGAACTTCCCTCACGAATTTGGCTTTGATAAGCTTGTCAACTTCGGCCTCAACCATGGCACCGTGGGATGGGTGCATCTTCCTGGGAGGCTGCTTGAACCCGCGATGGTTCGCCGGGAGACCAAGGCGGTGGACGGCTACCTGAGGATCTAGCCCCGGCATCTCGTCATAGCCCCAAGCGAACACATCACGGTGCTGCCTGAGAAAGTCCACGTACTGCTGCCGCTCCTCAGAGGGCATGGCGGCACTAACCAATGTGGGTCTTGAATCGGCCTCGGTTCCAAGGTTCACCTGTATTAACTCATCGACCGTGGTGGGGACGCCCTCCTCAAAGGCTGGGGGTGCGTCTTCTATATCCTCTCCGCTCGGGGAGGGATCGTCCACGGGAGAGACTGCGTTGGAAACTGCATTGGGGCTACCAGATCCTGCTGGGCCACTGGTGTTGGCGCGGGCAGTCGTGGCCATCTCATCAGGAGACTCGCGGACCGTCAAGACCATGGCGACGTCCAACCGGTGAATCGGAAGGACGTAAGCGTCATCCAGACTTGCCCAGGGATCGCTTGCAACAGCGACATGCTCAACCTCACCTGCCAGGATCTGCTTATCCTTGCTCTTGTAATAGTCCGCGTCCAGATAGCGGGCTTCACATGAGGCAAAAGGAGAGGCATCTCCTTGAAGCATGCCTACTCGACCATTAAGGGAGTATTTGAGGCATTGGTGGTATGACGAGGGAACCGCCGCGTGAAGGTGAAGCCATGGCCTGCCCATCAATGCGTTATACGCAGTGTCCTGAGAGACTACCATGAATTCGGTGTTGGCAACCAAGTCACCGAACTGGGTCTTCAAACGTATCTTGCCGACCGGGGTTTGCTCGGTGCGGTCGTACCCCTGGATCCTGAGGTCGGAGGGAATCAAGTCATCCTCAGACAACCCCAATCTCCGGAGCGTCCGAGTTGGAATCAGGTTAATCCCGGACCCCGTGTCGACAAGACAGCGCCGGACTTCAAGGACATTGAACTGGCCAGTGACATACAGCGGACGGATATGTCCCTGTATAGGAGGGTCTTCATCGTTACCAGAGAACGAGATAACTGCCTGACATTCGGCGTCCTCGATCGTTTCGGCGTGAAAGGCCTCTGCAGCCGCAACCTCTGTCTCAAACTGGAGGGGGCTTTTCAGGGCTTCAGCGAGTGCCTCGCGCATCTCAGATGACATGCGCAGAGCCTCAAGGATGGAGAGCCTTGCTGGGATGTCGGCCAAGTGCTTGAGGACATCATACTTTTTGGCCAAGCGCGAGCCCCTGGTTGCAGGAGGTTGCTCTGCGGTTGGTGGCATGACGGACCTTGCCGGTTGGATCGGCGGCCGACTGGTACTTGGCGCATCTCGCTGTTCACTGGTCGCAGTCCGGGAAATGGTCACCGTACTGGAGTCAGGAGGCCGGGATGGACTCGTGGCAGGGCGGAGCTGGTCGCGACGCGGCTGAGGCGGTTCTGCCTGGTCTCACACCACAAACAGTGGCGGAGGCGAATCCGTCATCCCCGGATGGGGGGCCTGCGCACGTTGAGCTCGATCTTGAGCCTGCTGCCTAGTCTCAGTGGCGTGCACGGCCTGGCTGGAGGTACCAACGGCTGTGCCCCGGCGACTCATGCTGCTGCGGTTCTTCCGACGGTGGCGACGACCGGGGACACTAGGGAGGTCCACCTGGTGTTCTTCAACGTCGGGAACCGAGAAGGGATTTACCAGCTCGACGGTATTAACCGAAGCGTACCCAACACCGTCATCGGACGAGTCATCCTTCACCGGGCGGATCCGAGGAGGGACCCCCATTTCCGGGGGCATGAAATCGCCGAGAGTGCGGGATAGTGGCGGAACCGGCGGGGCGCGCTCTTCCTTCTTGCGCTGCCGCCGTTTGCTCCTCTTGGAAGAGGCAGGCTGGGACAACGATGCCGAAGCAGCACCCGCAGGTTCTGGGGGCTCAGGCTGATTCAAGCGCGCACGGATGATTCCATGGGCGCGAATGGTCGTCTTGCGGGCCATCCAGTTATTGTACTTCTGGGATCCGCGGTCGGAGACCAGCTGCCATTCGTCCTCGTTGCCACTATCGTCATCTGATCCTACGAACACGCCCGCCACTTGTGCTGGAGCTGGGCCCAACCTGATTACATTGTTGTTAATCTGGTCTTGGAGCCAATCCTTAAACACATAGCACCGCTGGATGGTGTGCCCCAGAGCCCGATGGTAGGGGAAGTAGCTGGGGTTATTCGTAAGATGTGCCTCCTCTGGCCTCCAACACTCAGGCAATCGCACAATCCTCTGCTCCAGGGCGCTCCGGAAGTAACCGGGGACCTGATCCTCATGAAATGAGTAAGTCATGTGTCGCGGTCCCCTGGGAGCGTGGTCTTGACGAGGGGCTGGAGGGGCCGGCCGAGGAGGTGGACCCTGATTATCTCGCCTGGGTTGTGGCGGTACATTACGCGGAGGGGCCGGCCGGTTCTGGGGCTGCCGCTGCTGGGCCGGGAACTGAGCCCGTGGAGGCGGATTCCTGTGAGGCTGTGGAGCTGGCCTCACCGGCAGCAGCTCCAATGGCCTGGGGGCCTCTATCTGGGCGACAGCAGCGGGCTCAGCCCTGCTGACTCTCCTTGCAGGAATCATAGGAGGCAGCGGGTGTGCCTGGCTGGCCTGTTGCAGGGCTTCCTCAAGACGTTGAGCTTTGTCTGAGAAGTCCCTGAACCCTCCGGGGTAATTCTGAGTGATCAGGGAAGGGACCAGCTCGGTCTTGACATTCCCGACGCACATTGTCAGCAACTTCTCCTGAGTCAATGGCATGTCAAGGGAATACGTGAGACCCTTCCATCGGGCGACGAAGTCCGCGACTCGCTCATCAGGCCTCTGCTTACACTTGAAGAGGTCTGCGATACTTGTCTTCCGGGTCATGGAACTGAACTGGTAGAGGAACTGTCTACGGAGGTCCTCCCAGCTGGTTACCGACCCGATGGGGAGCTGGCTGTACCAGACAAATGCTGGTCCTTCCAGTGTCTGAACAAAGCAGCGAAGCTTAGCGGCCTCCTGCTGCGCCGGAGTCCCCAACATAGGCCCGCACCTCGAGTTGAAGTGGGCGAAATGCTGTGGCGGATCTCCAGTTCCGTTGAAGGGGGCGAAAGTGGGATTCCCGAATCCCGGAGGCGCAGGCATGTCATCCACCCATGCTGGGTAGGGCTTGCCGTCCGGTGGGATCGCCACCTGCCGAGTCTCCAAGGCTTCCAAGCGGGCAATGAGTGCCGCCATCGGATCGTCCGGACATGGGTTCCAGTCCTGGCGAGGATCTCTAACCACGAGCGCATTGCATGGCCCTTCGATCGGGTCGTCGACCGGGTCGTCGAACTCGGCAGCTCGTGGGATGGCGGGCGGAGCGGCCCTTGGGGCAGCGGGAGGAATCCGAGCGGGGTCTCTCAGGTAGTCACGCCGCTCGGGAGGGTGTGGCGAAACATACCGCGCCCTCTTGCCGTAGGCAATGGCCTCTCTCCTGTCGGCGAACACGGCGTAATCACGGTTGCCCGGGAGAGTCTCATCGAGGGGTGGTTGTTCCGGTCCCTGCTGTCCAGGCCTGGGATCACCGTAGTCAGGCCGCCGTTCTGCAGCGCGCTCGGCGAGGAGCTGGTCAACCAGCCTCTTCTGTTCGGCGAGCTGCTGACGTAGCGTAGCCTTCTCGGGATCCTCCTCTGCCCTCCACATGGAGGCAGATGGGTCGGCGGGCTTTATAGCCTCGCTGTGCTCTTTTCCTTTGCTGACGTTTCGGCTCAACGTCAGTGCTTCAGTGGGTGCGGGGAGCCCCAGGAGGTTCCTCTGATGGCGAGTAACTCTCACCGATGGATCTGACGACGGCTTGTCTTCGGGGGGGAAGCCCCCGTCGAGAAGTTCCAAGTCGTTCCCCTCTCCCGACAGGTCAGCCATGTTGACCGTTTCTGTCCCTGGGGATATACCCTCAGGGCCACCCAGCGAATCGGGCTGTCGGCGAATCACACTGAAGCGTAGGGCAATGTACTGCCCCCATCCACGGATATACACGTGGGGAGTGGCTTCCTCGATAACTTTGCGGAGTACTTGAAAACACTCAACGCGTCGTTGTTGGAGGGCCTCGTGGTGCTCAAATGACCCGGGGTGCCGAACCGCGGGGAGCATGGCCAGGTCAATTTGACGGCACTGCTCACCAATATCCTCCAGGTGCGCTTGACTCCCGGGGTATGGCATTTGTAGGTGGTGAAGACAGGAGCGAGTCTCCCGGAGAGTTCGGCGGAAGCATTCGAACTCATCCGGGGTGAGCGATTCGGGTGCATCAAAGCCCGGTCCTGCGACTGGCCAAAACTTCTCAGGGAAGTGGCCCTCTGCAAGGACGGTCCAGAAGCTCCACGACTCAAACTCGGGACCCAGATCTCCTTGGTCCTCTTCCATGGCTGGGAACGGACGGGGATCTGGTAGTGGTGCCGAGGCGGGCCGCCGGGCTGACGGGCTGGCCGGCGGTGAATACGGCGAGCAGGCCGATTGGCCTCCATATCCCGGGCCGCCCTCTGAGGGTGGCGGTGCCCTGGCTACCACATCACGATAGGACGGGCCGGCGAGCAAACATCCTGCCGTAGCATCGGTGCTCGCCGAGGGCGCACCAAATCGTGGTTCGACCGTCGGTCCCCAGAAAAAGTCTTCGGCTTCTCTGATCGAGACGGAAGGCACTTCCGGAGGGGCCGGTACCAACCGCAAGCTTGATCCTTGGGGGTCTACCAGGCCCTCGTTACTCCGTATATACCTTCGGAGAGAAGCGGGGATCACATCGATCTCGCTCTTGGGGAGCACGAGGCTGACGTGCCGCATTCCTACCCCTGCCCTTGACTGGCGGGATTGGGGAAGGGGCTCTGTCGCCGAATCGTACTCCGCCTCTGAGTCAGAGAAGCAAACCGGTCGGATCTCTGTCCGGAATTCCGTAACATTCTTCCCTCGGCGTCGACGCCTTGCCTTCCTGCCCCTGGGTGGTTCTTCGGGGCAGGGCTGATCTCTGTCCTGGCGTCCTCCGGCCGCACTGGTGCTGGGGCCAAGAGGACTGGGAACCAAGGTGCGAGGGGCACCGGGACAGATATCAAAGGGGACGCGGGGAGAGATGATTCCGGGCGGGCCTCCGGGCCGGGATCAGAAGGTGGGATGACCCATGCCTCCTGGATCGGCCACACAGAGTAGATCCTGCCGGTGAATAGCGCTACCGCGAGGTGGTCCGCGGTGGCTACTGACAGTGCCAGCAACCGGGAGAGTCGACCCAACCTGCCTTTGGGGCGGTCGGGGCCTCGATCCAGGTCGGGCATAGGAGTTCCCCTGCTCAGGATGCGCAGAGGCCTGGCGACTGGAGCCAGCAGTGGCTTGGGCCAATGCGGCCGCTGTTGCTAGAGCCCCAAGGCGGGCATCCTCTTCCGCTCGTGCCCGACGTTGGCGTCGAGACAGACGAGTCGGAATGAGCGGCGCGGGCAGGTGGAGAGCCCGCTCTTCGACTGGAGAGGCCCGGCGGCGGTGTCGCCGTGGCCTGGCGGGAGTCCTTACCGTAGATCCCTGGAGCGAATCCCGGATAGGGTGATCCCGGGCATCTTCCACCTCATCCGCATAGGGAAGGGAACTGTCATAGCGCTCCGGGGATAAACTCCCGAAGCGATTGGACGTTGAGGTAGGCAGCAGTGCCTCCCTGCGCGGCCCTCGGGGGCGGCGGTGGTGGCGAGGCGCAGCCTCCTCAAGGTCTAGGCGAGCCATTTCCCTAGTGGGGATGACTCCCTCTTCCTCGTATCTCCGCACCAGGGTGTTGATCACCCTTCTCTGGATGACCTCCGAGGGGGAGAGAGGGCGTGGTCGTCCCGCAATTGCGGCTTCTTGGACGACTGTGGAACGGGCAGGACCGCGCGGAGTAGCCGCGTCGGTGTTTCCCCTATCCCTGCGCCAGTGGGCGGGTGGCGATCGGGCACTGGATCGGGCGACCTGATTTCTGAAAGCAGGGGGAAGAACCCATTAACACTGACAGGAAAAAGGAATCGACAACCAACCATTAGCGCCACGACGCCTTCCGTGGGGGGAACCCAGGCCCTCGACGTTGCGAGACGGAGTGCCCGATTTCTCTTCCCCAGCCCCTGGCGGGTAAGACTGAATGCTTGGCCGGGCAACATGCCGGTCTTCCGACACCTCTGAAAGCCATCGGTCTTCGTATCGAGGAGAAGAGATTCACGTCGGGTTCACCATTTTTCTGTTTCGGTGCGGATGTGCGTCGGGTTACGCTGTTCCGCCAGGACGCGTTCGCGCGTGCACCCGTCAACCCGAGGGGATGGGCGCGCGGCTTGTGGTCCCGCAGTCCCGCTTTCCAAAGGCGGGCGGCATTCGTCCCTTATTCAGGGGCGTCTGCTCCTTGATCGAAACCGGGATGATGGGATGTCGGCTCCTCCTTCCTTGGACGTCTCCTAGGAACTCGTCGCCTAATCCGGGTCTCCCTCATAGACTTAAGAATGTTCGTGAATCTCGTTCCCGGCGCCATATCTTCATGGACACTGGTTAATTACGCTGCTTCCGCCCGGACGCTCCAAGGAGTCTGGGCGGGGCAGCAACCTGCAGTGAGAAGGCCGGGTGGCTCTGGGTGATGGGGGCGTGTCGTGACACTGCGGCTCTGCACGTCTATCTTCCGTCCCTAATAGGGCTTCTCGAAGGCATGATGGCCTGAGGCATCCCGTACTGGGTGCGGGGAACTGTGTCACCTGAGGTTTTCCTCAGCTTCCCATGTTTAACACGGGGTATGCCGCGAGTTTAACGTCCAGCGGGGACGGCATCGGACCGATCAACACGAAAAGTGGATCAGATGACAGAACCCCTTGCGGGGAACCTCCGACGCTGGGGCCAGCACATGGGCGGCTTCCCAAGTAACGTGGAGTGGAGTGAAGTGGCATGAACCCACCGGGATGTGGCGGCCCGGGTAAGGATCAGGATGGATGATGGAGTGAAGAGCTTGGACCCCGTAGGGGCTTCCTACGTACCGCGCGTTAGCACGGATCAAAGTCAACGTAGTTCGGGTATACAGTTTAACGTCATGCTGGACGTCGGCAAGCCGACTCACGAAGAGGTCGAGGCCGCCGGGCGGAGGATTGAACCGAACCACCTCGCACAGAGGGGGATGGAACGGCCGGGTGGATCACAGTTTCACGTCATGCTGGACGATAAAAGGGGAAATGGAAAAGGGGGGCTGTGGGGAGGCACCGCGGAGATACACGCGGGCAGTCTCCCACAGGGGCGGATTCATAGGTGAATCGACGCAAGCGTGAACCCTGGAGGGGTCCACTGATGGACGAACCGACGTAAATACGACCGGGACGACCAGGTGGTGGGCTTGGACCTCAGGGAGGCTTCCTACGTACCCTGTATAGAAGACAGGGATCAAAGTCCACGTAGTTCATTCTGTCATGACTTACGCACTTGGGGCAGCCCGGATGCGGCAAAACTCAGTTGGAAGGGACTTGGACCGAAAGCAGAAGGCACCTCGATCCCAGTCACACCCTCTACTGGCTTCGGCAGTGGGGAGGCGCAATGGAGATACACATGTGCAGCCTTCCACGAGAAACTAGGGGTTTGTAATACCCTGCCCCCGTAGGGAAAAGCCACTCCCATTAAATCGTCCCAAAAGCGGAACAATCCCGACATCCCTGCAGAGACGAGCGGGTGGGGGCCACATCCAAACCGGGGGAGACCCTGCGTGCAGAGCACGGGATCAGATGATGCGGACGGTTTAACGTCTTGCCGGACGAAGCACAGTTTAACGTCGTGTGTTGAGGACGAAGCGGACGGTTTAACGTCTTGCCGGACGAAGCACAGTTTAACGTCGTGTGTTGAGGACGAAACACTTGGCAGTTTAACGTCTTACAGCGCGGACGATGGGGGCTAGGCAGTTTAGCGTCGTGCAGCTTGGACGGATGTACAGTTTAATGTCATGCTGGACGGATGCGCAGTTTAACGTCATGCTGGACGAATATGCAGTTTAACGTCATGCTGGACGAAGATGCAGTTTAACGTCATGCTGGACCTATATGCAGTTTAACGTCTTGCTGGACATATATGCATTTTAACGTCATGCTGGACATATATGCAGTTTAACGTCATGCTGGACATATGATTGCCGCCGATGGGTCCGTGTCACTTCGCACGAGCCTGGAAGGCTGCACGGGAAGACAGCGCCCGGTTCGGGCACCCAGGATGAGGATCATCGGGCGCCACGCAGGCGGGTACCCTCAAGGGGTCAAGGGAGGCGACCCTGGTGGATTGAGCGCAAAAGAGGAGCTTTGCACGCAAAACCGCGGGTCGGCGCGCAAAATGGCGGGCTGGCGCGCAATTGGGCCAGCGCTTCGCGCGCGGATGATTGGGATTGCGCGCACCGGGCTTCGGGTAGCGCGCGGGGGCAACGGCTCATTCTCTAACGAATGGCCACTTTGAAAATGGGGGGTGCGCGCAATCGGGCTGGATTGCGCGCACCCGGGGGGCAATTGCGTGCAAGAGGCTTCTTTTGCGCGCAAAGGCCTTCGGGTTGAAATTTATTCAAAGGAAATGAGCCAAGGGGATTGCGCGCGAAGGCGGACCCCAAGGCTCTATTGCGCGAAAGAAAGGAGGTTACCTGAAGATCTGCATTGCGCGCGGAAGGGGTTGGATTGCGCGAACGAGCGACGCTTCGGATTCCGGCAACCTTCAAAACGTCGGGGGTCGCCTTATATTTATAGGCAACCCCGGGCGCGGAATCCGGTCTCGGGCGCGGAATTCCCTTCGCGGGCGCGAAATCATGACCCGGCGCGCAAGGGAGCCGCGCAGGCACGGGCGCGCAAAATAGCGCGCCGAACCGGCGCATTACGCGCATCCCGGGAGGATTGCGCGCCGTGGGTCAACTTTGCGCGCGAGCCTCTGAAATTTCGCGCAAGACCTCCGGGCCCTCCGGAACGTGCCTCTGACTCCAAATATCACTTCGCTTTCCGCATCCGGAGCTTCGTTTGGGAACAACGGACTTTTCCGGCGTCTACATAGATAATTTAGAGATATAATATTTTATTTACGATATAATAATTACTATTTAAGTATTAAATAATAAATAATCTCTTTAAAAATGATCTTTGAAATTCAAGCATTAGTCATGCGTTTGTATGACCTGCATGTCCATTATTGTAACATAGTTCTTTTTTCATAATAGTATTTCATATATTTTTATAGAATTACTAATTATTTATAAAATTTAAAACTAAAACATGATTAATATTTTCTAGATTACCGAATAATGACCAATTTAATCATTTTCAACCTAATGATACTGTTTTTTATATATGATACAAATACATGAGGATTCGGCCCCCACCTTTAAAAAAAATACATTCGAAATATCCAATATAAATGTAAATTATTATGTAATTAAATATAAAATGGTATTAAAAAAGGAATAATGGAATTGAAATGGTATATTAATATTTTAAATAATTTATTTTAATTTTCTATTTAGGAATATAATTATCATATGTGATTAGTCAATGTCAGGTAAAGAGACATTCATTAAAAAAATTCGTCTAAGGGCTCCCTTCAAATATTTTTGTATCATGCGCAAATTTTTAAAATTAGTTTACAGATATATTTATATGATCATAAAAATATTACTAGAGTTATTTTATATCTATTTTTACATTCATTCAATGTTTTTTAGAAGTAATTTTTTTACAAAATATTTTCACATTCTAGACAAATGACAAAATAATTTACTATTTTAATATATATAGCGTCAAATACTTTTCTTGCAACTGTAATAGTTAATTTATTTTTAAAATCCTTTATAAGATTTACTATTACATTAAATAAAAGAAATCTTTTATTTTTTTGTTATAGGAATTTTATATTTAAAAAAAATATAAAAAATAATGGTTATTTTGATATTAGAACGTGTTTTACAAATGGGTAAGAATTGTTTTTATGGTTTTATTCATGATATGGTCCTTATAAATTATTTATGAATATAGGGGTTCTCTGTAATGCCAATAAATATGGGTGATCCCAATATAGATTATATTATTGGTGTTCCCAAATAGTCCCCCAATGCATTGCAAAATTATAATGTTCTTTGGAGAATTATGTTAGAAGTTGACTCGAAGGTTATTCCAATTCCATGGGTTCTAAAAGTGTTAAATGAATATGATATAAAAAATGTAAATAAATTATTATTCTATCCCTATTTAGAAGTTCTTAGGGTTATTATTTTATTTCAAAAGTTAGTAAAAATATCATTGTTTTAACATTATTATCATTTATTTTTTGGGTAAAAATATATGTTTTTAAGAAAAACATTTCATTATTTTCCTTGATTCTAAATAACTATATTGATTGTTATTTTTTTGTTATGTTTCTTATAAAGTTTATTATGAATAAATTTTGTATGTCAATATATTATAATGTGTCTGTAAATGATTATTTAAGATCATGGATTATTACCTTAATGAAAAATTTTCCTTTTTGATATCATGGTTTTAACATAGTCCAAAGTGTTTCAATTTTTCTTTCCATACCCCTTACTGATCTTTAATTCTTGTCCCATGTTTTGGGAAAAATTAAAGGGTTTAAAAATGGTTATGTTAAATGAATAAGTAAAAAATTTAATTCATAATTATTACTCATGAAAATAAAACATGTTTCATTTTAAAGGTTTTATTCTAGGGAAAAAATGAAAACTAAGTAGAAGTGTGCAATTAGAAATTTATTCAATTTTTACAAACGTTTTATATGATAATTCTAGAAAACCATAACCCTAAAATAAATATTGTAATAGTATAAGGTTGATTATTTTATAATGAAACTAGAATATGTATTGTTAATTTATTGATTTTTTAAATTTTTTTATATTTTAGTGTTTATCGTATTCTTATAATTCAAGGAATTTTTAAAATTTTATTGTTTTAATAATGGAGTATATTTCTTATTAGGACTATGTAAAGATGATTTTTTTTTCATATTGTTTTAAATTGTTTTTAATAGGTATTTACGAGTAAAATGTTAAAAAATATAAATAGTTTTCTTCTGATATAGTAGTTGATGAATATATATGATTATGAGTGAGATTCATATACCTCTAGAAAATAAGTGTGCCTAATATTGAACTCAAATTTATTGGGTAATGCCTTTTTCTTCAAATATGAAAAATAAAAGAGTTAACCTAGTATTATACTCTTATGTAATTAAATGAGTTGTAGTTAGTCTAATATAAGATAAATATGAGTACACATGTGTTATGAATATGATGCTCTAATTTACTTATATTATTGATCCCAAAATAATTTTTGTGGAAATATTTTTATTTCATAATGTAAAGAATATTTAGGAATTTTTTTTACATTGAAAGACATAATTTTCGAAAGAATGTTTTCATGTGTTCCCACATGCCTCATGTTTCCATAATGTGTTATAATATAGTTTATAATGGGATTTAATTATTTTATTTGATATAATATTGATTTTAATTTTTGGAAATGTTTTTGTAATGTATTCATGGTATTATTTTGAAAAGGTAATGGTCTATATAGGTTTTCAGGTTTTTCACTACATAAATGTGATTATTTTTTTATATCCCAGACTGAGATTCTTTCCCTTATTCCACATAATCATATGGTTTTCAAAATAAATAACAATGGGTATAAGTCTTATAAAGTACATGATTTTTTCTATGTTTACTAATCCTAAATAAAGAAAATGTGTTTCGGATGATAAAAGGGTTGTAAACTAGAATAACTATTTTTTGGAAAAAGGTATACTATTTGAATTTTTCAACATTCTTATGTAATTTTCTAACTTATTTCCATGACACACTTAACCTAAGATATTGTGAAAATGTATTAATGTTCATACCTGGCTGTAAATAAAGTAATTATTTGTTGATTATTTTATGGGTATGTATATTTGGTATCAGAGCAAGGTCTGGATACCATTAGTGGATAGGGGAATATAATAAGAAGCTTTACAGAGAATATAAGTTATGATTTTCTTATAATGCGAGAGAAAGTGATGATTTACATGTTTCATTATATAATCTTAGACAAGTAATCATTTTTTATATTTATTAATCAAGAGAGATAGTGTAGAAATTAATCTAAGGTATACTAAAATTCTAAATCATAAACTTTTAGTAAAGAGTATTGATAATTTTAATCATTTATTTACTTGTTTGATGTATTATAATAATTGTGCTAACAATGAAATAGAACTACTTATTTCTCTATATAGGAATATTTCCATAGTTGATAATTTCTTCAAACAACAACCTCTGACATTTATTAGATCATCAGTCCTAGTGATGGAAGAAGTATTAATCAATTCTCTAGAAAAGCTACTTTTCATTTTGGGATGTCCTATAAATAAAAAAGTAATCTTTAATAATTTATCATTTTATAGGTGAAACCAATCGATGGGGGCCACTAATTTAAAATACTAAAGAAAAATTTTATATTAATTTTATGGATTGAATTTTCATTAAATATCAATTAAATGAGAATTATTTTACAAATTTTCCTTATCTTGGAATGTAATTTCTTTTGATTTCAAGGAAAAGTAGTAAGAATCATGAGAAAATTGTGATGTATATTTTACCAGACTATCAAGGTATGAATTTTATTTTATTCTAAACCATGATAATAGAATTGGTATATTTTACATTAGTTTAAAAACATGTTTATTAAGATTATTTTCTTCTCGTGAATTTAATTTATATATAGAAATTTTCAATATCTTGATAATGTTGAGATGGTGTTTTTTAAGACATAAATATTTCATAACAAACAAAATATGAATCAGTCGTGTTGGAAGGAAATAGGGAATAAGTAAACAAATAATATGAATCTAATCCCTAAATATAATCCAAATTTGGTAAAATAAATATAAAGAAATGTTTAGAAGGAGAATAAATGTTTAAATAATGTTTTATGATCATTCAT
This sequence comes from Viscum album, assembly GCA_963277665.1. Classification (NCBI taxonomy): domain Eukaryota; kingdom Viridiplantae; phylum Streptophyta; class Magnoliopsida; order Santalales; family Viscaceae; genus Viscum; species Viscum album. Next base: position 590,932,923 of record OY728140.1, on the reverse strand, counting down.
ATGGGACAAGACTATAAGTAATAGATTATAATCTGAAAAATATTAGTAAAATTGATAGTCATATAGTTATGAGATGTTTTAAGTAGTACAAGAAGGTTTATTTTAATAATTCATATCCAAATTTAGTTTCTCATGGTGGGAACCTTCAAGACAAAAAGAATGAAGGTGTGGAAGAAAAATTTTATACTACTTTGATAGATAATTCACCATCAAATGAAGTGGTGTCAGGTAAATTATTTTTTATTCATATTATACTTATGTATTAATTTATTCAGGATCCCCACAATATTTTATAACTAAGAAAATTTTATGTTAAATTGAAATTCCATCTCCATAAATGAATTTATAAAATTTGGTAAAAACTTATGGGAATGTATTATGGAAAAAATAGTTTATCAAAATCATTTTATTATAATATGTGGAACATTTTATTCCTTTTTAGCATTATTGTGAGTTTGAATTTACTGTTAACATAGTTCCTGATATAAATCCAACTTCTAATCATACCTAATAAATGGATTTGATTGATTTCCTAGAATTTAATAACCAATCACAAGTGTTTTTTAATGATTTTTATTCTTAACTAGACCTTCTCTTTATGGTTACCCAAATTTATATTTTAAGAGGATGATTTTTTCATGAGACTTATTATTGATTGTAGTCCACCAAATAACAATAATTATAAGATAATGTACATGTAAACTCAAATCGATGACTTCTTTAATCAACTCAAATATGCTCAATTGTTTGAAGATTCATCTCATGTCTGGTTTTAAAAAGTTGAAGATAATGGAGTAATACACTCCACGTATAGAAACCCATAATAGATATGGTCATTACGAGTTATTGGTTATTCCATTATGGTTAAAAATTCACTTTCTATATTTATGGTCCTCATGTATTGAATTTTTTCATGAGTGTTTAGTTAAATTTGTTTTAGATTCCATTAATTAAATTTCGGATTATTCTAAGTGATATGTGGAATAGGAGATATATCTATGTGTTATTTTAAAAACCTTAAAATAAAATAATTTAGTTGGAAAACATAATGAATGTGCATTTTGTATAAAAAATTTTCTTTTCAGGGGAATATTGTTTCTATATATGAAATAACTATTTACCCATTTAAATCTAAGCTGGTGGATGAATGGAAAATAATTGGAAATTTCCATTAGATTCAAAGATTAATTAGATTAATGGGTTATAATTGATGGTTTATTGGAATGTTCTCTAGGTTATCGATCCCTTTAAAATTGTTAACACAAAATGAGGTTAAATTTATTGGAATAATGAAATGTGATGATTTATTTTGAGGATTGAAAATAAAACTGGTTAATTATTCATTGTTACCCTTTCTAAGAAGAAATTGTGTCCAAATAATTTTTGATATCTTCTAATAATCTAATTTATGGGAAAGTGAAAACCTCACATTCAAACCATTCATCCATAACACCCTCACATTCCAATTTTTAAATTCACAAGATAATAACAACCAAATTTTTAATTCAAAATGATGAGACTTGGACGAATCAACATTGAAGAACCTCATGTCACAAAATATTGAGCAACATTCTACCTAGATCCCCTCCCTTGACAAATGAATCACCATCATAAAAAAACACCACTACCAACAAAAATCACTAGTAATATTCCCACTAAATCTACATACCAATAATAGAAAATACACCAAAAACCATTACATTATCAAATAACATTCATAATGAACTATAATCCATAACAATTCCATCTTTCACAATCATCCCCATTAGAGACAAACATTACACAAATTGGAAACAAAATAGATCTCTTGACAGCATGCCCAACAGAGTCCTGAAGGAAGAGAAGAAACCATCGCGAACAACACCACATGTAATGTCATTTAACACTCAAACTAAACTACCCAAAACACTATGATAGCCATCACATAATTCTGATTGGGAGATGTGTTTTTGGATCCATGTGCAAGAGTAGTGGGAATGCACCAACAATGAGCTGAAAAACATCATTTTGACCGCCAACCTTCACCATTGAAAACATTATCAGGCATAGAATGCCAGGAAACCATTGTTGGCCATTGGATGAATCACCAAACTCCCTTAACACAGACAAAATGGGAAAAAACAAAAAAACCTTGTAACGAAAACACAAAATAAAAGAGAAACCACCAAGGGATCCCATAGAAAAGCTTTCCTCGAAAAAACATGCCTCCTGAAGCTCCCACTACTCGCACAAACACTTCCCATAACCTCCTCTGATACCTAACAACCAACTGATTGGGAAAATAGAATGGGATTTAAAAGACATAGTAGAGTACAAGAGGACTAGAACTCCATAGAGAGCCTTTAAGAATACACAACCCTCCATACTACAAAAACACCATTAACAAACCATTATTTCCAAAAAAGAGAGCTTGACTCCATATCAAATCTTCATACAAGGACAGAAGAAAAATCATATTCACATGAATGAAACAAATGAAAACTCTAACTCCAAACCATCTGATTAGGGAGAATAATTCGAAGAAGTTTACCTTGATGTTGTCAAAGAAGAGATAACATAATAATAATGTACAAACAACCTCAAAGGTCAGAAAGAGAGAATCACAAGGAAGAAAAACGTGATGGAGAGGTAAACTAATTCAAATCCAGGGGAAGAACACTATATGTTGAGAAATAACTCTCAGTGAAGAAATCTTAAAAAATGAAGCTATTTAATATCATGAAATTTTGAATTTTATATTTAGTGTTATTATTCATTAAATTGAAAAAGATTTTTATTACTGTCGTATTATTGGGTAATTGCATATGACTCATTTCAATTAAATATCCATTAATAAAAATAACATATATTTTACCTTGAATATACAATGGTTTTTTTGAATTAAAATTCGGGATGAATCCTTTTTAGGTTGTAAAATATAAAATATATACATACCATAAAATATTAATGTATATATTTAATAAAAAATATTCAAACATGAGGCAAAAAATATAGTGGAAACTAATAAAGGATTGAGATTACAAAATTAAGTATATTATAGGAAATAAAAACAAGGGTGTAGATTCTTTTTGTCAAAGTATAATTAATTATTAACCATGCTATGTTTGGAACATGATCCATTACAAATGATTTATTGATTTTTTCCTTGAAATTTTTCTTATATGTACAAACTCGTTTTGGGTTCATGGGATAGTATATTCATCCTTGGAACAAATAATTAGAAAGGTTAAAATGGAATATCTTGACTTGAATGAAATGGTAGAACTAGATGGAGATGATAAATTCTCTAATCTCAATGTTGATTGATAAAGTGTTTTCGGGTTTGGAAATTGGTTGTGCATACCAATTAAATCCTAGTTGAATAAGTAATTCTTTGGGGAATATCATAGGACATTATTTTCCATTCATCCTATGAGTATTAATATTTACAATGACCCTTGAGAATATAATTAGTTGGAGTGTATGAAAAATTATATTTATAGTTTTTCCAAGAAATGTTTTACTGTTCCACATGTTAATGATGATAGAATTCTGCATACGATGATTATTTATCCCATATAAGAGACTCAATGAAAATGTGACAATATAAGATTAAATTTTAGATTGGGATTACCCAATAAATATTGATGAAATAATGAGAATTTGGTTATTAATGATTTTTTCACTAATTCAATTCAATGGTTTCCCCTTCAAGACTCTAGGTATTTAGATATAATTTATAGAAATTTTTATAAAGAGAATGTGAAATTAAATGGTTTCCCTCTATCTGTGGAATTATATTTTTAATCCAAATCAATCTCATTATTTTTTAATAAACATCAAAACATACATGGAAATTAATTAAATTCTAGGACAGAATTTGATCCTTAGTCTGATTGATAATCATAGTCAAACAATTTAGACATTGTAGGATATTATTTTATCACTCTCTTTGAATTAGTAATGGATTTTATCAATAGATTCCATTTGAAGAAGTTTCCTATAATTATTTTTTCATTATAGTATACAAATGGTACATTTTACAGAATTATATAGAATCATTTATTGAACTATATCAAGTTGGGATGAAGTATGGGAATGGAAACTGTAGGGACATGAATTGGTAGAAGATATATTTTAAATGGTAAAGATGATTTTAATTCATCCAATGGAATCTCATATATGATGAAATTTTATGCGGAAATCTAGAGGACATATCTCTTATTTCAGTCAGGGGATTACAGTTTTCTTAATCACTCTCCTTATAAAGGTGTTAATCATCTTGGGACAAAAGGAATTCTATTTTTTATGTGTAATTAGATATTATGATAATATATAAAAATAGGTATCAAATATTAATGGCTATAGTTATCTACATGAATATATTTGCAATATGATGTGATTCATGGTTTGTTGCTATGAAAATATATACCCGATTCATTCCATTTCTTAGATCAAAATAGGCATATGTATAGGATACCATCTACTATAAGGAAAAACTAGTTTATATTTTGGATCTGAGATTGACGTTTCTATGTGATTAGGTGATTTTTTATTGATGTTTTATTAATTAATCACCTAATTAATCATACAAAAAGGGAATAAAAAAAATCTATAAGGGAAAATTCCCTTCATGTGTTAATGTAATGAATAAAAATGAGAGATCATAATTTCATAAATGGTAAAAATGATAAAATCCATTTAATAATATAAATATATCAATAATTTTATGTATAAATATAAATTTTATGGATCAATATTCACCATATTTTTATAAATGGTTTTATGTAATTTTTTAATAGTATAATGAATCTATTTATTTAGCTCAATTATTTTTCCTTTTATTACATTGTTTTATATGAAAGATAAATTTCATTATTTTAAAAAAAATTAATTAATAACAAAGAAAATATTTTTGGGATTATAAATATCAATAAAATCATAAAGTTAATTTTTTTATCATGACCCCCTTCCTCTAATGATACCCCTCTTGGGCTGGCAATGAAGAAAGGGATATAATGACCCCCAGTGTCCCACCTCCAATAGGCCCTAGGTTGGAGACAAGCACAATGGGTGTACAAATATCACAACATGGGAGGCATTACCCTTTATAAGGAAACATGATTGAGATATAAGATGAATCATCAATGACAACTCCATGAAATGTTATTAAATAAAGACAAACAATCCCATAATTCATGAATAAATATATATATATATATATAAGTCTATAGATAGATGTAATAAAAATAAAATCAAATGTAAAGACACATCAATAGTTCTGATGGCCTGGACTAGAAATGTCCATCATAGTATACAACGTCCTCCTAGAAACCTTAAAAAGTTTTTATATACATTGGGTGTTTATATGGGTATACTCAGTTGGAAAAAAAGTCTCAAATGCACATGTGAAAAGAGAATAATATAGCATAAGTGTGAAAATAGTTGAACCCAATAGTACATATGTAAGTATACTAACAACCCCAACCTCACTAAGATATGCTCACCAAATTGTGAAACCATGGTAATATAATGTTATATAAATCCCATCGATGATTAGATAACATATACAATATTACCACTGATATTCCTCTCCCACATCCTAACAAAAAATGTACTAGCACTCCCTCCCTTTTGAATATTCCAAATCACAACCCACCCACACACATCTGGGCCTCAGAACACATCCCGCCCATACACACCTGGGCCTCATAACACATCCCTCCTTCACACACCTCGTCCTCTAAACACATACTACCCACACACATCATGGTCTCAGAATACATCCCACTAACGCACACATGGGCCTCATAACACATCCTACCCACACAGACCTGGGCCTCACAATACATCACACATCACTTGCAAAAACCTGGGCCACAAACCATACCTCATCCGGAAGATGCCTTGGAAAGAAAAACACATCTCATCATAAAGACACATGGGAATGAAAAACTCACTCATACATATCTAGGCCTCAAAAACAACTACTTTACCAATGAATCTTGGGATACGCCCAACTGGATGGGGGATTATAGAAGAGCAGGCTGCTAACCATCCATTATCCCACTATAATATTTTCGAAAGACACCTCCCCCTTGATGATTGGAGTGTTCGAAAGATAGTTCTCATGAAGGGTGGGATGCGTATAGAAATATAGATAACATAAAAATTATATAAATATAGAGTTACAAATAACGAACACATCCTAGGGGTTTATAATAATAACAAACCATGTCATAGAATCTACACACTCACTACCACCTATAAATTTATGAAAACTCCTAAAAAACATAAACCACATTTTATTTTCAATATTTAATACATGTTCTAGAGTTTCTATTTTATCAATAGACCACACAATATTAGCCAGTTTGATTTGTGTCCTCAACATTATTTAGAAGTCTCATTTCACATAGAATGACAATTTTATTCATGTATCCAACCCGTTAGTTCATTATTAATAATTAAAATATTACATAACACAACCCATCATCAATTTCCTCATTAAACATGTGCATTTGAAATAATTAACATACCGTATTAATCCTGTTTAATACACGAGTTGATATAATAAAACTAACTATGTGGCATAAATATGAAACTATACAAGTAAAACACAAACCATAAGTCACAGTGTAATTTTAATCAACATTTAGTTGCATAACACATTTCACAAATATAAAATAATCCCTTATTAATAACACATTGGATCATTAAATTCTAGTCTGTATTCATTCAATCATTAGCTGTTCACATTCCTCATTCCATCCAAAATAAATATATTTTCTCGATTCTTCCAAAAAATGGATATTCCAATTTAGTTTCATAATTATAAGGAAACTAGAATTAACTCACAAAATACAATAACAAACACACATAATATAGCACCATTCCACTAGACACTACACTATTTCCTATAATCTCACGTTATCAAAAATTCATAGCCATATCCCCCATTTTCATAGCCCCATTGCATAACCATACCACAACCACCATCACAGCCCCATTGCACCACTGTACCATTACCAAAATCACAACCCACTGCATAAATCATCTCATCGACTACCCCCACATATCACAACACAATAATATTCCTTCCATCATATCATCCAATCCAACTCATATCATACAATCATGTGTACATAGACATTAGAACACATAATAGAGTAAAAAATTCATTATGATTTTTTAGGGAATCCCAAATTCAAATTAACTTTATTGATTAAGGGTATTATCGCAAAATGAATATAATCTTGGGGAATCCATTAGTTTTAACCAAATTCATGAGGTTATCCAATTATATTACACGAGACAAAAATAGAAACATAACATGCATGTATTATATGACCCATATTCTAGTTCAGAAACAAGGACCCCCACTGACCAAAATTTTCAGTGGTTATTTAGCCAATACAATTCAAAATATTGATCCAAATATTAATAAAACAGTATGATAACATGTCACATTATCATTCCCATTTATATTGAAAATAAATCAATTAATTACCTTTATTAATATGTATAAAACCATGATCATAAGATATGGAAATAATAAACCCACTCTACATGAAACACATAATGAGAAATGTAGATAAAATGTATTTAAAAGAAAGATGATCGATATAACCTTATTCACAGACATGCTACACCAAAATAATATGTTTCTACTAAAGAAAACTATATGGGGGGTACTTTAACCAGCAGCGACACCTTATTCTAAGACTTCATTGGGAAGATTGATTTTGTACATCCCATATCAAGAATTGAAAAGTCCAAAATTGGGTAGGAAGGATCATCTGTTTATATAGACAAGATCCTGAATGTTCAGGATTAGATAAATGTTAGAATTTCTATTAAGGGAAGATCTCAATAAAACCATGAATTTTGAACATTTAAAAGCCTCCATATTTTTATAAAATCAATGATATTATTCATAGACCTTGAAAGAAATTCAGACCCACATTAATTTGCAATCGATCCCATTATATGACAAAAGGGATATCAAAAGGTAAAAAACTAGAAAATTCTAGAAAAGTAAATAAATTTGGAAAACTATTGAAATGACTCCCTACAACAACTAGGAGATTCACCACCATATGATTCACCCGTAGTAAGTCAGCACTTCATGAGTCATAACTAGATGAGTTATCACCAATGATTCACCTTTTTTGATGAGTCCCCACCAACGCATCATAGTTGGACGAGTCACTGCTAGCGCGTCACCACCATTGAGTCACCACCAAATGAGTCACTGCCAGTGAGTCACCACCAGATGATTTAATGCCCGTGAGTCCCCACTGGGATGTTCTACAACCTGTGTTAGTTTACTCTAGAATGAGCTACTGCTATAATGATCTATTACCAGAATCAGCTACCACCAGAATGAGCTACCACCAGAATGAGCAACCTTCATAATAGGCTTCAATAGGAAAACTAGAATTTGGAATACTCTTGAAATTGATCACAATTGGAATGAATTAAATTTCCCAAAAACATTTCGTACAACCCCCAAACACGTCAAAAACCATATTTCTCACAACTTAATACACCAAAAATTTACTACCATTACATCAAATACCTCTCAAACTATTCTCTCCCATGAGAATTCAAAAATAATCAAAAAATAGGGGAACAGTTTAAACAACCATCCATTGAGATACATCTCAAGGAACTTTTTACACCTAAAACACTATCACAAAATAATATGGTATCCCTAAACGCCCAAAAAATCATAACATAACAAACATCGTTGATCATACGAATAAGGGAATACAACCCCCAGTCCACGATGCCTCCCCAAAACATAAAACTAGAGGAATGGTTCATCATCAAGAACCAAAAAAAATGTAAAGAATGATAATAGTGGTCTGACCAACACATGATATACCTTTCATGATACTTGATATATTTGGAACCCAAAAACTATAAGTGAAAAGTAGTTTAAATCTATACAATACATTAAACAAACCTCCCCAAAGTGATACCACTCAAATAAGAATTCAATCACATTGATATGTATAATAGGTCTAAAATAAAATACATAAGAATATAAAAAATATTAACACTATAGATGGTAACATATTCAAAAACAATTTATTCATTTTATTTTAAATAGAAGAAATAAATATTTAGATAAAAGAAAATAGTGTCACACCTTTTGATTCAATGTATACACTAAGAAATTCCATAGTATCAATATCTATATATGGAATATAATCATTTGATAATCCATAAAATTTAAATTTGAAACATTTTGGAAATATCATGACTTAAATATCACAAAGAAAACAAATTAGAACTCCTGATTAATTATTTTTTTAACAAATATAGATATGTTATTTTGAAAATATTTTTAATTCATATTATTGTTGGAGTCTAAATGCTAAGAATGCATTTTAAAATGATCTTTTACCTAGTTGACTTTTATCTCAACATTTTATTTTAAAAAATGTTATGTTTTAAAGCATTCCTATTATATTCATTTCCATTAAAAATCATATATTTTAAAAAATCAATAGTATTGAAAAACCACTTTTAGTCAATACACGCTTTTAAATCCTTTTTATAGCATGGTGTTATCAAAATACTCATTGTGAAAATACTTTAAAAAAATATTCAAAAAATATTTTTCTTCAAAATTTTTCTCATGAAAACTTATGTAAATTGGATAGTTTCATGACATCACAATATTTACTAAGTTATACTAATATGACACTTTAATTCTCATTACTAAGTTAATGTTAGTATAATATTTAGAAAACATTAATTAACAAATGGAAGGCATCATAGATATTTTATCAGTTATAAACATACCAGATTATACAATTTTAAAATTCTTCATGGTTCTTCATAAAAATGTTAATTATCAGGAACATACTTAAGAATAAATAGTAATGGTATTAACATTTCAAATTAATTTTTTCACACATGTATGTAATTATATGAAGAAACATTCAAATGGAATTAATCTACCTAAATAAAAACATATATTAAAATAGATATATCTACTATAATAATAAAAATAAAAATGGAACCCCTCCAACAAATCATTATATTGTCCATTTTGGGAAGCACTTACTCACCCGCATGGTTTTATAACATATAGTAATATAACATTAATTGATTTTTAGAAAGCCATTCCATCTCTTTATATGTGTGAGGCTATAACACATTCCATAAATATAAGAAAAATAAAAATCCAAACCAACATTTTGCGATTCAAAAATTCTCTACAGATACATTATAATGTTATTTACACATGGGAGGAAAGCCCATATTTTTTGATTTCATAATCTTTAACATGAATAGCTTATGTTATTACTGTATTTATGTGATTATCCTTTTTTTGAGATGTGAGGGATTATATGAACAGAATCATATCACAACACAACACAACAAAATCCATATTACCACAACAACCGCATACCTCATCTACCACACATCACTACAAATACACATCACAACAATCCCACTATCCATACATAACATCCAACAAAAGAATCCAACAAAAATTTCATACAACTACATCCCCACACAAAATTAATATCAACAAAAACCACCATATTCTACATAACCACTTTTTCCACCTTATCCTCCACACACCACTAACTAATGATCATGAGTATCATTGTATAAATCCCTAAGAACACAATTCAAGGAATTACCTCTACCTTGTTGAGAAAATACCCTCTTTGGGTTGAAGTTAATCTCCCTCATTGATTTAATCGCATCAATGTATAAATTGTGTTATTTAGGGATCAGTTTTTACACTCTATATATTTTTTAATTTTTTAAATCACGTGTCACAAATGGAATAATAAGAAGAACAATCACACATTGTAGTAACACCTTTCATATTCCAAGACTATCATGGGGCTTATATTACTTCATCTCATTACTTTGCGGGGATAATTTTGAATGATTTAAAATTTTGAATGGGGAACTGATTCACTAGTAGAATAATATTACTATCCTTTTAATACATGGTGAGTTTAAATAAGAATTCATATTATGGGTCTCATTATCTGCAAAAATCACAACACAACAAGGTTTCCAACAACTAAAATTTTCAGCAAGCCATATCAACACATCAATGAAATGATAACAATGAAAAAATAACACTCAAGATTCCTAAATAGTTTTTAATGAAATATTATTCCCAAGATATTAACTTATTATAACATTCATCCAAGTTAATGAAAAAACAATACACAAGTCATATCACACACCATGTTTAATATGGTTAAACAAGAAATTATGAGTTCATAATATTACCCACGAAACACACTTCATAAATCATTTGAAAAATTATTCTTTATATGTCATTGTGTTCATTTAAAATACTGCATTACATAAACAATATGTTGTCATGACCATCAAAGTGAAAAATTGTTTCTGATAACAAAATTAAAACTACAAATTTTGTATTATAATGTTTCATGCTCTATCTTACTAAAAATAACCATTCCTTAACTCAATGAATTTTTTAGGAAAATATTGTTTTTATAATCAAATAAGAATAACATGTTTCTTAATGAATTCTAGATTAATCATGCTACATTTTCAAATCATTCATACCAAACTTTAATTTTTACCACAAAATTATGTCATCTTCAGACATGCTTCCCATAACATTCTAATCATGACATAACCTTTGAGTTAAGGTTGTTTATATACATATAAATTCTTACCTTTCATAAAATAGAACGTTTAATCACCTATACTATTCTATGTATAAAAATATTAGAACAATTCATGCTTATAATTTTACAAGAAACATAGAAATAAAACTGAAAGGGATTTGTACCCAAATACATGATTAGAAGATGTGGTTTTATCAATACTGGGTAACTGCAATCAAGGATACATTATTAGAAAATTATAATTTTCAAGGATTCCAAACTCTATATAATTATCAAAAATTAATATGGAAAGTTTAAAAAATATCTAAATTCTAATGTCTAAATCCACATTTCACAATAATTTAACAAAACCTTCTTATGAAAAAATACATATAGAAAGAAACAGAAGATATATTATCTCCCATGGAAACTAAAATACATATAAGAATGGTTTCAATGTAATTTATTTTATCATGCCATCATGAAATCAACATCATGGTCACATGCTTGATATGGGTTTCTATAATTAAATAGTTGATCTTAACCAAATAATATAAGAATGTTTCTATATCTACATAAAACATTAGAAAAACTAGAAGGTGTGTCATAAATTTCTAAATAAGGAAGATAAACCCAATTTACTATGACTCATGCTATAATAGGAAAGGAAAATACATAATCAATCCCCAATAAGGTTATATACAGGCAATTTAATCTAGTTAACTAACTTATTAATCACTTTTCCTGGTTATATGAATAATTTAAAAAACATAATGAATATTATTAGTAATTAAATCATGGTAAAATTTAGATCAACGCATATAATATTTCATTAATAATTTAACTCTTTATATCTTTAAAAAATTAACTAACTTTTAGATAAGAATACAAGCCATTATGATGCATGAACTATTCCGAGGGCCTCTACCCAACAAATGGTGTTCCCTCTCTTAGTAATTTGGTAGAATCAAATACATTTAATTAGATCATAAGTTGCCCAAAAATAATTTTTTATTTATAGTATTTCCTAGACTATGTCACACACCAAAATCACCTTACATTGGTGCGCTACTAGCCCCTGAAATCCTCAGTGTGCATAACTCCAAAACACATCTTTTCTCTCAACCCTCCACGTCTAATATCATTCTATCATGATGCTTACCCCCTAATGATATTCTCCTAGACTGGTTTGGATGACAATGAGATAATAACCCCCTGATGTTTCCTCTAATAGGCCCTAGGATGGAAACTAGCACCAACGGTGTACAAATATCACAGTATTGGATGCATTTCCCTTTATAAAGGAAGATGATTGGGATATAAGATGAATAAACCATAACAACTCCACAATATATTACAAATTATCAAAAAAATCCCAAAATTCATGTATAAATGAAAAACTAATTCATATAAAAGTATCTAAGTGAATTCCAAAAAGAATAAAAACTAAGGAAGTAACATAACATCGCCTCTGAAGGCCCAAACTAGAAATGTCCAGCATTGTCTACAAAGCCCTCATCAAAACCTGAAATTATTTTTTATATTTGTAGGTTGAGCATACAAACATTCTCAATTTGAAAAACAATGTCTCTTGTGCACATGTGAAAAGATCATAATAATGCTCACATGTGAAAACAGTAGAACCAAACATCATCTATGTAGGTATACTAACCATAAAACCTCAACAAGGAACTCTCATAAAATAAAACAATGCAAGAAATACTTTATAATAATAATCACATAGATGATAGGATACCCTGGACCACTTTTCGAAAAATTAGCTAGTATCACACCCTAAAAAAATTTCCCAGAGATCCCACATCTTCGGAATTTACCATGTCACAACCTACCCGCACAAACAAGGGCATCAAAAAACTACACACCCCACCAACAAAAATTCTGTTCACATATCACTCCTCATCTTGAAGACACATAACAAAGTGCACCACATCTCATCTTGAGGACACTTGGGAAAGAACAACTCACCCACACACACCTGGGCCTCACACACCACAAACTACCGAAAAAAAACAAGGGAAATCACTACCTAGAAGAGGGAATAGAGAAGATGAGGTGTCCATCCATCCATCCTCCCAATAGCATGTTTGGGAAAGACACCCTCCATTATAATTATGTGGGTGTTTAGCACATAATACTCAAGTATCATGTGGTGCGTATATAAATAAAGAGAGTGTACAATTTATATACATATAGTGTTACATAAAACAACTAAATATTACGGTTTTATAATAAGAACAAACTATATTATATAATCCGCACACTAGCTACCACCTATAAATACATCAAAACCCATAAAAAAACACAAACCACATTTTATTTTTTATCATAAATCCAGGTTCCATAGTTTATGTTTCATAATAAAATCACACATTTTCAGCCTAGTTGATTTGTATCATCAACATTATTTAGAAAACTAATTTAACTTGTAATGAAAACTTTTTCATTTTTGAAACTAATAGTTAATTTATAAAATTTAACATGTTAAATAAAAAAACCAATCCTCAATTTCATCATTAAACAAGCCTGTTTGAAATTATTAACATATAGAATTAATTCCATAAAAACATCAATAGTTATAACCAAACCAACCACATGGCATAAATAAAACACCATACAAACAAAACACAATCCATAAATCACATTATACTTTTAGTCCAAATTTAACTACTTAATAGGTTTTTCAAATACTGAATAATTCAATATTAAAAACACTTTGGATCATTATATTCTATATTTTTTTCATTCATTCATTCTTTGTTCACATTCAATATTCTATCCCAAATAAATTATTTTTCAAGACTCTTACTGAAAACAGATATTCCACATTAGATCTATACTTCCCAAGAATCTAAAATTAATTAACACAATACAATAACTAACACACATTATGTGGAACCACAACACAACCAACTACTGACATATAAATAATCATAAATCATCACCAATTTGCGGTTACATCCCCCTTATTATATCCCCACTACATAACCATTCCAAAACCACTATCACAATCATGTTTCACCACTATACCATTACAAAAATCAAAGCCTTGTTTGATAAAACATCTCTTATACTACCCCTTCATATCTAAAAACAGTCATATTAACTCTATTATATCATTATATCCAACCCATATCACACAATCGTGTCCACAAACATGGTACATCACATAACAGAGAAAACATACATTCATATTTACAATGGCACTCTTTATTCAATTTACCTTTATTAATTAAGGGTGTTATCACACAATCCATATAATTCTGGGAAATCCATTTATTTTAGCCGAAGGTATATGTTGAAATAATTATATTATAATTGACATCAAAAGCCACATAACATGCATATATTCCATGAACCATAAACTAGTGCATTGAAAAAAACCCCCAATAAATAGTATTTTCAGGGGTATTTGGCCCATACAATTAAAATCATTGATCACACTATCAATAAAACAAATGGATAACACATCACATTCCCCTTCCCCATTAAATTCAATATAAATTGATTCATTATATTTCTTAATATGTATAAAACCATGATCACAATTGATGGAAATAATAAACCTACCCCACATGATACACATAATGAGAAATTAACAGAAAAACCAACTTGGAAAAAATATGATCGGTATATCCTTTTTCCCAGGCCTGCTATACCGAAACAGATGGTGTGTACAGGAGGAAACTCCTTCAATGGGGGACTCAAACCAAATACATCACCTTATTGAAGGACTACTATGGGATTAAGGATT
Source organism: Viscum album (assembly GCA_963277665.1). Taxonomy (NCBI): domain Eukaryota; kingdom Viridiplantae; phylum Streptophyta; class Magnoliopsida; order Santalales; family Viscaceae; genus Viscum; species Viscum album. Next base: position 590,917,548 of record OY728140.1, on the reverse strand, counting down.
TGGTTTGTCCTGTATCAAGATAATGAAAGACCAGAGGAGGGTAGAAAATATCTTAATCTTAGGAACATTAGATCCTTAATATTCGGGATACGATATTGTTTAAAATTTTCATTAATTGAACTTCTCTATAAAACCACATGGTTTTACCATTTAAATGCCTGAGGATTTATTGAAAATCAATGATATGATTTATTTCCCATGAAATAGAATAAAACCCACTTGAATATGAAATTAAACTCATTCTACGTCCCAAGGTATCTTAAAAAGATAAAACTATAAAAATCATGAATTTTTTTAAATTTGGTAAACTGTTGATATGGGTCACCGCCAGATGATTCACCTCCATAGAGTCACCACCAGAGGAGTCACCACATGATAAGTCACCAAATGAAGTGTCTCCTCTAGAGGGTCACCTCCAAATGATTCCCCATCATAAGAGTCACCTCCATCATGTCACTATCAGATGAGCCATTGCTAGGGAGTCACTGCCAGCGAGTCAACACTAGACGAGTCACCGATAGTGAGACACCACAAGGATGAGCTACCGCCTGGGTGAGCTACCCTTATAATAGGATACCAACTACAATAATCTATATATTAAATGATCTATCCCTAAAATGAGTTACAAACATAATGAGATACTCCTAGAAGGAGCTACCATTAAAAACTAGAATTTTGGAAAACACTTGAAATGAATCACTATTGGAATGACTCACATGTCCAAATACACCTCTAACTACCCCTAGACAAATATAAAACTATATTTATCACATATTAATGGACCTAAATTTTAGAACCATTATGATTTTTTAAATTTTTTTGTAAAAGAATTAATTTTTATTAAATAGTGAGAAAACCAATTTTCGTAAAACTATGAGTTCATTACTTTCAATCAAATAATTTCAAATTACTATTATTTTTATAGTTTATTTAAATAATTAATAATATCTATTTTATTAATCATAATTTAAAAAACTTATTAGGAATCAAAGTTATATTGTTTCGATATAATATCTTTTTTTTTCTGAAAATTTTATTTTAACAAACAATTTTTATTTAATTTTTTCCATTATATTAAAACTATATTATTCCAAATCTATAAAATTAATACATAAAATTAGAATATTTTCAATAAATATGTTCCAATTAAGTTATGTGTTCAATTTAATTTTAAATCACTATAAATAGTGACTATATAAAAAATGTGTCATGGTGGTAGAGGGTTGATCATGTTATTTAAGGAAAGTACATTATAATAAAGAAAATATCATAACAAATTTTATTGTATTAGGTGATTTATAAAACAATCACCTTAGATAATAATTTTTTTATGTTACACATGACCATGTGGGTGACTTAATGTTATTTTACAATTTTGAACAATTACAAATGAGCCACTCCCTCTATTATAAATGGGAATCTCCACTACACACATCATTTTCACTTTTTAGAAAAATATATCACTCACATCATTCTAAAATATCTCCTAAATTCGCCTCCCCATTAAATAGACATCTCGGTATCACCAAAATACAAAACCTTGAATCCTTACATCTTTAGCCTAACAAGGTTTCCTAAAGAAGATGTAGAACTCATAAACGTGGGTTTTAAGGATTATTTCTTCTTATAGATCCTTTAAATATTAGTTATACATTATAATATAAAAAATTAAATATATTTCATAGAATTTGTTTTTTATTTAATAACACCTTTCAGACTCCTTTTCAATCTTATTGGAAATGAAAACATCGCTCGTTCATACATATGGATGAATACCTTCGGAAAGTGATGTGTATTATTTTCATCATCATATTATATAGATTGTTAAAATGTTGAAAAAATTCATAAATACTATATTTATTATACAATTATTATATATATATATATAATTTTACCTACCTTCTAACTATACCAACCATTTAAAATGATAACGTCGACTGTGCGTACGTATAGGCTATCACCACAATGTAGTCATATGTTTTTTTCATATCCACATTACAATTATGGAAATAAGGATGATATTAATGAATAAATTAATATTTGGAAATTTACGTATGATTCTAGATATTTAAAATATTATCTAGTTAATTATTTTTAACTAAATATAAAATATTAAAATGTAGTTCATTGATATTTATGGACCATAATCTCTATAAAACATCATGATTAAATTTACCTAACTTCTTTAAAAGGTTAGTTTTATAATTATAATTAATGTTATAATACTATAAATATAATTTTTTTATTATTATTAATGTAAATTACCCATAAAAAATTTACTTTGATCAATAAACAATTTTTATTTTATAGTTATAAATTTAACATCCCCAAAATATCCGACGTGAAAAAAATAATATTACAAAAAAAATAAAATGTGATTAAAAACGAACAACTGGAATAATTAAGAAAAATTTAAAAAGATAAAAGTTCCTATGAATGTGGGAAAATAATATAATTTTGTTAATTAGTAGGTGGTAACATGAACAAAATGTGTTAGTAATCGAGGGAAGGGACTTTTTTATTATTTTTTAATTATTTTTTTGAAATAAATCTTCTCAATACCAATGTTATCTTAAATGTTTTAAGAATAAATTAATTATTGATAAATATATCATAAAAAAATTTATTGTTTTTAAATTTCCTTAAAAATATATAAAAGAAATATTTTAAAGTTTTATCATATTGGATTCTAATTTTTTTTTATGAAATAGAAAAAATATTATTATTATTTAAATATATTACTTAACTTCTTCTTTCTAATATCAAATGAATTATTTAATATGTTGGGTGAACCCCCACCCCCTTATAATCTTATTAAACTAAACATGTAAACTTTTTTTTAATTTATATCATATTCCTTCTATTTGGGGAATTTTTAAATTTTATGTGTTTTCAAAGAAGAAGGATATTTCTCATTATGATTATGTGAAAATGGAATGTTTTTTCCTTACTCATTTAGATGAGTATTTAAAGGGTTTGATGGTGAAAAATAGAAATTATGAAAATAATTTTTGATGATATGGTATTCTAGAATTATTTATAATTAAATGTGAACTAGATATAGCTCATGGTGGTGGGTGGGACAAATATAGATCTTCATTGCATTGGGTAATGACATAGTCTTGAATGGTGAAAAATGAGGGAGTTAACTGGATAGTTTACTCTAATGGAATTTAAACAGATCTATTTATTCTGAAATCATTTAAAAATGAGTGAACATTTATTAAGAAAATTATTATAAAAACCCCATATATTATTATTTTAATTTTTTATAGATATCAGTTGATTTCATAAGGTAATAAATTTTTATTAATTTTTAATGGTGAAAGGTATATATTTCAAATGAATGATTCAATGAGTTCGCACATGAATTAAAAATCCTTCCTTGTTTTTCCAATTCTTTGTAATAAGTATTAGGGGTTCTCTCAGAGAAAATTTTTATATTTACTTGTGGAAATAAAAAATTTCAGTAATAAAAGTTTTATTGTAAAAAAGATAAATTTCCAAATTTTTTCTTTATTTTCACTATACTAATATGATTCTATTATTTTTATATCCCAAAAAATATTTTTCCCCACAAAATATTTTATATTAGTTTCATAAAATGTATGTATGAGTGAAATTTTTAGTTAGGTTGAGGTATTCTCTTTTTAGGATGACATTAAATAGATAAAAATTGTATTGGATGAAATTGGAGTGTTAAAATCAAGTTCTTTAAAATGCTGTTTTTTAGTAATGTGTAAAAATTTCCTCTTTCTTATGTAATAGTTTATAACAATTCTCTAAAACATAAAATAAAAAACCACCAAGAAATTTATGAATTTGAAAATCCTTGTTATAAATTATGTCTCTATAGATTGATTTTATTACATGTCATTATTAAGTATGACCTCCCTAGTGTCCTTAGTGTTTATAAATGTTATCAAAATATTTAGATCACTGAAGATACACACATGGGATATTTTCCAAAATTTCATACCAGTTCCTAGATTATAACATTTACCAATCTGGATATAAATATTTCAAAAGTATTAAAAAAAATACATATCACCAATATTATCATTCATAATTGTTTTTTATTATTTATTAGTTCCCCAATATCCCTCTATTCACACCTTTTATATTGTTCATTCTTATTTTTTGAGATATCTTTAACTGTGTAAGGTTTAACAAGTATTCTGACTACTGTTCTCTATATATGTTAATACCAATGATTCTAAATAATAAAATTATAATATTTGGAATTCTTGAAGTATGTTATTATGTTCCATTTCCTTTAAATATTTATTATAGGATACTACACCAGAAAATTAGAATGAAATTCGACTAAAGGTAAAGAATCTATTTACATTTACATAATTGTTATGAATTATTTTATTGTTTTATTTACACCAAATGGGAACGTTAAAATATATTTTTCCTCACTTGTCCCATGGGATCCAGAAATGATGATCTCTTAGGATTTCCTAATAATTACATCGCCAATATAGTATGGCCCCAATAACTCCCACATGCATTGTGATTTTTTAGCAAATCTATAGACACACAAGGTAACCATATGGGTTCTTTATACACATTTTTGATCAATATAAAAGAAAATAAATAGTAAAAATTATCAAAAAAAGTAAGTGGTTGGAGTTACATATCCCACACTTTGATCAAATCCAATATATTTAATATCAAGAGTTTAGTTTTTATGATTTAATTGAATATAAAAATATTATATTAAATGCAAAAATGACTACTTGAAAACATATCCATGAAATAGAGTGGTTCCTTTTTAGTGACCCAAACCCCAATATCCCATTGATAGAGCCAACATTAATATATAGGAATAAGATACAATGAATCACATCCCAAAGTACTGAATAGTTTCATAGTCTAGGTTAACTAGATAGATACTTGATTCATCCATTATATTTGAATACCCAATTACAATACAATTTATTTTATTTTAAAATAAATTTATTCCATCTATAATACCCATAAATATTAGTTCTCGAAAACAAAATGTAATCCAAGGGAAAAGAATGAAATAAGGGTGAGGTCAAATTCTTAGTAAGGGGTATGTACAACGGAAGCTATCTTAAATATATAATCATATATAAAATGTCAATATAAATAACATAACACCCCTTCCATTTAAATAACATGGATATCAAGGTATGATAATGAAGAATCAATACAAGAAGGAAAAAAATTGAAAACAAATTCCATTTAATCATTAATCATAGAATGAAATGCATTAATAGATAATATCACAAATAATATTATGGATAATGATAATTAAGTTATAATTAGGGAAATACATAAATATAAAATTTAATGTCTCCTAAGAATATGACACATTTATTATCATGGACATTAAAACTATAGTTTAAAACATACTTGGTACAAAAAAAATTTGTTTTGGACAACTATATCTCAACTCTCAAGACCTTTCATAAGATATTTTATAACTACCAGTTAGAAATGCATAGTGGGTTCCCAACAGATTATTCCTCATGAGACCATCAGACGAATCAAGGTGTGTTCATGAAATGGTCCCAACACAATCCTTTCATGTCCAAATCATTTTTAATAAATAAAATATTTGATATAATTAATGACCAATTTTCCTTATCATGAAATATCTGTATTGAGTAATGGATAAGGATTTATCAATATTTCCATGGATAAGAAAATTCCAATCAATATAGAACACTATATATAGGAATGATTATTGGTTTATGTAGTAAATATATTAAGGATAAATAATATGTACACATAGTGGTTGTTTAATGTGAAATGGTTATATATGTGTGTGAATAATTTAAGAGGATGTTAAAAACTTCAAAAATGAACTAAGCATGTGAATGTAAATATTTTCCTTGGTCAAATTAATCCTAAATAATTAATAGGGATAATAAGGGTGGAATCAATGAAATTTATAGACAATAGAGTAAAAATAATTAATTTTTTTTCACTTCAAGAATATAAATATAATGAAAATATCGTGAATAATATTCATGTGGAAAATATACACCACATTTTAATAATTATTTTTAAAATACATTTCCTTAAAAAAACATGAAAAAAAATATTTTTTAAAAAGGAAATGATAAAATTGAAACAAATGATTCAAATAAATTATCGCAGGTAATTTCTTACATGATTTTCAAGGTGAATTTTACATTCCATTTTCATTATTAAATTTTCATAAAGGTTCCTTGTTCCAAAGACAATAAGAAGATTCCATTAAAATTTTTGAAAAATAAAATGATTTATTTTGAAAATAATATCAACATTCAATTGAAATTTTTTTTAATCAGTCAAAATATCTTTAATAAATAATTTTTAAAATTATAAAAAAATATTTTAGAATGAAATTAGAAAACCTCATTTTAAAAAAAATTATACTTCCAAACTATGAGAGAAATGGTGTTTTATTTTATCAAAGTATTTTTACAATTATGTTTTGCTCCATAAAGTGGAAAAATATTTATATAAATTAAAAATATCATGAATTTCAAGACGGTAAGATAATAAAATTGTTTTATTCTTAAATTTTAAAATAATTCCTTTCATATTATATTCAACTACAAACAATCTCGATAAGAATGATGTTATGGAATAAACCATTACAATGATTACATTATTGAAGTGATAAATAATATATGAATAGCTCAAGTATTCGAAATTTAAATATAAATAAAATAAGGTAAAATAAATAATTAATTCAATATATATTAATTATACACTTAATCAATGAATGACACAATAAATGAAGTATAAGTTTATCCGAATGAACAAAAATTGAGAAAATAAACCTCTTACCTAGCACTTCCCTCTAGTTGAAAATGACATAACCTCATATATAGTTTTTTATGGATGTTATAAAATTATTCTAGGTCCATTTTAAAATTTATAAGATTCCTTTTTGAATACGATTTAGTCCTACTGTTTCATCATCACAGTGATGACATAGCCATATGTTATCAGGACCTTCTCCCCCTCCTAATCGTAGGGGGAGTCTCGCATTCCCTAATGCATGGGACAGGTGACCCTCTTTCATACCATGGATCTTATCTACCCTTTCCTGAGATCTCATTTTCTCTGAATGTTCCATTTCTGTTTTCAGAGGTTCCTCATTCATCTTTGATCCCAACAGAACTCAAATTTGCAGTGAATCTTTTCATGTATACCTTGGTGTCACATTTTCATCCTCATCGAGAATTAGTGGAAGCATTTTCCCAATTCATCTCCAAATAATGGGAGCTTCGTGAGCGTATGGTCGCTGGGTTTTTGACTTGACACATATAATGGTTTGTTTTGGATTAGAGGATGATATGACTACCGCATGGTCCATGGATCCTTGATGGTGTGATGGTTATTCCTTTTATTTATTTTTATGGAGTTTCTAATTCCATATGTGGTGTGAACCATTATTGATCGTAACATGGTTAAGTCTCCCATTCCTTCCATTTTCTTTCCAAAATACATTAATTCTCTGTGCCATTGGCAATATGATTGGGCATTTGTTATGCTCTGATCACCGAACAGATTCTGTGTCAGACCCAATTTTTCTGTGGATCTATGTCGAGGTCGACATTGTAAGGCATGCTATGCATTTCATCTAGATTACTGATGGGAAGGAGTTCTGCTAGATGCAAGAGGTTTTCTTCAAATCATGGATTCAATTTGGTGTGATGTGTAGATGGTTTGGGCATATGGAGGTCCTTTTCTGTAGTGAAAGTATGTGCGTCACCTCACAGGTGGTGGAAAGGCCGATTTTTGATGGCTGTGATTTTTGGGATACTGAGAGGATGGCATAGGCGGTGGTGATGTATGGACATTGGGAAGATCTGTTTGAATAGGGTTACATGAATTGGGGTACAAGTGCCCCTGTGGAATCCAATATGTGTTCCATTTCTAGAGGATCTTTTGTGCGGGGAGCTCAGATGAAATGTCTTTGCACTGTAGTTACAATAGTTGAATAGAAACCTGATGGAAATTTGGAGAGGTAGATGAGGAAGGTTTTTCTTATTGATGATCTGGGTATTTAATGTGATATAAAGATGGTGCATGCACCTCTGAATCCAACAACATTGCAGGTTTTTTAAAGACTAAAGGGTGAATGGGGAGTTGAGCCCTGGTCTGCGATGGAGGGTATTGTGTTCCATATATAGTTGGTTCCTCACTCTGAGGAGCCTTTGGCCAATACGGGTGGTGATTACGAGGATCCCCAAGTGATCGATGGTGTCATTTTGCAAGCTGTAGTAACCAATAGTAGAGGAGTTTTAGAGGAGGCAATGGAAAATGAGTCTTCTATTTTTCCTGGTAACTCTCAATGTATAGAACACCCAAAATGTTTAGCAATTATTGATACTAATATCCACATTGACTAGGATCATGGAGTGAATGATTCTTTCCAGGAGGTGCATATCTCTAGAAAATGGGGGGTCCTCTCTGATAGTGAAAAGGAGAATAATGGTGGAAGGGTTTGAACCTCTTATAGTGACATTTTTCAGGGTGGAATGAAGAATGTGCAATTGAATGGGGAAGTATTGACCGCTCCACCAAGAAGAAGGAAGAGGAAATACTATTATTATATGTCGAAGGTGATGCCTACCAGGTATTCTGTCAGCATGGGAAAAGGTATGTTGTCTTATGAAGTGTTTCTATATTTGGAAAATATAAATCTCATAAAGAAGTATGTTAAGACTCTGAAGCATTATGACAGCTCGGAGTGGGAATCAGCTACTGCAAATGAAGCAATGTATCATGGATATGGTGATGGGGATGGTTTTTATGAAACACAGTTGTTTATTATAGCTTGTGATACTAGCTTGCTATACTTTTCTATTATTTTAATAAATGGTTAGAGGATTTTTCTTTGACTGAGATTTCCTGGTCATATTTATAAAATCATATGTGATTCTTTTTTCACATTTTATCACCCATTCATTAATAATCATTTATTAATTTAAATATTTTTTTGTTAAGTGCCTCATTTTCTCATGCATGTTTCTTTATGAAAGATATAGTTCTTACAAATATTATATAGTTAAATCATCTTCAGAATAAAAATAATAAAATAATTTTAATATTTTTACATCAATTTTCTTTTTGAATCGAATCGTGAATGGTGGTTATCAAAAACGAAGTACGTTACGATCATGAAAATGATAGTTTATATATAGGCATGACTAACGTTTCTATTTTCTAGTGATCATTATTGAATGGGTGTAAGAAATATGTTATAATGAAATTATTATACTAATATGAAATATAACATATTATATTATTATTATATCATCCATGTGTGGTGGTGATGAATGTAGATTCACATCTTTTATGATGGCTCTAGGTCACACGTACACGAACAATGTTATCATCATTACAATTGTCAAAAGAGGAAATAGTAAATGATATATATTATCTTTCAATAATGATAAATATGTCATGAGTATCATAATTAATTAATGTGTACAACATATAATCTTTAACATTATCTTTTATCACATTCCATATGAAGCGTAAATTAAAGAGGAATCACATAGCTTTGTAATGTGGTATTCTTCTATACACAGAAACGATATTATCATATCTCCAATGGAATGGAAATAAAAAATATATATATAATATAGTGACTACATAAGTATAAATATTTTATAAGTATCATATATATTTTTTAGAACTCTCATCATAACCAACCATGAGAAGTGGAAACAGAAAAATGACTCAAATCAATTTGTGAGGCAGTAATCATCACACACATGATTCATGTTTTCATAATCCATATGATGGAAGAGGAAATGGGTTTAGATAATTAAATTTTTATAAAAACATATATTTATAATAGATAAAATGATATTAAAATATTAAAATTGTTTGAAAAAAATAAAGAATGTGGGTAAGAAATAAAATAAATAAGTTGGTGGAAGAACATTTCCTCTTCATTAGCTATAATCCTCATGTTTCCACTAATTCCTCCCTAGGATTGATTTATACCTAAATAATGGCTTATAGGAGTGGGGACGTAATTTGTATATATATTTTGGTACGTATTTGATGATCCAGGGAGGTTTTAAAGTGTGAATATTGGAAGAGTGGGGGTGGCCTTTTATTAGTGGGGGATATGACACCGTTGGTACTGTTTAAAAGAATTTAGTGCTCAAAAGTTTTTCATATTAAAAAATGGTAAAAATTGGACAATTATTAAAATTTATAGGTTTTAAGGTGGAAATATATCCATGAAAAATTAGAAACTTTTTTACATCAATTTTACCCTTATCCTTTTAGTTTACCCTAGTAATCCCATTTTAAACATGAAAGTGTAAATAAATTTTTACTACATTCACTATTCATTTTAGAAAAATATTAGGTTGAAATTATTATAAATTATATATTATTTTAATTCCATATATAGAATCCATTTTTTACAATTTTATTCACATATGAGGAAAATTTTAAATTAATATTTATCTTTTACACCTGATGAGAAGCGGGCTTTAAAATTACAATGTTCAAAAGATTAAAATGTATATATATCTAAATTAAATATGAAAATTATTACAATTTTTTAAATAATATTAATTGAAATAAAATAAAACTAAGTTTAATTTAAAAAAATTCAAAATATAATATACCATTATATATTAATAAATTGAAATTACATTTTGTAAATTAAAATATGATATTTTTTAATTATACATCAAAAATGAAACTTTTTAGAAATATACCAAAATTTCTCTATAAGGTAGATTCTTTATTATGATTTTAAAAATAAATATTATTTTATAAAATAAATTTTATAAAATTTTTAATAGAGGGATTTAAATTATTTTCACTAAGCATTAATAGTCTATCTTTTAGAAATAATAAATTTTTTCAGAACAAATTTCCTTTCATAAAAAGTGAATATTATTTTATTACTAATAAATAGATTACCGAGTTTTTAATAGTGTAGGTAGTACTATTCATACCTTATGATTTTATAGTTAGGTTATATTATTGTATTTAATAATGATATTTTAGGTTTATCTCGCATTTAGTTTATACTCTGTGTTGGGTGTAATTCATGCTAATGTGAGAGTTACGTGTAAATAAAGATATACTCAGCATCACCAGTAATGAAAGATAACATATTGTCATTTGAAAAAAATTGCATTCAATAAAATGTTTTTCTTTTTTAATTTTTGGGGTGTTACATTGTCAACACCTTAAATAAATTGCATCTTCAAAATTCCAACTTGATCTTGGTAATGAAGGACTTGATATATGGAAATACCATTTTTTGAAGAACCCACATTATAAAAAGTGTTAATAAAAAATATTATTAATAAGAGGTAAATTATATATTAATGATCATAAAGACTAACACATATCTTGTTTTTCATTTAGGATAATATTGGTGGTAATTATTTATTTGGACATGGATGAAATCAACAAATTTATATATAGTGTGGAAGAGGTCATTGATCACAATATGGTTTGTGATCAATGGAATGTTAACAATATTAAAACCAAAAATCTTTTATGATCTGAAAGGCCATTTGATTTATTTGATATGAGTTAAATAGGATAACATTTTTTATGATCAATTTCCTAATCTTTAGGAAAAATTTTACTATATATGAATATACCAAAATATACGTATGTGATACTTTTATATTTAATGCACCCAATTTCACCCTTTGGATGTAATTTTATCAATATCCAGAAAATAATTTTTAATTCCTAAAGAACTAAATTTCCCTTAAAATTTTTCTTAAGAACCATAAAATTGTTACACATCATTGCATCTATCTATAACTATTTTCCAAAACCAATATGGTTATAACAATTTATCCAATATACATAAATATTAATATGGTAATGTAATATATTAATATCTAAAACCTCATCCAAAAATCAACATAAACCATATGATCCATACAGAATACTATATAAGATCTATAAGTTTATAATGAAGTTCACTGAATTTCCAAAGTAAACTTATCATTAATATCAAAACAACAATAAGTATATCTTAATCACCCCCTCTGAAACATGAAAATACATTCAACATATATTCTGTTAAAGCATAATATTAACATGACTTAACATAAAACATTATCCAAATATTTCATGGTTATTTATTCCATTTATAACACAAATATTATCAGATATATTCATTGAATAAAAAAATGTTTTGAACTTTATAAATGATATCATAAACCACTTGTTTAATGAATCATTAAAACATTCCAATATCGCCAGTACTAACCAATTTACATTTTTCAAATCAACCATCTCTTCATCCAAACATAATTTTCACATCATTGGGAATTTTTAAAGGTTATATTTCTTTAAATAATTTGTTTTCAAAGATTTTCAAATTATTATTGAATCTTTTTTCTTGGTTATTGGTACCATTCAATATATTCTTTCAATTCCTTAAAAAAAGAAATTATAGAAAAATACTTATATAGTTAATATTTATTATTACCAATATATCATTGAAAAAAATTCTCAAATGAAATAATTCATGATTCCAAATGTAGTCACGTTAAAAATTATTCTTCATGTATGGTAATAGCATAAGCTTTACCATGATCCCTTAGATTCACTTGAGGTATATTCCTCTAACAATTGAGACATTGATTTTTTAGTGACTCATCTCTTTATAGTTGAAGTGATGTACATTGGAAACATTTTTCTTACCCCTGCTATCAAAATAATTGTTTCCTTTCTATCCAAAATGGTTTCTAACTCCAATTACCTTTAAGAAACTATCTGGTTTTTTTTTTCAGAATTACCCAATCTTGAAAACTCTTCTTTCCCTTCATCCCCATTTCTCTTCCTTTTCCCTACATAAACATCTTCTCTTACATACCTTCAAATAATATTAATTTTAGAATTATCTATATTCCTTGAAATCTCAAGATACCATATCCTAATATAAGGATATTTTTTAATAGTATGGCCACCGTTGAGATATTATCTTAAACCAATCAATGAAAAGATCACTCATGGTTCCCATTCTATCTAGTAGGTGAAATTTATATAAGACCACATACACTAGATATGATCATATAGTTATTAAACATAATGTATAATAGTAGATATTGTTAAATAAATAACATAATTGAAAAACATTATGCATATCTAATCTCATAATCATAAACCTATATTCTTTTGGGATATCCAAAATTTCAAATCATTCATAATTCTTTATAAAAAAATTTGAATTATCCATAGAGTATCCCCATGTAATTTAAACTTGTTTCGCAGTGAGGACCATTATTGAGCACTAGGTGATCATCTAGTCATGTCCAATGTGCACCTTTTTGAGTTACTACCACTAGGTACATCAATACCAGAACCATGTACACATCTAGTATCCATACATGTATGTCTTTCAAGGAAAAACCACAAAATCACTACCTTACCAAAACAAATGGATGTTATTTTATAATTATCCTAAATATATATCATAGAGATATACTCTCTAATAGATTTTTTTCCTAAATATAGTTTTTATGGTTTCTACAAAACTATCTTTGATAATAACTATTGTGACCCTAAACCTAATAGACCGAAGCTAGTTCTTTCATTATTACATTGGCATAGGATAATAGGAATCAAATCCCGAAGGACCTAATATTTTAGTAGTCTTTAAAAATTTCACACATGGATAATTTATATATTAATTTTTAATAGAAAAAATACGACATATTTTTTCAGGAGAATAAATTTCTTCTATCTAGAAAATCCCAACATATCAATAATTGTATATATCTTTGAATCATTAGGAAATGAAAAAATAAGGGTTATCTCAAATGTTGAGTAAGGGTTAAGTACAAGGTAATATATACTGAATGAATAAGAATAATCAACTTAGAGTGGTAAGTAACTAAACACACATTCCTTTTAATTAACATAAATATCAAGGTAAGATAATGGTGAATCAATATGGAAAGGAAAATACCTAAAAACACATTTTATTTAACAAATAAACTGACAATGAAAAAGCATCCATAGATAATATAAAATAGTGAATCTCATGGTTAATAATAACTATATTTGGATGAAAGAAATTATTAACCAGTAGACAATAGTTTTCCAAGGAACATGATCACATTACCATCAAGACCGTTCAAGGGACAGTTTAAAAAACTGGTTATAATCTGATTTGGTTTGGATAAATATATCTCTATTATAAATACCTTTCAGAGGACTATTTAAAACTATTGGAAAAAGTACATATGGATTTACCAAAAGATTTTTTCTTATGAGACAGACCAATGCATCAATGGGATTTCAAAAAAAGGTCCACAATCCATGTATTTCATGTCTAAATCACTCCTCATATATTGAAAGTCTGATTCAATTCACTAATAATGTACTTTATCATTAAATATATATATATTGAGAAAAAAATGGTACGATCAATATTTTCAAATATAAAAAATACATTCAATGAATATAAGTAGTGAAATGCACTGTGTTGCATTTGTTGTCAATGAGGTATGTTGTTGTCAAGGAATGAATGGATGGATGTCAAGGAGTTTCAATATGTGAATGACAAAGGATGTGATGGTGTTGGTGAGGAAAGGAGAATGGCCATGGTACTAAGATGCATGTCACTTAGGAGATTCACTAAGTGACATAGGATGTTGTGGTTGAAACATTCTCATACAATATTAGACGATTGTAGAGCTGATCTTAATGATTCAATACTTGTATCAAGATGATACTAAGTTACAACACTTGAAGAATGAATGATGATGGAGCATCATTAAATCAGACGATTGTTGAGCTATTCTTAAAGTTCCAAGAACTTGTATCAACTGGATACAATGTCACAACAATGTTTGAAGATCATGCATTGTCATAACAATGCATGAGGAGATGAAGATGATCCATCCACAATCACTGAGTGGATGATGTGCATTAATGAAGACCATACACTATCTCTTAGTGCATGATTAATTGAAGATGATCCAACTTGATCTCTGATTGGATCATTGAAGAATGTTGATGAATTATTTGATTCAGGAGCTTCGGATGATGAAGAACCTTCTACAAATGTCTCATAAGTCTAGAATACATGATTGAAAGGAGTTGAGGAAGTTTGTGGAATAAGAATGAAGAAGAAATGGAAAGAATGGCTTAGAGGTTGACGTGGAATTTGGCATTTGATATGGCTTGAACTTATGGGGAACTTTGTCTTTAACAAAGTCTTATTTCCATACTTTGCCAAACAATTGGCCAGCCATGGGCACCTTGCGGGTTCAACCCCAAGGCACATGTGGGCCTAAGGCGCCACACCCAAGGGGGAACCCGTGGGGCAAGCCCAGGGCGGCAGGGCCACACAGGGGTGTCACGCCCGCGCGGCAGGGGCGAATGGAGTGCGCCCCGGAGTGCATGGTGGGCGCTAGAGCATGCCCACCGAGTGGCAGGGGTGGGCGCAAGAGCGCGCCCGCAGAGAGAACACGGTGCGGGGCGGCACCGTGGAGGGAGAAGTTCAACTGGCCGTCTCTGGGAGCGGCTGGGTGATAAACCGCGGCAAAACCGCTCGGCGATTCGATGTGGGACGTGCAAATTTCACCGGGAGCGCATCCTGGCCGCTCGATCGATCACGCGCCAGATCTCGGCCGCACATCTCATCGCACCGCTCCCGTTCAGATCCAGGCCGTCCGAGATTATCTGATCGCCTGATCCGACGGCTCCCCGTCCGTCCTCAACCTTGAGCTCGCCCGAAGCCACCCGCGAGCCCCGTTCGAACCAGAGGCCTCCCCGACGACAAAATTCGAGTTCCCGGCCATCTTCGATCAAGCCGAAGATTCCATTGGGATCGTCTCGACGCACTGAACCTATCCATGATTAAAAGCGGGCTAGCATGCAATGAGAGGAGAATTTGAAGTTCGACCGAAGCAACCGAAGGTGAGAGGCCATTCAGTGTTAATGCTTTGCATGGATTGGGTTTAAAGAAGGTCGTGCATGCGTTCTAAGTCGCATGCACGTGGAGGAGAAAAACAAAAAGAAAAGTACATGTGTGTGAAACAGAGGAAGATATCAAGATTTTCAAAATCCTGAAATACCCGAAAACATAGGGGATTCAAAGACTGTATCACGCGGATGGGCCGAGGAATTCCTCTGCCTATAAAAGGAGAGCCTGAGGCATTGGAGAAGCTTGCTGATCCTTTGTTGAAAACCTGATGTCTCGTGAGTGCTTCAAGCCTCGCGAAGAACACCCTGCGCGCCCCCTGCGCGGCAGTGAAGCCCGAAGCCATCAGAGGCTCCGTGAGGTTCCTTTTGCGCACTACTTGCACGAAAGGAGAAGAAGGGGGACCCCTGCGCACCTTCCCTTTGCGCGGCAGGAAGACCTGAGGCAGCCGCATCACTTGCGCGCTCTCATGGTTTGTTGAGGCTTGCGCGGCTGAGGTGCCTTGCACCTTTGAGGAGCTTGCGCGACAGAACCTTTGCGCGGCCGCTTGACCGAGGATCTTGCACGTCTTGTCCAGTGTGACCCTGCGCGGCTGTGAAGAGAGGAAGGCCGCACCCCTTGCGTGCCTATTTTATAGGTGGAGTTCGGGCAGTGTGTGCACAAGAAGTGGGAGGCAGAGACCATTGTGTCTCTAGTGCCCAAGGAGAACCGAGGCTTTTCCTTGAGTGTATGCCAAGTGATATACCCTTTGTTTTTGTGTGCAATAGGAACAAAGAACCAAGAGGCCGAGGCTTACACTTAAATGAACTAAGACTAAATTATTTGGCCGTAGCCTTGGGTGTGCGCAAGGAGGAGAATAGGCCAAGTCTCAAGTGTGTGCAAAGTGAAACAAGTGTGTGCAAAAAGACAAGAAGGAGCCTTTGTGCTTTGTGTGCACAAAGAATAAAGGAAGGCCGAGGCATAGCTTGGGGGTCTGCCAAGACTTTGAAAAACAGAATGAAGAAACAGGCAAAGAAGATGAAGAAGAAGGCTGGTGCAATCAGAGAAACTCCTTCTATGGAAAGAAATGTGAATGTCACTTCAGATGACAATTCCTTTTATCATTCTTCTGATGAAGCCTGCTCTAGCTGTGATGAAGATGGATGGAACAATGATCTTTTAAATGCAATCAAATATCTTCAGAAGACAGTCCCCAAGGAAGTGACAATGTGTATAGCTACAGGCATCCTTGATCTTCAAAAATAAAAATTACAGCTAGAAGATGAAGCCAATTCTCTGGAATTCCAATTGGCTAAAAGGGTTGGAATAACCAACACTCTCAGAAAGCTAGTGATGGCTAAAGATGAAACAGTATCGCTTTGCAATAAAAGATATGAAGACACTACTGAAGAATTGCAAAGAAGCCTTTCTGAGAAAGAATTATTTAAAACTATTGTCAAAGATGTTTTCCATGCACTGGAAAAGAGCCATAAAGTTTCAATGAATGTCAGAGATGCTCAACTTGAAGACAAAGTAAACAGGGTGAAGGAGCTGGACAATTCATTGCTAGAAATAAAAAAGGTGCATGAAGACCAGATAAAGCAGCTGGAAGAGAAATGGGAAGGAAGGCTAAGAACTATTGAGGATGAGAAGAACTCCCTCAATATGAAATGCTTAGAACTGGAGGTGATATTGAACAATCAGCAATCACCCAAAGCCAAAGCCTCCCAGTCAGCCGAAAGGATAAATGTTGCTACTCAAGTATGATTTGAGAAGGATGATTCTAAAAGAAAGACATCCTCTAATGAAAGGGAAACATATTCTAAAAAGAATGTACCATCCATACCATCTTGTACTCATGCTTCTAAAAGTGTTTCTACTAAAAGTGCAGGATGGAAGAACAATTCCAAGCAAGTATGGATGAAGACAATGAAGAAAGAAAGCTCTCCTGAAGCAGCACAACAATTCAAGACAAGTACCCTACATTCAGAAGGAATCAAAAAGTCAAGATTTGTGGGTCAGTGTTGGTGTTGTAATAAGTATGGGCATTGTGCAAAGGATTGTTGGTACAATCCACTGAATGTCAAAGCACAAAGGAAGCCCATTCCAAGGGGGAGTATGCCAGAGGAAAAGAAGCAGCATCCACAGGTCCAGAGACATCTTTTTACTGAAAATAGATTTGGATTACTTGACAACATCTGGGATGATTGAAAAAGTGGTCAAAAAGATACATGTCAATCTCCAACTGTATCCAGAGCTAAAAAGAAGAGAAGATCACTGAACCTGGCTAAAATGGAATCCTTGGGAAGCAAGAAGAAAGTGGAAGATGCTCCCAAGAAGATTATGAAAAAGGAAGAGAAGACCTTGTAGTCTAAATCCAAGAAGGGTGATGCATCCAGAAGGACCACTAAGAAGAAATGCTTCTACTGTGGAAAGAAAGGACATATCATGGATCTTTGTAAAAAATCCATGAAATTCAATAGAGGCAGACTTGACTCAAACAGACAATCAATCCAGATGAAGCATAAGGTATTGGTTGAAAACAAGTTTCCTAAGAAAGGTAGTTTGAAAGAATCAAAGGAACCATGTGGAATATCCAGAACTGAGGCCACACTTCCAAGTGACTTACTTGTCATATGGCCAAATCAGTTGCAACTTTCCAAAGATCTGCAGAGAGCTGAAGATGAAGTTCTGGCAATTTCTAAGGCAAAAGGGAAGAAGAAGATTTCACATGAAGATGTGTTGAGATCCACACCAGCACAAACATCATTGAAGATCAAATGTGCAAGTGTGAAGAATGGTGAAAATGGGACATCTCAGTTGAGAGAATCTTCTCAACCTTGTTGTTCACAATGATGAACCATGGAGGTTCCATCTTATTCCCTAATCACTTGTATTTACATGTTCTAACATTACAGGGAATTGAAGATGATGATCATTCTCAACTGGAAGATGGTTTGGAAAGAATAGAGTGCACCCCTTGAGGGGGAGCCAATATGAAGAAGATGGGATTCTTAGATTAATACCATCTTGAGAAAAGTGAAGGTATTCCAATCATACTTTCATCCCTTGTTTCTTAATTGTATTCATCATGACAATTAAGGGGGAGTATTGATTTAAGTCAAATGGATGAAAGGGGGAGCTTTATCATTGCACTGAACTTTCTAATGAGTTTTGTGAAGTATGTGCAGGATTTAGCAATTCATTGTTATATCTGAAAAATTTCAAACCCCTGAAGCATGATCTCACATGTACAGTGAATGATGGATAGCATTGAGTTCCTTGGTTACATCACTCTTGTTTTCTACACCGGGTTAGCCCAAGTAGACTTAGAGATGAGTTACTAATGGTTCTTTGCTAAATAGAACATGTGACATCATCCCTCTCTTAGTGATTTTCAAGAAGATGCTATTCGAAGGGAGGAAGAGATATTTTTGAAGAGAACCACACCACACCTTTGCATTTGATTGCGAATAAGGGGGAGAAAATATTGGCACACATATTGACCCATTCATATGTGCTGAAGAAGTGTATTGACAACAAATACAAAGGGGGAGATTGAAATGCACTATGTTGCATTTGTTGTCAATGAGGTATGTTGTTGTCAAGGAATGAATGGATGGATGTCAAGGAGTTTCAATATGTGAATGAAAAAGGATGTGATGGTGTTGGTGAGGAAAGGAGAATGGCCATGGTACTAAGATGCATGTCACTTAGGAGATTCACTAAGTGACATAGGATGTTGTGGTTGAAACATTCTCATACAATATCATACAATTGTAGAACTGATCTTAATGTTTCAATACTTGTATCAAGATGATACTATGTTACAACACTTGAAGAATGAATGATGATGGAGCATCATTAAATTAGACGATTGTTGAGCTGTTCTTAAAGTTCCAAGAACTTGTATCAACTGGATACAATGTCACAACAATGTTTGAAGACCATGCATTGTCATAACAATGCATGAGGAGATGAAGATGATCCATCCACAATCACTGAGTGGATGATGTGCATTAATGAAGACTATGCACTATCTCTTAGTGCATGATGAATTGAAGATGATCCAACTTGATCTCGGATTGGATCATTGAAGAATGTTGATGAATTATTTGATTCAGGAGCTTCGGTTGATGAAGAACCTTCTAAAAATGTCTCATAAGTCTAGAATACATGATTGAAAGGAGTTGAGGAAGTTTTTGGAATAAGAATAAAGAAGAAATGGAAAGAATGGCTTAGAGGTTGACGTGGCATTTGGCATTTGATATGGCTTGAACTTATTGGGGAACTTTGTCTTTAACAAAGTCTTATTTCTATACTTTGCCAAAAAATTGGCCAGCCATGGGCACCTTGAGGGTTCAACCCCAAGGCACATGTGGGCCTAAGGCGCCATGCCCAAGGGGGAACCCGTGGGGCAAGCCCAGGGCGACAGGGCCACGTAGGGGTGTCACGCCCGCGCGACAAGGGCGAATGGAGCGCGCCCCGGAGTGCATGGTGGGCGCTAGAGCACGCCCGCCGAGTGGCAGGGGTGGGCGTAAGAGCGCGCCCGCAGAGAGAACACGGTGCGGGGCGGCACCGTGGAAGGAGAAGTTCAACTGGCCATCTCTGGGACTGGCTGGGTGATAAACCGCGGCAAAACCGCTCGGCGATTCGATGTGGGACGCGCAAATTTCACCGGGAGCGCATCCTGGCCGCTCGATCGATCACGCGCCAGATCTCGGCCGCACATCTCATCGCGCCGCTCCCGTTCAGATCTAGGCCGTCCGAGATTATCTGATCGCCTGATCCGACGGCTCCCCGTCCGTCCTCAATCTTGAGCTCACCCGAAGCAACCCGCGAGCCCCGTTCAAACCAGAGGCCTCCCTGACGACAAAATTCGAGTTCCCGACCATCTCCGATCAAGCCGAAGAGTCCATTGGGATCTTCTCGACGCACTGAACCTATCCATGCTTAAAAGTGGGATTGCATGCAACGAGAGGAGAATTTGAAGTTCGGCCGAAGCAACCGAAGGTGCGAGGCCATTCGGTGTTGATGCTTTGCATGGATTGGGTTTAAAGAAGGCCATGCATGCGTTCTAAGTCGCATGCACGTGGAGGAGAAAAACAAAAAGAAAAGTACCCGCGTGTGAAACAGAGGAAGATATCAAGATTGGAAAAATCTTGAAATACCCGAAAACTTTGGGGATTCAAAGATTGTATCACGCAGATGGGCCGAGGAATTCCTCTGCTTATAAAAGGAGAGCCCGAGGCATTGGAGAAGCTTGCTGATCCTTTGTTGAAAACCTGACGTCCCGTGAGTGCTTCAAGCCTCGCGAAGAACACCATGCGCGCCCCCTGTGCGGCAGTGAAGCCCGGAGCCATCAGAGGCTCTGTGAGGTTCCTTTTGCGCACTCCTTGCGTGAAAGAAGAAGATGGGGGACCCCTGCGCGCCTTCCCTTTGCGCGGTAGGAAGACCCAAGGCAGCCACATCACTTGCGTGCTCTCGTGGTTTGTTGAGGCTTGCGCGGCCGAGGTGCCTTGCACCTTTGAGGAGCTTGCACGACAGAACCTTTGCGCGGCCGCTTGCACTGAGGATCTTGCACGTCTTGTCCAGTGTGACCCTGCGCGGCTGTGAAGAGAGGAAGGCCGCACCCCTTGCGTGCCTATTTTGTAGGTGGAGTTCGGGCAGTGTGTGCACAAGAAGTGGGAGGCAGAGACCATTGTGTCTCTAGTGCCCAAGGAGAACCGAGGCTTTGCCTTGAGTGTATGCCAAGTGATATACCCTTAATTTTTGTGTGCAAGAGGAACAAAGAACCAAGAGGCCGAGACTTACACTTAAATGAACTAAGACTAAATGAGTTGGCCGTAGCCTTGGGTGTGCGCAAGGAGGAGAATAGGCCATGTCTCAAGTGTGTGCAAAGTGAAACAAGTGTGTACAAAAAGACAAGAAGGAGGCTTTGTGCTTTGTGTGCACAAAGAATAAAGGAAGGCCGAGGCATAGCTTGGGGGTGTGAAAAAAGAGTGGAGGCCAAATATACACTCATTGTGTGTGTGAAAATCAAAGAACAAGTTGTGTGTGCAAAACAACAAAGTGGCCGAACCTAGTGTGTGCACTAAAAGTGTGTTCACCTAGAAGAAGAAGAGGAGGACTCACACAACGTATAACACACATTTATGTGTGTAATCAAAAGGAATTAAATGTGTGAAGGAAAAGAATAGGAGGTGTGTGCTATAGTTGACTACACCCTCTGAGGGTTTACTGCACCAAGAAGAGAAGAAGGGGAGTGCATGCATTCATGCATGCACGTGCACACGTGAACAAAGCTAAATCAGGCTGTGTGAATTTGAGTTGACCAAGACCAAGAAGATCTTGAAGAAATTGAGAGGCCATGCAGTCAGTGCATGAGGAAGCAGAGATTCCATGCACTCAGTGCATGAAGTTGTGATGTAGTGAGACTGGACCAGACTGAAGTTAAAGATATCAGTTGTCTGAGTATTCAGTAGTTGAAGAGAGAGGTCGGGTCATCCTTAGAAGAAGGTGATAATGCCCGAGCAAGACGAGAAGACCTGTTCATCACAAATGAGCAGAGGTACAGAGCAAGGCGATCAGTCTTTATCCCAGACAGCTGAAGATACTTGAAGAAGATTAAAGTGAAGAAGAGCTACTCGTGTGATTCGAGGAGGCAGGAGAAGCCCCATGTGAGACTCAGGGTGGAAGAAGTCTTCAGTGGGATTTTGGAGCAGGCCAGTGGGACTCTGGTAACACTGTGGGACGCAGTATAAAGACCCTCCTATGGGACTCAGGAGAGATACAGTGGGACTCTGTATCGACCATTGTAATACTAACAGATTATAATGGAAGAAACCATGTTGGGGCGTATAACCAACATGGCAAGGACGTAGGCCTTTGGTGCCGAACCTTGTAAATCCTTGTGTCCAGTGCCTTTACATTTACTGCATCACTCGAGGAAAGGCTGAGAGATACAAGAAGAGTAGATCGAGGCTTTAACCAGCCATAGAGGTTTAATTGATAAGGAATCAATTAGTAAAAAGTTTTAAGGGATCACTGATTCACCCCCTCCCCCTCTCAGTGATTCACACTGATCTGGGCACTTCAAGTAGTTTTTAAAATAATATATGGTTTATGTAATAAACCTACCCATGGTAAATAATATTAATATTTAGCTGAAATTTAATATCCAATGATCATAGGAAAGTAAATAATTCAAGGGAATGTTAATTACTTTCAAACTCAAACAAGGAAGTGAATATGAGTACTAATAAATCACAAAATTATTAAAAACCCTCCCGGCGGAAAGGAAAAGAATGTACCAATACATTATTTTTCCATTACATTAGGAATAAATGGGGTTTTTCTTTGACTAATTTAATTACCATATAAATATATTAAAAAACATTCTCGATAAAACTATCCTTATCATTTTTAAAATATATTTCAAAATATTTTTCATTAAAAAAATATGAAAAACAACCAATAAAAATATTATCATAAAATTTAAAAGGAATATTAAAATAAATTATGGTGTCTAATTCAATAAATTTAACATATGGTTTAAATAAAATTCCTTTTTCATTTTAAAAATGTTACGAAATTTTCTTTGTTTGTAAGACGATAATCCTCTACCAATTTATTGTAAAAATCAGAAAGGGATTGTATGGAAGACGGGATAAAGATACATTGGAAAATATTTTTCAAGGGGTATATATTTCTTTAATAAATCATTTTTAAGAGTTTAAAAATATTTTTTAATTTTTTTAGAAAACATGGTTTCAAAAGAATCCATATTTCTAATTGAAGAGAAAAATAAAGTTGTATTTTGTCGAATCATTTTCCCAATTAACATAAGTACTAAAGAGAGTAAAAAATTTTATTGGTACTCAAAAATTTCATGAATAAATATATTATAGGATAATTAAAATTTTTAGTTTTAAATTGATAAAATAAATAATTTAACTATAGATTCAAGAACAAAAAACCTCTCTTAGAATGAGATCATAAAATGAACCATTAAAATGATTATAACATTGATGTGAGAATTTATAAATTAATATATTTTTTGTATCAACTATAAATACATAAAAAACAAGGGAAATACAATATAATAAAATTAAAACTAATTATACCGATAATATTTTGAGGATATAATAAATGATGTAGAAGTTTAACCAAATGAAAAAAAATGAGTTATGAAATCCCATACCTCCTGATTTCCCTAGGTTTAACATGCCTTAAAATATTATATAGTGGAATAAATCATGTTATTAAATTTTTCATTAACCCTAATAAAATTTATAATATCATATAATATCCTTTTATAACATCTTCTATCTCATTCATTATTAATCTTTCCCTATTTTTATTTTTTTGATGTTAATTGTTTTATTTTATCATGAGTTCTTTGTTTAAAAAAATATACTTTTAAAACATATTATATAGTTATATCATATTTATAATAAAAATAATTACTTATTTATTGTATTTTTCCATCTATATTATTTGAAAAATGAATATTTAAAAATGTTTATGAAAGATGAAGTATGTTATGATCAAGGAGTTGGTTGGATATACATAAGCATAGGTAATGTTCCCATTTTTCAATGGTCATTATGGAAAAGTTATATGTTATATATTCTATTACTACCATGATAATAAAATCATACCTAAAATATTAAATTCTTATATATATAATCCACATGGTTTTGTGATGATAATATAGTCACATCTCTTCATGAAGGTGATGGTATACGTGAAAAGTATGATGTTATCATCTTTACCTGAGTGAACTAGAATGAAATAAAATTATATATATTATCATTATAAAAAGATAATTATGTAATGAATATAATTATTATGTCATTTTAGGTATATATAAATAAATATATATATATATATATATATGATATAGTGAGATAAGTGGTATAAACATGTAATAAATATCATATATATAAATATATATAGATATATCAGTATACTGAACCTTTAGAGTTGGAAATGGAAAACAGATAATATCAGTTCGTGAGGTGATTGTTTTTTTGTACATAGGAAAAATGATTTCAAAATTTTTTTTGATAGAAGTGGAGATGGTTTTAGTTCATTCCATTATTTTTAAAGACATTAAAATATATCTAAGAAATGAAGGTAATTATATCATCATGGTTTCATAAAAATTTAAGGAGGCTTTGAAATAATTAATATAAAGAGCTCATTGATTAACTTTATATCTTCTTATGGTATCCTACTTAGGTTTTCACCAAATCCATCCTAAGATGGATTTATAAACAAAATTTTGCATATGGAATGTGGGTAGGGAAGTTGTAAAGTTATTAGGGTAGGTAATGGATGAACCAATTAGTTTTAAAGTCATGAAGAAAGGATGAGATGTGTGGTCGTTATATGTGGGGGAGATGACATGCATCATTTTTAAAAAAGAAATGAGTAGTCCAATGTTATTCATATTTAAAGGGTCCATAATGAACCATTCATGAATCATATATGTGTAATGGTTATAATATTTCCATCCAATTGTTTATATATAAGTGTATAGGTCATTTTTACCTATATATTTTTAGTTTAACTACCTGTAAACCCATTTTTACCATAACCTTGGTAAAAAAATTTAACAACATACACTATTTATTTTGGTCCAAAATTAATTTTTCCTTATTATAAATTATATATTATAAAAACTCTAAATATAGAATCGAATTTTCCAAAATCAATTAACATAACTTTAAAATGATAATTTAAAATTAACCCTATATATGTGACGGGAAAGAGGGTTTTTGAAGTGAAACATTTAAATGGTTGAAAATGTTTTTATAAAAATAATGAATATAATAATTTATAAAATGGAATAAATAAGATTAATTTATATATAGTTGAAATAATGTAACTTTATAGACAATTTAAAATTTAATTTAACAATATAATTTATTCACAAAAATTATGTGTTTAATTAATATCTAGTATTTCATCACTATTCATAAAAAATGAAACTTTTCATCAAATTCCCCAAAATTCACCATAATCTCATTTTGGTATTCTGATTTCAAAATTTCATGTCTTTCCTCAAATAATGTTTCTAAAAGTTTTTAAAATTATATTTCCATTATGCATGCAAATAACAACTAACCCATCTTTTTGAAAAAAAGATTTTTTAAAAAACATTTATTTTTCCTTAAATTATTCTTGTACTATCACTAATTAATATATATCAATATTTTGTATAATTTATATATTTATATTCATACCATCCAAATATATTTTTATGTTGTTACTATTATATTAAATAATAATATTTTAATAAAACCTCAAATTTCATTTAATCTATTTGTTGTGTGTAAAGATATAAAAAAAGTTACTAGCATGTAATGAAGGATAAACTCACCATTGGGTGTAATGAATGATTACTTTTTATTTCATGTAACAAACATAATTGAATAAAATTTTATTATTTTATAATTTTTAGGGTGTTACATCATTGAGCTAAACCAGTGGATTTTCATTTTCTACACTATAATGGACTCATAATGGTAGATAGATCATGATTATAACACATAATTACCTACCCATTAAATAAATAAGACGATATAATGAAAATATATGGGGGTATATATGCTTGGATATTCCTCAATATAAGACTCATTCCCTCTACATATCTTTTTCATAATATCTTCAAGTATTAGATAAAAATCCAATATAATAATAATAATATCTTGATATATTGAAATAAACACACAGTTATTATATATATATATATGGAATCCTATAGGTTCAGTAAACATACAAAAAATATAATAATATTGTAAACCATACTAATATTTGGTTTAATAAGAAAATAATATTTCAATAATTTTTATCACTAATTTCATTTTATCTATTGTGACACAAACAATTATATATTATTATCTAATACGATGATAATTTTGATGATGGTGGTGGTGGTGAAGTAGATGGTGATGATGATGATGATAAAAATCATTACTAGGTACCCAAGTGTTATAAGTAAATAAAATACACAACAACCCATACCCAATGCTTAAAGCAATCTCACTACAAGACTTCTTCCTAAATAATTGTTATAAGATTGAATTGAGTCTGAATATTTACTTAATTCATGAAAAACATGAAAGATTCCAATTTACTAGGTTAACACCACGTATTCATAAGCGTATAATCATTATAATCCTAATCTTGTTTTTGAAATTAATTTAACCTAGTATAACAATTGGGTTACAAATTATAATCCGATTTTTATTTGGTTTCAAAAAATATATTCAAGAGATAAAATTATACATATACCACATGTGGTCTAGAGACTATGAGACTTTAAACCATCTTATATGTAAATTCTATATTTCCCACCTATAATCTAGAATTTTAAGTAAATTCAAAGAAGTGACACCCAAATTCTTATGCCCATAGTTTTCCCAGCATGATGAAAATAGGTTTTAATCCCCAAGTCCACCATACTATGGATCAGTCCCACCATCTACGGTCACCATAAAGACATTAAAATAGAAAAAATTATATAGTTCTATAATGTTTGAAAATTATTTTTCTAGTTTATATCCTTGTACATTTAGTCACCAGGGAAACAACCGTCCCCAAAACATGAGCCACCAATATCACATTCCCGAGGCCAACGAAAATGATAAATAATTCCACATGCACTCTACTATAGAATACTATTTACACAAAAAAATTCATGAATTTATCTTTATCTCACACGATCCCATAAATTCTCACGGTTTTAATATCCTCTATACTTTTCAAAATTGTATTCTATTAGGGGTTTTGAACCCCCAAACCTTTCATATTAAAGAAAAAAGTTCTAAAAAACTGTATTAAACAATTTAATGTAGAATAATAATAATAATAATAATAATAATAATAATAATAATAATAATATTTTCCTAATTATTGTTAGTGAGAATATAAAACATGAAAAATTAAATTTTCATAAAAATAATAATAAATTTTATAACTAACAAACTAGTTAGACATCACTTAGCATTCAGTTTTGGTCACTCAAAAAAAATAATGATCGTAATTTCTAACATGTAATTAAATATAATTATATAAATAACATCACTATTAAAAATCATTATAAATTATTATATTAATATTATTTATAACTAAAACTAACTAAAAGTTACTGACTACTCAATACTAATTCATCGACTACCCGAAATTATTGTTTTTTGTAACAGTAATGTTACCACACTTTACCTCTTCTATAAACCCAAATACACTCTATTACTACTTCTATTTATATTTTTAGAATGTCAAAATTTTATATACTTTTTTGAGAAAATTATTTTATCATTGAAAAAAACAAAAGATATTACAAAGTAACAACTACTAGGTTTCTCATCCTTTCAAATCAACTCTGAGAATATCTAGTGGTACACCAGTTGTTGATACCTCACCTCTAATTCCATAATAAAACATATATATTTTATTATCATTGAACAAAATGCCCATAATTAACTATAATTTCATTTTACATGAATCTGTCTCACAGACATTGTTTTCCAATGCATCAATATCATATTCTCAAACATAGGATGTCTAAAATCATACATAACCCACATACACAAAAAATGTATACTATTCCCTCGATAGGATTATAAAACCTCTGTTCCCAATCAAGTGTAATTACCTCTATATGTAATACACATGAAACTCATAACCCACTTACAATAAATTTTCATTTGTTAGTAATATTTTTAAATGAAATTTTTTTAAAAAATTTCTCTTTCGTAGATAATAAAATATCCCCAACGTAGTCCCTATAGATAATTTGATAACTAAAAGAAAAGGTATGGTGAACTCGAACATTAAATATTCATCTCTCCCCCGATATACACTTAGGGGATGATAATTTTAATTTACAAGGTCTGTTAATACATATACGAACCACTACCATTGAGTATTTATCCAATATTATAATTTCATCATCAAGGTGAGGTTTCCAAAAACCATCCAAGATAAACTACACTTTTAAGGTAATAATACCTATAACTCTTCTAATTCACAACATTATATATATGTTAATAATCTTACTATTATGTGTTATGACAACATGATTTAACAGCTCCACCCTGTTTAATCCATATAGACTCATCACTTTTATAACTGAAAAAACGAACTCTCAGTGACAAAATTATTTTTCATTATATAATATAAAACAAAAATCTTTATTCCATAAACCACTAATTTGTTTAAAATACACCTTTATGGATCACAAAATAATTGATACAATGGATTTCCCATCTTTAATTTTTTGAGGGGTGGAGCACATTCCTTGTTTACCAAATAAATTTCCTTCATATTACATCCAAATGATGACATTTAGAATAATTTTAACACCATAAATGGTGGTTTCGATATATTCATTCCCAATGTTGGGAAACAACATGACATAGTCAGTTTCACTATGTAATGGTTTTTTTTCAAGGATAAATTTCATTATATTAGATTTCACATATAATAGTATTTTTCTCTTACTCTATGTTATCATGATTAGATGACTGTAGTCTTGTAATAAAATCAGGAGACTTTTGAACATCCAAATCATTAGTTTAAATATTAATAATTTTAATTAGAATATTGATTTTTATGTTTCAATGTGTTTTCCCTATCAAATATTTAATAAATAATTCATTTTAAAGTTGATTTTTTGGAAACCATTTCGTAGATATGATCCTTAAAATGCATTATATTATTCATATTTCCCATGGATATGCATGTAGGATTGAATAAATGGGATTGTTCTTAATGATCACTAAAAATATATTGTGAAAGGTATTGGGTAGATTCATATTGGAGAAAAAACAGAACATTGTTCTATATTTATTATATTCATCCTAATTTATTTATAGGACCCTATATATTTATTGTTTTGGTTTGATATTTTCTACTTTGATTGCATAATATTTATCCCCTCTAAAACTACTCAATTTTATTGGATCCACTTTTATCTATTTTGTATTTAATTTTTTAAGAGATAAATAAAAGTTAAAATGAAATGTTTTAGTTCTATGGAATATTATTTTTAAACTATATAGCGTCTATAGATTTTTCTAGAACTAATTAATGTTTTAGGAAAAAATTGTCCTATTTCTATAAATATGTTATGAACACTTCATAGTTTTATTAAATGATTGTACATGAGAACTAAAAATATAGGGGGTAATTTTTTTAATTTCACCATGATGTGTTCCTCAATAACTATATCACGGTGATATTTACCAGGAGGACCAAAATCAACATAGTAGATCATAACAACTTTTCCAAAAATAAACACCATTCTTGTAAAAATGGTCATATGTTTTATTTAATATAATTCCATCATACTATTAATAGGTATACATTTCTACCACATAGTAGTATGCCCAAGAAAACATCACTGATTCAAAGGTTGCTTCCTGAAACAACTTCCTCAAAAATTATTTTCCTCACATGAAATAGTAATGGTATTATAATTTAATTATATTTACCATATTAAGGCCACTATATGAAAATAATTATAAAAAATTATGGTGTCTATTTAATAAATAATTCCCTTTGTTAAACTATAAAAAATCCTCACATAGGAAAGACTGAAGGGCCAATTTTGAATCTGATGGGGGGATCTAAATCATTTTATTTTTTTGGAATATGTATGTAATGTTCAAATTATAATTCGATGATGAATAATTTAGAACCAATTTATAAATTATAAAATAAGGTGATACCTAGAAAAGATATATACATTTATGAATTATTTATATATAAAAAAGAAAAATGATTATATTGAATTTCTTTATATAAAAGTTATTTAAAATATCAGGTAACGATTCTTGGATGATATGATCAAAAAATTAAATGACATAAAATGTCTTAAATTTAAATTATGTAATTTTTTTGCATAATTTGGGAAATCATTATATGATAATAATAGTTTTCATAAATTTAAAGTACTTTTAACATAAAAGAATTCATATGAGAATCCATTGAAAATTTTTAATATGAAAGAGTTCATATTAAAATAAATGATTAATATTAATATTAATTTATATTACAATATTTCCATAAGTTAATTAAAACATTATATTGTGTTTAAAATTTGGAAAATTCTAATTTTATTATAAGAGATTATTCGAAATTTAAATTTTTATATCTTTCATTTATTTACATTATTCAATACATTATCATTGTGAAAAAATTATATACTAATAATTGATGTACACGTTGATTTAATTTTTTTTAAAATTTTCAATTTGAATTATCATAAATTCATTTATGGAGTTAAATTCAATGTATGATAATTGAATTATTTTTCATCAACATAGAATTTTTCTTCTAAATAGGTTATGATATTTAATAGTGAATTAAATTAATGTTTATAATTAATAGCTATTATAATTTTTATGGAATTTATATCCCCATTAAATTAATCACCATGGTTATAGATACAATGGGATTGACTACTCAGTGGAAAAGGATTTTTGGATCTAACATAGAATATATGGTGTTCCATACTTCTCCCTATAGGATTACTACTATGAATACTATTTATTTTATATGGTTAAATATTTTTAATGATATGGTTTATTTTACCTTCAATGCATGATGAATTTTTAAATTTATGAATATTTTTTTATTTTAAATTATGTTTTTAACATAATCTTTTATATTTCTAGAGTAATTCAACATTATTGTTACAATATATCAATTTGGTGGAAGTAATAGAATTCGAAACTAAATAACTAGAAGAATACACACATGTAAAGGGAATTTAAGTGAACAAATGAAGATATTTAATACTTATTGAAATAAAAAATATTATGTTACTTAAAAAAGAGTACTTTTCAAGGGCTTGATCATCCAACTAGAAAAGATCATATTTTTGATGGTTTCCTAAGGAGTATATTGCATGTGGAAATAAAATTATGGGATACCAAAAGAGTTAGGTTCCTGTATTTTTTATATTCTCTAGGTAACACTTTTCAAGGAAACCCTATAAAATAAGATATATTAGAAATATATTGGAGATCATCTATATAATGGACCGATTGAATTGTTATTCACTCAACTATACAAGAGTAATATTTTATATAATTATCATGATGTCATAAAAAATAGAAATATATTGAGATCAATATCATAAAAGGTAAGGTAGATGAAATAAACTACGTAGTGTATTGAAGGAAGTAAAACAACTTTTCTTAACTAAGGGGTAATATACTATGCAATATATTATTACATTACTGATTAACCACCTACCGAAGGTTTCCACTAATTTAATTTAACTACTTACAAGAATCATTGATTTATTTAAAGTTGGATTCAATGTCGTTATATGAAAAATAAAAAATCTATATTAAATATCAACTCCATAAAATTATTTTATTAATTATGTTAGTAAATTGGAGAGACTAATGGTGCCTATTAATGATAGATCTATTTAATTAATTCAGTTGGAATTTTTATAATAAATAAATGCATTCTATTAATTTTTACTCAATTTAATTGATGTGTTGTGGATTGATTAGTAAGACATATAAGGTATATAATTATATATTTGGTTAAAAGTAAATATGGATCAAAATTAATTGTATAAGGAAAATATTGATGGGATTAACTATCATTATTTTTCACTGAAACCTAAATTAAATTTCATGAAAGTGGGTGACTTTACAAAAGGAAATGTAATCAATTAGATTTTATATAGGGGTTCAGGAATATTAAGTGGAACTTTACATTATGTGTTAATGTTCTAATTAAAAAATTTATTTATTTTAAAGGGTATATGATACCATTTATATATAATTATATATATATATATATTAAAATTAATATAAAAATAAAATAGATCAAAATTATGGGAAATATTGGTTAAGCTTTTTAGACCAAGGTCAGTTTTGGAAGATGTCAAGATATGTAGTTATTGTGACTTTGGAGAAATTACTGAGGCCTGTGGAGAGTTTATAGATAAATGGAGTTCAATAAGACACCCTTTTAGTGTGATTTTTCTTATAATGGGTGAAATGGTATGAAGAAAATGGATAAGATATGTATTTTTTCATTTTTGATTAATATATAAATCTTGTTCAAAAGATAATAAAATAAATTTTATTATTTGTGGTGAAGGATTTTACGATGTCATTAGTTGTTCGAATTAATATTGGAGTTGTTTTGTAGAATTATAAAATATATATAGTGTTGATAATAATGGATTTATAAAATAGAATTATCTTCCAATATGTATGGTCTAATCTAGGTGGATCTTTATGGTATACTATTTAAAATTGAGTCACATATAAAGGAAACTCATCTTAGTAATTAAATTTCACACTCGTTCTAAGATGAATATGTCTTGGAAATTGGAATCATATAGTAACCAAATGGATGATACATTGGGGGTTCATAGAGAGGAGTTACTAAAAAATTATAATTTCCTTGGTTTATAAAGGTTACTTATCTCAATACATAATGGTTAGTCCAAGGTATATGAAATATATAATGGTTGAACCTGATAGTACATAATGATTAATATAAGTAAATGTAATTATGTAGGGGTAAATCTAATGATACAACAAGATAATTACTATGATATATAAGTATTTACATATGTTTCCCTTGAATATGTAAGGGGAACTATATAATTAATTGATACGCAAGAGTTCCAAATATTACAAAAAAATTGAGTTCAAAAATCATGAGAAATAGTTGCGAACTAACTAGATGGAAATTGTCACTATGTTATTTGGGAAAAATGAATGGTTTCATCTGAAAAGTATCTTAAAAAGGTTACTAAAAGAGATGCGATACTGTGAGGGAACATATTTTAATGAGAAAATTTTGAAAAATTGTTAAAGTATGTTACATGTTGGAATATCTAATATTAGTTCAATATTTGAAGAGAGAAGATCATTAATGATGTTTAATGAAATAAATTTTACTATTATGTTTAAATTAGTATACATATAGTATTGTATTCTATGTAATATGATGTATTTTTTCAAATATCTATCAATGTGAATTTTTTATCCTCAGTAATTGAGCCTTGTTCAGAGATAAAGATACTTTCTTGGGGAAAATGAATATAATTCCTAGGATGAAATATTTTTTGAATTAAATGAGTATGTGAATTAATGTGTAAGTGTTTCAGGGGTTCATGGTAATTTGAGAATCATTAAAGGTAGTTAATGTTGATATAATGGAAAATAGGCTGAAAAACAACATCATAACATTTACACATCAAGTAAAGGGATTGCACATTATGTATTTGTTTATTGGTTTTAATAAAATATATCTTATGTGACATTTTATAAGAAAATTCCATTAAAACATTTACACAATGTCTAACCACATTACATGTTGTTTAAATTCCAAACCTTCAATTTTAAACATTTTATGTGGAGGATTTTATTTCTCATCCACCATAACTTCTATCCTCTTGATCCTATGTAATTCTGCAAGTGATTTTTGGGATCCAAATTCCCTTCTAAATGTCCCATTTGAGAGAGAAATCCCAGGTATGTCCTTTTGGTTAGGTTCATCCTTCTCCTCCAACCCATTCAGTTAAATCCTTTGAAAAATTGCATTGCTGGTTTTGATCTTGATTAGTTTCAATCTAGGAACCTCTTTGTAATCATATGAACCATCTTCCTCCTGGACATTGTCCATTTTGATCATTGATTGATATTTAGTTAAAGGTATGGGGTCTAAATTATAACCCTATTATATGACTATTGTGAGTTAAATTCAATATTTTCATTTCACCAAAAACAATTGCACCAAAATTTAATGAATTAAAAATGGTATTATTATATTATTTCAATTGAATTCTATTAGCATCAGACCTAGAATATGTCTTCCCATTGTTTTAGAAAACTGTTGGATATAATTCAATTGGATAATGGATAAAATTATATTTAGCATGACATGTGACCTAGGGTGATTTCATGTTTTTGAATACCAAAATTGTTGCTTATTTCATATTGATATAATTATTAATCAATTTTGAATTAAATTTCATGTGGCATATAAAAGAAGAATGGAAATTCACATAATTTAACATTGATAATTATGTTGTGATATTGTGATATCCATGTTTTATGATAGAGAATGTGTTCCATGTTGTAATGTTTATATATCAAGATGTTCCCTGGGACATACAAACTTGTAAACTATAATACTAATACTGATTGGGAAAGCCTTGGTCCCTTGTTTTAATGCTTATAGAGAGTGGTTTATACATAGTCTCATGATTTAATATTATAGTGCTATGACCTAGAATGTTGTAAGGCCTATAAGGCTATGGCCTAGATTATTGTGACTATACCATAGCTATATGGTTGCAGTCAACATTGTTGTATGAAATGCTGAGAGATATTTCAGCATGGTACTAATGCATGTTTTTGTACCTTTTATGAATGGTTTTGTATGACATTATTATATGACATTCCCATAAATATTTTAGAATTGTTATGAAATATGTTATTTTACATTGGGTATATGTTTTTGGTTTCATGGACAAAATACATCCTCAAAGATATTCCAACATGGAGCCAAAGAAGGTTGTTGTTGTGTTTTACTAATTGTTCAATTAATTAATACACCAATTTACTTCATTATTGTATACACATAATTTTAGAATGGTTTAGTTTAGACACTATGGTGTCACCCAACTGAGTTATTCCCATACCCTATTCGGGTTTCCGTTGGGCACCTGAGTAGATTTCGAGGATGTTTTTTTGGACAAGGGATAAAGACCTTTCTATTGAATACTTATTTCCTTTTGGGTTGGAGTTTGGATATGGGACCGATGTGGGGTTTGATACCTAGTACATAGTGTCTTTTATTTGTGTTTTCTAGTCCTTTTATTGTATTTTTCTAACATGGAACTTAGTTGTATTACAACATGTCATTTCATTATTCCTTATTTATTTGTTGGATTATTAAGTTGGAATTTTTTTCCTTTCAAAATAACTTTACACTGATTATTTCCATTTTATTAGGAATTTTTTCTACTAATATAAAACTTTATACTAAGGGGTATATTTCCCAACTATTGTATTAACACCCCTACTACCATTCAGCATCCTCTAGTATATACAGAGGTGTGCTTAAGGACACATAACCAACCCTTTCTGGCCACCTGAGATAGTGCTTTATTGGTGGATGTTACAAAGTGGTATTAGAGCATCAGGTTTTCTTTTCATTGGACATTCAATTTGGGATAGGTGTAATGGATACTAGGATGTGTCATAACATGGCCATGATATCATTCATAAAAGTAGTTAAACCATGTATGAGGTAAAATCCGAGTACCCAGGGATGGGATTGATCTCTGTTATGTGTGATTATGACCGTTGATGTTATTTCACCTTGGAGGATACATATATTGTCATGAATTGTTTATGATAGGGACATATTTATTTTTTTGTTTAATATATACATGTTTTTTGAAATCTAATATGATATGTCTGGTTCACATGTTAAATTAAACGAGTTGATGTATCATGAAAAAGTTTTTTTTCATGTCTAGAGAGACTAAGAGTTAGTGGTTATCTATTGCAGAAACATGTTGGGTTGACCTTGTTGTTAACCGAGTTCACTATGGTGTGTGTTTGTCGTGTAAATAAAATTACACCTCATCAAATTCAACTTGAGAGTCAATATAATGAAAACTAGAACACTCATACTATATCTAAACCATACATTCCTATAGTTACTGAGGAGTAGATTGATGTTCATCTTTGTGACATCTTCCCCAGGCTCAAGCGATATATGGAAAGGGAGACTATTCATATCGTTCCATTGATCTGTGAGATGATAAGAGAGTTCTAGAATCAGCATCCATATATGTTCATGACATCCATAGATATACTTTTA
Source organism: Viscum album (assembly GCA_963277665.1). NCBI lineage: Eukaryota > Viridiplantae > Streptophyta > Magnoliopsida > Santalales > Viscaceae > Viscum > Viscum album. The sequence continues at coordinate 590,880,761 of OY728140.1, read as the reverse complement.
ATATTGATTCATATATTCTTTATGGACCAACCACACATTAGGGGGATATTCTAGAGGACTCTAGGAAACATGATGTGAAATATTGGAAGTAATTCAATATAATGTTGTTGAGCCATTTATATCTCAAGACATCGAGAAATGAAAATATCATGAGGTCATGCATCTGATGCAGGAGGGTTTTTCCGTACTAGACAATGTATGACATTTTACAAACCTACAACACAATGCACCATATTTTATAGATTATAATATCTTTTGGGTGAAAAATTTATAGGATTGTCTTCATTAAAAGATTAGGTTGTAGGTAAATGTTTTACGTTTAAAAAGTCTTTTAAGATGTGTTGAATTAGTCACTCATCATAGAATAGAATCTGATTTAGGATATAAGCAGTGGCCAAGCTATTTTAGTAGGGTGATTTAGGAGTTCAAAATTGAATGGCATGAAGAGTCATTAGGATAGTTCCCCCCCCCCCAAGTAGTAGTTGTATGAGTATTCAGGGAAGTGGACAACCATATCAAGAACATTTTTCAATCCAGGGCTATCAGTGTGGGAGGATTGGAAACCAGAGATGATAGTGGCCTTACACAAATGTTGAGTGTCGTATCTATGGTAGACTGGGTTATCTTTAGAGCTTATATGGAAACACTTTGTAGCACACCATTGGACATGGATCTGAATATGTACTGGAATCATGAGGGATCTCATATACCCCTCAACAGGCTGGTAGTTGGAGTTGCACATGTCATTTAAGAAGATTGAGGGGATGTGGTACCCCCAATTCATGATCAATAGTACCATGAAATGAATGGAGCTCAGGTTAGTCATATTGAAATCTAGAGAATTGGTATAGGTTAGTTTCACATTATACAGGCTACTCCAACTTACGTGTATGTAGAACTATCTACCTTCAGATGTACGATTCTTGAATAATCTACCATATCTTGTGTTTTCTTTTATATAGGATCGTCTAACTCTTTTCTATATTCATTTTTGTTTAAATGGTTTGGGGTTTGATTTGATAATCTTTTATGGTATTTTAACTATTGACACCTCATTTGGAGTGCATTGATATAATATCAATCCTTTGAAGGCATGTTCTCTAGAAATTTGAAGTTATCGTTTCATTTGGGAACTGTTCATGATGGAAATGATTGGATTACACTTTATTCTTATTGTAGATTTTTTTGTTCTATTCTAGGATCATATCAAATATTATATGAGGACATTTACTTTTCTATCTCTATTAGGAAGATGTTATTCTCACGAGGGTGAGTGGGATATTCAGGATAGTCATGCTGGAGAAATCTAGTGTAGGTTGTATTGTATCATAGCTAAATTTTTTGTATTAGTCTAGATAATAGTGGAGTGCAGTGGGATTATTTTCCTCACATGGTAGAATATTTTTAAGATGTTTTCTGGAATGATTTATATCGATTACCTCCTGAGAAAGAGATCGAGTTCAAAATTAAGTTGGTAATGAATGAAAAGAAAGTTCTTATCTTTTTATGCCAAAAGAAACTAGTATTACTTCATGAGTTGAATGATTAGATGGAATATCGTTAATATAAATGATTCATATGACCAAGCATATCTCATTGGAGTTATCTCGTTCTTTTTTATGGAAAGTCTACTGGATAAATTTTCTTATGTGTGGATTATCAAAGGTTGAACCAGATGATAATCATTAACTATTATCCTCAATCATGCAATAACGATATTTTATATCAGTTGAGTGTTGATATGATCTTCTCTAATAACAACATGAGATTACGATATCATAAGTTAATGGGGATAGTTTCAAACATACCTTGAACTAGTTTTAAGAAAATTTATGGCTTGTATGAATACATACTGATGTCATTTGGGTTGACTAATTCCCATATAGAATTCATGTCTTTAAAGAATAAGATATTTCATTATTTTATAGATAATTTGTGGTGGTTTTCATTGATGATATATTAGTGAGACCCCAGTCAATAGAAAATCATGAAAAACATCTTCAAATAATTCTGAATACATTGAGAGTGCTCCAACTTTACACCAAGTTAACCAATTGTAGCTTCTGGATAAATGATGTTCACATCTTAGGCAATGTCATATAAAAGGTATGAGCTTCCATAGACCCAATAAAATTCAGATATGTTATATATTTTTTAACAACCCATTAATGAATTTTTAATTTGGAGGTTTCTTTTTTTAGCAAGTCCTTACAGGTGTTTTATCCATGATTTCTCCCATTTAGGAGCACCAATGTTTAGGCTAACTAAGAAAGGGGTCAGGTTTGTTTGTCCTGATACTTTAAAGTACATTTTCATGATATTAAAGGAAAGTTTTACTCAGCACCTATCCTCACTTTACCTATGTTTTGTAAGTTATATATTTTGTACTATGATTCATCCATAGTGAGACTGAGAGAAGTTCTAATGCGGGAGGATCATGTGGTTTCTTAAGGCTCTTGGAAGCTGGGACTACATATGAAGAATTACCCGACTCATGATCTAGATTTACAAGTAGTGTCACATTCACTGATTTGTTGGAGACACTACCTCATTGGTGAGTGTTTCTTCGTATATACATATCATAAAATACTAAGTTAAATGTTTTCGTAGTGGGACCCGATCCTTTGGCCGAGGAGGTGGGATGAGTATATATAGTCTTTATATTATGAATTGGATAATACAATATTCAAGGTAAATTTATTTTTTTACTCTTTGAGAAAAAATTTATAGATATAGGTAGGGCATGATTCATGTGATGAGTGGTAGATAATTTCACTTTTTTCGAAATGCATCCGGATGTTCATGAATCTTAGAGATGAGTAGCTTTGAATTTCACATATATTATACCATTGTTTCTAGACCGTATTAAGACAGAGAAGTTGTCTGTTCTAGAGTCTGTAGTTGTGAGAGAAAAATTATATTGTTAGGAGAAACCACTAGGATGATCTATCAGTAGTAGAAGTATGGGTTCTTTCAGGATTTCTTGAGGAGATAATAAGAGAGTTTCATCCTACGAGATGGGTGGTTCATCTTAGATATAAATTACTAATCATAGTATAAATTGTAAAGATTAGTGATTATAAATGAATAAGTATTTTCAATGATTCGTGGCTAGATTTTTCATTGTCAATAGGTGAGAGCTGATAATTAGAGGCTAGTTGGTTTTTGCAGCCTTTACCCACCCATGAGTGGAAATGGGATATTTGCATGGTGTATTTTCTGGATGGACTTCCTAGGATGACTTAGAAAACTGTTGTTGTATGGGTTTTTGTGAATTAAATAACTATGGGTTCCCACAATATACCTAATAGGTAAACATTGATAGTTGATGATATGGTAAATCATTACATGTGAGAGTTTGTAAGGTTTCACAGTGTTTGGAAGCGTATAATTTCAAACAAAGATCCTCATTTCACATCATGTTTCTATTAGGGTCTTCAAAAAGACCTATGATCATGGATTCTTATATGAAAAACCTATCATCAACATATTCATGGTCAATCTGAGTGGATTTATTAGATTTTCTAGGATATGTTATGAGTTTGTATTTTTTTTTGATTTGGTTGGTTCATGATAGAATCCTATGGAACACATGAAGATTTATATAATAATATATTACAGGAATCAATGAAATTAGGTCCTTATGAGGATTTTAATGGTTAGTCATATCGTTAACCTCTTTATTGGCTGGTGGCATGTGAGACATCAATTGTTGGTCGTAGCCCCGTGTAGGAGAAATTTGAAAATGTTTTGTTGATCCGACATTGATTGGTGAACTAAAAAATTAGGAAGAAATGATATGATTACTATCATAGCTATCCTTTTGAATTTGGGGTTGGTCATCAAGTTGTAATTCTGGTGTCAACAAGGTTCGATCAGTTCCATATCTTGATACATGGAAATATACCGCCCTGTTTTGTATGACCGTATAAAATAGTGGCAGTTGTCGGTCCAGTGTAATACCTTATATACCATCCACAATGTAATAGTTCCATGAATGACATGTTACACATGTCACAAAAAAATATATTACTTTCCCTTCCCATGTGATAGGAATAGAAGACATCACAATTTGTGTTGATGCATCCTTTGAGGAGTGTCTGATATAGGTTGTGGACTGTATTGAGAAATATCTCTAGGGTTAGAAAATATTGTTGGATCAGGTATAGTGGTAGAATTAGAGAGTTAAATATGAGACCTTGGATTGGGAACATAATTTCCAATCATAATTTCCAAACTTTTTCGGTGAGACGTCATATTGAAACTTAGAGAAGCTTGGGGACGAGCTATTATAAGGTGGGGAGATTGTAAGTTCCCAACTTTTTTCATCTATGCATCTATTTGATATTTTTTATCCTTGGTAGTAAAGATTTTTTCAAAGATAGAGAAACCATGTTGGAGAAATTAACCTAATGTTATGCTTTGTATGATTTTATTGAATTAATAGCCTCTAGAAATTAAGGGGTTGTCTGTTTCAGGGGTTCTTGGTAAATTGAAAATCATTAAATGGGGTTTGGTTGGTTTAAAAGGAAAATGAAATCAATACACAACTATAGAACCTTTAAAATTAATGTAAAGGAACTATAAGTCATGTAATTTTTCCTGAGATTTAATAAAATAAATAAGTGGGGATGAGTTTTTGGGAAATTTTTATTAAGAACATTTACATTACGTTTACACACATTAATTGCCATGTAAATGCCCGACATATTATTTTAAGAATACATTACATATTATTTTCATTCTCATACTCCAAATCTTTTCTCCTATATCCATAAGGAATTCAATAGGTTATTTTGGGCTAAAAACATCCGTTGTGGATGTCCCATTTGTGTGATAAATCCCTGATATTCCCTTTTGATTAAGTCCATCCTTCATTAATTGTTATAGTTAAATTAGTTGAATGCTTCCATTGTTGTTTTTTATCACTATTAGTTTTGATATAGGAACCTCTTTGAATTCAACTTCACATTCTTCCGAATGTGAATTCAACTATGGGAATTTTTTTGGGTCATTAATTAAAGGCATGCGGTCTAAATCTCAACTCTATAGTTTAATTATTTTCATGTTTATTCAATATTGTGATTGGTCCCACGAAATGTGCATAAAAATTCAATTAATAATAAATGTTATTATTATTTTAATTCCTTTGATTTGAATTTAAATTTTTTATGTCTTATAGCTACCCATTGGGTGACAAAACCTTTGAAAATAATTGAATTGTCTTATAGAAAAACTAATGTGTAACAAGACAAGTTAAAAAAGGTGATTTATTATTATAGAATCCCTTAATTGTGGATCATTAGTTATTGTTGTAATTATTAATCAATTTTGAAATAAATTTTAAGTGGAATATGACATAAGAACGATAATTCTTATAATTAACCAATTATAATTATGATGTGAAATTGTGATATCCATACTGTACGACAAGGAATGTGTTCCATGTTGTAATGTTTATATGTCCGTTTCAGCCTTATAACTTTCTCACTTGTATGTTGTAATGCTGATATTAAGTGGTATTGGTCTAGTACCATGCTGTAATTATTATAGATAGAGGGTTATTCCCAGTCCCATGTTGTAATTCTTATAGTGAATTGACCCATAATGTTGTTGTAGGGGTAGGTATTTGACCATGATTTTTGTGACCATATCATGGTTACATGGTTATGGTTGGAATGGTTGTAAGAAATGCTTAGAGATATTTTTTCCTGGTGATAAATCATGTTACTAAACCTTGGTAATATGTTTGTGGTTAGCATGGTTTTAAGACATGCTGGAAGATATTCTCAAATGTAATTAATGCATGAAATTTTAACATGGTTATATTATTGTGGTTGGAATGGTTGTAATAAATTATTAGATATATTCCAAAATAGAGAGGAAGTATTTTTTTTGTTTTTTTTAATTTATACACTTGTTTATCACATTGTTTCGTACTCATCATATAAGACTGGTATAGTTTAAACATTGTGGTATCGACTTACTAGTTATACTCACACCATATTTAGTCTTTCATTATGTTATAGGGGAGATTTCATGGATGCATGTTTGGATAATTGAAAAGGACCTTATTGTAAATTACATTGTAGTTGGGATAGATTTTGTTCATGGGACCAACATAGTGTTCGAAGCTCGATAATTATATTCTTTTATTTGATTCTGCAAGTCATTTCTAATTATTATTATAACATGACATTTAGTTAATTTTGAGCACATAATTACAATATTATTTATTTATTTATTGTATTATTTAGTTGGATTTTATTTATTTATTTCAAAATGTATCTAGTATGATTATTTCTTTTTTATTATGAATTTTCACTAATACTATGAAAAGTCATACCATGGTGTATGGTAATGAACCCAGTCGGGTCGCCATCCGACCCAATGTTGTCCTAGTCTGTGACATCACCTGAAGGTAATTCTCGATCCCCACAAGTTGGAAAAAGTGCCCAAGTATCAAGAGTATCATGTGGTAACAGTTCACCAGAAATAATAGACAAAAAAACAACGAACAAGATAAATAAATAAACTCTAGAATATAGAACAAAACAAGACCTTAACATTGGACCAAACAAAAAATTTATAACTACACCCTAAAACCAAAGAAGACTACAAATAAAATAAAACTACGACATTTATCTACACCTTCATGTAACATGAGGAGACACTTCCTCAAACCACCATCGTCGGACCTACATGTGAATAACCATCGATAACCTGAACAACTGTCACTAAGCACGATTCCACAACTAGGAAAACAAAAAAGGCAAGATATATATACAACCAAATGATTTTATTGTTTGTTATAAAAATAACTTGTAGGATACGTCAAAATCAAAAGGTTCCATGGCATGACATCAATGAGATAAATTATCATGCATATTTAAAACCATAATTTAAAAACTCTTTTAAGGGAAAATTGTAAGAGTTGGAAGTAAAAAAGAAAAGAGCACCGGGAGAAATTTATTTCCCAAAAACTACATAAAAATAGAAGAGATAATTTATATAGGACATGAAAATATTCAAGATGTCCTCTGTATTCTCATGGAAGGCACAACATCATGAATAATAGATCACTATGGGTAAATCCTCGAGGATCATCAAGATCGAGTGGGTCTCCAGAACCTCTTGTATCAGTGAAACATTGCTTAGATACCACAAACCATTGTAACCATGGCATAGAAACCATGAAACATAGACAAAGTATCTTAGAAACCACGACCATCATTCATTCATATGTTCAGTCAATGTTGTAATCGTCAATCTAGCTATGTGAAACATGGACAATACAACTTCGAATCACTAGTGTAGTAGTTCTAGTCCACCAACCTAGATACATAGTGTTTTCTATTGTTCTAAATCAAGTTCCATATTCATATAATATATCACTTTCACATATCAAAAACCAAACAAGACATTACACACAAATCCAACACTTTAATACCAAAATATCATTTTAAAAACACACGCACACCAAAAAACCATTCCAAAATCCATATTTCGTTACTTAATAATTTCTACAATCCCTATTTGGAAACAATTGATGAATAACAAAATCAATTTTCACAACTTATGAAACATTACTAGATAATGGAAAAAGGGATTACAAAATAGAAATATCCAATTACAAGTAGGGAAATCCACATTTAAACCACCTTCTCAACTAAATCGTCTTAAAACTAGTTCGGCACCACTTACACAAATTACTGGACCTTTTCACCAATTAAAACACCATCAAGTGAGACAAAGAGGTTTTAAATCAAACATGTCTCATTTTATATAATAACCCTACTTTAAAAAAAATAGTATATTCAAATATTCTAAAATCATACTTTCATGCCATCTAAATAAATCAATATATCATTTGAAATAATTATTAAATCAATTCATGAAAACCAAAGAATAATTTACACAAAAACCACTTGATTCCATGTAGAAACGTTACTTTAAAACCAAATGCATAAGGTAACCATATGAAAACATTTAAAAAGTTCATTTTTCACAACCTTAAAAGAACTAACAAGTGACGCAATGAGAGTTTATATAAAATCACACCACATTTCATGTAAAAATACTTCTTAAAAATCAAAAGCACGTTATAAACATTAAAAATTATAATTCTTATAACAAACAAAATATTGAAAATTATATCCACAATTGCAAAACCATAACGACTCACCCAAAATGATTCTCTACTAATTGAAAATCCGCATTGAAACATACACATTTCCAATATACATGAAAACGTAGTATGCACCACCCAAACAATCACTAAAACCCATTTTGAAAACATTGCATCAATGTAACAAAAAAATCATTTCTTTAATCAAAATTTCAGTTCTAAATTAAAAACACACCAACCATTTAGAAAATATCATTCGCACCCCAAAATTAAATTAAATAAGACATTTATAAACCTAAATAAGAATAATAAATTTATAAAATGATGATAAGCCACAAAAAAACCAACATCGGTGTCGAAGACTTCCAAAATTTGGTGCGGAATTTAAATAGTGTGAAATATTCACCACATAAATCCTAAATTAAACCCTAAAACTTGAGTTGAAACTAAATAAAATCATAATCAAACCCAAAACATAACACCCTAGGAGGGAATGAAAGCTCACCCTAGGAGGTGTCATTCCGGAAAGGGGGTCGCAAGGGTTCACGCCAGCAAGAGTTAAGGGCGGAACACAGGTGGAGTGACGGGTGGTGTGAAGGCCGCACTAGAAGCAGGGAAACCAAGGCTGTGCTAGTCAGATTGGGGGGAGGGGTGCATTCAGCCATTGTGCACACATGGGGAGAAGGGTGCGACACGATGAGGCTGGCCAAAAGGTCAGGGCATAGTACAATTGGGCTAGCCAGGGTGTTGGGGCATGACACAATGGTGTTCGGTCATCTGGGTGGATAGTGGGCATCCAGGAGGGTGACAATGGGTGTTTGAGGATGCTTGTGGAGGGGGTACCAGTGTGACATAGATGGGGGTGAAGGTCTAGCGGTGAGACTTGTAGAGAGGTAGAGAAGGGGGTGTGGTTTGTTGGATGTAGGCCAAGGAGAGAGAGGTGCGAGCAACTAGTGGGGGAGAAGGGTGCATAAGACATGGGGGTTGTTGGTAGATGATGAAAATTTAATAAGGGGGGTCCGTAAACCATAAAGAAAATAGGAAAACAAAGAAAATAAAAAGAAAAAAGAAAAATAAATAACAACTGGATAAATAAAAAGAATTAAAATAGTTATAATAATAATAATAATAATAACAAACTAAAACAAGAGTAATAATAATGAATAAAATAACATATTTATCATCCATAATATAAATAATAATAATAATCAATAATAATAAATAATATCCTCAACTAATAATAAAATTATTTTAGATAAAACAATTTATTAAATTTTATTACATTCTAATTATTTTATTTTATTTTTTTATTTTCCCACTCATTTAATTTCATTTATTCATTGCTAATTAATTTAATTTAATTATTTGATCATCGGAAGGAATGTGGGGAACTAGGAAATACTGTGTAGTGACCCAGGTGAGGTCACACGACTTCGACAGCGGTGCACTTAACTCTGTCAAGGCTGAAATTTTCATTTTTAAATAAGTACTCAAAATTGTAAAGTCAATTTTTAACTCGGACTACTAGAAACCCAGAAATTTTATAAAATAAATAATTTAAAAATATAATGTGTGATAATTCTCCCCACCATAGCATTTTTCATTCCCAGAAATCCACATCTATGGTTGAGACTCAAATTAAAAAAACAACACCCCCATTAAGGTGCATGGATGATCCCCACAATCAACAAGCGAAAAGAGGAAAATGCACTGTGCTCATATAAAGAGACTCAAAATACAACTTCATGAAACTCATAAAAAGGAATTCTGATATGTTTCGCCCACCCCAAATAGCTAGAACACCTCTAGTTGGATGATCAAGGAAATGAACTCTCACACCCATGGAAACCAACTTCACAAGCTGATGCACCTCAAGCTCTATTAAATGAAAACCACACCATTTACATATAATGAAAAATTAAGGTCAAATCATGACAAAGGAACAATCTCAACACTAATTACCAAGAAGTTCTTAGATATGGAACCAAAAAGGTCACATGGAGAAGTCCAAAGGGAATCCACACCATTAGAAAATTAATGAGGCCCAAGACAAAAACTGACACAAGGAGGCTCGGGCGAACTCCCCTTCATTATGGAAAGTCCAATACAAACTCATTCCACAGACAATTGTGTGAGACCCACAGTGGGACTCCACACCATTAGAAATTTCATAAGTTAAAAAAACATTGAAAATTTTCCAACTGTTACCAAACACGCCACTATAAATGGATAGGAGGGAGGGGCCCAACAACAAGGGTTTCAAAACCACGGCCTAAGACCAACCAGAATCTCCACGTCCCTGGATAAGAAATATTCAAATTTGAGACCGATTTACCCAACGGACCCCAAAAGAACCAATAAAAATGATTACATATTGTGGGATGAAACCCCTACGACATAGATAATGAGGCGAACATGCCTCCTCATATCCACGAGAAACCATACATTCCCAAACTGGTTTTCAGAATGGAAAAAACACAAAGAAATTAAACTGATTTTACATTAAACAACAGAGATAGAAATAAAGTCTTGGTCCCATAAAATCTCGGGGTTCCTGACCATGCATCAGCTTCACTATGAGGCCAATTGTTGGAGCCCTGATGTTTGAAGAATCTCAAACATCAAAGTCAAGTATTGAATACCCTCATAGGGATCTACTTTTTTCTTGGTGCTGCAAGCGACTGTACTACATCAAGAGAACACCATCTGACACAACAAACTCTTGTATCCAACAAATCCCTCACGACACATCAACCATGATAGTTGTTTAAATGATGTACATGAACCCATTCACCACCTTAAACAAGAAACATAATAAGTAAAGATTCAAGATGAACACTCCCCTTTGAACAAAAAAAATTAGAACTCCCTAAGAGGAGGAAACACTCTTATGAAAACCAGGATTCTCAGAGGGTTCAATGAAATCCACCATTTTCCTTCAAGAGAACTCATGCTGAACGAAATCACCAATGATGAGCCTTGCAACTGATGAAAGAACTGTGAGCCTTTCAAACAATCGGTCAACACTGATAACTCTAAAACATCTTCACCCTTCCCCGCTGGAATTTCTTTCACCGTTTCCAGGGGAACCTCTAGAAGAAACATGTAAAACTTCATCCTCGATGACTCAGAAAACGTAAAGAGACCAAAACTCCCCTCAAATACCCTCTCATATTTCATCCCACTGCCAGAGGATTCCCTTAGTTGTAAAATGGAGGTGTGGGTTCAATTCTCCAATTCATGAAGTGAATCCTTCGATCAGCTGGTGGGTCGACCAACGATGAATTGTGTGTGGCCACACTTGAATCGTATATTAATTCTTGTTGGGGGAATTCACCAGTGAAAAATGAAAACCATGGACCATGTAAAACTACTCTAGTGGCCAACACAAATCACAAGTGAACACTACACGTGTAGGGAGAACCACTACAAGCGCTTCCCAAAGCATTTTCGAATGAAACCATTAACCACATGTGTGCACAACAACATACAAATAATAATTCAAACTCAAGAAACAAATCATCCAAAAAGATTATCAACTTGAAAATCCTCACACATAGAATTTCCAAAACACAAGGACACACCACACAATCTCTAGTTATTTAAAACAAAAATATTTCCTTTAACACATCTTTTTGATAATGAACAAATTTGGTGGATTGTACAAACACCAATGGTGTCCCATGGGCCTCACAAATGATTTTTCTCATGCCACACCAACACCCACCTCATGTCCATATAGGAACTCATATGACCATTCCATTAACCATTTCCCATTTCTTATACACTCATGTATGTGGTTTCCCATGATTTCTCCAAGGATAAATACCAGACCCTTCCTTTTTTAAACCAAGACATTCAACCCACACATTTCAATACTCATACAACATTTTATTTTTAAACCACTTTATTTCAAAACATTTTCCAAGGAAAAGTAATCTTTACTAAAAAAATAGATTGCCACGAATTATAAAAAAAAAAGTAGATGAGGAATGATGCTAGATGAAACTAGTGTCAGTGGGTGATTGGGACAAATGGTTGGTAGCCATATAACAATAATTCCATATCCACAATTTGTATTCTAAGATAGCATCCCCAGCTCCACATGGCATGCCAAACTGTGTGGTCTCACAGGGACCACTAACTCGACTCTCTTTTCATTTCCCCTAAAAAAGAGTAACCACAAGAACGAAAGACTCAAACAAACCTCAACATACCCTGGTAATTCGAGTCCCGCCACGAGGTGTGCTATCCATGAAACTTTCTCTTAGATATAATGTCGAGTTCTAACATCCTTAACATTGGCATGAATGACTCTATCCCAAAACAACAAGACCCAAGAGAGAAAACCTTCCCTCTGATACCATGTTTTCACAACCCTGGCTGGGTCTCCATCTGACCAGGTGCTGACCCTGTCCGAAACATGGCCCAAATGGAATTCTCGATCCTCATGGCCTGGTATAAGAGCCCGAGAATCATGAGTAACATGTTGTAATGGTTTACCTAAAATAAAATATATAAAAACCACTAACAAGAGAAATAAAGAAAATATAAAAAATAGAACAAAACAAGAACTTAACATTGGACCAAATTTAATGTTTACAACTCCGCGCCAAAATCTAAGAAGAGTGCAATGAAAATAAATCTTACACATCTATCAGTTCCTTCATGTAACATGAGAAGCCACTTCCTCAAACCTCCATTGTCAGACCTAGATGGGAAAACCCATCTACAACCCAAACCTCAATAAATAAGCACAATGCCTCATACTGAAAAAAATACAATATCTACATACACCCAAATGTGTGTGTAGTGTGTGGGGAAAATTCCCAATAGGATTCCATGCAATCAAAAGGTTCCATGCCACAACATCAAAGAGATAATTTTACATGCTTATTTAAAACCATACTTTTAAAATGATTTTAAGGGAAACATTTAAAAGTTAAATTTAAAAAGAAAAGAGCACTGGATGAAAACCCATTTAACAAATACTAATGAAAAATGAATATAAAATTCATAAGCGACATGCACATTCTCATGTTGTCCTATATATACCGATGGAAGGCACCATTTCATGTATACTAGAGCACTGTTGGTAAATCCCATGTGGTTCATCATGCTCAAGTGGGACCCTAGACCCTTGTGTCTTGATGAAATGTTTCTTAGAAACCATGAACCTTAGTAAACATGGTTTAAAAACCACAAACCTTAGATCACGTGGCTTAGAAACCATGACCCACAATCATTAATATGTCTAGTTCGTGTTGCAATCATCAATCCAACTAACTAAAATTGGGACAATACCACTCCGAATCACTAGCACGCTAGTTCTAGTATACCCACCTAGATATCTAGGGTTTTCCCATGTTCTCAATGAAGTTCCACATTCATGTAATATATCAGTTTCACATATCACAAACCAAACAAGACATTACACAAATAGTCTCCACATTCATTCTTAAACACAATTTTAAAAACACACGCACACCAAAATACCTTTCCAAAATACATTTTTTGTTACTTAATAATTTCAGAAATCCCCATTTCGAAACACTCAAAGAAGATCATAATCAATTTTCATGACTTATGAAACATTATTAAATAACACAACAAGGGATTACACAATAAACATATCCAATTACAAGTATGAAAAAACATTTTCAAACCACTAGCTCAACAAATTTGTTTTATAACTAGTGATGCAACACTTTCATAATTAAATGAACCATTTTCACCACCTATAAGACACCATAAGTGATTAAAGGAGGGATTACAAAAAAAAGATATCTCATCATATATAAACACTCTACTTGAAAACAAATTCATATTAAACACTTCCAAAATAATAATTTCATTCCATTTAAATAAATCAAAAAAACATTTGAACTAATTATTAAATCATTTTATTAAAACCCAGGAAGACATTATTCCAAATCCACTTGATTCCTTTTATAAATGTTACTTTAAAACCAAATATATAAGGTAACCATATCCAAATATTTAAAAAGCACATTTTTCAAAACCTAATAAGCACTACCATGTGACTCAATGAGATTTTATATAAAAAATTCCACATTTCATGTAAACATGGTTCTTAAAAATAAAACACATATTATAACCATTTAATATAGTAATTTTCATAACAAACACAATCTTCCAAATTATTTACACAATTCAAATACAAATCGACAAACCCAAAATAATTCTCTACTCGTTGAAAATCCACATTGAAAGATAAACATTTCAAATACACTTGAAAATATTGTTCGCACCACCAAAAAATTCCCTAAAATCTATTTAGAAAACATTGCATCAAGGAAACACAAAACATTTTCATTTCCCTAATAAAATTTTCTCTTCTAACTATAAAATGCACCAAACATTTTAAAAATATAATTTTCACCACAAAATGAAATTAAATATCACATTTATAAACTCAAATAAGTATAATATATTTATCAAATGATGATAAGGCATGAAACTACCTACCTCGGTGTCGAAAACTTCTAATCTTTGGTGTGAAACACCTATCACATGCAACTCACACCACATAAGTCCTAAATTAAATCCAAAACCAAGAATTGAATGTAAATAAAATATAAATTGAACCCTAAAACTCACACATGAGGAGGGAAAGAAAAACTTACCCGAGGATGTGTCGTGCTGACAGGGGTGTCACTGGGGTTCATTCCCACAAAAGGTAATGGTGGCACACGGGTGGAGCGACGAGCAGTGTGAAAGCCACACTAGGAGAAAAAATCCCGAGGAGGTTCTGGTCGGTAGAGGGTGAGTTCAGGAAAGGTGCGTACAGGGGGAAGTAGGGCGTGATGTGACGGGGTAGACCGCGAGGTCAGGGCGCATCACGACAGGGATTCCCGGGTGGTCGGAGCATGACGCAACGAGTTTCGGCCATCTGGACAGTGCATCGGGAATCCAGGAGGGCGATAGAGTGTGCCTAAGGGTGGACAAGGAGGGGATTCCAGTGTGAGGAAGAGGGGAGGGGGGATAAGGGTCAACTGTGCGACACTAAGAGAGGAGGGGAAGGAGGTGTGGTTTTTTTAGTGGATGACAAGGAGAGTGAGGCGCGAATGGCTTGTGAAGGAGCGCGATATGAGATATCAGGGGTTGCAGGGTGACTTAGAAAGGGGGAAAGAAGGGGGTCTGTAAACCCTAAGGAAAAAAGGAAAACCAACAAAATAAAAATAAAAAATAAAAAATAATAACTAGATAAATAATGAGAATAACAATTGTAATAAGAATACTTATAATAATAATAGACTAAAAAAAGAGTAATAATAATAAATAAAATAAATAAATTATCACAATTAATATAAAGAATAATAATACTCAATAATAATTAATAATATCCTCAAATAATTATAATAATAATATCCATAATAAATTTCATTGAATTTTATCACACTACCCTTATTTTATTCTTTTATTTACCTCTCATTTAATTTTATTTCTTCATTATTAATTCTTTTCATATAATTATTTGAACATCTGCAGGCATGTGGAGAAATGGGTGAGGCCACCCTATGATCAATGTGAAGCTGTACGAGTTACACAGTGGCGTACTGAATGCTATTAATGCCAAAATATGAATTTTTAATTAATTACTCAAAATAATAAAGTTGGTCATCAAACCAGACTACCTGATGCCCAAATATTTAAGAAAAAAATATTTTAAAAATTATAGGTGTAATGTGTATTGTCACCCCAATATAATATTGAGACATTCATTGCTAGTAGGTAACCTCTGGGGTATGGGGAGGAATTCATAAGGTCCCAAAATGAAACCTTTCTAGCCATGATAGAGAGTTTCATATTGGTGTATGTTAAACATAGTGTTATTAATGATGAATAGGAAGGGAGAAAAATAATAAATATGAGAAAAAGAACATGAGCCTTAGCCTAGTTGGTGAGGACTCCTTAAGTGAATCCTAGAGACCCGAGATCAAATCCTGGAGGAGGCTAATTTCTTGTGCACAATAGCAGTACTGTAGCTACTACTGTAGCAGGAACTGTGAAGAGCTACAGCATGAACTATGTGGTACTGTAGTAGCGGGGAATATTCCCCCATTTGGGCCTTTGGGAAACCGATTTGGTCCCCATGTCCATTAAGGCCTTCGGGCCACTTTGGCCTTCGGGTCAGTAAGGCCTTCGGGCCACCTCAACACCTTTAGGCCACTTTATGGGATGATTCAAACCATACAAACTTCAAGGAACAAGCATCAGAAAAAGGAGGAGCAAGGAGATTTTACTATTTCAGATGTTAAATGGATTCCAACAATGAGAGGGTATGACACATGCCATCGGGACAAGCATGTGGATGCATGGGAAAGCCTAGCCAAACTGTCATGTGAAGGTGAAGAGCTTATTTCATGATGAAGATGCTAAGGAGGAGCAGTTAAAAGTAGTTAGTCTCAGTTGTATGTAATATTTGCAGCCTACGGGAATTGAATTCTTCTAAGGCCTACAGGCCTTTTATGGATTCCAACTCACACATTGAAAGGTTTATTATCAAAAATCAATAAAAAATGAAGGCCTTCGGGCCATTGAAGGATGACAGGAACAAGAAAAATGGAAACTTGATAAAAATGTAACATGGTTTAAGGCTTTATTTTGTTGACATAATATATTCTAGGTTTTTCTATGTGTGAGATAACATTATGCATGTTAGGAAAAATTTCTATATATCATGTGTCCAAGGTTAAGCCTTTTCTTTTGCATCCAACATGATGAATCATGAAGATCATGTGATCAATGGTTTTACGAGATCGTACGATGAATATAGATTCTAATTTGGAGTAGTGGACCCTGTAAAAATAGGATGTGTATAGTGTATTTACTATTTGGATTCATTTAAATTAATATATTCATTCTCTATATTATGTATAAATGGTTGGTTCTTAAAAACATAAAATGTGTTCAATTCACTAATTCACAACACTCCCCATCTAAAATAATTCCCATTGATCATTCATATACATTTTAATTGGTATTAAATCACTCAGGATTTATTTGAATATAATTTTTTTTGGAGTAGAATGTGATATTTTTAACTCTTTTTAAGAAGTTAAAATATCAAAATTTCTTTTACAGACATGGAAAACATAATTTTTTTTTTGAAAAGTAACGTGCTTTTATCTTTTTAATGGAAACTTGTTTATGCATGGAATGATTGAATAATTCCAAACATTTTACCCATCATTCAATAAATATTATAGTATCGAAAATTACCAATATATCATAAATTTCAAAAAAAAAATTGAATGCAACCAAATATGTCCCACTCTTTATTATGTTTTTATTATGAAGATAGTTTAAAGATAGAATTTGGAGAATGATGGTTTTTGTCAAAATAAAATTTTAGCATCTCATTATGAATGATAGTTTATGAACATTAATGTAATGAATTTAGTAAAGGTAATTTGTGGAAAATTGGATAATCACTATTAATGTAATGATGATGTGAAGAAATATAAGATAAAATTATAGATATAGAAATATTAAAATATCAATATGAATGGTGGTGAAAGAGTTAATAAATTATTCACACAATTAAATGATGTTATTACCATGATTATAGCTTTTTGTGAGATGATGTAGGATTTTATTATTATTGAGAAGATAATATGCATTTTTCTTCGTAGTCTTAATTTAAAGGTATAGTCTCTTTAATATATTGAACCATGCACACTTCCTTCAAATGATATGTATAATGTTTTCATTGCTTATAAAATGTATATGGGAAGTGTCTTCAAGAAAATTGTAGTTCTTATAAGGTTATATTCTTGAAAAACATAAACAAATAAAGTATTATGGAAGAATGAGTATTTTAAGAAGGCTATTATAAGGAAGAATATGCAGACAATTTGATATTATTTAGACACATGTAATTCTATTCAAGATGTGTGAGATTATGAAAATGAATGTTTTATGGAAATATAACACTGAATTATATCATGTGTAATGTTAATAGGGATTTTGTAGTATGTTTTAATTTTTTAAGGGATAATAATATTGTTTGAATAGGATGAAAATAAAATTATTTTGAAAAATAAAGAATCTATAAAATTTTACGTTTCATGTAACACCCTGAAAGTCTAATGTAAGAACCTTATATTCTATAGCGTGCATGACACACGACACCAACCGTGTAAGGAAAAAAATACCATGATACTTTTTAATATATTTATCATTATTAAAGAAATTTTATAAATTATATTTTCCATAATGAACTCAAAACTGAGTTATCTTGCATTACATACAAGAGAGGCATTCATGGATAGCTTGTGTTACACACAAGAATGAGGTTCACCAAATAATAATGTATTATTAAAATATTATTAATTAATATAATATGATATAACCCAGCTATTATGATATAATTTATGAAAATTAATTACTGACATATGAAGATTTATGTTCTATGTTAACATTAAATGAATTCATGTGTTGTCAATTAATGAAAAACAAAAATAAGAACCAATTGGATATAAAAAATGAAATATTATTATTTTTTTCTCCCAAAAGATTTTATTTCTGAATAAAACTAATTAAATAAAACTATTTAATGTTTTTGATGAAATATATATGTTATATTTTCAATAATATAATTTTAATATTCATCCAATTTATTTTAAATGTATAAGATAAGTAAAAACCCAAATTTACACCTAAAACCCAAAATTTTTATTAAGGTATTTTTATTTACATGTAATAGAGAAACTATTTTAAATATTAATTTTAAAAATGTAATAAATTTATTTTGGTAAAATAAACATAATTATTGAATTCATACATTCAGAATTATCCTTTGGTAAATATTTCATATTTTTCTTGAGAAACATAAATTTTTAATGAATCCTGGAAAATACTATATATTAGTTAAAAACTGGATTTTGATTAAATAATTACTGATGTTAAATTATATAATAATTATTTAGGAAAAATTAAAAAATAATACCTAAACATATACACTCTTCCATAAAATATGTAACAGACATGATATTTTTATTAACGGTGAACTACTGCCTCACGAAACAGTGATTGTTCATTTATCCATTACCACATCTCTAAGTGGAAATTGTGAGGGAAAATCTATTTGTATATGATATATAAATTATATATTTATTATTTAATATTCATTAATTTTAGTTTAGAACATACCTTCATTTTATCCATCTTGTGTAAATATGATAATTTCGTTTGAGGAAGTGTGGACTCCCCCCCTCAAAGTGATGTGACTCATTCATGCCATATATGGAATGTATAAAGGATGGATTTAATAAAACATTGCAACATATATAACATAGATATGATAATAGAATTAGAATATACATAAGTATCATTTAGTTTTCATTCTTCTAATATGATAAATATGTGAAATTAGTGTTCATGTGTACGTGTGGCCAACACTGTCCATGAATCTTGAACTTCATTTATAATCCCAAAATATTATGGAAAAATATAAATACATATATAATGAACATAAAAGTTTATTAATTCGTGGTTTAAATCATATATATATTGAAAGAATGATATAATCAATGATTAATAAAATTATCAAGTCAAAACCTATACAATAAAACTGGATAATTACCAAATGAAATAGTGAATTTAATAAATTAGTGTTTACAAAAAGTTAATAAAATATTTTATGAATATAATGATAAGGACCCGGCCTTAAACCTCACTTAATCTTGAGATATTTCAAGAATACACATTGAGGATCTTTTCAGGTTTAGAGTTTTAGAGAATTAGATCATAAATCATGCATTACATTCAACATTTAAACAAAGTGGTTACATAAAAGATAATATTCATTTTTTCTCCATCAACGGAAACATATTTAAAATAAAACTTGGATTCTTTCCTGACACTTCCTTGACACTATCATCATATCATGTACCTTTCCCTTGAACTGTAAAAAATATTTCAAAAACTTGGGATGAGCATAAAAATCTCAGTAATGGATATAAAAATTCGGAAAGGAAACATTAGTACATGTATACATAAGAATCAATGAAATCATTCGTTACTCATAAAACATAATCACCTAAACATACCTCATGAAATCATAATATTTATGAATAACTCATAGAAATCATAATACATAAAGGTAACTTGAGGCATTCATAAAATTCTTATGTAGGGTGTAACCCTGATGGTTACGTTTGGAATACCCATCACAGTATATTCCCTAAATCTCTTCGGAGAAACCTTAACGTTTAACCCCTTCGCGTAACCCAATGCATTGGAGAGAAATATCGGGCTCACTCGCCCTTAGTTTATCACAGAACAACCCATCTTCATAAAACATTCCCAAGAACCATAACACAATCATAACACATAACTTAAGCATAAATGAAAGATAACATTCCCACAATTCAATAACAATATAACATTTTAAGATATTGAAATAATGAATCGATTCTAAAAAACCATTTTCAAAACCATTTAAAACCATTTAATAAAGGGATTTTTTAATCAAAGTGTCCCATACCACATTGATGCTTTTAACATTTTAAAGAATTAATATCCATATAAATAAATCCTTAAAATAATTTTGAAAACATGGATATTAATGACAAATATTTATAATAATAAATCATTAAAACATTTTAAATGATATTTTAGTTAAAGGGTTTTTAACAAAATGAGAGACACTTGAATACAATAATTGAGGAATAACATTTAATCAGAACTTTATAATATAATGAGAATAAAGTGATTCATGATATAATATTCCAAAGGATATTATATACACCATATAAGAGTGAATTAGTGCATAACAACAATGAAGTCTCACTAGAAATGTAATATGAGATGAAATCCCCTATAAAGATTGTATCCTTAAGGATAAATAAATCTCATAATTATGTGCGAAAAATATAAATACACCCAATATAAGTTAATATTATGTGTAAATCAATCAATTTTCACAGACACATATTTCAAGGATGATATATTCAATAACTACATGTTGAACCCAACGAAATCGAAATTGGGTTAAGAAGTTCCCTTGGTAAAATTCGACAGCCTAACAATGTCACTTTAAAATTCATAAAATTAGTTGATGAAAGAGAAAATGGTATCTCATCACTTGGACATAAAATTTACATCAATAAGGATATATAAGAACATATCTCAACATAAAATGATATAAATTAAAAGACATAAAAAATAAGTCTTTTAAAAAGAGGAGGGTGAAAGGTTCCCTTACCGATTTGGGTAACATTCGAAACGTACACCCCATGAAAGAAGGACTATACAAAATCAATTTGAAAAATCATAAACAAAATTATATTACAAAAAGAGTAGAATAATGGGCAGTACATATACCACTCAAAGGAAATGGTGGCAAATTTAGTATAAATATCACGAGAATAAAAGTGAGATGAAAATCCCCTTATGAAAATTCGGCAGCCTAATGACGCCACATAAAACTTCCAAAAATGGATTGATGAGATAAAATGGGGTCTATCATCATATTAACCAAAACATACAGAAATTGGAATATAAAAAACATCCCCCAACATAAGAATTTGGAGCTTAAAGTAAGTTACATAAAAAAGATTACTTTAAAAGAAAGAGAGAGGTATGATCCCTTACGAAAATTCGACAGCCTAACAACACCACCTAAAAATTCTTAAAATGAATTGATGAGAGTAAGAGGGGGTAAATCATCATATGAAAATAAAAATTACAGTATGGTGAATATTAAGTAACATCCTATAACATAAGAACATGGAGCATAAATGAAATGACATAAAAGAGGGTACTTGAAATGAAAGAGAGAGGTCATATCCCTTACCTCAAGTACGACTTGACTTGTTCGTTTCTTTATATTACTGAATAATAAACTATGTTAAATTTATAAGTGCTTAAGGTCCTACTTTAAGGATTATTATTCAGTTCATATCACATATTACAATGTTATAATAATTGGTTAATAATGTGAGTTCATATCAGACGTTTTTGTCGATGTTTGGTACATGAGTCAAAAATAAACTTGTTTGAAAATGATTGTTCATGTAGTTATAAGTAAATAATCTCCATAATAGTATTAATTATTTAAATATAATATATATCCAGTACATATTCATTTTATACTATTACATAACATTTGGAGATAAAATGAAATGAAATGCACCGTTCATGGAGATGGTAGGCCATATATAGGCATGCACGCTACTTTCATTTCATTGTCATATTAATGGAATTAAAAATAATTGAGAGATATATATATTATAATTCCAGTATTATATATATGTTTTATAGGTCACATAATATCATTATTTTCATTCTTTATACATTCAATTTATTGCATGAACGAGTCATATCACTTGAGGGGGTGGTAGTCCACACTTCCTCGTATGAAATTATCGCAATTGCACAACATACAAAGCATAAAGGTATGTTTTAAATATAAAATACAGAATCATATGGGAAACAAAAATAACATATATATCATATATAAAATACAGTGACATCATAATGGCCACCATGAAATGTGTTAAGAGAAAATTGAACAATCATCGTTTTGTGAGGCAGTAATTCACCATCCTCAGAAACAGTATGTTATTTAACCATTAGTCAAAGGTGTGGGTAAGTTTAGATCAAATATTTAACATAAAAACATACTAGTATATTTAATATACTGTTTTTGTTACAAAATAGAGGAATAAAAAGAGATTAGGGGTTTGGATAATCAAAATAAAACAAATGAACACAAGTGAAGACATTACCATTAAATCAGGTTACTCCTCTTGGTTTGAACCAAAAGGGTTTCTTGAAGAGAATTATTCCAAAGGTGAGGCTTAAATGATGAATAGAGGTATGTGGAGAGATTAAATAGGCATGGTATGTCCGATCCAAAGGCTTGATAGGTGTGCCTATGGTGGTAGAGGTGGAGGCCTTTTATAAGAGAAGAAGAGGGGCACTCTTGGAATGTTATAAAGTATTACTTTATTATAAAATGATTTTCGGATTTCAAAGGTCCCAAAAGGATATATTTCGAGGCTAAGGTGATAAGGTTTCTAAATACACCAATACAATAGATTTGTGACAAGTTTATGACTTATATTTCACCCTATCTTCTAATTTTATTTAAATCATTCTTTTATGAGGTAATCACCGCATCATCACGGTGTCATAAATAAATTAATTTATTTAATTTCTAAAAATTATTAAAAAAATATAATGATGTTGGAAATCTTATTATATTTCTAATGAATATTTATAGTAAAAAGTATAACTTGTATAACCTCATGTAAAAATTGTTTTAGTTAAACAATACATGTTTGAAGCATTTTAATTTTAACTTTAAATAAAAAGTTATTAATGTCATTTTCCAACCAATGTGGCTCCATGGGGTCCCCAATCTGACACAAGGATTTTCATGGTCGGCCATGACTCATCCAATAAGGGTAGGAAATTTTTCAAGGTCATTTCATATTATTATAACATTATCTTTACCTTAAATGACACTAATTATTTTTAATCACAATTAATAAAACATAAAAGTTACTATTCACCAAAAAATTATTTTAATCTCATTAAACCTCACTTTAATTCCTAATTACAACCATGTATGTCAGATTTTTGAAAATAAAATCACATAAGTGGTGAAGTTTCATTTAAATGAAAAATCAGTTTCTTTAACTACCACTTAGTGGTTTCACTATTCATCAAAATTGATGTTTTTCAGAAAAATACCAAATATTCACATTAATATATATTTGATATTCCGAATTAAAAAATGATGTCTATTTTACAAAATTAAAAATATATAAGTTGCATTAATTAATTTAATAATTCATTCCCGTTGTCAAAACAAATAGCGTGTTTTTAAGAAAGAATATCTATTAAAATATTGACACTAGTTTAAGTCCAATTTCCATGTGAAATTAATTACAATGACCACTATTGGATTAAATGGTAAAAATATATTCCAATTACACTTTAAAACCCATTATAAATATATTTTAACCATATATTTAAATTAGATGAAAAAGCTGTTTTGATGTAAAATTCAGTATTTTTTCACTATTCATCAATGTCAGAAACATACCAAAAATTTAACCAAATTAATTTCAATGTCCCAATCATAATGAATAAGTTTATTTTGACAAATAGAGCTTATAAAATTGTCAAAAGTTAGATTTAAAAAAGTTTCGCCATCAAAAGGCAGTAAAACAACCTTATAAAAATATTAGAGTATTTATTCTTAATATTGGATTCATTTGGATTTTAAGCCTCTGACATTTATTGGATAAATGAAAAAATATTTAACAAACACATGTAGTCACTTTGTAGTTATTTTTGTTCATTCCCGCCATTACAATGGCTAGGCGTTACCTATTATAATATTATTATATTATTAGTGTGCAACGTAAGATTTCAAAGAAACTCGTTGTTGCGTATTGGGTACGCCATCGAGCATAGCATTCCCTTTAATGTAATATTAAAATTTTATTCAAAAATATTGATAAACATTATAATGTAATATTATTTATTTAAATGGGATGTTACATCCTTCCCCCCTTTTGGGAATTGCGTCCTCACAATTTCAAAACTGGGCTTGGAAACCTCATTGAAAGTCCCACATCGGAACAAGAGTCATTAAAACTATAACATTAAAATAAAGGCAGAGAAGTACAGAGGTCACATGAGTTACCCATAATAGTATTACAAGTATGAAAATATGGATATGGAGTAGAATACAAAGGGTCATGTTCTGATGGAGAGTGATAGTAAACATGTCTTGAAGAAATTTATCAACAAGAAAATCACAAACTTGTGATGGGTTAAACGGTATTCGATTCCCCATTAGGAAATGTTAACAGACAACATTTTTGATTTAAGTTACTCTTCATTGAAGAATTTATTTTTGAGCTTAACTAAATCATAATGGAACATACTTACTTGTCACGTAGTCTTTCAACTTTTACTAGATTCCTTAATCAAACTCATATTTTCTCCAAAAGACTAGTATTTAGGAAGACTTTTTCACATTCAGAGTACTATAATAAACATCTTTAGAATCACCAAATCACAAAAGAGAATTATATATTTACCATGTCTTTAGATCTCAACCAAAACCAAAACAAATTTTTATTACGAGGTCAGATAATACCCAAAAAGGATATATTTTTTTAAAAAAAAGAAAAACTACTCATAATCTATAAAATTTGTCAAACAAAACCCAAAGTTCAACGAAGACCATTTAATAAAGCATTTTCCATAAAATTGTTCAAGATAAACCCAAATATGATTGAAACCCAAATATTTGAAGAATTTAATCACATAGTCTCCCAAGGTACAAATTAACATTTATCTCTAAATAATATCAGTTTCTCTTAAAGTCTCATATTGAAAAGTAATTAACTTAGTCACATATCCTCCATGATAGGTTAATAATTTCCATAGATAACCCAAAATAAACTTACTCTTGATTCATGAAATCATATAACTAAAAAAAAAATAATTAGTCAAACTAACCAGGGACTTTACGTAGTCTTGTGGTAGGTGATAAATAGCAGTCTCACATTGGTTGTGGGTTCGATTCCCACAGCTGTGTCCGACGCAACGGGTTGTCACACGGTCTGCGTGTTGTCATTTTTCCAAAACTATATAATTCGTAAAACATTACCCAATAAGAGATAAAATCTTCAAAAATAACCATAACATAATTTAACCACAATTTTACCTCATACCTTTCATTTTCCATCATAACATATAGTAACCCATAATTACTTCAAAAGTATGGATAATATAAACCCTAATGGAAACCTTTATAATTATCACATGAACTTACACATCTAGTTAGTTCTCTCGTATAAGAGGCATTAGAGAACTCACCAAGGTTCAACTGGTTAATCATGACTCCTGATAGTTGGTTTAGAAAAACCATGATATTTCTAATTGAATCCCCCATTTCATCCCGTCTCTTAATTTGAGAACCACCATAGTTTCCTTCAAAATAATTGTCACTTTGGTGCATTCTAGATCCATCCATTTACTAAAACCAAAAGGACAATGTGAGTATATCATGAAAATCATAATGTACTAAAGAGGAAGATAAACACTAAGATATACTTATCCATGTTATCTCAAACTCATTCCATCCTTCAAAAATAACAATGACTCTATCTAATATAAAAACCATTGTGGTTATACACAACATGTCACTTATGCCTAAACAAAACTCTAACCTCTAAAGTTATCTAAACCAACCTTTTATACCAACTATAAGGACCCGACCTTAAACCTTAATTAATCTTGAGTTATTTCTATAATACACAATGAAGAACTTTTCAGATTTAGAGTTTTAGAGAATTAAATCATAAATCATGCATTGCATTCCACATTTAAACAAAGTGGTTACACAAAAGATTGTTTTCTTTTTTTTCCATCAACAGAAACATATTTAAAATAAAACTTGGATTCTTTCTCGACACTTCATTGACACTATCCTCATATCATGTGACATTCCCTTGACATGTGAAAAACATTTCAAAAACTTGGGATGAGCATAAAAAGCTCAGTAAGGGATATAAAAATTTGGAAAGGAAACATTATTACATGTATACATAAGAATAAATGAAATCATACATTACTCATAAAACATAAGCACGTTAACATACCTCATGAAATCATAAGATTTATGAATAACTCATAGAAATCATAAGACATAAAGGTAACTTGAGGTATTCATAACATTCTTACATAGAGAGTAACCCGCATTGTGACGTTTGGAATACCCATCATAGTATATTCCCTAAATCTCTTCAGAGAAACCTTAACGTTTAACCCCTTCGCGTTACCCAATGCAATGGAGAGCTATATCGAGCTCACCCACCCTTAGTTTATCACGGAACCACCAGTCTTCATAAACAATGCCCAAGAACCGTAACATAATCATTGAACATAACTTAAGAATAATGGAAAGATAACATTCCCACAATTCAATAACAATACAACATTTTAAGATATTGAAATAATGAATCCATTCTAAATAACCATTTTCAAAACCATTTAAAACCATTTAATAAAGAGATTTTTGAATCAAAGTGTCCCATAACACTTTGAAGCTTTTAACAATTTAAAACATTAATATCAATATAAATAAATCCTTAAAACCATTTTTAATACATGAATATTAATGAGAAATATTTATAATAATAAATCATTAAAACCTTTTAAATGATATTTTAGTTAAAGGGTTTTTAACAAAATGAGAGACACTTGAATACAATAATTGAGGAATAAAATTTAATCAGAACTTTATAATATCATGAGAATAAAGGGATTCAAGATATAATATTCCAAAGTTTGTTATATACACCATATAAGAGTGAATTGGTGCATAAAAACAATGAAGTCTCACTAGAAATGTAAAATGAGATGAAATCCCCTATAAAGAAGGTATCCTTAAGGATAAATAAATGTCATAATTATATGTGAAAAATATAAATACACACAATATAAGTGGATATTAAGTGTAAATAAATCAAAGGTCATTCACACATATTCAAAGGATGAGATATTCAATAACTACATGTTGAACCCAAAGAAATCGAAATCGGGTTAAGAAATTCCCTTGGTAAAATTCGACAGCCTAACGACGTCACTTTAAAATTCATAAAATTAGTTGATGAAATAGAAAATGGTATCTCATCACTTCGACATAAAATTTACATCAATAAGGATATATAAGAACATATCCCAACATAAAAATATGGAAATGAAAAGATATAACAAAATAAGTCTTAAAAAAGGAGGGTGAAAGGTTCCCTTACCGATTTGGGTAACTTTCAAAACGTACACCCCATGAAAGAAGGGATATATAACATTAATTTTAATACTCATAAACAAAACTATATTACACATAGAGTAGAATAATGGGAAGTACATATACCACTCAAAGGAAATGGTGGAAAATGTAGCATAAATCTCACGAGAATAAAAGTGAGATGAAAACCCCCTTATAAAAATTCGGCAACCTAACGACACCACATAAAACTTCCAAAAATGGATTGATGAGATAAAATAGGGTCTCTCATAATATTAACATAAAATTTACAGCAAGATGAATATAAAAGAACATCCCCCAACATAATAAATAGGAGATTAAAGTAAGTTACATAAAAGAGAGTACTTAAAAAGAAAGAGAGAGGTAGGATCCCTTACGAAAATTCGGTAGCCTAACGGTGCCACATAAAAAATTATTAAAATGAATTGATGAGATTAAGAGGTAGTAAATCATCATATGAAAATAAAAATTACGGTATGTGGAATATTAAAAAACATCCTCCAACATAAGAACATGGATCATAAATGATATGACATAAAAGAGGGTATTTGAAAAGAAAGAGAGAGGTCGGATCCCTTACCTCAAGTCTGACATGTCTTGTTCGTTTCTTTATATTTTTGAATAATAAAATTTGGTCAATTTATAATTTTTTAGGGTCCTCCATTAAATATTATTATTTAGGTCATTTCACATATTACAATGTTATATCAATTGGTTAATAATGTGAGTTCATATCAGACATTTTTGTCGATGTTTGGTACAGGAGTCAAAAATGAACTTGTTTGAAAATGATTGTCCATGTAGTTATAAGGAAATCATCTCCAAAATAGTATTAATTATTTAAATATCATATATATCCAATAAATATTCATTTTATACTATTCCATAACATTTGTATATAAAAAGAAATGAAATGCACCGTTCATGGAGACGGTAGGCCGTATGTACGCATGAACGCTACTTTCATTTCTTTGTCATAATAATGGAATTAAAAATAATTTAGAGATATATATATTATAATTACAGTATAATATATATGTTTTATAGGTCACATAAGTGTGTTAGTTTCATTATTTAGAGATTCCATGTATTTCATGAACGAGTCACATCACTTGAGGGGGCGGTAGTCCACACTTCCTCGTATGAACTTATCGCAATTGCACAACATGAAAAGCATAAAGGTATGTTTTAAATATAAAATATATAAGCATATGGGAAACATAAATAACATATATATCATATATAAAATACAGTTACATCATAATGGCCACAATGAATGTTGTTAAGAGAAAATTGAACAATCATCATTTCGTGAGGCAGTAATTCACCATCCACAGAAATAGTATGTTCTTTACCCATTAGACGGGGGTCTGTGTAAGTGTAGCTAGAATCCTTAACATAAAAATATCCTTGTATATTTAAGATAATTTTTTTGTTTCAAAAAAAAGGAATAAAAGAGTTTTGGGGTTTGAAGAACAAAAATAAAACAAAAGAACACACGTGAAGACATTACCTTAAAATCTGGTAACTCATCTTGGTTTGAACCAAAAGGTTTTCACGAAGAGCATTCTGCCAAAGGTGAGGCTTAAATGGTAAATATAGGTATGTGGAGAGATGAAATTGTCAGGGTTCGGACGAGCCAATGGCTTGATAGGTGTGGCTAATGTGGTAGAGGTGGGGAACTTTTATAATAGAAGAGGAGGGGCACTCTTGGAATGTTATAAACTATTACTTTATTATAAAATGATTTTTGGATTTCAAAGGTCCCAAAAGGTTATAATTATAGGATACGGTGATAATGTTTCTAAATCCACCCATCCAATAGGTTTGTGAAAACTTTAAGACTTAGATTTCACCCTATCTTAACATTTTATTTAAATCGTTCATTTATGAGATAATCACTACATCATCGCGGTGTCACAAATAAATTAATTTATTTAATTTATAAAAAATATGAAAAAAATATAATGATGTAGGAAATCGTTTTAGATTTCTAATGAATATTTATATTAAAACATATGACTTGTATAACCCCATGTAAAAATTGTTTTAGTAAAACAATACATGTTTGTGACATTATAATTTTAAATTTAAATAAAAAGTTATTAATGTCATTTTCCATCCAAAGTGGCTCCATTGGGTCCCAAAGTTGAAAAATGAATTGTCGTGGTCGGATATGACACATACAATAAAGGTAGGACTTGTTTCAAGGTCATTTCATATTATTATAACATTATCTTTACCTTAAATTACACCAATTACCTTTAATCGCGATTAATAAAACATAAAAGTTACTATTCACCGAAAAATTATTTTAATCTCATTGAACCAAATTTTACTTCCTAATAAAACCATGTTTTTAGGATTTTTTAAAATCAAATCACAGAAGTGTTAATGTTTTATTTAAACGAAAAATCAGTTTCTTTAACTACAACTTAGTGGTTTCACTATTCATCAAAAATTTATGTTTTTCAGAAAAATACCAAATATTCAACCTAAGATATATTTGATATTCCGAATTAAAAAATGATGTCTATTTTACAAAATTAAAAATATATAAGTTTCATTAATTAATTTAATAATTCATTCCCACTGTCAAAACAAATACCGTGTTTTTAAGAAACAATATCTATTAAAAGATTGACACTAGTTTATGTCCAATTTCAAAGTGAAATTAATTACAATGACCACTATTGGATTAAATGGTAAAAATATATTCTAATTACACTTTGAATCCAATTTACAATATATTCTAACCATATATTTAAATTAGATGAAAAATCATTTTTGATTTAAAATACAATATTTTTTCACTATTCATCAATGTCAGAAACATACCAAAAATTTAACCTAAGAAAATTTCAATGTCCCAATCATAAAGAATAAGTTTAGTTTGACAAATAGGGCTTATAAAAGTGTCAAAAGTTAGATTTAAAAAATGTCCACCATCAAATATCATTAAAATAACCTTTTAAAAATATTAGAGTATTTATTCATAAAATTTAATTCATATGGATTTTAAGCCTCTAATCTTTATTGAATTAATGTAAAAATATTTTACAATCATATGTAATAATTTTGTAGTTATTTTTTTTTCATTACTTCCATTACAATGGCAAGGCGTTACATATTATAATATTATTATATTATTAGTGTGCGATGTATGATTTCAAAGAAACTTGTTGTTGCGTATTGAGTACGCAATCAAGCATAGCATTCCATTTAAAGTAATATTGACACTATATTCAAAAATATTTATAATCATTAGAATGTAATATTATTTATTTCAATGGGATGTTACAATAAAATATGATATTCTAAAAATGAGTGTTGTTCTACGATTAGTTACTAACATTTTTTAAACTACAATACATTTAGATAAATACTAGACAACAAAAAGTACGGTTATGGTAAAGGAATGTTGTCTCAATTTACGTTCCATTGAGTCTAAATTGATATTTTTCACTAATTAACTTTTATTCGGGGTCGAAAATGAATTTTTCATGTTATATAATAAAAAAAATTATTCTCTTGTTATTATAATTTTAATTTAATATGATTCCTTTTTGGGGATTACGATTTAGATGTTTTAATTTTGTATGAGAATGTTATTAATGACTAACATAACTATATTCCTTCTATTAGTGATTATTAACTTTATTTGGAAATAATAACTTTTTAATCATTATAAACTGTAAATATACTTGATTAACCATTTTCTCATACAATGGATATTACTACCATTTTTTATAAAGTGTTTACATGGATAGTTTTTTTGATTAATTAGGGTATTATTGATAAAAACTATATTTCTCATTTAATATGGTTATTTGATAAGGCATATTAGTTATTTTGATTAATCAATATGAGGAATGTTTTGGAATGGCAATTAAGGGTGGATCTTGGACAATATAAATATCTTATATGCATCGACAGGTTTTAATGAGGCAAATTCATCGGCCAAATTAAACGGCTCTTTATCCATAGGATTAAACCATATTCTGAAAGGTGTTGTGGTAATATGTTTTCTTGTTCCTCATATATGAAATTAATAAAGAAATTATTTCCCTCATTCTGATTCTATTATCATTCATCCATGTCATTATTCACCAATATATATATGGATACATATCATTCTAGTTTATTGATTTAGATGGCATGAGTTTCAGTTTTTTACCATTCCATATAAATATATCCTTATCTCGTTGTTGAGTGGAATATGTTTTTATTTAATCACCATTCTAAGATAACTTATTCAAATTTAATCATTATTTCTTATTCTTTACTAACCCTTAATGAGCATTTGAGATCACCCTTTTTGCGTTACTTTCAATAGG
The DNA here is from genome assembly GCA_963277665.1 of Viscum album. NCBI lineage: Eukaryota > Viridiplantae > Streptophyta > Magnoliopsida > Santalales > Viscaceae > Viscum > Viscum album. Next base: position 590,848,468 of record OY728140.1, on the reverse strand, counting down.
CTATGAAGAAGCAATCATTGAATAAGGAATATAGGATTTTGTTTATTTCATTTTAATATGTATCATGTTTGTAATTTCATTCTCCTAATTTATTATGGGAATCATGTATGGAATATGGATTTCTAAGACTGTTTAACCGAATGGTTCTTTGGTATTTTATTCCTTATAATAATTCCCATGTAATAGTGTAATTTACCCACTCTAGGCTTTTCAGGTCCTCATGTTACAGTTGGTATTAAGGAATATTTTTAACAACCTTTGAAACAAGATTTAGAAAATAGAGATTTTAGAGAACAACCCTAAGAAAATCATTGAGTAGAAGTATATAAGTATATCCTAGAATTTTTGTAGAGTAGAGATTATGTGGAAATTCTTGGAAATACATCCCTATCATTATAATACAAGTGGACATGGTTTTGGAATAAATACACCTATTTGTAATAACTCGGACATGTAGTTCTAAGCCTGACTCGAGGTAACATTGTACTTGACAATGTGCCTTACTACACACCTAGTTTGACACTCCCAAAGGATATGCTTTGTATAGGTCACATTTTATTTACCTATTATTATGAATGATTTCTAAGTAAAGATATCCCCAATGAATCCTTGTTTATGATTATAAGATTAACTATGCATTAATTTATTAATTTTAATTAAGCTATAATTACTATTATAAAAATTCCATAATTTTATGAGATAATATAATATATTATATTTTTTATAAATGGATCCTAGAAGGAAGAAGTGTGTCAACACTAATGGAAAATGTAGATATTTCCCTATAGAGGAAGTGAATATAGAATATATAAGAACTAAAAAAGTTATAGATATATTAGGGAGGCTTGGTTAGGTTATGAAGAATAACCATGACCGAATGGAGAAACCAATTCCACAGTGACAATCTACTATACTGTATCACTTTATATAATAAAATCACCCATTATTTAGTTGGAATACTAATCAAATTATGGAATATGATTGTATTCAGTCTCTCAAGAAGATATTTATAGCCTTTGAATGCACTAAAGAGGAAAAAGAAATACTTCTAGTTTATTGTCTCTAAGGTGATGTTGATCATAGGTGGTCTTAGATCAAGAATTCAATGGAGGAAAAATAAAATTATCTCTTGTAATGGATGACTTTTAAGGATACAGTCTGTAATAAATACTTACCTCGTGATTGGAAAATTGATATGAATAGAAAATTTCACAGATTAAAGATAAAGGTAGAAGATATTATTTGAGGATTATGAAACTACATTTACATGTTTACTAGGTATGATAATGCTTATATACAAAAAACATAGTGAATGATCGACCACATATTTGAATATTTAAAGACACATATTTATAGGTGAGTGGTTTCTCATAAATTCTCATCAAATAAAGAGATACTTTAATGTGCCATCAAAACTAATAAGAAATTATTGAGATCCTATGTATTCAAGGTAATCCACGGGAAGAAGAGTTATTATTAACACCATGAAAAAGGGAATGAGTCAAATAAGATGAAGGGAAAATAGGGTTTTCCAATGTGTGATAAATATGGAATCAATCACCAGGGTAAATTCATGAAAGGATTAGGATTTTGTTATATATTATTAGAAACGGGTCACTGTGACATGTAATTAGACGGGGAGATGTAAAATATGCCTATTCAGTGACACAACTGAAAGGAGATGGTGTACTACATAGAAAAATGACACAAGAATCCAAAAAATATACTTTAGAAGAATATTATGGATCGTGTTTAAGCATATTTTATTGACACAAGTGAAGTTAAATTATTAATGTACTTCCATCTTTGGATATCAGAAATATTTTGTAAAAGTATTTTATTTATTTTGTTATAATTTTTTAATGTATTATAACTATAATTATTATACTCCAATACATTTTTTAAATTGATCTGAGAACCATTTTTTTGAATGGTAGCTAGAAAATTTATTTCGTTCTAAGATAATATTTTTTGAAAATATGGGATTGAGGGAAAGACAACCCTTAATATGTTCAAAATATTGAGATAATGATGAAGAAATGATTGATTTGGATAAGTAATGACTTCCTTGGAACAGATTAATGTCTTGTTTCAAAAGTGGTATAAGCTATCATTGATAGAGTTTACAAAATTTTTTGGATTTTAAGGAATATATCCAGTAACATGTGTCATACTAATGGAATAATGAAGAATTATTTTTTCTAATATGGTTTTAGGGTAATTTGAGTTATTACCATATTTCAAGAGGATACATGATGATGTTATTACCCTGTTCAGAATGTGAAAATTTAAATTTTCCTCAAGTTGACTAATTGAAAATGATAAGTTCTTTTTTGAAATTCAGTGAAATCATTTATAATATATAAGATAAAAATAATTTTGAAATTTCAACCATTATGAACTGGTTTATGATTTATATTGGATGTTCATTTAATAATTTTTATATTACATTACTATATGATGATTGTTTTTCTGAGAGATGATGTAGAAATAGTTCAAGGCATGGTGAAAAAATCATATTGTGCTTTTAGAATACTAACATGATTTTATATTCAATTATAAACATATAGAGTGAAATAATTCCTCCACACCAGGAAAATATTTGACCATGAATCGAAAAATGTTATCCTAGTACCTTAATTTCTAATGAATCAAATGGCCACTTAAATCATCATGGATTTATGGAAATAAAGTTGTTAACATTCCCCTAACAATGTTCTCTAGAATATTCAATTAGAAATTATTTGTTATAAATTTCCCCGATATCAATGTGCTTATTTCCCACCTGTGTTTTCCTACAAGGGAACCATGTTGTGTGACCATTATACTTTGCTTTCTACCTTATTAATAATATGTGATATAAACCGTTTTTATCCTTTGGTTTTTTAAATAATAGTTTATTTTCAATCCCTATATCAATGTGATCAAGTTTAAATTTTGAGGACACAATTTATTTAAGATGGAGGAAATGTAACACCCTTAAAATTCAATGTAAGATCATTATATTCAATAGCAAGCATGAAACATGACACTAGGCATGTAAGGAAAAAGAATACACTGATACTTTATAATATATTTTATATTTTCAAATCAATTTTATATATTATATATTTTTTAATGTGGTTGACATTGATTTATGTTTCATTTCACCGCAAAAAGGCCTTTCATGATAGCTTGCTTTATATGCAAGACTATGTTTCACTAAATAAGAGTGTATTATTAAAATAGTATTATTAAATATAATATTATATAAACAATCAATTATGTTGGAGGTTATGGATATTCTTACAAAATTATTATTAATTCTTGTTTATATAAATATAAATATAATTCATAGGTTATCAATTAATGACAATAGAAAATAATAACCAATTTGATATAAAAAGAAATATTATTATTTTTATGCTTCCCAAAGTAGTTTGTCTTAATAATCCAAAATAAGTAAAATTTATTAAAGAAATTAATGAATTATATAATTTATATATTCAATAATATATTTTATATATTCATCCAATTTATTTATTAAGTATTATATTAAAACAAACCCCGTATTACACATAAAAACCTATATTTTTATTAATGGATTTTACAACCTTTTAACGAGGAACCTATTTTAAATATTAATTTGGATACTTTTATAAGTTTAATTTTATAATATAAACATTATTATTGAGTATATAATGAACAAATTATCCTATTGTTATTTTTTTCTGAGAAACATCATTTTTGATGAATAGGGAAAAATTGCATGTTACTTAAAAACTATGTTTTCATTTAAATAATTGTAAATGTAAAATTATATATTAAATTTTATTTAAGGTAATTTTATTTCAATTATAAATAAATTATTATAATTTAGTTAATTAGAGTCAATTTTTTGTTGATATTGAATTTAAAAACAAAACATACTTTTGATCATTTTTCTACTAAAACCAGTTAATTCGTCCATGTTTGTGATTATCATTAATCTTAATTTTCCCGCTTATGTGAAAAGAATTTCAGAAAATGGAAATAAAAAATAATAATAAATTTCATATTTACTTTATAATATGTTAATATTAATTTTAACCAAAATGACTAGTGAATGTGATTTATATTAATTTTAGTGATTAAGGAAAAATTAAACTTAATAAAGGACATAAACATTGTATTACGGGCCCAAATGACCTATAAACTTATCCAAAACCCCTTTTAGGGGCCTATACAGACAAAAAACCATTAAATATTATGTTTTTATTGTTTTATGACTTTATTTTAGGCATTTACTTGTGTATACCTAACTTGTTTCCAAAAATTCCAAGTGTGTCTCTTTCCTTCCCTACAATGGGACACCGCCTCTCCCACTTCTTCAAACTTATCAACCCACTTAGTATAGGAAAACTCATGACCAAATATTATCCCAAAATACTTCCCCTCAATCTATAATAACTACATTGTTCAGGAATCTTTTTGAAGAAGCCTTTTGGTATTAACAAAAAGAAGTTACCTAATTAAGAGGTCACTTCTTCTCTCAAGTTTCTTATTTTCATTTCCATTATCCAACCCCAAAAATATTATTATTATATTATATTATAAAAAATAGTCCTAAATATACTCTTGTGTTTCAATTTTTACATTTTTATCCACCCTTACTCAAAGTTCCATCTAATGTGTAAAGATCATAATTTTTCTATGTACGGTGAACTACTGTCTCATTAAACGATGATTGTTCAATTTTCCTTTACCACTAATCAAGGTGGAAATTATAATGGAAACTATGTTTATATATGATACATAATATATATATAATATATTTATTCTTCTTTAATTTTCATTTATTACATACCATTATATTTATAGCTTGTGTAAATACAATAGTTTCTTTTGAAAAAGTGTGGACTACCACCCCATCAAAGCGATGTGACTCATTCATGACATATATGGAATGTATAAAGGATGGATTTAATAAACTTATGTTACATATATAATATAGATATTATCCTTAAATTATAATATAAATATGGGTCATTTAGTTTTCATTCTTTTAAATTGACAAAAAATTGAAAGTAGCGTTAATTGTATGTACGACCAACTATCTTCATGAATGGTGCGCTTCATTTCTAATCAAAAAATAGTATCGAATAATATTAATACATATATAATGAATATATATGATAATTAATTCATGGAATAAATTATGGAAATGAACAAAACACTATCTAATCAATGATAAAAATAATAAACAAGTTAAATCCTACTCAATAAAACTTGGGCAATTAACACAAGAAATTGTGAAATTATTGAAAGAATGATGCCAAATAGGAAATAAAATCCTGTTTGAAGATTAAATATGATATTATAAACATGCTTATTGTCCTTTTATAAGTTAGTAACATATTTTACACCATAATGAAGAAGGATAAAGTCCATATAATGGAACTTATGGATAGTTTAAATGAATTTTCTCTCAATTTAGATTCCATTAAAACATAATTGTTATTATGAACCAATTCACATTTAATTTGTGTATATAATACCTTTTCCATGTAATATCTTAAATCCCCTTATTAGCTTGAAATTATATGAATAATTCAATGTCATACCATTATAGGTATTTTTATTTATATGTCTTTACATGGTTTGGGTCACTTTTTAATGTTTAATGATCATTCTCCTCAAGAAGGATTGTAATGACTATACTTAAAATATAACTTCCTTTTGAGATTTTTAAAATTATTTTGAAATAATAACTTTATTATAAGAATTATTCATTTTAAATATACTTGAATATCAGTGTTCTCATATAATGAATATTAGTATTACCTAAACCATATACCAATTTTAAAACAATATATACATTTACAATCATTTTATTAATTGAGGAGTTTTAGAAAAAATAAATATTTACCATTCAATATAGTATTTCATAAGGAATATTCTATATTTTAAATACTAAATATGATGATTTTTTTTTACTGGAAATGACATGTGGATATGAGGCTTTATATAAGTCCTTGATGCATTAAATGGTTCTCATGATACTAAAATAGAGACGTTTCTAATTGTAGTTTTATACTATCTTTTGAATGGTATTAATGGTAATATGTTTTCAGGTGACTCAGACATGATATCCATAAAGAAATCCTTTCCCTCATTTTATTTAGTTATTTTCAATCCCTGATATCTTTTTTTGATATATATATGGATACATTTCATTCATTGTTAATTGATTGAGATGGCATGAGTTTTTTTATTACATTTCCATGTTGATATTGTCTTATCTATTTACTGAATGGAATATGTTTTGAGTAAATCACAATTCCATGTTAATTTATTCTCACTGATTCATTATTTATTCCACATTATTTACCATTTATGAGCATTTCAGGTAACCATTATTATGTTTCATTCCCCAGGTTATGAAGAATAAATATTTGAAGAAAATTTCAATGATGTAGTTTATTTAATTTTGTTATGTATCATGTTTATATTTTATATTTCTCATTGTACTATGGGAATATTTTATGTAAACTTTATTTCCAATACTACCAAATTTGATGTTCTATGAGGATTTTATTCAATGTAATAAAGTCATGCATCAGCTATGGGCATCAGGGGTTGGGGCGTTACACGTCATTGTTTTCTTCAAAGATGAAAAAGATGAAATTTTTAGAACATAAATATCTAAATTTGGAATCAAGGATTTAGAAAGATGATAGGAATTATGATGATGATATTATTAGGGATGGATATGGATTTGAGACTTTTATTGTAGTTGATGAATAATCTATATTAGAAAAAGTAAATGATTAATATATCAGTAGCGACTAAAGTGCAAACAATTAATTAAATAATAATGAAAATATAAGTTATTTTTGTATAAAAAACTAATTAGATTAATTTTAATGATATAAAAATTTTATAATGAGAAAAATAAATTAATGAAATACAATCATTCATTGAGAAAAATTGATTATGTTTATTTTGAAAAGGATTCAAAGAAGAAAAATCAGTTTGATAACCTCAAGAATTTTCTTACTACAGAGTTAATTTACTTATTAAATAAAGGATAATATTATATAAAAGGTAAAGGGTATTTATTTTTTTTTAAAATGATAGAGGAACAAATATAATTGAAAAAATTTAAAATAAAATTAAAAAATTTTCTTTTTGATGATATAAAAAGGTCAAAGGAGAAGATTATTAAATGTTATGAAGGTTTAAATAATAATTAAATTCATTTAAGGAAAAAATACCACAAAAAAATAAATGAAAACGTTCTTAGGTGTGTTGGTAAAGAGCTTGACTCATTGTTAAAGTGAACAAATATAAACTTGTTGAATGCTAAGATATTATCAAATTTTTGAAATTCAATGAATTTATATGTGGATGTTTAAAAATAATATATATTATAAACTGATGAAATCGATTAATTATTCTAGAGTGAAGAGTTAATTATTTGGATTAAATAAAAAATTTCAAGAATTAACCAAAATTGATGCTCAAAAGGTGGAGGAAGAGAATGTGTTAATAGTAAGATTAATAGATGTTACTAATGTAATGTTTGAATTCATAAAACATTTTTGGTATAATGAATTATTTGGGAACATGGAAATTGTATAATGTTTTATTAAATAACATTTATATGTTCCTATATTATTTAAATGACAATTATTGAGTTACATCCATCATGCTTAATAAAGAAAAATTACCATGTACTCTAAAAACTATGAATTTAAGGATGAGAAAAAGATACAACCATTGGATGATGTTTGTATATGATAGGAATAGTAAGGTAATTTTTATAAAAATATTTATCACAATTCTTAATTACAAACTATTTGTGAATTATAATGATCAAATTATTAGAAAAATAAATAGAATGTAATTGAGAAGGCATTATTTATTAATGAGTCACTCAAAAAATTTCAAAAATAATGTTTGTGTAATTTGAATAGTGCATGTTCTTTACCCACAATATAACATTTAATTCACTTTTGGTGTATTGAGAATTGAATATAAGGCTTAATGATCATTGACATAATGGTTCAATTAAGATGCAAATTGTTGAATAAATAATGATATTAAAGGATAAGGTGAAAACCTATAATATGTTTTATGTTGATCGGTTAAAGACAAAATTAGTATGTGTATCTCAGAACTGTGAAGAAGTAAGTGAATTGGTTTCTAAAAAATATGGGTTCCTACTGATTAGGTTTAAATATGGATTCTTATTAATCAGTAGACAATAAACTATATACCACATGTTTCATCTTAGTTATATTGGAAATTCATGTGACATAATATTATTAGATGAAAATAAATTGTTGGATCAATGTCCTTCATAAATATTGCTCAATAATAATAATATTACTTATTATGGTACTATTCATGGTGTTACTATACTGAGGAGAGAATGAAATTAAGTGTTATGAATTTTCCAAAAGGGGATGTTTTTCAATTTTTCAGCAACAAAGTATAGATTCAAACATCTCACACATCGGAGCTAATTCATTCAAATATTTGAGGGATTATGAGGATGTTATATAAAAATAAGGATAAATATTGTTTTTATTACTATATTTGAAATCCATAATCCCCATAATTATTTTTATGAGGTGTTAGTTAATTTCTTCAAATATGTTGATTTTTTTTATAATAGTTGTAGAGAAGGATAATTTTTACTTATTAATGAATATCCACATAGAAAATGGTGCAAAATATACTTATGGAATAATTAAATCATATGCTGAGATTATTATTTTTTCTTCATGAACTCAATCCCCAATACATCATACCCAGAAATAGTGTTTCTGAGGGGATGAAGGGTGTTTGGTGGAGATGTTTAATACAATTTTTATTTGTCATGATACTACTTGTTTTCTATAGAGACAAATAATTATTATAGTGTTTCATAATCATAACCATTAATTATATGAACCAACATAGTTATTTCACTATAAAAGATGTTTTTAATAGGTCCCCAATTATGAACCACTTGATAGTCTTTCGTAACCCTTATATTATAAAATTTTATAGTAAAAACCTTATAATGTATAAGAAAAAGGTATTTTATTGAATCTTCCATATTTATCCTCTAATATAAATGGATATCAGTATATAATAAGGATAATGAGAATATTATGGAATTTTTTGATAAATTGGTTTTAGACCACAAAAATCATGATATCACATATTGAGAATCAGGTTTCTGAAATGAAGATAGTAAGTCATATTTTGGTGAGTAGATGAAGGAAATTGATAAAAATAATGAAAATTGGAAACAAGTATAGATTGAATATATTTATATGGTAATTGTTTGTGATTAATAAAAATATTATTCAAATGAATAATCATGAGATTTGTAATGAATTATTCAAAATTAACTTGACGGAAATATATTGAGTGAATTCAAATTAATTTTTTAGTTTCAAACCCATTTTGTAAAGTAAATCTATATGTGTAAGGATCCAAAATGTGTATAGGAATTTAAATTATTTAAATATATATTTATAGTAGAATGGTATATTTTTAATGTAAATATATAGAGGGTTTAATAAATTCATACATGGATATTATAAAAATAATTCAAGCATGTTGAACAAGTTTTTGAGTTAGAGAGGAATTTAAATTCAGAGCCCTTGTTTTCCAATTATATATGAGGTTGTTTTTATATAAGTGGGAAGTTATTTAAAGAAATTTGACTACTAGGATAGACATAATTCAATTATTATATGAAAATAAAGGATAATTTTCAATCAAACTACAATGATATGAATATCATTTAGGTCGAAATTTTGATGATATAGAAACATATATCTCAAAAGAATCATTTTAAGGTTTCTAAAATGTATTGAACTAGAAGATACATTGAAATTCCAAAAACAAGTGAATCATTGAAAATATTATAAAATTAAGTCACTAAAATTCATGAGATAATGAAATTTTCTTTTTTAAACATATAATAAGAATTTTGAGAAACATATTTATATACCAGAAGATAAAATTCATGATTGAAGACATATTCTGGTGAAAGAATAATTGTAAACTAACAATAGTCTATTTGAATCAGTAGGATGTTGTACATTTTTAGGTTGGAATGTGGGATCTAGATGATAATGACACAAAAACACTTGTATTTGATAATATTAATATTTTTAGAAATCTTCTTGGATCTATATGATAATCAGATTTATGAAGGACTGGGTTTTTAACATTATAACTGAACATTGTACAAATACTTCTGTTCATATATTACATTAATTAACAATATTATAAACAAGAGTATGTTTTGAGGTCACAAATAAAATTTATATATCACAACCAATACAAATGAAATAATAACTAATAATTGTGTATCATTTTATATTTCTTTTTTTCGGTAAAATATTGCCTCTACTGTTTCACCTACACCCCTCTCAGGGTAGATAGAAGGCCCATTGGGAGTAAAAAAGGGTTATCAAATCATTGGTATCCACTAACTGTATATATATATATATATATATATATATATCCTCAATAAATATAACTTATTTATATTAATAGAATGCTTAAAAAAGTTACAGAGTTTCTTCTTCTTGAAGATATATGAGTTGTTGAGGAACCTTCATTTTAAAAAGTTTATATATTTTTTGTGGCCTTTAACTTATAGGATTTAAAAATATATAGAGAGAAATTAGAATATGAAAGAAGATTAGAGGTTATATAACTTGACTTCTCTAAAGATGAAAAAGGGGGACCAACCACTATATGAAGGTAAATAATGGGGTAGTTTTTCAAATAATTATGATATGAAATAACCTTCAAGAGAATCCCATGCTTGTGGTGAATAGTATGCACATATTCAATCTCCTGATAATATTTAAAATAAAATTGGGATTTCATGAAATTTAACACTTATAAATAAGTTGTATATATAAATTAATTTATCAAGGCGATATAGGATGAAAACTCATGTCAATAATAGAAATACAATTATATGGGTTATACATCTTCAGTGATGTTTCAAAAACCAAAAACTATAATAAAAATATTGATGAAAAAATAAAATTTTATATTAAATTTAAATGTAATTGTTTTTTTATTTGAAGAATAATTTCAATGAAATGTTTGGGGGAAATATGTGTTTAATGATATTTTTAATGATCAGATTCATAGATGACATATTTATGAAAATTTTATGATTTCTTTATGAAATCATAAATATAAATTGATAATTAATCATGGAAACTATATACATGTTGAAATAAGGTTCATGATTAAATTGGTCAAAAGACAAAAGATGAATGTGTTGATATAGTGAAATATTGTTATGATATGAAAAACAAATTAAATTTAATGTGTCATGATATTGATTTAAAATTGGGAAGTGAGGAAGTTAATCAAGTTGAATATTCACATGAATTTGAGAAATGTTCCATTGACATGATTTAAATGTAGATTAATATTTCATAGAAGACTTGTTCTTGGGGTAGGAGGATCTTGAAATAATTATAAAAGTACGTATCTTCTAAAAGATCTAGAAATATGTTAATACCATGTTATTCTGATTTTGTATTCCCTAATTCAAATTTCAATAATATAGAAAGTTTTAATCTAGGTTCTTGAGAAATTTAGGTGGAGAAAGATGTGAATACAAACTAATTATATAAATTTAGAAGAAGAAAAGTAATGGAAAATATCTCCATAAGGTGTTCATAAGAAACATATTTTTATTTGATAACCATAATATACATCTATCGACCATACTAAAACAAAATGAAAAAATAGATTTTTTATTGTTGATGTTTTGGAATGATTAGTTACTAGACCATTATCTATTTTAATAACATGTTAACTATCAGAATACAAATGATGCAAGTTGTAAGGATGAAATTGATGTATAAATTAATGAATAAAATCACAAAAAAAGAGACTGAATGAGGAAAATCTATTTACATTGAACTGATTTGAGTATCTCAATGAATGTTTGAAAATTATAGTGAAAGTATTTATAGGGATGTTGAGTGTTGGTTTACATATTCCAATAACAACATAGTTGTAATTAATTAAAGTATAACACAAGAACTAAAAGTAAATATAATTAAGACTCTATGTATAAAAATGTGTGTTAATAAATGTATGTTACCAAATAGATGATACCCAATAATAAGGGCCCATAATTTGTCACAAAAAAATGACACGATGCTTATATTATTGATGACAATTTCAAATCATGGATAGGTAAAAACGTTCTGCAAATATAAAAACTAAAAATAATAAATCTATAATGATGAATGAAATTAATCCAAAAGGAAAAATATGGCATTAGATTGATCGATGAGTATTATAAAATAAATGATAAACTTCATCATATGTTACTACTAAAGAGTAACTTAACAGAATAAAATAATTACAATGGAATATATAATAAGATAAGTCACTATCTGAAAACGTACATTAATGTGCGATAATTGATAGAGATATTTTTTAAAAATATAAATTATTCTTTAGATGATATAAGGATTGTATGTCCTAAAATAGACTAAAATATGTTTCCTTATTTTTGTATGAATATTTTCCCAAATCAGTTGGATATAGGAAAAAATGTTATAAGTAACAGAAAATGTATATTTTATGTTCCTTTTTGGAGATATTTTAGATAAAATATACACACAATGAAAATGGTAAACAGAAATGAAATAAAAAGGATATATTTTACCATACTATTAGTAGCAATGAATATATAGGTAAAACTGTAATGAAAATTGATGTTTATTTTATTGGATGTATTAGATTATGAAACAAAAATCAGTCATTTTTCTCTAAATAATGTGAGAACATAAATCAACCTTATTCTCTCATATGTTTTGGATTCTTTCATTAGAAAATTAATTGATGTTGATGTAGTTATTGGGGAGACGTGACGAAAATTATGTTTTTAATGACTAAATGTATTCTGGAAGATATCCATTATAAGATATGGGAACTCATTTTTGGTGAGTTCTTGTGTTTTTTTTGGATTATTTCCTTTTATTTTTTTGTTAATGGAATGTTTTCCAAGGTTATAATATGTATTGGGGTGTTTCACGTGTTTTGGAAATGAAAGAAATGATTATGGGGTCATATAGTGTATGTGGCATGGTTGGAGCATAATTATTATTAACTTTGTGCCCTAACAATGCATTCCTAGATATGGGTTCTACAGTTTGAATAAACCATGCAAGGGGGAAGGAAAACCATGTTGTCCTTCATTGGTCCATCCAACATGTTTAATGAAAAAAATTTCAAACCATGCACGAGTTCTAGGTAACTGTGCAGGTTTTCCCCATATTGGATAGATAGTGTAACAAAGTTCACCAAATGATTGGAAAAGCATGCGTCCATATAATAGGCCCCTTTTGATGTGAGATTTTACCATGTTTTCCTCTCAGGCCGTAAGTGTTGTAATATGGGATATCAAAAAATTCTTCCTCCAGCAACCATAGGGATTGACCAAATATCATAAATCATCCCATGGATTGATAATCCACTTTTATAGGCTGTTAGTAGCATCGTTGGTTGTGAATTGAAGCTCCAGGTGGGTACACCAATCATCACACATCAATACATTAGATTAGGGTTTGGTAGGTTGTTTGTATTCTTCTAAATCCCTAAATCCTCTTTTGATAGAGGGTCTTAATTTGTGGATTTGGAGGGTGCTCAAATATGATTCAACGAATAGGGTTATGTGAGTGTTCATATTTGGAATTTTGGTAGGTGGTATTCATGTTATAGCCTATAGTCTTGTTGGTTATTTATATTCATGTGGGTTTTCTTTATTTTGTTGTGTTGTATATTTCATTTTTCTTGGTAAAAGATATTAATTGATTAGGGTAAATGTATAATTAAACCCTTCATGATCTCTATAAGATGTGTTGTGGTTGATTTGACTGGGTTAATTTCCTACCATATGGTGTGACACTTCATGAACATGCAAATTAGAATGTTTTGTATATAAATAAAATGTTAGGAAAAATATTCCACAATAAAGGTTTTTAAATGTTAACTCGGGTTAGGAAATAAAATTAATGATAATCATTCTTAGTTGTTAACATAACATACGAGGTTGTTGGGTATAATGTTAATTGATTAACTGATTAAAAATCATTATTTTGTTGTTTTGGTATGGCATGTGAATGATAAATGGATTAAATGGGATAAGGGATGTAATGAATAATGTGAATGGTTTAAGGAATAATGAAGGATTTGTGGTTAAATAAATTTTATTAAAAATATTTAATGTGTTGAATGGTTATGTTAATATTTGATAAATGTATTATGGTTGAAGAAGTATGTGCACATCGCTAGGTGTTTTGTGGGGTACTGACTAGAGGACCTACACACATGGGTCAGGTGGGACTGAGGCTCTAAACCCCACACCTTGAACGCACATGTTAGGGAGTTAGGATGAGGCAATATTCCCCTAACAGCTTCATTGGAAGAGACTACCTACACTATGGCTCGAAGGTAAGTGTGATGTCATTATTTTGTGAATTATCATGATAGTGAGTTAGATAAATTTACTTATTCCCTTATACATAGTTTTTTGTGTGATAAATTCATTTCCAAACCCATAGATGACATGATATAACTGGTAATGAAAAAAAATTAAATATTAGAAAAGATTTTAAATTTTGTTTATCTTATTACAGTTTTAGTACATACATACTCTATTGGTTTTATGGGTCATTTTGTACACACCATTGGTGTTTTCCTATTGATTTGTACTCACACACTACTTAGTCTACCATTAGAAACATAAAAGGACTTCATAGTTATCTGTTAGTAATCGGGAAAGGTTCTTATGCTAGTGTTTTGATTGGGTATGAGTTGTTCATGGAGGAGGGGATGAGATTTAGATTCAAGACCATTCTGTGGATTTTAACATTGTATTTATTTTGTGTTTCTTTACACATGACACTGCGTGACATGACATAACATATTTATTATTTGGTTTTGTGGCTATACCCATTTTGGATAAATATTTTTTAATGCATGGTTATTGATATTTCATCCTTTATATAATATATTATCTATTATGTATTAATTTGATTAATATATTATAGTGTCTCCATGTAACCTATTAGAGCCTCGCTACTAGTTTATGCCTCTAGGATATGGGAAGGCATGCTTGAGCTCACGTGACAACTCATACCAAGGCACCGATTTAGTGGAAACTAGGTCTGAGTAGATAGAAATTTTTATAAAACGTGGTAATTTTATGTTTTCATGCTATTTGGGGATGATATAAGGGATACTAGGATATGTTGGTCATTTAAAATGAGCTTGTTCATGGGAGTAGAAAACCCATGTATGAGGGAAACCCCTAGTACCTAGGGTGGGATTATTTTTTTAGGTGGCTTGATACATATGAAATTTATTTTTCATTAGGGGATGCACCCACTACGGGATGTGACTATTTTATAATATATTATCTATGTCTAAATAAGAATTATGTTCTATATTCATGGAACACATTACGATCCTAGAGGTATATATGGAATGAATCAGTGTAGGAACACATGAGGAAGATGTGTGGGACATGAAGGATAAAATGAATTTCGTTTTTGAAGAAAACACTGAATGATGTGTTGTTAAATACATATGATGCATGTGGGTAAATAAAAATTATTTAATGTAATGATTAAAGAATTTTCCCTCATAATGAGACATAAATTGGGTAAAAACCTTATTATAATGTGTTGTAAAAGATATAAAGGTTCCAAAAAAATGTTGTCTTCTGTTATGAAAGTGGATGTTGTTAAAAAAGAGTGTCTAATGAATGCATGTGACTACTCTTGTTGGTTTACCCCATAGTTACCACGATCGGTGATAGGGATGGATGAGGGTAATGATTGTGGTGTGGATGTAACCAATGGGATAATTATGTGAAACTAGTCATTTTTGGCAGGTATAGGGCCTCTTGTTGTGACAAATGTGTATGTTTTATGTTATGTGTTTTGACATGTGTGTTTGAAATTATAGAGAAATACTTCTATGATGATGGGTAACTGTTTGGAGACATGAGGATATTAATGAGAAAGTTCCTCCATAAGTGGAGTAAGAACCCCCAGTGATCCAGGGTAATAGAGGTAATGAGAAGTTCTTATATAATTTTTTCCTTTTATTCAGATGATGGAACAGGACCCAGGTTGGGTTTTCCCATGTATGATTGAGTTGAATAGAGAGTTCCAGTAGCATTACCCTAAAAATTTTACTAGGTAGGCTGCAATCGTGGTATAAGAGTTATTAATAGAGTCCATCAGATGAACTTGGATTACATAGAGACACTTATCTAAATGATAGTCAATTTGGTGGTTTACAGGTTTTGAGGGAAGGAAAATCACTAGTGGGATACCTTGGATCAAAAAGAGTAGGAAGAGGTTATTTTTTTGGAAGGACATACATTAAATGTTTGTAGAAAATATATTCCCTAAAACCTTTCTCTACTGAAAGGTAGTAGAATTTATAAGTTTGACTTAGGGGACAATGAAAATGATGGATTATGTTGACCACTTCCCCAACATTCAAAGCGTTATTCCAATTTTGGAAGGGAATAAGGAATCCAAAAAAATACATTTCTAGAATTGTGTTAGGAAAAACATTAAGTCCCATGTGAATAGATTCTGTTTCAATAGGTTTTGTGAAGTGGTGGATCATTCTCATATTTCAGATGGGAATCTCAAGGAATATTCCAGTGGGGGACCTAGGCTACTATTTGGGTGATACACTGTTGAGACTTCTGATGGTTGGGAGAACCTCATTAATAGTTTTCACTATGGTGGGGGTGCAAAGAGTAGTATGAATATTGAACCTGCCACTTAGGGTGGTTATCGAGTGTTCTACTATCTGGGTGTTAGGCTAGGACACATGTGAAGTCAATTTCCCCAATCAACAGGCTGGTTATCAAGTATTTTCAATTTCTAAATGATGGGGGAGTAGAGTATATTCTATTTCCTATTATGGTGGATCAGTTTTAAGATGTGTTTCTGGAGGAGTTCTCGAGACATACCACCATGTCAAATGTTTAGTACATTCTAGAGTTTCTTCCAAGAGTAGTACTAGATTATATCCTTCTATATGGAATGAATCATTAAAGACTCCATGAGTGTAAAAATTAGTTGGAGGAACCGGATAACAAGGGATTTATACTTCCAACTACATCACCTTGGGGTTATTTCTGTTGTTTTCTAAGTAGGCCGATGAATCCTTGTGATTATGTGTTCATTAAAGGAAGGTGAATTGGATGATAATTAAGAATAGATAACAAATACCATGAATCAATGAAAATTTTGAGTATATGATAGGATCTTTAGTGTTCTTAAAGATATTTTTGAGATCTGGGTATCATCAGCTAAAGGTGATACCTTCTGTTATACCACAGATAGATTTCAGGAGATTCCTTGGGTGGTATGAGTTTGTTGTGATGTTTTTTAGGTTGGCCAATGCCCCGGTAGTTTTTTATCCTTAATGAACCAAATCATTCACCTGTTACTAGATAATATTGTATTTGTATTTATAGATTACATATTGGTGTATGAAAGGACTCGTGGAAATAATTCCAAACATCTTGAAATCATTCCATGTACAATACAATAGCACATGATATATGATAAGATGCCCAAATATAATTTTAGATAAAGAAGGTACATTTCATAGTTAATAACATTTTATAGTATGATGCGTTAGTAGAACCAGATAAAGTGTCGACAGTTGTGTCTTCATTGTATCCCATGATCTATTTTTATGTTAGATGTTTTTTTGGGTTGGAAGGATATTATCGAAGGTTTATCAAATTATTTTCCCATCAGAATCACCACAACTAGGATTTAAAAATAATTGAATTAATTTAGAATGGTTTCGAACATGTGAAAATTCTTTTAGTGATTTTATGTAGAGGTTGAAAACTACACCTATTATGATTATACCTGATCTTTTAAAATATTATTCAATATTTTTTGATGTGTTCGGTGTTGGTCTTGTGGTATTGTTGATACGGGGTGATTGGGTTATTCCATATGGTTCAATAAAATTGTGGAATCATTAATGAGATTACCCTATGCATGTTATTGAGTTGGTCACGGTGATTTATGATTTAATTTTTTCGTGAAATTACCTATTGTGAGAATGGTTCATTGTGTAAACTAATCATAAGATCCATATGTAAATCTTTTCATTGAATTATTTGAACCTGTGAAATAGAATATGGTTTGATTATATGAAATATTTTTATTTGGTGCTAGTATAACTTCCATGAAAAGCGAAAAGTGTCATATATGATCTATGTTTGAAGGCTCAAAACTAGGTAGTTCATGAATCCAATTTTTATTGGATGAATTATTGAATTTTGTAATGAGATTTTTCTAGAGGATCATAATGAGAAATTAAATAAGACCCTCGCATCCTTGGTAGCTAATTCAACAATTCTAATTCAGATCAAAGAAAGGAAGTATAATGATCTATAAGATTGGTTATTAAGGGAAGTCTAAAAGGTGCATATTTACCTTCAGGTTAGACTATTGGTGACATTGATATATTTTTTGTTTCTGGTCAAGTTATAGTACCTATATGTATGTGATAAGATTAAATGCATGAAGTCCATTCTTCTAAGTGATTAGTGCACCTGGGTTTAACAAAAATGTTTTTTGACCTTAATATATACTATTTGTGTCTACAGATGTAGAATGTTGTTATAGGACTTGTGACATGATGCTAAACCTTTGAGAAGTTGAAGGATCTGAATCAGTGATTTAGTGGGTTTTCCTAGTTGTTTCCCATTATGGAATGGATATTGGACTATGTGATGTTAGATTTTTTCACGGGGCTTATAATGTTTCCTCAGAAGAATGATGTGATATTGGTAGTTGTGGAGCATTTGAACATGGGTGCACATTTTATACAGATTCAGGAGACCAAAACCATTGAATTGATTGGTCAGTTATATTATCAATAGATAGTGAATTTTTATGGGGTAAAGAATAATATATTTTTTGATCAAGATCCATGTTTTACTTCACACTTCCGATATGGGTTACAAATTGATCTTGGAACCCATGTGTTTTTTAGTATGGCATTCCAACCACAAATGTACATGATATCAAAGTGAACTATTAAATTTCTAGATGAAATTTTGAGGTCATTTTTTTGGATTTTAGAGTATATTTGGAAAATAAATTATACCTTGTTGAGTTCACTTTTATCAATTTTTACTATAAAAAAATTCACATGGAGAACTATGATGCACTATACGGGAAACCATGTAGATCATTGTCATGTTGGATAGAGGTAGGGGAATCATAGCTTCTGCTTTTGAGTCTCATGTAAGGGATGTCAGAACACATTTATCTGATTTGGAAATAGATGGAGATGTTCGACAGTAGGAAGAAGTCATATGGAGATCAGCATCTTCAACCTCTAGAGTTTATGATTGGTGATTGTGTGTTTTTTCAAGTGTCACAATGGTTGGGTCACTATTGTATTTGACAAATGAGAAGGTTGGTGCCCAGTTATGTGGGGATTTTTGAGATAGTTGAGAGGATTATACTAGTGTAAGAAATATTGTCACTTCCATAGTAGTTTAATATCATGCTTAATTTTTTTAATAGTTCACATAATTGATAGTATCACACTGACCCATATCATGTTATTTATTTTGATAATGCCAAGATAAAATATAATTTATCCTTTGAGGATAATATGGTTTAGGTAGTAGATCATAGAAACAATTTCATAAGTAGAAAGAAAATGTGTTCAGTTCGAGTTTTGCGGAAGCATTGTAATATTCAAGAGAAATATTGAGAGTGGGATATAGATATGTGGGACTAGTGGTGTAATATATTATATTTGGAATCTTATTGATGATTGGGAGTGTGGGCTGGGGTCAGTCCATTATAAGGATGGTAGGTTATAAGATTTCATATTTTTATTGTGGTATATTCTTGTTATGTCCTTTTTTTACAGAATGTTTTACGAGTGTATAACGATTCTTAGGGGTGTTTCAAGTGTTCAAAACATGAATGAATTAAGAATGAGTCTATCAAGTTCATATCACACAGTTGGCGTATTATTATTAGTAATAAAATTCTTTGGTCATGCATGCATTAATGAGGTGTTCATTGTTTGAATTATCCATGCAATGTGGAAGGAAAAACTTTGCGGGCTTAGACAAAGCCATCCCATATGTTCAGCACACATTCTATCATAAAATGTGGTATCCATTGGTAATCATGCATCCCACCCCCTCTTATATATTGTGTGGTGCATGGTTGGAACATGGTTTGGAAAACAGTGTGGCCAAACCATGTGAACACTTAAAAGTGGGATTTAAAAATTTATCCTCGCATGCCTTAAGTGTTCTATCTCGGTATTTCCCTTATTTATTCCTTCAACAACCCATGGGATGACCCAATTCATCCAAAGATTCCCAAGGATTGATCTCCCATATTTATAGTCCATTAGGAGTGATGTTGGTTGTGAATTAATATATGGATGACTATAACACTCCTTTCCCTTTTCATTTCACAATAGGTCTTTTGTGGCCATTATTATTCTTCTGAATCCTTAGACACATATTTCTCTGATGGATTATAGGTTGTTGTATCGAAGGGTCATAATATTCAATTCCAAGAATAGGGTTATGTGAGCTTCCATATTTGGGATCTATGTAAGTGGTCTACATGTTAAATCCCACAGACTTGTTGGTAATTTACATATAGGTGGCTATGATTTGGTGTTTTTGTGTTTTCTATTTAGTTTAATATGAACTAGTGATAGATTTAGTAGGTTAAATTTTTAATTGAACCCCTCATTATCCCAGTGGGATGTATTGAGTTTGATTTGACCAGGTTAGGGGCCACCCATGGGGTGTGCTACATCATAAACATAGAAATGGGTGTGTTTACTGTTGAAATGAATTATTATGAACTATATCTCACAATAAAGGTGTTGAGATTCTAGATTGGGTTATGATATAAAAATAATTGTATTTGTGCTGAGTTGTAAACATGGATTAATGGGGTTTTGGTTATAATGTAAATGGGTTAACTTAGTATTGGATTAAAAGGGTAATTTAGTTTCTTGGATATGTTATGTGAATGATAAATGGGTAAATTTGGATAAGGCATGCAAATAAGAATGTGAATAAGTTAAATAATAATGAAATCAATTTATTTAAAGAACACTCATTGTAGAAAAATTATTTACTGATTGTTTATGGTTATGTTTGATACATGTATTATGGATAAAGAATCATGTGAACATAGCTTAGTATTTAGAGGGGTATTGACTTCATGTTCTATATCCTTGAGTGGTGTTGGACTAAATTTCCAAACCTCACCCATAGAATTCAAACGTTAGGGATTCATACTGAGTATCTATGACCCTAACATATTCATTAGAAGATACTAACAGGACTGAGGTTCCATGGTAAGTGCAATGTAAATGTTTTGTGAAATGATCTACCGAGTAAGATTGGGAACATGAATTATTCCCTTATGTACTGTGGTTGACCAACATAGTCGGTTGTGTGACAAATGAATTTCATAACCCATGGATAAAATGATGTAAATGTTAAATGTATATAATGTAAACTAATGGAACACATTATATCTTTTGTTTTTTCTTGTTAGTATTTTAGTACAGCCATATAATATATTTTATATTAGTTATTTTTTAAAGAAAATTGGTGGTGTCTTACTAAGTTGTACTAACAAACTTCTCAGGTTCCCATTGGTTACCCTAGTATACTTCTTGTTTACAAGTTGGGAATGGGATAAGGCTCCTATGCTGGAGGGTTGATAGGTAATGATATGTGAAAGTAGGAGGGGACTAGACATGTCATCTTTAATTTTTTTTGTGAATTTTCAGTCTTTTAATTTGGGTTTCATTACACATGACACTTTGTTACATGACATAGAATATTTACTATTTAGTTGTGGGCATGTAACATGTTTTGGAAAATGTTTGGTAATGCATGTTTATTGATATTGTTTCCTTAATTTCATATTTTTTTGGTATGTCATACTCTCATAAATAGGATATAGTCTACCCACATGAGATATTAGACCCACCTTGCTAGTCTACGTCCTCTAGAATATGGGGAGTCATACCTGTAGTCCTGTGACAACTTGGCTCAGGGCGCCAGTTTAGTGGCCACTGGATTTGGTATGTTACATGAATTGTGGGGTACTATATATTGATTAAAATAATTTATCCCCTATGATACACATCATCAATGATGGATAAGAAAAATATATTTCACTCCATTAAAGGGTGAAATTGGATAAATTTATTCTAGAGAGTCATCAAGTGGGAGTGGAAAATATTATATTTTATAAAACAAAAATGCTAAAATAACATCCAATTTAGCTTTTGATGGTAATTTTACATAATATATTGTACTATAAATTTAAATATATTAAATAAAAATCTCTTCATGGGGATGATGAGTTTCAAGATATCAAAATTTAAGAGATTTATGATTTTCTAATTCATTATGTACATTGAAATTTTCTGTAATTCTTATATAAAAACAATTCTATGATTATGGTGGTTAGTTTTTACTATTTATTTAAAAGGGGGAATATCATGAAAAATGGGACTCATATTAATTTTTAATTTAAAGATTTAATTGATTTTTTGATATGGAAACATGTTTTTCTTAAAATTATTTAATTAATTACAACTCAAAGAAAGAGACAGAGTTGGAATAAAATTAATATTATGTTATGGAATGTAATTGTGTCCATGTTAATCACCCTTTTTAAAAAATGATCATTTTACACATATACATTGTGTTAGTTGTTTTTTGGATCATTTCTTTAGGAAATGTGATTCCATCCGTCACATAAGTCAATCAATAGTAACACTCAATTCAATGGTATATAATAGAAGAATATGATAAATGATGACTTTGGATATTCCCAATTGAGAATTTTTTAATTTATTATCAATAATGTGATAATTCATCATTGAATATAACTTATATTTTTTATTAAAAAAAATAAATAGGTTTAAATTATCATACCCAATGGTTTATGATGATGAAATGGTATATTTGATTTCAATAGATTATGTCAAATTAAAAATGTAATTAATTAAGATGAATGAAGAAATAATTTTTATCTTATTATGGGAGGACCTAAGGTTAAAAAACTATAATATCATACAAAAAAAATTTGAAACCATCAAAAAAAAAGAAACAAAAATATATTCTCATTATAATATTTCTTGGAACATAATAAATATGTTTGGATTATCTTTCTGGAAGAATGGATGAACTGGATCACTAGAATTAAGGGGGAAGACTCAAGAAAAATTGACTAGAAGGTAATAGATGGATTAATTATGATGGTACTATCCGTAGGTAGCCTATATATCTTTTGATTGTTAACCTAGTATTATGTAAAAAACATAATCAATACTCATGGATGAAATGGAATTTTTGACTACATTCTCTTACATGGATTCATGAAAATATATCCATATTATTACAAAGTATGAAGAACATATTTCAATAAGAAAATGACACTTGGATGATGGTTAAGATGATAACTACACATCAAAAAGATTCATTTCATAAACATTATATTTTAGAAGAGTTTCCATGTATAAAGAGTTTTCTAGTGGGGAGTTCGAGAGTACCTTGATTCGATGTAACAAGGGTTTGTTAAGCAGATACACACTAGGAGATAAGTTATCAAGAAGATGTCTTCATTGTAGATACACTACTGAATGGTACGTTATCTAGAAAATATATCTATAGGTGAGGTGAAATAGAATTATGTATCAGATAACACCGATATATATGGTTCATAATAAATATAAAAATTTAGGTGTGTTTGATGGAAGGTAATAATGAAATGATAGATAAAAAATGGAAATTGAAAGATGATCCTACAGTTCAAAAATGTTACATAATTTTTGGATTTTATGGTTCTGGAAGATATACAAATAAATAATGTGATATAGATATTTTTTGGCGGTGATTAAAACAGTTTTCAAATATATGGATTATGATAACAAAAAAACATGAGTGGTTGAGGCATTAATTTAGACAATGCATGCAATTTTCTTTTAAATTAAGATAAAAAAACCATACCAAAATAATATCTTTTATGAGTATATTTGGTAAAAATTCCAATGGATCAGAATATAAATAATTTAATATTGATTATGAAGTATAAAAAATATAGTTAAAGTAATAATATCTGATCCATGATATCATCAAAATTATTATAAATGGAAAATGAAGAAAATATATTACATTAGAAGATGATGTGGGTATTATGAATTTTGAAGCATGGTTTATCATTATATGGAAGATCAAACCTAGGTGATATTTATAAGTGAATCATCATACATTAGGATAATAAATTTTTTTGAGTAAAATTGTTGCTGAAAAGAAATATTTATTTGAATCGTTCATAACTCTTTAATTTAATGTGGATTTAAAGTCACATGGTATCATGTTTGGAGTTGATCTGTGCATAGCTTACTCAAATTTTTGGTGGAATAAAATATTTTATATGTTCATATGATCTTAATTTATTATAATTGAGAGTTATGTTGAGGTGTTTCAATCCAATTCTCAAAAAACGTTTTGGAAAAACAGATCGAAGAATATTATAAATTTTGGGGCAATGACAGTATATGTTCAATGTGTCAAAGGTATCCCAATATTGAATATAGTAGGAGAAAAATGTATACCTGGAAGATATAGAATTAATTCTATGAAAATGATAGAACTAGAATATTCAATGTGACTTCACAATAACATTGTGATTTTAATCCCATTATGATGCTACTGAGATAAACACTCAAATAATAGAAATTATTAAAGTAATATTTATTATTCAACATATGATTTTTCGATCTCCAAAATATTGTTGAAAAATAATTTCTAGGTTCTGATGAAGTAAAACTATAATATTATTGTGAAATTAAATGTTATATAACAAATAATTTTAGATAGTGGGAGTTTGATAGATCTTACAGACTTTTATAATAAGGTGATTGGTTCTATAAGGGATGAACTTCATTCAAGATAGGTTACTGATGAGAGTGATATTTTAATAATAATCATAAAAAATAGATTCTTTATGTAAAATAGTGTATTTATAAAAATATTTATGTTTATGTTTAAGGAAGAAGATAACAGAAGTTCTAAATAAGTTGTATCGGGTTTCTAGAATTTTGGGGGATGAATATACATATATAGTCTAATGTCAATGAAAACCCATATGAAATCATGAATATGGTAGATAACTGATTTTAACTTATAAGAAATTGGAATATATATATATATATATATATATATAATTGTGCCGAGACAGTGTGCGATTCTATGGCTCGATGTTCCCAGAAATAATTTTTTTTAAATATAATATATATTTTATATTTAAGAGGAAGATTCATAAATAAAATGGTATAAATCAAAAATGGAATATCAGATATGAAATCCAAGACTATAGTTTACCCCAGAACATTTTGTTTAACCTTGAAACAAAAAAAATTGTTCATCACGGGGCGTTCAGACTCCTCTCACGTTTAAAGTACATTTAGTGAGTTAATTAAATAATAAATTAAAAAAGTAATTAATTTAAAATTATTTAAATGATATATTAAACTAATTCCAAGGTTAATTCCATAGGTTTATATGAATTGACCCCGGGTGAATTCCTGAGCTCTCCCTTCAGTCTTCATTGGTGAGTCTCATCAGATGATGATGATGAAACACTAGATCAGATCAGATCAGGACACAATGACTTATCTCGATCATTATGAGATGTGTTCTACATCAACAAACATTCCATAATCTCATTAAGTGACATAAATTAGTGTTTTATTCCCTTTTATTATAGTATATGAGCATATCCATCCTAATTGTTGGATCCACACCTTGTGTTGTTTGATTTCATGTGCGTAGGTATAGAAACTTATTTTTTTTAAATTTTTTTTCTAACCCTTGATGCTTGTTTATGACTTTTCGCTAACATGGAAAATGATATTTAATCATTTTATTTTATTCTTTTTAACTCATTTCGTTGTGTTATTCACCAGTTGGACTACATGGCCTCAGTTTGAATTTTCCAGCAGGTACACAGCTTGATCGGACCGCCAGAACTGTGATAAAATCATGTGTGAGGCATATGTCGATTATCTGAGACTATATTTGGGATCGTTGAAAGGAATGGAAGTTTTCTAGTTATTTGAGATCATGTAATTGATGTTGTAAGGCTTGGTGGCATGTGGATTGTGTGATGAACCCCCGTGGAAGAACAGATGTCGATTTCCAACGAATGATGGCTAGAAAGAATGATTTGAGGCTAGATCCACATTTCCTAGAAAAAGATAACATTGTATCTAAAGTGGTGATACTAGATTGAATGTGAATTTTTTTATTTGAATATGTACATATCCTATCAATACCCCTACTATAGAATTCGTACAAGGATGAACACATGACATGTATCCCCCCTAAGAGGTAGTGGCTAGGGTTTTGGAAAAAATAAGGATGACATGACGTGGAGCCCTACAATAAGCTTGTACCGCTTACATAGTTGGGAATACCATGTGGAGGATCACATGGGAAGGGATCCATGTATATTCGTATGTCTAGGTACAAAACTTTGTACCTGATTACATGGACATGTCAAGTTCACATAGGTGAAACCCCGTGTGAGGGAACACAACATGTACAAAGTACACAAACATGGGTTCCAATACATATAACGAACAAGACACGACCCAGTACCAGTTAGTCTATACACATCTTGTATTCTACCTACATAGTGTATGCTACAAAATTAGATGAATTCATTTGTAGGCCAGGGAACCGGCTAGGCGGAGTAGTGAAACAACACTCCATGTGGGTCCCCTCAAACACGAGGTACCCCTTGTACTCCTTTGTGGAAACATCATGGTTTCATATATCATTAGTTTGATATTGGATTTTGTCCCATGAGTAGGCTATCCTGAGCATTCATCCACATATAATGTTACTATTCACCATATTTGATATATTTATACAGTCATCTGACTATGGTCTGTCTTGATAAATATTAAGATTCCTCAATTACAATAGTTGGCTAGGATACCAGTTTGGGGTTGTGATGATAATCTAATAAGTGATGAGGCCTCAATTAATGGTCCATCCCAGAATCCCCAACATCCATTTGGGTAGGTAGAAACACCTCCAAATGATAAACAATAGACCATTCTAGCAGAGCATGACGGGGATGTTTTCAAGTATAGTGTATTCAACGATTTCTAGATAGAAGCAATCATTGAGGTTTTATCACGATCTATATCCCTATGAAGCAATTGATTTTATATATTTGGTGTTTTATATCTTCATGTTCAACCACACACTGATGGATGAAGTGGTTTCAATAGAATATATCTCTTCCATTGATAAGATAGGCGTTTTTGGAGCTTTGTAACACAAATTCATGATGATTCAACACTCTCATGGCCTTAATTCCCCCAACTATTCCATGAAGAGTACTACCCCTACTTCTTGAGTTCAGTTGAAATTTTGGAGCTTCTAGATTTGCAATAGGGATGGATTATGGTGGATGAGTACACAGTTAGGCTCACAGACCATACATGGTACCACGTTGACATTATCAAGGATGGATAATTCCGAGCATGTATGTTTGAGTAGGTGGTATACAGAGAGATCCAAGATAGAACTGTTACCATGTAAATCCCAACCTATTAAGGGGTGATGGAGTGGGAACTGGTGGTATAAATGTTTTTTTAGAAAGATAACAGTCAGATTGAGTTGTAATTGGTTCCACATGGTTGAGTCATCTACAACATCTAATAGACACTAGGTACTAGGATCACAAGATTAGATACCTCCACGTGATTAGGTTAAAGTATATGGTACGAGTGAGTGTAGAGGGCCAGTGACACCTACTGATGGGAGGAGCATTAGTTTGTTTCAGGTGTGGTCACATTGTGTGAGACTGCCTAAGCAGAGAGGCTGAATAGTGAAGTATTATATCAATTAGAATGCCATGACAATGGCAGCAACGCCATTTGGGATCTACCACAAAAGGATACGGTGGTCCTTAGAGAGGTGAATCTTGGAGATGAGTGGGAGGAGCTCAGAGTTGTATAAGAAGATATGATATCATTGCATCACTTTTATGTGGACCACAATAGGCTCAAGGTGCTGGTGGCCAGGGCCATAAATAGCTACATGCTTTGGTTGATTATGATCCCACATCACTTGCGATGAACCTGTGTAAGATCTATTTGTTTTATACCATTGATTCAATATTAGTAGAAACAAGTTTCATTTATTCCTTTATCTATATACTTTTACTGTTATATCTAGAGATTCTAGTTGAGGTGTTATCCTAACAAATGTTTCTTGAGGTTTCTACTAGGAACACTTCTTATGTATGTTTTAGTTACTGGTTGTGTGAGAAAATCGATTGGTGGATATAGGTTCATGTGGGAATTTCTGGTAATCATGTGGAACCATATGATGTCATCATGGGTGTGGATTGGATTCCCATGGTCTAATCCTCAATTGTCTATCATTGTAGGCATGTATTATTCCTTCACACTAATGGGATGAAATCCCCCTTTTCTAAAGAGATATATCTCATGGAAAGGCATGTTGGTACTGTGAGCAAGAGCATTTATCCCATCACTTATATGGTAGCGAGTATAGAACATGGTGAAGTATGATCTAAAAGAATATTGATTATTTAGTTTTCCATGATTAAATGGATGTCTTCCCAAGGTGGTTATGGGACTACCTCTAAGGTGGGAGATGGTTTTTTTCATTGACTTTCATCTGAACACAACTCTAATATATTCTATGGAATATCAAATATTCTCAACCATGATTTGGGAGAATCGTTTTTTGATGGTGGACCCTCAAAAAAATTATCTTATCAGACATAGTGTGTCCCAATGAGCTGCACTAATGTTTTATTGTGAAAAAGTCATTTGGGAGCTTGTATCATTTCATGGATTATTGTCGCCTAATTCAGTCCATCATAGAGAACACATACCCATTGATGAGACATAATGACCTATTATTACTGTTTTAAGCCACGAGATGATTCTCAATGATCAATATTAGGTCTAGTTACCACCGGTTTAGTGTCCTCAATAATGATAGTCCAAATTTGGAATTCTCATGTTGCTAAAGACAATTGGTCTTCCTAGTGATGTCATTCTGTTTGTTGAATTTCCCATCCATTTTTATGGAATTGATAATCTATGTTTCCAAATCATACATTGGCCACTATTTTAATGTCTTCATTGATTGCATACTTGTATACTATGTATCATTAGAGGAACATCCTGAGAACATGAGGATGGTCCAAGAAATACTTCAACAGAACCAAATTGATGGGAATCTGTCGAAGTGCTAGTTCTGGATTCATGGTATTCAATTTCATGGGTTTGTCGTTTTTTATCATGGATGATCCTTGGGTCCAGTGAATATTGTTGAATTTATTTCGTAGGATCCATCAAAGAGTGTGTTATAGTTGTGTAACATTCATTTCATTGTAGGTTAATATTATAAGGTTGGGGAAGAATTCCCCCAAATCACAACCCCATTGACCACCAATACATTGAAAGGGAAATCATTTAACTTGACTGAGAAGTCCCAGCAACCCTTTTAGGATTTGAAGCTAAGGTTGATGAGAGCTCTAGTGTAGATACTACAGATTAGGGAATAGAGTTCATAGTGTATAATTATGCATTAGGAGCTAGGATCGACTGTATGTTGGTGTAGCGATATGTATTAATTGCAAATTGGTCGAGATAGTTGAGATACCTGGAGATGAACTATGTGACTCATGAACTAGAGCTAGAAGTGGTAGTCTTCACCCTGAGTATATGGAGGCACTATCTTCTAGTGGAGTACATTTTGGTTTACTCATTCCATCATAGTCTTAGGCACCTCTTCACATAGAGAGACTTGAACCTAAGATAGTGGCAGAATTTGGTTGTCTTGTAGGAATTTGTATTTGAGATAGTCTATAACTCATATAAGGTAATAGTTAAAGAATATTCCATTAGTAGAGTGTATCATGCTCATGTAGTTCTAGAGGATTCAGATCAGTTTTCCACCTTGAAGCTCACCACAGTGGAGGATGAGTCTATATATTTTCTATTGTCGATGGTATTTAATCCTCTATTACTCAAGCATGTAAGAGATCCCTAGCTAGTAGACATCAAAAATGATTTATTACCTAACCAGGTATCCATAGGTTACTAACCAAATAGATATTATGAAAGAGGGAATCACGTCATCATGTTCAGGGGAGGATAGTGGCTCCAGTCATGTTGCATGAGGAGGTGATGTGATAGTTACACAATTGTCACCTAGCTGTATATCGCGTTGTGGGATAAATGTACAATGACCTTCAAGGAAATTTTTTGTGGTTCATAAAATAGAAGAGGTGTACCAATGTTCATCTCTAAGTGTCTCACCATTCAGTAATTGAACAATGGGAACCATGTTCTGGTAGGTCTGTAGTGGCCCTTTGATAACCTAGAGTGGAAATGGGATGGCATATCCATAGGATTTGTTACATGGAATCAACCAATAGATAAGGTCCATGACACCATCTATATGGTAGTTAATTGACTCACAAAGTTGGTGCACTTCCTTTCCTGCAAGGAGAAGAGTATGGTAGAGTGATTGGGACAATTGTATATATTGGATATCATTAACCTTTATGGGGTGACCATAATTATTATCTTAGATCATGATGCTTGGTTTACATCATGATAATGGAGAGGCCTCAAGGATGAATTAGGGACCAAAATGAGGATGAGTTCATCCTTTTACCCCCCAGACTGATGGTAAGGCTGAGTTCATGATCGACGTGTGGTAGGACAAGCTGATGTCTTTCATGTTAGACATTGGCCTGAGGTGGGAGGATCACCTACCATTTGTAAAATTCATGTAAAACTACATCTATCACTCCACCATTGGAATTGATTCATTTTAGTCCATGTACGTGAGACCCTTTATGTCACCCTTGTTCTAGAAAGAGATCATTGAGACAACTCATGTTGGCCCAAAGATCATGTAGGTAACAACATAGAATATACAGGTCATCCATGAGTTGATGAGGATGACCATGAGTAGATAAAAATATTATATAGATCATCATCATATTCCCTAGGAGTTTGAGCATGGAGACCATATTTTCTTGAGAGTTGGAAAATAATGGGTATTGTATTGGATTTTCCATGGAGGAAATATATCCCTGAGGTTCATCAGGACATTCAGGATCATATAAAGGGTTTGAGAGTTTCCTTACATCCCCACTCTACCCCAAAAGCTAGATAGGGTGCATGAAATCTTCCACATGTCATGTCTGAAGAGATATGTGATTGAACCCAAGAACGTCATTGACTAGGGTGAGAAATACATCATGAATGGAGCCACCATTGAGGAAAACATTATTTCAATCAAGGATTGGAAAGAGAGGACATTGTGTTTATGGACCATCCCCGTAGTTCAGATGATATGAGAATCGAGAAACATGTGGGAGAGATATATGGAGTCAGAGATCCAAGTGTAGGGTCTATATCTCAAGAATTTTGATTAGTTTTTACATTTTGAGGATATAATATTGCAAAAAAATTATATAGGGACTGATTTTTCTTCATTTAATAAATTTAATTTTTTCTATATTTATTTCCATAGCTAGAAATTGAGACAACGTCCGATTACTATACTTGGTGTTCCCAAATTTACATTTATAAATATATAAAATAAATTTTACACTACATGCATATATTACTAAATAAAACAAAATAAATCTTAAATAAAGTCCTATATCAGAAATCCAAGAGCATGGTTGAGACTAGAATATATACTTTACCTTATCAATGATATAAAATGGGTCAGCATGGGGAGTTTGGACTCCATTCTTGTTGGAAGTAATTTCTATTAGTTAACTAATTATTAAATTATATAATTAATTATATTCATCATAGTGAAAAAATCTATAAGATTAATATCTGGTTGAATTCTGTAGGGTTGGCCACTTAAACACTAGTAAAATTCCCTAGGTCTCCAATCCTTCTTCATTGGCTAATCTCATTAGCCAACAAGGAAACACCACATTAGATCAGATCCAGTTGCAGCAGACACAACAACATATCTCGATCATTGAAGGATGAATTCACAATTAAATAATGAACTATAATCGATGTATGACTCTAAAATGATTATTTACTCAATTTTATTAAATGTTTTTGACAATATACATCCATGCTCGTAGATCTATTCCAATTATGGGATGAATTCATGTGACAAAGTATTTAAAGATATTAATTATCAAATGACTTCAATATATGGATACATATTCTTGATTAGTGTACAAGAAATATTTCCAAAAAAAAATTAACCTTTGGTTTTATTCTTTTCTCCCTAATTTTTTGGTGTTCTTCACTAGTTTGAACTCATAGTCTTCGTTCTACTTTGTTCAGGCAATATAGATCCCAATCAGACCCCCAAAACTATAAAAAAATCTCATGAAAGGAACAAATCAATGATATTAGACTAGGTATTTGATTATTTCAATGTTTGGATGTTTTTTTGATGATATGAGATCATGGAATTGCAAATTGAAGGATTGGTGGCTTATGGTTCTACATATAAACCCCCGTGGAAAAACAAAAGAATATTTACAGTTAACAATCATAAAAAAATATGAATTTTGTAATGAATAACCATTTTTGGATAAAGATACTATTGGATATGAAGGGGATAGACTTGATTCAATGATCCAAAAGTGGATTACAAGATCTATAAATCATGGTGAAAACTCGACTACACATTTTTTTAAAATTATGAATTTATGCCTCAGTTGAGGTGGCTAGGGTTTTCAAAGACATCAGGATAACATGGATTGTATCCCTCTTATATGTAGAGTAACCATTCCCATATTGGAAACTCTATGTAAAGGATCACACCAGTAGGAACCCATGTGAATGTTCATGGCTAGGTACACGGACGTGTACCCAAGTACACCGACACAACCAGGTCAGATGGTCAGTACCTCGTGTGAGGCAACATGCCATGTACATAGTTCATAGACATATATTACGATTTAGAGGCACAAAAAATATTAAATAACCCATTCCCACTTAGCATAGTTATGATATATATTCTACCTACATGGCTTGTCCATTAGCATGGTATGGAGTCGTCTGATGTCCTCAGACTAGACTAGGAAATGGTGCACACCACACATAGGGTTGGTCCCCTCCCACTCTATGTATCCCATTATTTTTATTGTGTAGAAATCAACATTATGTACCTCATTCATTTGGACACATATTTTATCCCACGAGTAGCCTATCTTGGGTGTTATTCAACGTATAATGAAATCGTTACCTTCGTTTCATCTTTTGAGATATTATTTGAAATATTCTGGACATAAAATTTATTGAGGTGATGCTCGATGATGGAAGTAATCAAGAAAAATCACCAAAGAATACAAAGTTTTACCTTCTATAGATCTCTGGAGTAGAGTCCTCAATGATTACAGTTGAACCCTCGTCAGGATAAGAGTGAGTCCTCTACCTGTACCTTATGACTGACACACCCCTTCTGGGTAGGGACCGGGTCCTCAATGAAAATAGTGGAACCCTCATGTTGTACCAAGGCACTGGTCCATGATTTCTATGTGAACCCCCTACTTGGTAGGTAATGGGTCCTTGATGACAAGAGTGGAACCCCGTGTCACTCTATATTGTGGGCCCTCGACCATTAGAGTGGAACCCCCAATCACTATGGGTGCATGTCCTCTACATTACCAAGTGGAACCCCGCAGGAATAAAATGGGGTGGGTCCTCATGGATAGATAATAGAACTCCAATCAACATGGGTGAGGGTCCATTACAGATAATTCAAATTAGTACCCCAAATCAGCATTGGCGTCAGTCCTGTATGAATACCTTAGAGTGAATCCCCATGGATGTACTAGGGTGTCGGTACTCAACTTCATATTGTGGATCTTAGTATGGGAGGCATAGTTACAAGTCATGGAATGACTTTCATGTTTACTTATGGGAAGAATCATGAGATTTTTCCACTATTTATGTTCCTTTTGATCAGTAGGATACTCCTCTTCTTAGGATGAGCTATGATATAAAGACCCCCATAATCTCTCAGTTGGTCTTCTTTTGACTCACCATATATACATATATTGATATAGACTCTTTATATTTTGTTACTCTCCTTCCAAGATGGTCAAAGAGGCACGAGGTATGCCACATGCATTCTATGATTAGCTTAACCTGGTTGGATGAGTATACTCTCTTACTATCAGTGGTAAATACTTGACAGGTAGTTCAACTACTCAAAAATTTCCCCTTTGGTTTATAATATCTTACTTTCTCTCTTGGTTTGGGTTTACCTATTATACCTCACTATATATTGCTTATATTGTCTTTTTTATCTCATAGTTCTCCCCCATTCATCTTCTAGGATACTAGGTAAATAAATACTCACACATGTATGAGATTTTACAACACATTTTATGCCTTATGAAGATGATAGATAGTTCAGCAGTGAATTCTTATGAGCTTAGGGATATTAGGTACATGTACCACATAAAGTGGTCCTAGCATAAGATTCAAGAGCTAGGGACTCTTTGATATTTTTAATTTTCTAGTTTTTCAAATTGGGAAACATTATAGATAAGTGTGTATTTTCCCCATTAAATTTTTTTACATTACAATACATTTATACTTTGTAGAGGTTCATCAATTCTTTCTGTACATTATAGTATTTTTTCATCATCTATCCATTCCCTAAGCACTTTTTCAACGAGATAGTTTCTTGTGGGTGAACAAGTACTTAAAGAAAGGCCTCCCATGTTTTTTATTCCTTAGGATTTGGTCAAAATTACTTATCCAATAAAGATGGAATTAGGGTTATTGTGGCTCAATCCTCTACTTGGATTGGTTAAGGACAAATGCGATCTTATTTAAAGAGAAAACTCTACAATATTGTTATATCTGGATGTTTGGAAAACAGTTACACTGTGAATGATGATTATTTTAAAAGATAAATTTTTTCATCAATGTCCAATTAATAAGAAATTATTATTATTAACTAAATAGAGTCAACATTTTTATATAGGATGGTTTGCATGGGTAAAATGCAATATGGGTTTTAGATAATAATAACATTAGACCAATGGTAGTTCATTATGATATTATTATAGATCAATCAATGTCATGGGATGATAGATATACATAAAAATGAGTATCTTTTTTCACAATGAGAGTCAACTATATAAAAATATCAATGTGGTTATCATTGAATATAAGAGTAATAGCTGAGGTATAATAATAATATTCTTACATCAAAACCAAGGCTAAGACTCAAAAACATTAAATGGGGTAAAGATTATGTGAGTTGTATTAAAAAAACGTTATATAAGGTGATCCAACCCAACTAAATGTCTTGAATCATGATTACCTATGATCAATAAAAAATGAGTGGTTGATTCATAATATGCTAAATGAAACTTGGGAAATTGTATGAAACTATGATGCTCAATCCATATTTTATACAATAAAAAAAGGTTGGGTTTACTAATAAACTAAATAAAATCAGATAATTATTAAGAAACAAAGCAATAACTATGTGGAATGTTTTCTCACATGTTAACATACTTGATTTCAATGGGAAAATATAAGAATATTATATTCTTGAAACCATTAGTTAGTTTTTTTCTATTATGAAGCAAAGGTGATACCAGATCATCCAAATGGTTTTTAAGTAATCCATCCTCAATTTAGAGTCAGAATATATAGTTTACATTTAAAAATGATATTTTTTTCTTGGGAAAATATAATGGACATGTAATTCTGTTAAGGAAGGCCCCATATTTGTTTATATAGTCCCCAAGATCCAAATATTAAATATTTTACACTTACATGATGTTTTCAGATATCTCGAATGATAGAATGTATAAAAAACTATAATAAATATGATAAAGATGTATAAAATGTTATTTTTGCCTATGTGGATGATATTACATTTTCTATAAATGATAAATGTATGATAATAGAGTGTAGTTTTGATATGAAAACGATGTATGAGATATAAATTTATAAATAAATTAGGTACTTTTTTAGGCTCAATTTTTTTCAAGATGAAAAATCATATCTTTATTTATGAAGATAATTATTCCTAAGAACATTTTATGTAGTTTATCAGGGATGAAAATAAGCTGGTTTCTATCCAAAATTATTTTTAACTATGCTTTTTAAAGAGAAAAAATGAACATTAAGTTGACTCATGATAGTTCATGAATATAATTATGTGTTTTATTTATATGAAAACATCATAATAGTATATAGTGTATATTGATACATTATGCACTAGATATTATGGTGCACTGAAGGAATCTGCTTCCATTGATATAAATAAAATTATAGTGTATTATAAAGGTTTATCATAAAATAGACCAAAATATGAATATAATAGAAAACTCAATATATTTAGATATATATATATATATTTATATTGGGTATCTAAATGTTAGTGACAAAATATTGACATATTTTAGAGCGTTGATTTATTGCGAATGGATTATACATTATCACAATGAGAGTGATGTTTCTATAATCATGGGTACTTTTTATGTAGAATATGTTACTATGATGATTAAAACAAACCTATTGTTTAAGATGAGGATATAGTTTGAAGATATCAAGGTGTGTGTGATGCTTCTAATTTTGGTGGACTACTATGATCAAAATTGACAAGGATAAATAATTTTGAGTAAATTTAAATTGAATTGGTATTGTTAAACCAATTATTATGATGATAAGGTAGATGTTCAAGTATCCAAAATTTAAAATGGTAGGATTTCAATTTTACAGAATCTATATAGGATAATGGAAAAAAATTCAAAATTTTCTAGAGAGTTTAGTGAATAAAAATCTTGATAGTAGGAAAATAAATAAAGGTTGTTAAAAGAATAGTTTGAGTTAGTAAGAAATTCAAATTACAAGACCATGTTTTCCATATATATCTTAATATAAGAAGTTTGTGGTTTTTTTGGAATTTATGAAATTGAATGATACATAGAAAGAACAACATCAAGTGCAACCTTCACAAGATCTAAACATTGAATTAGTTTACGGTGAGGTCTCTAGATATTTTAGTTTCTAGAAGATACTATAATATGTATAGAATAAATTTTTATTATACATGAAGATAGAAGATTTCATTGAAGACCTATCCATGTGAAGGAATTATTGTTACTTAATGTGAGTCATTTTAATTCAGTAGGATGTCGCCAATTTTTTTGGATGGACTGTGGGTCCCAAATGATAACGACCAAAAAACACATGTAATTTATAATAAAATTATTTTTAGAAAACTCCACGGCACATGATGATAGATTAATATAGAAAGGATTGGGTTTTCCACATTGAAAATGAATATAGTATAAATATTTTGGATCATTTATTTCATTAGTTATCCATATTTTAATCAAGATTAATTGATGGGATCATAAAGTAAGGATCATATATCCTAACTAAGTCATACATTAGATCAACATATTATGGGGTATAATTTTTTTTATTTAGTATTATATTTTCTATAATAATTCACCTCCAACACAATTAGTTGTTCTTGATTATCCAATGTGACTAAAAAGTGGTATTAGAGCAGTAGATTTCTCTTATTTGTTATAAATGGATTACTAAATGAAGACAACCTTTTTCTATGAAATTAGTATTTCATTATGTTATAAAGTTAACTCTTCCTAAATATAATTTTGTTATTTAAATTACATATTTAAAAAGGATTTAATATTTTGGAGGCCTCTAACATGATTATCTAAACAAAAAAACTTAGAAACCAGAAAATTAATGAGTATAAAAAGTTATGGAACTCAACTTCTACAATGTAGAATAATAAGGATCTTCCAAAACCAGAAGCTAAATAACATCGTATCTTTTTCAAATAAAAATTATACGAAACATCCAATTAGATAATCCCCTTAATATTGTTAATAATTCTAATCTATTAAATATTTTGATGATATTTACATTAATAAAATGAAAACATGGAAATCTTCCCAGATAAAGTAGTGACATATATTAAATCATTAATCAAGGGAATATTGGATGAAAATAATATATGTAATATAAATTAAATGATATGAATATTTCATTTTCTTTGACATTTTAAAAAATAAAAATCTATTACAATACACATTGAATAAAAATAAACAGTATTCATTACTTTTCAATGAATATATTTCCTTAGAAGATGAATAATTTGAATGAAATGATTTTGACAATGTTGTGTTTAAGGATGTTTTTGAGGAACTAATTTATGAATGAAATGTTAATGAAAATTGTTTGATTTATTTAAGGTATGTTTAATCTAAATAGATATGGAATCATGCTAACTATCTACTTGTTTAGAAAAGTTTGAAGATGAAATTTCTCCAAATATAAAATATGAATGTTATACTATAGTGAAATTTCTTTAAGACATAGAAAACACATTAAATTTAATGTGTGATGATATTGATATAAAATTTAACGAAATGGAACTGAATCATGTTGAATCATCACATGAATATGAGAAACAAATCACTACAATGATTTGAATATATATTTATATTTCATAGATATAACATACCAAACTTTTTTTGCATTACTATTACATAATTTTAACGATAAACAACATAATTTTATTACACATAGAGGATCCAATGGTTTAGTGTCTTGGGAAAACTAGGATTGTACATAACAATTACATCATTTATTTAATTTCATTTTCTGTAGCATCCTATTGGAAAATTCCCTCTCCTTAGTCCATGTAGCCACCTGAGGATATACATAAAAAAAGGTGATCTAAAATCCCAGTAATAGGATAGATAAGAAGAATATAGCATGGGGTGATCATAATCATTACATAGGTAAAATATCATGAACATGAGAGGAGCATAAATAAAATACTAGAAATATGTCAATGCATAAAAAATAAAACATCATGTCTTAGTGGTTAACTACCACACATACTTGTGAACCAAGATAGAATCTTGTTCAAACATCATTTCAAATTTACTCATGAGATTAATCAATTTACCCAATGAATTGGAGCACTGTATAATTCCGGGTGCACCCGTCACTTTGAAACATTCATTTTTCTTTATATAATTCCAGGTGCACCCGTCACATCATAACATTATCATTATCATTCTTGCCACATGGAAAATACAAAAAAAGTGAAAATAAATAACCCTTGGGGAGGAATGGGTTTCATCTCATAAGAATACATTAATAAGCGTTGGGTTCCCAAAAGAAAGAGGGAACAACATACTGGATACAAGAACCATCAACCATGAAAGAGAGGTAAAAGTTGAGTTCTTAAAAGAAGAGTTCTTTAGAAAACATTTGGATTGAAATAAAAATCATTAGAAAAAATGTATATCCCAGAAAAGGTAATATAATGATGAAAAAATTATTTTTAAGAAGTGACCATACCAAATTTGAGTTAAAGGGAGAGAACCCAAAGAAAGAAAATTGGGTTCGACATTTTCCCCTTACCTTGTATCCGAATGCATCCTTCACATTAATGTCATGTATAATGATATTATATTCATTAATAAGAAATCCATAACCCTGTGTACATTAATATGGTTCATTATGGTTTAATTAAGTGATTTTATGTGACTTTGAATGAGTTATAGTGTTTAAAAACATTATTCCGGAATGTTTGTTTTAATCGTTTTCTTGAAGGCTCACTTCTATTCATAAATAGAAGTTCGGGTAGAACATGGGTAAACATCCAAAACTAATATTAAATGTTATTAATGAAATTACAGAATTTAAAATGATCTTATAATGAGATATATTATTTACCATGTGGATGAATCATTAGATAAAAATTAAATAAAGATTGTTTGGGTTAATTTGGGCGGTTTTTTATCACAATGAACTTGTTTTAATTTATCGCTTAGCAATATGGCCATAAGTTAGTTCCATAACATTAAATAGGATATTGTACATATAAAATCTTCTGTTTCAACCATAAAAATGGTATCATGACCATATCTGAACGTAGAAATGGAAGAAGAAAACATGTCGTTCTTGAAGGTGATAAATTAACACCTCACGAACAACGTTCTCTTTAATAAAATAAAAGGAAGATGGAATGGGGGTTGGATGATATAATATCCTATTATCATCATAACATTACATTAAATGTATAATACTGGAGTTACAATTCCATTTTTATGAAGATATGTGCGGAGAGATCAAGAAATGAACTTGAACTAGAAACAAAAATAAAGGAGAAGAGGGAGAGAAATTACCTCTTAAATCCTCTTCTTGAGATCCACCTTAAAAAATCTAGACATGGTCTTTTGAAGATACCAGAAGCTCTTTTACTTGGGAGAGGGGCTAGATAAGATGTTTGTTCAGAGTTTAGAGAATTATTGGAGCTTGAGAGTTGTGAGGAAATGAGGGTGTGAAGGGTGGTATTTATAGTGGAGGGGAGAGGGGTTTCCTTAAAATAAAATTCATTAGTTTATTAATTTTCCCTAAGACATGTAATAGTGAGTCTTGAATGACCAGGAATAGTAATTGTATCATGAAATCCGAAAACAAGTGGGCTTATATTTTCAGAAAATCACACATGACTCTATAATTATCGTATTTAGCTTATTTTTGTAAATTACGGTATTTCACTATTCATAAAAAATCATGTATTTCAGAAAAATCCCAAAAATTTACCCCAACCATATTTTGATGTGTAGAATACAAAAATGAATTCCATTTTCAGAAATACTTTTCTAAATATAATAATTGGATATTTAATTAAAATCATAATTTAATAAAAAACAGTTTTTAAAGGTTAGAACAGATTTTATAGTGATTTCATAAATTAAATAGGGTAATAAAAAAATATCTAAAAACTATAAGAAATTTTTTAGATAAATTATGAACACATTTTAGGAAAATAATTTTTATTTTAAATTTATTAATTAATTATAATTAATTATTTATGAATTACAAAATACCAAAATGTTTACTAAAGCCGAATTGTAACTTTCTAAGATGTCTAAATTATATATAATTATTCATGGGTAAGGTTAATCTTATTTTTAATGATTTAATATTAAAAAGGGTTATAATAATATTCATAAGGGTATGTTACTATTCAAAAGGGTACATTACTATTCACTGTTTTTTTTTCAATAGACTCCAAAAATCATCTTGAACACAACCGTGTATGTCAGATTTTCAAACCTCAAAACACAGAAGTGACAAACTTGTGTTTAAAGGTCACCTAGACTTAGTAGTTCGTTATGTTGTATTTTAATGTGATTTTATGACATAATTATAAGAAGGGAATTTCCGTTGAAAAACTTTGGGTCATTACATTCTTCCCCCCTAAAAAAATTCACCCATGAAATTTCACTTTACACAAACAAGTGAGGGTGTTTCTTTTTCATTGCCTCTTCTAGTACCCATGTTGCATCCTAAAACTTATGGTTCCTCCACAACAATTTAATAAGATGGGTTATCTTGTTGCATAGAACCTTATCCCTCTGATCCAGAATCTTTACTAGCTGCTTCTCATAGGAGAGATCATCTTCCAGCTACACCACCTCTAAGTTTATTACATGTGAGGGGTCTGGTATGTACTTCCTTAGTAATGATACATGAAACAAATCATGAACTTGATCCATTTTCGGTGGAAGTGTAAGACGATAGCCCACAACTCTTATGCATTCAAGGATCTCAAAGGGGCCAATATAACTTAAGATTAGCTTCCCTTTCTTCCCGAATCACAGGACTATATTCCATGGGGATATTCGGAAGAAGAATTTATCTCCAACGTCGAACTCCAAGTCCCTTCGACGGTTGTCAGCATAGATCTTTTTCCGAATTTGAGTAGAATTGATGTGTTTCTAGTTGAATTGAACCTTATCTATCATCTCTTGAACAAGATCATGTCCAAGTATCCTTCTTTCTCCAGCTACATCCCAATAGGTTGGAGTTCTAAATCTCTTCCCTCAATGTGATTCATACGGAGCCATCTGAATACTCAAGTGGAAGCTATTTTTGTATGAGAACTAAACCAATGAGATATGTTTATTCCAACAACCTTTTAATTAAATAGAGCATGCAATTAGCATACCTTCAAACATCTAAATAGTTCTTTCAGACTGGCCATCAGTTTGGGGGTGATAGGCCTTGATGAAATTTTATTCAGTACTCAAAGCATGTTGAAGACTCCTCTAGAATATATATGTGATACTTGGATCACGGTCAGAGAAAATTGAGAGTGGAACATCGTGTAGTCTCACCACTTCCCTCACATATATCATTTCAAGTTGGTCAACAGGTAGACCTTCCCAAATAGATATAAAATGGACAGTCTTGGTGAGTAGGTCAACCACAACCCATATCCCATTATTTCCCTTCGACGTCTTCGGGAGATCCATGACAATGTCCATAGTAACATTTTCCCATTTCCATAGGGGTATAGGCAATGACTGCATCATACATTTGGACTTTTTTCGCTCAGATTTATCTTGCTGACATAACAAGCTCCTTGATATATATTCCGCAATATCCTTCTTCATGTTATCGCACCAGAAGTGTTCTCGAAGATCACGTTACATTTTGGTACTCCCAGGATGGATAGAGAATGTTGAGCTGTGTGAATTATCTAATAGAGATTTCTTTATCCTAGGTGATGAAGGCACCCAAAGCCGCATTCCAAACCGAATTACACCATCATCATCGATATGGAACTCTTCCAGCTTCTCTTCCTTGACTGCATTCACACTCTTTTGTATCTCCACATCATCCATTTGTGATTACGTAATCTTTTCCTAGATGGATGGTTTCACAATCATTTGGGCAAGGTTGGATGTATCCTCTACCCTTGTTATTTCAAAATCAATTCTTTGAATATCTAAGAAGCTAGGGTCTTTCTCAATCCGCAACATGGATAGAGTAGCAGGTTCGTTTCTGCTTTGAGCATCATCTACCATGTTCATATTTCCAGGATGATAGTTAATAGAGCAATCGTAATCCTTGATTATCTCAAACCATCTCCTTTGATGCATGTTGAGCTCATTTTGTGTGAATTTATACTTTAGGCTCTTGAGGTCAGTGTATATGTCACACTTCACTCCCTAAAGGTAGTGCCTCCAGATTTTAAGGAAACAATCATGGCTGCTAGCTCTAGATCATGCGTCAGGTAGTTCTGCTTATGGATCTTCATCTTTCGTGAGGTGTAGGATATCACATTGTCATTTTTCATGAGAACACAACCCAAGCCTTTCTTTAAATCATCACTATATATCACAAAACATTCTCCACTTTTCTGTAGTGTGAGTACAGGTTCAGTGATTATCATTCTCTTTAGCTCCTTGAAGCTTCCCTCACATTCTTCTATCCAGATATACTTTACCCCTTTCCTTGTAATCTTAGATTGCAGGAATGACAATCGTGAGAAGGTTCCCACAAAACGTCAGTAGTACACAGCTAATCCAAGAAAAGTACAAAATTATGTGACACTAGAGGGCCTGGGCCATTCCTCAATCGCCATTTTTTTGAAGGATCCACAAAGATTCCCTCACCTATGATCACATTTCCAAAGAACGTGATTTTTTTCATCCAAATGACACACTTACTGAACTTGGCCTACAACATATCCTTTTATAATGTCTCCAAAACAAGTCTTAGAAGTTCTTCATGTTCCTCCTTGCTCTTGGAGTAGATGAGAATATCATCTATAAACACTACCAAATTTTTTTTGAGGAAATGTCTAAAGACTCTATTAATCAAATCCAGGAAGATTGCAGAGACATTAGTAAGTCCAAAGGGCATCACCAAAAACTCATAGTGCCCATACCTTGTTCGGAAGGCCGTCTTTTGAATATCTTCCTTATTCACCTTTACCCAATGATATCCAGAACAACGATCCTCCTTTGATAAGTATAGAGAACCTCTTAACTGATCAAACAAATCACCAATCCAAGGGAGAGGATAATTTTTCTTTATGGTGATATTGTTGAGTTCCCAATAATCGAT
Source organism: Viscum album (assembly GCA_963277665.1). NCBI lineage: Eukaryota > Viridiplantae > Streptophyta > Magnoliopsida > Santalales > Viscaceae > Viscum > Viscum album. The sequence continues at coordinate 590,804,371 of OY728140.1, read as the reverse complement.
ACACAGCTGCATTATTCCATCCATCTTCTTCACAAAGTGAACTGGTGCACCCCAAGGTAATGCACTAGGGTGTGTGAACCCTTTGTGAAAATTCACTTGAAGCTACTTCTTTAACTCCTCTAGTTCTATTGGAGCCATCCTATAGGAAACTTCGAGATAGGAGTAGATCTGGGCATGAGTTCAATTGAGAACTCTACCTCACGATCCAAGGGAATTGCGGGTAACTCTTCAGGATATACATCGCCTATTTCCTCACGATGAAAATTTCCTCAAGGTTGGAACTTTCCTTCGACTCAACCATTTGGGTGAGGTATTATTCTTCGTAAGGAATCAAAACCCACACCATTGAAGGATTTTTCAATAAAGATTCACGATCTTCCTTGATTTTTAGAGGAGCATGGGATGGTTCAGAATATGAAAAGATATTTTCTTTTCCCAAAATTTGATATGTTCTCTATATAATGAGAGACAATCCATTCCCATTATAGAGTCAAATTCCACCAAGGGATGTATTACAAGATTTTCCGGACGAATCTTCCCACATACGCCAACAGGAGAAGAGTCAAACACTTGGGTTGCAATTATTGCACCACTTGGTGTTTTTAAAGATATCTCTACTATAAGGTTTTGGGGCTTCAAATCTATAGTTCTAACAAACATGCAAGATATAATGTAATGCATAGAACCAGAATCAAAAAAAGACTTTTTATAATCTTTAGTGTATAGAAAGTGTTCCTTGTACGACAACATTATCATGATCCACCTCCGCAGTAGTGATGGTATAAGCCTTCCCTTATTCCTTTGGCATTGGTGGCTGCTAGAGCTGATTACTCTCGAGGACTCGAGGTTTAGTGCACTGGTTTGCATAGTTCCCTAGCTCCCTACATTTGTATCATAGAACCATGAGTGGTTCTCTCCTTTCATCTGCTAAATTCTTCTTCTTTTTCGTGTCTTTTCAATACTCTTGAGAATGGTGTTCTTCTTTCCCACACATGAATCACTTCACCATCCCTTTGAGGCAGTTCCCATGGGGCAACTTCCCAAATTTTTGGCATGTGGTTCATTGAGTTTGCTTCTCACTTTTGTCATTAGATCCTCTATCATGAAACTTCATCATTATTTTCTTATCACCATAGCCATGGGAGCATTCTCTAAACTCCATCTCCACTTTGAGATCACATCAAACAACATCTTCATCACTCCCAATGCCTTTAATTGCAAGATCCTTTCGAAGGTGTGGTTTTAATCCACTAAAGAATCTATCAATTTTGCTATCATTGTTAATAACAAACCCTGAAGCGTACCTTGGAAGCCTGGTGAAATTCGCTTCATAGGTTGTGACAGATTATCCTTCATTTTTCTTGAGCTCTATGAATTCTCTCTCCATATTCGTACGAAGAATTAGTAGGACATAATTATTATGAAACATTATCTTAAAGTTTTCCAATTCCATCTCTACAATTTCCACCCTTGGCATGGTGTTCTTAATCAAATCCCACCATTGATAGGCTTCTCTATCCAGACGATAAAAGGATAAGGTCATCTTCTCTATCTCAGAATAGTGAATCACTGAAAAGTTATTCTCCATGGAGTTGATCCACTGTTCCACAACTAGTGGATCAGAGGATCCACAAAACGTCGTTGGTCATTTCCACATAAAACATTCGATATCTAGTTTCTCCCTCTTTGGTGAAGGAGGATGTTCTCGATTATTATGGTTGATGTTCATTACCTGAGATAATTGGGTTAGCATTGCCATTATGTTTTTAACTCCACATCCAAAATCATTGGGGATGTCGTTCAGGCAATCGTTGCATTGGCCCTTGCATGAGTTGTTGGCCTGATTTCTCTTGGTTCCCACCATTTTATAAAATATAAAAGGTTAGAAAAAAAAAACAAAAATAAAAATGTCAGGAATAAATTATTCATTTAAACAATTTATACCTAGAACATAACATATGGGATACCTATGTAAATATTATTGTGTGCATATTTTTATTTAATCTCAAGCTATATGTGGTCTCTATGGTTCACTAAACCTAATTCCCAAATTAACTAAACCATTACTCTAATACCAACTATAGAATCCCGAACATTTCTTATATTACTGTTACATAACTTTAAAGATAAACAACATAATAGTATTACACCTGGAGGATCCAATGTTTTAGTTTCATGCGGAATCTTGGACCATACATAAGAATTACAACATTTATTTAATTTGATATTCTCATGATTCTTATTGGCACTTGTCCTCTCCTTAGTACATGTAGCCACCTGAGGATATACATAAATAGGGGTGAGCTAAAATCCCAGAATGAAGATAGATAAGAAGAATATAGAATTGGGTGAGAATAATCATGACATAGGTAAAGGAACATGAATCTGAGAGGAGCATAAATAAAAGACTTGAAATGTGGCAATGCATAAAAAATGAAACAAATTGTCTTAGTGGTTAACTACAAAACATAATTATGAACCAAGATATCATCTTTTTCACACATCATGTAACATTTACCCATGAGATTCATCACTTTAACCAATGCATTGGAGTGCTTTATAATTCTGGTAACACCCATCACATTGAAACATTCATATTTCTTTATATAATTCTGGGCGCACCCGTCACATCATAACATTATCATTATCATGCTTGACACATGGAACATATATCAAAAGTTAACAATACTAACCCATTGTAAATAATGGGTTTCATCTCATAGCATAAATTCATAAGCATTTTGTTCCCAAAAGAAAGAGAGAACAACATACTTGATACAAGAACCATCAACCATGAATGAGAGATAAAAGTTGAGTTCTTAAAAGAAGAGTTATTTTGGAAAAAATTTGGATTGACATAAACTTCATTAAATATAATTTATATCCCAGAAATAGTAATATAATGATGAATAAATTATTTTTAAGAATTGACCATTCCAAATTGGAGTGAAGGAGGGAGAACCTGAAGAATGAAAATTGGGTTCGATATTTTCCCCTTAACTTGTATCTGAATGATTCCTTATCATTAATGTCCTATATAATGAAATTATGTTCATTAATTAGAATTACAGAACCATTGTACATTAATATGGTTCATTATGGTTTCATTAAGTTATTTTATGTGCCTTTTGATGAGTTATAGAGTTTAAAAAAATTATTCGAAAATGTTGGTTTTTATGGTTTTCTTGAGTGGTTCACTTCTATTCTTAAATTGAAGTTCGTGTAGAACATGGGTAAAAATACAGAACTAATATTACATGTTATTAATGAAATTCCATATTTTAAAATGATCTTATAATGATATATATTATATACCATGTGGATGAATCATTAGATAAAAATTAAATGAAGATTGTTTGGGTTAATTTTGGTGGTTTTTGGATCACAATGAACTTGTTTTAATTTATCACTTAGAAATATGGCCATAAGTTAGTTACAGGACATTAAATAGGATATAATACATATAACATATTCTGTTTCAACCATAAAAATGGTTTCATGACCATATATTAAGGTAGGAATGGAAGAAGAAACTTTCCCTTCTTGTAGATGATAAATTAACACCTCACGAACAACGTTTTCTTTAATAAAATAAAAGGAAGAGGGAAAGGGATTTGGATGATATAATATCCTATTAGCATAATAAAATCACCATAATAGTATAATAATAAAGTTATAATACCATTTGGATGATGATAGGTAGGGAGAGATCAAGATATTAACTTGAACTTTAAAGAAAAATAAAAAAGCAGAGGGAGAGAAATTACCTCTTAAATCCTCCTCTTGAGATCCCCATTAAGGAAGTTAGGCTTGGTCTTTGGATGAGACCAGAAGCTCTTGGACGTGGGAGAGGGGATATGGAAGATTTTTGGGCACTTTTTAATGAAGTCATGGATCTTGAGAGGTGTGAGGAAATGAGGGTTTGAAGGGTGGTATTTATAGTGGAGGGGAGAGGGGTTTCCTTAATATAAAATACATTAGTTTATTAATATCCCCTAAGAAAATGAATAGTGAGTCTTGAATTACCAAAAATAGTAATTTTATCATGTTATCCCAAAAAATTGGTCTTACATCATCATAAAATCAAACATGACTCTATAAATATATTATTTAGCATAATTTTGAAAATTACGGTATTTCACTATTCATCAAGAATTCAAGTATTTCAGAAAAACCCCTAAAATATAATCCAACCATTTTTTGATGTGTAGAATTTAAAAATTATTTCCATTTTTCGAAAATAATTTTCTAAATATTATTAATTTGATATTTAATTAAAATCATAATTTACTTAAAAACTATTTTTAAAAGTTAAAACTGAATTTATAGTGCTTTCAAAAATTACATAGTGTATTGAAAAAATATATAAAAACTAAAAAAAATTCTTTAGATAATTTATGAACACATTTTATGAAAATAAATTTTCTTTTAAATTAATTAATTATTTATAATAATTTATTTATTACTTAATAAATACCAAAATGTTTACTAAGGTCGAATTGTCACTTTCTAAGATGTCTAAATTTTATTTAATTATTCTTGGGTAAGGTTAATATTATGTTGGGTGATTTAATATTCATAAGGGTCATAATAATATTCATAAGGTTATGTTACTATTCACAAGGGTAAGTTACTATTCACTGATTTATTGTTTCAATAGACTCCAAAAATCATCCTGAACACAACCGTGTATGTCGGATTTTAAAACTTCAAAACACAGAAGTGACAAACTTATGTTTAAAGGTCACTTATCACTTATTAGTTCATTATGTTGTGTTTTTATGTAATTTTATGACATAATTATAAGTAGGTAATTTCCATTGAAAAACTTTGGGTCGTTACAATAGAGAACTCATTCTTGGGGCCGAAGGAGAATGAAACAATTAGAAAAATATATCTTCTACTTGATCTGGGAAGATGTTAAAGTCATTTTACTCAATAATAATAGTATCAGGAATAGTGAATGATGTATTTTAGGTGCTGTAGATAAGTTGGTAGATAGATGTAGGGAAAAAAAACTAATTCTATAAATGTGTAAGAAACGAAGGAATGAGATAACCACAAGTATTTCAGAAGGAAATGATTTATATCTAAAAACCCTAATGTTCTTCCACCAACCATACTAAATGGAAAGGAAATAAAAATAGTATATTTTTTTAACAATATTTTTGTTAAATATTTACAAACATGGCCATTAAATATTGGGAATGAATAATAACAATCAAAATAAAAAGCATTCATGATGTAAGGGGAAATGGATGATAATAAGATTTAAGCTAAGAAAAACCAAATAAAATTGTATAAGGAATTTATATTACATTAAAATTATTTGAATATCTTGATGAATTTTTGAAAGTCTTATCAATGGTATTTTTGGTGATGAGGATTATTGGTTTGCATATACAAATGAAAAATTAGTTTTAATCAATATAAGGATACCACAAAAATTGAAATGACATAAAATTAAATGTTAACATATAATTTATTGTGTAAAGTGGTAAATATATCCAATTAGAAGGTAACCGCGAATAATGGAATGAATGTTTTCACATTGAATCCAATTTTCTTTTGTTATGGAAGAAATGGTAAATTCATGTATAATTTCAAACATTCAACAAACATCCAAGCTAATAAAATAAATATAGTATGCTAAAATAACAAAAACCAAATTGGAAAAAATTCTACTGGGATGATGGATAATTATTCTAAATGAAATGTTAAAGATATATATATAAGTTTTAAATGTAGTGCGACTTAATATAATAAAATAGTATGGATTATGTTTGTAACAAAACTAATTGTTATCCTGAAACATGCATGAATGTGTTAATGGGGAAGCATTTGTTTAAAAAAAATAAAGTATTAGTTAGAGGACATAAAAACCAATGTACCAAAAAATAGAATAAAAATTATTCTATTGGTATGAATGACTATTTTACAACTTCACATTGATATTTAAATATAGTTATTAGAGAAATAAAATACGAGGTAATGGCCTTTGTGGAGATATTATAGAATGAATTTTAAAAAAAAATAAAAAATTACAATTTTTATTGAAATCATGAGGATATATTGTTCAAGAATATTAGCACGTAGAAATAAAATGATGAAAATAGTAATAAAATTTATGTTGAATTTATTGGAAATTACATTGTATGAAATATTTCACAATATTTTTTCTCTAACTCATAAGAAGTATAAAATCCACCTTATTTCCTCAAATGTTTTGAATATGTTCATTGATCAAAGACTTTTTAGTGCTGAAATTATTGGGGATTCATGAAGAAAATAGTGTTTTAAAAATCAAATAGTATTCTTGAATATGTCTATAATGGGATACTCAACAATGATTGTATTGATTGATCCCATATAATACACTTAAACTGTGATGAATAGGGAATTTTTTCACTCTTCTAGGGGGTGGAATTAGAGAAATTTATTCTAGTTATATATGAATTATAATTGGAATATATAAATTTTTTGACAACCCACATATTTAAAAGTCTATGTATTTTAGTATCATATGATGGGATTCATGATATTTTGGTGCTACTACAATTAAATTCTTAGATGAAAAATCTTTATATGAGGTTTATGCGGTTCTAGATATTAAAAATCCATGTATTTATGATTTTGTAATTCATGAGTAACATAGAAATTTTATCCTGTCCATAAATAAAAAAAATTCAATGATTAAGATGGGGAGCTATAAATTTTGTTGTAAAAGAGAAAATATAATGAAACTATGATTGTAATATTATTTTGAGATTTATTATTTTAATAAATGTACCTATATTGATTCAGGATTATTCTTTATAATACATTTTTATTTATCACTCGTATTAGAATATTAAATTGGATTAACTTGAAAAATTTCTTATGGAATGTTATTGTGTCCATGTTAATCACCTTTTTTACTACAATGATCATTTCCCATATAAAATTATAGTTAGTTGATGTGAGTGTCATTGATTCATGAAAATTGGTATCATACATCCCTTAATTATGTTACGTGTTACTATCATTTTATTGGAAGATAAGTGGAGAACATGATAATTGATGAATGTTGAACCTAAAAAGGAACATTTTTTAATATATAATCATTAGGGGGAGAATAAATCATTTACTCTAGAGTGTTGTTGGTATTTAAAAAATTTCAAGGGTTATATTAAAGTTCCTAATGGGTTATAATGATGAGGTTTTTTATTTGTTTTCAACGGATTATGTCAAATTTAATGAGTAATTAATGTAGATTATTAATGAAATAAGGTTCATTTTCCTATGGGTGTTCCTAATGATAATACACCAAAAGATTATACAAAAATATTTTATCCATCTGAAAAGGATCACAATTATATTCTTATTCAATACAGGAAGTAACCAACTAAATAAGGTTATACAATCTGTCTGAATGATAGGAGGAACTCGATCACTGAATGTGAGGGACAATAATCATGGAAATGTTATTGAAGGATGAATGTTCAATTAAGTATGATATCATTATGTATAACTAACTGACATATTATAATATTATTAATACAAGATTATGTGAAAATTCAAGACAATTACTTATATATGAATAATTATTGACAAATACATGTTCATACTGGGGTTCATGAGAATATTTTCCTACGGTTGTAAACATTGAAAAATATATTTTAACTGGAAAATTAACATTAGATAAAAGAGAAGTTTAAAATTTCACATCTATAGGTTTAATTTCACAAACATAATATTATTCAAGAGTTACCATGCATATATGTTATTCTAGAAATTGAGATTCATAGTCACATGAATAGAAGTTATAAGAGTGAGTTATGTTGATGTAATCTAGGATATAACATGGATATGCTATATGTTTATTATTGATACACTACCGAAAGGAAAGTCATATAGTCATAACGTGTATATGAATGGTTGAATAATATAAGGTATCAAAGATCATTGATGTTAATAATTTTAGTATACCGAAGATTTTGGGTGAGTATGTGTGAATGTGATAATGGAATGATTGGTTAAAATTTTAAAAATTAAGATGATCCTTGAGTTCAAAATTTTCCCAAAATTTGAGGATTCTATGTCTTTGGAACAAGTACTGCAAGATGATTTGATACTAATATTTTCTAGTAGTGATTCACATTCGAAGGTAGTTATAAGTGGTTTTAAAATTGAACAATATAATTTTTTGAAGCATTAAATTCGATTATTTATTCACTATTATTTAAAAAAATACAAATAACTCTTAACTAAATAGTATGTGATTCAAGTATATGTGGTCAAATACAAAATTTATTATAAGATAAATAATGATAAGATGATGTAAAAGGATTGATAATATTGTTAAAGATATAAGAATTGATATATGATATCATCAAAATATATATAAATAATAAATGAGGAAAATATAATAGCATTAAAATATGAGGTGGCTCTTAACAAGTTCAAAGAATGGTTAATTACTTGATGGAAGATCAAACCAATGTTCGATTTAGTGGAAAAACCAAACATTGTCACAATATATTTTTCAGGTGACATTACCTAATAAAAAGGATAATGTATCTGAATCATAAATAACTAATCCATGTAATGAGGATTTAAATTCATAGGATATCATGTGTAATGTTCATAAGAGGATAATTCCCTCAAATATTATGTAGAAAAATATATTTCCAAAGTCTAAATGATTATAAAGCATGGAAATTGAGTGTTATATTGAGATATTTTCATCCATATATTGAAAAATGTTTTATATAAATGGAAATATTAATATTTGATACTTGAATATAATTGAAATATATATTCAATGTCACAAAGGTCAAAAGAGTTTTATTGATGTAAGGGAAAAATCTAGATATTGAATATATAAAAAGATGTCAACTAAGGTATGGGGAGTATCTACTGCCAAGTGCATTAAAAAATTATTTTTTAAGTTAAACCTATTTTGATGCAACCCAGATAAACACTCAAATATTATAAATTACTGCAGTAATACTTTTTATTCATTATATTATTTTTAAATGATTATAAGATATTGATAAAAATTTTTGATTAGTTTTCTTGAGGTAAAAATATAATATTAATGGGATGATTTAAGGGTTTTAAAAAATGACAGTGAAATATGAGGAGTATAAAATTTTGGGCATACATTCCACGCATTTATCATACGATGTTTGGTTCTGAAATGGAAAAATGTCATTCACCATGTGTGACTGATAAGAGTGTGATTCTTCTAATAATCTTATAAAGTAAAAGAGAATTTAAAATTCAAATGGAAAATATTTAGAATAATAGGAAGGTAGATTTTTTTATAAGAATATAGCTTATAGTTCAAAATTATTAGTGTGGGGTTGTATAATTTTTGAACAATCACTATAATGAAAATGTTTAATGTTAATTACTAACAATATAGTATCCCGATAGTGATGTTTATAAAAAATAAAACTCAAATAATTGAGTCATCTAGTTCTTTGAAAAAAAATGTCAGTGTGCATGATGATTATTTAAAAATATAAAATTAGTCTTAAAAGACCTATTCATATAAAAGAATTTTTATTAATTTATGAGATTCAGAATAATTCTACAAGAGGGTTTACATGTAAAAAATACAATTTTGGTCATAGATGATAATGACCCCATACGAGTTGTAATTTATAATAATATTATTAAAGGAGTATTCAATGTCAAGGTATTATTCCTGAACATAAAAATTAATAGGTTTCCAAGATGGATACTAAACCTTCTAAAAATATATATGTTTTTCTATTTTACTCATTATTTTCATTGAATGTGAGATTAGGTGGTTGTTCACCTTTATAATATGTAGACATCCAAACTAATACAATGGATTGAAAAACATAAAATTGTGTAAAAGTTTATGTTTTTATTCAAAATGATTTTTCTATTATTATTCACCCACCTCTAAGTACTATTTCATGACTCCCTTGGACTATTTTAATTGATTGGGTGTTTCATAATAACCTAAATAAAATGGGATTAGTCTTATGAAACATGGATGCATGATCCTTTTTGTCTAATTACAATAATGTGTCTATTTTTTAACACACTAACTAATAGAGGATAATTTTTAAGAATCAATAAAATGCCTCTATTGAATGGGAACTCATAGGTTGATGGAATTGTTTTCAAAGAAACATTTAAACACAATTATCTTCTTAATAAATTTAGTATATTTTTATATATTTTGAAAAAAACGTGACACATGATCATAAAAATGGATTTTATGTCATCCTTCCACAATATAGTGTCTTAAGATGATGTTTACATTGATAACCATGATAGTTTATTTAAATGAATTCAGAAAGGATATGTTATTTGGTTATATAAGGATCTATAGAGGATTAAACAATCCCCAAGAGCATGTTATTCTATATTTTATAAATATATGAAGTTTTTGAAGCCCTAGAAGTATAGATTGTTCAAAAACCACGAAAACAAAAATTATAGAGAGGTAACCATTTTTATATTTGTTTATGTCAATTATATAATATTTTCTATATATGAAAAAAAATTATGTACTTTGTTTACATTGGAAGTGAAAAATATGTATGAAATTTAAATTCTTGAGGAAATGAGGTACTTTTTAGGAATTTAATCTTTTAAAGTGGAAAATCATATCATTCTTCCTCAAGATAAGTATTCCCGAGTGGATCTAAAAAATTTTATCATTAATTATTGGAAGCATGTTTCTATCTATATTTATTTTGAAACCTTTCTTTTGAATTATAAAAAATGAATTTATGTTGATTCAAGATAGTTTATGATGTTAATTTGGAGATTTATTTACATGAAAACATAAAGATTTGATATAGTGTATATTTTTATATTATGCACTTGATATTAATGTGAACTGAAGGAATATGGTTTCATTTCGCAAAATAGAATTATAATTTCTATGAAGGGCATGATATATTATGGATGGAAATTTGAAAGAATAGGAAATATTCATCTATTTGGATATTTATATTCATATGGGGCTCAAAATGATAATGTTAGAATATTCAAAAATTGTGGAGTTTCCATTTTGAGACAAAATTGTCAATATTTACACATAAAGAACCAATTTTAGTCATCTATATTACATTTTATGTAGAATAAGTCACTAGAACTCAAGAAATAGAATAGTAGATTATGATGAAGACATAATTGGATGATATTAATGTGTCTATGATGTTACTATTTTTAGCGGGTTGTGATAATATAAATTAACAAGATTGATATATTTTTAGTTGATATTAAATTTTCATTGTAAACACAATCCGATTATTTTGATACTAAGCTGTATGTTCAAGGAGTAAAATTTTTAAAATAGATGTTTGTGATTTATGCCTAGAATTTGGTGAGAATAAAAAAATTTCTACTTTTCAAAGGGCTCATTGAAGTTAAACACATATATTATAAAAATCATTGAATTATTTTATCTAAATATTTTGAGTCTTCTAGACTTTTAAATTCCAAACCCACATATTACACATTTATAAAAGGAATAATTTATATATCAAATGGATGTTTTATCAAAACTTTTTAATAACAGCAGTGAGGTATAGTTAATATTATGATAAATCAAAAGAGAATGTGCAAGAATAATACTTTTTTATGAAAATTATTTAGGTAAATATTTTAGGAAGATAGAATTTTATTTCTCAAAATAATCAATATATGTTTTCAATTTTTCTTGAAAATAAATGATATATAGAAATACCAACAATAAGTGAAAGCATTTTAAGATCTTCTCATTGAATCACTTGGATGTTTTATCACCACATATTAAGGTTTTTAAAGATAAAATAAGAATGATGATATACATTATGACTAAACTAGAAGATATATTTTTATATTGAAGATACATTCATGAAATTGAATTTTTTCTAACTAACGTGCATCAATTTAATTAAGTAGGATGAAGTAAATTTTTTTATTGATTGTGGGTTCTAGATGATAACGGCTCAAAAAAACTTGTAATTGATAATAATAATATTATTAGTTAAATATTTAAATCAGGAAAATAGTGTGAAATAGAAATAATTAGGTTTTCCACTTTCATACTAATAATTATAGAGATATTTATTCTCTTCTATTTCATTCATTATCCACAATGAAAACAAATGTAAGTGTTGAGGTAAAACGATATGATTAATATATCAAAAAAAGACATACAATAGATCAACATAAAATGGTTCATAACATTATATTAGTTTATTTAGTAAAATATTGTCTACGCTGATGCACATCCCCCCTCAATGAATAGCATGAAGATCCCAATAGACTAATATATGGTATTAAAGATTTAGTTTCCACTTTTTTGATCTATTACTTTATATTAATTTATATTAAATATATCTATAAAAGTAATATTTTTTAATGTAATAGAGATTCATATTTTTAAATATATTGTTTTTTAGATATTCCTTATTTTAAAAAATAGAAATATTTTATTCCCACTAATATGGGGGTTTTAACAAAAAAAACACTGAGGAAAAAAAGAATGAATATCAAAGGATATGTAACATGACTTCTATAATTCTTTTGAAGGAGCACCCAACACTACAATGAGGTAATTATTTTAAACATTTCAAATTAATAGGACTATAAAGACCCTCTACACAAATCCCACTCATGTTCTGAATAGTATGTATCTTTTGAATCTCTTAATGGTAATTACATTAGAGCGAAGATTGAAAAAAAAAATCACCGATGAAGTAGTCATATATATATATATATTCATTTATCATGGGAATATAAGATGAAAAAAAACATATATAATATAATTTAATTGAGTTAGATGAATCATTTTCCATTGTCTTTAAAAAATATAAAACACGTGTATAATTTAGTCAAGGAAAAAATATAGTATGTATTACTTTTCAATGAAATGTTTTTCTTTATTCATGAATAATTTCAAAAAATTGTTTTTGATAAGGGTTTTTAAGTGTTTTTTAAATAATTTATTTATTCATGAGATACAAATGATAATTTTATGATTTATTAAAGGAAAGATGATGATAAATAGATAAAGGATCGTGAAAACTGTCTAAATGTAAAATGAAGGTTCATTATGAAATTATTGGATAGATAAGATATGAATATGATGATATAATAAAATATATCTCATACCTAAAAACACTTTATATTTAATGGGACTTCATATTTTTTTAAGATTGAGAAACATGGAGGTTTCTGATGTTGAATCGTCACATGAAGATTAGAAAAATTAACTAGTACTATTTCAAAGTAGGTTCATATTTTTAGAAGAATAATTATTAGAAAACTATTTGTTTAAAATAATAGGGAAAATGTATCTTCAATATGATATAAAATGAATTTAATCCCATGCTATTGTGATTATATATTCACCCATTATAATTTCATGAATTGTGAGTGATATAATCATGTTCTAGATAATGGTGGGTAGAAAAAAGTTGTGAAAACCAACTATGTCTATAAATGTCAAGGATAAAAAGTATGTAACGAGATACCCAAAAGGTGTTTTGAAGGAAGTGGTTTATATTGGATCTCCATCGAATACTACCAAAAACCAAATGAAATAAAAAATAAAGAAAAAATTATTTTTTGTTTTTGTTGGTATTGTGGAATGTTTATACAGTAGGTCATTAAGTATTAGTATCAAATGTTTTATTTCAAAATAAATATGATTCATGTGGTTAGGGGGTAAATTTTGTTAGAAATATTTAAATAATAACTAACAATGGACAATAAAGAAAGATTTTTTTATATTAATATTATTTGAATATATTAAATACCATTGGAATTGTTCAGTGAGAGTATTTATAGCGATGATGTGTTTGGGTATACATTTACCAATATCAACTTAGTTGTAATTATTAAAAAGATACCAAAACACTATAGTGAAATAAAAACAAGACTATAATTATTATTTTCTGTGTAAATAAATAGATGTTACAAAATAGAATTTATCATTGAATAATATAATAAAAATTGTTACGCCAAAGACAATATGCTTTTATTGTAGGAGATAAGGTTAACTCATGGACTATTTCAAACATTCCACAAACATCCAAATTGAAAATAGATATATTAAACGATAATAAAAGTCAATGAAAAATAAAAAAACGGGATTCAATTGATGGATGAATACTCTAAAATAAAATTCAAATCACATCATAATTTACTACAGAAGATTGACTTAACCGAACGAAATAATTTGAATGAAATTTGTAATAAGACTAATCAAAATCTGGAAACATGAATGAATGTATTGTAATGTATGGAGAAGTTGTTTTTAAAAAAGGAAGTTTGATTTAGATTATATAATTTTTTTATAATACAAAAAATATTATAAATATTATTTTAATGGTATGTATTACTTTTTTCCAAGATCAGTTTGATAATAAAAGAAAGATAGAGAAAAATGGAAAATTAAAAATAATGCACATTTCAAGAGAAATTTTAGCATAAATTTACATAATATGAAAAATTAAAAAATATATTAAATAAGAAGGATATGTTTTCCAAGAAGATTAGTGCCTAAAATTCCATGTTTATATTATGATGAAACATGATGTTGAATTGATTTAATTTTTCATATTATAAAAAGATTCTCAATATTATTTCTTTAAAAAATTAGGAATGGAAAATACCTAGTACACCCTTATATGTTTTGGATATTTTCAGTGACCATGGATTTTTTTGGTTCTATTCTATAGGATGAGAGAAGAAAATGGTTCCTTGAATGTCTAACATTATTATGAAAAATATCCATTATGGGGTACACTATTATAATTAGAAACATTAATCCCTTGAGATACACATTTACTATGATGAAGAAATAAAATGTAGTTCACACTGTTAGGAGAGTGAAATTGAATATATTTATTTAGTATATTTGGCATGTGGAAGTGTAAAATATAAAAATTATTGAAGACAAAAATGTTTAAATTTATACATTTTTTTTTCAGATGATGGATTACTTGAGATTGTGGTGTTGGTAGATATGAATACGTAGAAGAAAAATCACATGATGAGGATGATGAGGTACCAAGAATTAAAATTATAGTGATTGAATATTTTTTAATTCACATGGTACATTGATAATTTTTCATATCCATTAATTTAACCAATTCTACGATTTGGGGAAATGGATTTACATTTTGATGTTGAAGGGAAAATATCATGAAAAAAATAGAGTAGTATTATTTTTGGGATTGAATGTTATTATACAATTATTGATATTGATATGTGATATCTCTATATAATATACTTTTATTTACCCATATTGGAAGAAGATTTAGTTCGTATCACCTTATATTTTTCTTGTGGATAGTTATGGTGTCCATGTTAATCCCCCATTATTCTACAATGAGATTTACACACATATACTTATAGTTGGTTGATGTGTGGCTCATTTATTTATGAATAATGAGTCTATCCATCACTTTTTATTTTTAATATTTATTCTTAGTTCAATTGTAAATAATATGAGTACGTGAAAAAAGATAAATAGAGACCCTTTAAAGTAAATGCTTTTAATATATTTTCAAACAAGGGGAGAATGTATCATTAAATATGACATGTATTTGGAATTAAAAAATCAAAAGGGTCAAATTTAAGTACCCAAGGGGTTATAATTAATGTTGTTTTATTTCATTTCAATGGATTGGGTCAATGTAAATACGAAATTAATAAATTTTAAATAGATAATAAGATTCATATTTTTATCAGTGTTCATGATGATAATACACCAAATGATCATACACAAAAAAATTAAAACCATCAGAGAAAGGAACACATATATATTCTCATTCTAAAATGGTATGAATTCTACAAATGATGTTTGGATGATCTGTGAAGATGACATAGGGAACTGAATCACTAAAAGTATGGGATAAGTCTCAAGATATAGATGTTGAATAATGAAACCCAGATTTATTACGATAGTATTATCTCATTGTGACAAGTATATCTGATGATTTTTAACTAATATTTTGTGAAAAATCAGTAATAGTACTCACAGATGATATATTATTGTCATATACATGTTTTTAATGACCTTCATGTGAGTCTTTACTTGTGGTTGAAATGTACGAAAAACATATTTTAATTTGAGAATTACCCTTGTATAATTGTTAAGGTGAAAATTATACCATAAAATGATTCATTTCTTGAACATAATATTATCCAAGATTTTCTGAGTATCTTGATTTTTGTAGTGACTCTTTTTGAGATTACCTTGAATGGAAGTTACAAGGTTGAGTTAAGTTGATATACCCCAATATATTGTTTATACAAAATATGTGTTCATAGTAGAAACACTATCGACAAGAAAGTTATCTAGAAAATAAATTTATCAGTGATGTGAAATTTCATTAGCTTGAAGAGATCACTGAATTATATGGATTCATGTATATGGAAAAATTTAGGTTAGTATACTGGAAGGGGATAAAAGAAATATGGAAGAAAAATATAAATGGGAGGAAGATCCATGAGATCAAAAATTTCCCAAAATCTAAGGACTCATTGTTTTTTGGAACATGTACTATGGGATAATGTGTGATAGATAAATTTTAATTGGGATTCAAACAATAAGGTAGTAATAAGGATTATGAAAACTATAAAATCTAAGTGGTTGGGACAATAATCAATATGATGAATGAAATATTCATTCAAGTGTAGATAAATCTCCATTTCATAAATAATAAGTTATTTGAGTAATGGTGATAAAAGGTAAAATTGATCACATGATAGATAATATAATTTTAATTTAGATGGATCCAAACGATATTTAAAAAAGGGTATGTTATCTATGGTACCATTAGAGCCTATATAAAGGATAAATGAGGAAAATATTACACCATTAGAATATGAGTTAGTTCCAAAGAAGATAAAAGAATGGTTCGGGTTTATTTAAAAGATCAAACCAAAGTGACATTTAAATACGAATAACTATAAATTATGATAAAAACTTTTTATAATGACATTAACTATTGAAAAATATATGTATCAGAATTATGAATAATTGATCCTTGTAATGAGGAGTTGAAGTCATAGGAGATCAAATGTTCAGTTGATGAGAGGATAGATTCTTTATATTTTTTATATATTTGATTACATCCTAAGTCTAAATTTACCATAATGTATGGAAAGAAAGAGTTATATGGAGGTGTTGAAACCCAAATTGTGAAAAATGTTTTATGGAAATGGATAGATGAATATTAGAAACATAGTAAAATTATAGAACACATTCATAGTCTTGAAGACTATAACATTTTGATTGATCTGGTAGAAAAAAATAAAATTGGGTGATATAGAATGATGTGTGTGAAGTTAAGGGGACAAGAATTTTAGATATGAATGCATATTTTTTTATTGTGAAACTAGACCCATCGTGATGCGACAAATATAAAAACTCGAATATTATAAATTCTTCATGTAATTTTTTTTGATTCATGAAAATATTTTTTGTATGATTATAATATTATTAATGAATTTTTTTTGAGGTTTTTTAGAAGTAAGAATCTATTATTATTGATAACAGTTAATGTTGTGGACCAAATACTTTTAGATAAAGGGAGTTTATAATTTTGAGTCTACATTACAAACATTTATCAAAGTTTGATTGGTTTGATAATGAAAGAAATTCATTTAGGATAGCTGAATGATGAGATTGATATTCTCCTAATAATATGATAAAGTAAAATAGAATGGGAAAGTCAAACTATATATTAAAAATAACATTTAGGTTAATGATTTTAGAGTAGTGTTCATACTCTTCAAAGGAATTTGTGTGATTTTTATAGAATCATGGAAATTTGAAGATAAATATCTAGTTTATTTTAAATAAATATATATATATAATAGGGATAGTGATTTACAAAATGGTGAAAAAATATTAAAAAATTAGGTTTTTGGACATTTGAAAAATAACACAACTGTGCATGTAGATTATTAAGAAATATGAAATTGTTCATCGAAGACCTATTCATATGAAGGAATTATTATTAATAGATATGAGTTAGCATAATTATGTTGTATGATTTAAATGTTCTTGATATAGTGCAACTTTTAGATTTTAATGATGTTATACCACATGTATTTTATATTAATATTATTAATGTAAAAAACAACGGTTTTAGATGATAGTCAGATTTAGAAATGAGTTGGATTCCCACATTGAGATTGGAACATATAAAAATAGTATTTTATTGTATTTTATTCTTTATTTTCACTGATTTTTATACTAAGTCATGAGTTATCATAATAATATCTATATATAAAAACCAATATAATTGTCTGAGAAACATATAATTGGTTAAAATTATCTGTTGGCTTCACTTACAAAAAAATACATCAATGGTTTTTCACCACCACTCAATTTTTAGATGCACGACCCCTATAATTTATATGAATGATGTGTGTGTATCATAATAATGTAAATAAATGTTGATATATTGTAAAACTATACTATTCATGATCCCAATTTTTTAATAGAAATATATTGTTAGTTTCAAAATAAGAAAATTAAAATTGAATAATTTGTATGAAACATGGAATTGCGTATGTGAAAATGGTACTCAAAAGTGGGATGAACTGATTTGAATGAGACATTAGAACAAGATTTTATGAGTGAATCAATTAGAATTTTTTTTTAAATAAAAATGAAAAAAAAAATTCTAAATTTATTTCATGTTTTCCTCATTCAATGTAGAGTCAAAACATTATGTTTAAATTAAAAAACATGGTAGTTTCTTTCTTGGAAAATATAATGGATATGTTATTACAATAAGGATTGATTTATATAGGATTAAAAAAATTACAAAAATTATGGTATTCTATATTTTACACGTCCATAATATATTTGATGTTTTTGAAGGAATGATGGTACAAAAACAACTGTAATGAATATGATAAAAAGGTATCAGCTGTTGTTATTATCTTTGTGAATGATATTATATTTTCATGAATTGAAGAATGTATATGCATTGAGTTTTATTTAGATGTGGAAAATATGTGTAATATTTAAATTCTTGAATAAATGATGTTTTTTTATGATTATATTTTTTCAAGAGGAATATTGTATCATTCATTCTCATGATAAGTATGAATAACAACATTGGAAGATGTTTAGAATAGAGGATTGATAGCTAGTTTCTATCCTAGTTTCTTTAGAAACCGTACATTTGTGGGAGGAAAAAACATGTTTTATTTAATGAAATTCATGAATTTAATTACAATTTTTATTTAAATGATAAATTTTTGATCAGGTATATTTTATATTCTTACATTATAAAATATATAGTAATGTAAAATAAGGTAATCTCAATTCATTGATTGAAATATAATTCCAATGTATATTAAATTAATGATATAAAATATATTGAATCAGGAAAGTAATTAAAATATGAATATATTTATAAATACATATGAATATTAGGATTGTAATGTTAATGATATAATAATAACATCTTATGGAGTTTTGTTTTTGGGATAAAGTGTGTATGTTGTCAAACAAAGAATTGATTTTTGGTAATCTTAAGTACTTTTATGGATAATATGTCAATAAAACTCCTTACACATACAGATTTTTTGTATAGGGATATAAATTCATGATCTCAAGGTGTGTGAGATGTTACTGTTATCAGTGGACTATGATAATCAAATATCCTTTAATTTATCATCAAATCATATTATTAAATCTTGATTAAATCAAATTGATAAAAATATATCAAATTATGAAGGGGTTAGGGGTCCAACGAGTCCTCATAGTGTATTTTGTTCTTATAAAGTGAGATATTACAAATATAATCATAAAGATACTACTAAACAAATCATTTCATAAATATAGGTTGATATTTGGAGTTCTATAGCATTCCAATCTAGGCTATGGCATAGTGAAATTGTACCCTCTCTTAATTTTTCATTTTATATTTTTGGTCAAAGTGGAAAAAAGACAACATTAATTCGTCTATGTTTATCACTTAATGCCTTTATAAAAGGGGGGAAGTAATGTTGATTTATAATACCATGATAAATGTTTAACATAGTGGAATATATATATATTATATAATTTTTTTAGAAATAAATGTTCTTTATGGTTTTGGAGAAATTTGAAAAACAATGAGAATGATTAATTCATCCATCATTCTCATCTCAAATTAATGTTTAATAGGATATGAAAATGAGTTTTAAAAAAATTACTGAGTTGAACTAACTTTAAGGTCGTCAACATAATTGTTTCCAACAATGGTATATTTAAAAAAAATTTAAATAAGTTTTTGATCAGTAGCTTTGTTAGAAAAAAATTTTTAAAAAAAAAACTATATAGTTTATCATACCATGAAAAATGGATTGTTTAAGTCAACAAATAAACTTAGTATTTCAGAACACATGATTAATATATTCTATGTTTTAAAATCCAGGTGGTTGTTCTATAGAATTATCCTCCCATCCATTAAAAGATCACACTTTATATCCATATGAAAAATAGTAAAATTTAGAAATGTTGTATATTTTAAAAGAATAAAGATAGTTTCAATTATAGATACCTAAGATAACGTTTCTTCATAGTTTATGAATGGATTTTGATTATAATTTATTTCCATGATCCTATAATTACTTCAAAATATTAATCTATTCTCATCAAATTTATTTTAGAAACCCCATTTTAGTACAATTACAGAAGAATCATTACGATGTTAAACCAAAGTCCAGACATTATTCTTATAAGATTTTATATTTCATCATATGCTTATTTAATCCAATATTCATTACCTAAATCCTCATCAGAAGTATTTGGTTTAATTATAGTAAAAAATACAAAACGTTATAAATTATTTCATATGGAAAATCTATTTTTGATTGTCTGTCTTACATCACTAATTATATTATCACTATGATGATTCACCATGATTTCATGAATTTAGGGGTTTGTAAAAGGTTATTAATTAAAAACATGTGAAATTTATTCAGAAGATACAGCCTAAAAAGAAATATTCTTTATCTATTCTCTCATAAAATTAATTATACTATAATATTTGAAAATGATCTTTTGGAAAAATATATTAATATTTGTGATGATTTTTTTTGAAAATAAAATGAACAGTATCAATAAAATTCATGTGCTCTAATTGATAGAAAATATAATAATTTTTTTTCATGCTCCATCGTAATTTTTGGGTGAAAAGTAACATAGAACAATGAATTAATAATATTTTGGAGAAAATATATAATAATTATATTTCGTATTCAATGTGAATAATTAACATCCAAAAATTCTAAAGTAAGAGTCTTTAGGATTTTATTCTATCCACAAATCATATGAAATTTTATTAAGGAAATGTCTAAGTAAAATATGATTTATAAAATATCATGAAGTACTAAAAACCTATTCCTTATATTTTTTACCAATTATTTTATCAATCTACATGATTTTAGAAATATCTTGAAGAACTCTATTTATTTTTTTAATAACACATTTTTTAGCTACTCTAGGAGATAAAAATTTATCTATTCTACCATTTATAATTAAAAAAATATCAAATTAAGAATATAAAATATTTCCACCATAGTCACTATAAATACGTAACATATGTATTTTTTCCCATTTTTAACATGGGATATACTGTTAGTAAATAAAAAAAGGATACTGTTTTTTTATTATAAAATAGAATCACATATTTCTAGTGTTCTGATTAACTAAAATATATTTGTAATATATTCCACAGAAAACCCCATTATTTGTTTTACCAAATAAATCAATGTTCACTAAATATAATGCATCAGATGATAAAACTTCACTAACAAATTTAAAACCTGACTTCAGCTGCTTTCCAAATTTACAAAGTTCATAAAACTTTTGTGAATTATCCCTAAGATCATATAGATCAATAAAAATAAATTTAATAGAAATTGTTCTAATCTTATAACATTATATTGTCTGAATATTCTATTCCAAAAACAAGATTGATCTTCAATTTCACTATGCCATGGTAGATCTTGGAATCTTATGTCTTTTATTTTTAGTGTGTAAGCATTCTCTTGTCACTCTGCAGATATAATAAATAATACTTCTAAACATTGAGAAATATATTTATCATTTTGGATGTTCAAAAGGTATAATTCATCACATAATTTTACAATCCTCATATTGTTTTATTTAAGTACTAAAAAAGAAAACATTAGAAATTAAAGGCCTTCCAAGAAGAATAATATTATATATATCATCGGCTTATCATTTTGATTTATCACAAAAAGTGAATTTACCTCATTAAATATTTATAATCATCTAGAAGAATTGTTTATTCTCAATAATATAATAAGTGGGTTATCTATCCCTAAAATAAATATTTTTTTGCTCGATATTCACTTATTTTCATTAAAAAAAGATAGATTTTTGGAACGTTGACTTCCATGGGTCCACCATTTAGAGAATAAAAAACCATTGGGAATCCAAATATATCATAATATTTTAGATTTTACAACTATAAATTATGTAGACAAATAAAAATTATGAAAAAAAGAAATTATTATATTTAAACAAAATATATATTCCAATTTTCTTTAGTGTGATTCTTTGTGCAGAATATATCATTTTTTCTGAAAAATAATTATTTTTAAAATGTGGTTTTATATTTATAAAACCAATCCATGTGGAATTTGTAATTGGTATTATTTTTCAATAATGTTAATGAAAATATTTATTCCTATAAATAAAATTTTATCAAATATTATTTAGACTAAAAATATCAATTTTTTAAAATTTATAACCTCAAAGGTTGTTTGAGAATCAAATTTAGTTTCAAATTATATTTTAATATTTGAAATATATAAAGTATGTATAGAAATTATTGAATTTACCATATCATATCCTACCTTAGAATATTGTTTTTTTAAATGTTATAATTTTTTCTAGTAACATAAAAAATATAGAAACATTTTCAAAGCAAGCTAAATATTTATGTTTCTATGATGAAATAAATTTTTCTTCATAGGAATTAAAATAATATTTATTCTGATTATTATGATAATTTTCATTCAAAATTATTATTTTTATATTCATTAGATGCATTCCCATTTTCAAAAGAATATAATAACATTCTAACCATCAACACTTTTTTCCAAATAATTTTTAGAAAAACTATCTACTCCATGTGTACATCAAGTGACATGATATTTAAAACTCTTTTACTTTTATTATGAAGTAAATTATTATAATTTATACATTTCTTATCATTCTTCTTAAGACATAAAAAATATGATCTGATGTGCCCAAGATATTTTCATTCATAACATATCATCTTATAAGAATATTTATCCTTGTTTTTATCTTTATAATGTTTTCAATAATTTTAATAAAAATATTTCTTTCCTAAAATATATTGAATACTTATATAATGATTATATATTTCATTCTGACTTTTTTTAGAAGAACTAGTTTTTGTATTTATTACTATTTTCTTCTTCTTATAAGATTTAGAAAATTCATTAGCTAATCTTTCTTTCATAACGACTTTATATTTAGTTGAAAACAGTATACCACCATTTTTATTATTTTTAGAATCTCTATATATTTTACCCGTATAATACATGATAGTTCCAATTTTTATATTTATGATCTACTATAATATACATTGTATCCTATATTTGTTTTTCATATTCTCATTCATTGGTTATAATATAAATAATTTTCATTACCAAATGATAATCTGTTAAATAATTATCTTCTAATGATTATTAACTATTCCCAATGTTTATGAATATTTAATGAATCATAGAAACATTTTCTGCGGGTAAAAATATAAAAGTATTGATAATTATCTCTTAAAAAAGCTTTTATAGTATCAATATATTTGGTTGTTCCAAATTGAGTATCATTAATATTTTTTGAAATAATGTTAGTATCTTCACCATGTTAAATTTTAATATATTAATTATTTATCATTGAACATAAAAAATAGAAACAAACCTTTCCAATAATACTCATTATTATAACAATTTACATAAAATATAACAGTTAAAATAAATAACAGATATGACATATAGGTTCCTAATAGTTATAGTTTTTCTATAAATTGTGGGTGGATAAATAGTATTATATAAAATAAAATATAAAACCCAAAATTAACTCTTTATGATGGAATATTGGATATAG